>CM075205.1:4343394-5834644 GCA_037577475.1 Chaunax sp. Z400 | reverse complement strand
AATTAATTGATGGGAGGGGGGGAAAGGACAGTGGAGAGTGAAAAGTGGCCTCAGTAAAACAGATCCCAGGCCTGCAGGGGTATAATCTGCTGCAGCCGGTGCTCTCATAAACAAAGACTGCAGCAGGTGGAGGAAGGAGGAAGGCAACACTTCCCATACCTGCTCCTGTTATTGGCCCCACGTCTGAATGGAGCATACTGAGGAATATTTCCTCCATCAACTTGTGGGGCTGATTGTGAGCCGTGAACTGACAGTTGTTCCATGTTTGATGTCTTGTTTAAAGCTGCTCTCACCGCTGAGGCTTTGATAACTCGCTAACTGGGACATTTTCATTCTAATTAGGGCTTCAATTGCTAATTTCACATTGCTGCTATAATTATCACTGGGAGACACTGCAGCGAGATTTCGGGTATAGAAGAAGGGGGGTGGGGGGGGGAAGCGCAGATTTGCCCTCATGCTCACTTCAGTGGGTTCCCAAACTGTGGTTAGGGGCCCTCTAAAGGTCCTCAAGTGCGTTATAGAAGGATTAGTTGTGCTAAAATCTAGACTTGTAAACTTCTAACAACTTCCTGGAGATGAAACGACTCATTTACTAATTAATAATTATGTTAATGTTTATGTTTATGTTTTAATTATGTGTTATATTACACACCTTGCCAAAACAAAAGTCTTTGTATCAAGTGTTTAATTAAAATGCTACTTATATCTATCTTTGTTTATACGTCGTCTCTAGTCACCATTTGGTCTCACTGTGCCAACCTTGCCGTTCAAACTTGATGGCCATAATAACCTTAGAGGCAGTAATTGGAATTGTGGATACCCCCCCCCCCCCTTTTCTTCTCTCCTTTGGCGCATGCGCAGTAGGGAGCGTACTGGTCAGTGTTAGAAGCAGCTGTTCAGGGCTGGTGAAATTCCAACATGGCAGTGGCTGTGGTCAGTGTTTCCTGCGTTAACTTGGGATGGTTTCAGCTCGCACGCAACCCGGCTTAACCTCGGCACCCCGTTCATCAGCAGAACCCCTCCCCGGGATCGATGCGACCCTGACCCCCCCACGTGAGAGGTTGACCCGTCGCTAAAAAAAACAGGTAAGGGAGGATAGTCTGGGGATCCGCTGCGTCCGCAATTAGACAGAGTGGCCAGAGCAGACAGTAGAGGAGAGGAGCTCAGAGCTGCGCCGTTTATCTCGGAATAATGCATGTGCACTTTGTGATTTAACAAGTTCCACGAATTGCAAAGCTGAGCGTGAATCTCTGTGTGCGTTTTTTTTAAATGTAATTTTCAAGGAGCGCACCTGCGCCACGGGTGAATCGCAGAGGCGCGGACACGCAGGCTGCACTGTAGTCTCCTTGTTCCTCTGTGTCGGGCTGTGCGCCACTCTCTCTAAATGGGAAAAACACACAACTTGCATGCGCACGGACGCTTTTTCGGCTTCCCTCGAGCGGCTGCGGCGATGCGGTCACAACAAGTTGCCTTATCCACGCGTGCAGAGAGCGGATTCCACCGCAGCGTGCGTTTTTGAGAAGCTCGGACCCATTAGGGCGTTATCAGGAGATTTAACTTGAAGCATCATTTCCCAACAATCACAGAGCCGCACCAGTTGATTTTCCTCTCCTGCCTGACATCCACTTTCTAATGAGATGCATGTAGGTTAGACGCTTCTCCTTTTGAGTTGCTTGAAGGGGCCCAGCTTTTACGCGGCGTGAAATCCGAACAATACTGGACACAGAAAAAAGAAATGTGTGTAATGCAAAGCTTTCCGATGTTTTTTTTTTTTTTTGACCTCTTCATAAATTAATTCCTCATCTCCTCTTCCTCTCCCTGTTCCAGCACGAGATGATCAGCAGCAGCAGCGTCTATGGTAGGTTGATTTTCCATTAACTTTTTTTTTATGGATGTATTAGAAGGTGTAAAAAATACACAGATGAGTTTCACTAGCAGGTGGGCAACAGTTCAGCACGCCATTACCTGTAGTACAAGGCGTTTACTGAACCTGATCATATTGTGTCTCCAGCTTGAATTAAAATGTTGCATTAATTTGCTTTTTCGAGGATACATTTCCACAACTGTAGCTGCCATCTTTAACTATTTTCTATATTATTTTTTGCTCATATCACACTACAACAGCTAGAAAACACACGGCAGCCACACTACCTGGTAATATAATATGGGCTATATTTAAACTACACATTTGCAACCCCTAATTTATTTTTAAGGGTATTAAAATCTACTCTCTTGTATCCTTCTTGGACTATTTAAAAAATAATAAAACCTGCAGATTAACGAGAGATCAGATTGATTGATCATTAGTCTCACATCAGCTGAGTTTTCTTTTGATTCAGATATAAAAACACATAAAGTCACTCATTGTTTAAAGGAACAAGTGGCATGATGGGAGTCTGAGTGAACAAGGCCTCAATCAGTGCAAAGTCAAAAATGCATATTTACAATCAGGTTTTATTGATTAGCTTATTTCATCTGTCAGACTTGAAGAATCCACTGATAATTACTGACAAGGCGAGGAAAGAAACAATTTCGACGACAAACTGTGAACAACTTCCTAAAAAATATGCTCCACCTGGCTCCATTCAAAATGAGCTTTATTTACAAAACAACTGATTTGTGTGACGCTTTTTCCACCGCTGCAGGAAATGTGTTCTACATCCAAACTAAACAATGGTGGATTGTGTAAATTGAAAATAACCATCCCACCCATGTTGCAAGTGAGAGCGGCCGTGTATTATAGTTCTGTATGGAATAATCAACCACAATGTGCTTTCTGTACACAACAAAGCGCCACGATTGCACATTCTTGATTTTTGTTGCAGTTTTTAGCGAGGACTCGACCTTTCACCTGATCTCTCCTCTCTCTCTCTCTCTCACACACACAGTTATTTGCTTCACATCATGTGCTTTTTTTTTCCTCCTCTCTCCTGCTGATGCACTTGTGTGCTGCTGTTGCACACACGCCGCATTTGCTACCTTGTGAAATAAATATTTAGTATTTTATAGGTGTGTGTGGGTGTGTGTGTGTGTGTGTGTGTGTGCATATGAGCTTGAACTGTGATGAAATAGCGTTTCTTTTCTGAAGGTGCAATCCCAAATTATACATTGCAGATAAACAGATATGCACTTATTTAAATTGCACACATGTGATGCATAAAATTCCTTCATCTCTGCAGCTTTTCATTACAATTTGATAATAATTGCCTGACTTTTAGTTTTGCTTAATGCAGTTTTTGTTAAATTCTAGATTAACATATGAGGGGTGATGGGTTGTATGTGTGTGTATGTGTGTGTGTGCAAGAGTCAAGGAAACCCAGGCGCAACCATGCATGCACGCTTTTGTGTGTAATGTAAATAATGTAGATACTCAGCGGTTTGTTTATTCCTCTAAGTCTATTTGTTTGCTACAGTCCCCGGCTTAAGATCCGTCCCTCTACATCCGCTGTCTGTGCGTGTTGCAGTGACAGTAGCAATAATCCCCCTCATTATACACATAACATATCGCCTCACATCCCTGGCAGCCCTCCGATACAGCTAATAGGGACAGAGAGAGGAGAGATAATAGGAGTAGAAGAAAAACTGCTTTACAAACAGGCACCTCCTTTACTCTTGCCTTTATTTATCTAAATACAGACTTTTCCCTCAAATGAATAGCGAGAGCTGGTGTGCTGAGAGAGTGGCTAAGCTGCTCCCAGTGGGACCGTATAAATAAATTATCCTGACACTTTCTATCAGTCTGTAATGTTTACCATTAAAAGCTGTTTTACCATCCCAGAGCCACCGGCGTGCGATCTAGCCCGCCTCGTGGGACTTCTGCCAGATGTAAGGCGATGTGGGGAAATATTGTGCTTTTTCCACACACACACACACACACACACACACACACACACACACACACACACACACACACACACACAGACACACAGACACAGACACAGACACACACACACAGACATTTGTTAGTCTCCGCTGCATCCGTATCAGTGGATTTCTCCTGTCTGCACGTCCTGACAAAGGGCCTCTTCAAACGAGATCCAGCCAGGGTTGTCATCTTTTAGCAAATATGTTAAGTGTTATCTTTTGTGCTCTGGGCTCGCCGAGCAGAGCTGGACCCCATGGGAGCCCGGCGCATGCAAATAGAACAAATCCCTCTCGGACCTGTCTGTCTGTTTCACTCCCTCCATCCCTCTCTTGTCTTCTCATCTTCCCCCTCCTCTCTCTCTTCTTCTCTCCACAGTGCATCAACCTGTCTTGTCTACTTGCTCTTGCATCTATTTCACTCTTTGTCCACTTATTTCCCCACCTCTCTCCCGCTCTCTCTCTCTCTCTCTCCCTCCTTCTCCATCCCAGAAGACATAGCCTGTGTGTCAGCTAACTGTAGCCGTTGTAAGTCTTTGTGTGTTTCCCTGCATGCTCGCTGACAGCCCCTCCTCGCTGATCTAAGTTCTTCTCCCAGAGATGGCAGGCAGCTGTCGGTAGAGCCGCTGCGCTTCTCCGTAGATGAGCGCATGCCAATTCCTTAAAATCCTTCACACAGTGATCTGCTCCATCCTCCTCCTCCTCCTCCTTCAGCATTTTTCAAATGGGGGTTTGGGGATTTTGTTTTCTTGGGAGTGGGGGGGGGGGCATCGCTGCTGTGACTGACAGTTGCCGGTTGATGGACTTTTTCTTCATGTTGCAATTGACGTTTGCTCAAACACACACAAACCATTCCCCTCACACTCCAAATGATATTCATTCTGCCCTCACGTCTTTCTTCCAGTGCTGACTGGTTATTATCCAGTCAGAATCTGATGGGTGTGCTTGAAACGAGGGGGGGGTATCCACAGAAGCCTGACTCAGGGGTGGAATAATACTTCCAGCTTGCTGCTGCGGACCCTGCTGCAACTTGTGACGCTTAACATGATGCGTTCGTGTGTCGCGGTAACTCTTGGAAGTTTGATTTTTTTTTTTTTTTTTTTTTTTTTTGTATTACAACAAAAGCGCTGGATGTGATGCTGCTGATGACAAATCTAATATTTAAATCCTCACATCTCAAATGTCAAATGATGTAAAAGCAGGTTTTAAATTTAAAAATGGAAATTCAACATTTAGTCTAAATAAAATAATAGAAATAAGGATGTCAGCGGCTCTGGTCCCAATATCAGCTGGGAGTGTTTTGACCCCAAACTGATCTAAGATCAGCGTCAAATTTCCAGTCTTTTCCATCTCCTATTTCCCATCCTCGAAGAGAAATACTGCTAAATTCATTTCCATGTTAATTCCAGCATTAAAAGCATTATCTCACTTTCTTTGAACTCCGAATCCCCTCAAATGTTTGAAGTTTCTTTGGTTTATGTAACGCGTCATTTTCATAGGTTTTAATCAAATCAAAGCTGTAGATTTTTTTCCCTCCCTCCCCTCCTGCCTCCTCCACAATCCTCTGTCCCCTTTTTCGGAATTTTAAGCAGACCCCCACTCACCTCTCTTTACTCTTACCAGCAATCTCCACCACCCATGGCCCGGATTCTCTGGCAGATATTAAAACATTCAGCATGTGGAAGCGTTAAATATGCTAAGGACTTATTTAAAAAAAACTTCCACTTTGGAATATTCTGCACCATTAGACCTCAATAGACATGGCGGCGCACAGCTTATCCTTTACATTGTGCCTTGAAATGAGAAGGCGCCGTTTCTAATTAGGTTATTGCCATGGAAGTCTCAAGTTAAATTGTGCATTGATATGCGTAGACGCTCGCCAAATCATTTCACCCGATGATGGAAGACGCAGACGAGGGCCTTTTTTTTTTGTTTCTTTTTTTAAATTTTTTTTTTTTTTTACAAGGGCCAAAGAAAATGACAGCGAGGACAGAAGATGGATCTGACTGTAATCTCTTGCTGCCGCTGCTCTTCTCTTCTCTCTCTGGCTCTGGCTGGATGATCTGATTTTGTTAACAGCGAGCCTCGCCTAGATACTGGCCGTCTGCTGCCCCCCCCCTCACACACACACACACACACACATGCACACACACTACCTCTCCTGCACAACCTACCCCTCGCTGCAGCACAGTTTGAACATCTTGATTAGTGAGGCATCTTTTGCAAGCGACAAGTAAGTCGGGACACTTTTGTCTGCGAGGCAGCAAAAGGTGTGCATGTGCGTTTATGAACAATGGCACATTAGGTGTAAGGGAGAGTTAGCGTGTGTGTGTGTGTATATGTGTGTGTGTGTGTGTGTGTGTGTGTGTGTGTGTTTGTGTGTGTGTGTGTGTGTGTGTGTGTGTGTGTGTGTGTGTGTGTGTGTGTGTGTGTGTGTGTGTGTGTGTGTGTGTGTGTTGAGCCTGGCAGGCTGCCAGCGGATGGACACAAAGGATGTTGAGTGGCTGGGCGTGTGGCACAGCATCACTGGGCTGCCTGTGGCCTCTGGGAGATGGGCACAAACTGGGAGCGAGAGGGAAAACAACCGCTGTCGCTGGAGCTTCGCACTTTGTAGGGCTGCAACGAACAACCACAGTCGTTATTGATCAGACTGCTAATTATCTGTTTTATTAAACCTTGTCAAAAAATAGTGGCGAAATACCGATCCCGACTTTGAGAAGGAGCACATCTTCCTAGTTGAGAAGCCGGAACCAAAGAATTTTAAGTATTGTTGCTGGAAAAATGACTGTAAATCTGTAGATACCCAAGCCTGCTGGGGATGGAACATGTTTGTATGCTTATCTCTGATTATATGCATGCTTTTACTGTGTGTGTGTGTGTGTGTGTGTGTGTGTGTGTGTGTGTGTGTGTGTGTGTGTGTGTGTGTGTTAGTGTGTGTGTGTGTTAGTGTGTGTGTGTGTGCGTGTGCGTGCGTGCGTGTGTGTTTGTGTGGGCCAAGTTTCCCCACTGGAAGCAGGCGAGAGCATTAGGGTGTTTCTTGTACAACTCTGTTGGCAGGATGGACACATGTGGTAGATAGCTAATGATAGCATGCAGCGTATAATGAGATCCTACTCTCCGTCTGTCTCCACTACCTGGCATCATGCATTAACCATACAAGAGGAAGAGGAGGCACGCATGGTATTGACTTTTGAGTGGGTGTCTGCTTGTCCGTTGCTGGTTTTGTTTAGCACTCAGAGGTCAGCATGGCTGCAAGCGCCGCACATTTATAACAAGTATTTTTTTTTTTCCTGTTTGGTTTTATTTTCATGGCAGCAGCTCTTTTTTTTTGTTTTTTTTCTTCTTCTTTTTTTGTGAAGCGAGATTCTCTCCTTACAGTAGCTGCACCTCTTGAGCTCTGTTAAATCGCGGTAAATTGATTTTGGATGTGTTGCAATGCTTAACAAGCCAAATGGGTTCAGTTTGCGGGTTAGTTTGTGTGTTCAGAAGATTAATCTATTAATGTATTCCACACACTCATAATCCACAGTATGTTGTGTGATGCAGGGAAGCGTTGGCATCAGTCCATCTTCTTGCCCAGTAACATATATTTATCCTCTTCACTACACAATCCTCTAGGCTGCTCAAATCCCCCAGGGGGTCCCAATGACATGCTTACTAATGTGTGCTTTGGAAACGGAGTGCTATTGTATCCCCTAAATCTCACAAAGCACTGTATGATTTGCCCATTGTCATTAAATCGCTTTGCTTGTGCCAAGTACTTGCATCTCACAGAGGCTTAATGCTTTGAGGGTTTCAGGGACAGCTTCAAGTTCCTCTTTTGTTGATTTCGGGGAAAAATGCCAAGACTGCTGCTCTGAATATTGTTTTGAGTATGGAGGAGGGAGGGGAAGGAGGGCCATTGCCAAGCGACTCCATTGAGCCCTGTGAATGGGCCATTCATATTTAGGAGAATCACCCAGATGCCATATTGTTGGCTCAACAACGCTAAATATTCTCCAACAAGGATGGGATTGTAACAGGTTTTTGAATTGTGCAAGTGTAGAAAAGGACATTGGAAATTGAAAGAAAAAAAAAGTCAACCCTCCAGACAGTTTGAAAAGGCTGAATAGTAAAGCAAAGACCGATAAAACAGTGACATGAACATTTTATTTATACTTTTAGTCAAGAATGGGAGTCAAATTTGTCTTGAGAGTTTGCAGTTTTTTCTGCAGTGTTCTGCACAGGATGTCAGTGAACGCAACCCTCAGAGAAAAGTTAAATCTTTACATATCCTGGTACCACATGTTTTTTTTTTTTTAGTTTAAACATCTGTTTAAATATGTTTTATGTACATTTGTGACCTTATATGTCCTAAAAACTATATTATAATGTATTATTTGTGTATGTATTAACAATAGCCTCAGTAGTTGCTAATATGTAATATGAATTCCTAATTTCTAATATTAAACATATCATAAAGATTGCATTTAAAAATATCCATACCATATTAACAGTAATGTAACCACACCCTCCATTACAGTCTGAAATGCAAAAATTTTAAAAATCAGAGTTTTTTCTGAGGACATGCTACTTGCTATGGGCGGCCTGAGGACAGCAGGTGCTGCTGGGATTCGATCTCAGGCCTGCAGGCATGGACAGCATGAGGCTGCTGAGGTCCACAATCACACTCTGATTGCACACAAGCTCTGCTTCCGTCCAGCAGCACACCCACACAACCTTGAAACCGGCGCTGCAAGCATCTCAATTGCTGTCCCTGCACCGTCAAAAGGGTCTATGACAGGACTTAACAAAATGTCATTGTGGTCTTTTATGTCATGCATGCTCTGAGTATTAATCACGGCTGGATCTGCGCCTGAGAGGCTGATCAAATTTATTGTTTGGCTGCACGGGACAGTAATGGGTGTTTAATTACTCAATAAAAGCCCTTTTATAGATTCCCAGGCCTCCTGTGTGTTGAGCAAATGGTATTGATCTGTCTCCGGGCTGCAACATGATAGCCTGTGAAAGAGAATTAGAGCCGTTAGCCTGCTAGCGCTCTCTCATTCATTAGCCGCATTAGCCAGAGGGTAGTTAAGACGTAGCATCATTGTTAATACAGGAGTCTCAAAGGTTTTTGTGTCTGCCTTGTGTTGTAAAGCTCCGTGCACCTCATTTACACAAATATGGATTAGATGAGTGATGATAGCATTGATTACCATGGAAAGTGTTTCAATATGAATCTCCTAGAGGGTCGTTTCTCTTTAAAATATTTCCCTCACTGTGGTTTGGCAATCGACTAACCGCACTAATCCACGGAACTAAATTCGACGCCGCCCTCAGCTGAGCGGTGAGCTGTATTAGTCGGGCTACCATCTAGACCGCCTGTTTAATCCCACTTCTTCCCCACCTTCTAATCTGTAATCTGACGGCTCCTCCTCCTCCTCCTCCTCCTCCTCCTCCTCCTAATTCTGGATCTCCGTCCTGCTTCTCACGTGGCATCCTGGAGAACAGTGAGCCCTGCTGCATCCATATGTAGTTTTCCATCCATGCATTCAGGCTATAGCACACATGTTTAGTGTTTATATCCAGGCCTGCAAGGTGTTCACTATTTTTTTTGTTTTTGTTGCCTAACTGCGTCCGCCTTGACTCCATTGTTCTTTTATGTTCAGAGCATATTGCTGCGTCTGTGAACCAGCTCCTTTCCTCTTGATGCACAGCAAAACCACTGCAATATCTGCCTTGATGTGTCCATATCAAATGAATGTGGCCCATTACAGACGTGCTGGAGTCAGTTGGGTGGCTTTGTAGACAAAAAAGGGCCTGCAAGAGTCCATGAAAGAGACATTGTCCAATATGGACCATATAAGCTCCTTTGTAGATAAATGGATTTTCATGCTTATCAACTTGGACACTGACATGAGTGAAAACTGTGGAGAATGTGGAATTATTCTCACTCCTCGACTGTAGACTTGGACAACTGTAGTTTCAAGTGTGTGTGGTCTTTCATTGTCCGCCCTCAAGGTTTTTTATTTGGGTGTATCATTCAATTTGGAATAATGTGCACTGCTAATGCCACAGAGAGCACTGTGCATGTACCCAACTGCATCCTTGTGGGAAAATATCACTCAATGCCCAATTCAGCATTTTAACATCAGGTTCACAGCTGGACCATCAGATAGTTTTACTTTAAAAAATCTAATTTGATAAGGATCCATTAGAACTGGGCAACATGGAGGAATATGTGCTTTTTAATGATATAATACTATTTTTATATCAGAATTTGAAAGAGTGCAACTTTCAAATGGAAAAGGCTTTTTTTATGAAATAAAATAAGTTATTTTTCTTTGATTTTCCCAGCTATAATGTTGTAATGCTGTATGATTGTTGCAGAGCCACTTAGTTGTAGCTAATTAACTTAAAGGTGTGTTCATGAAACAACAACAAAGAAACACTCAAAGCTCTTTTATGCCGCCTGTGTGTACAGGAAGATGAAACAGTGAAGATGAAACTGTCCATAAAAGACCTGCAGACGGTCTTTTTCTGCAGAAACGATGTCGGCCAATCGCTTTGCGGTGATTTCCCACTTTTAGCTAACAGGAAGTTTAATAGTTCATACGTGTAAATGACAGAAAACTTAAACTTGAGCTTATTACATTGAGACCCAAAGCTGTGAAACAGCTTGTCAGGGTTCAGTTTCTTACCCAAGGACACTTTAACATGTGGATAGGAAGAGGTGGTGATCGAAACGCCAACCCTGTACCTCTTTTGTACTAAAAGATACCCCTACTTTTGTCATATTATGTCACGGCCAGGTTCAAATATTTCATCCCCCTGACATAAAAATGACGGGGTGATACGTCATATACTGATGAATTGTTTTTGGGGGGGGCGTTACGTCATCATCAGATAATCAATAAATGCAAAATGTGACTGCGTTATTTATTCTATCAATTAATAATCACAATTTGAATCACATTGACCAACGTAAACATTACCTCACAAACAAAATCTTCAATCAATTTTGATAATTTAATTACAATTATGGTGATTAGAATTATTAATATGGGAACAGCATGGAGGAGCTTTATTATTATTATTATTATTATTATTATTATTATTATTATTATATTATTTTTAATAAAAATCACAATAAATGAGGCCAAAGTTTTGACGACATGCATGACGACGTTTCACGCTCTGATCCCAGCTACACATGTACATACATGTAAGCGTGCCCACACGGCGCACATTAAACACATTAAGCCCTGTTCACATTCCACCGGCTGCGGGGCACCAATGAGAAGTGATGTCTACTCGATGCGGAGCCAGTGATCTAGGTAATCTGCCTGTGCTGTGGGACAGGTCTATTGGTCCACAAATCAATTGGCTTCATGTCCGTGCCATTAGGCTAACATGGTGCTGCTGAGGCGCTGAGAGCGGTAAACAGACTGTTTAATTCCCCTGGACACCGGCCAGGTGGACACTCCTCCTCCTGCTGCTTCCTCCTGATCCCTCCGTTTTATTTTTTCCTTCCTCCCCTCATCCTAACGTCCTCTTACATTGACTCCACTTCAGTCAATGCGGTTATTCTCTGTGGACGAGTGCTTACAGGAATATTGCTTGGAGGGATTGTGTGTGTATGTGTGTGTAAAGAGGAGAGATTTTGGCCAATGAACCCTTGCTGTGCTCTGTCCTCCAGTACTGTGTCTATACTGAGTAAGTGATCCCTTGGGATGCAGTACACACATCCAGCAACCCTCCCTGTCTCTCTCTCCCCAGCTTTCTGTCTGTGTCTCTCTCCCTTTTTCACTCTGTGGTGTTTGTCTTTGTTTCTCTCTCAGTGTATCTGTTTCCCATTCTGTCTCTGTCTCTTTATTCCACCCCCCCCCCCCTCCCTTTTTTCTTTCTATCTCCAGACAGAGGCAGCAGTACAGTAATAGGAGGGGGCTGCATCAGAAACAAACACATACACTCATGATTAGAAAAATTCAGATTTATATCCCAGCTGCAGGAAGTTTACCACTTCCTTTTTTTTTTGCGCCGCTACATCAAATACACCTGCGTCTTCTCATTCCATGCAAGCTTTGGTTCCCCTATATGGACGCGGCTAATAACTCGGCTTGTGTAACGTCAGCAATTCGGTTTATCCACCTCGCCGCCGTGTCGCTCATCCTGTTTCGTGCGAGTCTTTCTGCTACAGTATGGTAATTGAGCCAGTGTGTCTTGACAGATGAGTGTTGTTGGCAGTATCACTGTTGTGTGTCTCATTTCCTGCACGCTGTCGCCGATTGACTGATAAGATAAGAGGCCCATAGCCGCGTCCCAGAGCGTCAGCGCAACTAGCTACTTGATGAACGGCGGCGGCGAGGCCGTGATTAAGCCAAGGGGGGGGAAGCGTTGTCGTCTCCTGCACTCCTGCAAGGTGTCACATGCACAGAATGATCTTAAGTCTCCTCTTCTATTTAGAAGTTCATATTTACAGTAGCAGTGCTGTTTTGACAGCAAACCATTAGGATGGACACAGCATAGAAATCTGTGGTTGTGGTTGCAGATTTGTCCATAGGGCCTGAACGTTGTACTGTTGCTAGGAGACGCTGAAACCCTTGGACACATCTGGTCAGCTGTTAGAGCAAGTTGTTGACAGGGGCTGCAGCATGATCATGTTTCCAAAATGAAATGTCTATAGACTTAATGTCAATATGATTTTCAGGGTTGCTGTCTGAGTTCATGTTTTCTGAAGCAGGCAGGTTTTTAAATTAATTATGACACAATAGGAATAAAAAAAAAAGGCAAAAATGAAAATATCACCATCTGAATTTCAGGCTGGCTTGTTGGCCCTCGGTTCCTCGGCCTTGACTCGTCTCCCTCCTGGGACCTGATTGGAGGAATGACATTCATCTTCCAAAAGGACAGCAGAGTCACTCCTTATCTTATGTCACAGCACATATCTTCAATAAAAACTTTCTCCCTGTTTGCTCCGATTCTGCATGAACCACAAGATGTTTATTTTCCCTTTTCTTCCTTTAATACACTTCTAACAAAAATGTCTCAATCTCAATATTATATGATGAAAATCCAACATTCATAAAGCCAGGATGAGGAGCAGGAACTGGAACATCATCTTTTTTAGATGCAGAGTTTTGTTTTTTCTCCAGATGACAAACATGTACGGATCCTGTGTTAGCCTGAGGGTACGAGCTGCAGCCCATAGTAATAAATCCGTAATTATTTATTTAGTAAGAGTGAAAACAAGACTTTCTAACTGCTGCTGCTGTGAGAAATATTGCACTGAAAATATGTGAAAGTACATTAGGTTGCCAGCACGCGCGCAAACATGCACATCGACAGAGTTAGCGAGGTCCTGGTCTTTCTCACTCCAGATCAGTTAACTGGAAGGAAAATGCAGAATAGTATTAAACAAATATTTTTATGTTTGCATCACAACTTCAGTTGCTATGAGAACAGATGCTACAGAATGGGCTGCAGGAGGGATGTGATAGTTACAGCTGATACATCTGGTCAGTCTATATGCTCAGTGAAATCCATATGCTCTGCTGGCACAGGTTTGGAGGATGGAGAATAAAAGGCTGTTTAAGGTCAGAAATCTAGAACATGCAGAAGTACTGAAAACATACTGGTCCTTGAAAGCAACACCAACAACCTACTGGTCACATTTCAAGTTCAACCACGACTGAAATGTCCAGATCTTTATCAAACAGCAGTGACCTGAATTCTTATTTGGGCCAACATCAACTAAACACATTTGAAGAAGTGTCATCCATTGTCTGCCTGGCCTTAGTCGTGACATCAGAACGTTCGACCAATCAAAAGCCAAAGTTTAAAAAGCTGCTCAGTTGGACCAACCAGTCATCAAAAATGATAATGATGCTGACAATCTGGCCAATCACCTTCCTACCCTATATGCTGGGATAACAATATAATACAGCAATATCTGAAATGATGTCTGTTACCTAAACTTATAAAACAGTGCACAAAAAAATGCACAAAAACTAAATATTATAAATGAATATCAATCATTAATCAAACTAATGAACAAATGAAAATTCATATTTAATTTGTCGGCGCTAAATCAAATTAAATAACACATAAAGATTTAAATTAATACTAATAAACTTGTGGGATGGAAGGATGTCAGGGAGGCTCTCCTCTCCTCTGGCTCTTTGTATAGCTGGACATTTGTAGGCGGCATACAGCAGCAAAACGAGCCTTTATTGTTATTACTTATTCGGACATATGTCACTTTCAGGCACCCTTACACTCTGAGCCCAAGCCGCCTCAGCAGAGAACGCAGCTTTGTGTGCTTCACGTGTGTTTTCGTTACCTCACAGATGCAGCTGAGAGACGGTGCCAGCAGCGGTCGTCATGTTCGGCCTCTGCTCACTACAGCGCCTGTGAATGTGATTACGGCTATTGATCGATAGGCAATGACACGACGCTGGTAGATGTCACCTGAGGAGAGGGTGTGTGTGACTGAGTGAAACAGAAAGGTAGTGCGTTTTGTGTGTCCATATGTCGGTGCGTGTTGGCCCATATGCTGGCGTCCGTGCGTGTAACATACATGCTGTGTGTGTGTGCATGTTAAACCCACTGTGGTAATGTGAGATCAGACGTAGCCTGTTAGCCGGAGCCTTACATCTGCTGTCAGCCACTCGCTCTAACTCTGTTAAGGACGTTATTGATTGCTCATTATTACCCCGTTCCCTGAAAGATGAGCGTCCCCTATGATCACATTAAATCTCTCCTCTGTCCAATCCTCCTGAGATGCCTTCTGCTCATCGGTGCCCATCACATTTCTCCTCCGAGATCTGATATCAAGCAGCCTGACGTGTTTTATTGCCTCTGGTTCTCTTTGCGTCTTGTTTGATTTACTCCAAATAACTGTCTTCTTTTTCCTTCCTTTTTTTCTTCTTCTTTCTTTTTTTTTTATGCACACAGTTTAACTAATTGATGTGTTAAGTCTGTGTAATGGAAATCAGCAAACACGGATGAGCAACATTTGAAATTGTGATTTGTTTTCTTTGTATTAGATGCTTCAGGTTCTCATGTTAACTTTGTGATCCGTGTTTATTGACTTGATAGTTAACCAGAGGAGCTGACAAGAGAGTCGTAATATGGGGCTATTTTAGCTCTATTTATTTAAAAGGCGTCAACGCTTTCTTTTTTTTTTCTGAGAGCTATCATGTCAAAGTTGCCGTCTCATTGAAATCCCCCAAATTTGCCTTTGAATGTGCTTACAGATCCCTCCCTGTAAATGTTCCCTGCCCTTCCTCGTGCCTCACGCTGTCATTTTCGCTGACGATAAGCAGTTGTTGAAGGTGTCACGCGTCCGCCAGCCCCTGTAAAGTTTGGGACCGCTGAAATCCAGCCCTCAGTGAGAGGCCATCTCATCGGCCCCCGCCGTCCCCATGAATAATGCAGAGCTATCGACTGTGTCAGTTGAGCGCGCAGAGACGCGGTGGCAGCCAGCTTGATATTCAGCTGCTGAAGCTGACTGGATGCCCTCACTTCGAGACAAACTGCTGGCAGACTGCTCCGACTCCAACAGACAGGACTTGAATCTGCTCATATGAGATGATATGGAGGGAGTTTGTGTCCCAAGGAGGCCTGTAGCTTCTGTTCGAGTGGGTAGAGAGGCAGATATGCGTGGGGGAAGAGGAGAGTGTGTGCGCTCATATATAAATATTTGCAGTTTACACCACACCAGCCCTCAGTTGTGCAGTCTCTCACACTCTCTATATTTGTATACATATTTGTACATGCGTTGCCTACTCTATAAATGTGTGTACCAGCATCCACCAGCCAGCAGCCTGCACAGAGCTCCAGTGAGAATCTCCTGCCCCCTCGACACGACCAGTTCAGTCTCAATGCCACCGATCGATGTATGTATTGATCCGCTGTTTGACTGTTTAGACAACCTGTGTGAATTCCAGCATAATGCGAGCCACAGTGGATTTAAAGAGGCACGCTGGCTTCGCCGTCTCGTGTCTGCGCACCTCCTGAAACGTGCCGCTGTTACTCCCAGACTCCAGATATGCAGCACATGTCGGCTCTGATGGAGAAAAAAATAACACTTTAAGATAAATGAATCCAAAGTTGATTCCTAACTCTTTGTTTGAATATTGTGCAATAAAAGCACGACCTTTAACCTCCCCTCCATCCAGTTTAAATTATATCAAACACAGTGTTGGAAAAACATGGACGACTACTTCCTAGTTTCCTTTTTATCGGGACACAGCCAGAGACGGCACATCTTGCCATAATCTGTATGAAATGTGCAGGATTTGACACCTCAGACGTGCGCGGCGAAGGATCCGGCGGGTTCACAGGCTGGGGGTCGAGGTTATCCCAGCCGGGGCCTCTTCAGTAATCCACACACCCCACCGGCGCGTGCACACACACATGCACTCGCATCCTCACACGTGCGCTACTCACGGCGGGCGTTAATCTCCACCAACTGCTGTTGAACTCTAATCCCGCTGGCTTGCCAAGTGTTTCATACACTGCAAAAAACTCAAATTACGGAATCATTTCATGTAATGAATGCTTTAAAAATGAGATAAAATGAAAGTTCTTTTTTTTCTATTTCTGTAATTATTTGTTTTTTATAATTATGCAATATTCTGTGCCTTTTGCATATTGCATGTGAGGGGAAAAAAAAGATTTTAAGCATATTTTAGAATTTAAAAAGTTGTGTATAATTGGTCGTTTTTGCAGTGTGGTTAGTATTTGGCACTGTGTTGGCCTGCTGTTGTCCAGTCTACTGTCTAACTGAGCACCCTTCCCATCCTCCACCCACCCACACCCACACCCACACACTCACACTGAGACACACACAGCCCAGTGCAGACAGACATAATGCATCCACAGATGGTGACACTCCGGCAGTCGCTCCTTGCCTGTCTGTCTACGTGCCAGCGATGAGAACACACACACAGACAGACACACACACACACACACACACACACACACACACACACACACACACACACACACACACACACACACACACACACACACACACACACACACAGACATATGCACACACGTACACACAGCCTGGTGGCAACAAACACAGCGATGCATCATTGAGCATCGGCTGGTTTTTCTCTAACTGCTGAGGGGAAATCAGTGTGGTGTTAAGTAACCATTCATGTGGAGCCGAGACCACACACAAACAAACGACGCGCCTACCCTTCCAAAAATACACTTACCTCTGCAGAATAACATGAAATGACTGAATAATATGGTTCTCAGACATGTATCTGGATATCAGTAAAGCTTTTCCACAAGTGGGATCATGGATATGTTAATTCTCTCCAGTATCACTATTTAATTCCCCTGACAAATATCCCCTGGGTGCCTTCCAACTCTGACTTAGTTTGGGATATATTCATTTGTTGATGCATTTCCACTCTGGGCCGGAGTGTGTAGGTAATCGCCCACTCCGGGGCTGCGGCGCCACTGTTTGTGAGGTAAATCTTCCCGAGGATTGTATTTGAATAATGAGGGAGGCTGTAGCGTTCTCTTGTGCAGAGTGTTTCCACGCCGCCGCAGCAAATGACCTCTGAATAGTTGTTTTGGATTAGCCATCAAAGTCTTCGCTGGAAGTGGCCAATAGATAGGTACTTCCAGAAATGAGTCACTTGAAAATGATCATCACCGCCATTGCTGTATAAGATAATGGATAACCATTACACTCCATTTTCCCCAGCTCCTCACCCACACAACGCCTGCTCTTGAAATATGATGCATCCACTGTGCTTAGTGAGCACTTAATGTCCAAAAGCACCGTGTTTGTTGAGATTTACAACTGCGCCGGCAGGAGGGGGGCTGAAGAAAGAGTGCGTCGTCGGTGTATAATGTTGTTCACTCAATAATTATCTCATTTTATTTACGAAGACAGACAGCTTTAGACGAGGTTAGAGGCTTCCTTTCTATTATCTCCACCTGACACCCCTCTACTGCACCCCCCCACCACCACCAGCTCCTAAATGACGTCCTTCACGTCGAGGACTTTCTGAAGTTTGCACCGAGGAAGAGAGGGGAGAGCGTCCTCCTCGCTGCTCGTCTGAATGGAGCGTAGGGGGGGAAAAAGTTACACCACAGCTCAGCATCAGTAGCAGGATCGATGTCATTTCTAAAAGGATTAGGCCTCCTCTCAGAAATCTATTTTAATTACTGAACACACAGGTAAACAAAGTGGTGGTGGTTCACAGGTATGGATCTGGGCGTCAGAGGAGTATTGATAGCATATGACCCCACGTTAACCTCGGGGCCACTCGGAGGGATCCCGTTGACTGCCCCTCAGGTAGAAGCACATCAGCAGCAGCCGGTTTCTGCAGAATGCAGATGTACGACTGTTCCTGCCGTCACCTGACAGACGCCAGCGGCTACGAATGGCGTAGCTTTAAATGTAATGAAGTTATTTCGTTTGCTCTTAAAAAGTGAGCCACTCAGTCACACATGAGAAAATGGCACAACATCCAAATGAGGCACATTTTATGGATTAAATCACTTAAAATATTACATTTGCAACAGCTTAAAATAAGCCTTATTTAGGGGATATAATTAGCTAATAAATGAATAGTTTATCAATGCTGTAAATCTGCAATATGAATTAAAATGTTCTAATTATATTAACAATTAATTAGTAGCAACTTATTAACCTTTATTTAAGTTGTTCACAGTGGTATCATCATGCTTATAAATAGTGTATGTATGTTAATAAATCATAAATATTAATTAATAAAGGAGGTATTAACTTACTCCAAAATACTCCATATTACCGGTTTTATATGTTGTTACTAATGGCTTGTGTTTTATACATCACTAAGAGGAATTGACAAATTATTTATTAACCTAATTAAGCCAATAAACCAATTTATAAACCTTTAATAAGACATCAGTTATTAAGTGTTTATTAATGTCTTTATAAAGTTAATAAATAGTTTATTAATGAGCATGACAAATGATTTTAGGGCTCAGTGTTTTATAGATGTTTACAGATTAGTGATAATAAATTGTTTGTTGATGTAAAAAAAAGCCATAAATAACTATTAGGCATACATAGTATAGGCACTTATTATTCTGTTTATTAATGCTGTATAGATCAGTAATAAGCTATTAATAAGAACATTGTTGCCATGTGTCCTCCTCTGGTGTAACCGTGTTTGACATTTCACACTTATCTTTTTCTTTGAAAAAAAATGAAGCTACAACACAGTACAGTAGCGACAACATGTAATTCTATGAAGTCACAGATCACACTTCACTTACCACCAGACAGACGTGTCATTTCCTCCCCTCTGATGATGTGTACGTGGATGTTTCATGGCACAGTGGCAGTGAGCGTACTTACAGATGTTTTGTTCACCAGATAAGAATAATCTGTCTCCCTCAGCACGCCTGATGTTTCTCGGTGCGTTTGTGTGTCCTGCATGTGTCTGCCTTCCGTCTTCGCCTGTGTGTGTGTGTGTGTGTGTGTGCGTGCAGGGCTGTCTTTGAGGAAGGAACCCCGCGTCGAGCCGGGTGATTAGGCACGCTGCGCTAGTCACAGGAAATGGAGTAGCTGACGGACAGGCCGAGTGCATTATAGATGAATGCCATGCGTTAGCGGCTCCAAGCCCCCGCCGAATATCTCTCAATTTCCTCTCTGAATGACAAAAGAAGCCACGCACAATTTCCTTGATCCGGAGCATTTGTTTAACGGCGCCCTTCCTATTTAACCCACCCATTCAATAGTCTGTCTAGTAAAAGGAAATTTAGACAGTGTCAATTTATACAGCTCTAAGGAAGATCTGATACTGGCAGGCAGGGGTGACGATGATATGCCTCTGGAATTCAGGGAGAGATTTATGGCCGTGGCAGTCTGATTTCTCCTGCAAGTTAAATTTAGACGCGTTATTAAATAAACCTTAATATTTTTAAAGCTCCAGCATTTTCATACTGTGAATAAAGGCCGCTTCTCAAAGCTGAATTTCTGCTCCACAAAGGCTCGCTTGATTTCAAAGTTTGATGGTCGAAAGCAGCGAAAACTTCACGAGGTCAAAGATCACGGATTACAATGAATATTTGATTTTTTTTTTTTAAAGATGCTGTCATTTGTCAAATATCCTTATGTCGCAGCTCCGAGCTGTCATCTTTACAGCGATCTCCCCCCCCCCTCCCCTTACTGTCTTTGAGTTGGTGACAGCTCATCTCTCCCGGTCACTGCTCGCTGTCTAGACTTTGAACTCGTTCTGTTTACTCCCTTATCTGTTGTTGTTGTTTGTTGTTGTCATCGTCGCTTTGCAACAGACTAGTCGTTCTAATGGTAAGCTCTGGCTGGGCTTCTGCCTTTAAAGACGTGAGATCGAGTGTGTTGGTTATTTTCAGAGGAAAAGTCTGGTGTGTTTTGTTTTGTTTTCCTGGGGGGAGAAATTTAGTCGTTGACACACATTTGTCTTTTTTATTCATTTTGTGTCGTTTCGACTCAAATAAATTTGTTTATAACTCAACCTTTTTTTTCATTTTTTCCTCACTTCAGAGAAGCGATGAATTCACCGATGCACAGAGACGGTGTGTGTTTGTGTGTGCGTGTGTGACACCAGCTCATGACTAATTTCATAATTAATTGCCTTTTGGAGGACCTAATCACATTATTTGACTCTGTACTGTAGGTTGTGTGCCAATACAGTGTAGCCCGTGGCTTAAACACAGTGTGGTGGACTCATTAACAAGGTGGTCTGGAGGTTGTCAAACACACACGAGCCCTGCACACATGAGAATACACTCATAAGACAATAGCTACATACGCTGCATATCCTTTTTTTTTTTTTGTGCATGAGATTTCGAGGTGAAAAGATGCCCTCTGGACTATTTGATAAGGATTTGAATAACTGGCTGCTTAGATTTCCCCGGTGGTATGTGAAAACAGGTCTCTCCTGATGAAGCGATGAAGTTGCCGCTTGTCGTGCGGTTCCTTCTCCACCTCCTACACTCGATCAGACAGACGTTTATAAAAAATTTGACATGATCGTTTTTTTTAAAGGTCTTGTCTTGCACTGGGTGTGTGTGTGTATGCATGCATGCATGTCGGCATCTCTTCCACACACACATGCACGCACGCCTTAATTATGACGTTACTAAAACGGGCAGTTTGCTCTGACACCCCGCTTGCAGAATCACACAGTGCACAGACTTAAAAGAGCTCATTAGCTCTCTCTAAAGAGCTGTTTACTGCACGTTCACACACGCACAGTAATAGGCAGCTCTGTTGATGCAGATGGACGCCGAGTGTAATGAGAATGATTAGGCTTCTCTATGTGGAGGCTGGAGGAGAGGCGGGGGGGGGGGAGCGCTGGTAGACTTGACGCCTCAGATTTCTGTTGGATGTTGTTTCAGCTGAGTGCACGATCTCCCCCCGTCTCTCTGCAACACAAACACGCACACACATCTTCTTCTTTTTTTCTTTTTTTTTTGCTTTGCTTTTTAACTTGCACACTTTGCCGCATTTGTCCGTCCAAATTCTTAGCAAATCTCCCTCGGGCGTCAAAGACCCTTGGAAGATTGTGGAGAAAATCAAATATGGGGATATGCTGCAAAGCTTGCAGCCCCATAGAGAGATATAAAAAACAAAAAGAATGGGAAGCTTTTTAGGAGTCTGTGCATGTAATCCTGTAACCCTGACCAAGACTATTGCAGCCTAAACACACACATTTCAACATTAAATCAAATCGGGCTCCACAAGTAGCTGAATTCTTTGTGAATTATGAAAGGAGACTTGAGAGTTTTTGGAAATGAATGGCTGGAATCCAAAGTGTTGATGTATTTATTAATATCTATATTAAAACACTATGATGGATATTTGTGTTGATTTTGAGTCCCTCCTTTTTACTTCGACAATGAATTCAAGGACTATTCATTAACTTTAAAGTTCATATAAGTCACGCTACCTTGATCATTTTCCATAGCTGACCCCGCCCATCTTGCACCATCACATTAAGTGACTTTGCTTCATTGCCCTTGGTTTACATCACATTCAATTAGAGGATGCACACAGAATGATTCGAAAGTCAATCCTCCTCCATCTCTTTCATATTTTTGGAGAAGGAGCAGCGAGTTCAAAGTGCTCAGTTCAAAGCATCTGTCCTCATTTGAATAACGAAGGGTAATCGCTATTACCTTATTTAAATAGTGCAAGTTATCATTTGGCCTTCATTTGCATTGCAGGGGTAATCACTGCGTCTCTGCATTAACCTCATTATGGAGGAGATGAAAGCCCTGATGGAGGCTGACACACTCTTTTATATATGTTATCTTTATTAATGATGGAATTAGAAATATCCGTGTTTCTTTAAATGGACACATCAGAGTTTGGCTGAGTGTCGAACTGTCTGGAGAGAAGAGTGTGTTTGATTCATTAGGCTTGCTTTATTTTGTGGTGTTCGCCTATCTTCTTGTGGTGCTGCTCATCCCCCTCTCCCTTTTCCATCCTCACTTCTTTTTATTTATATCTTCATCCGTTTCTACGTAACGGAGAAGTCGAACCAGAGCATCGACGCTCAAAATGAAGCCTAAACAACTCCATTTCATCACGACGGTGCAAAGAGACATCCATCTTAACATGTCACGATATTTTTTTGTAATGCAGTGCAGCTTTTTTGTTCTTCAAACCTGATTCCATGTCAGCGGGGACAAAAATGGCCTCTCTGCATGAACAGATATCTTTTCAACAATGCACAAAGGTGCACAAAGGTGCAAAAATGCACCTCGTTTCCACCACAATAAAGCTGGATTTCACTGCAACTTCTTGCGACTAGTTGAGAATGCAGGCTGCTGATTTTTTCAGAGGTTAATGTTTAATGTATAGTTTTAGGAAACTTCTGTGATGCAGCATAGAATTGTATTTCTCATGTTATATTCATTGCAAGCCCTTTGTTGGATTTGACCCTTTGACCCCGAAAAATAAACGTTCAATATTTTTAGTTCATTATATGTTTATTATTGTGTATTATAATGTACACTATTAATATTTATGTAGAAATGTATAAATTAATGCACTGTATTTATTTAAATATATGATTTAATGGAAGGCAACATAGCACATTTGTTTCCCAAAACAGTCTGGTCTTGTCCCGCCCTCCTGTGCTGTGATTGGCAGAAATGACTGCTTTGACTTGAGTCTGCTGTATCACAGTAAAGCTGGGTTGAACACATCAAACACTTACACCAGTGGTAAACCACCAAATCAGTGACATACATTACTTTTTCACTGCAGTAAGAAAAACTCCGTACCTGATATATTCCAGTATTATTATTGGATAATAGTATTTCATACGGACAAGGGATCCGTTCTCATGAGGGTGCAGCAGAATCAACACACACATGGCAGAGTAACCCCAGCATCAATTAGGCAGGTTCTTAGACGGCCTGTGCATCTGCAGAGCTCAAAGACGAGACGCTGTGAAGCAGCTGTAGCCCCCGAATCAGATGACGACATGGTGGACTGTGGATTAGCAACAAGAGGCATACTGATGGCTGAAGACGTGGCTGAATCTGGCTCTGCAGCCTTTGCCAAGTGTCCTCCACTTTCTCCTCAACTACAGTAAATAAGCTATTAATACTGAAGAGCTAAGAAATTATAGATGTCCTGTGCACTGATAAAGCAGCATTTAGCTTCTGGTTTCATAGCTTTAAAATATAATCTTGAGGGGATAAAAGCTGGTAAAATCCTGTAGGAAACCATTGACATCATAATAAGAATATGTTCAACCATTAAAATGATCATAATTACATATTCTTAAAAACTACTGGTAATAAGATTGAGAAAAGTATTTAAAAAAATCATGTGCTCCTCCAGCTTGAATGGGTATGGAGCATCCGATCCTTACAATGCATTACCATTGATTTTATATTAAAAAAACAAAAGCACACAACAATAATAAGATGGTGTACACAAACCAGGCTCCTATTGGAGGATTATTATGAAACCTATATTTGGCCTAGAGCCTTATTTTCTCTTATTATGCTCAGTTTTCTAACTTATTTCCTCCTTGCTGCTGTTTTATAGCATATTCTCAATATTAAAGGAGCCTCCTAGCCAATACAAAACTTTCCCCCGCTCAGCTCTTTGTCTGAGGCCTTCTCTGCTGGGTACTCTGGGAGGGTGACAGGCTTGCCAGACTCCCCTCGGCTAAAATGTTGTAAATTAACACAATTAGCAGATTGCCATTCTGCTAATTCGCCACTGGCGTCTGTCGAGAGATGACTTGATAGGAGATTCAGAGTGGAAATAAGAGTCTGGGGATTCCCCCTCCCTGCCTGTGTTGTTACCAAACAAACACAGGGCCTTGGAAAAGAGTGTGTGAATTTGTATGTGATTGTGCCTGCATGCTTTTTTTTTTGTGTGTGTGTGTGTGTGTATGTCTGTGTTTGCAGAAGCATAAATGGATGAGACGAAGGGAAGATTTGCTCCTCCGTGAATGGATTTTATTGTGCCTGCCTGCTTTACTCACACAAGCACAAATAGACGCGCATAAACCAATTCTGAGACAGGCATTGCTCTCCAGACCCCCAACTGTGGATCTCTACATGCAACCGCTGCCAGTCAATAAGTCAGAGGAAGCAGCCTAAATGACACCGATATTATCCTTTATTTGTGTGCACTAAGTCAAATCAAACGGGGTTCAATCTGCCGTGCGGCTGCAGTGATTACGCCCCGTCCAGCCTTTGATAGCGCCAAAGCTTTGATAGTGAGACAACGATGGAGTCGCTGTGTGACTGTCAGTGTTTGCAGATGGCATTGGCTGGGATTAAAGGAAACAGTGGCTCTCCAGCCTCCCGAGGCAATAAAGGGGAGAGCCAGGTGAGTGTGTCTGAGATGAGATGGAGCAAGGAGGGAGGGAGGGAGGGAGGGGAGGAGGCGAAGCAAGCGCAGAGTAAATAAGAGGAGGGGTGGCTGCGAAGAAAGAGCAGAGAGGGAATGAAAAGGAGATATATATATATATATATATATTGAAATAGATTGAGTCAGAATAAAACGAGGTGAGGAGAACTAAAGAAGGATCTAGCAGGAGGGGAGGTGGAAAATGGGCGGAAAAAAAGAGAGGGGAGTCTGGGAGGAAGGACAGGGCGGCAGGGAGGCATGAAGAAGAGAGGCAGACGGGAAGGTAAAGAGAACGGCAGAGAGAGAGAGAGGTCAAGGTGGAGCTGTGCAGACAGGAACTAAGCTTGAGACACAATGTGTTGTAATTCATTGCTCGCTACAGCTGCTGTGTGCGTGCCTGTGTTTGTCCGTCTGGGTCAGTGGATGTGAGCTTGCGTGTGCGTGTGCACCTCAGCACGCATGAGTGCAGATATAGATGGGGTTTTTTTTTAAAACGCCTGTGTATTTGAGCAAAGGTATGTGTGTGTATGAGCGATGAAAGCACCATGAGCAGAGGGGTGTGTACGTGCATGGATGTGTGTGTGTGTGTGTGTGTGTTGCTTTGTGGAACTCGGCGAGGCACATTTTCAAACCCATCTCTAGCCACCTCAGATGAGTCGGGGATTATAGAGTGACCCTCAATGCCTCTGTCTTATTGGTCTGGCCGGGGTGCATTAGGCTGCCGTAACCAGCCATCCAACATCACCAACTATCACTATTTACTCCTCCACGCCTGCAGACACACACTCTGTCCTTTTATAATGAGTGGAAATTAGCATTTGTTGTGTGGAAGGGCACAAACCGTCCCATATTTATCAGAAATACAAATAATAATAAAAAAACATCACTCCACCAAACAAGCCTCCAGATGGATGGCACCTTTTTAATTGAGCACCTCCCGATGCCAGGCAATATGAAGGTGTTGTCATTTTAATTATTGCTAAAATTATTTTAGCATGCCAGTGTGCTCATGTGGATTGTCTGTGTGTTTCTCCCAGGCTTAAAGATGCAGTGGACCCCCGAGCACAGTCAGTGGGCCGAACAGCATTTCGACATCTCCTCGACTACGCGCTCGCCAGCCCACAAGGCCGAGGCCTACAGGGCAGTACCTGGCCACTTGCAGCGCTCGGCTACCTACCAGTATGCGTGGGCCAATGACGACATCTCAGCCCTCACTGCCTCCAACCTGCTCAAGAAGTATGCTGAAAAGTATTCCGGCATTCTGGAGATGCCAGGCTCCTATTCTGAGGGCCCCGGGGTCCCAGGAGTGATGAACGGCCGGAAAGGTGAATCGGAGCCCTGGCAGGATGGCGTCTATCCCATGAGCTGCATCCCAGAAGGGGTGTCTGTCAGAAAAGGAGGAGTGGCAGCAGCTTCAGAGGTGGTGTCTGGCATGTGCAGCTCCCCGGGCCTGGCCTCCAGCACCCTGAGTGAGCCCAGCTACTCCAGCAGCAGCTGTGGGAGCCACACGGCCACCGCACTCCACTCCTCCTCCATGCCCTCTCAGGAATATGGCCCTGCATACAGCAGCTCCTACCTGCACAGTAGTTACAGCTCGCAGTCTGCCCCCGCCCCGGCACTTCCTTCCCCACTGCACAGCTCTGGGCTCCTACAGCCGCCCCCTCCACCGCCCTCCCACCCCACTTTAGTCCCGGCTTACAACGGAGGCTCCCCCAACTTGTCTAGTTATAATTACCCCCCAGCAGGCTACCCAGCTCAGAGCTCAGTCGGGCCAGGATACAGCCCTGGGGGAGCGCCTCCTCCTTCTTCATACCTCCCCTCAGGCATAGCTGCCCCTACACCTCTTCCTCCTTCCTCTGCTTTACCTGGATACCCATACCAGAGTCACAACCTGACGCCAATTGCCCCTACCCCTCTCAACAGTAGCTCCTCCAACTCACTGAAGAGGAAAGCCTTCTACATGACAGGCCAAGGAGAGATAGACTCCGCTTATGGTAACTTTGGCTATGGCCAGTCTCGAAGCTCGGCAGAGAGCCCCATGTACAGGATAGCAGACAGCAGCAGTGCAAATGGAGGTTCCAACAGCGCCAGTGGTGGCGGATTTGACAGAAGTGCTGAAAAGTCATCTTTACCTTTTAATCCTCAGAAACAGTCCACATTGTCCTCGGAGCAGCAGCAGAGGAAGTACAGCAGCCAGGCAACAGGTGGGCCACTGACTCCACCGGCCTATGTCTCCTCCACCCTGGGGGGTTCCCGCTCGGCAGATTCCCTCATCAGTTTCACCTCCCCTTCCCTCAGTGAGCAAGGTGCTGATGATCACCGTCTACACCTCTCCCACTCAGCACCAGGGACTACCTCGTCCTCTTCCTCTTCCTCCTCCCGTCCTGCTGAAGAGCAGCTAAAAACCACTGACCCTCACCTCCTTGATATGGTTACCTCTGAAATCGTTCAGCAGGGCCCCCCAGTGGATTGGAGTGACATTGCAGGGCTAGAACTGGCCAAAGCAACCCTGAAGGAGGAGGTCCTGTGGCCCATTCTGCGCCCAGACATGTTCAGCAGTTTGGGACCAGCCCCACGTTGTGTGTTGCTGTTTGGCCCCAGAGGCAGTGGCAGGACGTTGCTGGGTCGATGCCTGGCCAGCCAGCTGGGTGCGCCATTCCTCCAGCTCAGCGGTTCCACATTGGCCACCAAGTGGCTGGCAGACGGAGAAAAAATTATCCGAGCGTCCTTCCTGTTGGCACGCTGCCGGCAGCCCTCAGTACTGTTCATCAGTGAGGTGGACATGCTGCTGTCAGCCCACCTCAGTGAAGAGAGTCCCATCAACCGGCTGAAGGGGGAGCTACTTGCCCAGATGGACTCACTACTAATGGGTACAGGCGAGGACGGCAACCAAGTGTTGGTGGTTTGCTCCACAAGCAGACCCCAGGACATGGACGAAGGGCTCCGCAGGTACTTTGCTCGAAGGGTTCTTGTGCCCCTGCCGGATAGCACAGCCCGACACCACATCGTGAACCAGCTTCTGGCTCAATCTCAGCACAAATACTGCTTGAGCGAAGAGGAGCTGGCGCTGCTGGTCCAGCGTACCGAGGGTTTCTCTGGACTGGACTTGGCCAGACTCTGCCAGGAGGCCCTTGTTGGTCTGTTACATGTCTCGGCACAGGGCATGGAAATGACAGGTATGATGCCCAGGGGACAGGTCAGGCCCCTCACCTACCAGGACTTTGAGAGTGTCTTTTGTAAATTCCAAGCAAGTATATCGCAGAAAGAGATTGACACGTACACTGAGTGGAACAAAATGTTCGGCTGCAGCCAGTGAAAATATAGATTCAGCCCTTGAGAAAAAGAGGCATCCTCAATTCCTCCCCTCAGGGCAGAAGAATTGTGCTGGAGGGAAAGGCACACAAAAGGCCAACACAAGCCCACTGAGTTCTCGCAAGCAGGGTTTAGACGCACCAAGAGACCTGGTCTGATGAGACAACTGTCAGTTTTGCAATTAATGAGCAAGAGATTTAATTTGAATGCTTGACACTCCAGAAAGCCGGCCATTGTTTACACATTGCAAGCAAGTTGGCTTCAGCAGAGACGCCCCAGTGTCTGTGTATATATCTTTATGTTCCTGAGATTTAGTTGGCTATCCAAGTGCCTGAAGTGGTGCTTTCTGATTTTATTTCTTTATTTGCCTCACAATCTACATTCATGGCATGAGCTGATGAGTATAAAGAGCTTTAAAACTTCAGCAGAAAGTCTGAAAAACAGACAGTTGCCATTAGTGGTGGTCAATCATTCTTTATCGTCTCGCTAAGAGCAGTAATCCATCAGGGTGGCAGTAGTCTGGGCCCTGACTCACACTCATCTCTTCTGATCCTGTGTCTGCAAAACAAACAAACCGAACAAACAAAACTCAGGAAAGCGTTTGTGAATTGTACAGTACCTCAAGATATTTTGACGAAAAGCACTAAGATCTGACAGGAGAGTCCAAGGTGGTTTGGCAATTCAGCAAAGCAGTGTTATGTGTACCTCAACTGGCTGAGGTGACAATGAATGTACTAGATATGTTCTGGAATTATGGAACATTATCAATAGTGAGAGTAAAAACTTTAACTTTTTTCCCCCCCTCACAGCAGGTGCTTTAGGGGCCTGTTTCTACTTGACCAATCCTGAAGCTTATTTCCATTGCTCTTAAAAAAAAATGTAAAACCGCATTGCCCAGCTTTTTTGTTTGGGGGTTTTAGGAGATGGGCAGATGTTGGGGTGGTGGAAGTTGTATATTTATTAAAACAACCATATTCAGCATTGTTTATATCGTGTGGTCTAGGCTATATGTTGTCAGCTATGTTCTACGCAAAATATCGGCTCATTTGTTTAATTAATATTCTCTGACGCAGTTGATGATGCAAAAACACACCTAAACAGTATAAAGGAATTATGGGAAATACTCGTTTTTATTTGCTTTCTTACCTCTATTTAAATGAGAATATCAAGCATAGATTGGCAGCTTACCTGGTCAAAAACATACATTTTTTTGTTATACCTGGAGTTAATGTAGACTTATATATATTGAATGGACAGAAATGGGAGTGGTTTCAATCTTCTCATCTCTCAACTCTTGGCAAGAAAGTAAATAATTATATTACCCAAAATAAAGAGCTTTTCTTTTACATCAAATCAAAGACAATTCGTTGTATGTGAGTCTTGAATTAAGTGTTTGACTTAACGTCATTTGGATTCATTTTCTCCAGTTGGTTTCAGCCAGAAATGCAGTGTTGGATATCAGTAAACAATATCTGTTGTGTTCAAGGACAATCTGTTTTTGTAACAGCAAACTAGGATGAAGGGAACTAATTCCTGATACCTTTTAAGATGGATTATATTGGTATCGCAACTTATATGGAAGTGTGGATTTGTCCCTCCCTCACACTGTTTAGCTCTATTACAACGGGATTAGCTGTAGAGTTAGGGACCAGTCCTGTCATTCAAATTACACAAGATCGTTCATCCGGTGCATGCATGCCCATACTTTAATATGGAAAGTTTAAATTCAAGAGTAAAGTACTGTTTTGCCGCAGGTCAAAGGTCATTTGATGGTACTAAATCTGATTGGCTGACATATCTATAATTCTATAAGTGTTATTATTATCGTAGTGGCCACGTTATTGGCCGGCTAACTCCAAAATGACCACCCCAGCCTAATGAATCAATTTCAAACCCTTTTTTCCCTAATCTGTAATTAAATTGTCTGTTTCATATTTCACTATATTTACACAGATGGAGTGACGAAGCCTGTTAAATTCATTTGGACATAAAAAAAAGAGCTTTGTGACTCAGTTGGGTATAATTTTGGTATAATCTTTTTCCCATTGTATTGGATTGGAATGCATTTTTGTTTCTTCCTTGTCACTGTTTAAGATGCTGTCCTTTGGCTCTGCTGTTATGACACAGGAGTACTTAAGATATTTAATGTCCGTGCACTAAAGCATTTTGTGTGTGATGTTTTTTTTTTTTCATGTATGCCACTGGCAGCGCTTGATATATTTTTTCTGATATTTATCCTAAAGGAGATTTCATTCATCTGAACCGATGTCAGTTTTACACTTCAATTGTGCTTTTGTTTTGTTTCATACACTATCAGTGTTGAAGTAGGAGCTACATACTGTACTGTACATGCAGGCCCACTCTGTGTTGCTATCTCTGGTCACGGCAGCACCTGATGTAGAAGGGGGGGGGGTGGAGTAGTGCTGAGCGTCAGCAAAATTGACGGAAAGGAAAGACAGCCAGGCAGCGTGGCGGCAACACAAGGGGAAGGCAGAGTGGTCCGTCAGAAAAACACCCTCAAAAACAATCTGTACCAGAATTCCTTCTGTCAGCAAATCCTCTGGAGAGAGAGAGAGTCCCTCCAGACAGAAAAACCTACTAATGCACTTCAGAGCACACATAACAGCACAGGCGTTCTCTTTCCACAGCCGACGAACAAACGACTTGAAACGCACCGGTCAACGCTTGCTTGTTTGTTACGTGTTTTGTGGTCCTTCTTTTGCGTCTTGACCTTTTTCTACATGGTGTTTAAATCTTTTTTTTTTTTTGTTTGTTTTTGTTTTTGTTTTGGGGTCTTTAAATGGACGCGAAAGTTCTTTAAAGCATTTCTACCTCATGGCTACAAAACACACGTGGTATTTGATTTACGTCTTTCCAAATGTCAGACATTTGTGGAAAAATGCATTGAAAATAAAAAAAATATTTAAAAAAAACCAGGAAGAAGTGGAGAGAATAACACCATGAAGTTTTGCGCAGTCTACCTCAGATGACTGTACTTAAAACACTTAGCTGATGGGGCAACCGCAGGCTGCAGCGTAGCCTCGTAAGTGTGTGTCTCTGTCACCGTGTAGGTGAAACACACATGATAACACTGACGTCAAAAACACCCTCACAAGCGATTTGTGAGGAGAGAACAGTTGTGGTCGACCTAAAGGCGACCTGGAAATGTATAATCCAATACATTTGCTTTAATCTTTTGTGAACTACTGTGGTTGTGCGCGTGTGAATGTGTATATATGTGGGCACACTCTTCTTTTTTTTATTTAGTGTGTTGAATTTTATAAATTGTTAGTATATATAACACACTTGCACAACTTTAAACCAGAGTGTAACGTGTTTCTGTTGTACATACCTATACATACAATACAAAAATGCACCACTTGTTTATATGTGTGAATATGTTGCCATACTTGCAGTCAACTTAAATGTATTTTCATGTAATCTTAGGTACAAGCAGCAACAAATGATTCATTAAAGACATTTTCTTGGGAGGTTACATCTTGTACATCTCGTTTTTTTTTTGTCTATGTCGCCGGTCGCATTGAGGCTCTGACTGATGAAAGAGATTAATAATAGAATTTATTTAGCGGTAATATGGAAAAATCTAAAAAAATAAAAGATAGCCCAGCTGAAAAATCGCCTTAATGAGCCTTGAGTTAGTCACCCTTGTGTGCAATTATAAAATCATCGATGTTGCGCAGGAAGCCGGCGCCGTCGCTTCTCTCATTAAAATGTAACAATTCATTTCTCTCGCTGTGGTAAGAGTGGCGAAACATTAAAGCATTAATTATCTTTCTCCATCACAAAGAATTTGGATTAGGTGAGTACTCTTAATGAAAATGATGTGCACTACATTTCCAAGGTATCATTATGGAGCTGGTGGTGAAGTGTGGGAAGCTGCTGCATAGCCTCTATAATTATCTGTGAAAACTCAAAACGCTTCAAGAGGTCAGAGAGCATCGAGGGCTGCTGTTTTCTTTATTTTTCCACTTTGAAACATCCTATAGTCATGATCAGAAATAATTTATGACGAGCTCTTCATTGTTCGTCAAATGTAAAGCTAGTAAAGTGGTGTCTTTCTTCCAGGTTTTGAGCCCATAGCATGGAGATGTTTGATTATTTTGCTCCAAGCATGACAAATATTGCAGCTGGAAGCCAGTCTGTTAATATCCTGTATTCACAAAGCAGCATTTGGTTTTTTGCACAATGCAGGAAATGCTATCGACAAACTAACCTGACAGGTTTTTATCCAAATCAGGGTCCAGCTGCCAGACTTGGAAGGAGAGACATTTTTGCTTGTATGTAAAAGTGTGTTTGATGATGTCTGTGTGTGTGTGTGTGTGTGTGTGTGTGTGTGTGTGTGTGTGTGTGTGTGTGTGTGTGTGTGTGTGTGTGTGTGTGTGTGTGTGTGTGTGTGTGTGTGTGTGTGTGTGTGTGTGTGTGTGTGTGTGTGTGTGTGTGTGTGTGTGTGTGTGTGCGCACCCTGAGGTTATCTGCCAAAACACCACTGTGTCCACTTTAAAGGGCCCTCGTTCCATAAGCTTCGCCCCACACCTCAGCTCACTCTTTGCACGACAATTAAAATATGCTAAGTGACCATTTTCCTTAAGTAGTCTTAAATGTGCAATCCATTCAAATATGAGAGGAAATTGCCCACAGCTCGCAAAAAAAAAAAAAAAACCAGAGGTGGTTGAACAGGCGGGTAAAGAAGGAATAAATTATGCAAATAACACAAAGGACTTTACCACTTGAAAGCCTAATTTTCCTATAATCAGCACACTGTCGCCTAATATTTTTTTCCCACCTCTTATTAAAAGTGACTGTTCTTTTGCCAATCATCAGATGGCTCTATCTGTCACGGTGAAATGACTGCACCCTGCCAGACTAAATGCTAAAGCATTTTGCCCGAGATTTCAGATGATGGTTACATTCCCACACAACTAATTATGCGTCGCAGAGTCCAGGAATAAGGTTTAATTATACAGTAATCGTCTGTGATGGACACTAGGAAGTGGTGAGTACCGTCAGACTGCAATCCATCAATGACAAACCTCTGGCCAGTTTTAATTCCTCCTCATTTGCATCCTAACCTCCACACCAAGTTGCGCAAACGCTGTTAAATGTTAATAGGACCTGTCTCTGCACTCAAAATGAATGCTTAAGCTATTTTTTAGTCACTCTCCTCCCTCCTCCCTCCGTATACCCCTCACTCTTCTCTCATCTCTTGTCCTCTCTTCATCCGGCTACCTCTACAACCCGCTCCCTTCTTTTATTTCTTTCCAAAGCGGTCGTCTTTGTGCCATCCTCTCCTTTCCTGTCATCCTTGCTCCAATCTTTCATTCAGCGCAGCCTCTCCTCCCCCTCCCTCCCTCCCTCCCTTTCTCCTGGCAGGCCCCGCCGTGGAGGAGGCACAGAGCGGTCACTGATGCACTAATTGGGAGCAACACTTACAGTTTTATCTCCCCCCACCACTAATAGCGGTCTGCACTGAAGCAACTCACCTTAGGATGAAGAATGGATGGATGAGTTGGAGGTAGGAGGTGGTGGTGGTGGTGGTGTGTGTATGTGGAGGCGTGGTGGGGGTGGTGGTGATTGAGGCCTTGAATGAGAAATTCCTCCATGCAGACTGCAGTGCAAACTCAGTGTGAGATTGGGCCCTCAAGCCATCATGGTTAATCCATATCCCGCAGGACCTCGGACTCAATTCCCTGCTTCATTAATTGAAAACGATGGCCTTTTTTTGGTGTGAGTGAATAAAACAAGGAGCCATTTACAGGGGAAAAAAAGCATTTTGTCTGGTTTTGTTCCTGAAGTAGCTGCAATCTCATTATGCCTCTGTGCTGCATTTCAAAATGTGCTATCATCTTTGTCTTGATTGTCTCCCAGCGTCGAGAGAGATAAATACACACGCCGCTTTGCTGCGCTGATGCCAGGACTGTTTTTCACTGAATCATTTGAAGTCTTATCAGCCTTTATGGAAATAAAGCCTTTGCCTAATAAACTGTTCCACGGGCTTTGGGAGAGTAGCACATAAACACCTTTTTTCTTCCGACAACGCCATCATTAGCGCATCTTGTTCAATGCTTTACACATAATTGGAATCAACATCTATTGTTCGTGTTCTTGACCTTCCACTTGTTTTCCAGCAGACACTAAGAAACATTGTATTACTGCTGAGAGGGAATCTTAACTAGGAGAACACATGCTAAGTGCCTTTGCTTTGTTTTATCAGGGGCACATTGCTTCACTTTGAATATAACTTGAAAACTCATACCTTTCTGATTTAATGATGAAAATCCCAATGAGCGCTCTAACATACGAGCGAAATTAATCACATTATCTATTTCCTGTCACATGCTGACATCTGTGCATGCAGGGCAACAGGGTGGGAAATAGAAGCAGTAGGCGTAGCAAAATCACTGATATTTATGAGTCTAAAACTACAACCGCAGATGTCAAAGAAAGTGAAAATATTAAAGAAGTTCTCAAATTAAGTCAAGGAAAGGAAAGGATGCAAAAATGTTAAAGTCTTAATTAATTCATCTGTACCAAAATACTGTATGTTGCTGCAATTTTTTCCAATTATCAGCAACTGGTTTCAGCTCGACTTAGCATTGTAGCTCTTTGCATTGGTCTGGTTCACTCTCATTACTCTCATTTTTGACTATGAAACGTCACTATTTCCAGCCGAACAGCTCTCAGAATCATCCTCCTGCATGCAGCCCATCCAGCACCAAACAGCAGACGGACGAAGTCGGCAACCAGCTGCTGAATAAAGCGGAGCAGCAGTTGGTGGAGAACAAAAATAGAGGTAAAGAAAGAGTGAAAAGAGGATTTACACTCATCAGGAGGACACAAACACAACTCTTAATGGTGATGCTGCTCTGTAACTACTGAATATACGAATTGCCAGATTTACTTGAAGTATAAAAGGTGCTAATAGCTAACTTTCCCCCCATGTGGCTAAATCAGAGGCCATAAGTGACAATAAAGCGATGACGCTCCATGCCAAAAGTTGATATTACTTAATAATGTCATCTAAACAGAAATATCTACGTTGTTAGCCAATAGTCCATTACATTAATTAGCATCAGATCAATTTAGACTGCATCAAACCCCCTGATTGCACTGAACTGAGCAATAATCCATTCTGGTCATGAATTCAATGTTTTATTTTTAAGATTAAGACTGAATTTTCTAAAATATGACACAGATTTATAAACTGAAAAGCAAAAAGAAGTCATTATTCAGGCAGAACGGCCTCTGTTATTGATATATATTATACATTATTGGTTTTCATTAGTGATGCATAATGTGCAGTAGAATTTCTACATACTGTTTGATGGTTTAATTAATAATAATTCTTTTGTTTTTACATAGTTTTCTTTCTTTTTTCATGCAAAATCTAACCTAGTGGTGCAAAGATACATTTCCCTGCGAACTGTATTGAAGTTGACGTACAAAGTAGCATAAAATGGTCGAGTTGTCTTGAGGAAATGTACTTTCCCACCACTACAATTCAGCGGTGCTGCTGTAGCGCCAGCGTTGCTGACGGAGCATGACTTTCATGCATTCCCAGCCTTGATGCAATAACTTCAGAAATCCTCTCTGAGCGAGGAAGGGAAGCAACAACGATGTGAGGAGCGAGACGTCAGCCCCGCAGACAGTCTGGACGCAAGAGTCCGTGCTGGATCTATTTAATTAGAATAATGAACAAAGCTCTGAACTGGCCAAAGATGAAGACATCGAGCAGAAACTCAATTGGCTTTACTTTTTGCTGATGCATGAGATCCTGTGTGGTTTACAAGAACATCCCCTATGCAAATGCTGGGCTTGATTATGCTAATATATTATTATGTTAATAGTGTTCATCTTTAATAATGCATGATTTTGGCATATTGAAAATGCATTGCATTTATTGTCATGCAAATTCTGCGTTAGATGCTTATTAATTGACACTTATCAGAAATTCTAAATCACAACAGGAAAAAAGAAAAGGCCAATTAAACAAAGGTCTGTGGATTCCTCATATAAATCCCTATTATAATACTGCCTTTATTCATTTGTACCTGCAGTATCACTCAGAGATGTTCTCTGGGTTCAACAGCTGGCTGTCACGAAGGCATCTCTTCCTTTACGAGGCTCCTGTTCGGCCATCGCAGATTCAAAAACAAATCGGATCCATTTGATCGCATGGCCCCCTCGCTAACAGGGAGTCATGCGTGAGTCATCCTCACTCCCCGTGCCCACCTCCCTCGGCAGAGAAAGACTTAAAAAGGAGCCTTTGCGGCATCACAGGAGAGCACCTTCAGAAACACTCTCTTGCTTTTTTAGTGTTGTCACGTCGGCGGCGCTTTTGGAGTGTTCACAGGCACCCGGGGATGGGCTGTCGTGTTAGCGGTGAGTGGCAGACCGACCGACTGACAGCGAGCGAGGTTGTCTCTGGAGGATTCCTGCTGAGGAAGTGTCGCTGAGTGAACTATCAGGGACTGTGATGTGCATTAAGAGACCTCTACAAAGACAGTTTTTTAAGACTAGGTGGGGTGTTTTTCAGGGTGAGATTCATTAGCTGTCTCCCTTTTTACAGATTATTACTCATCGAAGCCCTTTATCTTTCCAGACAGTGATGGACAGGTTCACATAAGTCTGATTGATTTTATAACAGCACATACAGTACTGTACCAATCTGATTCTTTCCTTCACTGCAAGGAAAATCCCTCATTCCTGAACTTGTTCTATTTTCTCCCCACTATATCATGTTGGAGGCGTTGATTTCTATGTGATTTTCTCCTGGCCATAATGCCAGATTGTGTATAACCGCCTATGGAAACATCCAATTAGTAGCCAGTCGGGCTGTGTTCACTTCGTTAAGAACACACACCTACACACACACTCATATCACATGTGTTGCAGATGTACAAACACACACACACACAGCAACCACTTGCTGTTTCCACATGAGTACACTCAGTGGAAATGGGGGATGGGAGACCTGAGATGTGAGAGGAGAGCGGGGATCCTGGCGGCAGCAGCGGCGGTGGCAGGGTTGGTGGTGGTGGTGGTGTGTCGGCAATCTCACCCAATCATGTGTGCAGGGAATGACTTCATTAGGAGGCCCTGTTGAAGTCCGGTGCCTGGGAATTGCGTTTGCGCCAGGGATTGGAGGGAGGGATGAAGCAGAGGGAGAGGCAGGAATGAGTCCTGAATCCCTCTTTTATCTGCCGTGTGATGGAGAGATCCAAATCAACAGCTGTCAGTCAGGTGGGCCCTCGGGTGAAGGCCTCCGGCGGTGGGGGAGGATAGGGTTGTGTTTGGGATGGAAAGGGGAGATCTGGTGGAAGTCAGAGGGGAGGGGGGGGGTTGGGGTTGGCGAGGACAGGGCCTGTCTGATAGGGTGACTGGTTCCTCCACAGGTTTGTCACATCATCCGCTGGTTCACCCAGGTTGGAGATTTGCATCATCACAGATCAGAACCATTTCCAAAAAATACAGTCTGTGCCCACATAAACAAAACACTTTTACTCTTATATGCAAATCTATGAGTAACGTTTATGTATCATCTCTGAAGAGCTCCGGCTCCATGCATTACACTTTGAGAAATAGCAATAGAGGCACTGCTGGGATTCGAACCCAGGATCTCCTGTTTACGAGACAGGCGCTTTAACCAGCTAAGCCACAGCGCCTCACTGGTCAGCCACTCTGATTGGCTATCCCTCCTCTGAGCATGGATGTGATTAATTATAACATTACACCTTGCCGCTAATTGAAGTTTAGCACTTGATGAATGTGTAATTGTCTTCACTTGTAGTCGTATTTTTAATTCCTTTACATTTCTGCTACGTGTGTCATTCCTGGCAGTACAAGGCCAGAACGTGCTTTAATGCAACAGCTGGGGAAAATGCAGCTTTTCATCATTTCAGACGTAATAAATCCAACCGCTTGTCATTCATTCATTCGATCATTTCCAGATCACAAAACAAGCTGCATTCATGCAAATCATGAGTTTAATTATTGTATTTATATCACAGATAGTGTAGACAGATATATGTTTATGTTGTTGCTGTGTATTAACAGGTCAGGTTTAATTCCATTTTTAAGTTTGTTTGTCTCTAACAGTCTATATTCCTCATTACTGTATAAAAGCAGGTTATTATGTAAATGGGATATTTCCCCTGTAATAAACCCAAACATCCTCTGCTCCTGGCGACTCCTTCAGAGTGGATGCAGAGAGAGAGGGGTTGGCGTGTTTGAGCACCGCGAAGGTCACTCCAGATTGAGAAGTTTGTCAAAATGTGATGACATCAGCAGTCTGTAAACTGTTATTGGCCCTAGCTGAGCGTCAGCTGCGTCCAAACTGTATGAAATTACAAAAAAAAAGAAAAAAAGAAGAGAAAACGCACACACAGACTGAGTGTCACTGCTCTGCCAGAAATGATTGCCTCCAAGGTTTCCTTTTTTTTCTTCTCCCATCTCCCCTTGTTCACCCATGCCTTTCCTCCTCCTCCTCCTCCTCCTCCTCCTCCTCCTCATCCACCCCTCCTCAGCACCAACAACAACACAACTCATATCCCCATCCCCCACTGTCTCCCTGCCTCCTCCTCGCATGCTTGTAGTGTAGAAGGCAGGCGGCCAGATATGTGTAAGCTTCCAGGAAAGGAGGAAGAGGTATAGAGGAGGAGGGGGTGAAGCTAGATCTGGATTTAATGACATTAAACATGGTTTTTATGCTCAATAACAGGCCTATATTATGATTGATCCAAGACAGTCAACACTTTATCTAAACACAAATGGAACGGACTGTCACAGAGTCTATTGAGTCATCAATATCTGCTGTAGTTATTTCTCTGTTTTCCCCTCCTGGATCGTTTACAGTGAGTAATCATCTGTCTGGTCGCCTGCGTCTCAGGGGTTTGATCGGATAGCGCTTTTGAACACTGGCGGAAACCTGCCTGACAATTCAACAAGCCACTCGCTGAAGATTGAGAGGGCCCCATTATGTCGGCTGCCTGTGGCCATATCAGAAGGCTTTTCTTCTCCCAGCTCTCGCCTCTACATAACACACAGCGGTAAATAAATCACAGCTCCGACTCTGTTTATCGATCGGCCCCGTTGCGAGCTCCTCTCCCCCCCTCGAGCGTCTCCTCCTTGTTCTCCGCAGGATGAATTGTTGCTTTTTGTACCGAGGAGGGCAAGATTGTCTAAACACAGCACAAAAAGGAGACGGAGAAAACAGGGATATGACTGCATGACCTACTGTGATGCTGCATAGTTAGCCTCGATTAGGCTCCACATTAATCGAAATAATTTCAATTAGTGGCAGCACTTGCTTTTGCCTTCCTGGAGGGGAGGCCTGTGTCCTGCTGGGACTACTCTCTTCCTGCCATTGTTTCAGGCGAGATCAATTAGTTACAGAGAAATAATTGAACCCAGTCTGAATACTTATTTAACTAAGACATGCACACAGCTCAATTAAGAAAAAGGCAGGGAATTCAAAGGGATTTTCTGGTACATAGGGCGTCCAAAATGGGACAAAATTGATCGCGCACAATGATTGTGCTTTGAAAACTAAGATGGCACACTAAATGTTAAAAGTCCAAGAGAAATATGTAATAAACTCACAACAGCTTCCCTCTCCTCCTCAGCTGTGGCATCACCTCCATCATCATCAGGACTCACAGCCAAATGTTGCATTCAGTGATGCAGGACTTAGCGCCACTGCTGCTGTTGCTACACCTGCCTCATTTTCATCCCTGGACTCCCTCTTGTTTATTTCCACAGAAGGATCCTCCGTCGGCGCAGCACAGGGGTCAGTGGTGTTGTTGATGCAGCACCTTGTCTTTTTTTGCAGGGAGAGTGGCATCAAGAAAGGCCTTCCTCTTGCCCCTTTGGATCCCTCTATCCTCCAGTGACACATCGCTGTGTTCGGGGGGGGGTTGGTGAAGTTACACCTCGTCCTCTTCTGGGCATCTTTCCATTATCACCAGCCCTCCTCCTCCTCACACTGACATCCTCCTGCATGTTGTTGCAAGGATCACTGGGGTGGGTGATGTTGCCTCTGACCTGAATTCTTTGTCCTGTGTGATCCTGCATCATCATCGTCCTTCCTCATCTTCAGATTATACCGTATCATAGAAGAGCTGAGTATGAAGCCTCGTGGCTTCTCATCATATTGAGAAAAACATTAATTACAGAGTGAATTAAACGTCCTTGAATAGTGAATGCAACAGGAAAGTTAAAGCTAAGTTATTTTAGAGGCATTTTTTTGTTATATTTGTAGAATTTATTTAAGAGAATACAAAAATAATGCTGTGACAAAAAAAAGAGAAAAAATCTGGTATCCGTGGTTTTTACAGGCCTTCAATAAATCTGTCCAATCGTTTCATTCAGCCTGAATTAAATGAAAAATCCAATGTTTTCATTTTGATTTGTTCCTCCGTTTGTCAGCAGGATGAAAACTTAGTGGAAGGCCAAGAGATAACATTGTTTTTTAGAGCTTCTTTACAGAAAACAAGCGTGCGCTACGAGAGCGGCGAGACTGAACCATAGCGTCAAAGTTGTGTTTGGTGTAAAACCAAAACAATTAGCTGAAAGGTGCTAGAAAGCTCCATAGAGCTGAGGGGAACTGCTGCGTTCACATTTCACATATTCATCGATCTATTATTAATACAAAAACATGTATAAGGAGCATTTATTCAAGAATATCAACTTAATAGTTCTTAATTGGGGCCCTTATAGCTTTTGAAATACACCTGTTATTTCAATGGGTCATAATCAGAGGTTCATATTATCATCTTCTGTCTCTTATCACATTTTCAGGTTGGGAACATTAATTAGAATTATAAAATAAAAAGAATTATATAGTATATTTTAATTATCCATAACGACCATTAACCTTAAAGTGTTATAGTTTCCTAACCATACCCTGAACATAATTCATTTGACCTAACGATGATCGCTCTCTAACGTTATTCAGGCCATAGCTGCAAAATTGCTGTCGTTTTTCAGAAATGGCCAATAGTGACGTTCTTGAGCCTATATCAAATTTGATAAGTGGGGACAATATCGGATTCATGTTTGATAAAATGCGGTCAAACCCCTACATTAGTAATGCTACAGCCCCTGTTCATCTGTGAAAGGGTTAAGTCTGGTGGGTTCCCGAGGCACAATACGTCCTATGACTAGCAATCAGCGCTAATAAGATCCATCTTCTCTTAAAAGACTCAGTGAAAAGCCCTAAATCCATTCCGAACACATTCAAAGGGGAGATAGGAGAAGGAGCCATGCGCTGTGATGTTTTCATGTCCTTTCTCTCTCTCTCTCTCTCTCTCTCTCTCTCTCTCTCTCTCTCTCTCTCTCTCTCTCTCTCTCTGCCCCGTTCTACCTCTTACTCCCTCCCTCCACTTCATTATCATTCCCAGGTTATCCCAGCAGCGAAGTGAATCCGAAGCACAAATGAATTAAGGAAGAATTACCAAGCCTGGGCAAAGTGAAGCCTTTCCAAATCTCAGCACAGATGAAAGGTGGGCCTGCGCACACACACACACACACACACACACACACACACACACACACACACACACACATACACACTCTGCCCATGTAAGTAGCACATATGAGTCTGTAGATTTGTCAGTGAGTGTTTATTGGGAGTGTTTGTCCTCACCTTGCTTCTGGGCCTGGTGCCAAGCACAACTTCATGCAGTCCTCAGCCGTGGCAACACAATGGCGCTTAACGTAGCCCACCACCCTCCCAGCATATTATATCAGCTGGGGGAACAAAGTTGTTCAAAGAGAGGACAAAGAAGTACACGATGCATTCTGCAGAAACATGCAGGTACGGTATGCACACACCTATATGCACTGATGCTGAGAGTGTGAACCGAGCAGAATGTGTGCAGACCATGTGCTCTATATAAGTGGAGAGTGGGAGATGTGGTGTATATTTCTCCTCCCTGCATGATGTGGAGGACACAGCAGAGACGTTTGACATTGAAATGGTTCAGCGGAAAGAGAAAATGTGGCTCTCAGTGATGACCTCAGTTTCATTCCCAGCTGATAAAACAAGTTTTCTACAATGAGTAAAGCTTTTCTGAACATATGCTTGAGCTGGCTGGACTTGAAAGTTTAAATTTGAGCCGCAGCTGACGATAAAGACATATCCTTTCGTGGTTTCATGGAATTTGAGGAGTTTACACGAATTATACTATGATATATTGGAGAGTCAATATTTAAAATGTGACTGCTTTTATAAAAAAAACTCCCCTAGAATTATTAGTGGCATTGAAGAAAGCATTTTATTTTTACTAACTATTGTGGTTTACTACCTAATGGGGTGATCTTTTTTATTTCTATACAAGTAAACCACAATATGAATTAATTATGAGGCGTATAAATGTGTGTCTATGGGAGAGAGAGACTGAGAGAGAGGCAGATAGTTAATATATATAGCCATAATATTTATAGTCTATATGTATTTAATATTGTTTATATTTATGAGCTATAATCAGAAGAAAGAGTCAGGCCAGCTATGTAATCTAAAATAAAATAATATCTGTCATTACTTGTGTGCAAGAGAATAAGAGTAAGTGTGTGTGTGAGGAGTGTTAGAGCTTTACTTTGGTTTTGTTTTCTTTTAAAATGAAGATATGATTCATGCAAACAGACACAAGTTGGTGAGCCAACATGGAAATATGTGCTCTTGATTAAGTGAAGATATTTTATAGTTGATGCAGATTTTTTAGGACATTTTAAAGAGGCACCGAGGCAGGAGGGAGCCGATCCAGTGAAAGAAAATGTAACTGGTAGAAGCAGCCAGAGTTCCAGCTGTAACTTCTGATAACACCAAGTTATTTTACATAAGTCTATTCAAAGCGAGCACGTGGGACATGCTCAGAACGTATGGACCGTTCTCTACCTAATGCATGGAATGTATGCTAGCTAGCAAACGACCATGATAACCATAACCAGGAATACCTTTTGATATCACTTATGCATAAAACATATCACATAAAACATGGCGGTCATAGCATCGAGTCTTTATTCAAGTCTTTATATTCTCTAAAGTCCTCATAATATCATTTAACTGTTTAGATGTGGCGAGTTGGCCAATAGGATTATTGTTCATAATGGTGAGATGTTATTTTAAAAAAGGTTGGGTATTGAGAAATCTAAGAACTAAAATATGATTTAATCTATAAATCCGATCTTGTCCACTGTCTGGTTCCCACAGCTTTTGCTCAGTTTGTATGACACACACAACACCTCCGTTGGTGTTTAGTAGTTTCAACACTACAGGACACATGTGATGCTCATTTGTCAAGAGACCCAGTCTAAGCAGCCACCTCTTTCTTATCCTTACCGGCCTCGGTCGGAATCAAAAGCAGGAAAACAGAGAGGGAGGTAAAGGCCACCAGCTCCTCTTTTTGGAATTTTAAAGAGCTGAATATGAAAAGTATACTTTGTTTTTATTCAATAGACTGTGCTCTGTTCCTGTGTTATTTCTCCAGTCATTATCATCTCATCCCCTGATCATACAATTGTCTCTGGAAGGTGTGGAAAAGCTGTTCCATCGATTCTGCAGGAATGGGGATTGATCCGGCCGAATTTGCATGGGAATCCATTCCGTTTGAGCGGAGAGATCATAATCGATCAGACGGGATAAAGCCTGTATCTGGCCTGCCTGCCTTTCAAAGGTTAAGGTGAAAATTAATTTGCCTGTTCGTTAGTTACATTTCAATCCTGTAATTAAGTCTTGCAAATGATTAAAATGTAAAACAATGGAACAATGAATGTGACTTTGATTGCTTGTTGGTTTTTTTTTTTTATTCGATTACATGATCTGTCGGCTTGATAACCTTACGCTTACAGAATCCTAATGAAGGTGAAGGAGCTGCTGATGGCTCACAGAAAACAGTCTTTTTTTTTTGTTTTGAACACTATTAAAACACTATTGTTTTAATTTCTCCCAGACATCAATTGTATAAGTAAACCTTCATATATCACCTCAGGGAAGAAAAACATTCATTCTGAATGACACAATTTAGATGTAACAGATACATTTAAGTGAGGAAGAGAAAAGAAAAAAAATAACAGAATAAGGCTTAAATATCTTTTGCAGGACTTTTTAAATCCCCAGATGTGACTCGGTTATTGTTTGCGTGAAACTAAAACTATTTGTCTTGCTAAATTGAGATTTTAGGAGACTGATGATGTGTAAAAAGACTGGATCCTGCTGCTCTCCTGCTTTTTGTCTGTTACAGATTAAAATGTCCAACTTTGCTTGTGGCAGATTATCACTTGGAGTTAAGATTAATTCTATAAGTTTCTAAATCGTGACATTCCAGGCTCTACGGTGCTTTTTCTTTACACCATGCAGGCAGGAATTTTTCATCAGCTCATTGTCAAACATGAGGGTGTTTGTGGTGTTGACTGCAGAACAAGTGGCACACCTACACCTACACGAGGAAGTTCTCCACTTTGTGGCTGTGCATCTGTGTGCTTGTCCGTGCATGTGTGTGTGTGTGTGTGTGTGTGTGTGTGTGTGTGTGTGTGTGTGTGTGTGTGTGTGTGTGTTCTCGCACGAACCCGAAGCCTTCTGGACAGGGCGGAGGGTGAAGGGGAGTGCTAACACACTCTCCTTGTCAGCGGCAAGGGTAATTACTCCTGGCTGAAATTACTCAACATTTGTTTATAAGCTCCCCTGAGCACACTGTAAATAGATTGTCTGCTCAGGTCCAATGCCATCGAAGCCCTGCTGTCCCCAGCAAACACACACACACAAAGGCTTTATGCTCCCTTCAATGCCATCTTTACCCCGTCTCACTCATTGAGCCAGAATCTTCTTATTTATCTTCCTTCTCTTTAATGAATTATGTTAAAGACCTTGGCGGAGCTAAACGCTGCAGCACTCCTGTCCTGTCGAGTGACTCCCTTTATTCTCTCATTGTAGCGTTTCAGCACTCGGCCAGAGCCCTTGATATTTTCACTCCTCATAAAACTTTGCATGTGTTTGAGTTGAATCTATTAATCCAGTGTTGATCTCTGCTTTTCCGCCCTTTTCACTGCTACACTCTTCAACCTCCCCATACCTCCCATCTCTGCATCCCCCCCCCCCCACCTCTCTTGCCGTAGCAACAATAGCTGAGATCTTTTTAGCATGTGCACGAAGAGAGCGGGGAGAAGAAGAAAAAATAAGAGAAAGCACTGCAAGCCAAGGTCCATCCATGTAGTTATTGTACGAGATGGTTCCTGTCAAAGATGACAGTTTGAAACACTTGACCCACAAAAATGAATTCTTGGCCAGGGCCAAGTGACAGCCCAAAGTAATTCATTCTTTTGAAATGTTTAGGGAGATGGAGAGAGATGTGAGAAGGGGAGTGACATGGAAAGCGATAGAGCAAGACAGAGAGATGGAGTGGAAGGGGAGGAAAGAAGACGAGAGAAACAAAGGGAGAAATAAAGAAGCAACAGCACAAAAAAAAACGTGACAGGGTGACTGAGATAAACTTTAAGAAATGAAGGCATCTTAGTAATTTAGTTCAAAGGTGGAAGTAGCCTTAGACTTTTAGCATTACATCATGTGTTTAGTCATCATGTGCACACTTAAAAACCTTTCACCTGTCTAAAAACGTAATAAAATAAGACAGAGAACAGGTTTTTAATCAGAGGCACAGAGTTGTACCATTAGCATCAGCCACTGTTAGGTCGCTGCAGGGGAAATAATCAAATTGCAGTATTTGCTTCAAAAATCAGAGGCTGGTATTGTCCTCTAAGTCTGAAATCAACCCATTATTTCAAAAAATGACAAAGTATTTTGTCCAGAATCCTTGTTAACTGCATTCTGTGCATTGCAAGAATGGAAAGCTTGATGAGGGAGGTGAAGGAGGAGGGCAAAGGAAAGGAGGCATGAGAAACAAACAGAGAACAAAAAAAGAAAGAAGAGGCAACAGCAAAAAGGTGATGCAAGGAGGAAAAGAAAAAGGGAAATAAATTCAAAGGAACCAAAGCATCTGATTAATTTAATTCCAAGGTGAAAGTAGCTTTAGTTTAGTGTTGTAGTATTACATCATGTGCATATTAAAAAAAAAACCTGTGTAAAAGTATCCCAAAAAAAAATTAGCCTGAGAGTTTTCAAAGTTTTACCATCATATGCTAATTCAGTTCAGATCAATTCAATTTATTTATATTGTAGTACTATATATCAAGGCTCTTTCCAACAAAAGCAGGTCTAAATGTTCTCTTTATTCTACAGAGACCCAACAATCAGAGCAGGAACATGGAGACAGTGGTGAGGAAAAACTACCTTAGAAGAGCCAAGACTCAAGGTGGGCGGAGCCTCTGCTTTGACCTGCTAACTAGATACAGCTGATTCTATTATTGCAGGATTTCAGCCAATAAAGCCCTCAACTACAAATAAGCTTCTGTTGTCTGAAACTGTTGTATAAAGGACTGTAAAATGTCTTTATCCTGTATCTTTTAGCAAAACACCATGTATTTAGGCATCATATGTGTATTTAAAAAGCTTTTACCAGATTAGTGAATTAAAACATCAGGAAAAAAAATCAAAGTGGTGTCCATTGACTAAAACTGAGAAGCCGCTACTTATGTCTGACATCATTGCTTCAAAAATGAGTCCGAATTTTGATGGACAGCAACAGAGCAAGACAGAAGATGAGAGCATCAAGTTAAAGAACGTGGCAACAGCAAGAGAACCATAAATAAATCAGAGCAAATCAAGGCATTTTATTAACCTAAAAGTGTGATTCTATTTATTTGAAGTGATTCGCTAATGATGATTCTGATTGTCTTCTTCTGTAGGAAAACCTCCCAACATATGTTGTTGTTATTTCAAACTGCCAACCGGGCTAATTTGTCTTAATTACACTGAGTGTGTTTGCAGCCTACCGCCGCCGTCCGCTGAGAGAGACAGACACGTTAGATAGAGTGGAGGGCGGGGAGCGCAACATCTGTCTGCTGAACAGACACACACACACACACACATTCATAACTCCACAAACACACTCTAATACCAACACAGGCATGTGAAATACAAACACATGCACACCTCTCTAATAAAACCTTGGTCCAGCCAACTCACCGCCATCCCTTAGCCCTTACCTCCCGTGTCCTGCTAATGGTGGCCACCACAGAGGTGACTGTGTGCAAATAGGGCCATAGCGCCGATGGCCATCCATCACAAGGCCCCAGAGCAATATTACACCACTCTAATGGCCCACTCTGGCCTTCCTTATGATATTAATCCACAGCCTCACAGCACTGATTTCATTTGTAAAGTGGTGGGGGGAGACTAACTGTTCGTTTTTTTCTTCCACGGGGGAGCTAACAGATATAGTCGCTGTGATGCAGACACCAAAAACACAAACATGCGAGCTGACACACATCCTGCATACGTGCCCTGCTGCTCACCTTGGTCTGCAGCATGCACACACACACACACACAGACATAAAAAACACATCAGCAGATGCTCACACTCACTGACTTTCTCCACGCTGTTTTTTCCTGCAGCCCCTCAAACCTGCCATTAAAGGCAGTCTAATTATATAAAGTAACTACAACAAGCTGCATACATCTCAAGCTACCCCAGCGAGGTAGCAAAACAGAATAATTTGTATGAGAGTTTTCTCCTCATGAAAAAGAAAGTATCAAGAAAACAACAATTAAATTGCTCGGCGTACCTCAGAGACTGCAGGGAGCATCAATCCTCAAACACGTTTTCACTTTGAACATCTTAAGAGATGTTTGCTGGTAAATTCAGACTCATGCAGTCGGTGCAGCTCGGAGGACGCGTTAACCTGCACTCAACGCTTTACATTTCAGCAACTTCTGTTTATGTGCAAGGCAGACGATCGCGGCAAAGATACAAGACATTTTTGTCTGCACATTTGTCACCTGAGCAACAGAGTAGCTGACACTGACACCCAGCAGCCAGAAATATTGACTCCTATGGTGCTATTATCCAGCAAGTCATTTGATTTGGAGTGCTGTATTTTACTCATCTGTCTTTCACTAAAGAATCAGGCATATTGACTTTTTTTCTGGATGTAAAATGTTAATTTGAATAAGAGGAAATTAAATATGTATGATCGTTTCAATTCAAAACATGCATTTTCATGCAGAGATAAATCAGCAATGACGCATTCAGTCTGTAGTGACTTTAATTACCATCATACATGCTTGTGATGTAAATAATATTTGCAATTAATTATATAATGGCCTCATGATACTATTTGCCTGCTTAGGTTTGCCTGTTGGTTTTGTCCTGCTGTCTTGCAGGCAATCAGTGGGTGGAGCTGTGAAATTAGTGCAATTGGGAGCACCTTCTCCCAGTGCTCCTCAGACTCTATAAATTCTACCACCTCAGTTGTCTCAGAGGAGAAGCTTCTTCCATGTGCAGCCCTTTTTCTTCCTGCACGGCCTTCCCTCTGAACAGCAGTAGTAGCCTGCTTAAACCTGCTCCTTACCAACTGCAACAACATTATTTTGAATTGAAATCAAGTGCACAAACGATTACAATGGCTTTCAAGGGGATAATCTGCCACAAATCTGGGGTTCAGTGAGATTTTATGTTATTTGGATGAGGAATATTTAAATCTCACCGCTTCCTTCCATGGTCAGAGTGAAGTGTTTCTACACGCAAGTATGTAGGAAGCAGAATTCCCTGCACTATAAGAGATATGTTTAAAAATGGCTCCGTCTCTAAGCTTCACACATCAGTGCATATTGAAACCTGTTACCGAGCTAGCAGCCAGCAGTGTGGAGGGGGGAGGGGGGTCTGGTGACCCGGGGAGCAGATGGTAGGCTGAGAGGAAGGTCTGCTGCCTGGACGTCAGAGCCCAAGATGTTCTTTGTTGATTTTTATTTATTTTTTTAAAGACCACCACTGGCACGGGCAAAGGCGTACACACATACAGACACTAACGGTGCCACACACACACACACACACACACACACAGACACACACACACACACACACACACACACACACACATACAGACCATATGAATGTCAAAAGCTAAAAGTGTCAACCTGAAAGGACACACAGAAGCCAGCCTTCGCGTTTTCCTCAAATACCATCTTCCATTTTGCAAAGGGAACATTTCCTGATTTGACCCTGGCACACAGGAACCAGGATGTTGTCCCTCCTGGTGCGTCAGCCCCTCATGCAAACATACATAGACATCCGAGCTGACGCCTCCTGAAACCTGCATGCTTTTAAAGCCACGACGACAACCCCCGCGGATTGCAAAGCGCGGCCCTTTTTTTTAATCAAACATTAAATACATCACCACGCTATAGTCTAGCAAGCCATTCATGCTCTTCCCCCACTGTGTTGAATTATAAAAAATGCAGCCTGTCCTATGTGAAAATTTCATTGCTCGCTGAGGATCAACAGAGCAGTTGCAGACAAGCGGAGGAGTGGAAATGAGGAGAGCAGAGGAGCGGGGATGTCTGGCACTGAACGTGTTGAGCCAGAGGTCAGCCAAACTCTGGCAAAACCCAGAAACAATAACGCACAAAAATGCGGACGCACACACTGTGTACTTGTAAATTGTTCTATTCACTTACTGAAAAACACTGCAATTTAAATAACCCCCGGTCATGAAAACAAACTTTGTGAATACTGAAAGATTTTGATGCCTCTATTAAGGATTGACTACGCTTTGAGTTCATCTGAATCGTCTTGCATGATGTCCATGAAACTTCTAATATGTTGTGAATACTAATGGCTCAGTGGGCAGTGTGTGATAAGTGATGAAACATCTTTGAATGCTGTGCTGTCCTTGGCTGACTGTTGGGTGCTGTTTCATTATGGTTATTCACTGTACTTTGAAAAATTTGCAAAACCTGGCAGGTATCAACAGCCTCAAAGCCGCATCTTTAAGCACTCCTCTGTGTTCTTTACAGCCCTTGAACTTAAAAACAGAGTGGATTGGAGGTGCTTAAGAGACTGAAGTGATATTGGTGAGCAAAGAAAATTAATATAAAAGTGAAACACTTAAAAAACAAAACTCTGTTGCCAGAGGTAAAATAGCTGTCAGAGATGGCCTTCCTGCCTAATGACAGACAAAGGTAGTGACAATATTTCTATCGATATGCTCTAATGAAAAGATTAAAGAGGAAAATAAATAAAGATGGAACAAGGGAGGGAGTTTGCACTCTACTGTAACATACTACAATCATACCAAAGATAACAGTGACAAGTGGAGGGAGCATGAAAGGAGAGAGCTTGGGTAGGAATAGTGAAGGAAATTAAAAGTTAGACTGTACTATTGAAATCAGAGAAACCCTCTGCAGAGGGGCCAGAGGGGCAAACCAAATATTCCTTGACTTAACGTCTAATTCTGAATCTGCATATTAGCAGGCGAGGTTTTAAATGTAAATATGCCATTATGCTGTCATTACAGCGTTCACATCCGCAGGCCCACGGGTCAGCCCAGCCACTGTTAATTTTGCAGGCAAAAGCTTTTTTTCCCCCTCCCCACGCTCTTGAAATGTTAATAACTTTCTATTAGTTAATGTAGCGTGACTAAAATTCCGATTAGATATAATTCATTTTAATATCTGTGACTGGCCGGCCTGATCATTTTCCGCCACGTTCTCCCCGCCGCATTACACGATTCTAAATTGGACTCATTTACATTGGCTGGTTAAATCAAGGCCTTCTCTTGCAATTTAGCTGTCATCAAATCAATTTTGTAATTTTCTTTGCTCTTTGAGGTACGACTGTTTCCGAATTGAATAATACCAGCCATCACATTTAATTAGCCGTTATAGCATGTGTCAGAACAGGAGGGGATGCGGCGACATCTCAAATGCATCGAGACAGCATCATCAGCCACAACTTAGACACAATAGTTACGATATTGCATCAGACAAGCGCTATTTACCCTTCACCGCTTGATTATGCATCATTTGTTGCTGTTTCTTTGCTCAAAAGTGAAGCTGAAAAACATCATGGACATCTGCAAAGTTAGCCTTCAGTAGCTCAGCTCTGTAGGATTTCTTCATCCTCAACTTGCAGCATTCACAACATCTCCTCCCCTGGTTTCATGACCGAGTACACCTCCCAGTAGATGTGCTGGGAGTTTTGGTGGGACCACTGTGGGTTAGGCAGGCGCTGAAGTGGAGCTCCCATGTGGCTTTGCTCAATGGTGACTGAACCACAAGAACAGAGGGACAGAGGGCTGCACACCACAGGGACTCTGGGATAGCTCAACCTTCCCAGGGAGGACCGCTGCCTTGGGTAAGTAGTGGTGTCGCTCCAGATCAGAGGACAGCGAGGCTCTTGAGGGGAGGCGGAGCAGGGTTGGGGGGGAATCATGGGGGAGATGAGGGTCGGCTGAGGCACTGAGGACCAGGGATATGAGGGCAGATCACTGTGGGAATAGCAGTGAATAGGTGGGTTTTTCTTTGACTGGAGCCAGTATTGTAACTGTGGGCTGACTGATGAAAGTTCAGAGGCTGGTATTCAGGAGTTCTTTCATTGTCATAGTAAATAATTGAACGTTGCACTCGCTTGTTCCACAACAGATGTAGGATTAATCTTTCAAATGCCATATCAAACATTTCCTTTGTTAATGCACTGCAACATTTTTTAAAGCTGCCGGAGATGCACGAAATAAAAGAAGCCCTTTCCAATATTTGATAAACTCCTCAAATGAAAATAAGTTTCAACCTTGCAGATTGGGATTCATGTGACACATACCTAAGGAACCAACTTGCAAGGTGAAGCTATGGTAAAAGGAGGAGCATCAGAGGAGAAGCCAGGCCTGCATTCGTTAGCCAATTGTGCTCAGGTAACGTTTTGTCATCTTATTGAACACCTGCCTCTAATGGCAGCCAGACGCTGTTGCAACCATGCATCCTGGAGGAACAGCATGTATTTTATTTATGATGTATCGAGCCATCCTCCCACCAAGTTTAATGGAAATCTGTTCAGCTGTTTTTTTTGCTTATTCATATGGGCCTTAAAGGACCTGGGAATTGAGATGACTGGCATTAAGCGTGTCTTTTTAATTCTGATTGAGGTACTTCAAGGCTCACGTCCTGTTAAAGTGGCGTTGAAGTTATTTTGACCATCTCTGTCAGCTTTTTGAATATCCACCTGGGCTCAATGAAGCTCTTGAGGGATTTGCTATCTAAATCTCCCCTCACTGAGATACATGTCAAAGGCACAAATGTCAAAGGAGATAGCAACATTGCAGCAGTGGTAATCCACTGGCCGTTGTCGTCTTATGCAAGTGTGTGTGCGGGTCTGTGTGACTATTTTCACATCTCACACTCTGTCTTAAATGTGATTATTGTGAAATACAGAAATATATCTGTGGTATATTATCTGCAATAAAGATTAAATGAAGCCAAACTCCCCTTTTGATGAGTTTCCTGCTCATAAAATGTTGTACAAACCCTTCTTTTAATCAGGAACATGCAGCTGATAGAACTAAACTCTCAATCCCTTCATCTTTTTTTGTGATCTCTTTTTTCCCCCCCGTCTCTCTCTTCCCGTCAGCGTTGCATAGAGAGCGGCTGATGTTTTAATCATGGCCGCAGGGCTCATTGTGATGTGCAGCCACCTCTGGGGTCGCTAATTGTCTCAGGCCAGGCTGGCTCTGCTGATCACCCTGCGTCTGGAATGGCTAATGACTCACAGCGAGGTAGAGAGACAGAGATGCTCCATATATAGAGCTCTATCTGTTTGCATGTGTGTGTGTGTGTGTGAGCAATGATTCAAGCCTATGCATATAAGCACATAACGTAACATGGAATTAACTTCACACAGAGCTTGATTACCGCCGCTCTCAAATCAAGGGCGGCTCATTACCACAAACCTCCCTGCTGCCGAATGTCGCTTAAGCATTGACTTGGATGACACTTCAGGTTGGTTTCATGATATGTGACTGTACAGTATAAAAAATATCATACCTGAATTAAACATTCACATGGGATATGAAAGAATAATGCATTTAAGCACATAGAAGATTAAATTATTGTGATTTAATTGGTTCAACAAAAGGAAGACAGCATTTATTAACAGCTGAGGACGATGAATATTAATCACTACATGACACCTTAAATGTTTCATGAGTTATCCGTTCAAAGATAAATAATTAGCATTAGATTTATGCACTGTTTTCATTCCGGGGAAGTACTCTGTTAGCATTAACAATAAGTATAGATCAGTGGTTCCCAACCCCAGGTTCAAGACCCCCTGCAGGGGTCATGAGGAGTTGCAAGATGATTACTTTTGTAGGAAATAACAAAACTATTAATTATAAATAAATTATAATACATTTTTGGACTTCTTAGTCTTTAAATAATGCTTTTGCAGCTTCAGGTATCTAAAAGTAATCCAAATGAAACTGTGAGAGGGAACAATCACTAAATTCAACCATGTAAATATACATTCGATTTCTGCACCAAAACTCCCCTAAATCTGGACCTTTAAGGTCACAATTTGGAAAAGGCTGTAAATCAGCATTGTCGATCATATCTGTATCTGAAAGAGGGAATAAACATCAGCTGGAGACATTTATGCATTCACTTGACTCTTCTGTGAAAATCCTGCACATATTGTGAATGCTTTGCAGGGAATTCGCTTGAGCCAGAGGTTAAATGGTTAAAACACGCTGTAGACATCATACACCATTAGGAAATGTTACTTTATGAATGATACATTCCCTCCTTCATGAAATCCAGACCTTAATCTCCTTCTAAGCTCCGAGCAGCACCCTGGGTCTGCATGACTGGCCCGTGGATGATGTGGTCTTAAGCTAAAGGGGCTATTGCTTATGTTGCTGATTGTACACCTGTGGATAAGGCTTTCAGGTACCGCGGACAGCCCTAAGCCCTTGGCAGTAACACTAACAGAATACAGATCTCCTTCCCCTCCAGGCTCCTTTCAAATGTTCCCACAATAACACACTGTCCTGATCATGTCTCCTTCATTTAGCGGATTCTTTGGCGGTAATTCTTTGTCACCAACAAATCTTCTGCAGCTCTTAGTCACAGTCACAGCACAGTTCACTCAGAGGCAGGACTCAACGTCTTGTATTGAGCTATGAATTGGTCCAACCTGAGTGAAACGTTTGTGCTTAGTGCAACAACAAAAAAGTCTTTATCCTTTTGACAATCCTTTATGGACAATACTTACATTCTGTAATTCTCTGCAAATCTAACATAATTCGTTGCATCTTTGAAACGTTGGACATTAATAAGCAGCAACTCAAGTGTTGCGTCGGTCTAATAACAAAGCATGTCTCTGGCTCCCCATTCCCTCCAACCGCTGCCCTTATTAGCATACAATCTGAATGCTGAAAGCGCCAACAATGGTGAGGTCAGTGCTGCTGGATGGGGTCAATTCTGAGCACGGCTTGGCAACATGCTCTGTATGTGTCTTTGCATACTGTAGGAAATCTATTGCGGTGGGAAGTTAAGTGGCGGTGAATGCCAATAGTAGACCTTCTAGACTGCCTTCTTGAAAATACAAAGCATGGCCCCGCCAATGGCGTTCTGCTCCATTTTACCTTTTGAAGAGGCAATCCAAGAGTTTAACCCCCAGGATATTATCTCTCTCCCTTCTCCTATGAGCAGAATGGCCAGCACTCATCACTGTAAAAAAAATACAATTTTGTTCTGTCGGTCTGGTCCAGCCTGCGATAATCCGAATCCACTTTTAGAGCGCTGATAAGACAACCTATTAAATGTAATTATAAAACGGGTGGTACAAATTGTTAGTGCTTTTGCTATCTTCAAAATGTCTTAATGTCTTCAAATAGCCCTGGTGATTTAAATCATTTTAGCATTTCCTTGCAATTAGCTTTCACATAATAATACTGAAGCTAATTTCTGCACCGCGTTTGACATTATAAATGTAATTGGCTCCCATTCACATCCCCACTGTGACACATCTATCAAGTCTCATGAGCGACATTTATGTGTGTGTGTGTGGCTGCAAATGCATGCACTCACTCGTGCATGTGAGCCGCTTTGCATCTTTACCATAAACAGTCACCTTTGTATTTTTTTTTAACCAAATCTATCATCCCACATCGTTATAACGACTCGCCATTGATTGCGCTCTCTCTTTCAATTTTACACTCTCAATAAAAATACGAATCTACAATGCATTCTAATTACACTTCTTAGTTGACCTATGTAACGACTGTTTCCCAATGAAGGCTCATTAATTGGCCTGTCACAGTTCAGTTGGAGGCTATTGCAGCACTGTCCTTTTCATAGGCACGCCGGCATGACCAGCATCACTGAATGCTCATATATAAGAGCCCCAATAACAGTTAAAATGCTATTAAAGGGGATGAGGCACAGCTATGCTGCTGCTCTCACTAATTTGAGACACTGACTGGAGGGCTGTGTGGAAGACTCTGGGGAAAACTATTCCCCATTGACTCCGGCATATGTTGTGAGATTGCACACGCACACAAATACGCAGTCTGCACATGCACACACAAGCAGACACTTCTAATTGCCAGTGGAGTGTGAACTGTGGCTGATAATGTTATGGTCATAACAATCTCTCTCTTAAACAAATATTCCCAGGCGTGTGCACACACACACATGCATGCATGTAAATATAGTGGCCACAGCATGGTATACAGTCTGATTCAAACTCTTAACAGTCTGCAGTAGATAAATGCAGTGTGCCTTGTTAATAAAAGGGCTGAATAGATGAGAGCGTATTCTGAAATAGTAGCTTTTGGTATGTCTTTATAGATAACCATGGGTGGTTCAGGGACAGCACAAATTACTGGCTTCTAAGTAAATAAGTGATTTTTGCATTCAGAGATTTTATTTCCTGCAGAGGTTTATTATTCTATAGAAATGGTCAAATAATGCATTTGAATACAAGGCAAGGTAAGCCTTTGATACGAGATAGAGCTCTCTGAAAAGCAGCGGCTCTTGATGAATTATTGGGTAAATTTAGACCACTGTGTTGATAGAAGCTAGCCTTGCAAGAGATAACAAAGCAGCGCTTTTGGCGTATGAAAATTATTCTGTTTAAGGGCGATCTGTGACCAACTTTTGCAACGAAATGAATAAGAGAATAGAAGGCTGTTTCTCTTGGATGGATGCCAGTTTTCAAGAAGCACTCCTTGCTTACCAAAGTGCCATTCTTTTATTTGTAATGTGAATGGAGCTCAAAGGAGTGAATGTCAACCAATTGGTTTTAACCCGACCACATGAATAATTTTCTCCACACAGAATGACAAGGAAGATAAAATGTGAGAAAAAAAAGAATAATGAACATTAAAACTCAAGCTTTAGTTTACACTCTTCAGCCTTCTCTCAAGAAAAACACACAGAACAAACTCATTATTTTTAATGTGCATATGCTTGGCCTCATTCCGGTATCATCCTTTAATAATACAGATTTAATGGACTGGTATTTGGAAGAAAAAAAAAGCTACTCCACACATACTTAATACCATTACTGACCAAATTAACCTTGGGTAGATCTTAATTACATTTAGTTCCATTTGGTTGGTCGTGCAAATCACACAGCTCAGGATATTACAAATGGATACAAATATTTTTAGTCCCATAAAGTTAACTTTCCCCTCAATGTGTGGATTTTCCAAACAGATATCATACAAACACGTCCTTAAAGTGATTATTCTGGTAATTATTTCTCATATAGTGAACAAATGCCCTGTGCACCATTGAATGTCTCCTACTAAGCCTACTGAGCATTTTGTCCATCTAAAGTTTGATATATGCAATTATATTCCTCCAATTTAAGTAGTGTTCAATAAAAACTAAATTGATCAGCTTTTTAATTTGATCGAGCTATATGTGTGTTCCACAGGCAGCATCGTGTTTTCTTGCTGGGGCTCACTGCAGAATTATTTATGAGTCGGGTCATGGAGTAAACACAGAATAAACAAAGCAAGACACACACCTGTGGCATCTGAAAATTATTTTTACAGTATAATATGCCTATGGCAAAGACGTAGGATGATGCAAAACTCTTAGAAGCTAAAAATAACGATCACAGGAAAGCAGGATGACAGACTTGTTTGGAAAACTATTAGGGAATCTGTCAGTGGGTCAATTTTCAGTAGCCTTGCTCACTTCATTCATACATCAGGCTGGTTTGCAACATCCGCTCTTTCTAGGGGAAAAAATGGTATGTAACAAAATCAAAAAGAAAACAAACTAATTTGTTAAAAGTGTTTATAAATGATCTAAAAACAATATATGTCAAATTTGCCTGACTTAAAGCACTTAAGATGCATCAAAAAGTTGAATTTGTTTTTCATGTCGTGACCCATTGTGCGACTTCAGTCTCTGATGCTGATGGCTTGTAGAGGCTCCGAAGATTATCAGACCAAACAGGAAAAAGCTTCATCAGTGGTTTGATACAGACACATCAATTTGTGCCTGACACCATCCCCTCTTTTGATTAACATTCACTCCATGGCAAGCACTCAACTGCCACTCACCAGTCATCTGTCAGTGTGATTCAGTACTATACAACATTATTCAAAAGCATACTTGAATCCTAATGAGAATCCCATTGACAACTTATTGCTCCACCCGTTGATGAACATTGATTGAAAGAGGGGTCCGAATTGGAGTGGAGCCCCCTCGGTCTAACCTGAGCTTGAAACACAGAAGGGGTGAGGGCGGGGGATGTAGATTGGGTGAGGGCAAAAACAACAGCCATGACTGTAAAGAGTGCATCACAAAATCCTCATTGGTGAGAACCAATCAATACAGAGGTAGTGCTCCCTTCCACTCAGGCTTGTTTTGCATGACGAAAAAACTTTATTAGTACCATAAATTGCAATGCATTTCCAACATAGTGTCTTTATACATGTTTGTGCATCTGTCTCAGTTCATATGTGTGCATGTACTCACAGAATGTTTATCTACCCGCTAGAACAGGGTGTGTTCTCATACTTATGGCCCCTCAAAGTCCAAGGCTGGCGCGCAATAACGAAGACAGCACTTTCAATAACCTTGACAGACAGATTAAAAAGAAGATTCAATAGCTACTCTTCCCCATGAGCACTCCATCACCGAGGCCGCTATCCTTCAACGCCGCTCCTCTCTCCCTTTATCGTCAGCTCCTGTCAATCACTTGGTGGCTTAACAAAATGGCCTCTGCTACTCCTGAGGAGCTGTTCTCGCTTATCCGTTGGCTGTGGGTTAGAGGTACAGCAACAGCAGGAATAGCCTTATCGTTGAACTGAAGGGTTGTTGGTGTGTTGCTTGCCAGGATCCCACTCCACTTACCACACACGGAGGGTTTGATGCTTCCACGAAGAGGTCTGCTCGCACAACCACACTCGCGCACACCATGTCCTCCTCGTGCAAATGTTCTCGACTTTCCTTCCCTCACATTGGTGGCCTTGTCAATCCCCAATACTACCTGCATTTCTATGGTTTACCAGACTCCACCCATGCACCATCCCTTTCAGCCGCAGAGCTCCTGAGCTCTCTGGCTTAGGGCTCCCTCTCTTAAGTTTTTCACCGCGGCTTTACTCGCAGCCTTTGAGAGTTCACAGCCTGACTCGGAGGCACGAGGAAGAGAATCAAACTGCTCAAGGCAGGATCGGATCACTGGTGAAACCCTCCAAAAAAAACAGAGAAAAAAAAAGATCCTGATGTAAATTCAGGAGACACATTGCCTGAAGAAGGGCACAGAGTTGAAAGAGTCTTTCCAAGGTTCGGTTATTCATTTTTATTTAGTAACATTATTATTTTTAAGAGTGTTATGTTAGTTTGCTTCAGCTTTTTGGGTCGATGGACTAAAACAACGGGTGCAATTATCAGCATGACTTAAGCCTAATAGGAATATGATGAGGAGGGGAAATTGTGCAGAGGTTATTTCCAGCTTAGAGTACACAGTCTATATCAACAATAGTGCAAGGGATATATCTGCTAATTAATGGTTCCAACTGCTTCCTAATTGCTGTGCCCCCTGACCTACCGTTACCTCCTAGGAGTTGGTCTCCACCCCAAGGGCATTAAAGACGCCTGGGCTCACGCATACACACTCAGACATGCACACACACATACATGCACACAGCGAGCTACCCCTGTGATCCCTGAATGTCAGGATAAGGGCAGCCAGAGGCCAGCAGTCCTCTCAGCCAAGCATACCAGGAGTTGATAAAGAGCATGAAGACACACAGTGGGCAGTTTAGCCACCATAATCTTGGGGATTACAGGTCAAAACGATTCCAGACAAAAGAAAAAACAGCTTTAAGACATCCTTCGCTACAGAGAATGAATATGATTTGTGCTGCCAAATGTATTTCATCCCCATCAGCGGTTATTACACACCGCTCTGTTCATCATGATCAAGTCAGTTCTGAAAATAGATAACAACAAAATCCGTGCCCTTGGTGATGCACTTTGGTTTTTAAAGGCGCACTAATCAATATTTTAATATGAACAATGGATCAGATGATTATGTGTAAGGCATCGCTCGAAGTGCTGAAGGCACAAAGGATCACCCTGCTCATTAGCTAACTTTTAATCTAATATTTTCTGTTCACAGTTCACTGTTTCTGCTCTGTTTTGGTTCAGTCTCATTGCTCTCATCAACGTCCATCTCCAATTGCAAAACGGGCTCCGACTAACTCACTATACACAACCTACCCAGCGCCAGACGACAGGCACACAAAGTTAGCCACCAGCTTGAGAAGATAGAGAAATATTTAGTTCAGTCAGGGAGACGATTCCTTTCCACACGTAGCTCGTAGTTTATTTCTCATCATCCTGTCATTCACACCTCTCATGCATGCTCAGTCTCCATTTCCTGCTCTGACATTTACCCAATAGCACAGTGACACACCTTCATTGTTAGCCTATTATCTTCTCATCAGTGTCAGCAGAGCCATCAGCCACCACCACCACCACTGTCTGGACTCCAATGAGGGGGGGATTTATCTTGCTGCTACTCAGGACAGATGTCCTTTGATTACAACCTCCCTGTAGAGTCTAAGCACCAAAGACTTTCTGACAGACTAATTATCACATATCATCTGCTGCAATAAACAAATATCTTGACTGCATTCTCTTGTCTCTCCTGATTGAATTATGGTAATAATGCATTATATAAATGTTATGTTTATAGATTGTAGTGCTGCACCGAGTAGCTATAATAACTGGCGCATAGAGACACATTATTATTATGAATTTATTAAAGCAATTGACAGCTTAAGTACATCAAGAAATTTAGAGAAATGTTTAAGATCTATTTAAAGTATGAGGGGAAAAGGCTCTTGGTGTTGATAATATAGATGCCTGTGTCTATTTTCAACCCCATTAGATACCACTGACTGATTATATTCTGCTGTTTTTGAGAGCGCTCATGGGATTCAATGCATTAAGCCATCCATTCAAAACATAATCTATCGCTTAATTAAAGTTGTCCAATATGAAAACAGAACCAGCCTGCTAAGAATTAACTTCAACCCTCCATTGTCCCTCCATCTAAGCTGCAGACACTTGTGAACCGGCTAATGAAGATGTGTTAAGATACAGATTCGGGTCCATTTGCATGCAATTACAGCACATTGCTTAAACGTCAGAGCTGTCAACATCCATAGGGCTACGTAACCTGCATCTGCAGTTCTCTGGAGAATTATGAACGCCAAAGTCGCTGCTCTGCCTCCGCAGTTTTGTGGCAAATAGCTGTGGTCCATTCAAACGAGTGAAATTGTAATCATAGCTGTCGCTGGATGGGTGTAATTAATGTGCTCTATCACAAAGATTTTGATGGCCAGTGTGGGGTATGTGGGGAGCCAAGCCAGCGAAGGACATTGGCTAAATGATGTGCTATTATATGGAGTGTTTGGTCATTTGTAATAGCATGTGGTGCAGAATACATGATGAGCAAAGAGGAATGTCCTCCTGGTGCTATCATCATTGTGTTCATTAATTGCATTGTTGATGGTAGTCAGGAACGCAGCAGGTTGGATGTGATAAGTGTTTATACGACAGGAAGACCTCACATTTTTGGCAAATTTGGCTTTGCTAGAAGCTGAGAGTCGTATCTGAATAGAATGTCTGGTGGGAAATTTACCTGGCATGTTTCCTAACAGCTTTCGAGTTTTTGTTTTATTGCTCAAGCATCTCCCTGGGCGTCTGCGCTGCCTGCAGATTGATTGATTTTACAACACAGTCATTAGTCGAACAGATATTAGAGGATGTTGTGTTTAACTGATGGTGTCAGTAAACAAGAGGCCGACTCGCAGATAAGAAACAGCAGCAAGAGGAGGAGGAAGACTGATAGGACGACACGCGTACAGCAGCACATCCCATCAGTCTGTGTGTGTCGGATCCGTCTCCGCTCCTACAAATTAGTATTTGGGATGTGGGGTGGGCACCCCGAGACAGAATAAATACATCTCCTCTTTGTGATGGATTCATCACCCATGGGTCTACACATGACGAGCAAGCATTAGTGTCATGAGAGCTAAAGTGGGGATGAAAAAGGAATGGAAGGAGTGATGGAGGATGATGCTCAGCTGCACTGTGCATGTGCGCAAGTGGCAGATCTTCTTATTAGGTTGGGAATTCCTCATACGCCGCAGTGGGTTCATGTTTCTGTCCACTAGATACAAAGTGATCCCTGATTAGAGAGGGTTTAGATAGCAGTTTGTTATTTATTTACTGTGTTATTTCAGAAAATTCCATTTATATTCAATTAATTTGTTATTCCAAATTTGTATTGAGGTAAATATAGCCAGAGCAGACCGTGTTCCAAGAGCACAGTCTCTCCCTTATCATAATACAAGAGCTCTGATTGCCTGAACATAATCATCATCTTCACATAAATTCTAATTTAATTTGAATTTAATTTCTCTCAGAATATATTTGCTGCTGCAGATTAGTTGTAAAATATTGTTTCCAGTGGACATGGCCACAAATTTATAGTTTTTTTTTTTAAAGCGCTACATGGGGCACCCTGGTTTTTCTCTGTCTGCTGTCTAATAAATGCAAAACAAAAAAAAATACAAAAGGCACCAAAAGCCCTAAATAATTTCTTAAAATCACTATTTTAGAAAAACAGTGTGAGCTTTTCCTAAGCTTGCCTCCCCGAGTTCAACCTCAACGACTGATTTCCTACATCTCCCAGAATGCCATTTGATTTGCTCTCGCTCCATAGAGCTGTGGGCTTCGAGCAGACAGCAACAGCATTAGTTATAATGATTGCAGCAGCAGACCAAGAGGTCTTCTTGTCCAGTGAAAGCGAGAGTCAAGCCTGTGACTCAGAGCCGGGCTGCATGCTGCATCACAAAGGCTGCACACAACTGTAGAGGCAGTTTATCTCTGCCTCCTCTCTGATATAGGCTATTTCTCTTTGTGCAATTGTCAAATGTTGGTGCAAAATGATGAAAGAGGCCACGAGTCTTTGATTCTGAATGACTGACACCCAAACCTGACATGTACTGTTGTTGTTAAGACGGATTCACTCGAGCTGTGCTGGAAATATCTCAAGGTCTACTTTTGGTCAGGTGTCTGCAGGAATAAAAAAAAAAAAAGTGAAACAGCAGCAGTGAAGACATAGTAGATGACCCGACCACCTGCCTTCTAATAGTTCATCCTTATATTTCCTGCCTTATGAGTGCTGACCACAGCAGTTCAGTGTACACATCATATTTAAAGCTTAATATAGCATTCACCTCTGGAAGAAATACTCAGATCCTGTATTCAAGTAAAGGTGATAATACAATCAAAACTCTATGTATACTACTCTAATTTATGACTGATAAATTATTACATCTGAGAATGATGTTTTCACCCACATCCATTTGTGTTTGTTAACTGCTTCAGTCACACTTTGCTAGTTAAGTTATGCGGTTCTCAGCCTGGGATTTGGGCCTCTTTTAAAGGGTCACAACATAAATCTGAGGGGCTGTGAGATGATTAATGAGAGAGGAAATAAGAAAATATAAACTTCTACCGACTCCATTTCCAGATGGATTTATACTGATAGCTGCTTGACATCCATACATTTGCTATATTTCACAAAAAAGCAACGATTAGAGAAAAATCAGAAAAATCAATATAAATTTATGTGGCACTTCTTTCTCTTTCTCTCCTATTAATCACATCTTGATCTCTAAGATTTATGTTTCGCCCTTTGAAGCAGCCTCACACTATAGATTAGGAATGAAACCATCTAAAAGTATAGAGTTGTTAAAACTAGCTCCACCTCAAGCATCAGTATTAACTACTAAGGAAAAGGAGGAAATGTTACTACAAAACCAGTTCTTTTACTTTTGATGTTTGAAATATATTAATGTAGGATTTTTAAAGCAGGAGTCCTACTTGCAATGCAGCATTTTCTACATTTGGTAGAAATGGTTCCATTTCTAACCATCCCAAGAGAAACAAAGGCTAAGAGTGGGACAAACTCAACAGTTTTAGCTCAGGCAAGTTAGGCAATTACGATACCTGATCTCAATTCTGCTAATAAAGCTGGTCTGCGGAGGGTATTTAGATGTCAGTGGGATTAGGGAGATCTTTGTCATGTAGATCTCTGGAATGCCCCTGGTGTCCAAGATAAAATGAAGACGAATCCTTTAGTAGAGGAAGAAGAATAAAACAGAGGGAAGGGAGTGGAGGACACAGCTCTCAGCTAATGACAAGGCTACTCTGCATCACTGCACTGACTAATGAGCACTCCAACAAGGGTGAGCTTAAAGACCAGTGCATGTGAGAGTGCGGAAATGGTGTGGCGATACGTTTGTGTGCATGCCTGAGTAAGGGGTGTGTGTTCGCGTGATGGTAAAAAGAGGTAACTTACACAAGGAAATGAAGGAAGCAAACAAAAGAAGGGAGGAGGGAGTGCATCTCTGCAAGATCCATGGTGCGTGACAACAGAGGAAGCTCTTAATAATTCACATGATATTGATTTAGTTACCTTACTTCCTACTTCACTCCCATGCCCCGAGAGAAAGCCCACCTGTAGGCTCCTGCTGCAGAGTGCATACCCGAGCTTTTGGACTCACGTAATGAAAGAGACAAAGAGATTGCAATCAGCTTGATGACCCCGGACGAAGACGAGGATTCTTCAAATTGCACCTGTTTGGATATCATCAAGAAAGATGTGCAAGAAAATGACAGAATACATGAAACTATCATTAGGGTGATGATAATTATGTGTGCCATGGTAGCAATCATTTAACCTGTCAAGTTATAAAATTAAAAAAAAATAGGTTTAATGGCATCTTTGGATGTGAGAGTGTGATTTCAATGGGTTGTAATGTAATAATAAATCAAGCCAGTGTATTTGCACAGTCAAACCCTCAACTCTGTCAACTCCCCTGGTTAAATATTCATCCTCTGTTCATCATCTTGTTTAATGCTACAGCTTTAACCACAGTGGGTTCAGTTTCGTCCTCATGAGGGCACCTCCGGACTTAAAAAGGTACAATTAACTGCTCTTTATTTCACTCCTTAATCGCACAAGAAGGGTTTCAGACGTGGCAACATTTTTTCCTATCCCTCACATCTAACAGACATGAAGCAGACTTCTTCATTGTGGAGGCGTGGGCTGATATTTATCGCCACCGTGAGGTCATGCTCGGTAAAACCTCAGTGTGGAGGAGGCCTTTTTTTTTTTTTTTTTTACACTGAAAAGATCAGTACAAATGGGTAAAAGCAGCGTTTACAGGGGAATATTTCTCTCAAAGTGAGTCACATCCAAGCCTGGACTTGAGTATGGGTAAAGATATTTCAGATATTCAAAATAATATAAATAAATAGTTGGCTATTAATGCTGTTGACTACATGGAGAATTAAATGACTATTATGCACATGTTTAACAGAAAATAAGCAGGAAAAGCCTCTAAACATTTTTCCTATGGGTTAGTTGATTAGGTGTGAAGCATAGATATTAGCGGCATTAATAGCAGAAAAAAATATTCATTTTATTTTATCTTATTGAATAATCCATAACAAGAATATGACAATTATAACAATAAAGATTCTTTACTCGTCTCGTTAATAAAGCAAAAGTAGCACACAAATCAAAATAAATTGGCTGGAGGTATTTCATACTGCAGAAACTAATACAAGTACATAATGTAGTAGAAAATGTAATAAAATCTGATAATCATGGTTGAGATTGAATTACAGTATTTATGTAGAAACAGTTTCTAATAAACCAAAAATGTTTCAATTGCATCTGTATCTAAATGTATATATTTTCTTTATTTATTGTGTCATGTAATGCATGTTTTCTTTGAACTTTTATGTATTTATAGCATAAAAAATGCAAATGCAGCTGTAGGTATAAAGCATAGATATTAGCAGGAATTAGTAGGAGGTTGGTAGCAGAACATTTTTATTATATATATATATATATATGTATATTTTTTTTATTATTTGCAATAAAAACAACAACAAAAATAGATTACCAGGATATCTGGAAGACGATTTAATCAAGAATGATCTTCCTCCATATAACATAATGAGATGAAGAAAAAGACACGTGCACTAAAGCTTTATGAACCCAAATTTATAAACAGCTAAACTTCTGTAATGGCCCAGAAAATGCAATCACATAATTCGTTCCATGCCTCTTAAAGTGCGTACATGCATACATTTACTCCCCGCCCACACCCCTATATATCAGACGGCTACACGCACACATAAACCATCTCTTCCCTCTGTTGTATTCTTATTGTGTTGATCAATTTTCATATTTTATAATCCAGAATCTATATTTGTCATGGTTACTTCAATGGGGATGTGTGACTTCTACTCTGCAGAATGACAAATGAAGGATTGCTTTCACAATTATCCAGTGAAAGAAGAAAGTTCACCATGAATCTGACTGCTTTTCTCCAATCATTTTGATTGATTATGTTTATATGCAAATGATTCTTGAAAAACATAAATAGGAAATACACAAAATATTGCAGTGACACATCCCAACCAATAATAATTCTGTGTGCTCACTGCAGGTTAAGACATGACTCCCCTTCTATATCCTTGTAATAGAGTGCTTTACTTTAAATATGTGTACCATAAGAAAGCACCTCATGATTCTGGATAAAAAAAGTCCAGACAAATATGAGGTTGGAGCTTGATAAGAACGGACTGTTTGAGTGAAGCAGGAAGCAGCTTCTGTTCGGCTGTTGAATAAATCTCTGAATATTCATAGATTCTGTTTTTTTGTTTTTTCACTGAAGGAGAAGTAGATGTCATTTTATGTATTTTTTAATATCATATTAAAGCTTGTTTTATCTTCAAATAGTCAGAAAAGTCACTCTTCAAAGCATATTTATTAATGTCTAAACATGCAGTACGTCTGAAACATTAAAATAAATATATTTGGATAAGATGAGATAAGATAAGATAAGATAAGATAAGAAAAACAGACTGCTGGTATTTGAGGTTGTCATAAAATGGCATGTTTGTGTTCTGTATCATTTATGCAGAAGGAGCGCCACCTGCTGTTACGGAATGCAACGACAGTATTGTGTTAAAACAAATGCACATTATGTCACTATTCACTCTAATTGTTCTTCTATTTGATTTGGATCTATTTGAATTATTAGTTTTAGTATTATTAGTATTTTTGAAGCTTTTACTTTCTTTTGCATCCTGTCTTTTTATGATTTATTCATGGCATCTTGATCTTTTTTTTTTATGTTCTTCTGTGCAAATATTGAGTGATATTAAGACATGCATCATAGTGTTGTGCTAATATTAGACACACTGTGTTTTTCACCTTGATGTATTTTATGTTACCTGTAAAAATAGCCTTTTGTCTTTGCTCTATTTCTACTTTTATCATCATAATTTTTATGACCGGGCAAATTAAGTAAAACTTCACTGATGTTCATGAACACTGTCCCTGATATAAGAGATTATTTGATGTGACAGTCTGACATTGACTTAATGGAACTGTATAGTGATGAACTGTGTACTGTACTCTGCCTAAGTGGTGCTTGTAATTTGATGAATATTGCTGTTTTATTGATAAAGTCAGACAGGCTGAAAGGAAACTTATCCATTCTCTCCTTATAGAGTTTCCCTGGTTGTGTAGACGCATGAATATTTTAAAAACAATGGAGCAGAATTTCTTTTCCATTTAGTTCTTTTCCACCTCAACACTTGCAGAATCGTGTTCCATGAAGCCGGCGTCGAATGCTTGAAAAAGCAGGCAGCAGATCTTAAAATGAGACATGCAGCACAAAAAGAAAAGTTCTTATGTGCATTAAACCTATGGAACATCCTCCCTGATCTCTGCACGTTCCTCATGAACTCCAGTCTCATTAGGAGAATCTTGACGACACCCAAACAACATCGTGTGACCAGCATAGAGCAGATTGGGTTACCTTTCACCTCCGTCTCCAACCTAGACCCTGCCCCATTTGCTTGTAGTGACTCCCGCCACCTCAGATGAGTGGAAAGAAATCGTCCATGTGAGAGTTTGAGTGACAGGCCTGATTAAAATCGAGCCCGGCCTGAAAAAAGAGACGCTACAGAGCTAAGTACAGTAAGGAGCCTTCTTTAAATCTTTAACCTGTGACCACTTAGACATGAGGGGTATTAGTGTCAGTAAACCTATAGCCCATATAAAGTGATCCTACACGGCTAGACAGAGTCAAATGAGCCGGTCCTTCTGGAGAGCATGCATGGTTTGTTCACTTTCAAAGTGAAAATAAGTGTAACATTAGTGGCAGTCGATTAAGTGTGTACTTGTCTTTCTAAATGCCTCAGATGAGAGTTTTCCCTTTAAAGGCGACATCACTCTGCCCTGTTTTACATAAAATAATAACCTCCTGCAGAGTCACACAACATCTATGTCTCTTTATTTATGTCGGCTTCAAGGCCGTGACTTCCACCGGGGATTTTCTACCCCTCTCTCTACAGATGTTGTTCTGTTTACTGCTCATGCATCATAGTGGAGAAAGGCGAGAGGATCTGAGATGATAATAAATGCTGATGCACTCAAATGTATCTATTATTATTATTATTATTATTATTATTATTATTATTATTATTATTATAGTGAGCTCGATGCAATAACCTCAATGAGTAAAAAAAAAAACGTGAATACTCGCCATCGGTGCATTCACAAATGCAGACTAAACCTATACTGTAAGAGAAGGTAAGAGACGGGCTGAGGCAAAGCGCTGCTACCTGTAAAGTGTGACAAATGTGTTTTTCTGAGCTCAGCTGCTTTGGAGTGCAGAAAGAAAAAAACCTGCACAGCGTCTCTTAAGAAGCTCTTGGGAATGGGGCCTGAAGGGTTGGAGATAGAGTGAACTAACAGGGCACTTAGCCGCTATCTGTGGCTAAACAGGGCTATAGTCCAGGATCTTCTTCTCAGCAGAACGTTGCATTAGGATGTCTGAAGGGAGCTCAGACCACTGCTCATCCTCTAAGTGGTTTAGATCTCTCCAGACATGACAAGGCCTCTCATCTCAACCGGGTCCTGTTCGGGGTCTCCGGTGCAGAAGCTCCCACTCAGACACTCATGAGTCAGGCTGAGTCATGGAGAAAAGCAAGCAGGGAGCGACTGGCAGACGGGCAGGTATATTACTCTCAGATGGTGAAATCCTCTCCTCCAGTTTCACTCTGCTCCTGCTCCTTGCTTTAGTTGTTATACAATGACAGCAAGTGATACTGGGCTGTGCTGGCAGCAGGCTCAGCCCAGCACCAGCTTTACTCAGACAAGCAACGGTAAATGATTGATCGAGACACAAGTCATATACCAAAATCAAGCTCGCCCTGAGCTGTGACCTCTCTACCGAGGTCAGGCGACACCTGTGATTGTGCAGCCTCGTCGCGGAGTCTGCCCTTTCAGATGACGGCAAAGTCACGGCTCCTCTTTCAGATGCCTCACACACTACGGCTGATTGTGTTCCCTCTCGAGAACGACACATGTAAATGATCGCAATTAATCAAATTAGGCCTGTTCGGACCAGGGCCGGACGTGTTTGACTGCTGTCACAGCTTTTCATTGACCCACAATGTCAGACCCAACGTCTGCTGAGGTTTCCAAGTTTAAAGCTCACTAATCAACATTTAATACCTTTCATACAAAGACTGAAGGGTGTTAATTAGTGAGCTTTAGAGGTTCTGGTAGGCGAACCGATCATGTGATTGTTCTTCTTCAGGTTAATGAGCATATTTCCTACAAACAATTGATATTCGGTTCGTGCTACTATTGTTTCTAGCTATTTTGCATGTTGCCAATTGTAGAAAAAGTGCAAAAAGCTTCTTACACTTCAATAATAACGGTTGATTTGCAGAATATATAATAATGTAACACTAATGGGCCATAATAAGTATTTTTTCTTTAGAGGTGTTGGTGCTTTTCAGTGAAAAAAGGAGACGTCTTGAGTCAAGTGTTGTAAAAAATATTTGCATATTGATAGATTCTGGATTTCTCAGTGAGAGAGAAGGAGCCGATGTATTTTTTTATTTATTATTATTAACATTGTGATCAAATGTTATGTGGAAAGAAAAGCATTACATACTAAGAGAGCCTGCCTGAAGTTTCAACACTGCTTTATGCCCCTGACCTCTGACCTCCCTGTAGGGCCCCAGTACCTAGAAACTCATTAATATCTCATTTCTAATAGATGGAATTAGTGATTAGGTGTTTCATGCTTTTATGTCAGACATATATCATAGGTGTGTTTCAATGGTATCGCCAACAGAGGGCGATATAAGCTTGTTTTGCCATGAGATGAGCTCTTAGAAAAAAACTGAGCCACACATTTATCTGATTTTGTTGAACTCTTAAATGCCCTGCAGTAAAGGAGATTAAACATTTGCATCTGTCTGTAACGTTCCGGCTCCTGCCTTCCAGCTGGGTCGTGGCTTCTAACCGAGCCACTGGTTCCACAGTAAGACGCCTCTGCAGGGGGGGGGGGCTCTGCTTCATATGTACACATCATAAAATATTTAGAGTGGGGAAAATACCATGCAGAAGGTATATCACCACCTGGAGGATTATATTAAGACTGGTGTGACTGCAGCTCTTATCCCTACAGAACCGTGGTGTTTTCTTCCTGTGAGAAAGCTTTTGACGTTTGAAAAGCAAACTTTAAAGCTGTGTAAGATTATCCAGCTGTTTCTCCAGGTGACATCCCTCCTTAAAACTACATACTTACCACATCTAATGAGGCCGGCTGCTAATGCCGCCGTTGGAGCTGCTCGATAAGAGATACTGAATCCTGCTGGCGCTGAAGCAGTCGAACTTTATAGGACGCTTCTATAGTTTCGGATGCCCTCAATAGGCCGCGGCTGAGGAGCAGGCTCCTGTTACACTGGGGCCATAAGGTGCACAGTTAACATCACATCAGCAGCTGCTGTCGTCACTAATTAATTGTGTTTAATTACATCATTATAAGTTGATTAAACTAAGACTCAGTGTGAATGTCATTGGTTACAGATGACTGGTTGTTTTTCACCGTTGTTTAACCGAGGTTCAGGGTATTTACTTTTAAAAACCAGGTGGAGTTTTGCAGTAGTGGAAGTATAATGTACAAAAAAAAAATAGTCCAGCTGCACTTTCTAAATGGGAAAAAAGGCAGAACTGGATCTTCTTTCCTTTAATGCATGAAAGCCATTTGAATGAGTCTAAATCTGCATTTTCTCAACTTCATATTGGTGGCAGTATATCATGTCTGTACCCACTGCATGCATTTTAATCTCCCGGATCTGCATCCTATTGTGATCCGATTGTGATATTTTGAACATTCCAAGATATGGCTTCTTTTTTTTGTGCATTATGCCTAAATGACTTGATGGATTACCGTGAAACTGGGTGGAGCGGTGGTGCGTGTGCCGAGGAAGAAACAATCAAACGTTGGAGCTGATCAGCTGAGTTTTTCGCAGCATTTTCATCAATTAAACATAAAGTAGTTGACAGATTTTCATGAAATTTGTTAGATAATTAATTATAAAGGATTGTCGGGCCTTGGCAGAGGAACAACTGGTCTACTGAGTTCCCTTCTAGTTTAGTATGAAATTATATGTTAAACATTATGAATTTTCCCTTTTGATTGTCCCTCATTTAGGATGACATTTTATGCCTTGCTCAGAGGCACGTGAGCAGTGAGGACACTTTGAATCCAGGTTATTCAGGTGAAGGAGTCTCACTATCCTGCCCTTCCCATTGAGTCACTGAACAACTGATTACATTGATTACATTTGAAAGACACGTCCAGTTGCAAAGCTATATTTTACCCTCATAGATTAAATCCCTGCTGTACATACAGCCCTTTGTACCGTTGATTAGCTGGCAGCTATAGCTTTACTACCCTGGAAAATGATTCTCAGTCAGCTACAGTAGCTGTCACTCGATAAAGTGTGTCAATAAGCTAAATGTAGGAGCTTTTTGTAGTCATCTCTCAATGTCATTAGCCATAAATCAATGGAGGAGATTGATCAGTGGGCAACTTCACCTTGTCTGACATCTTCAAAATGGATTGTCCTGTCAAGATATTAGGCCGGGTCGATGGTGTGTGTGTGTGTGTGTGTGTGTAGTCATGTTATAGATTAGATCATGGGTTATTCAAACATTTTTCAGAGGCAGATAAATGGTACTAACAACTTCTCAGGTGGTTTGATGGCTCAGGAGCAACCAGAGGGGAGCAATGCATCGCTTCCCAAAGCTTGTGGTTGTAAATTAGTGCAGCTGAAGCCTGCACACGCACACTTACCCAGTACTGTTGTGTGTAATCTGAAGCGATGTGGCGATCACAGTGCTTTCAATAGGCGGGTCTCTACTCTGAGGCCTGGGCACTGCAGCAAACGTATTCATGTTCAATCTAATAAAATCCCCTGACATCTTCTTGTAAATCTTTCATCAGCCAAGAGCGACTGTCTTTGAAACTTGGCAACATCTGTCTGGCAGAACGACCCACAACTTTTGGAGTAGCGGTTTTATGTAGCGTGAGTGGCAATTGAAGGTGAATATAAAAAGGGTCATCATCTCATCTGCTGCCACCAGCACCAGAGTCTGGACTCAGACTTTAATGTTTAGCTCAAATTAGCATGTAAATGCATTCATGGTGTCCATGATATTAAAAAAGTCATCTGTTTCAATTAGAAAAAATGCAGTTATTACTTCAGGAGCACTGGGGTGAACTTGCTAATTATATAAGTTGCAAGCAGCCATTTCCTTATATCAGCTGTCTCTTGTGCGCCTTTGCTGCAGACTTCAGTGCAATCTAGTGCTGCGTTTTCATGGTTTAACTGTCCATTTAGATAATTCTTCCTCTAGTGCATTAGATGTCTAAAACTCTTATCTGTGTCCTAACATGTGCATGTACACAGGAGGTTTTCATCTGCCTTGTGGGGGGTCCACTTGTGCACGTATCTGTCTGCTGTCCGCATGCAGCATTTATCTGTCAGATTCAGGTGTGAATCCTGAAACCTCAGAGAGAGCTGCAGATATCGAATTCTTCCCGGAGATTGGGATCCTTGCAAGCGGAGGAGGGTATGAAATCCCACAGAGGTGTGGCTGACCTCATAGCTCCACTTAAACCATCCATAAAGGCGTATTTCATCTGATTCAGTGGCCACACAAAACGTCAGCTGACTCATGGAAGTGACAGATGAAGAGAGGGATGGAGAGGATGAGAGAGCGATGCAAAAAGAAGTCAACAACTGCGTCTTTTAGAGGAGCAAATCTTGGTGAAAGAGGCTGAGGTTGCATGTGTGTGTGTCTGTTTTGTGTGTGCATTGTAGGGAGCAGGATGTGGCAGGGGAACACAATCCAGGGATGATCCATCCTGCGATATGGAAAGGACAAGTTGCCACGGCAACCCTGGCTCCTGATCCCCCAGACTGGCTGGAGCTGGCACAGAATGAGAGCGATCGAGCGAGGGTAAGACAGACTGACTAGAGGAGAGGAAAGGGGGGAGAGGTGCCAGAGATTTTGACAACGGTATGGTAATGAAGAGGAGAGGAAGTCAGAGCCTCCAATGGGTTGACCTCTGAAACCATCAGGAAACGGCAAGAATGCACACAGACATGAACAAAAAGATAGATAGATATTGAAACACTGAACTTGGATGCAATCAAGGCAACACAAAGTTGGAATAGTTACCAGATGAGGAACGAATGAGGAACTGCTAGATAACCATTGGTTAATGAGTAGTTTTCATGTTTTTATGTTTGAATTTTTCATTACCTTGTCAAATAAATAAACTCTGAACTTTTATGAAAGCTCAAACAGATATTGAATAGATGATTGGCGGAGTCGCAACATGATTTAAGTCATAAAATAAAGTATAATTTGTTCCACAAAACTGTTGTTTTCACATGGTTTTCACTTTTTTTCCTCACATAATGGATACTTACATTTCTTTGGGGCTTTTCTCTGTCATCTTTTATTTTTAATTGTGATTTTTTTCTCTTTTGATTGCCCTTTATTTTTCTTGATTCTCTTCCATCTTCTTTTATTATTTTTTTTTTACCCCTTTGTCTTATTCAGTCTAATTTTCAGTCTTATTTTCAGTCTTATTTTCAGTCTTATTTTATCATTTTACCCTTGGGATGTGACGTCGTCTTTTTATTATCTTCTTATTATCTTTTACTATCTTCTATTTACTATTATTAATTACTTTGTTATATTGATTTACTTTTATTTCATCATATTCATTCTCTCTTGTGTTGGAATAATAAGGTAAACAAAATCTAAAAATACCTCAGTCCCTGTGTGCCCTGTCAGCACTGTTCACCATGCATTATAATGGTAATGTAATCGTGTTTGTGTGTAGTATGCATTGTACTGGGAGTATGCAGGGATATGATTTTCTTTTCATTAATGGTTGCACATCTTACAAATGTCGAATGCTTTGACTTCAACATCTTATTTTCCAGATAAAAACTGTCTCCGAAGGCCAGAAGATGATTCATGCAATTCCGTAGCTAGGTAACATCCAGCTGCTCTCATAAATAGGTGCAACTGTCACCATGTGTAATGGCAAACACTGCCTCATTTAATTACACATCGATGTATGATAAGTGCAAATCTCAGGTATTAACACATGTTTAGAGGACAAGCTGTGCATGAGGAGAAGACAGAGTGAGGAGCTAACGCCACGCCACAGCTGTCAGTTCAGAAGTGACGAAAGAATTTCATTGAGGTCTCAGCAGGAGTCATTACAGGGCAAAGTAATGCTGAATGCAGAAACACTATGCCCATGGGTTTCATGGAAGGAAGTCAAATGGCATAAGAGGCTGATCTGAGACCTTAATAGACACTTTTGAGACTTTTTTAAATGTATCCACAAAGAGGTTGGAGGGCATGTTTCATGTTTCTCAGCAAGATGTCTCACAAATACAGTGACAAACATTCATACGTGGGAATTATTCATTCAATCATTTTCTGTAACCGCTTGATATATATAAAATATTTAGTGCTAATCCATTTAGAAGACATGCAGCTATTCAACTCAAAGTAAAAGCTTTTTGCCTAAGATGAAAAGTTAGGCTTAATAAAGCAAGTATAGCATCAAAACCCCGTTCTAACAAATTTATCATGTCGTATGATTATTTTGTCTTATTTTACTAAATATGTTTCATCAAATTACCCCAATCAAACACACACACAGTAAACTGGGAACTGGTAGTAGTCCAGTATAGGAGTACTGGTTGGTTTCTTGGGTGTCCACTGTACTTGATGGGCCAGCCAGCCCATTTATGCCCCGAGGCCCTCATCTACATGAAGACATGATCTCAACGTTCCAAAATGGCCCTCCTCAATCTTCTTCAATGGGCTCCAATTCAAATATGTTCTCACAAGTACAGCACACAAGTATGCACATACTCACTGAGACAGTCACTCCACTTTGGCACCTCGAGTGGACCAGGAAAGAGACGGGGACATGTGCAGGGTGATACATCTCTGGGATGACACCTCGGTTCGGCGATGAGCTGTGCAGTCACAGGCGTTTAGCTGCGATGGCGACACTGACAGAAGACAAAGCCGCGGGTTTACGAAGGGCAGCCGACAGTATCTCTAGTGACACGTGGGTTATCGTTGACACGCCAACACTGCATCCCTGACGCGCAGTTCCCATGAACTGCCGAGCCGAACTGCTTTGAAAAGATAGCGAGACAGCGTTTGAGTAAAGGTGAGACATTTATCTGTGGAAGGGGCCTGCTGTGGAAAAAGTCTGGGACAAAGTTGAATAGGTGACTGCAACAAAACTCCACTATGTCCACTTTGTCTTCCTCACTTTTCTATTCCATTCGGCCTTTTTTCTCTCCTTCCTAGACAGAGCAGAGATCAAGAGCCGACAAAAACAACAACAACTGAAATAAACCGAAAAAGGAATAGAGACACAATGGGGGTCATTCCTGAATGTGTGCAGCTATTCGCCCTGGAGTGATCCCTGGATTAGGGGCCAAGGCCTGGCTGCCTGATCTAAATTGCTCCACATAGTGAACAGATTAAGCTAAAAATGAATGGACCGACCGGGCTGATAGAGTCGGGCTTATGTGGGGATGTCCTCCATCCAAAAACACTCCCAGCAGCAGCAGGAGGCAAAAGGCTGATACCAGTTGGGAGATTAATATAGAGGGTAGAGGGAAATTTAATTTCTCATGTAGGAAGAGGCATGGCTATACCCTCATTTAACATAATCATTATGACAACACTTCTCACCATCATGACAGATGATCACTGTAAAGCCTGATGCCACTGATTGTGATTATCATGATTATGCTTATCATCATTAAAGTATCATCATCATTGTCAGATTAATTTCACGGCCACCACTTTGGTCCAGACTGAAATGTAAAGAACTATTGGATGGGCTGCCGTAAAATTCAGCGCAGCCATTCATGGTTCACTGTAGATGAATGCTTTTGACGTTAGTGACCCCCTGATTTTTCCTCTTGTGCCACCATGAGGCTGATAATTGAGGTTCTCATTGAAATGTCTGTTTGGTACAGATTTCGTACGGCCTGGAGGATGAATCTTACTGACTGTGGTGATCTCTCTGAGACCATCAACTTGATGGATTAGCAAAGAATGTGCATGAGCTGATGATGCCTCAGCTGTTTCTTATTTACATATATTATTTTGAGTTATTTTTCTATTTTATCCCTCACATGGACATATCTTGTTGCTGTTGACGACAATGTGCCATAATCACATAAAAGCAGTAAGACAAATCTGATATTTGTTGGGAATTTTTAGGCGAAAACAAGCACCATAATGCAGTATTTGCATAAGGACATATGAGTCCTTCTTTTTGTAATCATCCAGTGTTTTGTTTTCCAAATTTATTTTGTGAACCCTTCATTTATTTCTTTTCTTTTCTTGTAAAGTGTAGACGTGCGCCACATTTTCTGCTCTCTGCATGAGTAATATTGAGTGTCAGAAACACTAAGGCGTAAAGACGCACACTCACATTCCCTTTTTCCATATTCTCACAAATATGGATTATCTTTGCATCATGAATTATCTTATTATGTAAAAAGTAAGAATTCCTCTGTGTTTGCTCTCTGGTGAAATGTCAAAATAACTGACTGCCGAGCAATGAAATGCAGATGAGAGGAATCAAAATGCTCCAGATACGTAGATACATTCACAAACACATCTACTATTTGTTCCTCTCAGTAGTCATGAATGAGCTGATGTTGAGTGGGTTAAGCCGCACAGGGTTTATTTAATGACTGCTGCAGAGGCTACAGTACACTGAGCCTCCCTCGTGGGCCCAGGTCAGAGAAAATGCTTCATAGTAATAGAGATCCTTTACAACCACCAGGGGAAATCACTGCTAGTTTGTTGGCAGCCCATATAATTAAGCATGTTAGCGTTCTTACACTCACAAAATCCAGAGAATAAACCCCCTTGTGGGTCCTAACATTTAAATCCTGTCACCTAAAGTGGATGGAGGCTATCTGACAGCGGACGACATCCCTACATTCTGCACTCTTGGTCTAGGAGGGTTCACCAGGATGAATGTTTGCTGTCATAAGGGCTTGAACCCAGGTTGAAGGCCAGGCTCCCTTACTTGTGTCACTGCTACATATGGAGTCTGGACTTCTTTGCTACAAGAGTGACAGCCTGTCAGGAGCTTGCAGTGTTTGGTATTAGTCTATCTAATTAGCAGAGCCCAGGGCAAGGTTACACACTCCCCAGTAATAACCATTTTTTTTCTTTCTCCAATACATCATAATGATGGTGATGATCCCATTGGGATCCCAAGTTATAATCCCTCACCTGCTGACTCAGCTCCAATTATAAAGTGGAGGTTCTATCCATTTTCAGCTTAAGCATGTCCTATGTACCAAAGCCCAGAAAATCACATCCATCCTGGCCTTTAAAAAAAAAAAGAAAGCCTTTGCTTGAGACAAAACTTTCTAGTTTTTGCCCCTTTAGCTGTGCTCAAAAAAGCATTTAAAAAGAAAAGTTTTTGCTGCAAATTCAAATTCAACTCTATCGAAAGGCATAGTTCATCATACCGTCCTGTCTTGCACACCTCTCATGCATGCTCACTTTTAATTTTGTTGTTGGGGTGGTCAATTGTGATATAAGCTGTTCACATCAGCTGGTCACGTCTATCCAGTAGCACAGTGACATACTTCATATATCATATTGCTGCTGTCTTTTTAAATATTAATCTCTCTGTACCTCTTGTTCAGTCATGCTGCTGTTTTGCCTCATCAGTCTCAGCAGAGTGATCAGCCACCACCACCATCAGTGTCTGTGCTCCATTTAGGGATTTATCTCTCTGCTGCAAAGACTTTCTGACAGGCTAATTAACTCATCAACTATAATAAACACTTATCTTGACCTCATCCACGCGTCTCTTCTTATTGGATTCATTTTAACAGGTCATTCTGATGAGTAAATTCACTCATAGGCCAAAGTAATCTGCTAAAAATTTCTATTATAGGGTTGAAATTTGCCACACTGATCAGTTACAAACAGTGCCAACACTGGAGGGAATGGAGAGCTGGAGAGTCACTATTGTAGCTTATTAGTTTATTGCTCCATCCAGTTTTATTTCCCCCCTCAGTTGGGATGTAAAATGTTCAACTTAAGACAAATGATTCGATGAAATTCATGAGACAGGCGACAATGATTAAACAGTAATGTCTGAAAAGACTTAACGTTAACTTAACATTACTTACTCTGCTAGAGTTGCAGAACTCAATCACTGGATAGATTTATTTGACCATAAAATTGTTGGACAAAGTGACTCCCCTGACAGACAATATTTCCCAAAAGGCAAAGAGTCTTACAATTTCCCTCTGATAGAAATGAGCACTTGGTTGCCCCTTAATGGAAGACAGATGAACTCATAACTATAGATATTCTTAAACCCTCTTCACTTCAGAACTCCCTCATGATTTACCGTGCAGATCCACAACCGTGCTCCGTTGTTAAAATTCCCACTTAATTATTCATTACACCTTTAACTGCATCTATGGGATAAATCTTAATTTCTCTCTCCTACTATGACTCATAAACCCAGGCAGCAGGATGCAGCCTCATAAAGAGCATTAACAGATAAGTGATGTTCCCGATAAATGGAAAGTACATGTATTTTTTTTTAAATCTATTTATAACAATAGCAGTTCCCATAAAAGGCTGAGCCTCCTTGCCAATACCTTCTGGTAAGAGATGTTTAAATATGTTTGAGACATTTCACTCAAAGCTAAAATTTAAACCTCATGGTGGCACTGGGGTAAAAGCCAAAGAAATTGCCAAAGTCAGTAGGATTAATCCTCTGGAGATGCCGCTAGAATAAAGTTTGCTAAAAACTGTGTGGCAATTTTTTTTTAGTTTTTTGTGAATGGTCCCCAAAGGAAATAACAAAATGTAGAGGTAAAAATAAATAAATAAAATCTAATTACAGGGGAAAGTCCAAGTGCTGAAATGGCTTTAGAGCTCTTAGCGACTTCATTGTAGCTTGTGGCTTGAACCCAAGCCAATAATGGGCCTGTTCCCCAATTGCCCACAGCCTTCGTGTAGTAGCTAATGAAATAATAAAAAATTCAGAATTGTGCTCTGGGTAGAATGAACTTTTAGTGCAAACACATCTCTTTTCGATGGTCTTTGAAACTGTTGGGGTCTTGAAGAAGAAGGTATTACCTCACGATCTTGAGGTCAAGACATTTGACTCTTTCTTGGAGAGATTTATTTTGAATTTAAGAGCAAAACACTAAATAAGCAGTCCTCTTGCAATCCCAAATAGCAATTTTTGCATTTCTACTATGAAGTAATTTCCCATCTGTGTGCAGGAGATACTCACTTCTTAAGAATTATGTTCTCTTCTCGGAAAAAAATGGTGTTCATCACCACCAGTTGTCCATTCGGTGAGTGTATTATGAGCTTAATGCAATTAATAAATGTTATCACTCCCTTAATGTGAATATGACTCAAGGGCAGGCCTACCCTTCACTGTTTGTGAGTCGTGCTCGCTGTGTGACAGAGATAGACGGAGGGGGAAGTGATAGAGTGGGAGAAAAAAATTTGTGTTGGATGGATTTGTTGTTATGAATGCATGATAGTTAACTGGATTTCTGGGTAATATGCATTCACAAGGAATCTACTGTGGCCACTGTTAAAACAAAAAGGTTGTAAAAAAAAAGCAGCATATGCCGCGTCCTCTGCAACCCCCCATGTCTGCGTATATTGAATCACTTTCTCAATGGAGCAGATGGAGGGAGACCGAGTGTAAGACCAGGACAGGTGCTTCACTCTGCGTGTGTTTGTTTGCCTGAGTGTGTCTGAGACTGAGACACAGGGAGGGACATAAATTGAATCTGATAAGAAAGTAGAATAAGGAATACATTGAGAGACATCCACATAATCCAGCAATAGGAGTATCTTTATGTAAATTAGATTTCCATTTGGTTTTATCCAATTTTAAGGCTTGTGAGCTTTACATAATTCTTTCTTGTTGTTTTGATTGACAGACCTTTAGCGCAGAATCTACATATTTTTATTCTACTTTATACTTCTACTCCATAAAGCACATTTATTCAGACAGCTATAGCTGCCATGCAGATTAAACTACTGAAACATAGGATCATGAATAAAATATGATGCATTTCTTCAGAATAAACCTCCCAACCAGATATAAAGTATAAACACTGAGCAGCTACAACATTAAAATGCTGTTTACATATGAATAAATCACAAATAATGATCACTTAATATAATATGTAGTATATAATACTGATAAACATGATGATGAGTGCTTTTACACATAGTGTTGGTAAACGTAGACCACACTGACAATCAGTAAAATATCATATTGATCATGTATATCTGTTGTAGGATGCAATCTTTGATTCTATGTTTTTTTTTTCTGATTTGAGGAGAACAGTACAACCAATGAGTTGATGGAAATGTGTGTCCAATGTATGTCTCTTTTTTTAAATTTTATTCCCTCACCGCTGTGGTTTGCCTCTCACAAAAAAAAAATACTTGACAGATTTTCATGAAACCTATTAGGTTACATTAATAATTGGAATTTGGAGAAGGGTGTCATTTAATTAAAGGGGGTGTCGGGCCTGGATGCGCTCTACTGAGTGCCCCTCAAGCTTTTGTCCTGCAACATACCCCTCTTTCTGAACACTCAGCAGAAGCTCACTGTGAGACTTTCCTCCTTTTTGCGTCTATTACACTATATTATATGTCCTGCTGAGCTGAAGCGTCCTTTCCCTGACCTCTCACTCTGAATGAGCCTCTTACAAAATGACTTAAGTTGTGCTGATCCCTCCACCGGGCAAAGTGCTTCTGCAGCACCAAGGCCAGCGCCTGCTTTTTTTTTACTCCAGTGCAGCTCTGTCACATTTTATGCAAACAATATGTGGAAAGCGAAGCGGACACTGGAGGCAGGATGAGACGTTTAAAACACGCCCGTCCAACCAAATCGTGGCTGAGGGGCGCGTCTCGTTAATTAGACAGACGATACACCTGCGTTTGCCGTCCTGACGTCACCACTCCTGGCACTGTACGCTGGGCTCGTGACTCAGAGAAAAAGTCACAGGTGCATAAAGTAATCACTCATTAGTGACAAAAGTGTCTTAACGTCACCAGTCGTCGTCTCTAAGTCGTCGGTGTTTGGAGGTAAAGTAATTTATTCTTTCATAAAACGTCTGCACAAATAAGCCGTAGCCATGTAACGCGTTACAGTAATCCATTACCAGTCATCCCTCTCTCTCTCTCTCCCTCTCTCGCTCCCTCTCCTGCCGCTTTGTCTACATCCATGTGGGTTTTTCCCTTCCCAGTGTCGCTCTGTCAGCCTCTCAGCCATTGGCCTCAGAGCACATCAGTCTTCCTTTCACAACAATAGAGCCCCACGCGCACTCACGCACATCCACTCGCGCCGACACAAACGCGCGCGCAGTGCGTTACGAGGAGCGACGTTGAAATGTTGCTTAAGCTGCGGTTTACCGACACCTTTCTTTTCAGTTTCACGTCGGCGAGGAGCGCAGGAGAGCGATGCGCTCAACCGGGCACGCATCGGAGTTGAAATAAGGGAAACACTGGGGGTAGGGGGAGAAAAAGCAGAGGGGGGAGATTTTCTTGCGAGGATGACTGACTGGTGACAAAGAAAACGGGGAGCCCCTCTGGCTTCGGTCTTCACCTGCTAGAACTTGACGGACGGCGTTTTGGGGAGCCGGCTTGCTCTTACTTGGACAGCCAAAGATTTTTTCTCATCATTATTTTTTGGGGGGGGAACCATGCCTGTCCGGAGGGGTCATGTTGCGCCACAAAACACATTTTTGGGAGTAATTATTCGGAAATTCGAAGGACAAAGTGAGTACCTTACACCCTGGTGTCCAGTGTGTTGTGCTGCCTGCCTTTTGTGTCTGTCCTGCTGCACCCTGAGACAAATTCTATAGGAAATCACCTGACAGGCCTCCTCTTATACAAGAACTGTGATACAAATAGGATGGATTAATTCTATTTTTCCAGGGATTTTGATTAACTCTGTGTTAGAGGTCCGTGAAAAAGTCATTAGAAGTTATTCATCATGCTTGTGTTTAGTTCTGCGGTTCTCCGCACGCTCCGGTGGAATCTGCGTTTTTGTTTTAAAAAAAAACCCTGCTAATTATTAATTCCTCCAGTCATGATGAGTTTCCATGGATTATTTGTGAGAGCTGCGTTGCTGCTGCGCATCTTGCTGGAGGCCTCTTGAATAAAGCACCGCTTGTGTGCCATTAATCAGCTTTTACTGCTGAAAAAATTGTAGGGGGGAAAACTGGCTTTCCTGCTATCTTTGTGTTTTATATAAAATGTCCAATTTGAAGGGCAGAAAGTGCAAAAACAAGCATGAAGCAAGCCATCCTGCTGAGTTTAATTTTCTGTTCAGTAGAACAGGAGCCCTTGCATTAAATAATGTAATGGAGCACAGTCCCATGTAAACCCATTACACCCACATATATTTTGTTCATATTCACATTTTACTATTTTAGTGTATTACTCTGTGTCCACAGGTTTAATAACAGGTGATTCACTACAGTAAATTAACGTCCCTTCCTTCTTTTCCCCTCCACAGATAAGAAATTCGTCATAGCCAATGCCCGGGTGCAGAACTGTGCTATTATCTACTGTAATGATGGCTTCTGTGAGATGACGGGCTTCTCCAGGGCGGACGTCATGCAGAAGCCCTGCACCTGTGACTTCCTGCACGGCCAGTTCACCAACCGGCACGCGGTGGCCCAGGTGGCTCAAGCGCTGCTGGGCTCAGAGGAACGCAAGGTGGAGATCACCTACCATCGTAAGGATGGTGAGTGATGGGCTGAATCAGCATGAACACCACATGACACGGAGCTGCCGTTGTTCTCTCGCTTTAAGTCGACACTCGCTGAACTTTTGAAGCTCTTTCACTCCTCTGAATGGAAGCATCATGTTTTTGGTCTTTTTTTTCCCACCTTTAGGTTTGAAAGCACTCAAGATTTATGTTGCAGTGTTACCTGCAGTCTTAACGCAAGGTTGGTCGTGATTTTCACAGAGTCTGGCACTCTGGGTACACAGAGGGTAATTTTTAGTTCTGACTCGGCTCTATCTGGAGCATTTTGCAGCCGCAAATTACTGAGTGCACCCATTTAGAGCCCTGAGGGGGAAAGAGCAGCTGTGAAGGTCTCTTTGGCTGTGAAGTCCAGTTTTGAACTGATGCAGGTGCTGGGTGGCTGGGAAAGATGTTCATTAGCCTGCGCTGGATAGGGCACCCTGGGAAGGATGTAGCTCACTTCCCTGGAGGCTAATGTGAAGATACTGAGGCACTTCTGTTCTCATCATCCCTCCAAAAAAAGCACAGTAGCTGTAAAGTATAGTGTACACAGATGTCACTCTACATCCATTCAGCTCTCTTAAGGATTTTAAGATCCTGTTAGTACTCAGAGCTGAAAATTGCATGTGACTGACTGTACAGCTTGTACATAGTTTAGATAATCTGCATGTTCTGCTCATGAATCCTGCATCATCATGACTTGGCGTGACAGCTGGCATACAAGGCAGCTCCGGAGTGAAAGTTTAAAGCTTTGCATGAATGTGCTGGTTCAGAGGGAGTTCATGCGGCGACCTCTAACAATGTCTTATGTATTCAGATGGTTGAGCCTCTTTGAATAATGCTTAAGGACTGGTCAGGTGTCACTATGGCACTTATGAGTATTAATAGATTTATAAGAAATGTGGAGATGACTCACGTGTTTGTCGGTGTTATTGTTTGCGCTATGGAGACCGCATTTGGCTTTAGTGTGTTTATTTTCCCTGAATGATTAATAGTGAAGCAGTGTGTGAGTTATCTCAAATCAAATAAAAATCAATCTCATTCAATCTGAGCCCATGAGATACAGACTTTTTTCAAAGTTTGCAACAGTGTTTTTTTAATCAGATTGAATGTCATTGATTTTTGTTGCAGACCTTTTAGCTGAAATTATTTATTTTTTTGCATCAGCATATCATGCTTTGAGTAGACATTGCAAAAGTAGAGCTTTATCATACCATAAAATGGAAATACTTCCATATAACCCCATATTAAAGTTAAAAAGAAAAGAAAGTACAGACTTCATACCATTTTTCATCAAGAATGATCCATTATCCCTTGAGGAAGTAAAGAAAATGTCACCAAAAAACCCCCCACTGTGTCTAAAAGATTTAAGAAAATAATTCTGGACCCAACCCTTTATCCGGATCTATACCAAAACTTAATGGGGTCTATCCTGGCCCAAGACCCAACCTCCCACCAAGTTTCATGGAAATCCATTTAGTCACTTTCGCTTAATCCTGCTGACAAACCAACCAACAGTCAAAGAAAAGCATAACCTCGTTGGCGGAGGTGATAATTGTTGAATCAACCACATCTACAAACTCCTCTTAAGCACACTTGAGGTCAAATAGTATATGAGCATCTGGTCTCCCACTGAGCATCCATGAGCAAATCCCAGTTTGAAACTGGGTACCAATGAGTTCCAAGGGAGAAAATTTGATGAGCGATCAAAGCTCTGGATCAGCAGATACGATGTGGTCGTCACAGACTTCTTGTGCGTGTGCATTGGTGTATTTCATACTCGGGCAGGTGTGAGAAAACCCAGAGGGATAGAGGTGCTGCAGATTAGGTTGAAGACCGTTTACAGGACGGCTACAAATGATAGTATCCTTGGGGACATAGATGGTGGGGTCAAGGGTTGAGAGACAGAAATACATAAACGCTTGAGGGAATAGTCAGAACGTGATGTCAGCTTATTTTTTTTTTGAAGGGGTTTTAGCCTGTGCCCCTCGAGACTGTCAATATGCAACGTAACATATTGTTTTCAGTGAACTTTGACAAGACTAAAAGCATCATCAGAAGCTCAGTCGGCATCATGAATACTACAATATCTCCGTGCTTTCCCCTGTGACTGGAGTGGCAGCGTATCTTATGTTTGCCACAAACTTCACACCCATATGTAAATTGGTGTACATGATCTATGGAGTAATTCAGCCAGTCGTCTTCTCTGCAAGGAAAATCCAATAACAGGCCTTCCTCGTGTGTTTTTATTGAGCGTGCATGGAGTCGAGGTGTCATTCACAGTCGGGTTTGTTGTCAGCTTGTCGGACAGTGATAGCGGGGAAAGGAGGGGCTAAACGAATAAATGCGCTGCATGCAGATCTGGGATGATGTAAGAATTTACCCGTTTTTAAAAAGTAGATAAAATAGCAAAGCAATGAAATAGATGGATGATTTGGAAACGGCCTTGTAAACTTACTGGAAGCGTACTTCTTCCTCTTCTGGAGCGTTCTGCAGATGTTCTGTGGAGGTATCAGCCATTAATGAGCACTCTCATTAATGAACAGTACTGTGTAACCACAAGATAACCCTCTGAAGAAACCTTCAGGGAATATTTGATGAACTAATTAACCCAACAAAATGTTCTTTGAAGGCTATAAAACATATTACCAACCAGGCTTCAGGATGAATACCTTTATACTGCAAAATTTGCTCATATTTGCGAATTTTTGTACGGTGGTGCCAGTGAAGTGAAGGATTTAAGTGCTTTAAACTTGGCTTTAGCAGGGCTGATGCCTGTCTAGGCCAGCGTATCGCCAGCATAGTCAAGCTGGGAGTTCAGTCGGCATCGATCAATTGAGCAAACAGCTTTAATGAGGACACAAATACCTTCATGTTGCATTGATCTTCAAAACCGGTGCATTGGAGAGGGAAATCAATGATGGCCGCACGCCCTCCCTCCACTAGCTGGCCCACGGGAGACTTAAATAAAAGGAGCTGGAGGGCTCCTGACTGTCGGACCCTGCAGTGGGAGAAAAGGCTTCATTACCATTCTGCATTCTGTGCCTCTAATTACCTCGGTGTTTTCCGCTCACCTGACTCAGAGCTTCTCCAAGGAAGGTCATGCACCTGGTTTCAACAAGGCAGACTGCTCTTATAATCTCACTTTTTATCATGAGCAAGTATCGCCATGCAGTTAAAGAGTGGAGATCATACTTTTCACACGACTCTAGGCCTCCGTAGTTGGGAATGCTGCATTGACCATAAGAATACTGGTATGTTATTGTCTATTAAACTGTGTGTGTAACCGTTTCAAGACGTTTGTGTGATGAAAATGTGAAGAGGCGGGCCGCTCTGTTGGAAAAACAATGGAGACATTTTAATAGTACATCTTTGAAAACGTACAAATGGAGCATAGTGAAGAAGAAGGAGATCACAATAAGACAAAGGCAGTACTTTCTTCAGCATAAACAATGCAGGAATGAAGGAATCGATGGCACTCCGTCTCTCTCTTCTTCTATCAAACACACACACATGCACACACAGAGCTCTCAATCCCTATCTCCATTGTCTCCTGTATTGGAATTCCAGGGGAAATGTCATTGCAGCCGGCTGATTGCTCTCCTCATGGTGGACCGCTGGGGTTTCCGCGAGACAATCTCCTCCTTTTTAATTCTGCGAGCCAGGGTCTGCATAAACGCATCGTCTGCTGTCCTTTACAGTCCATGAAGTAGATTCAACTTGTCAGCACAATCTCTGGCACATTCTTAATGCTTTATGATTTGTGCCCTTGCGGAACCGCTGGACCTTTTTTTGCCCTCCGGTGCTCATATCCTCACGACCTCTATAAGGGAGGGAGCTGTCATTTAAGAGGCAAAAGTTAAATCCACACCCTGTGCTTGACATTTATGAGATTCTGGGATGTTTTCTACACTCTAATATTCTCATATGTTCCTCAAATGCTGTCCCTTAATGTTATTCCTCACCTTTAACACGACTTTGCTGTTTTTTAATAATTAACCAAGGCGTAGCGCCTCTTCTTAACCCAATGCGGCACATTTAAATGCAGAATGAGGCGTTAGTGCCATTTCTTATGCTCTTTGCTGTCGTCATTCCACATATTTATGCAGTTTGTTTCCATTCGTAACCAGTGGAAAAACAAACCTGTGCCTGTGTGGGAGAAGCAGCGGACACTGCTGCAGTCATTATGCATAATGTAGTGTTTTTATGTGTGTGGTGCGACTATGTGATCTGTGGATGTGCTATATGAGACAGATGATGAAATGTAACACAATTATAATCACATAAAGGCAAAAAGTACACTAAATTCATGCCGGAGAATCTAAGTGATTCATAAAGCAGAAAAAAAGCTGTCACAACATCAGTTTGTTTTTTTATTTACCCGATTATTGTAGCCATTGCAATAAAAATGTTATTGTTCAATATCTATAGAAAATTTGGAGGGAGAAAAAGCATAAAAATGTTATCAGTTGAATTAATCTTTGAACTTTTGTCTCTGTAAATGTAGAAAGGAGGAGAGTCTTGAACTCTAAGTGTACAAAAAGACAAACAAATTGAGATTGGTTGCATGTATATAGCCCACCACTTAGCAGATATATAATATTTAACATGATAATCTTCTTAACTAGAATGTGTTACAATATACTTCTCCCAATTGCAGACAAATGAAACAACACCACGTAAGTATGCAGTCACGTTTGTGATTAAAACGGTGTTCCTTGCAGTTGTTGTGTCTAAATTTGATCCCTCTAAATCCCTGTTTTCCCTGTTTCTGTCTGTCACTCTCAGAACGGGTCAGTGGCTGTTCAAACAGCAAAACACAGCAGTAGAAACATTTCAAATAACCTTCATATTAGGCCCCACAATGAGGGGAGATCACTTCGTCTATCGCAGCCGTTTAGAGCCAAGGATGCCATTAAACTGCAGTCGAGAGCAAAAGACCTAAGACGTAATTATGTTCCATTCGATTAGCCTTTGACAGAGTCATTCCATTATGTGGCCTTACAGTAAATGCTGGGAAGTTGCCAAGATTTTGGATTTGAGTCCTTTTTCTTGTGGCAGGCTTATGTAACATCTGTTGTCTATTGAAATGCGCATAATTCTTAGTGTAATTAGATAACAAATAGTGAGAAATTGGATTTGTAAGATAATCTCTTCGCATCTCAAACAAATACAAATGATGAAGCAGTAGAACACCTGTGTTAGATCTTACATTGACCAATGCACTGAGTTACAACTGACAGGAAATTGCCTAACTGAGAGATCAGGCTTTCAAACCTCCCTGTGAGGTTTAATGTTCCCGCCCAGCAGTTGTTGCTTCTGTCTGCCTCTTTAGTCACTTATCCAATAACGTTTTTACTTCCGTACCAAAGAGCCGACTCTCATGGTCCTTGCTTTATCAAGAAATCCATAGGCTCAGTACACGGGGAAAAAGGTCTCACTTGCAAGTAGCAAATGAGACCGAAAATGTCAAGCTGGGAATAGATTAAAGTTGTGCTTCGGTGATGCTCACTGAGATTAGAGGTTTTTTTCTCCTCCTCGCCTTTAAACTGAAAAATTACAGCGGTAAGAATTCCTCACTCAGAGGAAGACACTTTAAAATCGTGATGGAAACATCACCAATCCAACCTGCCTGCTGACCCAACTTTCTCTTACTTATTTAACATATACTTTCTAAAGCAAATGTGTGTATCGCTTAATCTTTAAGGCGATCATTTAAATTTTTTTCCACATTAGTTTAAAGGCTAAAACCCAGAGATTTCTATATAAGCCAACTTTTGCATTTGAGAAGCTGGAATCTGCAAATATTTTTGCACTATTGTCATGAACAGGGACTCAATCAACTGATCAATTAAAAGATTTTGTTTCTTTTTTAATCTTGTAGCCTTCACACCCAACTGTGCTAACACAAATGACATCACTGGAGGACATCAGACTTCATAAATTAAATCATTATACAACATTATTCATTTATGCAATAACAGTTCTTTAATTTAAATATTAAATGATGTTAGATATTAGACACAAAACACATGATGGTATTTTTTACACTCAAATTGCTGTTTCATGCCGTGCACATGCTTACTGCTGCAGCTCCGCCATGTTGCTGCGTGAACAGCTCTTAGCAGAAGTGAGGGTCTGCAGCCTTGAGAGGAAAGGCTCACATGATGAATGATGATGACTCCACTCAGGTTGAGTTTGATGTTGTGACTCTCTTCCACATTCTGAGGTTCAGCTGTGTTTTGAGAGCATATGAAAGGAGACAGCTTGGTGTCTTTATACCATGTTAAATTAGGCCGGAGATATAGGGAGTGTGGGGAAACTAAGTTTGCTATTTCGCGTGACTGTGAAGGATGGAGTGTGCGAGGAGGCCAGAGCGTGTAAATGAAGTTGTCGGAGAGAGGGATAAATCAGACGAAGCCGAATATCAGATGGCTGCTTCCTTTGTGGGGATGCCCTCTTGAATCCGGTCCAGCACTTTGAGAGCTGCTTCAATTATACATGGCCCTCTGCCTGTCTCTCAGTAGCAGGGGATGTGTTTACCTCTTTAACTTGCAGATACCTAAAATTATTGTGAATGGACTACCATAAAAACTGTAGCGCCCAACACAGACTAAACCTGTGAAGGATGAAATCAATAAAGTCTTCGCAAATGGTGTGTGACGCCGAATGCAGCTGTCCAGCTCGCTCTCATCAGTCCTTCGTGAGCCTGAGAGAACGCAGCGTAATGAGCAAACCCCTCACTCTCAATCTTAAGTGACATGGACACATTTGTGTTTCGATTTCCTCTACGTTCGTGCCTCACAGTGGGTCTCATTTGTAACAAGTCTCTTCAATGGCAGAAGAAGCTCCAGGATTTACAGATCGGTCATCTATAAGAGAAAAGCACGTTTGTAGTTTCTGTCATTGGTTGGTGCAATTATAATGTTGAGTGCGTCGAACGAAAGGGGAGGGATGTTTTAACACACCTCACTGTAGATTTTTGCAGCATAGCGTTGTCCTGGCAACCGTTGAAAGAGCCATTAAATGTCATCGCAACCCCACCTCTCGTGTCTGCCTGCGAGACTCAAAGCTGCAGAGAACAGAGCAGGACGCCGGGACCCGAGTCACACAACGCCGTCAAAAGCAGAATCCGAGTCGAGCACAACTGATGCAAAGCAGTTTGACTCAACAGGTTGATGTGCAGAAGAACAGCAGGATCTCTTACGCTCCACTGCACCATGAGGGCCATTTAAATTCATGCCTATTTGAAATACTGTCAAGGCCAAACCAAATAGTCTTGGAAATGTTTTCTCAACCTGAAATCCCTGCAAAAAAAAATGCAAATAAAATGTTTGAAGTTTACTTTGCATTTGTAGATTGAAAAGAAATGGTGCATCTGCCATAATATCACACATCAAATAGTAGCATTTAGCCGTTTTTCCCAGCCGTTTGGATGATTAATCCATTCATTTCCTCTGTTTTCCTGTTGGAACGTTATCCACAGCCTCAGATCTTGACATCATTTTCTCCTATAGGTCAACGCATCAAGTTAAAGGAGCGACAAGGCGGCATGACCAGGCCGTTATCAAGACTTTTATGTGTTCAGAATCAAATTCACCTCCAGCCTCCAACAGAATGAAGAAATCAGAAACTCAGAGGGCTTTGAAGGAAAGTCTTTCAGTTGAAGCATTCATGGTTGAGAACATTTAAAAAATTGATGACGGATTGTTCCTACTGCTGCGGTTATGAGCAGTCACCTCGATGACTGTATGATTGCCAGTATCAACCACACAGACCAGTTTAACCTCAGCGTGTACTTATGAAATCCATTTCACAGCCACTGTGTGCAGGCGTCATGCCAGTGAATAAATATGGGTCATTCTGATGTTGCATCTATGGATTAAGCCCACACGCGCTGCCATTATGGGATGGCATTACCACAAACAGACCGTAAACAGTCTGACAGCCCCCTCCCCCCATTCTACACCGTCTAAACACCTCTCTCTGCAGCTCCCGCCTCCCTCCCTCCCCTTGTCTCTCCCCATTCTTGCCTTATTGAAGTGCTAACACCCACCCTCCCTCCATAGATCGCTCTGTAAGCATCCGTCCAGCTGGGATCTGAGATAAATGATGATGTAGATGTGATTATTTTACCAGATTACACAGATTTTTTTTACGTTTTTGTGTGTCACGCGAGCACACTTGAGAGGTTTATTGTTAAACCTGTCTATTGTTAAACCCCCCCTCCCTCCCGACACACACACAATCAGTCAACCACTGGTTTTTGTTATTTAAGACCATGATCCCTGCTTTACTCTCATTCACAGATTGGATGTGAGCCCATCTGTGAATGAGCAGCCACATGTGAATGAGGTTTTTTTTTGTTTTTTTTTCCTGTCACGTTCTTTCATTCATCAGATGGTCTGATTTCATTCATGTGGGCATTGCTTCAGTGTTAAATGGAATTGTTAATCAATATATTGTTTCATCTGCATTCTTGCAGGCTTCCTGCTTGCCGTAGTGGCAGACCAGATGCTCGGCAGGGTCACAGTCCCCTTAATGCTCTCGGTCCAGCTAAGACACACCAGGGTTCATATTGTTTTTCTGTTTTTCTTCTTCTGGGGTTAGAAGGATGTACGGTTTCCTGAGTAAGTAATTTCTGCAATAAGACAAGGCGACTGAAACTGGGGCCTGTCACGCAGCGAGTGTTTTAATCAAATCTGTTGCCGTCTCTACAGGGCCACTTACAGTACATCCCAGTGATGTTTGTAATTGCTTTTTCTTGTTCTGTGTCAAGCTTTCTTGTCAGCATGTGTTCAGACAGGAAATTAGACAAGATTTTTTATATTTTTAATCTCGTTTTTAGTGTGGTTTATTGGAGAAAATAACGTGCGTGTTATGGATGTCGGAGTTTTCATCGCAAACACAGAAACCTAATGAGAAATATGGAATCAGTCTTTAAGAAGCATGCTGACTCATATGCTGACATGCAACAAGACAAAATTCAACTGCTTATACATCATATAATAATTCAAAACCTTTTAATGTTATCATGAAAGCAAACTCCTCCTCATTATTTCTCATTAAACTCCTCCTAGCTCCTGGCGAGGAGACATCAATCAGAGCATCTGATTTGTCTCATAACATCAATGAGACAAAATGATGTTAATGAATAATCCTTTTAATCCCTTATTAACCTAGATTCTATTCACGTAATTGTAAAACTATTACCGAGTCAGTGTGATGACATACATGACGTTTAGTCTGTTGGCTCACGATTAAAATCTCACAAACAACTAAGGAGAAAATGTAATACTTTTATACGAAAACATACAAAAGAGATGCACACATGTGCAACACAATATGACCATTAATTCACTAAAACCGGACCAGGTAGTCATTATAAAGAAAAATAGAGAAAAAGAAACAGACCAAAGATTCATAGTTCTAGAAAAGTCAACTTTTATTTTCATATCCATCCAATGAAATCTTTGTTTATGTTTACTTGTTTGCTCCACCATCTGCCAAGTATTTTTTTCCCCCACACATTCATGATATCAACAGTGTATTTCTGGCTCCATCACAGCTTGCTGTTTGACAGAGTCCACAGAGCCTTCCATCACCCACCATGATCTCCCAGATAACCTTTTGCAGTGACGCCGCGTGGTGCCCAAAGCTTCGCTCAGATTATTCCTGTTAATGCTGCTATGCAATGCTTTGTTGTGCTCCATGAATTGCTTAGGACCACGACCTTAGATTAGCTCCACACGCGGCATCACAAATCTGACGTGTAAAGCCAACAAAGAGTACAATTATGCTTTACTCTCAGGGATAATGGGATTGCAAGATCAAACCTTTCTTTTTAACAGGGGCAACATGCTGAGAGCCAGCCTCTTTTATCCTAGCACCAGCTATAAAAAATACTTCTAATGATACAAATACCATGATTGGGCTTTAATGAGAGCAAGTTTCAAACAGTTTAAAGTGACAACAAATTTCAATATGGTGTATTTAATCCGATAACTTGAGGCATGAACTCTAACAAGATCTCCATAATCAAGGACGACCCTTAAATATGACTCATTCATTTGTATTCTGCTCTCCGTTGTGACTCATCCTCACTTTGTAAAGTATACAGACCTTTGTTTGAATCTAGTTGCCAGTGTATAAAATTTGTACTTGGATTCACTCTCAATTTATGTCCTGTCCTTGTGTTGATATTCAAATGCATTAAAGCTAGAAAACAGCACCTTCTTTAAAAACTTCAACTATTTCTATATGAATGAATGATCTAAATACTTTCTAAATACTTTACTAATACTTTGCTTCTACTAGAGATATGGAACCTCTGCCTGACTTTGAGTGCACTTGAATATCTTGTCACCTGATCGCCTTGCAGACTCATGCATGCAACTTACCCTCACATAATGGGAAGTGTATGAGCCGTGGATGGTAGAACAGGCTGCAGCGGCCTTGTGTGTCACTCAAATATGTGATGATCTATTTGAAGACCTGCCTCCATAAATTACATGCTGACATGTAAGAGTTAAAGCCTGGATTTTTCTCATCATGCATTCTCCACATTGATTTTGACTATCTAGATTTTTGTGCAGGTATTTGCTGCATCCACGTCCACGTTTTCACAGTGGTGCATGGCTGGAGAGACGATATGGATTTTGCAATAGCAATTAAGTTTTGTGCTGTGTTCACATTTGAGAAAGACTATGAAAAGAATGTTATGACTTTGTTGTCGGACTTGTTGTAATTAATGAAGGCACTGCAGAGTAATTGAGTAGGTAACATATTGAGCTCTGAAGTTGTTAAAGAGTAAATTGCCATGGGCATGGGAGCGATAACTTGTACAGCTTTGGGCAGAGCGTACAATGTGTATAGATTAAAAAGATTTTCAGTCACTTGCAGTAAAACAATTATTTTTCTTTCCAACAGTCATTTCATAACACCAGGATGTTTATTTCCTCCGTAGTGGGGGAGCAGGTGATGTGTTGACTTTCTACAGCTACAGTAATGGAGCCACCAGGGGTTTGTTGTGCAGCCGGTGGACATTTTTACAGATTTTTCTATCGATGGACAAACATCTATGTTGCAGTGATATTTGATATGAAACCTTTTGGGTTAGTCTGGAACCACCAGGCCAGCATGCCACCACTGATGGTATTTTTACCCCCCAGGCATGACGCAGCGCTCTCCCTCCCGAGTTAAACAGCTCTTAGTACAACTGAATGTTCCCAACGGAGAAGAGGAAGGATCATATCTCACTAGAATGGAAACCAAGTCACTTAAAATATTTAGATAATAAAATAAAGCACAGAGACAAAGTGTGATTTTTAGATTTACTGCAAAATTCAGCAAAAAAATGTCAGTAAATCCAGGGCTTTATGGGTGAGGAGAAGGAGTTTGAGCTGGATGTGTTGTGGAACAGTGGAGGTTCTGGAGGACGGGGGTGATGTGGTCACGGGAGCGAGTGTGGGTGAGGAGGCGAGCAGCAGAGTTCTGAATGTACTGGAGTTTGAGGACTTTAGATGTTGTGCCAAAAAGGCTGGTGTTGCACAGATGAATCTTTTCACGTAATCCTATTGGTTGGCAACAGTCCAACACCCCACCATGCATTCTGTTATAATTTGAATGAAGCCGTTTTGGATGAAATAAAAACATGTCTTTACAAACATAGTTGTGCATTTAAAAGAATAACCACAGGCCCTTAAGAATTAAGTTTTTGGTAAATGTTATAATTGGAATTTTCCAGTGTGTCTCTGGATTCATATTTCACCATTAAGCTTCCTCCTGCAACCATGAGGCCATACTATGGTCACTGGCTTCTCATGGGGCATTCAAGGGTCTGAGGTTAATATTAGTGGATAAACCACCTGCTTCATGTACAGATCTGGAAAAAAAAAATTCTACAGCGGCTTGTTAGACGAGCATTCTGCCTCGTGCAGCCCTCCCCTCGCTCACCTCCTGATGTAAAGTCAAAGAGTAGACAGTAATAGTGCAGCAGCAATTGACTCCGACACGCTGACACGTGGAGGCAGGGTCAGAGAGCGACCCGAATAAGTTGATTTGATGACAATTAGATGTGCCAACAAGAAGAGGCTCCTCGCTGAGCTTTTGACAGAGATGGAGCGAAAGAGGCAGAGAAACAAGGAGGGAGATGTCATTGTAACCCCTCAAGCGATGTAGCACCAACCAACAGCTCCCTGCTGCTGGAGGCTCAGCTCACATCAGTGTCACTCACAGACACACACATAACTACATACAAACACACACATAGTGTCTACTAGGCTGCTGCTGCAATTTAAAATAATTTTGACTGCTATACTCTCGGCAGCAGTCTCTCCAAATGAATCCCATATGCCACCATCCCACAATCACTGTCAGACACAACCAGTCAGCAGATGTTTAACAGGTGTGTGTGGGTGTGGGTGTGGGTGGGTGGGTGTGGGTGGGTGGGTGGAAGGACTTGACCAAATGCATTCAAACTTACCGATCAATATGCCGGTCCTCAGCTACCCTGGCACTTTGATGGTGCACAGGTTCGAGCTGCATTGTCTTAATTATTGATAGTGGAAATAGAATCGAATGAAATTTCCAGCATCTTGAAACTAGAACTCCTCTGAAGCCGTGCATGCTTGGATTTTCATGAGGTCAGCATGCGCTGGTAAGAATGAGCATGCAACTGTTGCTGCACTAAAACTAACGGGAGAAGCTGTGAAGCTCAGAGAAATTATTCGTTTTAATTTTGCTGCACAGGATAGGGAGTGGTGCACATAAAACGATAATCAACCTTCAGCACCTTGGAGACTCCATCATTAAACACTCTTAAAGGGGCCATTTTGGATAATGAGTATGTTTACTTTTTAAAGTCAAGGCTAAAACTAATGATTATTCTCATTGTTTCCATTATTAACTTTTAACTATTAATTAATTTATCATTTGGACAATAAAAGATCGGAAAACAGTGCAAAATTGCCATCACACTGTCCCAGAGCACAGTGTTACATCAGCTGAAAATGTCCTTTAATCATCAAATGTTCTGCATTTTTTGGAGATGTAATTTTATTATTTGAGTGTTTCATATACAGTTTAATTAAAACACGTCTGGAGGGGATCTTAAGTATAGAATGCTTACTTGCTTACTTCTTGCTGGCTGCTGATTGAGCAAACTATGAAGTATTGAAAGCAATATGTTGTAATTAAAGCAAGAGACAAAAAGAATGGCACTAAAAAAGTGTTTTGGGAATAAACAAGAGTTGAATGGTTTCCACGTGTTTAGAAATCAGGATTTTAAACCTATTAACATTAATATTAAAGACATGATACGGCATATAAAGGTGTTTATGACCTTTAAATGGTGAAAATTAGAAAAATGCACACAAGCACACACCAAGCCTTAATTATTAATACGCTAAAACGGGATGACAGTGAGAAGTGAAGACGAGAAGTGAGGCCTCAAGCTTTAAATGAGGTTGAACTGATGTAACCTTAATAGTGTAATTAATATAAGTTAAGGGAACGAATGGGGAGGTGTTAAGAAAGAGGCACAGGGTGTGTGCAAGAGGGGGGTATTGGATTGCTCTGTGGGAACAGTTGGTGTGTCAGTGCAGAATCCTCATCTGAACTTTGTCCTGCATCCAACACTGATGCTGCTTCTTAGTCCAAAACTCAAGGTCAAATAAAATACAACCGATCTCCTACTTAAAAACTCACCTTCATAGAGTTTTGATATGCAGAGTATCAACCTAACTGCAGCAGGTTTTGGATGAGTGGCCACGTTTATCCATCCGCCTGCACATATAAACATGTTTATCCCATGACTAATGTCTTCGGTTGGGCCAGTCATCCATTTATCGGGGAGACACCCAGTGCAAAACAAAGAGGCATGGAGGTGACTTTGTTTTTTAATCTTTTGTTTTACCGGAGTAACAACGGAATCTCCACCGCATCAGAGAAGCGGTGTGTTTAAAAGAGATGACACAAAAAAAAAAAATGCAGATTTGGTGTGAAAACGCTTAAGAGCCCCTCGGCAAACTGTGATTTGGCATATTCTGTGTATGCACTTGCTGCTACGCTGTGCTGTCGTCGTGCCGAGCCATCTGTGTGTAGCGGCAGACTCCCAGGTAGTCCTATTAATCCAGGTAGGCTGTGGCGCGTCAGCGAGGAAGCGAAGCCAAGTGGAAAATGTTTAAATCGATGAAAGCGACGTTTTCCACTCAGGCTGAAGGCTTAAAGCTTGACTCTGACACACTGGACCATTTCAACAGGATATCCTTATCAGGCTGTTATACTCTTGTGTGTGTTTATGTGGACGATTGGCAGCTCCATGTCTATGAACTCACTTTCACCTTCACGCCAAAGTTTGAGATTGTTTGCCTCGCCCACAAACCTCAAGTCAGCAATATCCCCCCTCCATCATCCTGGCCGGATCAGAGAACAGTAAAGAAAAGGTTTTGTTTCAGTCCATCCACCCGTGGCTGCAGATTTGAAGGAGATTGAAAGAATGCTGCATCATGCCTTTTTCCTCCACTAAGTAGCTATGGCACCTGATGTATCACACGACAATGCGTGACTATGTTTTGCTCTGCATCTCGCTATGAATATTCAGGTTAGAGAAACTGTGACTGGTTAGAAAAGCTGCTTTAGAGCCTTTCAAAGGTGCATTCTCTCATCACACTGCACCACGTAAACCAGCTCCATGCAGGCTTATTAGATTTAGTTGGACACAGAACATTCTGCTAATTAATGCTGCCGGCAGGCTACTTGTGAGTCATTGTGTTTTCTGTCTCTGTCTGTGCTTCGTAATGTGCTGAACTGAGATCTGTGAAGCTCACTCCTGTTTGTGCATGCACGCTCGTCTGTCTCCACACCCGTGTGCATCTGAGAAATGCAAATGTTATTTCTGCTTGCGTGAGAGTGTGTGTGTTTGTCTTTGACCCTCCGCCGAGGCAGGATGCGTAGGCAGACGGGTAGAAATTTGCATCGGCAGCAGCGCCGGGGTTCTGTTTGATCTGTCCACTTATAACACGTCAGGTGGCCTTCCTGCAGAGAACCTGGGCAGCCATCTCATTTCTCAGGGAGAGACACATGCACGGATAGGGAGACAGAAAGAGAGAGAGGAGGCACGCTGAGGCTGAAGGAAGATTTGGGGATAGTGGGAGAAACAGAAAAAGAAAAGGCATGAGGGCCTGGGTGAAGGAAGGAGAGACTGACAGATGATGTGTAGAGAAGGAGTGATGGAGGCAGAATAAGTGATGAGGGGAAATGTTCTTCATCACATGCATGTCTTTGACAAACGGCACAACCACTGATTGTCATTTTTACATGCGGATGCAAATTTAAGCCACAAATAGACAGATATGCAAGTCAAAGTGGAGGTTAATGCAGAGAACACTTAGGCATGAACACCAAGCAGCACTTCCTCTCTCATCGCTCCCACATTGTGAAACCCACACACACCACAGTGCACCACACTCTTTTTTTTCTTTGCACACACCTATGCATGATGGGAAGAGTCCACTTTGCATGGCTGAGACCCACATGCACCCCTCTCGACCTTCCTCTCTCGTTCAAATTCAAAAAAAGCAGATTAACCTGGTGACGAACAAACAACGGTCAATAACGGCAAAAAGGAAATAATGAATGCACCCACTATGCACTCTCCACAGCCTAATTAGTTGAATTTAAGTGTATTTTTAATTTTGCAAACTCATTTCTCATACGTAGCTATTCTTAGCTGCAGCCTCGTCTCTCTCCCTCTCTCTCTCATTGTCTCCCTCTCACTCTCGCAAACACACGCAATCATCAGGCCTCCTCTCATTCCTTCTATTGCTAAACAAGTCCATTATGCTTTCTAGAACATAATACTTAGCTCCTATGAATTATAAATGCCTATGTTTTCCAAGCAGCTTACTTTTAGAGCGCACACACACGAACACAGATTGATTTACAAAGCAGGGTTACGTCCGCTGCTGAGGCACGCACAGGTTACAGTCACCACTCTGTAGGGTGTGTGTAGGAATTCATGTTTTGACCTATGTTGGTGCACAGGTGGATCTATGTGGTTGGGCATGCGTGTCCATCAATCAAACCTCTTTGGATAAGCTTTTTTCTGTGTCTGTTTGCATTGCTTTAAGGAGAAATAGCCCCTGATGCTGCTGCATGTTGGTGGATCCAGTACAGAAAAGGTTAATCCTGTTATTTCATCTTGTATTCAGTGTTTCAACTTTACTGAAACTAGAATGGCACAACAGACCCCTTTATTTTGATCAAGCCTTATCCAAAATCAATCTCACAGCCCCGTAACCATTATTTAAGGTTACTGGATTTGTAATCTTTAACATTTAAACCTGTTGGACCCGGATTTTTATTTGGTTCCTGTCAAGTAGTCTGGCTCAAGTGTCAAGGAGGGTGATAGGCAGGAAGATTCAGCCGACATGTTGGCCAAGAAAGCCCTCCACTTGGTTTGGCCCAGTGATGTCACCCATGACATCACCAACACCATAAAAATCAGGAAATGCTGGGCAGTTCCCTCCCAAATGTTTGTCCTACATCGTGGGTCTGAACAAAAGAACAAACAATTGTAAGAATGAACCGATAAATATTCAATTTGAAAATACTCAAGTCTGCAACACATTCAAGGTAATTAAAGTAATTTATTAGTGTGTTTTTGCTTTATCTTACTCATATGCTCTGATGTGAACTGTAACTTAATGACTACACCAACAAACCAGGGATAGTAAGTGAAGTACTGTTAATCTAGCAATGGTAAATTCACTCATTAATACCAACCCCTTTTTTCATCAAGATCCATGCATTACTCCATGAGAAATGAAAGAAAGTGGGTGAAAAAACCCTGGATCCGCACCTTTATCCAGATCCACAACAAAATATAATAGGGTCTGTTCTGGCCCAAGACTCATCCTCCCTCCAAGTTTCATGGAAATCTGTTCAGTAGTTTTTGAGTAATCCTGCAGACAAACAAACAAACAAATGGACACGGATGAAAACAACCTCCTCCTCAGGAGAGAGATGAACTCATTTAAGAAACACTTTGAGGTTGCATTGTGTTGCTGACAACCTATCATCCGACTTTTCACAGGGCGTTTTGCTTTGGAGCGCTCGCTTCATCCCACGGAGACGCACTTTGATCGTTTTTAATTTCGCAAACAAAGCAGATCGTCTTGATTTTTTAAATAAGACGCTCATCACTGTTGTCACTGCTAAAACAGACACGTTGATACTTAAATCACTGTAGATGAGGGCTGAGATAATAAGACTTTTCTAGTGAACTATAAAAAAGTCAATCATATCATTTGTAAATATTTGTATACAAAATCTCTCCTGGTTTTTTCTAACTTCCTCTGATAATGAAAGGTTTCTTATGTATGTTGTCACTAAAGGCAGGGGAGGCGGGATAGCCCCCTCCTCAACTCCTTCTGACTGAAATTAATGGCTCCATCCACTCACTGTGACACTGATGTACTATTAGGGGCAGGTTAGTGCTTAGCCCAGCGGAATCAGGGCTCCCCAATTCATAAATCAAACCCCAGTCTAGTGAAGCAGTTGTTTGTAATGTTGCTGCACAATAGGCTTTTGGAGAAAATGACTGAGGACTGGTATTCTGCAATTATTTTGTTCCTCTATCTCTCTTCTTTTTCGCTTGTGTATTCGTTCCATGTGTGTCAGCGTGTGCACACACACACATTCGTGAGTGGAGTCGTGTCTGCGTCTCTGTGTTTCCCCCCCGAAAAGAAATGCTGTAGGCTGTGCGCCTGCTGGGTGAGCTATAAATAGCCTCCTGGTGACAGCAGGACTTAGAGCTTAATGTGAGGGAGAGCATCTTACAGAGATGTTCACGTTCATTATTCAAAACTTCATATAGAATTTATTTTGGACACCAGTAATCCTGGGCGCAGCTTCTCCACATCCCATCTAGACGACGCTGGCAACCAGAGACACCAGCCGGACCAAAGGCAAATCTAAAATATCGTGCCTTTATCTCCTTTTCTGAATGATTATATTTAATCCAAAGCTAGGACAGCTGGTATAAATAGTGCACCTTTTCGCTTTCATCTCCTCTGCCGTTTGATGAATTAGGAGCATTTAGACACAAGGCAGTAGCACCTGAGCAGGGCTGCGTTAAATTTACCTCCTACTGTGCAGTCATCAACTCTAATAATTGGGCTTTAAGAACTGAGAGCAATATTATTTTTTTCCTTTTAATTGTCTGGTTGCTTCTGGAGAATTGCATAACAAGCATACGCCGTGTGCATGCATTCGTGTTACATAGTGATGACTTGGTATGTCTTTATCCAGGGCCAACACAGTATGGAATTAATTAAATAAGGCCTTAATGTTAACTAGAGGTGAATGGATGTTGGCTGTGTTTAACTGTGCAGTGTGCAGCACCAGGATGGACTCGGGGCGTGTCTGGATGTATGAAATCATTCAGCTCCAGAGGCTTTCCTCTCAGTAGACCTCTCGACCTTTTCTCCCTCGTTTCTCTGCCTGCCGTTTCTGCACACGCAGCTTTATCTGGACTAAGATGTTTGAATGTCAAAGAGTGTTAATGGAAAGCTCCAGGGTCAAGCTGCGCTCCATCTGAAAAGCTGTTACGTTATTTTGAGTCTTTGTTCAGGTTTTACCAGTTTGTTTTGCACAGAAACTAATTAAGTCATGAATTTTAAATCAGGCAAGCTTGGCTATTAGATGGATGGGGCTCTAATTTTCAGGCTCTATAACTGATTGTACCAAGAACCTCAAACTGAAGACATTACAAATTCCTAACCTTGATATAACTTCCTGTTTAGGTTCAGACTTCCTGTGCGCCACCCATATCATCCCTGTGAAGAACGAGGAGGGCGTGGTGATGATGTTCATCCTCAACTTCGATTACGTCCTGGAAGAAGGCAGCAGTGACTCGCTGGAGAGACTCAACCACACCTCCCCATCCAAAGCTGACCAATGTGAGTAAAGATGGTAAACGACTGGAGGGAGGGAGATTAAAGGTGGCATGACGAGGGGTGGAAATCACAATCACAGTATATTATATTTATGATTCACATGCCCATTTAACACAAGCTGCCACCCCTGTCTTTTCCACTTGTGGCATATAAAGGGAAAAAACACATGAATAATAATAATAATAATAATAATGTAGAAACTTCATAGATGTCAAGCTTTTTTTAAAAACTTTTGCACGTTTCTTTATTCTGTTTAAACCCAGTATTTCTGCACAGTTGCAGATACAGTACGTTAACACCAATCTTATTAGTACTATGCTGTTCCGAGAATTAAATTCCATCGGTGGCTGCCTGGGAATTTTTCCAACTCTACATGTGATTGAATCTTTTCCAATAACTCCAGATTATTGTTGTTTGTCTGAAAGTTAAAAGGAAAAAAAAGATGTAGTAATTTCCAGGATTCATAATGTTTTTAACTAATGAAATGATGTACTTCAATCTATATTTCATACAGCATTCTAACAGTCTAACAGCACCATATGTTCCATTTATTTAACCACAAGAACAAAAAGTCTATTTTGGCTGTCAGGCTTTCCTGCTCAGTTTTCAGACTGCAGTCTGAGAGCAGAGGAGATTTTTTTGTCCTCCCAAGTAAAGTTGATTTTTTTTACTTAGGGGCCAACCATGTTCACCTTTTCAGTGCATGGGAAAAAACACACAGAACTGAGCGGAAGTTGTAACCTGCACTGTACATTTACTGCTTAACTGACTGTTTACTCTTTTCCTTTTGCTCCGTTCCTTTCACCGCCACTCTCCTCACTGCATGAAAAAACACAGCTTTCTACTGCATAACTGCCTGCAAACCTCAAGGCTGTTTGTTGCACAGTCCATGTTTGTCCGTACCGGAACTTGTCCAGAAGAAATCCCTCGCTATCAATCACAAACACGCCCGTAACACTTACAGTAATTTACTTAAGTCATTACAAACAAGATCATAGCCTTATTAGTATTCCATTGGTGCTCAGCTGTCAATTAAATCTGATGTCACTTTATACAAATTGAGGCTTTGTAAAAAGATATTTTATTATTCTTTAGGGTAATGTTATAAAATATTCTGACAGACATTTGAAGATTAATCAGAACCTCAATAGAAGCTTCAGATGTTAAAAGAAATTACAAATGGTACAGCCTTACTTTAAATCGACTCCACTGATCCCCATATAATACATAATTTAACAAGAACATTTTATAAGTATATTTGCTGTCGATGTTCAAAGGTTTACAACTTAATCTCCCTACAGAATAAAATGGTTGAATTTCATCCTGCACGTTAGTTTTAGTTTTTCTTTAGTTATCAGATGGCTGAAATGATGCCCGGCCAGGTTTGCAGCGTTTGAAGTATTTTATCTCGTGTATGCATTGTGTGCTTATGGCTTCTGCTGTATCTGTCGGCCCATCTTTTCTCCGAAATACAAAATATTTCCACACTGCTGACTTATTCCTGAGAGGGTAGTAAACATCCTCATCATCTTTTTCTTGGCTGCTTGCCTTTTTCTGCCTGGCACCAGCGCTGTTAGAATGTTTGGGGAGGAGGTGTGAAGTGGATGGAACAGACATGCCATAGGATTTTCAAAATAAAGGTGCATCTTAAAGTTAATGATATGGATCGATGTTTTTACTTATCATCAATCATACTGGATTGTTGCTCGCTGAATCGCTATATTGATGCAGATTGATGGATCATTACACCCCTAAGCATGACATATGCTGTGAGCCATTTTTCCTCAATCCTGGCCTTATTAGTGCAGAAAATATAGTGCTCAGAATATTTCTGTTCTCAAATGCACTGTACAGAAGAAAGAAGTAGTTATACCCAATCTCCACTGTGCACTAAGTACGTGGATACGACCCTAATTTTAATGTTGCAATCCATGGCAGATGCTATAAAGCAAAGATTTCGTTTACTATCTTTAGCCTTTGCAGCATCAAACTTCACGTCCTACTCATAGCGTGGGAAATCCCTGCTAGACAGCTCCTTTGGCATGTTGACACCAGCGTTTAGCAGACACTGATGTGTTAGCCTGCCATCATCCCAAAGGTCTGGCCCAATTATAGCTCATAGCCTGCCAGGATGGCCTGATGAACTACTGGAGCCGCGCTGGAGAGCACTCTTCCTCCCATAGCTGTCGGTGTAATACTGTATAATGCCATTCCCCTGCGGCGCTCTCAAACATGCTCTTGATGCCGTCTCTCTCTCTCTTTCCCCGCTTACTGTCTGTGACATATAAAGTAGCAGCATGGAGGTCCAGAGGTCACCTCAAGATGACTGTAATTGGATGAAGTTCCTAACAAGCCACAGTGCCTCATGGGGTGGTGGGGAAAAGAGCGGAGAGGCGTGTATTGACTTTATAAGCATTTATTGCCTGTGTGTTGCTATTAATGTGTTAACTTATAAGATTTTCAATTTAGGCATAAATGAGCCACTGATAAGGCCTTCTTATTTCACTTTCCTAATGGAGGTAGCTGCTAAAAGTCAATTCATGCCTATATCTGAATATTTAAGTGGACATCCCTGCAAAGATTTGTCTTCTGCCTACATGCAGCCTGTGCCGTCACAGAGGAGAGAGTCCATATTGCTTGTCTCTTTTCATCCCAGCTGCCTCTACGGAGCCAGTATTGCACTCTTTACTCACAGATGGACAGAAGTCACAAATTATGAATAACCCTGTATAATTTAAAAGAACATCACAGATGAACAGACCGTTACAGATGTAAATTGAATTCAATGAAATCCATCGTGTTACTATTCTGAGCAGCTCCACAGCCTGTGCAGGAGCAGCTGCCTCTAGATGGTGAGATGATGATCCGTGTGTTGCATTCTGTAGACTCCTTCTCCTTCTGGGGAACGGGCGGCCATGCATTAGATGTTGCTTATTAATTGCTATAATCGCTCCGTTGCGATCCATTCTTTATACAAGCATCTTGGATTGGTTTTACTTTAATGTGGCTGCAAAGGACCAATAGAAAAGAGGCAATTGGCTTTTAATGTATTGGGCACAGCTTCAGACAAGTGGTTTAAAGGCTGAAGGTGCACCAGACTGTCATTCATACTGTATGTGTTAGTGTTATTGCAATTTGGGAGTAGCATGACTATTTAGCAGAAGACAATGATGATTTGATGTTCCCCTGTAGCATTGATGCAGAGGGACGTTTTGCAATGACAGCTTTGCAAAAGTCTGTTTATAAATAAGAATGCATGAACAGTAAATGGACCAGGAGACAGAATGCAAACTGGTATGGTCTCCAAGTGGACACACACACATCCATTAATTCTTTGCAGGTTGGGTTTTCTAATTGTAGCCAGTTGAACTTGCATTTACCTGTATATTTGTCTCCATGCTGATTCCTTTCTGCCCATGTCTGCAGTCTATTTTGGAGAAATGCCATAAGGAATAAAATGAACTACAATGAACTCAATGGACCGTTGCAATCGTAGTTTAATGTTTTCTTTAAAAGAGTGTGGGTCAAAGTGGGGACACTGCAAAATTATCCATGTTATTCTTGAGAGCGGGGGAGTAATAGGAGCACTGAGAGCCCAGGTAAACACTCCTTAAGGTAAAAGTGGATGCACTGCATGCATTTTTCTTTTATTTAACATCAGCAAAATCACAAGAGCAGGAGGCAGAAACAAAAAGCCTTTAATTGTCCCACTTTTAACAAAGGAGCGAGGTTTATTGTTCTCTCGCTATTTTTCCCCTGACATCTGAATCACGCTCCCGATACAGAGAGGCATTCCACTCCCACCAAGGTGATGTGAGGGCCCAATTAATATTGGATGCAAATATTACTATCTGGTATCGTAGCAACAAGGGCCACTGTATATCCATTGGTTGTGTAAAGCTGCTGGTGAGTTTTTTATATGCAAAGATTGAGAGGGTTTGAGAGGGAGTGTACAGCACGCACACTAAATCCAGTAACGGCAATTAAAGGTCAGCATAAAGCCTGTAGTGTGACTATGTTTGTGGTGTATATGTTTATCCTCTAAGCACAGTAATTACAAATGGGGCTCTCAGCATGTGAATGCTCATGAATTATATTTCATTAAGGTGTCATTTTAACAATTGCGCTTCAATCAAACTGTTGGCAGTGCGATGCTCTTGAGATGCACGATTGAATGATGTAATGTCGCAGTGGTGCGATTGTAATAGGAGATTATTTTCCCAGATGCATCAGATCCATTTGAACGTCTCTAAATCCACCTCAGAATTTAATCAACACCTCCTTGGCCGAAGATCCACCCTTACACAATCTGTTGACAGCTTTTCAAGACATCTTGCTGACAAACAAACGAACATCATTTATGTCTCATTGGCGGGGCTGACGCCAAACTTCATCATCATCCACATGGATGACTTACTTATACTGCACTGTAGATGTTAAAACCAGCTTCATATGTAGCTCTAACCCACTAATGATCATTTCCAGCATCATCGGCATCTGGATGGAAACTATAGAACTACAGGGCCTGGTTGTGTCTAAAAGTAAAAAAGAAAGAAAGTTTCTCTCTCACTCCAGTCCGAGGAAAGCTGCATGCTGCACCTCGCTGAGACTCAAACATTAATTCTATTTTCTATTTTACCTCCCATTGTGTCTCTGAACACATCCATAGCTGCTGCACTCGCTGTCAGATATTGTGCTCTAGTTTGCTGAAGCGAATATACAAAGGAGACATAATGATGTGTTGTGAGGTGGTTGTTTCATAAAGTCAGGTTTGCTCGTCCTTTTTTTTTTCTTTCCTTTATGCTTTCATGAATTGGATTCCACTGCGTTGTGTGACAGCAAGACTTTTTTTTCCAAGACTGAGATTCCGATATGTATGACATATGTTCATGTGACTAAATGATTCACAACATGCAGGCTACTGATCGCGGTCCATATGTGACTGCCTCTCTCATGACATTATTGCACATATTGTTAGTAGCTGTAAATGTGCTTATTTGTGACTGGTGTGTGCGTACAGTATAGCCTACATGCATTACTCTTCACAGACTTCACACTGCATAACAATATTCTTATTTCTTCACCTTTTCACGATCTACTGTTATGGCAGCAGCACCCTTAATCACTCCTTCATCTCCCCAAGAGCTATCAATCACTCATTAAAACCCTGCACACACTCCTGTACCCCTAAACGCACCACCGCCATCACAATATTTCAGCAAATGTCTTCCTCCATGAATAATTGAAGGAAATTGAAGATTGAACTAGCGCCTGAGGCAGAGCGGGCATTTTATTTTGATCTGTGAGGGTCTTTTTTAAGATAGATGCATTGGCAGGCTTTTCGGTGCTGTTGGCAAACAAGCACTCTTATGTTGAAGACGCACCATGAAAACACACCATAGGTTCAGTGGGGGTTATGTCGATCCCACTGGCTCATTAAAAACCACCATTCTGTTTTTATACTGGTTTTTCTGTCAAAGCATTCAAGTGACTTTGTTATCTGTTTATATGTGATGCAGTTTGCCTCTAGGCTCTCCATACTATTATATATATGTATATATATTATATATATAAATATATCAGGTTGAGTACTGGTGCATTAAAATAAGTGTATATGTCTCAGATTTTGTCTCATTGCTCTTTCTTCATCTCTGTCAGGGAAAGGGAGATTCTTTCGCTTCCGTTTCCCGGCCTTACACCTCTTGGGTATCAGCAAGCAGTCCCTGCCCCAGGAAGACCCTGACGCCGTCATGGTGGACTCCCCTCGTCGCAGCGATGGCTCGGTGGCCACGCGAGACTACCAACTTCCCGCCACCCGCGAGAGCTGCAGTCCCTCCTACGCCAACGACACCCGGGCCCTCATCGGCCCCAGCCATTGCTCCACTCCTGTGTCTGGGCCTTTGGACCACTCGTCGCCCAAGGGCCCCTGGGACCGGACATACCCGGACCAGGCTGGCACCCAGACCCAGCACAAGAGCCAGGAGAACACACTCACTGCAACTCCCTCAATCCCAGGCCTCACTCCCACCGCCTCCAGAGAGAGTATGAGCAGCATCCGCCGAGCCTCCTCCGTACACGACATGGAAGGCTTTGGGTGCAACTCTAGGATGGTGTTCAGGGACAGACATGCTAGTGAAGGTAGGAATATTCTGCTCCATTAAACCAGAATTCTGTTGTTTTTTTTCACCTTCCACTCAAATGTGTTGCGTTATTGTTATGTCACTTTGAGTCTGAAACTTGAGGGCTTTTTTTTACACTCATCTGATGGAGAGAGAGAGGACGTTTCTCTATGCCATCAAATCTCAGTTTAACATGTGGATCAACATGTGACTTCATCCCAACTGGTTTGAGAGACAGTCGTGGTCCAGTACACAACGTTCACATGTCATTTGAGATCGAAATATTTGCATATTCATAAATTCTGGAGATAATAATTTTTTTTCTTTTAGGGATGAGGGCATATTTTGGATACTTGGGTTATTATAATGACAGGAAAGGATCTTTCATATCAGCAGTAAGAAAGAGTCAGATGTGGCCAATACCCAAATTTTGCATAAAGGGACTTCTAAAGGAATTTATTAGTCGTGACAAACATTAGCTATATTAATCACCAGATTCAATGTGTTTCCAGATGCGCGATAAGGCGTGCCAGGCTCTTAATCAGCATTATAGTGAGTCACCATGTGAACTGGGTGCTATTGATCTTCCCTTGAGTCTAAATCACTCATTAGCCTTTTGGCCCTCATTTAGATGAGGGTAGAAGAGCCCCGGACTGGTCCTGTTACCTCCAGGACAATCAGTCTACCCCCATCCCCTTATCTACAATCCACATTCAAATAGCCCCCAGTAGCTGACACGATAATACGTCTACTTCACCGTAATGAATTGTTCATGGGTGCACTAGCGGGGGTTTAATGTCAGTCACCATTTGTCATCATAGAAAAGCAGAAATTCTTCTCTCACCGCCGCTCCCGTTTTTCTTTCTTCCTCCAACGGCGTGTCGCTGCCAACGCAGACAATGGTCGCAACATTAAAGGTAACAAACAGCAGCATCTTGAGCTGGTGAACTTAAGCACAGATACCACATGGATTCTGCATAAAGCCTGCTTGCTTGCATGCTTTTTCCCTCATGACTGAGGTTTATGTTGAATGCAAATGCCCCGGCGGGTGACTGACAGTTTGCTTGTACGTTCTCAGGCCGTAGCCTTGAAACACTGGCAGTAAATGACTCGGTGTCTGTACGCATGACCTGCTGAACCCTAGCCAGTCACCCCGGGGGAAGGCTCAGTAATAAAAATACTCTGCACGCGCTTGCATGAAGCAACATATTACATCTCTTTCCCTGCTTTTGCTCATTGAAGAAAATCAATGAAGCTTTACGAGATGATGCCTCCTACTATCTGTAACCTCTGTTTTCTCCTTTGCAACCTCTGGTTCCTCGTGTCTTAGTGAATGAAAAGGAACCTGCCTCGGTTTCCATTTGAATTCTCGTCCTTTCCTTGTAGCAATAAAAACTGCACTAAAAACTGCAATAGAAGCAGCGTAGCAGTACGTATGCTGCATGCAACATTATTTCACTCACTCCGATTATGACTTGCATTCATGTTTAATCGTGTTTGAATCAAACAGGAAGTTCCCAAAACGAAAGTGACCCATGTTGATGTTTTGTGAAGATTTACACACAGCAGCCAAAGTGTTTGGTTTTCTGATAAATGCCATGATGTGATGTTTGAAGTAATGTTTGTACCCATGACTGCTGACACTCCAATCCAATCCCCCTTCCATGTCTCCCCTTTTACCTCCTATTTCTTCTCTCTCCTGGTTTGCAAGTGTCTCGCTCCTGGATGGCTGGGGGTATGGCTTCAGCTTTTCCTTTTTAAGCTTTTTTGTTTTTTTTAAACACTGCAATGATGTTTCCTGACTGTGGCATGTATCGAAGCTGTGCATGCACTCTCTCATCCTCTGCTGTCTGTTCCTCTGTCCTTGACTCTCAATCACTGTACTGTACATTGTTAAAAAAGGGGGAGAGGAAAAGAAAAACAACAATGTAACCTTCCCTCTGCTGGCTCATAAGACTGAATCAGCAATTCTCTCTTTTTCACTTTTTATCACTCTCGATGGATCGGTGTGTGTCACAGTGCTGTCATATTATTGCAGTGTCGAATGCTCTCACAAGAAGGCAGGGAATTTTCTGATCTTCTAGAGGACATTGCGTGATATGAGGGAGCATTTTGTTCATTCATAGACGGTTCGACTAACCGTGAAGTTGCATTCTTTGATTGTGCTTTGAATCATTCTTTTCGTTCACCAGCGGTGTTCTTCATTAGTTTTTAATGAGAAACTTGGAAAGGCCTGTTCACCTTAGACGGGTCAATCAGAGGCTGTCGAGTTTGTATTTCAGCATCTGTTGTATTGTGTTGTGGTTGAACTCACTCCAAAAGTAAGGGCCACTCCATGCTCACTACTCATGTCACAACAAAACGAACACTAGACCGCTCTCTGATGTCCATGATTCAGATCAAATCAGATTCAGATGGGACAAGATACGGCAGCTTTCAATAATGAGGACACGCTCCCTCTGTCGCCTTCTCCTGTAGGCCCACTCAGCCAGATCAAATCCAGCCTGCTCGGCTCCACCTCCGACTCCAACCTCAACAAGTACAGCACCATCAACAAGATCCCTCTCATCACGCTCAACTTCTCGGAGGCCAACAATGAGAAGAAGTGCCCCTCCCCTCCGTCCTCTGAGAAAACCATCATCGCCCCGAAGGTCAAAGACCGCACGCACAATGTGACGGATAAGGTCACACAGGTAAGATGCTGACCAATCCAATGTCCTGTGACATTCTCCCTATCAGTATGTTGCTTTTTTGGAATTTGATCAGAAAACTGTCTGTCAACCAGTTGGATACAGGATGTTTTATTGTTGGTGACTTTTTTTTCTGTAAATTGTTCTTTGAGGCATAAAAACAGTATTTTTGGAATTAGTGTCTATGACTTTAATTGCTCCAAAGATGATGATATTATTATATTGCTCCTGTTTTCGACCACCATGCTGCCTCTGGTGCTGGTGTTCTCTCTCTGGATTAGGTCTAATTGTCCTTAGGTCTACTCAGGTTGGATCTGGCTACCATTCATATCACATTTCTATTATTTTAAAGATAAATTCAGGTGGGTGGGGTCCTTATTAGATCAGGTCCAACAATCTGGTCCCATGAAGGCCTCTAGTACCCACAGATTCTTTGCCTTTATCCCCTTCCCAAGTGCCAATTTCATTCCCTTATACAGCCATCCTATAAAACGGCATAAAATGTACTTTTGGAACCATAAAACCATTGATTAAATAGGTCATTTTAGCTTTAACATGACAGGGATCCCGGAGCTTTCAGGCTGATACACCCAGTAGGTGATTTGTACATTTTGGCCCAATGGGAGCACTTAATCTTAACATCCTTAGCAACAACTGAAGGGTCTCCTCTGAAATATCATCTTACAGACGTGTCTTATTGTGGGTGTATGATCCTCACTCTTCCTAAACAACACATTGATTCTTGTCACGTAAGTTTTGCAGGTGACGCAACTCAATAGATCATAAAATCTCTGTTCCAGGTTATCCTAAAGGTGTTTGATGGGGTTGAGGTCAGGGCTCTGTGCAGGCCAATCAAGTTCAAACTCACCAAACCATGTCTTTATGGACCTTGCTTTTGTGCTCCATGCTGGGACAGAAAAGGGCTTTCCCCAAACTGGTCGCACAAAGTTGGAAGCATAGAATTGTCCAAAATGTCTTTGTATGCTGTAGCATTAAGATTTCCCTTCACTGCAAGCCCTACACTAGTATCCCTCCTGCATATTAAGAGGGGTGTATATATAGTGTATGTATGAGGTCTCATAAAACAGCAGATATTTTCCCTTTTAAATGTAAATCACTCTCTTCTTTCATAAAAAGCAATCTTTCACTCAAACTCAGATGTTGTTATTGTCAGTGTTGTATACAATCTATCATCCGACCATCTGCTACTAAGTTCTATGTCATGATCATTATGGGTATTTTGCCTGAGACTAAACAGTCTTGGCATGTATAGTTTGTATCTTTTAATAATTCATATCACTGATCATTTTTCACTGTCTGAGGTTCTAGAGAGGAGACTCATTTGAATTCACTGAATGTTCGTCATTTATAATCTTTACAAATTACACATGCCCAGATTGAGCAGCCGATAGAGTCAGCAGATTCCCTCCGAACCCTCCTCCCCCCCCCTGCCTGTCTTCCCCCAACCTGCCCTCTATGTGCCTCGGGATGATTAATTGAAACTCAAGTGGTCTGATACGTAAAACGTCGAGGTGTCTATCGCCTGCCTCGGATGATCGGGGATACTCTTACCACTGTCAGACAGTGTCCAAAGATCAGGCCGTATTTCTTAAGTTACGGGCGAGGTTAGAGGTCATTCTCACCTTCCTGCCTGAGAGGCAGCACAGAGTCGGCAGAGACTGTAAGTTACTGTATTGCCAGAGGTGAGCCGAAGTCGTCCCAAACCACTGATTAGGTCTCGGTTTTGCATTTTGCCCATTGATGGATGGGAGCCATGGAAATGAACTGCGGTTTGTACTCAAACTTCAGCTGAGGGTTTTCAGCTGGAGCCAGAGGCAAAGCAGACCCCAGTGACCTCTGACCTTAAAAAAGTTATGTTAAATATGATATTAAAAATGCTATTAAAATTAAAAATCCTGATATCATGTTAATCAGAATATACACAGATGTTAGACCTTGTAGATCTTATCGGTTCCTCCTTCTCACAATTTAAGTTTGATCGTTCTTTTGTACACTTTTGCACAGTTATTGTTACAGACTCTCTGTCACTGTTTTGGTGTAATTCATTTGCCAAACTTTAAAATTTATGTTAAAGACATAGATGCCCTCATTACTGGAAAAACTCAATTTGCTACTGAATACTTGAAATTATAGACATTACGGATTTGTCAGGGATCCAATTTTAAGTTTAAATGTGCCTAAAAATGTATGTAAGAGCTATTTTTATTTTGTTTTTGTGTATTTGTTTGCACGAACCTCCCACCACTTGAGGGAGGAGAGGGCGGTCAAAAGTTCAGAGGTAATCAGAGGTCATTAAACGCACCTGTGCAAATTGATTTAATTGTTGGGAGCATGACAGAAGGAGTTTTTTCGACTGTATGAATGTGAGGAAAATAAGATGCAGCTTTATTTTGTATTTGTTTTGAGGGCTGTAAATAAATTGCATTATTTTTGTTGGAAACCACTGACATTTTCATTTGTACACATCTAGACTATGCTTAATTCCAACCATAGTGGTGGCCTTTTTGTTTTAATGGCGCGAATAACACATTTTATCATGAATTCTTTGGGCCGTAATAGTAAAAGTGATAGCAGATAGTGAAAATCGGATATGACAGCTCTAGTCTTAGCGTTATCTCCTGTTTACTTACTGCTGTCAGCTCTGTGTGGATACACTGGTAGCTACACCAGTGTGTCTTTAACCCCATCCCTCTCTCTGTGACAGAGCATATGGTGTTCAAAAAAACACTGTCATGTCTATTCTTTGCTTACTGCATGCTTCTAAGCATTCACACTATCAAAGTAACAAATGGATAAAGAAGCCATGGGGGCATTGTGTGAATCCCCATCTTCCACAGTTTAGATCTGTAAACAGTTCTCCAGACAGCTAACTGTGAAGAACATAGAGCAGCAGCAGATGTCTTGAAACTGACTCCAGACTCCTCTGAGTTCATCTGAAGCCACCACCGAGGCGTCTGGACAAAACACGCTCTAATCTGGCCTTGGCTCCCTTCACAGCAGATGGAGGGTTGACCCAGGACGCCGGTCAGCAAGGAAAGAAAGCAGCCCTCATGCCGTTTCCTACATTTTGAACGTCTCAGCACATACAGCTCGCGTCTTAGATGCCCACAAGTTTCCGTTAAATGTCTCATTTCCAACTTCTCGGCGTTATCTGAAGCTGAATGTGCAGCCAAGCTGACATTTTTAATGATGGAAGTCTCGTGATTAGCCGCAGGAACACGAAACAACACTCCAGTCTTATAAATAATACCCCAGCTGTGACAGTGCGGACCAATAAGAACCGGAGAAGGGGACTGACTTAATGCTCATTTGCATTTTGTTTGAGGCCAAGCCAAACACAGAATGAGCCTTGCATTATCCCACAAGAGAGAGTTAATTTGCAGTAAGTGCACATAGCTAAAGTAGGTGGGTTAAATAATTAATATAGGATCTTTTATTAAGGAAGCGTTTCGCTGCAACATGTTAATCCAGAGCTATCATTGTGCCAACTGGCTGACTTCTCCCAGGCTTCCTTCCAGGCCAAGGGGTAATGCATTAATGCATGCAGAGCGGGTGTAGTGCAGAGTTACCGTCTAGTTTTTATTATCCCCACTGATCATAAACCGCATGTTTAGCCCTGTCTTTTCTTCATTCTTTCTCACAGAAATCAATCTGAGAACACGCAAATCAAAGTTATGGACTAGATCAACAGCAATTACACAATTGCACTCGTGAGCGGAACAAACAAGCTTTTGAAACACCCACTTTTAATGAAGTGGCAGCCGAGTAAATAAGAGAGCACCTTTCCTCTGTCAGTCCGTTGGTTTCTGATCGAATTCGAAGTGTATCCCATTTCACAGGGTAAAAGCGTTTGACCCTACCATCACACAGAGCCCAGGAGTTTCTGATAACCAATTTAATTACCAACCTTTTCTTGTGCTATACATTATCCTCCTGCACCCCCCAGACCTATCCTCTCAACCACAGGGCTTACAAAGGTGACTAGGGCAGAGACATGGCGACACACAATAAGAGATGGTTGCCAAAATGGACCCATTTAAGGTTCTTCTTCACAGTTGCTCACTCCCACACAATGATTGTCTCTCTGCCCTTGCGGCTCATACCTCACCCGCCTCTCCCTCTCTCTTTGCATTCATTCGTAGAGCTACAATAATCAGCAGTGAAACCCCTGGCTTGAAAATTGGTGGCTATTGAAGTGTCAGACACTTAGATGAATAGATGTATCCTCTGCCCGCACCCATAATTACCTGCAAGTCATCGGGGCCCTTCTCCGAAATGGTCCATGACGTTGCTGTAATATTGATGTTATAGCCTATTCGGGTATATGTGGTAGCTGCACTAACAGAGATAGTGATAGTGACATTCAGGCTAAAGGAATGGATTACACTTCTGTCCTTGATGCATAATGATTTATGCATGCTTTATTTTTTTTCTCTAGATAATACGTTTTTTCTTGTTTGTATTTTTACCTGAAACACTTTTATCTCCTAATCTGATACTCTGATCGTGATTTTTTTTTTTTTAAACCAACATATTCCCACAACAGCAGCTGCAATCTTTCAAAATTATTAATCTCTAAATAAGCATGCTCCTGTTTGGATAATGTGAAATATTTTTCATGCATAATTCAAATGTCAAATTATTCCACTAAAAGCCATTTTATTCATCCTTCACGTAACACATGATATTTTGAGGAGTGGGAAGTTCATGCCTTAAGTAAAAATGCTGGGTTTTCTGTTAGCATTAGGAGTAGCGTGTACAGTCTCAGTGTTGAAGCTCAGCTCCTACAGCCAGATTATTCACATGTCAACAAACATGACCTATACTTGACCTAATCTTCAGTCATATGTCATAATGCAATTCCACATACAACAATGCAAAGGCACGGGAATGCTAATGCATGTTGTCTTAAAATTAGCATTTTAAGACAACATGCATTTACATTTCACTGAATTTAGCCTATTTTCTTTAACCACAAGGCTTATTTAAGATTCTTCTGATGTTCCTGTACAGAGAAGAATCTGAAGATGCTTTTACTTGATCAAACATTTCCCACAATGCAACTCGACAGCATCTTTTCTCAGACCTTCCGTGCCTCGTAAACGCCACATCTTTTAAACTTGGCACCACCGGTCTGTAAGAGGTTTTCTGACATTTAAGGCTTATTTGCTCAGACTTTTTTGCACTTTCCAAATTTGCAGCTTCTATTTTGAACTTGTTGAAATCATAGGGAAATAAATGGCAGAAATCTGCAGCAAACACCTTTAACTTTCCTCTGAAATATACCAGTTTTGGCTGAAAGCAGGACAGAAAGAGTGATTAAAATCTTACTTTCTCTTCCTCCTCAGGTTCTGTCTCTTGGTGCAGATGTGCTGCCTGAGTACAAACTCCAAACTCCACGCATGGACAAGTGGACCATCCTCCACTACAGTCCCTTCAAAGCGGTATGGGATTGGCTGATCCTGCTGCTGGTCATCTACACGGCCATTTTCACACCCTACTCCGCCGCCTTCCTCCTCAATGACATTGAGGAGCAGAGGAGGCGGGAGTGCGGCTACTCCTGCTCACCCCTCAACGTGGTGGATCTGATCGTGGACATTATGTTCATAGTGGACATCCTTATAAACTTTAGGACGACATACGTCAACGCCAACGAGGAGGTGGTCAGCGATCCGGGCAAGATCGCCATCCACTACTTTAAAGGCTGGTTCCTCATAGACATGGTGGCCGCCATCCCTTTTGACCTGCTCATCTTTGGCTCAGGATCAGATGAGGTGAGTTTTATCAGATTGGGAGACAATGATTCATATCTCTTGGCTCTTCCAATGCACTTTATTTTTCCACTTTTGAAATTATTAGAACATTATTTAATAAAAAAGCAAACAAACATGACACATCAAATAACATTAATCCACAGTTTGGGAATCCAGTTTAGTTTTCCTCAAACGAAGCCTGTTGTTGTTTCTGTCCTGAGTTTATTTGGTATCACAATTATGAGTACAATAACCATTAAATATCTCCATAGTAACATAATGCTGCATCTTCATATCACTGCATGTGATCCTAGTAATGATCCATAGATTTATTGGGTTGTTTTGGATGCAGACACAGGGAGGAGAAGATGATCCTGAGGAAGTTATTCAGTATCCAATGCACTTGTTGATAAGCAGTATACATTTTTGAATAATTGCAATGTAATTATAACATGTTTTATGTGCCTTGTCTACTGTATGTGTGCGATAGGACTACAGAGAGTCAACAGAGTAAAGGAAAGCTTGTTGATTTTAATAAAATCCCAGTTTTTTTCTTCTTCACCCCCACCCAACCCACAAGAGAAATAAAAAACTGTGGATTTGGAGAATCGTCACACCACTACTCCTGTATAATGACGTGCCGCAGTCATGTTTCCAAGCAGCTGTCATGAATGTTCAGACCACTAAACCAATCTGACGCTCAGCTGTCAGATCTGCTTCCCTCTGCTCTCATTCATCAAACGCAGACTTGAAGCACCCCGGGCAATCCAGAAGAGTTAAAAAGGTCTCAGCCTCCCTAAATACACTCCTCATAAGAAACTGTATGAGACCCAGCCTCTTGCTTTAGTTTACTAAAAGCATGCACCAAAAACGTTGGTCTGTTGGTTTGCCGAGTCATTATTAGTCACCATTAGGTGTGCATGTTTGTGTAAAGGGAGTCTGTGGCTAAAAGCTGGCATTGAGTGGCAGGTGAAGAGAAAGGAGCAGACAGCTGAGAACGATGCACATCCGCATCATGCAGCTAGATGACTGATGCAGAGACAGAATGCGTGTTCTCGTTACAGCTTGTGTCCAAAGCACACAGTGAAAGGATGAGAAGAATGAAAAAATGTTGTATTTTTAGCAGAAGCTGAAAATAACACATCCATATACAGTTTTAGCTCTCTGAGGTGTTATTTTTTTCTCTTTATGCTGAGGCGGGGACTATTTTTAGACTTAATCTTGTGCACCTTTGTTGCCTGGAAACCATCTCTGACAATATGTTAAGATTTTTCTTCTTCTTTTTTGTTGCAGATTTCATTAGAAACATGGCAGGTTGGACTCTCCCGTGAGAGGTTCTGTTTCAGCGTAGGGTTTCAGATGTGCAGGCTGGCAAATGAGAAGAAGCGGCGTGGTGCAAAATTTACCTACGGGAGCCATTTGAGCGCTGCCATTATTTTCATATTAACGTCCTGTTGTGATAAGATTTTTTGCCTATTATGTCCACACTCACATGTACATAATGTTCAAATTTGAGGTAATTGCAAATTATGGAGGCGTATTGTGAAAATCTGCTCTGAGCCAGTATTCAAATATTATTTTCCTTTAATCGTGGGCAAGGTAGAGTCGATTTTTGCACACAAACAAGTGGAACAAACAGTTCTGAACTAAGCCAAAACTCTAATATGAATAGATTTTTTTTTCACCAGTCCAAAATCTCTTTGGCAGATTTCTAAACATTCTTTAATTATTCCCTCCACCTCATGTTCAAATGCTATCTTTGCTTTGTCAGATTGTTAACTCTATAGACATCTCCAGCTCTATTATGCTGCAAAAAAAACCAGCAGCAACATCTGTGCTAAACAAAGCAGAAAGAGGAGGCAGGTTCACTATAACAAGCGGCCCACACAGTCTCACCGTTTGCCTGCTGGAATTGTGCACACAGTCAGTATAGACACAGAAAATATAGTTATGCATGCATGTTTTCATCTCAGATTAGATGAATAAGCTAAAAATATTGTTACCTGTGCAGCTGTAGACTTTAAGTGGTTTGCAGAATCATTAAAACTCCAGTAATCAATATTTTCACATAAAACCATAGATTACATGACTGTGGATGTGAAGTGTTGCATGCAGTGTTGAACCCACAGAGAAGGATCACCAACTCTGCAATTCCCCTCAGCCCTATGGAGCTTTTCAGCATCCTTCAGCTCATTGTTTTTGTTTCACAGCCTACAACTTCACTGCTTCAGTGTTGCTGCTCTCGTCGGTGTTGTTTTCTGCTACAGCATGCAGCTGTTATCCGTGAAAAAGCTCTATAAGGAATCAGCAGCAGCAGGCAGACACAGTTACAGACCACAGTAGAGTATGTAGCAGCTAAACAGCCACATACTTGCATTTTCTCTGGAGTTTTCTGGAGAGGAAACAGTTAAAATGAGAGTAAGCATTCATCAGGTGAACTCCAAATGAATGCTGCTTTTGCTGGATGTGTAAATAAGCAATGCTTGCTAATAAGTCTGCTAAAGTGATAATATTGCAGGTTTAAGTTCAGGCGACTAAAATGACAAATTCAGATTCAGTATAATAAAGAAATCAACTGAAACCTTGAAAAATGTTACCATGAATGTGGGGAATACACTGAACTGATGGTGCATGACTTCTTTTAAAGATAAGACCTGTAACATATGATGATATCCAGCGGTTACATCACAACCTTGCTTGACTCTTGTGGTTTTAAAGTGGCCAGGCGAGCCTGAAAGCCACAGCGGCAGATGGCCAGAGGGATATTCCCTGGATATGTTTTATACAGCTGGTTGCTAATGGGAGCTTTAGCTTCGTTCCTCAGCCACAAACGCCTCCGACTTACCGGAAGCCCAGATTTTAATCAACATTACACTGTGCGGGCCACATCATACGGCGTGTGCTGTGTCATCTGTGCAGGTCACACAGCTGCGCTACTCCTCAGGCGACGTTCACTGGATAGTTTAGGGTTTGTCTGTTTCTGTATATGATTCATTCACTGTTGGCTCAGCTGTCAGTAAAAGTGCACACTGGCCTGATTCATCAGAGTGAATGATGGCGGTGATTTAGGGGTGAGATTGGGAGGCATGGAGGCTCCTTAATGGACCCATCAGAAGCAGCTACAGCGTTCTCCTTCACTATGACGGAGACACACTCTCCCTCATGATTCATCTCCCTTAAAAAAAAAAAAAAAAATATCCACCACCCTTCCTGCTGTTAATACTTTGCATAACCCATGTCATATTTACTGTCACCTGTGCAAGAGGCCTAAATAAGCAGGAATAGACATGAGGAAGCACAATTACTGCACAAGGCTGAGGGTAATGATTTCCCCAAGGACAAGACAATAATTGTCAGGCGCAAAAGGGAGTGTAAGAACCTATTAGTGTTCTCTAAGTCTCACTTATTGTCTTTACAGATTGTGCGACACTAATAGATCGGAACTTGTCATGTATGCTGGCCCCCTTTTCCTCAGTTCCCCCTCCCGTAGCCGGTGTATTAATTCAGTCTGACTAGAAAATTGAGACAGGGGGATTAAAGTATTTTGAATTAAACAGTCCTTACATTGTAATGTATGCACACAAGGCTGTTTGTGTCTGTATGTCTGTGTGAGGCTGCAGAGATGCTTTGACAAAGGCCCCAAGCTGCTGATATTCATGTTTTTAAAAGCACATTTCTCGCCGACCAAATGAATCAATCACCAAACTCTCCCTCTGTCGCTCACACAGATTAAGCATTCCTGAGCTACATGTGTTTTTGAACCTTTAATCCTGCGTTGATCAACCCTCACGACCCCAATCCCGACCCCTGAGTCTGAAAGAAGACAAACAACTTGCTCACTTTGAATGCAACGCAAAGGTTGTTATCTCTACCAAGTGGCAGGCTAGAGATCATGCTGGATTTGTCTTTTCCCTTCAGCGACTATAAATATCAACAAAAATGGACATAACTGATAATTTAGTTGAGATTTTAGTTTTTAATCAACCTCAGATGTGCATAATTTGAGTTTAAATGATCCAATATTTAGTTTTTTTCTCTGTCCTCTACCGTTAATCATTAAATGTGGAGGGGCCCCAATGCTAAACTACCTAACCCTATATAAAGTAATTAAAACTAGCTGCACCCTGAGCACCTACAACAAAAAATACTGCTTACACAGACATTAATCAGTATTAGGAATACATTAATAAAAATATCAGTCACAGGGGACGTTTTACTGCAGAATAAGGTTTTGATTATTTAAGTACCTTGTGCTAATAATAAAAATCATCTTGGTGTATAAGGAGTAACAACAGCAGATATTAACACACTTCAACATTAACACATTAACCTATGGGTGGACTTTACACACACTTATGTGACCAATCGTGTCTGCTTCTGTTCATCTCCTCCCTAGACCACCACTCTGATTGGCCTGCTAAAGACGGCCCGCCTCCTACGGCTGGTACGGGTCGCTCGCAAACTGGATCGCTATTCAGAGTACGGCGCCGCCGTCCTCATGCTGCTCATGTGCATCTTTGCTCTCATCGCCCATTGGCTGGCTTGCATCTGGTACGCCATCGGCAACGTGGAGAAGCCTTACCTGGAGCATAAGATTGGCTGGCTGGACAACCTGGGCGTGTCGATAGGTGAGCTTTCTTGTTTCTTGTTGTATTTTTAAATAAAGTTTAAACATTTCTATTTCTGATGACAGGTTTTATCAGTTTTGGCATATTTTTATTCACTGTAGGGAAAAAATACAACTATAGCGACCCCAGCTCAGGCCCTTCCATCAAAGATAAGTATGTCACAGCGCTCTACTTCACCTTCAGCAGTCTGACCAGTGTGGGCTTTGGGAACGTCTCCCCCAACACCAACTCCGAGAAGATCTTCTCCATCTGCGTCATGCTTATCGGATGTAAGTTTCACACTTTATACAGTATTTTAATCCTTTTATTACTGTGATCTGGACCAAACCAGACTTTTACAACACATTTTACTGATAGACACAAAGTAAATATTGAATTCTACATGTACTGTTGGTTTTACATGATTGTGATTTAATGAATGCCCGAGGTCTTTCCTTAAGAAAATGCTGACACCCAGGAGGCAGACATTAGTTTGGTAGCCACTGTTCATGAACAGCGTCAGCCACCGTGGCTCAACGCTCCCCTGTATGGCTTCTCTCGCAGCTCTAATGTACGCCAGCATCTTTGGAAACGTGTCCGCCATCATCCAGAGGTTGTACTCAGGTACGGCCAGGTATCACCTCCAGATGCTACGGGTCAAAGAATTCATCCGCTTCCACCAGATCCCAAACCCGCTGAGGCAGAGGCTGGAGGAATACTTCCAGCATGCCTGGACGTACACCAACGGCATCGACATGAATATGGTATGAGAGGGAGTATGTGCGCCAGTGTGGGTTTTTTTTTTAGCTCAGAATCTAATTTTAAGTGTGTTGTTACTTTCTTCTGTTGCTTTTTTCCCTCTTTCCAATATCATTTGTGCGAATTTGAACCATTTCTCCGCTGTTTCCTGAAAATGCTCTCTTACCACATTGTGCAGCAATCTCGCTATGTCACTGGCACAGTATAACGTTTGCACCCCGATTATACTCTGCGATGTTCAGTCATAGCCACGTGTGAAACGAAAGCCACGGTTTCTGCTCATGCATTCAGCGACTGTGGCTTTCCTCGTCGTGATATTGTTCATGGTACTTATATAAGTTTGTCCTTTTCCATGTCTGCCTCGTGTCAAATGGAATGACCCCACCACTCTGGTAAGAGCAGGAGGTACATATGTTAACATAACTAATGTTGATATGATTGTTCCTCTGTGGTAGAGTTTCATCTAGTTTCCAGTAGTGCTTTTAGCCTTTAGCATCATCTGCAGATAGCATTGACGTTTTAATATGCAATTGATTAATTCTTGTCCAAACATGCATGTTACAGGAGGACATACATACATACATACATACATACATGAACACATACTGTAAACTCTATCCTACTGTATGCATGCCAGTTACTTCAGATGACACATTGTGTAGTGATGTGTCTTGCAGGCCACATTAAATGTCCGTTAGTGGTAGATTTGCACATGGCCTGCCTCAACATCCCTTTTTTGCATGAAATCTGTGTATTCAAACACAACCCTATGATACTCATCTGGTACCAGAGACGGAGTGAATCACTCCAGTGAGAGTGGGCACAGCCTCGCCGGACGCTGCCAGGTTTCCCTCCCACTGCGGGAGGCTTGGCTGCACGCTCCGCGGTGGCGCCCGTGTTTGCCAAATGTTGTTCAGTCTTTCCTTTCCAAATCTACTGATCAGTTTTCATTCTGAGCAAAGAAAAAAAGCCTGTTAAGAGCCAGAAAGCCAGTTCAGGCTGCGTTATTGTTGTGCTCATGTCATTAGCACTTTGCATTTTATGTGTAAGTGACAAAGACTTTTTTGTTTTTGTTTCAACTGTCCCTTATGTTTCTTTGATACCCTGAAATCCTTCCCCTCACCTTTGAAATTGTGGTCCTTGATCATTAGTTGTTGTGTCAGTGGTCACTGTATGTTTGCCTTTAAAGGGTAAGTGTACTATAACTCTATATTTATGCATTAGTCTTCACTTAATGTTGTAATTTTTGTATTCTCAACAGTTTCCCAGTCTAACTCGGATGGGTAGGAACACTTGACTCTCAGCATTTTTCATATTTCTTTCTTTCTTTCTTTCTTTTTTAACTGCATAGCAGACAGTATTATAGGACATAGTTTTGAGGAATGTTTCAATACTGACAGTCTAAAAAAAGACTGAATATGGTGTCTGCCCTTTGGTCTTAGATATACCAGTTCATGAAGGCAGAGACACTTATAAAAACATACATAAACAAAGAGAAGACTTCAAAAATACTAAACCTGTGTTTTGAGTTTGTGCTGTTGGCTTCTCTTCTCAGTCTCTTAATGTTCTGTCCCATCTCTTGTCTGCAGCTACAGTTGCTGAAAGGCTCAGTGAAACAACAAATTGCAGCTCTGCGTAGAGAGACATTGCAGGCTATTTCTACTGCAGGGTATAATAGGTTTTGAGAAGAAGGAAAGAACACAAGTGGCAATTGTATCAAAGTTCTCTGGAAATCCATTCAATTTGACCTGCAACTTCACCCCCCTGTGAGCGAAAATTATACTTCCACATCACACCTGACAATAATCATGTCTGCTTTGACCCGTGTTTCATACTCTTAGGTCTTGAAGGGTTTCCCAGAGTGCCTGCAGGCGGATATTTGCCTCCATCTCAACAAGAACCTTCTCCAGGGCTGTAAGGCCTTTCGCGGAGCCACCAAGGGCTGCCTCCGGGCCCTGGCCATGAGGTTTAAAACCACCCACGCACCGCCTGGAGACACCTTAGTCCACTGCGGAGACGTGCTCACTGTTCTCTACTTTGTGTCCCGCGGCTCCATCGAAATCCTCAAAGATGACGTTGTAGTGGCCATCCTGGGTGGGTCTACTATTTACCTTAAAAAAAATGGCATTGAACAACTTGAACTGCAGTTAATATAGCTTACATTATTTGATTCAGTTGAGTCAGATCAGAAGACAGATACCACTCATATCTGTATCATTATTAAGCTAGATGGTTAGCTTAAAGACCTATCATTTATATCATGTTTATTTAATATGTTTATTTTACTTTAATACCTTATTACAGTGGACTGATTCACATTTAGACATTAAAAAGAAGTGGTCAGTAAAGGCCTCCTCATGGCCCTGACATTAGATCTCTGTCCTCCATGAATTGATGCAAGTATTGCCAGTGATGTGTGTATGATGCAGCGTTCCTGTACACAGGACATTTAAACGTTCCTAATCAGCCCAGTCAGTTCTGTTAGTGAGTCAGCATGGAGCTCAAAAACAGTGTTTGACATCTTCTCATTCCAGCCTGCTTAACTTTGCCTGAACTCGCCTCCTAAGTGTCGACGCGGGTGGGCTGAATAAATGAAGATGGCTCTGTTATGCTGTGATATGGCTGGATGGGCAGCTGAGATCCTTATCGGTTATATTGTAATGACTTACTTAAAAGGAAATTGTGATTTAACAGCCGAGCCTCAGAGAAAGGGAGAGGACAGGAGAAGGAGGAGGAGGACACATGGTTGGGACGAGGGGAAGGAAGGATCTCTGTTGGTGGGGGGAAAAAAAGAAAAAAAAGAGCATGATTACTTTCAAATTGAGATGGATGACAACAGAAGCAGGAGGGGATGGAGAGCTGAACGAATGGGCGGGGTCGAAGGAAAAGACGAGTGACTGCAGAGAGAGAAGACGGGAGTAAAAGAGAGGGGCAGATTGGGGAATTCAGGGGAGTAATGGAGTGCTGGAGGGAGAAAGGAAGTTTCATGTGGTTGTCAGTGGGGTGTGATGCAGTGTTTGTTGATGGGAGCTAGTGAGCCACGCCGTTTTACCGACAGCATCGCACAAAATCTCATCCTCTCCCCCTCCTCTGCTCTCATCCCAGCAGTATCCCAGGTGTATCCTACTAAGCCTACATTTGTTTTCTCACAAGCCAATAAGGTTTGGCGCAAACCGGTGACACATTAGGGTCACGATGAGCAAGAGGCATGGATGTTGAAGTTGTAGATTACGTGCAACTCGGCACATGTGTTGTGCTACAACAAGAAAACTGCTGATTACTCTATTTTCACACTACCATGCCTATACACCACTGTCATAAGGTCATGGGTTACACTACATTACACCACACAAGGAAATAATGGGGCTTCCAGTAGATATCAAGTAAAAATATCAAATTACTTGTAATTATCAAGACAAATTGACCCTCTGTAAATGTCAGCAAACTTAAAACACAGCAGTGTTTGAAATTTACATAATTAAGATCTGCTCAAATGTTATTCCTATGTAGAAACATCTGCTATGGAAGCTGAAAGTGGACAATCTTAAATAAATAAGACATCAAATACAAATAAGTACTGTGTAAATTATATAAATGAGCCATCAATTTTTGAGGTAATTAGAATATTTGAGGTCAACTCATGATATTCAAATTATTATTATTAATTATTCAGTCTCAGTTTTATTGGATATGTTTTAATTCAGGCAATGAGATGGATCAAACAGGAGCTAACTGGCTAAATTCGGCGGCAGTAGTTGAGCTTGCTATCTCAAGAGAACAGCCATCTGATATAAATAGTGGTAAGTAATAAGACTGTTAATGCCAATAAATAAAAATGAGGTCGTCTTAAACAAAAATCATGAAATATGATTTCATAACAATGAATCGGGCATTTCGAATTTCACAAACAATTCAATATATATATATTACACGATATTTTATGTGACATTCATTTGATCATTTTTTAGAACGCATTATTTATGTACTATTGAACACTTTGGGACTCCATAATCTCCTCCTCAGACAGATCCTCCACTGGAGCACTGTTGTAAAGCCCGTAGTCGTCCCATGTGGGTCATCACTGTTACACAGAGACAGGAATATTTGGCCTGTCTCACTTCCATGCAGACTCGCTTGCATTGTGCAAATCCTCTTTTAGATGACTGTCATGCTCTTTAGCCTCCTTAACATTCTTGCTGTCCTCTGCCAGATGCTTCATCTCTATAGATGAGCACATACTGCACTCTGTACTGTCCATTTACACACATCTGAATAACAGGAGTTCCATACTTAATATTCGTTTCTGTTTCTTTCTTAGGAAAGAACGACATTTTCGGTGAGATGATCCACCTGTACACCAAGTCGGGGAAATCCTGCGCAGACGTGCGGGCCTTGAGCTACTGCGACCTTCATACCATTCAGAGGGAGGAGATCCTGGAGGTGCTGGACATGTATCCAGAGTTCGCAGACCACTTCCTCACAAACCTGGAGCTGACCTTCAACCTCCGTGACGAAAACCCCAAGGTAATCAGCAATCTGGGCAGGAGGCGGCATGGACTGGAGGCTTTTATATCAAATCAATCTGCTTTACTTTACAGAGAGAAGCCTCTGAGTAGAGATCATTAACTTGAATTAAACAATCTACTCCTTGTTCCATATCTCTGCCATGTCCATTTCACTTTTTATTATTATATTTGCCTCAGTGCTTCAATTTATCCATGGTTGTGGGAATGAAAGCATGAGGGCTAATTTAGTGCTGGGGGACAAGTGTAGAGAATATTAGTCAAGTGCTTTGGGGTGGACGGAGGACATGATGTAGGGGTGTAATTGCATTGAGCTGAGTCTAGTGGAAAGATGTACAAGGACTGTGCTCAAACAGTCCACATTAGTCAGTTATTTTATTCATCTTTTAACACAGTGTGGGAATTGCACTTTATGTCGGCCATCTGTTATTTATTCAGAGAATTGGAGAGAAGAGGCACGAGGCGGTTCTGGTGAGATTACATTAAAAAAAACAAGGACCAGCAGGAGTTTACGTTGCTCAGTGGAGAAAGCGTTCATTTCATATTTATCATGACTACTTTATGAAGAAATACAGCCCGCATACATGTGTATGAGTGTGTGTCAGGGTTGAAGCTGATCATGCGTTGTCTCTTTACAGACGAGCAGCCAAGAAACTGATTCTAACACAGACGACATGTGTCCAAGAAGAGTGTCCTACAGAAGGAAGTCCTCCACAGGTCAGCTCCAGACACGCCACACTACATCATAAGACCATGTTTAGAGCTTCTTCTTTTTTTCTAGTCATCTTGTGCACTGGGCATGTTTGTTCTTTTTACTATCTCTTAACATGTCGATGAAGCATTTATTTTAAAATGGATTTACCAATAAGTACAACTTCTTGCAACCTTTGTCTTGTGTACTTAAAGGGTCAGTTCACCCCAAAAACAAATTATGCATGTTGTGCTATTTGTCCATCTGGATTGTGTGTTGCCAAATTTTGGAGATACTGTATAGGCTATTGTCTGCTTTTTCTTCTAGATGCTTGTTTCTTTCTAATAAGGAAATAATTATTTCCTATAATAATACACAATATTTTACAGAGGAAAAGTTCCTGTATGTCTGCTTCTGAGGCAATGAATAAACCCTGACGCCTGAAGTATTTGCATATAAATGAAAAACTGGCTCTTATTTTGCTATCTGTACTCGGGTATTGTGTTGGCAGTGGTATAAAAGACTTTCAAGGCTGCTAAAGATAGATAATAATGTACACAGTACAGTTTCACTGTAGATAATCACACCAGTCTCTCTGCCATCAGACCTTAGATGACACTACCGAGTGTTGGAGAGTGAGCTGCACTGCAGGAAAGGTTGTGATTTCATTTCTAACAGCTAGGAGACTCGGAACTGGGAGACCCAGCCTCTGCACAGCAGCACTCGGCGGCTTTATTTTAGGCAGATCTAATTGGTCACCATGGTTACAGTCTGTCTGAATACAGTGTCACCATCTCCCGATATGAAACAAGCGAGGACAGTAGCCAACAGTCCATTTCACAGCCCAGCAGCTGGCATCAGGTGTGAAGATGTACAATTCAGTCTGATGGAAGTGAGCAGGAGCTTTTAGTCATACTTCACTTGTAAACACGCATTCGGGGCGACTGCTGATGGTGTTTCATGATCCAAGAGCATCAAACCTCGCTGTGAAATTTTCTATCAACATTGTTTGTCCTCAGTTCAACCCCAAAGCAAAAACACTTGCTGCCTGTTGTGAGATAATGAGACAACCCTGATTTTTCCCAGAGGTAGGCCAAGCAGAGGAGTCAGTGTTCCCCCAGCAGATGTCCTGATTACCATTTTCTCCCTGTAGGCTCCCACAATAAGGAGCCAGTGTCTACCTACTGCAATACTAAGATCTACGCCTCCATGGCTGCCCAAGAGAGGAGAGAGTCTGCCGAGGAGGGAGAGGATGAGGAGGAGGAGGAGGAAGGACGGGAAGAGGAGGAGGAGCAGAGGCCCTTGTGTTCTGGTGTGCTGGGTTACCCGGTGGTTAGGGACCACACCCTGGGCCTCGAGCTGAGCAGCGCCCCAGACGCACAGGCCGGAAACGACACACAGAACCAGACATACGAAGGTGACGACAGAATCCATCCACCTCATTTGGTCCCACAGTTGGTTTCAGTCTCTTTTATATAGAGACAAGAGATTTATTTCTGGCTCTCTTTTCTTCCTTGTCAAATAAATGTAAATAGATTGCTATTTTTGCCCAAACATTAAAAAAAAAGATTTAAAACGAGCGAAAGAACACACAGGAGACTGGTTCAGTTACATCTGTGTTAAACAAATCACTGTCTTGTTCAAAGAGACAGTGATTCGGTAAATCTGTGAACTCGTCCTCTTAAGTTTTGCTCCAGAATATTTATTGGCTCACAAGTTAATTTAGAAAAGCTCAAAAAAATCCTGAAACCCAAGAGGAGGAATGTCACACCTATTAAAAATCCAAACAAGGATTATGTGTCATTATGGTGAAACCTAAAACCCACTCAGTAATATAATGTAAGAGGATTATATCCAGCAAACCATGGGTCACCCCCCCTTTTAATCGTAGGTCATTCTGTAAAATCATGCTGACATCACTGTGTCTGATGGGTTTCGATCTGAGATTGTAGTTTTAATCATATATTCAGTCATTCAGGCAAAAAACAAACAAAATAGAAGACTTGTAAGATCCTCTAAGAGGACAAAGAGCTGTGTCTGGGATCGAGATTCCTGCTGATCTCTGGGAGAAATCCTCACTTTTACCGTCCGCCTGCTGCGACACATTAGGGATACATCAGTTTATGTCTGCAGCCTGACTTCACATGACGTCCCGTCGGAAGAATCAGCAACGCTGTCGGCTTAAACCCCTATACAATCACGCAGTGTGAACAAAAACTCCTGCAAACATGCACACACAAGGGAGCTCCCGTATTTTAGCTGCCAAGTTAACTCGCCGTGATTCCTCACTGAGATGGGGAAACTGTGTCAGCGTGTTGATTTGATGGTAATATCCCATAATTCAGCCGCTGCAGCCATAAGAGGATTTTTGCCAGAAGAGATATTGATCCCTATAAACAAACATTTAGAAAATGTCAATTTTATCTCCCGCTATCACTTGCAGGAATCCAAAAACCAAAAAAGTCTCACTAAGGGAGACGGGGTGAGATGTTTTTCTCTGTAGGATAGATGTTAATATTCAGGAAGCCTATCAGAGCTTAGTAAAAGCTAAATGATGAGTAAGCACAATACAGGATGATGCTTCCCCTGAGGCACTGTTTTAATAACACAGATCATTTATCCTGTGTGTGTGTGTTCACGTCTGACTGTGCATATTTCTCTTCATTCAGAACTCCAGGGTGAGGAGTGGGTGTGTCAGCATCCCGGCGAGGATGCAGAGGAGTCAGCCCAGTGTCAGGAGACGCCGGGCGGGGAGGACGACAGCGACACGGACCTCACCTACGGAGAGGTGGAGCAACGGCTGGACCTGCTGCAGCAGCACCTCAACAGGTGAGGAAGGAATTAGCGTGTCGGTCATGTCAGCAGAATGCAGTATGAGGATGGCGCTCACGTGGCCTCTAGAGGCTGATGATCTGATAATCCTCTGGCTTTATCTTACAAACCCATCATATCGTTGTTCCAGAGGATATTATGAAAATCATGTGGTTTACACACCTTTTTAAAAGGAGAACTGGGGAGTGGTACTGCAAACGTGACATGAAGTTTAGTAAAGCTTTAATGTCTCCGGAGGGAGCTGTTTGAAGTTTGGCAAATGTCCTTAAGTGATGCCACTTCAGGCGGCGGCGCTGGAGCTGAAGCCTGAAAAATGAATAAAAATCAGGAGGTGTGGAGAGGGGAAGTAGTCACTTGAAACTAGATGCTCCAGGCTACATTAGCCTCACACCCAAATTTCAGACAGACTTGTCAGGAGTCAGGCATGCGTTTTGCTGCGTCGATTTTGATCTTTCTATAAAAACTGCCCATCGTTTGATAATGCTAAATAAGTGGGGTGCTTTTCAATATTACATAAATCCAGATAAATGAATAGCAGTGATGATGCGTGTTCAAACTTTGAACAAATCACTCCTCTGATTCTGCCTATTATTGGCTAACAGAATCATACAGACACACATTGCATGACCAGACACTGGCCGCAGATGCGTTAACGCAGAGAGCGGAGTGTGCAAGAGGCTTCCCGTGATTCTTGACTGGTGCACTGATCAAAATGAGGGGGAGGCAGACAGTCGGTGGCTTTCTATTTATAGCAGGCATCCAGCAGATGCAGAGACACTGCAAAGACTTTCCACGTCAGCCTGTGAGATGAATGTCATGGTGAAGTTGCAGAGTTTTGGCGCATTTGGCACCACCAACCCTGATTTACAGAACCAGGCTGGAGCCACAGTGTTTGTTTGCAGGCACCTGTTAGAGAGGTGGAGGCATCCCCCTCTGCAACACATGCTTTCTGTGTCTCCCTTTTTTCACTCCCATCAGCCCAAAAGAAAGGAGTATTTGGAGAAAAGAGGTGATTCATCTCCATGCAATGATGTAACTTGCTGCATTAGGTGATGAAACACTGTGCAGGTACCTGCTATGCAAAAACTGTTAATAGTTAATAGTTTTACCTCTTTGGATCATTTCTGGATCACGCTAATCATTGTAAGATAAAATCATCTGCCCTTATTTAATTTCTTCTTGCACCACAAGTCACAAGTACATTTAATCAAGTGCTATGAGGTACTTGTACTTTACTCGAGTTCATTCATTTTCTGATACTTAACACTTCTACTCCACTGCATTTCAGAGGAAAACATAGCCTTTTTACTGTATTTATTTCACAGCTGTAGTTACGCATTACCTGGCACATTCAAATATATGAAAGTCTTACAAATATGATCCATTGTTACGGCTAAACTTAGCTTCACTTTGACCAGCTGCAACGTTAAAATGCTGCTTAAATCCTAATGAATCAGCATTAAGCACTAGATTATATAATGCAGTATATCAGTCACTGTTTATCTTGTTTTCTGCAGAACTTTTAAATTCGATACAGGCTAACATCCCTCTTTCTGGAGGATATACAGTAATATTCAATAAACTGTTTGCAGTCTTACGGTGGTTTAAGCCTCCCCCTAGTGTTTGGTGGTAATATTGACCACATATCCACCGGTGCTGTATCTCACCCCTGTGTACAAACATGGAGTACAATGTAACAACAGATTAAACACGTTTTCAGACTTTTTCCTATTTGAGTATTTATAATATAAAATACATCCACTGTCAACAGTTTGTCTGGGGTGTGTCGCTCCTGAGGAAAGTAGGACGAATTATAATAGCAGTCATATTAATTACATGGCTGACAGTTAAGTGATGGTGATGATATGAAATTATTGATCTTCGTGGTGAAATCAGGTCACTGCAGAAACAAGACAAATGAAGTACAGACGCAGCAAACTGGAAATTAGAGCATTTAATCATACTTATTGATGTGAGCTTTGAGGTTTATAGCACTGGTTTAATTGTACTTTACTAAAAACTACTGTGCCGCAGCTCATCGGATGTTTCATCAGGATGTAAATCAGATTGATGAGGAACAATTAGCACCTAAACGGTCAACTCTTAAGAGTCATTTTGCCACCAATACAATATCTTTGCTGATGCAAATATCCAACAAGAGAACTGAAAAGCTTAATTTGTCATATTTTCTGCACATTTTCTTGTCTAGGACAACTATGTTTTATGTTTTATTCCCTGTCTGTCCCTCAGACTGGAGTCCCAGATGACCTCAGACATCCAGGCCATCCTGCAGCTCCTCCAGAGGCAAACTGCAGCCGGCCCCCCCGCCTACAGCACCGTCACCTCCAGCCCAGAGTACCAGAAGCCGGCCATCAGGATCCAGCCGGTGTCTGCCATCCAGACTGATCTCAGCCTCGCTCCTGCTCCACCTCGGCCACAGGTACGCTTCGCTCTGCTTCAGCACCAAGCCAGGGAGGAGGGGTAGAACCCACTTTACACCATTATAATAAATAAAATTTTCTGACGTACGCATTTGTGCTCCAATTACAGAATTTTACAAATCACTGTGGCTCAGTTTCAGTTCGCAAAACAATGCAAATAAAATGAGGTAATGCATCAGGCTAATGGAATCAGAGACCATGACCCTCTCTGGTAGGAGTAGACCCTGTGTATCAATGCTGCAGAATGAGTCTCACACATGTATATATATTATAAATTGCATTACAGATTAGACATTGGCATATTTATGTTGCAATGCTGCTCAGCAGGCTACTGTTGTTGAAGTGTGCCTTAAAACCAGAGTTAGGTGCTCATATGAACAGTCAAATAGGTTTTTCTTGCTGCTTGCAGTGTTCCTCCTGTTAATACTGACCTTCTTTATGATTCCACAGTCCTCAAGTTACTATGAAGCAGTCTGAGTTCGACCAATCAAGTGGATGTCCTCTAAAGCTTTTTCCTTTTGTGCACAATTCCTCTTTCTGTTACTGTCCCTCTCCCACAGCTCAGCATTTAAAACGTCTCCATACATGATTGTAGAAACATGTTGCATTGACTCAGTGATATGCATGCCTAGTATTTAAACCCAAACAGTCGTACAATTGAGTAAATGTTCAGTTTCTATCATTTCCTATGTCGGCAAATTCATTTGTATGGTAGCTGTGTGGAGTCTATTTCCTCTGATATATCTGTAGTTCCTCTGCCTAATGGTTCGTGATGCCCTCTGTCTCCCTCAGAGCCCTGGCCTAGAAAATGCCCAGAACAAATCCAAAGAAACCTCCCCAGTCCTCCTCCACACAGAGACTCTTCCAGACGAGAACTGTGCCGGACTGCTGGAGAGCGACACACACACAGAGCAGAGACACAAACGCAGCAGCGTGGACTCTGTAGAGCAACGACACCAAGAGCCACAGAGGTTCCCGACGGGCCGACAAGCCTCTCTACCTGATGTCCCCAGCAGCTCAGGAATATTGGAACTCCACAGGCCAGTTTCTGACCCGGGGCTTCCAGGAAAGTAGGTCTACCTGCACGCTCGGACACGCTGAAGGTCTTCTCTTAAGCTTGACTCAGGGTCTAAGAAAGAGACTGAATATGCAAACAAAAAGGAAAACAAACTGTAGATTTTCTTCCATTCCTTTTCGGAAAAATCCCCCCACCCTTCCAACTATCTGATGTATAAAGTCCATTTATACAGAGGTATTTATACACTATATTATTAACATGTGTAAAGTCATCTACATGTACATACAAATGGAACACTGCCAGCAACACGAGGCACCTAATGTGCTTTTTCTAAAGATATGCATGTTTTTGTTTCTTTCTTTTTCTGGTGCATGTTCCTCACACACACTTGCAGCTCACCAGGCAATCAGGTGTGATATCAGCATGCTCACAGACTACTGTAGCTATCAAGTCTCATTTTCTACGACTCCTCCCTCTCCATGGGGACAAAAGCTACTTGAAACTCCCTCCGAGGCATTTCTATATCCTGACGTTCACCTTTATAGCTACGACAAACTCACAAAGTCTGTCCGTATATTTAGCGTGCCTACCGTACACAACATTGCCACAAGTAGATGGAACTCACTTCTAATTCAGCTCAAAATCAGCCTAACAATAATGTGAGTAGAGGCTGCGTGGACATCCCACCACGCAAGAGACATTTTTCACTCTTTGAGAGCAATAATGATGAAACAAAGAGACTCTTGGTATATTTCTAGAGTTAATGCACTCTGGGGATGACTTTATACAGCCGGAGTGAAGAATATCAAGCATTTTCTGTTGTTAATATATTTGATCTGTATGTGAATTTAACTGCTCAACCTTCAGGACCTTTCAGTGGTTAACTGTAAATGTTCAAGACAACAAAATGAATGCACAAAGTTGTGGATTTGAAAACAGAATTACCATATAACCGCCTTGATCATATCTACATTGCATAAGCATGGTTGTAGGTATCTGCAGCTGCAGTGAACACTAGCATGTAAGAGCATTTATGTCCAGGCAGCTTGGGGATTTTAACGATTTCACAACTGTTCTTTCTCCGAATGACGGGAAAACATCCGTCTTGGTGTAATGAATCAAAAATACCCATCTGGCACGGCGAGCAGCGTCGCTACTCCGAGCTCCCCGCCTTATCTCTAAGGCTGAGCACAGCCGCGCTACGGAGGAATTCGGCCACTAACATCCCCATTTTCATTCCATCGGGCACTACCTAGAGCTCGGAACCATAGGTGAGGGTTGGAACGTAGATCAGCTGGTAAATCAAGCTCCCTCTTCACCGTGATGGTCCAATACAAGGCCCCCCTTACTGCTGATGCAGCAACTATCGATCCACCTTACGATCCGTGTTCCCTTCAACCGCATTTAGGTGGTGATCAATCATTGTGTCCCAGAAAAAGAAGAGTTGTAGAAATGATCCAAACTGCCTTGACCTGACATCCCTTATGAGGGGATGTAAACTGTCAGACAGGAAGCGACATCCTTAAACTTCTTCACGGCTTTTTTTTTTGGCTACACGCTTTAGGTCTTCCATTATCTTACTAAAAAAGTACAATTTAACCACGACAAGCGTCAGAAAAATCCAAACCCCAGCTGAGGACTCCGCTCAGCCTTCGATAGCCTTAGCTTTATAAGCCCGCTCTAGCCTTTACAAATCGACCCAATGCAACAGAAACCTGCTTCTGAAACGTCACATGTAAATGTACTGAAGCATCTTTAGGCTGAACTGCATGACAAAAATGAATTAGTCATTTCAATTTTCTATCTACACAAGTTCCCACACTAGCTCATTTATTGCATGGAGACATTTGACTAAATTATAAAATGGTCTCAATCAGCTGTGTGTGACATGTATTAATGCGTAAGGTCCGGCACATAACTCATCCAGAGAGAGAGAAAAATCAGTTAAGTCCTATTTTTCTAAAACAAAGTATTTAATTTGCCATTATTTTTCTATGTACCTTATTTGTTTTTAAAGAACACCTGATGTTACACTGCTGATGGGATGGCATGAAGACGATGAATGCGATGCAAAGCCTCTCGATGTAGCAAACAAGACGTCGGCGACAGCCAACACTTTAAAGCTTTGTGCTGCATTTTGCTGTGATGCTGTTTGAAACAGGCTGTCTTGACAACATGTAGAAGAGATGTAAGGGTTCGTAAGGTGTGAGGGAGATGAAGACGCTCGCGTTTCCTACACTTCAAAAAAAAGAACTGAGGAGAGATGATGGGGGGGAAATATAAGCTGCAAGAGGACAAATACAAATGTTTCCAGCAGAATGCAGGGGGTGTCTTCTTTGATAAGCTTCCTTTCTTGAGCACAGATGTAGAACAAAAGTTGCTAAAGCCTAACTGGACGTGTCCAACGCCTGAAGAGTCTCCTGAACTTTTATGGGATTTGCAAACTTTTGCACAGATTAGAAAAACTTGCTGTACTGGATTATAAATGTCACTTTTTAAATCTAGTGCTGTTCACAATTGTTTTTATGCATTTTTTTAAATGTTTGCCACTGTATTTTATACAATGCAACACTTAACAGCTAATTTGAATGTTTCTGTTCTTAACTATATTTAAAGAAATTAAATATATTGTGTAAATAGACTGGGGGGGGGTGAGCAATTGTATAAATTAATAAACAGAATGCATACTGATTAAAAAGTGTTTATTGTGAGTAACAAACTGAGGATATATCGGGTATGTGCAGAGGTTCACTGCAGTTTTAACATGGAAAATGGAAAAACAAGTTTCCCTCAAACGTGAGCATACTGTGACTATGACAAGAATTCTGTCTCGCTATCATTAAGGAGTGTTACAGTGGATTTATGTCAGCTAACAGTCACTTTGGCTTGTAATCAAGTTAAACATCAAGATAATATTCATCTACTGATGGTGAGAAGTTATATAAAACAGAAGAGCACGTTATTTCCTGCATAAACATATTACAAATAATGCACATGAAAATGTACTAGTTATCAAAACAGTGTAGTCATGTTATCTGCTAGTATTTAATCATAAATGATGCTTTCCATTAAGTTAATATATTAGACCATACATTCAGAGATTATAATGGCACAATCATTTCACTTGTCTGTATAGAACATTTACCAAAATTACTATGACATTTTTTAACTTGCTATGTTGTCTGAGACTTTTTGAATGAGGGATTCAAAGCAACAATCTCAAGATTTTTATTTAAATAAATCTGTTAGTGCTGATGCAAACCAAAAATGTTCCACAGGTGCAGCTTCACATTAAAAACATTAAACTGGCAAAATACAAGTTCACTTTTCTTATGAAGTAGTCACAAGAGTTGCAGTGCTATCGCACTTCAAAAACGAGCGTGCAAAACACTAATTACTTTTGGCTTTTTTTGTTGACAGCAGATCAGTTTCAGGAGCAGCTACACTGAGCTGTTAAAGGAAGAGCTGCAGGCTTTTCAGCGGGGTAAGTAGTAAAAAAAAAAAAATCAGATGACTGTTGCTCGCAGCATGATGGAAAAAGGCCAATCATTTCCTGACTGCTTTGTTAAAATTAAAATGACAGTTTGTTTTGCTGCCCCAGAATTCTCAGACCTGTAGCATTAAACAGCAGTTGCTGTTACCACCAGATCGACCTGGACTTAAATCTTAAAGATTGTTACTTTAAAGACAAGGAAATGTATAATAATACCTCCTGGAATCTATTATATCCCCTCTAATGTAGATACATACTGTGTATATATGCGTTTGTTCACCTGATACATCTTCAGCACGTCCCTGTGTGACATACAAGACTAAAGCATTACAGCAAGCATTACAAGCAATGGGCACTTTCCTGTCGCGGTTCACGGCAATTCAGTCTAATATAGTGGCCTTAGCATTCCTTGGAGACAGCGGTCCAGAACCCACCACCAATCGGTTCATTAGGCGGCCTGACCTCGCCGTGTGGGACGCAGAGCAGCACTTAGATGGCCATTGTGCAGAGGATGAACTGTTAAAGGGGAGCAGAGAGACAAAGAGGAAGTGTGTCAACCACAAAGTCGTTGTGTAAATCACCCACAGGAAAAGAGCTGAGCTGGTTCACACTGCAGACGAACTCCAGATGCAGCAAAATTCATTAAAATGAGGGATGAGTGGCACAAACGTTTCTCTGCACCATAACAATCACAACAATGACACATAACAGCCTCAATTGAATTAGGGGGGAACTGGTGACGGTCCATTCCATTCACAGTATTCATAGTTTATCATTGTTTGTTGCTCTAAAAACAACCATGTCTAAGTTCATCGCCTCAATTATACATAACATGTTTGTGAGTGCCTCTTACCCACAAACATGTAACCTTATATGGCAATTTCGGAGTGTCGATTATGCTCGTGATCAAACCTCAAGAACGTGCATCTCCTTATGAACACGTCACATTTATCGGGGTGAAATTTGATGCTTCCTCAATTTCATTGGGAACAATTGTACAAGCAAACCTCGCAGAAATAAAACCACTATGATGTGGGCTGAATGATCTGCAAACGATCTGATGATTGAGAGATGATTGACTTACATCATCATACTGGAAGTTGACAGATCCCTGTTGCATGGTATCTCTCCGTCTGAAGTTGTCTGGAACAGGAAGAGTAAACGCTCACAGCACTGAAGGGCCAGGATTTCAATAAAGCTTTCTTCACAACACTTTGTCATACAGATTTGTGCTCTGAGCCGAGCTGAATGTCACGACACCTCAGAGATTTCGACGCAGATTACAGGTGTAATGAAAGCAGAAGTAATTTCACTGTCTGTCCATATTAAAAGCATGAATCTGCGCGAGTGGCTGTTCCTCCAACGCGTCAGGTTATTTTTATCCAGCACAGACGCTGGCTCTGTGTCACACACCTGTGAGAGCTCGCAGTTTGACACAGCAGGCCACGTAGTCATCAAAGAAGATTCTTCCTCCTTTGTTGTAGCGCTTGATGATGGCAGTTAGAACCTGATGACTGACGCGATACCCTGATATTGTAAAGGGAATAAAAATGTCACTCATATCTGGTACAGTGGCCCTGTGGTTAGACAGACACATGCAATAAAAATACACAAGATTTCTTTTCATTTTGATCTGTTAACACTCGGGATGAGTTAAGATTTTTGTGTCTATGTACAACGGAATTATATAGACTGCCACTGTTGTCGGATTTATTAAACTAAAATATTAATATCAGACACAAAAATCCAGAATGGTTCAAGTTCTAATACTATATTGTTATTCTACTATAATATTCTTTTGCAACAAATCTATTTAGTGCCCTGCAGGGATGCCAATTCGGAGGAATATACCCAATATCATATTTGAATATTCAGTATATGTCGTGATGTGTAACGTTTTCCCCTGTTGAACTGTAGCTGTTACAATCTGTCCCCTTACTGCTCTACTGTGATCAAATGGATGATAAATCAGAGACAGATTGCACCGATCTGCACAGTTTAAAGCCTAACAGACTCCAATGAGGTCTAATTAAGTGCTGTTAAACATTCTGATAAACATCAGACGTGTTACCTCCAGTGCTTTGAACACCCATTATGTTAAACTGTTAAAACTCTCACCCATAGCGTTGATTGCCTGATTCATCTCGTGAGGTTCAACAGTTCCACTCCTGTCCTGGTCGAACATCATGAAGTTCTGCTTCCAGCCGTTCAGAGCTGTAAACAGCTCCTTGAACTCACTGAAACCCATCTTGCCTGTTAAGTCCCTCTGGTGGGAATCTGGTTAAGTTTTAATAACTGCTGAGCCACATGAATAATGACTATGTATGGTGTGTGAAAGCAGTGAGTAAAGCAGCTGTTTAACCTGCTTCAAGAATGAACCACACCTACAGTAAACATATTTCATCAATGAGTAACAATGGAAATGTAAGAATAGCACATAGTTTTTTCACCCATATGGTACTGAAAGGATACGTCAAGCATCGCGATCATGATCCTGCACGTCTCCAGGCTGAACGCTGTGAAGACAGGAAGAATGTGAACAATTAGTCAACTTGGGTGTAAAAGTTCATTTCTATTCTAGAGATAAAATACTCCCATTATGGTCACAGTGGAAGACAAATGTAACTTCTTAAGCCGAGATGCTTATAGGTGCAAACAAAGAGTGGCTGCGCAACCTGAACTTGTTAACAAGGCTAAATGTCTGCTGCAGAAAGGCTTAGTTTGCAAAACCACTAACAGTCTTATATTAACTTCACTTTTGCAAAGAAAATCAATGAATGATTTTCATTACATTATCCTGTACAATAGGTGCCATACAGTACGTTGAATTATCCATCCTAGTTAGCCACAAAAATAAATCACAGTATCAACATGCAGCTGGTGTTGATGAACTTGACAAGTCAATATTTCACTTTCGTGTGTGAAATCTGTGACTATCCATCAAAACCTACATCTCATGTTCCTGCATACTGATGAATATTTTATTTTACACAAACGTGTCAGCTCTGAACCAATCACTGCAGACATAGTCGGGGTTTAATCAGTCAGGGTTTTAAATAATGTTTTAACAAATCATTGCTTACTCCTCCAGGGGAATAACCCGTCTGACGTTTACATCCGACTGTAAATGTTGGGAGTCCCAACATTACCTACTAAAGGTGAGAAAGGAATTTACTGAATTTTACAAATTGGAGCTTCCATGTTGCAAGTTTGGTGCTACACACATGGTACACATGGTACACATCACATGGTATCTGAAGCTGAACCAGAAGGCAAAGCTTTCTATGCAGCCCCTCACTGGAGTGACTACATATGAATCCTGGGAGTGGCTGCCACCATGACCCAACCCCGGGTAAGCATAAAACAAATGGGGAAAAAACATCTGAAAATGGACTAAATTAAACTTAACTGATCATTGTAAAATAACTCATGGGAGTGGTATAATTCAGGAATCAGTCATCCACATTTGTGGAAGGGAAAGAAGTGAACTTACGACTGTAGCTGCCAGTGAAACCAGACTGTGTCAGACACCTCTGGAGCTCCTCGGCATCGACCTCACCATCCTGCACAGAACAAGGTGATATTCAGTCGTGTGTAACACTCAGCGGAATAAACAATGTACCACTTCAGTACCAAAGAAAGGAGGAAGCTAGTTAGCATTTGTAAGTTTGTGTTAGAATACAGTAAACACGGACTGGTTTAATGGAGGATATGCAAACATAACATGTATCGAATATCACTCAATTCTTTGTTTTCACTTTGGCATTTTAAATCTTCCATAGTTACCAAATGCAAAATGAATCCACTGTTTAAACTACCAAAATCTATTTTATGTGTCACACAAAACAGAATTATTTGCACTAATGACTGAGGCCGAGTGAAATCAGGTTGAGACTGATCCCTAATACCTCTCAACTATGAAGTTACCGATCTGTGAAAGAACACAAGACTGTGTTTGAGGAGCCGTGTATGGCTACAAGTAGAATACATATGTGGTCTTCCAATCGGTGACATTTATCCAGACTCACCTGGCCTGCTATGGCTGTAAAGTAACTCAACATTGGATCGTTGGCAGCTAGGGGTGGGGCACCGTATGCGCCTGGAAAGCCTCCGCCATAAGGGGAATATCCTCCCTGGGGTGGTGCGCCTCCCATTGGCCCACCCATAGTATGGCCTCCCATAGGCCCTCCAGGCATTCCTTGGGGTGGCATACCTGGCATGCCTGGCATACCTGGCATTCCTGGCATCTGACCCCCATATTGAGGCTGAAAACAGGGGGGAGAAGAAAAAAAAGCTGCACAGTAAGAATTTGTTTTGTAAGTATTAGATGCTAAGAAAGATGTATTTTTTCTTTTCTGCACAAATATTCCTTAAAGGTCCAATATGTAGGGGCAAAATGTAATATTATTGGCAGAAATAGAATAAAATATTTATGTGTCCCTTGTGTATAATCACCTGAAAACCTGTTATGTTAGAATGAGCTTTTGGTAGCAACAAAGGTAACTAACTACAGTAGCCCGTAACGGACAAACAAAACCATACAAGGGGTGCTCAGTTGGTTGTAAATTACACACTGCAACTTTAATGAGTGAAAAAAAATGAGAATACTACATGACGGAATACAACTACTCAAGTTCTGTACTGTATCTGTACAAATGAAGTACTTCAGTACCTCACTTCAGTATTTCCATTTTCTGTACTTCCATTTTCCCACTACATTTTAGAGTCAAATATTGTACTTTCTACTCCACAATATTAATTTGCTAACTTCAGCGACAAGTGACGTTGCAGAAGTGTTTCCATCAGACACAAAGTACACCTAGATTTCACTTTAACCTTCTCCTAGATTCTTTAACAAACCTTACAGTAAATTCAACAGCTTTATAAAGAAGCTTTAGACCTTTCTTAAGTTCTATGAACTATTTTGTGGCCCAAAGGAATTTAAATTAGTGGACAGACAGTCGTGTGTAAAAATAGAACAGGGTGTGTCTATGGTGCCTGTTATCAATTAATGATTGCCTGCATTAGTGCATTAAACCAAACACATGTAATTATAGAGAGAGGGCATTTTATGTGAATTACTATTACAAAACAAAAGGCTTCTCAGAAGGCTTTAATAAGCACATTACACTGGAGGACAAGTGTCCTTTTATTTCCACAGGTAGTAACGATATGTTAAAGGTAATGTGCTTTTGCTAAGTACACCTGAATGTTAATGATCATCCCGGAAGACATAGTTGATGTAATTTGCACAAAAAGGTACTGACAGTGTGGTTTCAAATGGACATGAAACATATTGTGGCTTAAGTATATATCCGCACACTTTACAACATAAAGACAATGAATTGTGTAACAACACGTTTCGGAAATTCACTTTCACAAGAGCCACAAGGCTAGTTTTTCTGCTAACTAATGTAGCTCCCTTATCACCATATAATCACTGTTAAATATAATTTTACTCACCCCGCCGTAACCTGGATAAGCCATTTGGTGAAACGGAGCAAACTGTCACAAGTTTATTATCTTTGAAAAGTATTTGACACTGGACAGCGTTAGTCTAGATAGCTTGTTACACAGTTTTGACTTCCGATAACTCTGAACAATTTACGTCATATCCGAATTAACAACACTTGCCGGAAATGCGTTGAGTGATTCCGCAGATAAACCAATAGTTGATAAGAAAAAGAAAAAGACCCGCCTACCTGTTGTCTTCTCTCCACTGTTGCCGTTTATATACCTCGTAAATTTGAACTCCCCTATAACTACTGTCGAAATGGGTCAGAACTTAAAGGATTAAAAGTAAAAACACGTTTGAAATGAATAGTATAAAAACAAAAACGAGCAATTTATCAAATTTATTGACAAATATATGCACATTAGCCCCAGAATGTCATATATTGGTGTCTTTGGTATATGATCTCTATTTGCCAGAAAGTACAGTACATCCAGTTTCCTCATTTTCCACATTTTCAACGTATCTGAAGTGTTTCCAAAATTGTGTTTGACCTTTGACCTTTGACCTACTTTTGGCACAAGACCTTTGACCCTTTGACCTACTTTTGGCACAAGATGACTGTAAAACTGTTTTTAATCCAAAATATGGCCCCCTTTTCTTTTCTTTTTAGCTTTTTTAAAGCTGGAGGTCCAGTTAAATTTCTTTTAATTTTTTTAATTTATTTATTTTATTCTGATTTACATTGAATTGTGCAAACAAGTACAATCAGTTGTCATAACAGAAACAGTGAATACATCAACAGATATCGATGACATATATCATATAACTAACAAATTTAAAACAAAAAAAAAGGGTAAGGAAAAATTAAACAAAAGCAAATTTACAAGAGGTTTAGTTGATTAAGATGTTGAAGGTTTTGCATATATCAGTTGTTTTGGACAATTTTTTATTATAGGTGTTTTAGTAATGTTTGAAAATATATTTTCAGATCTGTCTGTTTGAAAAAATTGTATGATGGAGGGTTTTTTTAAATTTCATTTTGTGGATCTAAAATTTAGCTAAGATAATAAGCAGATTGGTAATGAAACGCTCATTTGTTGGAGAATTTGATATTGTTGAATATTAATGGTATGTCATTTCTTTGAGGAGAATGTTTTTACCCAAGAATTTCTTAAGGTCTAACATAAAGTCAGCCCAAAATACAGACACATGTGCACATTGAACAAAGACATAAAACAAAACAAAAAAATATGGCTGTCCTGCATGTCTTGCATTTATCATTAGATGGCATTTGTTAATATGTGTTTAGCAGATTAAATTAGAAATGAATAATTCTAATTAAATATGTAACATTCAACTGAAAAGTACCAATATAATAATATATAACTTTTGCTGCTGTTACATCTTTCCAGCATGCATGTGTGGAGGAACTCTTGTGAGCGAGTTCAAATACTGATGTGGGAGAAGGAACTGTTTTGAATGCCAGTTGGTCGTCAAGCAGACTGGCAGCACACCACTCAAGAGGACCAGAGTAGGCGTTCTTATCTCAGGCACAGGTGTGTTGTTCATTGTCCTTATTGAAGGGATAGTTCCACATTTTTGGAAAATGTGCAAACTGGCTTTCCAGCCAAAGAAATAGCCTGATGTACAAACATCTTAGAAGCCTGTCGTAAAATTCTCCGGTATGTCTGTTCCAGGGACCAGCCTCCAGGCACTCATAGACCAAGCCAAGCGTCCATCCAGCTCTGTAGAGATCATGGTAGTCATCTCCAACCAACCTGGAGTCCAGGCCAAAGACTCAGCCAGATACATGGGGCCCAGGCTCCATCCGGTCAAGAGATTTCACTCACAATTATGAAGAATACTAACTATTGCTCTCATAAAACACTTATACCCCTCAACACCAGTCATGTCAACACAGTTTTAATATAGAACTATTAATAAAACTACTAAATAGAATAAAGCTCAAGACCCATCTGGAGGTCCTGAAGGTTAAGTAGCTCAGCATGTAAGGAATGGAATAAAGCCCAATAATTGTGTCTTTTGTGATGATCTTGTTAAGGCCGCAGCCATTTCTACGTGTGTGTCCCAGTCTTTTAATTGCAGATATATATACCTATATCAGGAATCGCAGTGTGAATAATAAATAGAACTTCCGACCATATTATGTAGAGCTGGAGGTATAGCTCAGTGAGATAAGCTGCAGGCACTTAGTGATCAGAAAGTGTAGTATCAAATCCCAGCAGTCATGACAAGGTCTCTTTAAAAAATTTTCCTCAGCATTGAGTATGATAAATATAACATTTAACCCAAAACAGACTAAAAGTGTTTTAGCTCAGAAGGATGAGACAGCGGAGATTTGAACCTGCTTTTCAAATCAGGAGCGCATCTCCGAAAAGCAGGTTCAAATCTCAGCTGTCTCATCCTTCTTTCTTAAAAAGCTCTAGTTATGTGACAAAGTTAAGTTTCTACAGATGACAAGTCACAGTAATCAAAGTTCAAACAGAATTTATTGAGATTTCTCTTGGCAAAGATACAAGATTCAAACTTAATTGAACAAAGATAAGGAAACAAAACACAAAACTTAACTTTCTAACAAAAACAGGAGAAAAAACAAAAAGGGCTTCCTCCTGGACAGTTGGTTAGAACATTTACAACAAAAACTTCACTACAACAATCATCTAATCACGAAGTGATGAGGCACACATGTCAGGATGAAGGCAGGCAGAAGAGGAGGAGCCACTGCTGGAATCCACAGGTGTGTTAATAAGGTGCCATCAGTCTCCTGTCCAATCAGCAGCCGCCAGCTGGAACTCTGATGAAAAATCAGAACAAGGAGTCAGCGTCAGGAGGACAAAAAACAACACAATGTCTAGTTTTATCTTTTTGAGACTGAATGATTGAGTTTGCTTATTTTCCACGATTTGTCTTTTTTGAACAGCAAAGACAGAAACACGACAGATGCAGACAAGTTGATTATGTGAGCAGTGAGCCTTTAGCTCCACGAGGAAAGAAATCTACCAACAAATGTTACCGGAAACCATGAGCCACTCTGCAGAACGGGATCTGGGCTGCGTCACATTGATTGGCGACCCTTGGCACGCGTAATGACGCACTGGGGAGAAAAAGGAGGAGTCAGGGCAGCAGGAGCGATAACGACAATCAGGAAACACGAATTTAGCAGCCAAATTATTCACAAGTATACAATCAACTCACCTCATCAAGATATCGGATCACAGTTTGATTTTTCGGAGAACAGAACCACACCACGCCGGGATAAAGAGTGATGTTCGCTTCAGCCACTGTCGGAGAAAGGAAAACGTGTCGGATGGTTTAGTTGATTGACAATTAATCCAAATCAGAGGAGCTTTATTTTTCGACATTTCGTTAATGCCGGGCAGACAGTAAGGAAGATGAGCAAACAAATCAAACGCCTCTACCTCCGTTTATTAACCAAGAGTTGTCCAAGATCTTTTTTGGTGTTTAAACTTGAACGTCAAACAGATTAACAATGAACAAAATTGGTTTAACGCTCTTTTAGCTGATTAATGTTGGACTAATTGAAAAACTATCAAGATCAATTTCCATTTTAAGAAATAAAAAGGCAATCAGAAATGAGGACAAACAGCAAAAATACTTACCCACCAAAAAAAAAGGTCATCTCACAGCAGCATGGTCAGGTTGAAAGAGGGAAGACGAAGATCCACAGGGGCCTTTTTATAGGCTGAGCCATCAGTCTCCTGTCCAATCAGCAGCCTCCACCTGTAACTCCTAAAAAAAAACACAGAATAAAGTGTCAGCATCACTTTTGTCATCATTTTTAAGTCATGACAATCATTAAAAAAAATCTGTTACTACAGCTACACACATCTAACATTAATATAAAAGGAAAAATAAAAAATGTTAACATTTACTGACAATAGGCGGGATTTGAATCTGTTACTCCTGTGCTCTCAGGTCACACATTGATCCACTACTCCACCAAGTCTCCTTCACACTGGGACCTTCTCTCTTGGCCTTTTTAGGTTTTCACTTTGGGTGTTAAAAATTGACTGAGACTCATAAGAATTGAACCCACATCTTCAGAACTTCTAATCAGACCACTAACTCACTGAGCTATTTATCCTGAGACACCAATCTCCTTATCTTTTAGTGCTTTTAACTTTTTATTATTGATGTTGTTGTTTGGAGCTTTTGAGCTTTCATCTTGGTGTCTGATTTTTATAAAGTTAATTGGATGATTGAAACCAAATCCATCCATCCATCCACCCATCCATCCATTTTCCTGTATAAAACAGAACACATTTCATCTGTATACAGGTAACTTATGCTTGAGGCCTGCAACATAAGCAGCAGCACTCTACCAAGGTGCACTATTTGAACTTGATGATGTCACAGATAATCATAGATCTAATCATAGATCCATCAAGTATTTAAAAATGAATAGAACAATAAATATTTTGCAAAATAAGAACGTTCGCAAATGTACAAAGCTTAATCCTGCATTGCAGATGGAAGGAATCAGGATCAGGGACAGTGGAGAAGCTTGCGAGCGCTGTATATTTAACTACGTCTACTTTTATATTAATGACGTTGTAGTTACTCACTATGGCCACTGGATGGCAGCATAATTACTCAATCAAGAATGATCCACCTTAAAATGACATATCGCTTTAGCATTAGCTTACAATGATAACCGAAGATAATAAAGCCGACTTTACTTCAAATAGAAAGCTTGACGTTTCGTCATCTTTAAACAAACAAGTTTCTACTGCTTTCAAGTCAAATAAGATCGCAGAGTGATATTTAATTCGTGACTCAAAGTAATATCAAAAACGTTTTTGATTCGTTTTATTTTGAAGGTGTTTACCGGAAGCACTACTATATTTAATCACTGGTAACTTTATGTGAAAATATTTGTAGTTACTGACTTTGGCCACAAGAGGGCAGCAAAGTGTCTAGTTCAGCTTGCCTTACCGGTCACGCCGCTTTATATTTTATGGTCCTGGTTAGCTAACAATGTTTGTTGAAACTAATGGCGCCTACTTCGTTTCTCGTTTATCTTCTTTATCGATGTTACCGTCCATCTTTATATAAACAAGTTCTCTGCCACTATCAACCTAGATAAAATCGTGAAGTAATATTTAATTTGTAATAATAAATTATTTTTTGAATGTGTGAACCGGAAGTATTGCCGATTGTTTGTCAGCCTAAGATAGCAATGCTACCATTAAGCAGCCCACCTCCCCTTTTTAAAGGGTTCCTGAAGGAAAGAGTAGATGATCACAGATACTAGCACCACTGTCACAGGAATACTAGGACAGACAGTAAAATTAAACGTGTAATTACGGATAATGACCACAGGAGGGCAGTATAGGCATGCAAAGCGTAAAGTTAGTCATTCACCCGTACCTACACACTTCCGGTAAAGACACTCAAAATAAAAGCATCAAAATATATGTTTATTTTATTGATTTCATTTTTACCTCAGACCTTGAACAAAACTCAGTGACCAATAATAATAATAATAATAGAATTTTCTCTCCCCCAGAACACAGAGGTAAAGTTTAATAACTTTAATTCACTTGTTAATAATAATAATAATAATGATACCTTTATTAGTCCCACATGGGGAAATTCTTTCTCTGCATTTGACCCATCCCTGAGGAGCAGTGGGCTGCCACTACACACGGCACCTGGGGAGCAAATTGGGGTTCAGTATCTTGCTCAAGGATACTTCAACTTGTGGACTTGCAGGGGCTGAGGATTGAACCACTGACCTTTTGTTCCGTGAACGACTGCTCTACCCCCTGAGCCACAGCCGCCCAACTTGTTCAAACTAGGATGGACATTTTCACTATTTTCTGACATTTAATATAATAAATGATTAGAATGGTACTCTGTATAAAGCAGACCTGTGTGTGTGTGTGTGTGTCTGATTAGTTTGCATGACCCATCAGTCCCATCTAGCTCTGTAGAAATCCACTATTAAGTTTTATGCCTTTTCTTTCGTGACCCTTTTATTGGTAAACATACTGGATCCAATGTGGAAAAACTAAGACTACATATTAAAAGCTTTTTTTCTTTGTAGTTAATTTGATTTGACGCTTAAGCTTTTTTTTCTTTTTTATAAGAGTAAGATCATGATACTTACTTAGTAGAATATTGTGATGTTTTGGAAAATACACTTATTCATTCTTTTGCTCAAAAGGGTTGATGACACTCTTATGTTTGTATGCTAAACATGAAACTAGAACGAGCAGTTAGCATAGCAAGCGCCTCTAAAATTCAGTCATTTGACATATTTGCCATGTAGACAAGAGAGTGGCAAGCGAAAATGTGTATGCATTTCCCAGAATGCTTATAACCTTTAAATTCAATGATCCAAAATACCTTTATTGCCAATGGAATTTTATTGTTGGTATTTTTTAATTCCATCACATACCTGCAAGACTGCAATGGGTCAAAACCATAAAGTTGGAGTACGGTAGCATGCATTTAAAAATACTCTACAATTCATGTTCCTCAACAGGTCGTGTTCCTCCAACTTTAACTTGGCAAACTACAGTTTATTGCCCTTAAACTGAGCCGAGAACCGTTAAACATTACGTGGAAGATTACAGAGGAAAGCTGCTTCAATCAACATCAACTCTCCGAGACGACGTAGTAAAATTCCTAACTAGATTTCCAGAGTTAGCCACTTAACATGCCATAACTTCTGAAACATGCCCTGTGAGGCCATTTCCACCAAGCTGACACTGGACGAGAAAAGAAATAATAATATAATAAAAATAAAAAAATTCACAGGAGATAGGCAGTGATCACCCAGTGTGCATTTCCACATTTCAACTGCTCAGTCTGCTAGAATGTTCTGCCCCACTACGGCCCTCCTGAGCTGGACTGTCCAATGAGTGTTGGGTGACGTGGAAAAGGAGTCCCTCTGTGTTGGAGGGTGACGCCAGCGTCCATACACTACAGATCAGAGCAGAAGGAAGAAGAGGGAGTGTATGGAGGAGATCCAGGAGCTCAACTATTCTTCATCGGCTTTTTAAGGAGCAGGGATGTGAGGAGGTGGAGGTGGAGGCTCAGGTGGTGTTCAGGAGGTCCTGTATGGCTTTCTGCTGCGTCTCGTTCAGCTTCGATACGCACCGCATCCATAATGCTGCTGACACCTGGGAGACAGGACAGACATGTTGGTACCGATTCAAGTTTTTGTTTGGCGTCATTAAATATGTGGCGTTGATGTTCTCCTTGGAACGTGAGTCGGCAGCCTGGATGACTCTGACTAGCATGGGAATGGCCTCTGGAGTAGTAGAGACATCATGTAGTCACCTTAGGGCATTAACCATCATCATCATTATCTCCAGTGAGGACCAGTGCCAGGTCTTACCTGTGCAGAACAGCCAGTAGTTCTCTCCTCCATATTGAGCCATGACACCAACACCATTGGTGGCCGCCTGCCGAACCTCGGGGCTCGAGTCACCCAGTGACTGCACCATCGGCTGCAGGAAATACTCTGCATACTTGCTCCACCATGTTGTCAAAGATGCACAGACCCCACTCCCACTGTCTGTCAGCCCACGGCCTGTTGGGACACTGAACACAAGCAGGATGATGTTAGTTACTGAACTCTTGAGTGTGACGCGTGTCAACCAAACATCTGATGAAAGCATCTGGTGGCCCGTCAGTCCATTTACATGTTTTCATGGTTTTGAATGAACGTTGGGAGTAATGTCAAACAGGAAGTACTTACTATCAGCTGGACAATGAGTTGCAGCAGCTGTTCAAACCAAGGCAGCACCTTCTCTTTGTAGCTACTGAACACAGAGTGCAGGATGTCCGACACTTTGGTCAGGTTGTACACGTCGTTCTCATCCTGGAGGGAAACAAATGTTTTCCTCTTTATGTTTCAGGACACAACGATTTCAGCACAAACTCCTGACGTGAAAATACTGACCTCATCCTGTAAGGTCTCCACCACCTGCTCATCATAGTCTTCATCCTGTCTCTTAGCTGTGAAGGACAAGAGTTCACACTTAGACACTTCTGGTAATAACTGAGCCGGTCACTACTCCATCATCAGATGTGGATGATCTGCTGAAGTACCTTGCACACTGATCCAGCTCCAATAGGTGGAGTTTAAACACTGCAGACCACTGATTGGTTCGGTTACACACTGCAACTTTAATGTGTGAAAAATACTGCATGACGGAATACAACTACTCAAGTTCTGTACTATATTTTTACTGTACAATTTTGAAATACTTGAACCTCACTCACATCAGCGACAAGTGACGTTGCAGAAGTGTTTCCATCAGACACAAAGTACACCTAGATTTCACTTTAAACTATTCCTAGATTCTTTTAAAAACCTTATAGTAAATTCTACACTTTATAAAGAAGCTTTAGACCATTCTTAAGTTCTATAAACTACTTTGTAGTCCAAAGGAATTTAAATTAGTGGACAGACAGTCGTGTGTAAAAATAGAACAGGGTGTGTCTATGGTGCCTGTTATCAATTAATGATTGCCTGCGTCAGTACATTAAACCAAACACATGTAATTATTTTAAGTGAATTACTATTACAAAACAAAAGGCTTCTCAGAAGGCTTTAATAAGCACATTACACTGGAGGACAAGTGTCCTTTTATTTCCACAGGTAGTAACGATATGTTAAAGGTAATGTGCTTTTGCTAAGTACACCTGAATGTTAATGATCATCCCGGAAGACATAGTTGATGTAATTTGCACAAAAAGGTACTGACAGTGTGGTTTCAAATGGACATGAAACATATTGTGGCTTAAGTATATATCCGCACACTTTACAACATAAAGACAATGAATTGTGTAACAACACGTTTCGGAAATTCACTGTCACAAGAGCCACAAGGCTAGTTTTTCTGCTAACTAATGTAGCTCCCTTATCACCATATAATCACGGTTAAATATAATTTTACTCACCCCGCCGTAACCTGGATAAGCCATTTGGTGAAACGGAGCAAACTGTCACAAGTTTATTATCTTTGAAAAGTATTTGACACTGGACAGCGTTAGTCTAGATAGCTTGTTACACAGTTTTGACTTCCGATAACTCTGAACAGTTTACGTCATATCCGAATTAACAACACTTGCCGGAAGTGCGTTGAGTGATTCCGCAGATAAACCAATAGTTGATAAGAAGAAAAAAAAGACCCGCCTACCTGTTGTCTTCCCTCCACTGTTGCCATTTAATACCTCGTAAATTTGAACTACCCTATAACTACTGTCGAAATGGGTCAGAACTTAAAGGATTAAAAGTAAAAACACGTTTGAAATGAATAGTATAAAAAACAAAAACGAGCAATTTATCAAATTTATTGACAAATATATGCACTTTGGCCCCAGAATGTCATATTTTGGTGTCTTTGGTATATGATCTCTATTTGCCAGAAAGTACAGTGCATCCAGTTTCCTCATTTTCCACATTTTCAACGTATCTGAAGTGTTTCCAAAACTGTGTTTGACCTTTGACCTTTGACCTACTTTTGGCACAAGACCTTTGACCCTTTGACCTACTTTTGGCACAAGATGACTGTAAAACTGGTTTAAATCCAAAATATAGCCATTTTATTTGCTTTTATAAAGCTGGTGGCCCAGTTAAAATGTTTCAAAAGGTTTTTCATAAAACAAATAATTATGGCTGTCCTGCATGTCTTGCATTTACCACTGCATTGTTTTTTGGACTTTTGCTATGGCTGTGTCAAGAAAAACCACAATGTGTTTTATTTCTACAACTTGATAAGGCAAAAGGGTTAATTTGCATGTTAATTTTTACATAGAAGCAGAAGCAACTAACAGTTCTTTACATAAAAGATATAAATGCTTTGAACATGTAAAACACAATGAAGAGCACCATAAAATAAATTTGAAGTGGAATAAAATTAAAAAGAATAAAATAAAGTTATGAGAAAATTTATATTTGTGTGTGCTGTTGTTGTCTCATTATTATCACTGAGGGAAAAAGCTGTGAGCATGACATGCTCACAAATCATGTATGATTTTTTTTATCAAAGATTATCATCTGTGATTAATTTTTTCAGTTACAAGGTGAGAATCCACAGCACTGCAAGTGATTGGAGGAGCCACTCCTGCACTGTATTTCACCTTTCAGTAAAACTGTGAAAGGCAGTGCATTGGTTTATACAGGGAGCAGGTGGTGAGGGGGCAGAGGATGCCTGATGGAGTATGCAGCATCTTGTGACTCCAACTTAACCAGATATCTGTGCTGGGAGGTGTCAACTTTGTAACCACAGGGACATGCCAACACTCATGGACTGAAACGTGCCTTAATCATGGCTCGTGAAAAAGTAAGTGGTTTTGATTGTGCTGTGGGTTAATGAGGCAGCAATGAAGGTAAATATGTTGTGATCATTTTAATATATAATGTGTCTTTGAGAAGTGTTTTGTGAAACACCAGCTATTGAATAGTTTTATTACTTCCGCCAACGAGTAAATGTTTTTGTCTGTCTGTTAGCATTACTCAAAATGTGTGAACAGATTTTAATGATATATTTTTTTTAGAGGTAGGGACGATGGTACACGACAGCATTCCCATAAGATCTACCACATATCAAAGTATGATGTGGATCGAAATAATATTCTGGATCTGGTGATGCAGAATGTTTACAAATAAAAATGCTACAGCTTTGCAGCTCAGGTCGAATTGTATCTGAAATGGTTCTGATTCAGATAAGTGTCAAATTTGACGTATTTTCAAAACTTACTGATCTTGATCCTGACGAAAAATCACCATTAGTTAAACAGTGCTTTTCTTGAATAACTATTAAAAATGACAATGATACCAATGTGATTCCAAATTTGGGAGGTAGGTTTTCATGGTCCAGGAGTCAAATTATGACAGTCAAGCTATCATGGGACTATTGCTTTTAGGGGCAGTGACATAATAGAGAAACTGAGCTGCCTTTGTGCCTTGAGTGCCATCTAGTTATGAATTTGAATTCACATGACATCATGATTTTAACTGTGACAATGTGGTTCAACAGATTTGAAAGGCAAGAGATCGGAGCAGAAAAATTTTAGTGAAAGTGTTTTGTTTGCTATTTTCTTTCTATGATGTGGATCATGAAGTTTAACTTTCCAAAATGTCCTCCTGATTATCACATTATTTCACGTGTGCAGACATGGACTTCTGCTAGGTTTCTCAACAAAATTATGGCTTTGCAAACAACTTTTCACTGAATTGAAGTGACTCACCTACTGCTGCAGTATATTAAGCAGATACACACCGTGCTATAAGGATGTTAACAGAAACTTCACTAATCCATTTTTCAGTGATTCCTTCATAGTTCTCCAAACAATGATTTCTCAACTCTTAAAGCTATCCAACCTCAAGCCAAGAATGCAATTACAGTCCCGACACTTAAGTCTGCAAAAACCAAGCACTTCTGTTTATCCTTGGGAGTAAACACTGGAGGATTCTCTCAGATGAGCTGGTCACAGTTGGAGATTTTCAAGTTCAAATAGTCCGTATCCGTAGTGGGATATAAACAGTATGATGTGCTGTTGCAATGACAGACGATCGAATGCTTAACCTTTGGTCTGTGTCATTTGTGTAACATTTAACTGAATGTGTGTCTTGGTCAGGAAACTCAGGGAAACATTTGGAATGTGACTGGTTGCTTGTTGCTTCATATGTGAAAGGATCAAAAGTCAATCAATAACAATATTCATTACTGATAAAGGGATTAAGTCACCACCACCAAAGGTGCATTTCATTGATGAAAGACAGTTATATAAAAAATATATTTAAGTTGTCCTTGTAAATTGAAATTCTTGTTAATGGCATATCTGAGAAAAATACAATTTTCAAAATAAAATTAAATAGATAAATGAAAAACTTGCACCTCTCCAGTACATGGGAGATATGTACATAAAATTTTGTAAGGTCCAGAAACCCTCCTCTGAGAAAACTCCCACTCACATAATGAGCCTAAATTCAACTTAAAAGCATGAAAAGAAGAAAATAGTTATGCTCTGGAAACAAAATGTGACAGACAGACAAGCGGGATGTACTATATCCCTTTTATTCTTTCTCCCTCTGTTGCTCCTCTGTTCTGTCACTCTCCCACACTATTACTGCCCAATAAGACCAAATGTGTTCAAAGTGACACCTGTAAACAATTTTAGTTGCGTTTAGTGTCAGTTAAATGGAGGCATCCATGAAGCAACGCTCTTCAAACAAGCCATGCTGCATTAAGGGCAGCATCCAGTGTCTATTTGTTTGCTGAGGATGTCCGGTGTGAGGGGAAGAAGTGCAGAATATTCCTCATAAAGGGACAGCTTCATATTTGTTAAGCTTTTAACAGGCTTTTAACATTTACTGTGACTGCTCAGCACTTACAGTACGAACAAAGAGGGAAACTTCCACAGTCTGAGGCGACGTGGAGTGAAATTGACTTTTATTTTCCCCTGGCCTGAAGCCTGCTTGGTGCTGTCATGTTCTGTCAAAAAAAAAAGAAATATATATTATTCTTACAAAATTAGTTTTGAAAGTTTTTCTGATAGAAACCTTGTGTCTGACAAATCCTTGTGTCTGACAGTCAGTGACATAATTCTGAGCCTGTCCTCAGAAACAACCAAAACAGGAAGGCTATTAATAATTAAGTAAATGCATTGTATGCATTGTATGGCATTTATGACAGTTTATTAGCTTTAGTCCTATCTGTAACAGCTGTAATGTTATCCGTCATCCAACACCTATGTGAAGTCATCTGAGGCAGTGATTGAGTGGTCTGTAATTCAGGACGTGAGAAAAAGGCTTCTAAAAGGATTTTTAAATAGAATTTTGATTTGGAATTTGAAAGCGTTTAGCAGCCAAGTGTAGCAAAATGTTGTATTTAATGAAATGTTACGCCTAAACTAAACAGCAGCGAAGCATGTGCAAGGTTTGCTGAGCTGCACCCACTGTGCCCACATGGGACAATTATGGGATAATGTTAAATGCACAAATATGGTGTGACAGTAGCAAAAAATAGAAAAGCATCAAAGTCAGCAAAGTGACTCGGTTACACCTGTTTGACTGCAGATGCCAGCTTTAGCCAACATTAGCCATTTTTTATTAAATTTAAGCACCCTGAAACTAAAATATTTGCGTCCTCCTTTTAAAATCCACCCTCTGTGACTTTAAATTAACAAATGGATGTTTGGAGTGAGAGCTCCTATTGATTGTCCTTCATGAGGTGTTAGATTCCCACACTGAGTCTGACAGCTGAAGGTCCTGTGGATGTATGAAGTCATTGTGTAGTATTATCTGTACAAACTTGACTAGAGACATCTCTACAGCCCTAATTTGTATTTCAACACGTGTTTTCTGTATTTTGACCATTTCTCCTACATACAGAAGGCTAGTTTGGTATTTCTGTGCTCTACATTGTTGCACTTTGTTTATTTGCTGATGATAGTAAGCAAATAAAACATCATGGGGCAGTGTCTGAACCAGTTTCAATTGCTGTGCAGCACCATTATTTTAAACTTCCACTCACTTAACAGAAAACTCCCTTTTAGAATAAACATCCTTGTGCACTGCAGACACACAAGGATGTTTAAGGCTTTATGTTGCGGAATGGAAACAAAAAAAAACAACTAATTTCATATTAAGTGCATTGGAATAATGTTTATCATATTTATAAGTCTGTATAAATATGCAGCTCTCAGAGAGAATCTCGATTTGGCTCGACCTATGAATGAATGTCTTGTATTTGAATAGTGGACAGTTTGGGAACAGCCTGAAAAAAAAAGCCTCCCTCAACACAGCTGGATCAAACCTGACGAACTTTACTCCGTTTATTGTCTCACCTTTGAAACTTCACTTGAGATAATATTTAACAGCAGAACCAGTTGAGTCGCACAACTTTGTTCTCCTTTTCCGCGCGTGTTGCCGGTGGGATCGATGGAGTTCTGATTTATTGGATGTTTATTGGGTAGACATTTCATTTAAGCGCAGAGAAAATGGTTGGTGCCGCTTTGTTATACTCACTTATCCATGTTAGGTTTTGGTATACGTCACAAGGAGCTGTTTGGAGCGTTTTTCTGACTTTTCTCTGCTCACTTGTGAACAGGTTTCCATTGCCAAGGTGCTCCTCGGAGTCTTTGGGTTCGCAGTCGTCATTATTTTGATAGTGGTGCCAACTGCTCTATATTTAACCGGTGAGTCTTTGCTATTAAGTGATTCACATGTTGACTTAAGTGTATCATCATCCGACGCGACGATAAACACACCTGAAAGCACATTACGCACGCGTCATTACGCATAGGAAATGTGGAGCGATTCAACAATAAAACAAATGTATCGAATTTGGTGTAAATGAGGGCGTTACATCACAAAAGGAGGTCTTACAAATTAATATATGCCTATGAATAGTTTCATCCTCACTCAGCGTGCACAATGACAAATCCCACAATTACTGACGTAAGAAGAATTCCTCTTGTCATCAGCTCCAGCCTTTACAGCCCTTATCTTCTTTTATGACGATGATGAGTGTGTTTGTCATGTTTGTAATCTCTGTTAAGTTCTTTCTGACTTTCTAACATGTGCTTCAGATGACCCGAAGGAGAACGGCCAGAGATCTTTCACCCTGGAGGATGTCTTCAATAGTTCACTGAAACCAAAGTCCTACAGCATGATGTGGATCTCAGGTGGGAGACAGTCTATCCTCAGAATTCAACTTTCACAGTGATTACAGTGCATCACAGAGGATGCTTTATTATCTATTCCAGTTTACTTTTACTTATGTTTTACAGAACGTTCCTGCTTCTTTGGAATCAGGGTTGTAGTTAAAAGCATTGAGTACAACCCCTAGCATGACATTTCTCATCTTGCCCCACAGATCATGAGTATCTGCAAAAGTCCCAGGGCTCAGTGTTCCTCCACAACATGCTAACAGGAGAGTCCTCTCAGTTCTTAAGCAAAGACACGTTTGTAAGTCACCATCCTCATGTGCATCTGTGTGCTCCTTTTGTGTCACCAACACAAACCACATGATAACAGCATGAAAACGACATACCCAGACGAACGAGTGATGTGTTGTCTGCACAGTCGTAAGCAGGGGGGGCTGGTGAAACTGTCCCAACAGTTTTCTTTTCTCCAACACAGTACGAAAATGGAGCTTATGATTACCAGCTGTCTGCTGACCGCAAATATGCTGCATTCATGAGCAACTATTCCAAGGTACACTAAGCTTTTATTCAGACTAATCTGATGCATATTTAGATCTCCTGAAGCGATCCACTCTGTGTTGTGTTTGTGTCCCTTTAGCTGTGGAGACATTCATTTACAGCCTCATATTCACTCTATGATCGTGAATCAGGGTAAGTCCCATAACTATGACTTTTTATTGCTTTATTTTTACTCTTACAAAAAGCATTTAGCTACCTATGGGCAGTTAAATGTTTGCAATTGTGATAATGCAATGCACTCCAGTCAAAGTGGCAATGCTATGCATGGAAAGTATTATTATAGAATGCTTTTTTTTTTTTTTTTTACAGCACCAGCTCAAGAAAGTTCCACAAATCTCATTTTTCCCATTTAATTTCAGCAAATTTCTCACATCTGACATTCCTGATGAAGTTCAGTACTTTGCCTGGGCTCCTGAAGGGATCAAACTGGTAAGCTTAAATGTATTACCCTGAGTGACAGTCGGTGATAGATGAGGTGGATGAGCACAACCTTTTCCAAACACTTGAGCAGAGCAACAAGGATCCAGGGAACAAACTAGGTGCTCTTTTCTGATCATATGCATTTGTGTTCTTAATGTCAGGCATATGTTTGGGGAAATAATGTGTACATAAAGACCAGCCCTGGGTCGCCACCACAGCAAGTCACTTTCAACGGCGAAGAGAATCAGATTTTTAATGGAATACCGGACTGGGTGTATGAGGGTGAGTGGTAGATTATTGGAAGCATCCATCCATCATTTACATTAATCTGCTTTCTGGCTACATTATGATTGAATCTTAATATTCAAGTTAGTTAAATAGAATAAAAAACATGGGACACATTGATCAACTACACCAACTAACTGTAAAGTAGAATAGTACATTTATTGTAAAACAAATACCTAAAGAAAGACATGCAAACATGATAAAATCATACAAAAACATCAGTTGTGGATGGTAAATACAGGTATTTAAGTAATGTAAGCACTATTTTGACATACTTGTACTTTACTTGAGTATTTCCATTCATCATTCTACTCCTCTACATTTGAGTAGTAGTTATTCTGCTATGATAAGCTTATGAGGTACAGATTAAACCAGTGCTTTTAAACCCTTTAGATTTTTTTGTGTGTAATTATTTCTTCTCCATCATCATGCCACATGACAGGAAGTAAAAAAAAAAAAAAGCTTGATTGCAAGTTTAGGCAATTATTGCCCACTATAGGACTGTTGAAATTCTTCAGCTGCAGTAAAAATCCATAGAATAGAATCCATATACACATCTACTGCTCTACTGCAGCTTATCACATCATCAGTCATGCATTTCTTTAGAGCAGGAACTAAACCTCAAACCTGAATCCCAGCTTCACACTTTCCCTCCTCCAGAGGAGATGTTCTCATCCAACCAGGGCCTCTGGTGGTCACCCGGAGGGAAGTACGTGGCTTATGTTGAGTCCAACGACACCCAGGTCCACACCATAGAGTACACCTGGTACGGCAATAACCAGTACCCCAGCACTGTTTCCATTCCATATCCAAAGGTGGGACATCCATTCAGGGCCTGTTTGCGTCTAACAAGCTCCTACTTTTTTTTTTCTACTCATTTTATTGTTTTATATTAACAGACTCAGACTTCCTTGACACAATCTTTATTATCCGCTGTATTTTATGATCTTTCCATGTGCAGCCAGGTACTCCCAACCCCACAGTCAAACTGTTTGTTGTGGACACTGATAACACCACAAACATTGCTGAGGTTGTTGTTCCAGTCTCATTCAGCTCAAGGTGATGAAATCGTTTTATTATGCCTTTAAATATTGTATCAGGCTGTTTTACCCTGCTAAGGAAACCATTCAGGGTCAAGTTTTATTTTATTTCTGTATTTCTTAACCTCAGTGAACACTACTTGGCCACTGTTACCTGGGTGACGGACGAACGTCTTGCTGTCCAATGGCTGAAGAGAGTACAACAGCACCTCATCCTTCAGATCTACAGTTTCACAGGATCTAAATGGGATCCTGTTGAGGTAAAACAGAACGCTATGAAGAAGGTTGATCTGCGTTAGAAATGATACAAACACTTTTTACTCAAATGTAGGATAAGGTAAATGATTCATAGACCTGCACTTCAATTATTCTGTCTAAATTACCTTCAGGTCGTCAATTTTGAGCCACTGGTGTCGCTATGCGAGGATCAGGAGTCATTAGACGGCATCCTCTGGGTGCCACAAATAAACATACATAAAATGTTCACATTAAAGTTTTAAATCTAAGAATTAGCTTCTTGGGTGGAGCCCTTTTTGTCTTACTGTCCTCCTCCTTACCTCAGCAAAGAAACCATAGAAACAAAAAGCATCCAAGTGAGACCGCTAGAGCTTCATATTACATATTTATGCTGGAGTGCCTTTGTGCTTGACCACCATCTCTTATAATGGAAACACCTTTTTTTTCCCACGTCAATTGTGGATTTAACCTGCTTGTAAAATCTTAAGGCATTTTTAGCTTCGATAAACCAAACTCTATGCAGCATTTAAGTTAAAAACCTGTTGCAGCAGCCTTGCTGAGAGAAATCCCCCCGTGTGAGTTGAGTTCTTGGGTTCTGTGTCGTAACGTCGGAGAGAGTTTGAAAATGTAGCTTTAAAATAAGACGGTTCAATTTCTTTTTACAGAACCTGACGGTGAACAGTCACAATGGTTGGATTGGGCGGGTACGTATGAAAACACAGAGAAAGGACAAGCCTGGTGATATCCTATAATTTTCTGTTTTGCAAACAAATTCTATGAAAAGACTAAAATCAACAGGCTATTAAAAACATATCAGTGAACCACGCTGCTGCACTGGGTGAACCCTGTAGTTTATTTCAAATCCCACTTACACTGTCCTGCTTCCAGAAATCTCACTGCAGCACCAAATGTAAATTCATCCGCTGCTGAAAATAGTCCCCAACAAATACACTGTTTCCTTTGTGTAATATTTGAACATCGCTAGGAACTAATGGGCTAATAAACTCGCTCTTCCATCCTAGTTTTCTCCACCAGAACCGGTTTTTGACACTGACAAGAGCAGCTATTACCTGTTGATGAGTGACACCAAGGGATACAAGCACATTCATCATGTGGTCGGGGTAGGTGGGATCATTATTCAGCAGTCCAGTAACAACTAGTTTTTCTAGTCTTGCACAATATCCTTCATGAATATTTTCCTGTAACATGTTGACAACCACGCATATCCTGCTTTGACTTATTCATGCAGGGCACGGCTAAACCACTCACCTCTGGAGAATGGGAAGTCATCAACATTCTGAAAGTAACTGCAGATAGCGTGTAAGTCGGATTGTCTGCATACAGCTGCACAAACACGCGTGAGACCTGAAAAGCACACGAGTCCGAATCGAACCAGAAATGTCGGTATTTTAATTCAGCAGTTGCATGAAATCGTCGTGGAATGGGTCTCGGATATATTTATATGCATATCTTGGTATTATATCCTGCTTCAAGTGTGTTTTTGCATGCATATCATTCACTAAGTAACTCCCCACTCTTTTATTCCAATTATTCCACAGATATTATTCAAGTAACCAAGAAGGAGGCAAGCCAGGAGGAAGGAACGTTTACAAGTAAGGGTTTTACTTTTTGTTTGATATTGAAGACATCATTTTGGCTTCTTCAGACTTACAGTGTGTGTGTGTGTGTGTGTGTGTGTGTGTGTGTGTGTCTGTCAGGCAGACCAAAAACAGGTCAATAAAGTGTGTGACTTGTGGTTTACGTGGTGAAGACTGTCATTATAACTCAGCCTACTTCAGCCACAATGCCTCCTTCTACCGTATGAGCTGCAGTGGTCAGTTATACATTATTTCTTTGTTCCCCGCCCCTCGTTTATTTCTGCAATAAATCACAGCCTATATCATAAGAAAATTAATAGGAGAAACGTAATGATCTTAATTTTATTCAAAGGTCCTGGCACTCCTTACCATTCCCTCATGGATAACAGGAATGGTGAAGGTAATTCACACACTTGTAATTAAGAAATATTGAGGTTGTTTTGTACTGTAAATGGTATTTCTTTAATGAGCTCTCTATATTTCTTTAGTTGCAGAGGTGAAGGTCGTGGAAGACAATAAAGAATTTAGCAGCTTGATATCTGGCATCCGAATGCCCAGCATGAGTCGAGGCACCATCAAACTTCACGGATTCAGTGAGTGAATCCATCCATTCATCCATGATGGAAGTAACCAAGTATATTGTCCTCAAGTACTGCACTTGATTGCAAATTGTAAATATTTGTACTGCTTGAGTATTTTATTACTTCTGCTCCACATTTTCAGTGAACAAGGCCTGCTCTCAGTCCAGGCGCTCCTCGTGATCACAGCATATGATCAACACCTGGGTAGAGAAATTAAAAATGGGGCCCATTGGGTTCTGGAAAGGCGGCAATGGGAAATATACCTCCCCAAAACCACCCACTGATTGTATCGAAATGATAGACTGACTTAAGATGTGGCCCCAAACCAAAAGAAATCAAGCTTGGGAATCACTGGAAAGGGAGGGAACAAAATTATATGAAATCCACACAGAAACCCTTCCAACACATACTCACCTCAAAATCCCACTCAAGACAGAAACACAGAGAGGCAACTGTAAGGTGCTGACTATCAGGAGACACTCAAACAACTAAGGAGGTAAAAACCAACCTCCTTATATAAACCTCCCATCCAGGCTGATTAGCACCAGTTGAGGGAGAAACACAGGTGCAGCCAATAACTCCTGACGAGCTGAATGAAAGCCTGTGACCTACATTTCAAGATTCCTCTGACTATAACAACACAAGGAACACACAGCTACACTTTTAAAGGAACTATACACATTTGGGAGATATGCTTCTTTACTTTTTTTTTTGTTTTTTTGTCCAGCTAGAGTTAAGCAAGAGTCTCAGCGACAAAGCAATTCAGTGTATTTCCTAAAATGTCCAACTACTTTTTGACAGTCTGAGGCCCAACGAGGTCAAATGAGCCAACAAGCTGTGAAAATAAATATTTCCTCCATCGCCGTTTTAAATGACCGTGAATGTATCGTTCATATATTTCTCTGAATGTTTATATTTTTGACAGATCTCTGGTACCAGATGTTGTTGCCTCCAGGATTTGATAAATCCAAGAAGTATCCTTTACTAATAGATGTGTAAGGATCTATGAAAAAAAGCAAATTAATTAAAAAAAAATTTTTTTTTAATTCCTTTTCAGAGGAAGGCAAGTAGATTAATAGTGATTTTTTTTTTTCACCCAACCTTCCAGGTATGCTGGGCCCTGCAGCCAGAATGTCGACTTCATCTACAGGGTGAACTGGGACACCTACCTGGCCAGCACTGAGAAAATCATCGTCGCAAGCTTTGACGGAAGAGGAAGCGGTTACCAAGGCGACGATTTAATGCACGCAATCTACAAACGTCTGGGAACCTTTGAGGTGGAAGATCAGATAACAGCAGCCAGGTAAGGAAAGGGAGAAGTCAATGGATCTCCCACTCAAACAAACAGCTTCAAACCTCTCTGTTTCCCAGGAAGGGTTGATAAAACCGGATCTGACTTGTTTCTGGGGGTGAAATGTGAGATGAGATGATTAGAAGGCCTTTGTCCTTTTGATGCCCTTAATTGAGATTAATTGTCTTCCTTTTATTGTTAAGGGAATTCATCAAAATGGGCTTCATTGATGAAGACAGAGTTGCTATTTGGGGCTGGGTAAGTTTGTATTTAAACACTTTTATTAAAGAGCAAACATACTTAATCCATTACATAAAGATAAAATGCATTGAATGCCACATGTAGTAATCAGTGACTCTTCTTTTCTCAGTCTTATGGTGGATATGTGACGTCAATGGCTTTGGGATCTGGAGATAAAGTTTTCAAATGTGGAATGGCGGTCGCTCCAGTCTCCAAATGGGTCTATTATGGTATTCTTTACTTCTCCTGTTAACAACCTTTCCAGACTCTTAAATGACACACAAAGCCTTCAATCATCTGCTTGTTTTTTTCCCCCAGATTCCATCTACACAGAGCGCTACATGATGGAGCCTTCAGAGAATTATGCTGCCTACGCTGTAAGCATCACACCCTGCGATCAACTCTAATCTCTTATATCTGACAGTGATCCTGAGTTATGATGTTGCTTATGGTCAACAATAAACACAAACCTGATTGTGTGCAGAACTCAACAGTAACTGGCAGGGCCAAGAATTTCCATTCAGTGCAGTATCTTCTGGTTCATGGAACAGCTGATGGTGAGTTGTGCCAGGACTTATTTGATTTGATATTTTTCTGCATTTATACTCTAATACAGTAATATGAAACAGGAATCATAACCACACCTTTCACAAGGTTTATAAAAGTGAAGTGGCTCTAATAAATATTTTGTTGATGACAGTGTGTCAATGTGAAAGGGGAGTTTTTATTCTATTCTATTTTATTTTATTTACATGCTTGTTTGTTTACATATGTTGATCTGTTGGCAATCGCTTCCTATTTCCCATACAGATGATAAATGAGGGATGTATCTTATCTTCTCATCTAACTCTGAGCAAAATCACAAACACACGTGTTTCCCAAAATGTGGAACTGTCCCTTTAAAATTCAACATCACAGTTTCCATTGAATGAATGTTCAATTCTAGCGGCATCGTCAGCAAACCGAATGGTCAGAGTGTGTTGACATCTTTCTACATTAAATGCTTTTTGCTGTTTTTGTTTTCTAGACAATGTTCATTTCCAGCAGGCAGCCGAGATCTCTGAAGCTCTGGTGGAGGAGCAGGTGGACTTTGAGGCGATGGTGAGTAAACTGGAAACGAGAGAAGAGCAGTATTACAATAGCATAAATATTAGTCAGTAAATCTTATATATACATACACATTTTTGTCTTTTTCTCTCAGTGGTACACAGACAAGGATCATGGACTCGGTGGCTCGGCCTATCAACACATCTACACCCACATGAGTCACTTCCTACTGAGGTGCTTTGCATGAGGTCTGCTGGATCACCAAGATCTCCTTTTTCTCCTTTTTTTTTGCCTCGTGTGAATTAAGAAAACCTTTTCTGGGATAAAGACTTTAATTGTAAACGCTGGCTTGATAATGAGGTCTCCATGTGGAAAAAATCTTGAGGGGAAACCTAATGAGTTATTAAACTGTAACATGAGGACTTTTTTATAGGATTGTATATAATTATGCACACTAGCACAATGCACCACATTGATTTCATACCGTTTTATTAAATTTCTGGGATAATTGACTGTTTGATGTAATAATTGTTTTGTTTTTTTAAATAAAGTATTGAATATTGAGATCTTTTGTTTGAAATATGTGCTTCATTTGGTTCTAAGATGAAACTAACATAGTGATGATAGCATTTACTGTTGGACTAATTTATCATCAGGTCAAATTTTCAACTTGTCGGATTCTTTGGTTTGTAACCAAATATCTGCAAAGCCTCCACTGTTTGCTTTACTGCGTTTATTACTAAATATCAAATGCAAATTTTACTAATAAGCACGCCAACTGTGGTTTGTGTCGCTATTTATTAATTGTTAATATGGCAAACATATCTTTAATCAGGATGTTTGCTCAAAGCACCAGTGTGTGTAAGTACAGCCTCAAAGAGCTGCTAGCATGGCTGCAGCCTCTTATTGAAGGAAAGGGTCAATGATGCCTTTTTCAGCAAATTACATTCATGGGATCGTATGGGCATTTATTTTTATTGCTCCTCAGTAGCTCTTGTAAAGTGGACGTAGAAAACGGTCAAAATGTCCCATCTTTTACATTTGATGGGAAAGAATCCACAAATACTGACTCATACATATCACTTCCTATCATGATGACACAGTGGCACATTAGAGCATCTTCCCTACTGTCTGTTTAACAGGATGAGCTTCGCTTGTTTGATCTTAACACCTAAGCAGCAGCTGTCATCACGCATGAATAGCATCTTTCCTTTCCGAGCAAATGCTCGGCTTGTTGATTCGGCCGATGTGACGGGGTCAGTGTCTAATGGGTCGAGAGTAACAGGTGGACCTGGCAGAGTGGTGAAATTGGCCCACCTGAGCAGACCCATCCTCCTCCTCCTATTACGGTATATAAGGCATCAATGTATGAGAGGGCAGGTAGATTCAGACAACAAGCAGAGGAACTAACAAGCACCGTTTGGAGAGGAAGAAGAAAAGGTGAGTTGCATTTTGTTGCAATGGTGAAAACATAGCTCTCTGATCCGATATGAAAATACAATTTTTTTTTAATGTGTGGGTGTGTGACTGCTGTTCTGTGGTGCAGGATATAACCATGAAAAGCATCCACTCCCTGGCTGGTATCATTCTGGTCCTTGGTTTAGTCCAGAGCAGCTGGCAGGTTCCTCTGCTGGAGGCTGAGGACGACTCAAGGTACAGAAATCACAACTGCACTGATTATATTCTGTTGGTTTAAAGAAACACAGGGGTTTTTTTTAATACAGAAAACTTTGGAGGACCTTATGTTTTTGAAAAATAACTATTTACAGCAAAGTAAAAATGGGATGGACTTGAAAATTCAACATTTATACTGATGCATTTTATTACCCAACATAAATATAGCTAATTTGGCTAAGTGTTGTGGATAAATCTATGCAAACTTGAAATAGAATAATGTAGAATAATACCATTTAAAGTAATTAAAAGAAATTTAAGACAAATGGAAGCCAAAGTATAGACGCATTTGTCCAATTCTTTCATTCACACTATAACATCAGGAAAATCTTTAATTGGAGATTATGTACTTAATAAGGACATACAGTACAGTAGTACAGTAGATACATCAAAATAAATTTGTTGTTTTCTGTCTAATAAATTTTACAAGGTTATCAAGCCCAAAGTGATTGTGATTGTCGAACTAAATTTTGCCTCCTGTAGTTTCGAGGCAGACGACACATTAAGGGATGAGCTGAAGGAGCTGTCGAACATGAAGAGACACTCAGAGGGAACTTTCTCCAACGACTACAGCAAATATCTGGAGGACAGGAAGGCACAGGACTTCGTCCGGTGGCTGATGAACAACAAGAGGAGCGGGTGAGTGTGGGAGCCATTCAAACAATTATTAGAATCAGGAAGTAGAATCAGAAGTAATTCCAAATAAATGTGCTTAAAGTATCAAAAGTAAAAGTGTGGTAAAATATACCATCATTATTTATGAAGCAAACTTAGCTCAGGGGTTCCCAGCCTAGGGGTCGGGGCCCTCCAAGGGGTCAAAATAATATCTGAAGGGTCAAGAAGAGAAAGCAAAGTTATGCTGGACAATCAATGTTTTATATTGTACATTTGAATGACATATGTCTCTCTGACTCATAATATTCATGATTAAATCTGCTTCAATAAGACTACATGGTTGAGATTGGATCAGATTTGATTGACAGCGATCAAAGAAACACAACTGTCTCATCCGAGTGCTGCTGAACTCTGATTGGTGCACTGAAGTACGTGACATCAGCTTTTTCCAACTAGGCCACGCCCACTTCAAAACCAGCAAGAAGACCTAGAAGAAAGAGAAACAAATTTCTATTCCTAATTTTGGCAGAAAATATTCTAATCATGTAGGAGCCTATATTCATAGTAAAGCTGGTTAGAAAATCTGGTTTAATAATAATCTTAATTTTTAAATGTCAGAGACATTTAACTTCACACTCAGACAGAACAGCTTTTTGAAACTTTAAGATAATATGAGAATGTTTACAGTCTCCTCACTAACTCTCTCTATGTGTTTTCAGTGCGGCAGAAAAGCGCCACGCCGACGGGACTTTTACCAGCGACGTGAGCTCCTACCTCAAGGAACAGGCAATCAAAGACTTTGTCGCCATGCTCAAGTCTGGAAAAGTCAGAAGAGAGTAGGCTGTCCCTCCTTCCTCCTCCTCCTCCTCCTCCTACAGAACCAAAAAGCCTAACCTGTGTCTGATTCCACCATGACGACTGAGATCTTGAGTCAAAGAGCTAATCAACTGCTTCTTCTGCCACTTTTTTTCCCCCTCTCTTTGCTTTTTGTCTTGATGTTCCTTGTGGTTGTGCTGAAAATAAATCACCTGAACTTTTTGCGCTGTGTTGATTAATATGTCCCTACACCTTGTGATGATTCTTTTCTTTTTTTTTTTTACATTAAACCACCTGACAATGAACCAATCACAAAATGATCAACACGATGCCTTCACTTACCTGGAGAATGACTATAAAAGAAGTGATGATTACAAGGGTCAAACATTAGAGTTCAAATGGCACATTATATTGTGTGCCTGTGCTCAGATCTGAAACAGACAGACGAGCTGAAGCGTTCAGCAGGAGGCATGTAGATGGAAGCTTCACCAGTGATGTGAACAAGGTGCTGGATTCCATGGCTGCCAAGGAATATTTACTCTGGGTCATGACCTCCAAACCTTCAGGGGAGAGGTATACCTGAGCGACGTGGCTGATCTGATAGATACCAGAAATGCTGTTCTTGGTATGACTGTGATTTTCTCTCTTTTGCAGTAAGAAAAGACAAGCCGACCAATGAGACACCTGCCACAGACTCCCTGTGTGTGCTGCACACAAAGCCATATTGATGAAGAATGGAAAGCCATACTGATTTGCATGTTATAATGTAAAAAAAAAAAAAAAAAACTTTACATGTGATGCAAAGATACAAAAAATGCTACTCTTCCATAGTTTGTATGGTGCACCAGAAAGAAGCCATGAAATTGAGGGCGTATTTTTTTTTCTACAAATTTAAATTATTTTCTATATTTTTACGGCAAAAAGAAAGTTACACAGACAATTAAAGTAAAATCTCAGGCCTATAGGAAACACGTGTAGCGTAGTTGGTTTTCAATGTGTATTATTAATTCACTCAGCAAAATAAAGTTTCTCATTGTGTGTTTGTGGCATTATTTATAGATAATGAATAGAAATCAAATAGAAGTCTCCTCCCCTTTATGTTTTCAATATATAGACAGTGGAGAGATGGCAAGACAGGCCACTCTGATTTTTAATAAACGGGAGGAAACAGTGTATTTGTTGGGGACTATTTTCTGTGGTGGAGTAACCACAGTTTATTCATGGTAATGAAGGAACAAAGCCTGAAGGAACATACAATACATTGTTGGTTTGGGTAATTTTAAGGTTGTTTTTTTGTTGTTATTTTGTTAATGAGAAACATACAGACTTATATTTGCTTAAAAATTATACAATATGTATTAATTTATTGTTGTCTAATCAGTTATCAAGATATCTTTGACCAGGACTCCCTGGAAGAAGAGCACTTGTATCTCAACGGGAACTTTCTGGCTAAATAAAGGATAAATAAAATAAAATAAATGGAAACCTATTACTAATACTAGCATCTTGTTATGCCTAGAAGTGAAATACAACTACTTTATGTATTTCTACTTCATCCTAGTCTCTTATTCTACCAAAATAAGCATTGTTATACTTCGTTATCATAAGAATTGATGTTGTCAGGTTCAAAAAAAGGATCCAAAACATGTGCATATATGCAAACACATGCAAAGACACTATGCAAGGAAGATGAGAAAAGCAAAAAGCAAGATTTAATCACATAAAGCTGAAATCCAACACAGTTTGTTCTTTCTTTCCAAACAAAAGAAAGAACAAACTGATGAGGCTCAGTGTCAATTAGAGTTTGTAACATTAATCTGAGTCTGTTAAAAAACAGGAACTAAAATTATTAAATAAATGCAGCAACAGTAATATGAAGTAGTAAGGTAAGTATTCAAATTAATAATGATGGATTCAGATGGAAAATATACCCAGTATGCTGAAAATGCTTTCACAGGGTTATATTATTCTTCCAAATGTAAACGTATACTGTTATCTTCTCTTAGGAGTCATTTGCATGTAATCCAAGTCATCTCCTGGGATCAGGAAGCAGGAAACGCCTCTGTGCAATTCAAAGCGGGCCTGCATCAGATTCCTCCTCCTGTTTCTGCTTTATGCACTCATTTTAAGCAGGAATAGCGGTCTCACTGGGAGCATCATGGGTCAGAGATACCTCTGCCACACGGAGGCTAGATGAACTGCAGCCTGAGGATACAGGATGTTCTCTGCCCTCTATCTCTCTGAGGCAAAGGCATGGAGCTCCTGAGGTCAAAAGGTGAAGACAAGGAGGCCAGTAACCACACACTGTATTACTCTGTGGAACAAAAAAAATCTCTATATATCCTCCTATGTTAGAGCCCTAACTGACCTCTGACCTCGCTGTGGACGAGAACAAGTATAGGGATCAATAAGGAACCACACGATTTCAGCAGTTTGTTTAACATCTTTATTTATGCTCTCACTCGCTCACTCTCTCATCCTCGTGAAACAAATCACATTATAACAACAGATCTGAACTGATAGTTTCCTACACAGGTGACTTAAATCATTGAACAGAAAGTGTACAGCTATCACTACCAAATTTAAGGCAGAATTCCACACAGAAGTGGTCAAAATATTTGATATTGATATAATTTTGACCGATTATTAGTGTTTCTAATCAACTAAGAACAATCAATTTGACAATGGGAAAAGAACATCTACAACAAAAACCTGCCTTCAACACTGTTAGTAATATATTAGTAACATTTTACATGAATAAAATATACTATGTAATATACATTGTTAAGACTCTTTACTGTTTATTACATGTTGCCCTTCCCAGAAAAAGGGTTTTATTGCATCTCTAGAAGTAACCATAGTCCTGCAGCGAGACAGTCTGTTTCACCGTCATGCAGATGTGTTGTTGTTGTTTTTTTAAAAACAATTAGCTTCAGATGCTAACACATTGAGGGTCATTTGGAAAGGAGATCACATGTCCATGGATGACATTTACTGACGAGACACAGAGTATGAAGTTGGAAAACGTAGAGCTTTCTGTACAGTCACCCTAAAAGGTTAGCGTTTGTAAAGTTCAGTTTTTAAAAAGCAGCGGCCAAGCAGCTAGAGATAGGCTACTAAAAGTAGGCTACCTGAGCAATGCCGCCATGCTAGCGTGAAAATGTTTTCCGATAAGCTGCCCCCGAAGTTTCCTCGAAGAAATAGTGTATTTTGGAAAATAAGATTAATCGCTTTAATGCTGAGAGTTAGATGATCAGACTGATACCTCTCACATGTCTGTACACTAAACAGCTCCTGACAAAGACATGGTAAAACATGTTTTTTCAAATCAATTAAGGAGCAGATGTTACATTTGGACTCAGACAAGCCGCTTCACCATTTCCAGCCTTTGTCCAGCTGCTGGCGCTAGCTTCATTAGCCTCAGTAAAAAAAAACATAGGAGATAATCTGCTCGTCTAAATCTCAGCAAGAAACAAATAAGTGCATTTCCCAGAATGTAAAACTATTCTTCTCACTTCTTTGGGGAAATGCAGACATTTATTTGTGATGGAGAAGACTCTGAATGATATGAGCGGTCACCGTCACAAACATTTAGATATAGAGAATATATAAATATAAATTTAACGCTTCCAAAAAATGACAAGGCTCGTTACAGAGCCAACTCTTTTAGAGAGCAGTGAAAGACATTAGTGTTGGAAAAAGAGTCTACTCTTTTGGTTTTCTATTGTGAGGCGCATTAAGTCAATAGTGGCATTTAATGCTGCGCACAGAATCAACTGTGGCAGCTTTTTAAAAGGACAACTCGCAATTGTTGTTGTTGTTGTTGTTGGAAAAAATATAAAAACATACAAAATATAAATGAAGTAATTTAAAAATTGTTTAAAATGTTTAATTGGCCCATAAGCACAGCAGTTACTGTAAGTGTCTTATAATTCTGGCGTCCCCTCAATGCATCACCAAACATTGACATACATAGAAAAAGAACGTGTCTCAGTTCCTTGTGTTAATACTGTTTCTAACAAATTTTTCTTGGTTTTTACACAACTTGCACACAGACTTACATGACAAAAACACAGTGTAGCACAGTACAAAGGTGGTTGAGTGTGGCACGGTATCGTTTTTAAATTTTTTGATCTACTGATTGACAAGCACAGTGGCGCTGCCAGTATGTGTCATCACAAACTTGTCTCCCTGTCCAAGCTCTTGTCATGCCTCCGGCGCTTGTGTCGCTTTCCGCCGCCTCTGGAACTACTGCGTGGGAAAAAAATTAAATTAATCAAACCGAACAAGGTTTAAAAAAAAGAAAGAGAGAAAGCAAATGTATTGAAGTTCATGCTTGTGCAAGGAATGCATTTTTAAGATAGCATGCAAGTATGTGTCATAAAGCTTTATAGTGCCCTGATGACACTGAAATATACAACAGGGCTACTAGTGAATGAGACAACTTTTACAACATGCGAAAGTCATCATAAAATGTGCCCTTTAAGTACCATGCACACCCAGGCCATGCACTGTCGTCAATCCTCAATCTTCTATTTATTAAGTCACCGAATCATAACTTGCAGCATAGTCTTCATCATGCAACAATCAACAGTCATCAGCAGTAATCACAGGACAAAGCTCATGCTAACAGGGACGGGGGAACGGAGCAACTCACCTTTGGGATATCAGCGTCTGAGAGGTTAGGAAGGGGAGCTTGGGGAGGAATGGAACGAGAGAGGCAAGCAGGAGACACTATGTTAGTCTACTCTGTGGGAAACCTGCAAGGCCAGGGCTGCTCGTAGTTAAGCCCCTTTTATCTAAACATACTAGCTCCTCAGATTCCTGGGAAAATATAAAGTAAATGCTCCATAATGTCTCAATAATAAACACCTGCCTCTGCTTGCTTTGACGCCATTTTCGCCGTGAAATCAACAATTTTTGGACCCTTCAAAAACACCCAGTTTTGGACTCAGTAAATCTCTAAGCAGCATTTGTTATTCAGACCCTCTGACGCATGACAGATACTGATCTGGATAGCTGAGAGTGGATAAAGAGGCCAACCTTTTAGCGCTTGGTTCCTTCTTAGTGCTCTCAGTGGGGTTGACACTCTTCCACACATTCCCGAAAGATCCTTTGGACATCTCATCAGTGATGTTCACTGTGGCTGGATCGCTCCTTCAGAAACACGCACAAAAGGACAAAAAAACATGTATTCGCTTTCCATGGGAAGAAGAGCTTATTTACTTTCTGGCCAATAGTTACATAAGAAAGATTAATAACACTCTCTATAGTAAATATGAAGCTATAGCCAGTGGACTTAGCTTAGCATAAAGACACTGCAGATGACAGCTTTAAGTGCATGTTGCAGGTCTGCTACTCGTCTTCTCTTTTTCTACTGCAAGGCTTGGACACCTAACATGCAGAATATGATGAAAGATGAAAATGACTTACTTGTAGTTTCCCTCCAGTGGCACCTGTACAATGCCTTCTTCCTCTGCAATAATACTGTGCTCCTCCTGAAGGAAGAGACCAAAGAGAATAGCTAAAATACTCCATAGACAACACCTTAGCTGAAGCTTTCATCCAAATTTAACGTTATCGGAGGTGCCGTGAGCTGTAGTCAAACCTCTTGTTGTGCATCTTCCAGTTTCTTCTTCTTCCATTCTGGCATCAGATCATCCAGCCAGCTCAGTTCTCGCTTGGTGAAGATGAAGTCCAGCAGCTTACGGATGAACACCAGGGCCAAGACCTGAAACAGACAGATATCAACCAATCATACACATGAAGCACATACGAAAATATCATATGCATGAATACACTCCAGTTACCATCATGGGGAAGACAATGGCAGCCTTGGAGGTCTTGATGACCCAGAGCAGGACCAAGCAGCTGAGTTGGATGATGGTGAAGAGGTGCACCTTCCTCAGCGGGACGTGACGCAGGTAGATGAAGTCTGGCTGATGTTTGGCCGGCATGCTGAACAGCTTTAGACGGTCAAAGAACTGCACAGGTACAAACAGGCAATCCATTTAGGAATTGATCTAGAATGATTCCTCGATTAGTTCTTCAAACAAAATATCAGCAGGCAGAATCTGAGCTCACCTGAATGCCTCTGAGTGAGGAAGCTCCCATGTAGAGAAAGACTCCGTACAGCACAGGCATAGGGATGAACTGGAGACAGACACTTATATATTGAGGATCAGGACTAAAACTATTTATGTCATTCTTTTTTATATATATTTACTCCAAAATAAACTGAAAAAACTTGACCTAAAGGAAGTAAGAAAGGTTACAAAGATGACAGTTTATTAGGTACACCTAGCTAAAACTAATACAGCCTAAGGCAACAATCCTGTTAATGTTGGCTTATCACCTAACCTTTAGTACAGAAGTCATGAAGACGGAGCAGCCCATCAAGGTGAAGATCATGAGGCCGGTGAAACGCTGCTCTCTGATGCCCAGGAACTTGGGCTGCTCTCCGGGTGCCGAGCACTCTGACTCCAGCTTCAGGCTGTTCACGTGGGAGATGGAGAGCACGGTGGCTGCCACGAACCACGGGAGGCCCATCACCGAGCACAGGCCCAGCATCACCCCCACCACAAACAGGTCCAGGTGGTAACCGCAGCCTTTCTGGTGACGGAGATGTCCAAGAAGTTGTTACATACTCTGGCCTGATTTCTTAAAAAGGCAGTCATTTAAATATTGACAGTCGTGAGATACCTTCAGTTTGTGCTCCTTCCTGTTGATGATGACGGCTGTGATCTGCTGGTCCATGAAGATGAGGATGGTGCAGAGAAGAGCAGGGATGAAGGTGATGATGGTGGTCCACCAGGGGTTGGACCCCACAGGGTTTATAATCCAGCCACGGTCATCCCTGGTTGGCTGGGGAGGGTGAAGAGAAATGAGAAAGCGAACGAGATAAGAGGAACTTAATATTTTTTTTAAAAAATTAGGTTGTTTCATATTTTTCCAGCTCAACGGGAAGAGGATTCTTATTTCCTGTCTGATCCGTGAGCTGATCCTGAAAGAACTAAGAATGGGACAATCGAATGGTCTTTTCAGAGGAATGATATCACTGATGGAGTCCTTGAAGACGAGAGTTGAATATGCACATCGTGAGATGAGGGAAATTTTGAAAAGCTAACAGACCACAATTAGTTGTAATGAAAGCAATTCAAATCAATGAGGACTTTACAGACAGAAACTAATGGAGCATGTGATATAGCCGCAATTTAATTTCCTCATCCAATCATGATCTGCATGAAGGAGTTGATTTTATCAGCATATATAATATGTTAAAATAACACGGCAGCAAATTTAAAGAATGTTCTTATTTGCTTTAATTTGCCTTTTTCATTTTAAGGCCTAAAGTAAAAGATTCCAAGTGTTCATATGCTGTAAAGTATAAAGTAAGGTTCTGTTTAACATAGATGCACACAACAGCTTTTCATAATGGAGGCTTTCAGGTGGACTTACTCTGAACTTGTTGGGGACCTGTAATTTAGGCGAGGGGATCCCCAAAGCATAATCTACCAAGACCATAGTGAGGATGGTGATGAAGACGGCAAAGTCACTGATGATGGCCCGCACCTGGAGGGAGCAAAGAGAGACACACTCCTCAGATAGTCCACATGTACAGATGTTAGTCAGACTAAATATCTCTTATTTGATCCATGTATGGTGTGTTAGATATAATATTATGTTTTATCTACCTTTCCATCGAGGCATTTTTGTCCCATATATACTGTATCAAACAGTTATCCAGCTCTGCTCTGATTGGTCGGTTCTCAGTACGTTGCTTTTTCTGTTTTTATTTGAGAATACCTTATAGAGATCTCTTACTTTGAAACACTGCTCTGTTAAACTAAATATACTAATGCATGCAAAAGATATAGTCTGTCATCCGACTACTGTGTAGCTTTCATCTCCACAAGGTGGCGCTGGTGTACTACAGATTACTGCATCTTTATGACTCCACATATTATGGTTATGAGTGTCATTTCAATGGTAAATCATAGACTTTGCACACATAGAGCCACACAGACTGCAGGACTTTTACTACGGTGTAAAACAACCAATAGATGGCAGCATAATCTAAAGTGACACAGACAGAGGCAAAGTTATGACATAGAAACCAATTTCAGTGTAATTTCAGTCGCATGGCAAAATGAGATGTAAATGAGGACTGTTAAAGTATTAAGGCGGATTTAATTTGCAGCTTCGATAAACTTGATGACAGTTTATAACGGGAACACTACGAGTGTGTGTACTTTTAAATGCATTTATAAATTAACACATAGAAGCGTTTGCGTGTCATTCAGGGATGACTACAGCGTGATACGTGCCTTGGTGGGGAAGTAGCGGCTTGTCTTGAACTCCTTGAGGAAGGCGGACATGAAGACGGTGGAGAAGAAAAGGAGCACGCACCAGAAGAGGACATCTGGGATGTAGGGGCCATGGGGGCCACAGGCGCTGCCCACAAAGTCCCCGTGCAACATTTCGCACTCCTACTGGCACCAGAGGACACAGAGATGATGATGATGATGGTGAGGATGATGATGATGATGATGATGGTGAACATGATTAGAGTGGCGGCGGACATAATGGTGATGATGGATGTCAGTGGTGAGTTAGTGAAGTCTGAATACAGACAATCTGGTGCATTCAGTGTGATTTTCTTCACTACTCTATGCTTTCCGTTTTCTACACAGAGGATGATTCAACCATTTAATCGAAAATAGACGTGACACGGCATGCTGACACTGGCATGACTGATTTGTGTCCGACAGTAAGAGAATCCACTCGTCACACTGCATCTCCATGCTCATTCTGCACGGCTAAATCCCGTGAAATCCTGCCCACACATCCTTAATCCCCACCTAGACTTTTGACGCTTCTCAAAAAAGCCAAGTGTGGGCTAAGTGAGACCCAACACGGAGCATGAGAGTGTAAGAAATATCCCCAGTGTTAAAGGGTATTTTGTTTGTGGGTTATGGATGAAAGGTTTATCTATTATTAGAAGTCTACTTGAACTTGAGAAAGTCTCTCTATGCCACATAACCCATATTTCTACGCAGGTTCTGCACTATTTTTTGCTATAATTTACTCCAAGTGTCAAGGAATCCTTACGTTGACCTCCAGCGTTGTCCAGTTGACCTGGGAGGCTGTGATGTTCTTGTTCTCCCAGAACTGCAGAGTCTCATTGCTAGGGTTTCTGGGTTCCATGCATGCACATCTACAAAGGATTTCTTTTTTTTTAGTTTCCTTAGATAATTGTGACGGAACAAGAAGATTTTTTCATCAAAGAAAACATTGATAAAGACACTTCTGAAAGAGTAAGGAAATCAAACCAACAAAAAGTCAAACTATGCAAGCAATTAGACCTTCAGTTTGTATGCACACATGCACAATATACAAGGTCTGACAAATAATATGCAGCATATGCATGAATATTGATATGAAACCTTATGTTTAGATACACTTTCACCGATATCGATCATTATCATGAGTAATTTTTCAGCTAAAATGCCAAAATTCACTTTTTTCAGTTTCTCAGATGTGAATACTGCTGGTTTTTTTAAAAATATTATCCGATTAAACTACGTATCTTTGGATTTTGGACTGTGTGACAAAACAAGTGACTTCAATATATCGACTTGGGCTGGAATCAGTGTGCAGTTTTCCAATTTTCCTGACATTTTATACACCAAGCGACTTTAACAAGCGAGAAAATTAAGAAAACAAGTATTAATTGCAGTCTTATATATACATTTCACTCTACACACCACGTCCAAAATGTTCAGGCATCGACATGAAATGACTCATTCTACTGACGTTCTGCAAAACTAAATGTCAGCATCTCCTGCTGTCCACGACACCAGAATAGAAAATCTCACACGGAGCACTTGGCGTCACTCGCTGTCAATAGCCAGCTTACAGTATGAAGCGGGATAATGCAGGATGCCTGTGACACACACTCAGCATGGGATTATTCACCGTAAAGCTAAACAGAAAAACTGAACAGTGTGTCTAAGATAGTGCTGAACTAACTGTTGTCTGATGATGCAGCGAAGCGTTCGAGCATGTGTTTGCAAATGTGATAAGTCGGGTTCACTGTGCGTCAAACGAAGGCGGCAACAACAATGACAGCAAAAACCAAAAACAATTTATAAACTTTTGTTCGTTATCTTCATTATCAATCAATTTGTAACTTGTTTTCTTGTTCATTTAACATATTATCTTGTTAATAAAAAGTTAGAATATCACTTAAAACACAGCATAATTTCAGAAAGCCAAAGGTTATAAATCCAAATATCTTGTTTTGCACTTACGAGTACTGTGTGAGTTTCTGAAGGTTGTTGTTTTTATTGATGGGGTAGTGCACCCCCAGATGGATCAGCTTCTCCAGAGCCTCGTAGATGAAGATGATGCAGATCAGAGCGGCGAAGGCTTCCTCAGTGAAGCGTGTGATGTAACAGACAAGCGAGCTGGCATCCGTGGCCACCAGCAGTAGGCAGAAGAGGGATGTCCAAAGGCCGATACAGGCCCTCAGGGAGAGGTAGGAGAGGTCATAGTCCCTGAGGGGGACGGGACACACACATACACGGGAATGAAGAAATAAGCACTTAGATATGGCAACCCTACTCGAGCAGAAAGTGTGTGCTTCAACACCTACACTGAAACAGTTCAAATCTGTACAAAAGGACAAGAACCTACTTGCAGAACTTGAAGAGGATTTTCTCAAAGACAAGAACCGGCCCTGTGCTGCCCAGGATGGTGAGCGGCTGGCCAGCAAAAAGAGAGTAGGCTATCCCAGTCATGGACGCCCCAAACAGGGACTCAATAGCACTCTGGAAACAGGGGAAAATGTTCTGATTCAACTGCTTGATAGTGTCGATCAGTCAAACACATGTTGCTTTTGTAGCATTGAAGTTAATGTGTTTTGTACAGCAGGATTAGAACAAGATGTATATTTTATCATTTCTTTCCTTGATATTTAGGTCCCCTCCTTCATATTGTCTTAACAAGCCAACAGCTATGTCTCTGTGAGGCTGTACTTAAAAGCAGACACATACAATTTAGGAATTAGCTGGTGGACATAGAGGAACATTTAGCAGCTAAAGAGCCCAAATAATCCCTCGAGGACTGGTTAGTTAGTTATTGCAAAACTTTTAGGTGTGATCATAGTCTCTTGGGAGCAATAGAGATGTTGCTTCTTACCACACGCCCCTCTGTGGCCTCGCCCAGCAGTCCTCCAAAGGTGATGACAGGTGACATGCAGGCGCAGTAGAGGAAGAGGAAGGAGGCCAGACACTGCAGACTGATGGCATCTGTGTAGTCCGAAAGGTAGTGAGGAGCCTTTCTTTTGATGTCAAAGATGACACCTCCAAATATCCTGAGGCGGAACGGGGAATTCATTTTTAAAAATATATATAAAACATGAGGTATACGCATGCTAGTATGCAACCACAAATGGCATTTCCTCACCTTCGATGTTAAATATGAAGCTACAACCAAGCTGGAGCCAACTGCCTCCAGGCTCCAGCTTCATTTTCATCATAGAGACATGAAAATGGTATCAATCTTCTGGTGTACCTCTGGGCAAAAAATTCCCAAAAGGTGGAATATTCCTTGAAATAAACTCCTCTCCACAGCTGAACAAATGTGTAAGCTTGGCAAAGCAGCATTAAGAGTACTACCTTTATTTTCAGTGTATTTGCAGTGGTACTCAAGTAATCTGTATGGTGTGACGACCCTGTGAGCAGGACTCTCTCTCCTGGGTCGTTAGTGTGATTCAGCTCACCTGATCTTATTTCACAGCTAAGGAATATTGATAATTGACAGAGTCCCCATGCTTGTATGTATGTTTTAGTGACTCTCTGCGGCAGGGAGCAGACTCCTCTGCAGCGGCAAGCCGGGACGACGATGAACTAGCTGGAAGTGGTTGCTATGGCAACAACAGACAGGACGTTATGCTTCTTTCAGCCTCAGCAGTGGGCAGCTTTTGCCATGTCCAGCGTGGAGGTGGTGACAGAGGAGGAGTGGGTGGAAGGAGTCTGATTTTGAGTTTGATAGCTCGGACTAGGCTCCCGGCCAATATTAGCTGAGCTGCAGCAGCATAGCTGCACAGCAGTCATGTACATCGCACTGGTTTAGTAGCATCTTGAACACCTCTGCACACTGCACTATCATAAATATCCCATAATTGTCATTGGGTGATGTCTGGGTGATGACAGCATGATGCATTTTCCTCTTTAACCCTCCTGTAAGATCTCAATATTTGCCTTGTGAAGTCATGCAGTCTCTGCACCATAAAATTATTTAAATCACATTCTTGATGATGAGGCTTTTTTCAAGTGATTTTCAAGTTACATGTACATGATACCCAAGAGTACAGAGACACACTAAGAAAAACAGATTAAGCTACAAATAAAGGCAGCATTGCTTGAAATATTACAATTATTTAAAAAGCGAGTCACTTTTTGATGCTAAAATATGTTGCTTTTAGAATGCGTTGATATTCTTGCACATATACTACTGTATCTGCACACTGAATGGCACTGAATGGTCTGTTTTGTGACATCAGAAACTGTTAAATGAACAGCTTGTATAATAGGGACATGAGGGCTTATTGAAAGAGCATGAAGGAATTAGAAATGTCGTACTACAGTCCAGACCAGAGATTTGTGTTCAAGAGTTAAGAGACAATTCCAAAAAGGCCGGCAGCCTAATGAGGTATAGTTATACAGAGCCTCATTCACTCTTGTTGTGAATCAATGTAATTAAATCTGTTTATTCAGCAGTGAGAAATATCAGAAATTTAATTTCAGAGCACAAAGAATGACTCGTCATTAGCACTGGTGACTTGATTATTATGCTGCAAAGAGCAGGGGTAAATTGATGGCAAATACACAACACACAGTGAAAATGTGTATCTTCATTAATGAAAGTGTTGGTGGAGGAAGTACTTCTAGCGATGCCAAAATACTTCATTGCATTGCACTTCATTCATTACTGTAAAAGCATTATTCGTGAAATGTTCTTCAAGTAATGAAGTAAAAGTACTGGTTCTTGTACCACTGGTACTGTGTGTGTGTGTGTGTGTGTATGTGTATATATATATATATGTGTGTGTGTATTATCATATATCCTAAATACTGATGCATCAATGTCTCAGCAGTATTTTACTGTTGAATCTAGTGAGTTATGACATGAGTTATGTGAGTTAATTAACAGGAAAGGAAATGAGCAATATTATAGCGGTTTTTAACGGAATGCCCAGAAATCAGTACCAGTAAAATTGTAAAGAAAAAAAAAATGAATGCATGTTTCCATCCACTACTGTTATGTGAATAATAGGGCTGGATTCGAACAGGCATGTTGGAATATTGGAGAGTGTGTGATTTGTGTGGAATAAAGTGCTGAGGGAGTCCAACTCAGACAAAAGGTCTTTGTGGAGTTGAAGTGTGAGGAATGATAATGGACCAGTAGGGCCGTCTGCCTCTTAACGGAGCTGAATTTACAGTTTGGGGACATTAAGACAGCTAACAGGCGACAGGAAGGCGGCAACAAGGATGAGCTCAAGGCTGTACATCACAAATCACGCTGTCTCTCTGTCACGCTTACCTCCCTGTGCGCTGGAGCTCAGGGCCACCGTGCCCTCCGTGCTCCTCCGACTCCACAAGATCTGTCACTCCGTTGGGAACAGGGGGAATCTTTCGTTTTTCCTGTGTGGTTAAGATCACTGTCAGTCCGTTACTGGCTATCATCATAGGAGCAATAGCAAGTGTCAGTCATAGATATTCCATATACTTTATCCAGGTGCAGATTTCACATCTAATAACCATCTAATTGCACAGTGGTGAGTCATAAATTCACCTCAGGAGCCGAATGACATAGAGGAAAATCAAAACAAGACTTTTAATCATCTGAAGCAGCTTTCTCGGGAGATAACATGAATTCTCTCCCAAACAAGATGGCGGACCACTTTTCAAAGCAGTCCAAAATAACTTATGGAGAAAAAACAAACTCGTGTATTGGAGAGGATTGAGAGCAGAACCCTGGGGAGAGGTATCAAAGCACAGAGCACAACGCAGTTGAGATTGAAGGCGAACGCAGATGTTTGGGAATTAGTCAGCAGGCAACACAAAGCAGACGGGGACTCACAAGATCTGTAATATATACAGAGACTCTCACTCTAAACATTCTCTCAAATTATTTAGTTTAGTGGTTGAGCTTTTTGAGTGGCAGCAATGGAGATGAAATGTGCACGTTTTCTTTCTGGTAGGTGACACGAGAGCTCACCTGAGAGGGCACGTTTTTGGGAGGCTCTATTCTTATGGAGGGGTCCCACTCTCCGGGAGGCAACACCGTCACCTGGTCCAGAAACTCATCGATGCCCGCCACCAGGTCGTTCCTGTCTTTGGCCTTGTACGCAACATCATGGAAAATCTGTGGAGCGGATGAGGGCAAGGCATAAACTATGAGCGAACGGCTTTGTGTGTGGCATAAATAAAAGCATGGTTGTCGCCGTTTTTTTAAACCCCAATTTGAACGCCCCTCATTTTAGTGCTTTCTTTAAGAGTCTGCTCTTTTCTAATAAGTGTGCATGTCTATGGATTTACAGATATATACACCAGTGCCATTTATTCAGCAAAGGATTATTTCTATCGCCATTCATAACATTAACACAAATATTCAGGTGCAAATGTCGGTTTAATTATCCCCATAATTAGAATAACAGCTTATTTGTATGTTACACAGACTATGATTCTTAAAATAGTGATGCGTACAATTCATTTCAGCATAAGATGAATAAGACTGACATCCCCACTGTAAACATAGAAAAGAAAACAACAACATCTGGCCCTGATGATGATCAGTAACATTAGCTGCACTGTGGGAATCCCTGTCACAGTTATATATCGTAAGAGGCCCTGGGTGGCACATGTTTGGAAGTGAGTCAAAGCCAAAACAGAATAAAAGTTTTTTTAATACTCATTTACTCACAGAAATGTCTTTATAAGATTGAACTTCATGCATATTAGACAGCATTATTGAGTAGGACAATCAGTTCCACCTCGACTCAAAGCTTTCAATTGTTTATAATCGGCTTCAAATCACATCTCAAGTATTTGAGAAATCACTTTATTAATAAAGCTCTTTAAATAATTAAAAGCGGGGGAACCAGCACATAAATAAATTTTTGTGAGTCAGTTATCGTCATGGCCGCAGAGATGAATACATGCTTTGTATGAAAAGGTACATAGACTAATTACTTCTTTAATGAAAGGCTAATTTCTCTCCTCTCACAGAAGGTTCCTGATCATGTTATCTATTATTCATTAAGGTTTGGCTCCAAAACACACAACTACATTCAGTTAAGCTCTTTTTAATATTTGTTGATCACCAAATCAAGTCTCCTCAGATTTAAGCCTTAATCAGAATCAGAATCAGAAATACTTTATTGATCCCTGCAGGGAAATTGATTCAAGCTCTATGATCATATATTAGTCTGTAATATTGAATATACTTTTACTACTTAAAGTTCATTTTGCTGACACATGTTTTAGTATTTTGAGTAGTATTTTTAATGTACTAGAGTATTCACATTGTTCTATTACTCTTTTTATTTGATTTGAATACTTCCTCCAATCCTGCCAGCATCATTACTACAGAACTTGAACCTTAATTCTGTACATAGACCTCACCTCATCGGTCATCAGGGTAGCAATAGACCGGCCAATTTCATGATACTGTGGTCCTTTTCCCAGAGGGCCGAGCAGGATGAAAAGAAACCTGTGCGTCACAAAGGACAACAGTTTCTGGGTAAAGGTCAAATCCTTTTCTAATGAAACATTCTGGGAATAATCAGCTCATCTATTCAGACTTAATGTAGAGTACAGAGAGAGAGAGAGAGAGACAGGGTATTATTACCTGGTGGTGATGGGAACTTCAGCCAGGCCGTTGAGCAGCACGGCAGGAGCCAGGCGGATGAAGGCCACCACAGGGCGGTCCAGGAATTCAAGCTCCCCCACCAGGACGTTGGAGGCCTCAGCACCAGGAGGGATCTTCTTCATGAAGTGTAGATCAATCTGTGACAGAAAGAAAACATCAAATGAGTCTAAAAAACACATGAAGATAAAGTGGTTATTATGATCCAAATAAAAAACCCAAAAGATTGTCTGGATCTCACTCTGATGGGCCACACAGCAAAAGACAACAAGCTGTACTCCTGTTCATTTCCAGTCAGTTTCCCAGGCCAGGTGACCATTTCACATGTAAACCAATCTCGGTTAAATATACAGCGCTAGTCATGTGTCCAGCTATCAGTGGCCATAGATAAACAGCGGGCTCAGTGGTGGGTCTGGCTGCTCACCTTGCTGAAGTCGACAGCACTGTTTTCCCGGCTGACGTCCTGTTTGCCCTCGTTGGTAGCCGGCTGGGACTGAGGTGAGACCGTTTGGCCTGTCAGGGAGAGCAGGACACCAACATCATGTCAGTTTTTACTTTCACAGTGCTGCTTTCCCACACAAAGACAAAGATCTCCAGTGAGTGTCTAGAGGGTACAGTTACATTCTCTGAAAACTATGATGCAACAGTGGAACCTTTTGTTGTAGGTGCAGTACAGATTTTATTGAAGAAAAGGTGCAGCCCTACTGACAAAAGATAAAATATTGTACCTTGTTTCAGAGTGTACCTGGTGAGTAGCCTTAAGGTTATGATGGTACAGTGAATATAGTGATATTGGCTGGGCTCAATCCTTACAAATCAAGTGTAAAAAAAACTAAATAGGGTCCAATCTTCAACGTCCGTTGCACATTTAAATCGACTAAAAGGTGCTTGTTAAAATTACAGCACTCAAAGGGAATATTAAAAAATGGGGGTTGCTCAAAATGATAACTGTTTCAGTGAAGGTGTGGGTTATTAAAGGAAGGGTTCAACACTTTGGGGAAATACTCTCATGCGCTTTCTTGCCAAGAGTTATAGATGATTCGATTGATACCACACTCTCGTAACATACCTAGCTTAGCCTCATATGCAGCAGACATACATGAGTGATGTTCTCACATCATCTAAAAGGTTAAACTATACCTTTTTTTTAAAGTACATGTACTTTTGCAGTTAAAATTAAGATGAGGCAAGTAGCCAGTTTGCTTAGCATAGCATAAACTCTCTTGTAAAAGCCATAAACCAAATAATCACTGTTACACTCAATATTTTGTACGGATTAAACAAAACAGATATAAAGTGTTACTTTGTGACCAGAATTTGTAACCCTTGGCTGGCTGTTTCTCCCTGTTTCCAGTCTTTATGATACTGTAGGACAAACCAATTGGCTTCATATGTATTTACTGTAAAAAATATATGGATTATAACTAACTCACTGCACGAAAGTGAATAAACATATTTCCCAAAATGTTGGATTGTTATCGTGTTCGATCGCACGATCGCGGAAGCTACCACTATTAGTTACAGGTGACTGTACATTTTGACAAGAAGCGGAGAGCGTCATCATGAAAAATGGCTGCACTCTACATGCCCACTTTGTCCGCATACATAAATAATGCTGCCGAATCACGTCCACTTACCCAAAGTTTTCTAAGTTTGAAGGAAGAAAAACTGTGCATACTTGAAACTATACTTTTCTTTTTATTGCCACACTTTTAAGTCTCCAAAATAGATCCGCTAGAGGAACATCCCAACTGTGAGCTTTGTATAAAGAGACAGCATTTCTTTTTTTCTCTGCACTAGACTAGACTGCACATATACCACTTATCACCTCTCATGATGACACTCCCCCCTTCGATGAGTTTGTTTTTTAGACTATTACTACTGCTATCTCAGGGCTTTTAGTGTTTAGTATCAGCTTAAGCACTCTGGTTGCCTGTGGTTTCATGCTCTGTGTCTTCCTGTGCGATGGGACAGTAGCCTTGTGCAACTGCCTGAAGGACACTTAGACGTTTGGTCCTGGTAATGCCAATGGCGGTATCTGGTGTCATGTGGCCATGGCTCCTGGAGGAGCTTGAAGGTGATGGAGTGGTGGATGGGCATAACACACAATACACACACCGTGGCCATGTCACACAGGAAAAGGCCTTTCTGGGTGGACCGTTCTTTGGGAGCGCTTTTCGAGGCAAAAGCGCGGGTGATTTCACAGTTTGATAATAGAGGATATTTACTGGTGTATGACATACATGCACACACACACATGCAACATACAACAGACAGGAACAGACATACACAAACACGTAGAAACACAAACAAGAGAGGGAAAATGAGATATCAACCAGCAGTAGAACAACAAATCACAGAGGGACACAATTTGGAAAAACATGCTCAGATTATGTAACTACACACTGTTTGAATTTACAACAACATATATGGCTACCGTGGAAAAAATCAGAGAATAATACAGGATGTAGAAAAGACTTTGTTTGTAGGAGTGCATACGTGTTCAGATTCTCACCATTCTTGTCCATGGAATGAGGTTCAGACTGCTTCTTGCCAATATCAGCGAAGGAGCGTACAATAGGTATGCGGTTGGCCAGTTTCTTGTGGTTTTGGTGGTGGTGTTGTTTGAGCAGGGCCTCGCGGATCCTCTTCCTGGCGTCCTGACCGACAGGGCCTGACAGCTCGTGCTGATCCAGAACCATTTCTGGTTAAACACACATAAATGACGGTCTCCACATTACTCTTTGAAAAGTTCATTTTAGAGGTTACTCCTAATAGCGTCTGTCCCTGCGTGGCAACCAGCAACACTAAGCTGATTACTCCAACAAAAAAGCGACCCACTGCTGCTGATTTAATCACACAAAACCAGGTTACGTTCAGTAGATCTCTTCAACAGTAGGATAAACACTCTTTACAGCCCTCAAAAACTGTATTCCTTTCTAGACATGGTCAAATGAGGCTGTACATGAAGTAGAAACAAACATTTGACACCTAATTTCTGGATGATGATCCCCTCCAGTGGCATCGGCCCTGTTACAAATCGCAATGTAAATGGTGCCAAATGTAAAAATGAGACGTTTGAGAAAAAAATTAGCCAAAGTAAAATGAGAATTAACATTTTTTACAGCTATAATGTTCTAGGAGTTTGTTACTTCTGCCAAGGAGGTCATGTTTTGTTTCTTGGTTCATTTGTCTGTTTGTCAGTAGGATTATGGTGAAATGCACTGGCCTGATTTTCATGAAAGTACACACAAAGTACTTTTAAAGTCAAATCAGACCAAGTCATATTGCATCATAAGTCTGATTGTGTCATAGAAGTGCAATGTTAAACCAGTGGACTATTCTACATGTGCATCATCTGCATAATTATTGTAAGATATTTAACTGTTTTCCACAATCTGTCTGTTAGATTAGAAAAGAAGAGGCCCGAGCATGGAGCCTAGGGGAACTTTTTAAGTTCTTCATGCTGAGCTACACATGACTACAGAGACACTTTTCAGGTTTTTACCTGCGATCTCCTCCAGTGAGTTAGCCCTCATATCCAGCATCACTATGCCGTTCATGATGCAGCTGCGAAGCTCGAATAGACTATGTAGAGACAGAGTGGCCACATATGGTTTACTCCATCGCTCACCACCATCCTCGACATCCTCTTCAAACTTTAACCACCTGCACACATTAGAAACACAGCTCTGTCAATATATAAATACATGATCGAATTGTGAGAAGCACCAAAAGAGATTTTATAATTTCTCATCCGGACACAGAGCATTGCGATAGTTAGGTTGTGAGGAGTTTTTTGTCCTTTGCTTTTAACATGTCGTTCAAATAAGGCTGTATATTAGTTTTTCAGTGTTGTAAGTTATGATGACGTTAAACCGTGTACAGAGAGGTATAGCACTATAACAACAGCCCTACTGTGGCCAACTGCAACGCCGTACCTGGCTGTCTCTTTCCATTCGGCGTCCTCTCCCTCCCTGAGGCAGATCTCGTCCAGCTCGGTGAAAAGGGCGTGGGGCATGTGTTCCTCATCGCCATCCTCTGTCCCCAACAGAAACTGCACCCTCTGAGCTGGTGTATCTGCTGCAGAAAACGGGACAGGCAGAGGAGAAGTAAAGATTCAATCAGTTCAGACTTGCTGGAGTTTGATCCAGTCTATTTGGAGACCTACTGTGTGAGGGGGATTCTCTTCCATCGTCAGCTGTAGAGTCCCTCTCCTTGGACCTCTTCCTGTGTCTGTGTCCATGGTGACGGTGACGTCTGTGTGACCTCCTACCCAGAGGGACATGAACCCCAATGTAGAGAGTGCGGTGACCTGGAGACAACATGCAACAGACAACATTAGATTCATCTGGCTGCCCTTGAAAGTAAGACAAAAGGGGTCTTTACAATTTAACCCATCTCACATTTACTTTAACTTAAGAGTTTCTCTTGCCCAAGGAATATTGAGTGTCTTTTTTGAGGAAGCTGAAAAGTTTTATGATTTTTTTTAATGGGCATTTTCATTTGAACCCTGTCCAAAACACATAATAAGATTCATCCCAAAGTTAACAAACACTCTGGAACTGTAGCCCAGAGAGCTGCAATTCCCAGGAGGTGCTGTATTTTGAAACATTCTAGAGTCTCTTAATTAAATTTAAACAATACACAGTACATAAATTATGATTTAATTAAAAGAAAGCTGCATATTAAGTTAGCTGCAACACTTGAACACCACTACAAGCTACATAGAGAGTGCAAGGAAACTAGTTAGCAAGTGATCATGCATGAACAATTAGCTAAAAGTAATAGATAAGCTGTTGGAATTATTAACTAAAGGTGATGGATAAACAGTTGAAATAATTAGCTAAAAGTATGAATAAGAGTAAAACAATAGTTAAGCATAAACTTGACTAAACACTGAAAGTTAATTTGTATGAAAACATAAAGAAATAATATTCACTCCTCCTGAGAGTGCATGTTATATAAGGTGATAGCTGCTATTAAAGGTAACATATTCCACACATTATCTTTTAAATTGAGACATTTCATTCATATATTTCACACATCGGTTTGTCTCTCGCCATTAGCCACCATACTTTTTCCAAAATAATGTCCCATGGAGGATACAGGAACGGGAAGGACTTTGCCTGTCTATCTCCACACCCTTCTGTGCCTGCTTGAATTAGACATATTATCATTTTAAATCGATACAGGATTACATTTAAAATATATAAAACATTTGGAAACCCTGTTGCCTTGAAAGTATAATCCAATCATTTGTGCAGGTTCGATTAATTTGCTTATTTTGCTTATTAATCAGTACAAGTGGAACGGAAAGAAAATCAGTATATTTTCATTCTCTCTGGGGGGGATTATATCCCATATGAATTCCTTAAATTGTTTTCCCTTGCTTGGAGACACAAATAATCATATCATAGCTCACTAATCAGATTCGAGCGAAGCACAGACATAAAATGAATCACTTAAGAGCACACTGACATCGCAGCACTGAGCCACTGATTTAATTCCCCCTCTCTAATATAAATACAGGATTGAGGTTAAGAGAGGACTCAAGTAAAGTCATGAGAAAACGAACTATTTGTCAGTGTGCACTGCTGTAGACGTGCTCATCCAGAGCAAGTTGCTGTTAGCGTTGTGTAAATTATGTATGGGAAAAGGCACAGGAAAGAGGAGAGACTGACTTTGCACATGACAACAAATTTTACAATAAAAGGTACATTCCAGGACAAGAACAATAAGGCATGCAAGGAGCGACATAACGACAGAACACTAGAGCTGTAAAGTTCATGAGTCGAGACTCATGAGTGGAGGACTCTAACAAAAATAGCTCGCCTCCCCCAGGCCTGAACTACTGCTGATGTCATAGAATGTCTTTCCTCCTTTCTTCTTTTGCCATGTCTCAGTGGCTTTCAGTCAGTCAAGGCTTGAATTAATGCAGTGGTGTGTGATGTTTTGGTGTCCTGTATCCTGAAGTGTTTCTGTGTGTATTCATGTATGCACCGCTTTACAAAGCGGCCCTGATTGGCTGGGACCTTGTCCTCACTCGACGCAGCGCTGATGTAGAGTAGAAGCACAATGATTATTGCACATTAATTATCATAGCTGCAGTTCGACGGTGTTGAGATGTAGAACAAAGACGTTAACAACAAACATAGCATGGGGTGAGAAATAGAGAAATAAACACAACATGGTATAAAATAGAATAAAATAAATAAATGCAAGCGAAATAAACAAATTTAAGTATAAATAAAAGCATTTACAAGAATTAAAACAAGATGTGGAATAAGGGCTCTAGTGGTGGTAAGGTTTTTTGCAGATATAGGGAGCACTGTAAGAGAATGACCTTTTACCTAATTGAGGTTTAATTATTGGAATAAGGAGTCATTCTAACCCTTCCCTTTGATCTCATATAAGACGTATGAGAATCAGGAAGCGGGTGAGTGTTAGGGCTGAGAGGAGCTCTACGGTTTGGAGTAGGAGGATCTCCTTCTCCTGCGTGGTGCTGATTGCAGTATCATCGTTACCACAGCACCACATAGAGAGCTGGTCATTACGGCAACCGCCGTCCGAGGATGAGAGTCCCTCAGATGAAAGCACCATCACAGAGTGTCAGAATCAAACGAGCGATATGTTCGCCTGAGTGAACGTTACCCGGCAACACAAATAAAGCGGATACTCGAAGAGGTACAGTGGAAGGTGATGATTTTTCAGGTTCTGCTGCCTCAGGTTTGATTTGCCATTCATCATGAGGGATGCCTGCATTATTGTTACATCATTCTCAAGGACTATTTACCTTTATTTTTTTATTATTTTACCCTTGTTTATCATATTTCTCTATCCGTCTTTGTACTCATTTGAGCTGTACAACAATCTTGACACATTAACCCTTTTTGTTCTGATTTTCAGAGCTTATGAACGGACTTCTGGAACGGACTTTGCTGTCAGTAACTCTGCTGTGTTAAGACTCGTCTTCTGCTTTCAAACTGGACGGAAATCGACCGTGACATCCCATCACTTCAACTTGACGTCAGGGGCGGAAAGACAACACACCTTCAAACAACTAAATGGAACTGAGGAGACAACGATACCAACGATAGCTTTGATTCTAAATGGTATCTTTGTGTTTTCATGCGTTTGTTTAACAGGCAATCCACTGTTTTTACACATAAAATACAGTCTGGGTCAGCCGAACCTTTTGAGAAAATAACACTGATTGCTTGTGTACTCGTTACCTTCTAGTTCTTCTTTCTCAAAGTTGGTGTTGAGCATGGAGCGTGTGCCCCCACGGTCCACCACTGCCTCCTCATCAGTTCTCTACGGAAGACACACACATGCAAAAGTTAACATATACATATGCAGTGCATAGAGTTGACAGGAGCACCTTAATTTCTGATCATCAGTCTTCAAGGTACATGTCCATCGAAGGAGGCTTTATGCCCTGGCCGAAGCAAAATCCATATTTTATCTATGTAAATACCCCAAGTTGTTTACATAAGAGCACACTGAGAGAAGCCACCACTCCCAACACCAACCCCCGCCTTGTGGGAGGATGTGTCCTCTAATAAATACACAAAATGCACACACACAGAGAGGAACACAGGGATTATGAAGCTATAACTTCCACCATAGCAACAAACAGCAGCCAATCATAATTTGAATGATAGCTACACTCATCTGCTGAGTGCCAGATTGCACTGTTTTTGAGTCATGATTTTTAACACAAATGCATCATGGTGCATAAGCCTTAAATCATGTGAACGCTCCAACACCCAAACCTCGGGCAAGATGAATTTGTGGGTGACTGGAGCGACCGCAGACACTGGACGTGTAGGGATGAGGCAGGGACTGGAGATAACGGATTCAACCTCTTGTTTTGTGCCATGCTATAAACAGCTCTGACCTTGAAAAATGAAAAAGGCACCGGTCTTTGAATGCATCCTTTGCTTTTTAATATTTAATGAAAACACTGCTTTTGTTGTTCGTAGTGTTTTCGATTGTTTGGGATGGAAGCTTGCACATTATCGGATGCAGCAAAAGTCAAATGTTCTCACAGAAATACTGCGATACAGCAAAAGTGTGATAGTGTATAAACTTTCTGGTATTTCGCAGTGTGGGATCTGTATTGAAGTACAATTCCGAGGTATTTGTAGCTTAGTGTTTTCATTTTCTGCTACTTTAAACTTCTACCCCCGCTACATTTTGTTTATCTGCAGACTGTTTTGCAGATTACTTCTTTAATCAACTAATGAATTAGGATATGGATATTTGGATTAAGCAAACTGCAACTACAAATGTTATAAAAGTAATAAAACACAATGAAATAACGCGATTAATAAAAACTTATAAGAGCGATATCTGCCCTACCAGAGCTACAGTCATCCTAAAACTGGGCACCAATTCTTAACTGACAACATACTAAATCCTATTTTTGTTCACTATTGTATGGTTTTGTCTGTGTAATCTGACTAGCGTGTCCCAAACGGATTCAAAATTACAACAAAGTCCAACTAAAAATGATTAGAAATGACACAAATGTAAAGATTCTGCGTCAAACCGGAGTGCTACGCTATACTGCAGCTCACGCCATACACGAGGAAAGTGGTGTGCAGCACTGTGACGAGCTAAAGGTGGCTGATGCTGGCCATCAATCTCTGATCCTGGGAGATTAAACAAGGCCACAACGGTCTCTCACACACAGAGACGAACACACACACACACACACACACGCACACACACACACGCCCATGCACATGGACGACCATGTGAGAAGCAAGCCAAAGCATTAAAGGAGGGCGTGGACAGATGCTGAGAGCTGACATGTTGGGCTTACTGTAAAGAGGGACATTATCAGGGTAAGACATGCAAGCACTCATCCAGCACAAGCCTCTGATTGGGATTCATTATGACAGTCTTCTCCAGATTTCCCCTGACAGATGGTTAATGGTAATGTGTTAGACTTTGACATTTTATTAATGGGTTAATTTTGTCGCTGTCCATGCCTCTGCATTCCAAATAACTCTGATCCAACCCTCTACATACTTAGACAGACATCTGTAAAAATGTATACTGTGGGAGGAGCTCACATAATCAGCAGTCAAGACAGAGAGGTAATACACCAATACCAGGGTAACCTAAATAACTCAATAAATAACTACCAAACTAGCATACTGGTTGCTTTCTCATCTTTTTTCCCCCTTTAGTTAGAGATGACGGTGAAGATGTGAGTGTTCCTGACAAGCCTGGGAGAGAAGCAGGGGGTTGGCACTGCTGGTTAGCTCTGCGGGTCCCCAGGGAAAACTCCTTCAGCCTCAGTAACACACTGTCTCCCCATCCCTGACCCATGAGAACTACATATATATAGCTAGGGCTCAGCATGAGTACCACCTAAACGCAACAGGACGAGGATTTTAAAACCACGGCTGCATTATATTGAATGTAACAGTGTGTAACCTCATCTGTCTACCTAAGACATGTCTAACAAGTACTGTCTCTGAAGTCCCCCATCTATCCTGCGTCTCTCCTGCATTAACACTGCAGCGGTCACTGCACCATTCTAGTTCGTTAGCTTCATCTTCAATGATTGTGTTGACATGCGCAGACACCCTGGGTATGATCAGGTTGTTGCACATGCACAGGAAACTTGATATCCTGGTTTTAGAAGCCTGGATGTGCTGGAGCACTCCAATAGAGTTTCCATTACCAGTGGTTGAGTGGAGAAGCTGTATGTAAAAATAAAGATTGACCTCAACTCAGTACTGTAGTCTAAATAGTCTAAATGTTATCTGTGACTGAATTATCATGTTGTGACGTTGCACTTCCCCAATAAATAAAAGGAAATATCTAAATAGTGTTTGCCTCTCATAAAATTACAGCTGTCAGTCCTTCTGTACCTCTGATACCTCCCTATATATGCATTTTCTAAACGAATATGTGGAAAATACATTTGTCTGGCTCGTACATGCTAAATTATATGGAGCGTGCTTCCTGTACTCAGTGGTTCCTTTTACACAGAATCACTTGGCTCTGAATTAGAGTTGCATTTACAATCAAAGCCATTTTCCTGCAGCCAAAAGGAAAATGGTGAATAACAAAGAATGAAATCCGCCTACTATTCCTAATGGATTAATATAATTTACTGTACTTAACAGTTTATCTGAAATAATTACTATGTGGCTGACGCTATGAACCTCTCTGCTCCTCCCCCAAATGACGCTTTACGTGTTCAGCATGAGAAAAGAGCCACGATCTCCTCCCTGCAGGTGCATGCTTCTATTTTTAGACACTGGTTTACCCCTTGATGCTGACCCCAGACCAGCCCAAAGAGTCGCATCATCGCTCACCAATCTGAGTTGAAATTAATCCGCCAACCTTTACAGCAGGATAGAACCTTGTTTCTGACCATCGGATCAGTTACGGAGGACCCTGGGTGGCGGAGAGTATTAAATTAGGCCTTCCTTGGCTGGTCCGCTGGTCAGTGATGGAGGCTTCAGGGGGAACGGGAGCACACAGCACGTGACCAAGACCCCAGGGGATGTGGGATGGGAAGGAGGGGGAGGGTTAGACATGTGACCAGGCATGAGGAACAGATACATGCTAACATAACATGCGTGTACATTACGGTTATGTCTTTTTTCTGTCATCATAAGCCCTTTTCCTTTACAAGTTATTGATTTGGTTGCGCATACATATTCCTACACACTAACTATATGTGCAGCAGCTAGCATGAACAGAGTCATACACTTCAGGCTGCACATGTACCATACCCATAGGGACACACATCATGCATAGGCCCGCTAATACATAGTGTCCCTTTGCAGGCAGTGGTGTGATGGGGAGGAGCAGTGTGGATGAGTGAGAAGAGGGGAGGAAGAGCAGAAGGCTTAAGGGCTGGAAACAAACTGAGGACCAGAGGATGTCCAAATGTCACACAGTGTTAAGAGAGCATGGCTGTGTTTATCTATGTGTACAGTGTAAGCATTTGTGCAGCGATGGTTACGTAGAGCATTGTGACCTTCTCATTGAAAACTCTTCTTGTGTGATAATTTGAGACCTAATCACTAATAGTAAGAAGCTGATTGACAAAATAAGTTCTCCGGGGCTATAAACACACTCTCAACTTACTAACTTTTAATCGGACACGTGCAAAATCCACCTCACATCCTCTTGATGAGTGCACAATACAACATACAACCGCTACTTGCATAAGAGACTTGAACCTGTGACCAAACTATTGGTCAGAAGAAGAATTCATGGAATAAAGAAGAAGATCTGTCTCATTCTGCCCTTCTTTTTTTTGTTTTTAATCCATCGTGAGGCAAACGTTGTGATAAGAGTGCAATGCTAAACGGGTGGAAAACTCTTTCCAGAGGCAAAAGTGATTCTGCAGCAAATATGTCCAGTTTTATAGGCTGATTAAAGTTTTGTTATTCAGTCTTTCTTGAGGACCTAACTCACAAATCATTTAGCGACAAAGCAGCTCTCCACAATAGCCCAAATGATACCACGATCCCTCACAGAATTACCACCAGTGTTCCCCTGTGAAGAACAGGTGGCCCAGGAAGTACTGGATCTAGAGTTTCACGTTTCAAACAGGTGAAGGCATGCACAGGTTTCTCACAGTGTGTGTCTGTGGTGGTCGTAACCAAGGAGCTGCAGAAAGCACTGAAATGACACTTTTATAATCAAATCCGATTAGAAACATCATCATATCAGACTTTTTAACCGATGTCTACTTTAAAATGCATTTTCAGACAGGAGCCACCCGGATAAATTCTATACAAGGGGAACACTGGAGGTATTAAACCACTTTATCTGCCACCTCTCACAACCTGATTACACACCTCAGGCTGCAACACGTGTGGTCCGCATCCCTGACCACTCTTCCTAATGAGTTCATGTCTGACACTGTGGAACAGTACCTGCAGGGGATCAAGTGACTGACCCGAAAGGGCCAACAAAGCCTGTGTGTTCTCCAGATCACCAGGCGGCCAACGCCCTCGCTTTTGTAAACACACCTGGTGACTACTGGTAAACAGACAGAGATCCAACTTATCACGGGAAAGCAAGAAATGGAAAAAAATACAGCGACAATCCAACAACTACAGTTAAAGCTACTGACTGTTCATTGTTTTTCAACAGAACATCTGCTGCACCCTCACAATAATCCGGCACGCAACATCTTGTGATGCAGAAAAATTAATCCAGCCATCATCGAAAAGTGACCTGAAATGTCTCTGCTTTCTGAACATCCCGCTCCAGAAACACAAATCTAACCATGCCACATCTTGCAGTTGCATCTCTACAGCTCCTCAACAATGTGCTGCAGCTTCATCCTGACTCTGACCTCTCAGTCATTCACATGCAGACCTCTCTGGCACAGCTGAAGAGCGAATATAAGACTGCGATTTTGCTTGTCATTGCCTGGAGCTCCTGTGATGACTCTAAACGGGAGACTTGCTTTGTCGACTAATGTTCTCTGTATGAATATAAGAATTGTCTGCGGGTATTTTAACGACCTTCAATGACATTTTCATTTACAAGAGCACCAATTGTAAATATCAGGTTCATTTTACTCTCCATAAGAGCGTTACTTTGCCTCCTGTGGGTCTGGAGGGAGCTATAGAGTTTAAAAAAAATAACCATAATTGCTTGAACTACAAACTGGAGGTGTGGGGAGTGAAAGAAGGGGGCTTTTAGGAAGCAGTAAGGATCTGAAAGAGTTCGTTTTTTCCTAAAGATAACGTTACGTGACTCACAGCTGGGGGTGCTTTTTCGACTCGGATCGGCATGAAGCTCTCCTGCATGAGAAAATACATGTTTTCCTAATAAAAAAAATAAAAAGTTTAGGGTACAAGTGTACATAAAGACGTGAAGAGAGACTCCCAAGGTGCATTTCAAGAAACACCCGACCACCAAGCTTTAAATTTGAGCATGTACGTCGCTGATGGCGGACAGACGCTATAGATTGTGGTGGTGAGAGTACAGTTTGGACTAGCACTAAATAAAACTACATGTACAGTGACTTAAATTGGCCATTCCAATCTTATAATGTTTATTACAACAAGGTTTGGGAATGAAAACACAAGTCTAGAATGGAGAACGAAATAACGTCAGTGAATGCAACACTACCTGTTATCAGATGCCTGTCATACGTAACTGAAACAACAGAGGGGTGTCCTCAAGTGTCAACAGCAGATTTGACTGAGAGCTTGAATTCCATTTTTTTTGGCCAGTATAGATCTGAATCTCACAGGCTCCTTTCCAGGAATCTGAGTATGCTATTACATCGTTCTCAGCGAAGCAGATATGCGACCTCGTTTCTATGTTCTCCAGAGAATTCCGCAACAGCAGGGATGATGAATGTTTACATTATTACGCCTTGATATCTAGGCCAGGAGGTGTCCTCTAGAATCATATCAGATGTTGTAAATCGCACACATCCTCCATAGCAATCCCACAAAATAGGTGGCGTTTCGAGAAAACACTTAGGTCTGGGTTTTAATGTCATGTCATGTAATGTCTGCTTTAGTGGACCTTCCACATGTGCTTAGAGCCGGTGTGATTCTATAGCTTGTAGCTAGCTAAGAAGGGAGATGGATTATCAGCAACTGTACAAGCCCTGTGATTGGCCGAAAGCTTCTGTTGTCATGGTTTTCATCCCTACAGATGGCCATGGTTGCTGTGGCAATGGCAGCAATATCAGCATCAGCAGCATGAAAGGGAAGAAGTACACTGGGAACATCTCTCCATCGTTGCTTCTCTCTTACCTTGTCGAACGTAGGGAGATAACAAGTGTGATCACTGCACTGCAGTGGGAGGATGTGGTTTTTAAAAGCTGCTAGGATCTGTCTGAAATATCCAAAATAAATCTGCATGTCCTAAAGGCACAAATATATATAGATATATATATACACACATGACAAAGTGCTAAACACAAACAAATCCGGTGTTTTTGTTCGCCTTTTTTTTCCCCCTCAGAGATCACCAGGGTCAGTACAGCAGGTATAAGCTCCTCTCTTGCCCCAGAATATCAGTGCCATCTGTCAGCAAACCTCCTCAGGACCTTTGGCATGCACATCAGCATAACTGGCCTCGCTGCAGCACAGGAGGCAAACATTCTGCAGCCTTTTCACTATACATACATTAACATTTCGCAGTTAGAAAGACGGTAAGATCGCGCACACGCTTTTCCCTGCACATATTCTTCATCTACTGTAGCTGCTGTTTAAATTCAATGTGTCAAATCTGGTAAACCAACTGGAGGGTTAGCTCATGTATATTTTCACATGTTGCCAAAATTGCCAAAACTCTGGTGTCTAACTCCCTATGAAAAGAAATTACAGCCAAGTCGAAGCAATGCTCACCCTTGCACGTCTTGCATCCTTTTGAGAACATGATCAGAGTAACCTACCTGATAAATAAATCCTTTATTGTGGTCCACCGAGAGCATGGTGTGCTTCCTGTTAGGTTGGGGCAGGATGATCGCTAACTATCCTTGTGTGCAGCAATGGTAAGACGAGAGGCTAAGGCTCAGGGCCTGAGCCCCACTCTCAACTCAGAGTGTGTGTTAGCAATAATGTGTGAGAATCACAGGGAATAGCAGACAAAGACAGAATCAGCTCCTCTGTTGGGCTATCAGTCAAACCCTCTCTTCTCCTCAGCCGCTCTTCTCATGCTGGAATACGGCAGCAGCCTCACACTGAAAGCACCAAGAACACAACATAAAAACAAAACCAGGGAGCTCAGCGCTGCTCGGACTCTACCTCTCCCTCTGCCTCCAACGACTTTCATCCAGGGTTGCATCAAATGTTTCTGACAAGCGTCCATCCGCCAATCCCCCCAGAGAGATTAGCGCTCTGACATCACTGACATCACTGTGCCATGCACAGTTCTGCTCTGCTGAGCCTCCAAGCTCTGTAGCTCTGTTACCTAAGAGAAGCTGTAGGTCGCAGGGAGTCAAATAGCATCATTTTGCACCAGGGGCTTCATGCAGCCCCGGTACAGCAAACAGCTACACGCGCCATGGCCACTGCACACCTCAAGTAGAAGAAGCAGTGAGCAAAGTTGGTGCTGCAGTCTTACTGTATGCAGGATGAGCATCTTTACATGCATGTGTGTGTATGCATAACCTACCTGAGCCAAAGAAGCTGTTCTCAGGCTGTAGTGCATCGTCAGCGAAACTGTGATCGAGGCATAGTGTTCTAGAAACACATTGGGAGGAACAAGCAACTATTTTTGCAGCACTGCCTGAGATGGCTCTCTAATTACATCAATACTGTCTTTGTACTTCATGTCATCTTATATTTCTTAAAAATGACTTGAGGTATTCACATGTAAAGACGAGATGATAAAATCACAGTAAGCACAACACCATCTCATTTATATTCCTCTCTCCCCATCTTACCATCTGTCTCTCACATTCATCCAGATCTGTACCCTCTACCTGTCTTCATTGCCTCCTCATCCTCCTCTCCACTGACACTGCTATAATTAACCATGGAAAGGAGCACAGCCGGTCTAGGCTCCTAAATGCAGTGGGGAGGCTTCCTGCCTGCCTGCCCGTCAGTTTTTTTTACTGTTGGATCACAGAGATGACGATCCAAGAACACCATGCTCAAAAGAACAAGCTCCAGCAATCTTCCTCCATCTGTTCTCGCTGATCTGCAACACGACCAATCAACCAGCCCTAACTGGACAGCCTGGCAGACAGCCCGCTGTTATGCCAGGGTTTTAATTAGGATCATGCCAGTCAAGTCTGAGTCAAATCCAGAATCGGTTCCAGTCGAGATCCAGTCAAGATCAAGGCCAAAGCTTAGAGCTCTATGTCTGTAGCCTCTTATACAGCATACCCAAAGACAATACAGTCTGGTAATAATTCTAATCGTGTCCACAATTCAAACAAGGTTACAGTCAACCGTTTCATTCCTGAGCTTCAGGGCTCAAGTATGTGAAACTGCAGATTCACCCTTGCTGAGTGGCAACAGTTGAAGTATCACAAAGACAATGTAAAACAAATAATTTGTCTCCAACTTGTCCATTACTTTGCTATTTTGGGACATTTTGTTCTGCAGTTGTTAATGCATAAGATACTGACAAACCATAGTCTATTGACTAAGACTACAGCATTACAGCATTACATACACATGTGATATGTGTGACAATAGTGATCTAAGAATACATGACATCTGCTGAGCAAGCCAGCTAATTAAAGATATAAACTAAATACATTATAACGTCTTCTTGCATTATAATTTGACGGTTTCCCATGTTTTCTGTCTTGTCTTCTGTTTAGAGAAAATTGGTTATTGCGGTCTACATGTTTTGATGTACTGGGAAAATCTAAAATAAAGTGTTACAACTGTTCCTGGTCTAAATGGGTGAAAAAAGAACTGAGATCCTTTATTTAAATAAAAGTACCCCTAAAACAATGTAAAAATATTCCATTACAAATAAAGGTTCAGCGATATTATCAATAAATTGTGCCACAAATATCAAAAGTACTTCTCCGGCTAAAACATGAGGGAATCTGCAAAACCATGTGATCATTTCTGTTTCTGGTGTCCTTTTGAGAAACACCTTCATCAATACATTTTACTTTAGAAGCTTATCACATTTTTTTCTGTGTAAAATCTCTTATGAATAACTACTATGTGAAATAGTGAAATAGAAGTATAGTAGGAGAAAATGGGCGTAATTAAATACAAGTTCTCACAAACGTTCCCACTTAATATCGACTACTGCTCTTCACAAACTTTTATTCTACAAGAGTGACTGCCTTCCATCATGCATGGCATGCCCTTTATATTTCTTAGTGTATTCCTTTTATGACCATTTTTTAGATTATATCCTTGTATTTCTAAACCAGTCTTTAAGAAGTGCATGAAACTGAGTTATCACTGATATCACTGAGCAAATCAAGATGACATTTTTGCAGAAGCGAATGAGAGGTGTACTCACCACATCTTTATTTTCTTGGGAACTTTGCTCCTGCAAATAAAAAATAAAAAACAGCACAAAATCAATCGACAGGACAAAATCAAGGCATGTGGATACTTTATGATCTGTTAAAAACAACTCAAAACAACTTATAGATATTGAATTAGCAAAGATGGTAGAACAGAGTACAATAGGATAGTTGTCCTATTAAGGAGACCCAGAGATTCTCACCATGCTCACACCTCACATACCAAGGCGCATCCTGGTGAAACCATGACAACACTGCACTGAGACTGCAGGGGAAACAGATCAGCTATCCCACGCCACATCAGGCTTCACTGTAAGCTCTGACACAACCACAAACAGCAAACATGGAGGGTGTCCATTTGCCTCCAGAGCTACTGTTGCTTTTAACCCTTAAACAGGCAGGAGCGGAAAATGAGTTGTGAAAAATAATGTAATGTTATTTCCTATCTCATACGCATCTAAATAAAACATTTTTTCCACAGATATTTTTTTTATATTTAGATTTTGTGACTTGTATCTCCCGGGGTACGTTGCCCTATTAAGTTATAACAAAATGTCAAAACAGTTAACATTTTCAATGTTTTATTTGATGAAGAAAAATGACACATTCTTGTTCTGTTTTTGCTGTGAATATTAACACTTCTTCCTGTTTGAAACGACATTTTGAACACTAAACTTTGATCAACTTTCTTTCCCTAATCTGGCAACGTATCTCGTGGGATACCTCCATTTCAAAAGCTGCTGAATCACACCACAAACACTTTAACGCCATTTTTTCTTCATCGGGACATTAAGACAACAGTTCTAAGTAGTTTTATTAATTTTTAATGTTGTTTCATTGAAAATAACTATGATTAATTTATATTTACTTGCCCTCTGGTCAGCAGCCCTGCACAACTGGCGGCCATGATGATTTCTGATCAGGCTGACGAAACGATGACAGATAATTGAACCAAATCATGTCACCTAGACACTAATAACAGACAAGACTTTTGATAAATGATAACTTGATTGGGTGATGACCTTTAACAATGCCCCTTACAGGATGTTAAAGAGGTTGTACACAGTGCCTGTTTAAGGGCTAAACATGGTGAGCATTAAATAAACATATTTCATTTCTCTCCTCCGGCATTAGCAGACTTTTTTTTTTCCTTTCTCGAGACAGTCTCACCTGAATGCAAATGTACGGAGCCCCCGTAGTGTCAGTTGAGAGAGAAATAAATCCATCTGTAAAGGCTGGCCGCAGAAGGAGGCTCTGCCTTCAAGGGGCTCAATGTGTTACATTTGAGACAAGATTGTTTGACATTCTGCCAGGGGGTTCTTGGGCTCTGATCGGAGAGGACACAAATTGTTTCCTGTTGTACTCCATCAGCATGTGAGCCAACCTGAGCCCACAACGGACAGGATGGACCTCAGTGAAATAGATAGACTTTGATGCGTTTGTAGCATCTCTCCATTTCTCAGCTTGACAGATAATGAGGAATAACTACTCAGTGAAAAAAAAAAATCTGTAAACCCTGTTCTATGAGTTTAAGAAGGCCAAATGGTTAATGAACAGTAATAGACGCTCATCGTGTAAAGATGGAAAGACAGACGGCTTGTTGCATCCTACTGGTTAGGCACATACCTCCTTCTGTCTCCTAACTGATGAATCAGACACTTAATGCTCTACAATACCGCATACTTTAAGCAACAGCTTGACTGGTAAATCATATAATACAGCTGAAAGACAACACCTTAAAGCGCTTTTCCATGCAGACAGCATGGTTCAGATGAATGACTGTAGCTGCTGTGTAACACTGTATCAAGTCAAAATGCCTTCTGTGTGAACGTGTAGGCGTTTGCAATGAGAGACATGGCGAAAACATAGATTTAGCCAATTTATGGTGCGTAGCATCCATGTTTGGCATGATAACCAGTCGACACACAGCCAGTAAAGCAGGCAAAAATATGGGTCATTTCCCATTACTGATGTATTGAATGTGAATCATGTATCAACGGGACGTTTAATACAAATTGTGGCTGTATTTATTCGAAATAGAAATTACATGAGCTAATGAGAAGCAGTCCATTCATATTTGACTAAGATTCAAAGAAACAGTCTATGGAAATGGGCATAAATACAACAATAGCGCGTCTATTTAGTCTCACCGTTGGTAAGAGCGGTTCCATCTGAGCTCCTTGATCCGTGATGTCCATCTTTTCTTCTCCTTGGCTTCACAATCGACAAATCGTGATGCGCTATACTGTCCGTCTGTCAAACGCTGGCTGAAGACGAGGTCGGCTTTGTGATTTCTTTTTTCGCCCTGTGACATTCACCGGTTTTCACAAATGGAAGTAGCACAGCATTCCCGTCCTGCCCTACATAATTTACGCATGAAGGAGGGAGGTAGTGCTTCCCATGACATGCGTTTCAAGCCGGCGATGATGAGGCGCACAAGTGAGGCGCGGAGCCGCTGTGCGCATACTTGAATCCAAAATATTAATATGAATACAAAGCTAAAAAAAAAAAAAATGTTATTTATAGCCACATTTTGTGAATTCTAGTCCAAATGAAAATATAATTATCACTCAGTCATGAATTTAAAGCAACCTTGCGTTTCATCCGTCATGCTCTTATGTTATTAATGAAAAACGCCAGCTGCAGTCATGCACTGGCCAACCTTTCATTGTTCCTGGCTGCAGCAGCGCCGCTATGGTGAAGCTGCAGCCCCGGAGGCAGTTTCAGGACCGCAGTGTCAGAGCCCTCAATTTTTGCACGACAGCGTCATCTGCAGGACAGCTGGCCCAGCACTAAAACTTTATTCCACCCAAATGCTACTTTATTTTTTAACTAACAACAGATTTCAAGGTTTATTCCACCCAAAACCTACTTTATTTCTCCTTACTCATAGATTTAAAGGTTTATACCACCTATATAAATCACTGAACAACTTAATTTACAGCTGTGTGAGGCTGCATCTCAGAAAATCCATGCTTCTTACACTGTCAGCTTCAGGGTTCTCATTAGGATCAGTGTACAGTGCAAAACTATATAATATTTCTTCTTTTATACTATTATAAAAAATTCATGTTTTGAATTTCATTTCTCTAGGTATTTGTATATATATTTTTTGAGATATTGTATTATCCCACAGGGGGAAATTCTTTCTCTGCATTCCTATCCCTGAGGAGCAGTGGGCTGCCAATACATGCGGTGCCCGGGGAGCAAATTGTAGACCAATAATATCTGCTAATATCTGCCCCTGTTAGTCACTGTTATGTTTTTTTAGATCATCAAAATCATCTCTGTTGAGACTGGGATTATTTCAGAGACTTCCCTTTTCAAGTACATGATCGGATTACGTTCTTATAATTTATAGATGAGGCAGTTTTCCATGATCGAAACTGAATTTTTATTTCATGACTTTTTGTCATTTGTTAATCAGCACAATACACAAAATACAGCTTAGAGTGATGAGAATGTGATTACAATTGTAGGTGCTTGGCCAAAAACTTAGAACAAGTTTATTTTACAAAGTGCATTTAAATATGAAGAAAGAAAAAAGATCAGTCATCGTGTCCTGAGAGTCCTGCATGAGGATTTCAGGATTTCAGCTACCAGCAGTGTTCGTTGTTTGAAGTTTGTAGGCACTTTGTTTGTCTGTTTTTTTTTTTTAAATTTAAAAAGAGAAAGCATATCTGTATGCCATGTATACGAATGTTAAATTCTTTTCAATAGAAATATTTGAAACACAATATTGAGCTTGGATATGGCCCTTGCTTTTTTAGTCTTTAACATTGCGACATATCTTTGCCACATGTGACCTTGATAACTTTGATGTCTTGTGACTATGCTAAAGATGAGACTGAGCTGCTTTGGGTGATTTTTGCACTCTATTGAGTGCCCATTTAGTCAAGTAAAGTCCCAAGTCTTGTGACCCGTTTAAACCTTTAAATCACATTTCTATGTTGAGGTATTACAACATTACATGGCCCCAAATAGTGGGGTGGGTTTGAGCCTTAATCAGGGTGATTTCCCATTATTTCTTATGGGAAAATTCTTCGCGTTTTTTTGCGATTTTTGCCAATCATTACTAAAAGTCATAGCACACCATTCCCGATCGAGCCACACGTTTTGATGTATGTCTTGTGCATGTGCTGACAAGCGCTGCGAGACAAGTTACACGGTGAAAACGTGGAAGAATAAAAATAATGAGGTGGAATAAGTATGATATAATATGAACAGTCAGTGTGCTTCTGTGCTTTGCACAGGGAAAGCAAAGCCTGTGCAAAGCACAAAGCTCCTTCAGTATACACACTGAAGGAGCTGACTGGCCTTAGAAGGAAGTGTATCCAGAAACCAGGAAAAAGGGGACCCACTTCAGCTTTAACATCGTCTACCATGACACTAGCGGGAAATTGTACCAGTTGGTATTGTACAGCAACAGCACGGTTTATGCAGGCTACTAGCTGTCTATTCTGGTGCCCACTCTATATGTAAACATGTGCCTTTTCCTGCTTACAGTTTGAAAGATCTCGGCAGTACTGTTCTGTTGGTGTTTCAGGCACAGTAGCCATGGCCCCTGTTGAGTATACACAAATCACACACTTTAGACACTTTGAAATATATTTGACTTGTTATATAACTATACTGATGTAGATTTTTTTCATCCTATCTACATTCATCAGCTAAGCCCTGAGTCCTTATCACTTTCCGTTTCATCTCACTGCAGAATATTGAGATTGTGATGAGAGTATGGGAGGAGTTGGGCCTTACATGCGTTTCCTCTTGCAGGCTGTGTGTTATTGGCCGGGGTGGCACGTCGATTGGAGCGAAAGAGGCTGCTGATCGACGCCATTCGGCTGAAACCTGACCGAACCAGGAAGAGAAGCAAAAAGAGGGAGATGGAGAGCAAGAGATGTTACACTCTTTCATGAGCATTTATTGCTTGTAACTGCTGTAAAATAAAGGATTAGTTTGTCAAAAGGTGGGTATTGTACCTCCAGATGAGGTAACTGCTGCTGGAGCTGGAGCTGCTAAAACACATATTAACAAATGCAATTTCCAGATATCAACTAAATTGAATTTTAATTCAATATAAAACTTCTGTATTAGCAGTAAAATATACACACCTTACACATTAACATTTTAACATAAAAACCTTTCCCTTTTTTTAAGGTAAGGCAAAGCAAGGCTTATTTTTGTAAACACAAACTCATTTTGTAACTTAAGTCAACACAGTAATCCTGACAAACACTATAAGCAGTAACACCTAAATCCTGCATTTCTCTTGTCTCATCAGAATATTGCTCAAGGTAAGGTTCTTCTTCTGTTGTTTTATGGCGGTTGGCGAGCAACGTTTGGTGTGCATTACCGCCACCTTCTGATCTGGAGTCTGGATCAATACTACCTATACTACATTTTCCTATATAGTCCGGTTTTTCTTAGGAATGAGAACAGTGCCCTATAACCAACATGTCCTGAGTTAAGCTGTAACAGCCCTCTTAATTCCAGGTTTATTTTCTCTTTTTCCAATTGGCCTTTAAGTATTTGCCTTGGTATTTCGGACAATGCGTGATGACATGTTGGACTGTTTCCTGTGTGATACAGCTCTCACACCTGCCTGACTGATGTCTGCACAGGATTTCTTGTGTGCCGTTCAGCCCCATGTCCAGATCTCATCCTTGAGATTATGTCTTCTTCGTTTTTGGATCTACAAGTTTCTCTCATTTCAACTATTTTCTTTTGAATATTATAATAGTGCCTACCTTTAGTTTTATTATTCCATCGCTCCTGCCATTTCTTTTTCATTTTTGATATGATTATGCTTTTGACTTCTGACCTACTGTAGGTTACTTCCATATTTATATCTATTTTTTGTTGCATCTTTTGCATATTTGTCTGCTAATTCGTTCGCCTCTATCCCTATGTGTGCTGGTATCCATATAAAAGTAACTGTGACTCCTGACTGGTTTTTTCCTCTCTCTCTTCCTGCTCGTACCATAAAGCTAGAACAGCTATAGCAACTGAAAATGGAAATGTTTCAACGAGAACTCCCTTGTGATGATTCAATATTTTAAAGCAAATAAATCTTGAATGAAACAGTCAGTCTTTGATAATGACAAACAAAGCTGATTCAAATGTCAGGCCTGCAGAGGGAAGAAACAAAGTCTGGACAAAGCTCTGCTATAGTGAGGTTCACTAGGGATTTCGCACCTGGGATTTTGCACCCGGGATTTCGGACCGGCAACCGCGGACCGGCTCCCTCAAAAATCAAAAAAGCAAAAAGTGGATAATATGTCATCAGAAATCATGGCTATATGAAGTGATTTTAGCTCTTGAACTCCAAATGGAGGAAGAACTGATCTATTTTGGGCCACTGAAAAGAAAAAGAGATGCAGTCTCAGACCTGCAACATCAGACCCGTTGTTCCCGACCTGTGATTTCGGACCCGGGACTTGATGTTCCTGCCCTATTACAACCTTCTCATTCTGGTGAAGCCTATATCATATCACCATACATAGCTTTGTAACTATCTGCGCAATTTTTATTTTGACTTCCTCATGTTTAAGAAGAGAGTTGTTCAATTTCCAATAATTAGCTTAATTACCTTAATTACCTACTCTTCCTGCTTGTACCTGAGCTGCAGTACGGCGGGTAGGCTTACACTCTAAAAACGTAGCTGCAACTTCAGGTCACTTTGCACTATAAAGCTAGAACAGCTATAGCAACTGAAAATGGAAATGTTTGGAAAAATTAATTTGACTTTATTACTCTAAAAATAATGAATTAAATGAAATGAATTATAAAGAATATTGTCAGAACTCTAGTTTTACATTTTAATATGGCTTTATTCTTTTAATTTTTTTGTCTATATAATTATTGTGGTGGATGGGTTTGAGAGCCTGAATTGTCCTAGGAAGCTGTGTTGTCCGTGGGCAATTTGCCCCTGATAGGGTCTCCCATGGCATATTGGTCCTAGGTGACAGGCCAGACTAAAAGCGGTCCGGTGCGATGTAGATGGGTTGGCAGACAAGCGCGGAGGCCCTGCCGCACCGATCCCCCGCTGCCAAAACTGGCTTTGGGAACATGGAATATCACCACTCTGGCGGGGAAAGAACCCGAGCTGGTGCATGAGGTTGAGAGATACCGGCTAGACTAGCCGCTGGATATAGTCGGGCTCATCTCAACACATGGCACGGGTTCTGGAGCCAAGCTCCCCGAGAGGGGTTGTACTCTATTCCAAGCTTGAGTTGCACATGGTGAGAGGCGTCGAGCAGGTGTGGATCTACTCGTAGGCCCCCGGCTCGGTGCCTGTACGTTGAGGTTTCCCCCAGCCTTCTTGGAGTCCTTGGATGGGGTGTTCCAGGGTGCCCCTACTGGGGACTCCGTAGTTCTTCTGGGGGACTTCAACGCTCACGTGGGACTTTATAGTTGTGTCATCAGACCTACGACCATATGTTCTGGACACTCGGGTGAAGAAAGGTTCTGAGCTGACCACCACTCCTTTCCTATCTCTCCAGGGTTGGCCATCGGTTCTTCAGCAGGCTATACCACTGTTACCTCGTAGGTATCCTCTGCGAACGTCATCAGCCACTGCAACACATACACAGGAGAACTATAAGAAATACACTTCCTCATGACCTTAAAGCCACAGAAGGGATCCAAATCAAATGCTGATGATTTGAAAGTCAGCTTTTTAACTGACTGTCAAAGTGTGAACAGTAATCTGAAGTAAATCCATATATGTGGTGGACAGAACCAGTGACAGTGTCCTGAACCATCTTGTCAACCTTTCATCGTTTTCAGAGATTAGTTATGATGATAGCTCAGATGTGTCAGAGGGAAAGCAATGAGATTAGAGACAATACTTTAAATTACAGCAAAATAAATGGCCTACCTTCGTTACATGTTGATCAATGTTTGGGCCTACACATGCAATCAGCCCAACATTTCCTTTTCCATCAAAGTGGCTGCCGAGCAGCTTCATTAGGGTTGTGTTAGTTGATGGAAAAGTCTGGAAGAAAATAAAGACTGTGAAATCGTGCCTACTGGAATATTAGCAATGATGAAAAGAATATTTACAATATTAATATACACACAAATAAAACAGCTAAATATGATGAACAGATTGTAAAATACCAACCGTCTTGTTTCCGGTCCTCTGGTTCTCACGCATGGCTTTAATATAGTCCAACAGTTCCTTCTGGTCCTTGTTCATACACTCTGTAAATGAGACATCAGTAGAGACGATTGGCTTCTGAACAAACTGACAGTTGATCACAGAAATGGTTGACTTAAGAGAGAAAGAAACCCACTGACCTAGTTTATCCTGTATTAAGGTGGCCTCAGTACGTTCCAGGTCAACCATACAGAGCTGGTTGACATTCACCTTATTATCGAGCTGCAAAAATAAAATATCACACTGTTAGTATCACTCAAAAGCCACAGGAATCCTTTGTGAAATTCAAGAACCTTCATTCTTTGAATAAACATTTCACCATAAAGAATGAACAATGTCTCTTAATATGTAACACTAGAGGTGAACGTCACCTGTGGAAGGAGATTCCCATCAGCGTCTATAGGTGCAGAGACCAGCTTCAGAGTGACCACAGCGTGGGACTGTTTGTTGAATTTTGGTTCACGCGTATGGGAGTCTGTGCTTTCCTTTTGTCCTGGAGACAGAGAAGAGCATCATCAAAAAAAAACTAAGAATAAAAATACATTTTAAAATGTTTCAAACTTTGCAAAACTAGATTCAGTCTGCATAAAGGGGAACACAATGACAAAATATAATACTGTTGTATTCAGAACAACATAGTTATTATGACCACTCACCTATCTTAAACAGCTTAATAGCATCCTCTGCAGAAAAGACTTGTGTTTGTGCGCCCTTGTGCTGACGCTGATCTTCAAGGACAGTCATAGTTTTCCTGTAACTAGTTTATGAAAAGACAATGTGTGGTTTTAGTAAGACAAGCAGTCAAAGCTCTGATGAAAAATGTTGGATTTCAACAAATCCAAACACACTGAGGGTACCAGTACCACAGATAACCTGGATTCAAACAGGCATTGTGATTCAGAATGCACACACTGACTCTGAATCCTGTCTCTTACTTTTTATGATTTGGAGGCAGGAGATCGTAGATATATTTGCCGTAGATCTCATAGTACCTCAGGAACACACTGTAAGAGTACTGCTGTTCTGGCTCCGGGTCGGCCTTGTTCCTAAGAAACCAAAAGAAAGGCGACATTATGAACAGCAGGCCATGTACTATAAATTCACCTCATCTTAATGAACTATTATCACCATAAATAGTTAAGAAAGTCAAACATTTCTGTACTGACCGTTGATTGTTGGGCTTCTGCCTCTTCAAAAGAAGGTCCTTCCCCTTCTTGAACAACAGCCCAGGTGTGCCGTCTGGGTTGAACACCTGATGAAGATTGAAAACATTTGAAGTAAATGCCCCCCCCCAACTCCAAAAGTGCACAGTATTTGTAAGAGATCAAATAGACAAAATGTTAATGAAGGTTTTACCGATTTTCGAGTCAGACGTGAGTCGATGCTGTTGAACAACATGTCGAGTGCTCGTGGGAGGATTCCTTGTTCTCTGGGATCATCCATTCCGATCAAGGTGTGGGTCTTACCACTGTCTGTCACACCACATGCAAACAGCAGGCCTATAAACACAGACAATCACAACCACTTTATATCCACTTTTCACAGAGACACTTAAGTAATGTATTATATGCTGCTAAAATAAAACATACTTATGATTATAAAACTATATATATTATACAAACTAAAATTATGAATACACCTGTACATATACAGATAAATGGGGCTGAACTTGAAAGAGTTAATGAAAATACATTTCTTGGGGTAACTATAGGTGATGGAATCAGCTGGAAATCACACATTAAACATGTACAAACTAAACAGTCAAGAAGCATTTCAGTAATAAACAAAGCAAAGCAGGTTCTGGATCAGAAGTCAGTCCACATTCTATACTGTTCACTAGTTTTACCATATTTAAATTACTGTGCAGGGATTTGGGGCAACAACTACAAAAGTTCATTACATTCACTATCAATACTCCAAAAAAGAGCAATACGGGTCATTCACAATGTTGGTTATCTGGAACACACCACTGCATTATTCTACAGTCCAAATTATTACAATTTACAGATATTGTGGAATATCAAACAGCACAAATATTGTTCAAGTCTAAAAACAACCTACTACCAAGAAACATTCAAAAACTGTTCAGTGATCGAGAGGGGGGTTATAATTTAAGGGGAAAATTCAATTTCAAAATTTACAGTATTCGTACAACCAGGAAAAGTTTTTGTGTATCAATCTGTGGAGTGAAACTATGGAACAGTTTTAGTGTGGAGTTAAAGCAATGTCCAAATATCAACGTTTAAAATAAAGTATAAAGACCTGATTTTCACCAGGTACAGGGACGAATGCAGGGTTTGAAAATCACCAGGTGTTTACAGGGGTGTTTATTTATTTAGTTACTTAATATTTATTCTTTCTTAGTTTATCTTCCTCTTTGTATATAAATGATAATGTAAAGTTGTAAGATATTTGAGTTGGTATAAATATGTGTTGTAGGTGTATTTATGTGTATATGTATATATATGTATAGAATAATAAGGTATAATCACCATAGTTATTTATTCATTATATTTTATATGATATTAAATATTATATATACTGGATATTATATTACATACATGTATTGTTTAATAGTATATATAATATAGTATAATAAAATATAATATAGTATAATATAATACTATAGTATAGTAATACAATCAATGAGTTATGGAGAAGGGGTGGGATTGAATTAGTTTGGACTTCTTCTCACTCCTTTTCAAATATGTAAACAAGTCAAGTGTTTTACATTTCTTGCTTTATGCTTTTCAGTGTCTGTAAATATTATGTCCACTATCTTTACGTATTCGAAATAAACATCTCAATCAATCAATCAATCAAAAAACCTTTGGCTTGTGGCTGAAGCAGAAGCTCTGGCTTTTCCCTGCTCTAAACTATCCTTATTATATCTGCCTGTAAAAATCAGTCAACCTCTAGATTAACGTTATCAAAACCTATCATCACCTGATCAACTAATATGCTTCCAACACTAGAGAGAATAAAATGTACATTTTATGGCTCAGAAAACTCACCATTCTTCTGATGAATGAGGTCCTGAACCAGCGGTTTGGCCACGTCCTCAAACACGTCCTCCTGACTGGCATCACTGCCAAATACCCTGGAGAATGTGTAGTACTGCATCCATAGAGAACACAAAGTAAAACACAATCAAACAACGATGCCATGAACAGAAATCACTGACAGCCTGTATAGAATTTACACCAACCGTTTCGCGCTGTTCATGTCCGGTAGCGCCAGGGGCATTCCGGTCAGCCATCAGAACTGTAGAGGTGTCGCAAAACTCCACAGATTCAAGTTGTTCCAAAACCGGACGAATACGACAAAATACCTATAATACAGATGAAAGATGATGAGATACAGATCATTTAATACACGTGCATGTGTGTATGTGCGTGTGTTTTTTACTCCAGCTGTGTGTGCGTGTGTGCATGTGTGTGTTTTTTTACTCCAACTGTTTCAGTGTGACAAATAAAGTTATACTTACTTTCAGAATGGCCTTGTCCTTGTCTTTCCATTTCCATGTGTCCTGGCATTTGTCTTTGCCTTTTGGGGCTTGCTTCTCTTTGTCTCTGCTGTAAGTGATAAAAGAACAGAACCAAAGTCACACAAAATCGGCTACAGTTCAACAGTACATATCTAGAAGGAGTCCTAAATGAATGGGAGTGAACGGCACTAAACAGTGAAACTAATTATATTGCTAATTATATATTAGTGTGTTTTTCTACTCAATGCAAGTACTGATTTATAACAGCAGGTGGCGTAGTTGTTTAACTTACTTCATATTTAGAGTCTCTTTGAGTGTCTTGAGAGTGTCTTAGAGTGTCTTTAGAGTGTCGGGGGGGGGTTGACAGAGGTAGTGTTCGCACTTATATTTGCTAATTCAAAGGGCTTTGATGCTTTCATCATAATCACATGACGTCATGTGATGGTAAAAAGGGCTTTGATCTGTCTTCTGCTTTGATGAATTATGTGCGCGTCCCGAGAGACGTTTGCGGGATCCCGAGACACTTTTGCGTGTTCACGCAAACGTCTTCAGCGTTAGATAATTGTACTTCCGGGTAATTTCGGCACCATAGAAACATGGAAACAACTGTGGGAGCAGGTGATGGAAGAGGAGAGGGGGAGAGACACAGAGAGGAGGGAGATAGAGAGAGGGAGACAGAGAAGAGGAAGGGGCAAAGAGACAGAGGAGGAGATGAGGGGGAGATACCCTGCAATCCAGATGTCTATGAATGATGTAACATCTTTACGGCAGAGTCCCATCTGACACAACCAACAGATCCTTATCAGGCTGTGAACTTGTGCAACTAAGAGAGGTCATCAGTGCAGCTCTGTAGGTCACAAGTATTTAGTTGTGTCCTGTAGTGACCAATGAGTTGAGCTTTGAAGTGGGGGGAGCTGTTGGTCCAACTGAGACAGAATTGGGACACAAAAATCTTCTCTGTGAAAATTAAAAGGACTTCTACCACCTCTAAAACCAAGTAATACAAACACCAACAAACGTTAATTGACAGAAAAGCACAATGACAACATCTGTGCATGAACAACCTGTGTTGAAAAGCAGTATGAAGTAAAACCACAAGTTTTTGATCTTGTTATATGGAAATACTTTTATAAAATGTTGTTCTGTATTGTTATTCTGTGTGAAACACTGGCCTGCAATCCAGATTAAAGTTCAAATTTGCCCGATCCGTGTGGCTTGTTAATTATTTAAGATTAATTATTTTAGACTTGATGACTTTCATTGTAAACATCGCTTTTTGTAATATTGGAAATAGTTTTGTAAATAATGTAAATAATTGTTTCAATGACAAAAAAAAACCCAAAAACAGATAAACAAACATATTAAATAAGATATAATAAACCATACAATAAGTGTGCCTGTTACTATTAGGCCTGATAAGGTCTGCTCTCAAGTTAAAAGGATGTCCATTTTAAAGTAGTTGCTGGACAGGATGTTGTCAAACTCAAATTCAGGATAAGAACTGGAAGTCCATGGTACTTCAAGGGTAGCTCCACAGGTATGAACAACAGGCCTTCTGTTAAGCCCAGTTTCAGCATTAAAGCTTATCATCATTTTGTCATATGACAGAAGAACCAGTGCGGAAACACAGGATTTTTTCAGCTTTGGTTTGGTCAGCAATTTTCACATAAGGTTGGAGATGGTTAAGGATTGCCTGTTCCCTCTGAGACAGCACCACATTTTTTTTTTTACTGATTTGTGTTTAATTGGTTCTGATGCACTACATCACTGTCAGATAAGTTCACACTTTTTCATATCAGTGTTAAAACAATACTCACATACACATTTACACAACAACTTTTGTGGCTGTCATTAAGATGTGATTACAGCCTGCAATTTTATTTTTTTTAAAAAGACAGACAAGTATAATTATGTCACAGATTAGTGTTTATAAAAGCTGCCGCACAATCCCATAAATCAAGTCAAAAGGACTCTGTTGACTTCCACTACTACTCTGCAGCTTTCTAAACTATACTACTGCTATTTGTTTTTAATACAAGTTGTGCATGACTATACTATACCACTATTCATTATGAATGTAGGCCCAGGAAAAATATTTCAGAATATTTTGGAGTTGGGGGAGGGATATAATTTACGTTGAATTCCCCATAGTTTACTGTTTCTCTGAAGCCTTGGTAGTTACACTATCTTGATGGCATCATGGCTTGTGGGAGACTCTGTGGGAGATTTGTGGCTGACGGTGGAGCCGGTTGTGTAGGGGGGCGGCCAATGGATGAGGGCCTGTTTGTAGTTGGTTACTTCATCTGGATTCATTGAGGTCTTCAGGAGGTGCCCAACCTTCATTGAGTGTTTCAACCTTTATCCTCAACACGCTCTAGTTGGCAGGCTGGCAGTGGTGGCCAGGTCACTGCCCCTCTCGTCCGATTCTGCAGGCTGTAATGGCCGCCCCTCAAAATTATCTGGCAAATGATGATAAAGTGTGGGATATGATATAGTAGAAGTTTAAGTGTGGTGATATAACACATCATTGTATTTTGTGTAGTATGAGAGGTTCTTACAGCAGCCAGGACATGACGGACGCCATCCGGCAGAAGATGGAAGCGGACACCAGTGCTTTGGCCTGGACTGATGGTGGCTGTGATGGAGGCCAAATCCCAAAGATGACACTGAAGTCTCAAGAAATTTCTTTCATTATTGAAAAACTCAGGATAGCACTCATTTGCACAACCCTGTACACTTTTACAAAATGATGTCTGCTATTGTTGTTCTTAGCGTTATTGTTAGGAAGCATGAAGGAAGAAGGAGAGAGCGGGCCAAGATGGAGTCTGTGCAACACTACTGCCATGAGTCTCCAAGAAATTCAACTCCAAAATAAAGCTTGAACGCTGCTACTACCTCAAATGACACCGTAATGCACTTATAAGCTGTGTACATGTTTACCAAACTATGACACTGTAAGGAAACTGAGCTGTACCAAAGCTAACATTCTAAGCTAGCATCTGAGGGGGAAAAAGTTATATCCAATGAGTTTAAAAAAACCCACAAAAAAACCCATCCATGAAGTCATCACACATTCTGGTATAAAAGGTGACATCAATCCAAAACAATTTTTGGGCTAGATTTAACCGTATGAACCAGCGGATCAAAGCCACACACCCAGACAACCAGTCAATGAACAAACCTGCAGAGATGACAGAGGAGCAGAAACCTGAATTCACAGACCAAGACGGGTCCAGCAGTGAAGGTAAATGACCCTGAAGTCTGTAAGATAGCATGGGTACCATAAACTGTACAACTGGTTTCATACTCAGGTGTCAGACACAACAAAAATCTCACTGTTTTAGTCAACTAAATATCGTAGTGTTGCTTGTAGCTAGACAGACAACGGAAAAAGACTGACGTGGAGACAGAATCACAGTTGAAAGCTAAATAGCCCCGATTTATTAACCTGGCCGGAGGACAGCTAACCCCCACGGATGAGGTGTCCCCGGGAAAACAATTCCCTGTCACATTTGTGCTCTAATTAGTGTATATTACTAATTTGAAAATCAACTTTTCCATGTCTTATTCACCAACAGATGAGCTCAGCAATACAGATGAAGAAATAAACAGTTGTGTGACCAAATTGATGACCTACCTGAAAGTGGCTGAATCACAGGGTGAAAACCCTAAAAGGTAACAGGCTCATTTTCTGCTACTCAAATAATTGTCTAAGTGTGTGTCCTTCATTACACATTTTAGCAATGATGTATCAGTATTTTTTAAAAGACATTCACCCATTTAGTCAAACTCATCATCTACATCAGAGGTCTTGAACAGGGGTTCCGTGACCCCTAGGGGTTGAAGACGTTGAAGACCCCTGATCTACATGTTAGCCCTGCACACAGTTATCAGGGGTGCCTCCAGACTTTTTTCATAGGGGTGCTGTAACTGAGTTTCAGGAATTCTCTTATGCGGTTGTGGTATACAGGCTAGTAAAGTGAAACTTTTTCATTATGAGAGATGAGCAATACCGATATACTATGGTTTCTAACGTGACAGTTAATGCAATGCTAAACTTTACAAGAAATACGTTTCCTCTTTTTCAACTATTATTTTATTTTTTCCCCATTATGTTCACATTGACAGTTATTCAGATTGATAGATGACAACACTAATTCTCTCAGTGAAAGTGGATGAGAAGTGGTTTTGATTTGCATGTTCATTGCTCTGACATTGTCCTTCTGTCCAGATTCAACTCCACCGACGTTTTTCTGAAGAAGGTTGGTGAAGGCCGCTTTTGTGATGTGTTCACGTGTCTTGATAAGACAACAAAAAAGAAAGTGGCAGTGAAGATCTTCAAGGACACTTGTAAAATGGAGGACATAGAGAGAGAGGTAGATTTTTGGACTCCAACTGATTCTTTTGACAGACACTACATTCCTTTATTTGATGTTAACCACATGTGTCTGTGTGTCTCTTTCTCACCAGGTGTCCATGTTAGAGGAGATTTCTCTCGGGAATCCATTCAACAAATTCAATGTCAAATTCCTTAAGCAGTGTGAGCACGATGGACGGACCTGTCTCATATTTGAGAAGCTGCAGCAGAACCTTATTGTGTGGACAGAAGGGGAGGGACTGTATTTGCGTCGCATTAGATCTATTGCAATACAGGTTCGTATAATTACCTCCAACATGGAGCTGATGTTTTCACTGACATTGTCTGTCTGTGTGTCTGTCTGTCTGTCTGTCTGTCTGTCTGTCTGTCTGTTAGCAGGATTACACAAAAACTACCTGTCAGATTTTGATGAAACTTGGTGGGAAGGTTGGGGGGTGTGGTAGGAAGAACACATTAAGATTTGGAGTGGATCTGGATAAAGGGGCAGATCCACTTTTTTCTTTTTACTTTTATTGCAAGATGGGCTTTTTTTTTTATCATTTCCATCTATGATGTCTTTGTGACATGTGACTATGGAGGAACTGAGGCCCCGTTCACAATGCAACAGTTTTGTTAAAAACAGAAAAGCTTTTCCTTTGCATTTCAAAAAAGTTCCATGTTTATATGACAGTTGTGTGAAAACAGTCATCATGTACACGAATCTGCAAAAATGGCTGAATGGCTTGTATGCAAGCCAGACCAGTAGTTTGCTGTGTGACCTTTCAAATCAACATCCCAGAATGTCAGCTTAGCTATTAGGCTGAAAATGTAATAGCCATGCACAGTGATTCCATGTCATCACAGTTTTCATTGGAATTGTGTTGTTCCAGTTTACACAGTGACATTTTCAAAAGAATGATTTTCAGTCCGCCAAAATGCTGTTGTTGTGTAACTGAACAAACCTTAACTACAGTTTACCGTTATAAGCAAGACCAATTTTCATGTAAACGGCACCTGAGCTGCCTTGGTGTAGGTTTGCATTCTATTGTGAGCCCTTCTACTTTGAACCAATGTATTGTTCTATGTACTGTATCTGCTGCTCATCAATGAAAACCCGAACCTGAACCCTAAAACTGAATCCCAAACTTGTCCCATCTTGTTTGTTCCTGCAGCTGTTTCTGGCTTTGGATGAACTCAAGGCTGTTAATATCCTGCATGCTGACATCCATCCGGGAAATATCATACTTGTCAATAAGACTGTGCCGGCCTACTACGTAAAATTAATCGATTTTGGCATGGCCATTAAAGCTTCAGATGCCCAGCCTGGAATGGAACTTCAGACACTTGAGTACAGGTATTTTTATCCTGCCACACATCCATTAGTCTAATACAGCTTATATCATTTTATACATCCACGTTGTTGTCTTGATCTTCATAGCTTGCCACCCATTTCTCATCTTTGGCTCTTGTCTTCCCTCCTCAGGGCTCCAGAGATTTTTCTTGGCCTGCCCTTCACTGAGGCCATCGATATGTGGGGAGTCGGCTGCACCCTGGCCTTCGCCTACCTGGGTCACAACCTCTTCTCTGCTTCCTCTGAGGAACAGATGGTAGGTCAACTACTTCAGATTAATGCACACAGCCAAGTGGGAACTTTCTGCCCAATGTCAAATGATGTGACTCTTTTATCTGCAGGTAGAGCGTATTGTTGAGCTGCTGGGTCAGCCGGAGGACCACCTGCTCCGTTCTGGCAAATATACCCAGCGTTATTTCATGGAAGATGAAGCTGCTGATGGTCCTACATGGAGGCTAAGGGTTGAGTAACCATGTTTTACTTTGTTTGAATTGATTGTTTTATTTAAACTCTTTTAAAATGGCTCTCATACATATGTTGTCTCTTTAGAATCCAGGAAAGCAGAATAACTCCACTGACAAGTTCAACTGTCTGGACGACCTGGTTCATGTAAGCACTTCCTGTTGTATCAGTTAAGATTGGAACAGTAGGAAGGGACTGAGCTAACGCAACTGAATCTGTTTCCAAATCCAGATGGAGACAATTGAATATGATCAGGAATATGATGACAAGATGCTTTTTGTGGACTTACTGAAACAGCTGCTGCATGTCGACGCAAATCAGAGAATCTCTGCCCGTCAAGCTCTGAAGCATCCATTCATCACAATGGATCACCTGATCAATCACTTTGCGGAGGATTACTAGTAAGTGACTGTGTGTCTGCTAGTGGACATCACATATTGTTGGATGGACTAATTGCTTTATTGATTGATTGATCCATTAACTGATTGTCATACTTATTCCAGTAAAAAGGAGTCTAAAGACACCCTGAAGGACTGCCCAGTGTTGTCAGAATACTTAGAGGACAAGTCAGCAAATTGGACACCTTTCCAAGAGTTCCATGGTATGTTTTATGTATAGTGAAATATACAGTATTTACCTCATTTAATCAGGACACCACACAACCTTCTATTGGGAATATTCTTTTAAATAATCAATTGATTATTCAGTTAATATCAATAATAGTCCAATGTCTAAAAATGAAAAGTTCTCATGCACATTGACCTTAGTTTCTCTGTTGACTTGTTAAAAAATATACTATAAAAAAAAATAGCATTTCAAAGATGAGGTAAATTAGGTGCAAGAGCTTCGAGACAGCCTCTTCACCTTTCATTCTTCTTTCATTTTCTTAAGAGATAAGGAGTTTATTTAGTTGGAATTAGTTAATTTGACGTGTATTTTATGAACACATAAATCTCTTAACATCTTCCATCATGGCCCACAAGCTACAAAACAGTGATGTAAGGATATTGCAAGATTTTATATGGAGAAACATTTACTTACTTATATAAACAAGAGTTTAACCCTATCTTACAATGGTGGCATACAGAAATATATAATCTGAGCGATTAATACTTTTGACCTTAGTTGTGGAGAGTTTGTGTGCAGACGTTGGGTTCATAGGCAGGTCTAATGATATATTTATTGCAGTGAGACCATTTATCTCACCCTGGAAAAAATGGGAGATCCAATGGTTGCTTGTTTTAATTAAACAGGCTATAGGCCTTTTCTCGCTACATGTGTCAGCGCTATAGGCTACCCTCTGCTGCCAATAGTGACATTTTGGAAAATATTGGAAACATTGTTTAAAATGTAGAAGTTACTCAAAAACAGTGTTTTTATTGCAACCATTTTAAATCTCTTTTTAAATCCACTTATTTAAGTGAATGGAAAAGTTCAGAATATCATCAGTATTTAATACATTCTTGTTCCTGTGGTCTTAAAATGACACGTTAACACTGAAACACAAGGACATTATTCATTGTTTATGTTTTAGTTCATCTTGTGTTGATTCAATGAGCCTGACACGTTTTTCATCTCCATGTTCACCTTCTTTCCTCACAGTTGTAACGACACATTGGGACCAGGAAGGTAGAATTATATTGTACGGCGACTCTTCTAGCTACACTGTCCTGGAGAAGATCGGTAAAGGCCTCTATAATTATGTGCTCAGGTGCCAAAACAACACAACAAAAGAGGAAGTGGCAGTGAAGGTCCCCAAATTGAGTGATAAACATATGATGCCCCAGAGGCAGAGGTAGATTTTTGGACTCCATCTGATTCTTATGACACACAGTACATTCCTTTTATTTGATTTTGTATACTTAACCACAGTTTGTACTATGTAATGTGTCATCTCTCTCTTTCCTGCCCAGTTGGCCACCATGAAAGAGATTAATGCCAGGAATCCAGACAGCAATTACATAATCAAGTTCTTAGACCTGTGTGAGTACCATGGACGGACCAGTCTCGTATTTGAGATGCTGGACACGAGCATCCTCAATGACATATACGACCATGGGAAATTGACTCTGCGTTCTATTAGACCTATTGCAAAGCAGGTTTGTGTCATTTTAATATGGAACCAATGTATTGCTCTATGTACTGTATCTGCTTATCAATGAAGACTCAAACTCTAACCCTAATCCTAAACATCAGCAAATGGAAAACTTAATCCCAAACTTGTCCTGTCTTGTTTTTCCTGCAGCTGTTCCTGGCTTTGGGTGAACTCAAGGCTATAAATATCCGACATTATGACATCCATGAGGGAAATATCATGTTTGTCGACAAGCAGAACCAGCCCCACAGGGTAAAATTAATAGACTTTGGCTCGGCCTCTAAAGATAAGAAGGACTTGGATGAGGCTGTGGATGAGGTCGTGGATGAGGTCGTGGATGACACCGTGGATGAGGTCGTGGATGAGGCTGTGGATGAGGCCAAGCCTTCGGTCGACGATGAGAACGTCCGTGGGCCCGTCTATACAAGCACTGATATGTCGTCAGTCGGCTGCATCCTAGCCTTCCTCTACCTGGAAGAACGTGTTTGTGCTAATTATTTTGATATTGACTATGAACTAGGCCTACGTGAGGAAAGTGAAAGTGAGGAATGGGTACGGGAAAATGAAAGTGAGGAAAGTGAAAGTGAGGAAAGTGAAAGTGTACACAGCCAAGTGGAAACTATTTCCCAAACGTCAGAGAATAACTCCACTGACCAGCCCAGCTGTCTGGAAGACGTGGTTCATGTAAGCACTTTCTGTTGTATCCGTTTGAAACAGCACTAGTTAATAATTACCTGTCTGAAAGGAAGGGACCGGACTAATTTATCTGTATCTGTTTCCAGGTGAATTCAAGAGACAGGGATGCTGAATCTGAGGACCTGGATCATGTAAGCGCTTTCTGTTGTATCCGTTTGAAACAGCACTTGTTAATAATTACCTGTCTCTGAAAGGAAGGGACTGGATTAATTTATCTGAATCTGTTTCCAGGTGAATTCAACAGACAGGGATGCTGAACCTGAGGAACTGATGGCCATTGAAGAACGTGAGGACAGGATTGCTTTTGCAGACCTACTGAAACAGATGATGCATTTCGACGAGAATCAGAGAATCTCTCCCTGTCAAGCTCTGCAGCATCCATTCATCACAATGGACCACCTGATCAATCGCTTTGAGACCAATGATTAGTAAGTGACTGTGTGTCTGCTAGTGGACACCACATATTGTTGAGTGAATTAATGGTTTTATCGATTGATTGATTAATTGACTAACTGATTGTCATACTTATTCCAGTCTGGAAGCCTCCCAAGCTATCATGAATGAGTGCCCAGTGTTTTCAACAGACACAGTGAAGAGCTCCTCAGGTTGCCCACCGGACCAAAAGTTCTCTGGGCCCAGAAAATTGCTGCAAAGGATTCACAGATTCTTTTGTAGAGTCAAGATGTCTGACGTAAAAATACCTCCCGTCCCAGATAAAAACAATCCAGAAGTCTGCTTATCTGGTGGAGGACTACCTCAATGCTTCAATGATGAAGATTTAACTGCCAGATCTTCTGAAGGAGCTAAACCAACAGACTTCACTCCTGCTGTCTCAGCCTCGTCTGGAGGCCTCAGGAAATTGCTGAAGAGGATCTCCAGAGTCAAGAATTACCTTTGCTGCTGCTTGCATCCCAATGTGGAGGACTAATTATATTGTCAGATATAATCAGATTGACTAAAGCAAATGTGTAATTAATGACTTGGGGCAAGAGCTCCTGAAGTTGATAACATGGCATTTTAAAGATCAATAAATGACATTCAGCCTGTGTAACATTGTCCTGTAAATGTCTGCTGTTTTTCAACCCTAGTCCTTTTAAGGCTCCGCATGCTTTGTGTGCACAATGCTCTGTTCTCAGAGTCTAATCCAAGAGTACGCAATACTTAGAATCTCTCTCAAGCAAAAAACGTGCAAACGTGGAAACTTTGTCTCTTACTTTTAGACTTGTCATCCTAAATGTCAAACTTTGCCAGTGCTTTGTTGCCTCTGTCCAAATTTGTTTGAAAAACACACGAGAGATATCAAAATCGTAATGTTTATTTGCAAAATATGAATGTTTATCAACATTTCTATCTTGTCTTTTTCACTGTATTCAACTGAATATAGGTCAACAAGTGCACGTGAGTCAGCGTTATTAGATTTTCTATATCGCATTTATCCTTTTTAACATGCTGTGTGTGTGTGTGTGTGTGTGTGTGTGTGTGTGTGTGTGTGTGTGTGTGTGTGTGTGTGTGTGTGTGTGTGTGTGTGTGTGTGTGTGTGTGTGTGTCTGTGTGTGTGCCCTGTGGCCATGTGTTAACTCGTGACTTAGACTTGATGACTTTCATAAACTTTGCTTTTTGTAAATATTGTAAATAGTTTTGTAAATATTGTAAATAATTGTTTTTTCCAGCAGTCCAGTTCTGTAGGGGTGGGAAGCTCTTTTTGTTGGCTCATCTTTTCTCCTGTTTTTCTTTTAGAAAAGTTTGCTTTACTTTAATGATAGGTAAGTTAGTGTAAAAACCTGAAGCTTGTTTTGTTTGTTATTTTATTTTTCATTGCCCACCAATCAGCTTTGTCCTGAACTCATGGCTGTTTAACTAATGGGTATCTTCAAAAGCCCATCAACATCCACCTGTGTATATCTAGGGGTAAAAGTCAAAATCTAGTCCTTCACCATAACTCAAACTCAGATTAGTTGGTTTGATTTAATAACCTGCTAAGAACAAAATACTCACAGCATGGAAAAGCAGTTTGCCAAGCAGCCATGTCCTGTTCTCAGATGTGACTGGAGGCAGATCCCAGGACAGTGCCAGCTCTCTGACGTTGTGCTTTTCTTCAGGTGATAAATCCGCTGTACCGTCCAGCTGTTATTGAAAAGTAGATAAGACCCTTAATTTGCACCGTCACGTGGCATTTCATCACAAATTCAAAGAACATTCTAAGTGACATCTATCAATATAATTAAGTTTTTAAAGGATTTATTCAAGTTTGCTTTCAATAATACTTTAGAATTCCTTGTGTGATGTGATCGAAGAATTGTCTTACATTGAATTGCTGAATAGACATAAGATATTTCAGATTCAGATCACTTTATTTGTTGATCAATTGTTGATTTAATTGAGATCTATTGGGGCTTCTTCTGGGGATCCACCAAAGAGCACATGCAAGATTACTGGGCTCAGTCCACCAAGGCATGGCCCCCCATGTAGGAATGAATGGCCAATCATTCGACCAGCAACAACAAAGAAGTCACTCTCCAAAAGGAAAAGGTGGAGGGAATCAAGCGTTCCTTTTCACCCTCAAACAGCAGAGTTCCTCTTGGTGCTTAAAAACGATTAGTCAAACAAATATGTGTTAATTTAAAGGACATAGACGCTCTGCTGCCAAACAGCATTAAGTTAATGTACAGGTCTGGTATTGATGAAGATTTCGCTTCAGCCTGACACTGGCACTTATGAAACTCATATCCTGATGGCTGATAAACATGCATTGTCAGATTACTAGTGATTTAAACAGAGTGCATCATAAAACAAAATCACAACACATCTGCAAAATAAATGGGGATAAAAATCATGACACATCCAATGAGTCTAAAGAAAATAAATAAATAAAAAACACCCATGAAGTCATCACACCATGATGTCATTGGAAAAAAGGCTTTGATCTTTTTCTGGTATAAAAGGTGACATCAATCCAAAACATTATTTTATATTTATATTTAACAGTATGAACCAGCTGATCAAAGCCAAACACCAAGACAACCAGACAAGGAACAAACGTGCAGAGATGACAGAGGAGCAGAAACCTGGTGAAGGTAAATGACCCTGAAGTCTGTAAGATAGCATGGCTACCATAAACTGTACAACTGGTTTCATACTCAGGTGTCAGACACAACAAAAATCTCACTGTTTTAGTCAACTAAATATCGTAGCTTTGCGTGTAGCTAGACGGACAACGGAGAAAGACTGATGTGGAGACAGAATCACAGTTGAAAGCTAAATAGCCCTGATTTATTAACCTGGCCGGAGCACAGCTAACCCTTGAGGTTGAGGTGTCCCCGGGAAAACAATTCCCTGTCACATTTGTGTTGTAATTACTGTATATTACTTATTTGAAAATCAACTTTTCCACATCTTATTCACCAACAGATGAGCTCAGCAATACGGACGAAGAAATAAACAGTTGTGTGACCAAATTGATGACCTACCTGAAAGTGGCTGAAGCACAGGGTGAAAACCCTAAAAGGTAACAGGCTCATTTTCTACTATTTGAATAATTATGTAAGTGTGTCCTTCATTACAGATTTTAGCAATGATGTATCAGTATTTTTTAAAAGGCATTCACCCATTTAGTCAAACTCATCATCTACATGTTAGCCCTGCACACAGTTATTTTTTCATAGGGGTGCTGTAACTGAGTTTCAGGAATTCTCTTATGTGGTTGTGGTATACAGGCTAGTAAAGTGAAACTATGTCAATATGAGAGATAAGCAATTCTGATATACTATGGTTTCTAACGTGACAGTTAATGTAATGCTTCACTTTACAAGAAATACGTTTCCTCTTTTTCAACTATTATTTTATTTTTTCCCCATTATGTTCACATTGACAGTCATTCAGATTGATAGATGACAACACTAAATCTCTCAGTGAAAGTGGATGAGAAGTGGTTTTGATTTGCATGTTCATTGCTCTGACATTGTCCTTCTGTCCAGCTTCAACTCCACCGACATTTTTCTGATGAAGGTTGGTGAAGGCCGCTTTTCTGATGTGTTCACGTGTTTTGATAAGACAACAAAAATGGAAGTGGCAGTGAAGATCTTCAAGGACACCTGTAAAAAGGAGGACATAGAGAAAGAGGTAGATTTTTGGACTCCAACTGATTCTTTTGACAGACACTACATTCCTTTATTTGATTTTAACCACATGTGTCTGTGTGTCTCTTTCTCACCAGGTGTCCATGTTAGAGGAGATTTCTCTCGGGAATCCATCCAACAAATTCAGTGTCAGATTACTTAAGCAGTGTGAGCACGATGGACGGACCTGTCTCGTATTTGAGAAGCTGGAGCAGAACCTTGAAGTGTGGATAAACGGGGACGATTTGTTTTTGCGTTACATTAGATCTATTGCAATACAGGTTTGTTTAATTACCTCCAACATGGAGCTGATGTTTTCACTGACATTGTCTGTCTGTCTGTCTGTCTGTCTGTCTGTTAGCAGGATTACACAAAAACTACACAGATTTTGATGAAACTTGGTGGGAAGGTTGGGGGTATGGCAGGAAGAACACATTAAGATTTGGAGTGGATCTGGATAAAGGGGCAGATCCACGATTTTTTAAAAACTTTTATTGCAAGATGGGCTTTTTAAAAATCATTTCCATCCATGATGTCTTTGTGACATGTGACTATGGAGAAACTGAGGCCCCGTTCACAATGCAACAGTTTTGTTAAAAACAGAAAAGCTTTTCCTTTGCATTTCAAAAAAGTTGCGTGTTTATTTGATAGTGGTGTGAAAAAAGTCGTCATGTACACGGATCTACAAAAATGGCTGAAAATGTGTTCCATGCAAGCCAGACCAGTAGTTTGCTGTGTAACCTTTCAAATCAACACCCCAGAATGTCAGAATGTCAGTGTTGCCATGTCATCACAGTTTGCATTGGAGTTGTGTTTTTCCAGTTTACACAGTGACATTTTCAAAAGAATGATTTTCAGTCTGCCAAAAGGCTGTTGTTTTGTAACTGAACAAACAGCAATTACAGTTTACCGTTATAAGCAAGACCAATTTTCATAAACAGCACATGAAAATGCACATTTGCATTCTATTGTGAGCCCTTCTACTTTGAACCAATGTATTGTTCTATGTACTGTATCTGCTGCTCATCAATGAAAACCCCAACCTGAACCCTAGAACTGAATCCCAAACTTGTCCCCTCTTGTTTGTTCCTGCAGCTGTTTCTGGCTTTGGATGAACTCAAGGCTGTTAATATCCTGCATGCTGACATCCATCCAAGAAATATCGCGCATGTCAATAAGAGGTCCAGGCCCCACTACGTAAACTTAATAGACTTTGGCATGGCTATTAAAGCTTCAGATGCCCAGCCTGGAATGGAACTTCAGACACTTGAGTACAGGTACTTTTATCCTGCCACACATCCATTAGTCTCAGACAGCTTATATCATTTTAAACATCAACGTTGTTGTCTTGATCTTCATAGCTTGCACCCATTTCTCATCTTTGGCTCTTGTCTTCCCTCCTCAGGGCTCCAGAGATTTTTCTTGGCCTGCCCTTCACTGAGGCCATCGATGTGTGGGGAGTCGGCTGCATCCTGGCCTTCTTCTACCTGGGTCACAACCTCTTCTCTGCTTCCTCTGAGGAACAGATGGTAGGTCAACTACTTCAGATTAATGCACACAGCCAAGTGGGGACTTTCTGCCCAATGTCAAATGATGTGACTCTTTTATCTGCAGGTACAGCGTATTGTTGAGCTGCTGGGTCAGCCGGAGGACCACCTGCTCCGTTCTGGCAAATATACCCAGCGTTATTTCATGGAAGATGAAGCTGCTGATGGTCCTACATGGAGACTAAGGGTTGAGTAACCATGTTCTACTTTGTTTGAATTGATTGTTTTATTTAAACTCTTTTAAATTGGCTCTCATACATATGTTGTCTCTTTAGAATCCAGGAAAGCAGAATAACTCCACTGACAAGTTCAACTGTCTGGACGACCTGGTTCATGTAAGCACTTCCTGTTGTATCAGTTAAGATTGGAACAGTAGGAAGGGACTGAGCTAACGGAACTGAATCTGTTTCCAGATCCGGGTAGAGAAAATTGAATCTGATATAGAATATGAGGAAAAGATGCTTTTTGTGGACTTACTGAAACAGCTGCTGCATGTCGACGCAAATCAGAGAATCTCTGCCCGTCAAGCTCTGAAGCATCCATTCATCACAATGGACCACATGACCAATCACTTTGTGGAGGATTACTAGTAAGTGACTGTGTGTCTGCAAGTGGACATCACATATTGTTGGATGGACTAATTGCTTTATTGATTGATTGATCCACTAACTGATTGTCATACTTATTCCAGTGTGGTCGAGTCCAAAAACACCCTGAAGGACTGCTCACCATTGTCAGAATACTTAGAGGACAAGTCAGCAAATTGGACACCTTTCCAAGAGTTCCATGGTATGTTTTATGTATAGTGAAATATACAGTATTTACCTCATTTAATAAGGACACCACACAACTTCATATTGGGAATATTCATTTAAATAATCAATTGATTATTCAGTTTATTCAGTAATAGTCCAATGTCTAAAAATCAAAAGGTCTCATGCACATTGACCTTAGTTTCTCTGTTGACTTGTTAAAAAATAAACTATAAAAATAGCGTTTCAAAGATGAGGTAAATTAGGTTAAAGAGCTTCGATTAAAACAGAATAAACATAAACAAAAGAGAAAGAGAGAAAAACACGAGGCCTGGGATAGGAGAGGGCCTGAGTGAGGGGGGGGGGTGGAAGAGCTGCAGAGTCGAGGCTGGATAGAGAGGAAAGCACAAAAAACCAAGACAAAGGAATTCAGCCCAATTTATAACCTCTGGGGATGTTGGAACGTAGAGGTGGAGACAGTCTCTTCACCTTTCATCCTCCTTTCATTTTCTTAAGAGATAAGGACTTTATTTAGTTGGAATGAGTTCATTTGACGTGCATTTTATGAACACACAACATCTCTTAACATCTTCCATCATGGCCCACAAACAACATAACAGTGATGTAAGGGTATTGCAAGATTTTATATGGAGAAACATTTACTTACTTATATAAACAAGAGTTTAACCCTATCTTACAATGGTGGCATACAGAAATATATAATCTGAGCGATTAATACTTTTGACCTTAGTTGTGGAGAGTTTGTGTGCAGACGTTGGGTTCATAGGCAGGTCTAATGATATATTTATTGCAGTGAGACCATTTATCTCACCCTGGAAAAAATGGGAGATCCAATGGTTGCTTGTTTTAATTAAACAGGCTATAGGCCTTTTCTCGCTACATGTGTCAGCGCTATAGGCTACCCTCTGCTGCCAATAGTGACATTTTGGAAAATATTGGAAACATTGTTTAAAATGTAGAAGTTACTCAAAAACAGTGTTGGTCATTTTATTGCAACCATTTTAAATCTCTTTTTAAATCCACTTATCTAAGTGAATGGAAAAGTTCAGAATATCATCAGTATTTAATACATTCTTGTTCCTGTGGTCTTAAAATGACACGTTAACACTGAAACACAAGGACATTATTCATGTTTATGTTTTAGTTCATCTTGTGTTGATTCAATGAGCCTGACAGACTGAACACAGACTGAACACAGACTGAACACAGACTGAACACAGACTGAACACACAGACTGAACACACAGACTGAACACAGACTGAACACAGACTGAACACAGACTGAACACAGACTGAACAAACAGACTGAACACAGACTGAACACAGACTGAACACACAGACTGAACACAGACTGAACACAGACTGAACACAGACTGAACACACAGACTGAACACAGACTGAACACAGACTGAACACGCAGACTTCACATTTTTCATCTCCATGTTGACTTTTTTCCTCAGTTTTATCGACATATTGGGACCAGGAAGGTAGAATTATATTGCACGGCAGCTCTTCTAACTACACTGTCCTGAAGAAGCTTGGTGAAGGCGCCTTTAATTATGTGGTCAAGTGCCAAAACAACACAACAAAAGAGGAAGTGGCAGTGAAGATCCCCATATTGAATAATGACAATATGATGCCCCCAGAGGCAGAGGTAGATTTTTGGACATCTGATTCTTATGACACACAGTACATTCCTTTTATTTGATTTTGTATACTTAACCACAGTTTGTACTATGTAATGTGTCATCTCTCTCTTTCCTGCCCAGTTGGCCACCATGAAAGAGATTAATGCCAGGAATCCAGACAGCAATTACATAATCAAGTTCTTAGACCTGTGTGAGTACCGTGGACGGACCTGTCTCGTATTTGAGATGCTGGACACGAGCATCCTCAATGACATATACGACCATGGGAAATTGACTCTGCGTTCTATTAGACCTATTGCAAAGCAGGTTTGTGTCATTTTAATATGGAACCAATGTATTGCTCTATGTACTGTATCTGCTGCTCATCAATGAAGACTCAAACTCTAACCCTAATCCTAAACATCAGCAAATGGAAAACTTAATCCCAAACTTGTCCCGTCTTGTTTGTTCCTGCAGCTGTTCCTGGCTTTGGGTGAACTCAAGGCTATAAATATCCAACATTATGACCTCCATGAGGGAAATATCATGTTTGTCGACAAGCAGAACCAGCCCCACAGGGTAAAATTAATAGACTTTGGCTCGGCCTCTAAAGATAAGAAGGACTTGGATGAGGCTGTGGATGAGGTCGTGGATGAGGTCGTGGATGACACCGTGGATGAGGTCGTGGATGAGGCTGTGGATGAGGCCAAGCCTTCGGTCGACGATGAGAACGTTCGTGGGCCCGTCTATACAAGCACTGATATGTCGTCAGTCGGCTGCATCCTAGCCTTCCTCTACCTGGAAGAACGTGTTTGCGATGATTTTGATATTGACTATCAACTAGGCCTACGTGAGGAAAGTGAAAGTGAGGAATGGGTACGGGAATATGAAAGTGAGGAAAGTGAAAGTGAGGAAAGTGAAAGTGTACACAGCCAAGTGGAAACTATTTCCCAAACGTCAAATAACGCCACTGACCAGCCCAGCTGTCTGGAAGACGTGGTTCATGTAAGCACTTTCTGTTGTATCCGTTTGAAACAGCACTAGTTAATAATTACCTGTCTGAAAGGAAGGGACTGGACTAATTTATCTGAATCTGTTTCCAGGATAATTCAACAGACACTGATGCTGAATCTGAGGACCTGGTTCATGTAAGCACTTTCTGTTGTATCCGTTTGAAACAGCACTAGTTAATAATTACCTGTCTCTGAAAGGAAGGGACTGGACTAATTTATCTGTATCTGTTTCCAGGTGAATTCAAGAGACAGTGATGCTGAATCTGAGGACCTGGTTCATGTAAGCACTTTCTGTTGTATCCGTTTGAAACAGCACTAGTTAATAATTACCTGTCTGAAAGGAAGGGACTGGACTAATTTATCTGAATCTGTTTCCAGGTGAATTCAAGAGACAGGGATGCTGAATCTGAGGACCTGGATCATGTAAGCACTTTCTGTTGTATCCGTTTGAAACAGCACTTGTTAATAATTACCTGTCTCTGAAAGGAAGGGACTGGATTAATTTATCTGAATCTGTTTCCAGGTGAATTCAACAGACAGGGATGCTGAACCTGAGGAACCGATGGCCATTGAAGAACGTGAGGACAGGATTGCTTTTGCAGACCTACTGAAACAGATGATGCATTTCGACGAGAATCAGAGAATCTCTCCCTGTCAAGCTCTGCAGCATCCATTCATCACAATGGACCACCTGATCAATCGCTTTGAGACCAATGATTAGTAAGTGACTGTGTGTCTGCTAGTGGACACCACATATTGTTGAGTGGATTAATGGTTTTATCGATTGATTGATTGATTGACTAACTGATTGTCATACTTATTCCAGTCTGGAAGCCTCCCAAGCTATCATGAATGAGTGCCCAGTGTTTTCAACAGACACAGTGAAGGGCTCCTCAGGTTGCCCACCAGAACAAAAGTCCTCTGGCCCCAGAAAATTGCTGCAAAGGATTCACAGATTCTTTTGTAGAGTCAAGAAGTCTGACGTAAAAATACCTCCCGTCCCAGATAAAAACAATCCAGAAGTCTGCTTATCTGGTGGAGGACTACCTCAATGCTTCAATGATGAAGATTTAACTACTGCCAGATCTTCTGAAGGAGCTAAACCGACAGACGTCACTCCTGCTGTCTCAGCCTCGTCTGGTGGCCTCAGGAAATTGCTGCAGAGGATTCAGAGATTCTTTCGTCGAGTCAAGTTGTCTGACGGAAAAATACCGACAGTCCCAGATGAAAACGATCCAGATGTCTGTCCTTCTAATGGAGAAATACCTCCCGTCTCAGATCAAGACAATTCAGAAGTCTGCGTATCTGGTAGAGGATTACCTCAATGCTTCAATGATGAAGATTTAACTGCCAGATCTTCTGAAGGAGCTAAACCAACAGACTTCACTCCTGCTGTCTCAGCCTCGTCTGGAGGCCTCAGGAAATTGCTGAAGAGGATCTCCAGAGTCAAGAATTACCTTTGCTGCTGCTTGCATCCCGATGTGGAGGACTAATTATATTGTCAGATATAATCAGACTGACTAAAGCAAATGTGTAATTAATGACTTGGGGGAAGAGCTTCCAAAGTTGATAACATGGCATTTTAAAGTTCAATAAATGACATTCAGCCTGTGTAACATTGTCTTGTAAATGTCTGCTGTTTTTCAACCCTAGTCCTTTTAAGGCTCCGCATGCTTTGTATGCACAATGCTCTGTTCTCAGAGTCTAATCCAAGAGTACGCAATACTCTCTCTCAAGCAAAAAACGTGGAAACGTGGCAACGAGAGAGGGCAGGACTCACAGCAAAGGGTCCTAGTCTGCTGCCAAAGACTCAGCCTTGATACATGGGGCCCAGGCTCCATCTGGTCAAGAGATTTCATTCACAATTATGAAGAATACTAACTATTGCTCTCATAAAACACTTTTACCCCTCAACACCAGTCATTCAACACATTTCTAATACAGAACTATTAATAAAACTACTAAATAAATATTTTGTCTGTAAATGTATGTGACTCAACATGGCACAGTACACAGATAATGTTTTAATTAAGAGCATGGCAGCACAGTCTGACATGAGAGTCATGTCACACAAGCAAAGTATGTGGAATATTGTCAATTCATAACTGTAGTAAAAATGCATTTTCAAATATATGTTCACTTTCTCTGATTTTGACAGCAAAAAGCCAGCTGGTGTGTACATTATGCTAATAGTTGACATCAAAAAAGTTGCATTATACAAAGTGTTACACAAATTATATAAGTACTTAAAAATAAGTAAAGGTTAATGCAAAGTTTTTTGTTTAAAATATAAATATTTGGTCTGCAAATTTCATACAGTGTACATCAAATATTACACCATTAACGGACCATCAGGTAATCATTTCAAAGCTGATTCCAACTCTTTACATGTGGTGGAGGTCAGTGGTTCTGTTCTCTAGGCTTTAGTCTCCACGCTGCCAGACTGGTCCGGCTCTGCTTCATCACTGGTCCAGGTCATTGCTGTTCTGGCTGCAGGGCCGATAGTGGCGCTGGCAGAACTCCCTGATCCGACCACAAGCCTTCAGCATAATTTCCTCCGGCACCGTCGCCACAATGCAAAAATAGTTCTGATACTCAAATGCCTGGGAGAGGTCAGAACAAACCTCTTAGTACTAATATGATTGTTTTTCATTTCTATCTTAAATGGTGTAAATAAATTTAGGGACAGAAAGTTAAATGATGAACCGTGAAAAAAAAGGGATGTGTCTCACTGAGGCAGGCAGACAGAAGACAGACTGCTGGTCACCATCCGTTCAGTAAAGTCTACATCGTTCTTAAAATCTGGAAAGTGTTCCATGTCAATCCCCACCTGGATACATTTACACAAACGCCATCTTATTAGCAGCTCAACTTTAATTTCAAGTGTGAAAAAAACTATTAAATCAGTGACAATAATGAGTGACTCATATATAGGTATACAGAGAGTGCTTGGACTCTGCAGACGTGTTGTAAAAAGATAATTTACTACTGAGGCTGTTATGGAGGAGAGGGACCGGGGAGAACGGCTCATGGCTGAGCCTTTCTTGTCTGGTGCAGTTCACAGACACCCTGTCCCAGACTCATACAAAGGGGCTTCACATCAACACCCTTAACTGATTATTCTTTAATTCCTGAAAAAGATCTTTGCTTTTTTTTTCTTCATAATTCTCTATAGATGTACTGGAATATCATTACTGAAGTTTTATGGATCGCTAAAAAGTCTTCTTTTTGTTCACACTTATCTGCATTAGTAATTACATGCATACATGCAGTAGAGCTCTATTTGTTGCCAACAATGTGGTTTTCATACGAGTCCTGTCCCTAATTTCTATTATGTAAATATAATTCCTAAAGGGGAGAATACAATCACGTTTTTCATGCTTTCTATTAGTTTATATGCCATGAGACTTGCTCTATTATCGCCTATGCCTCCTTTTCATACAGATGTATTAATACGACTAAAGATCTGCATTTGCAAATAAAATTGAGTGACTCTGATTAACGTGATATAATTATTATTTTACATTTGTTGTCACTGATTTGGGAAGGTTGGGGGAAAGATGTGTCGTTATTTTCATTTCAAACAGATCATGTAAAAACTGACAGTTAACACTCCATAAGAAAGGTGATTTCTTTTATTATAGTCACTCTATAAACAGATATATGTGTGTACTCTAGCTATGTACAGTCATATGTTGAAATTATACGGTTACATGAAGGATTCAATCAAACCAACAACAGGCGTACACATGTGCAGAATAAAATACAACATGTTGGGGGGTGTAAGTATCAGCACAATCTCTAAGGCGTTGAGAACTGTTAGTTTCACTGGTTAACAAAAGTTTCAGTCACAGGTTGAGCGTTCAGTGGATATGACTGGATTTACACATGAAGAGAAGGGTCTGGTCTTACCCCTGAGCTAAAATAAAACGTATCCTGGATCGGCACAAATCTCGTCTTAATGCAAGCCACAGTGTGAATAGAGTCATAGCAGGAAACTTAAAAGGCACAGCAGGGACGGTTTGGAGGGTCAACATAAGATAATTAGTTAGTGTCATTAGCAGTGACAAATACAGCAATTAAAATTTGAAAACCATTAAATAAGGGTGGATTAACCAGCAGTTTACATCAGATAATTTAAGAGGAACCCATGATATTGTATCATTATTGTACTTTGTAACCATTCAAGAAAAACCTCATGACAGACGCTGACGAAAAAATATTTTGTCTTCAATTTTGGAGTCAAAATCTTAAACTCATTGTCCTGGTTATTAAAAAGTGGCTCTAGTTTGTCACCTTAAAGTAAAAAAAAAAAAAAAAGGAGCAGGAGGAGGAGGAAAAATGAAAAGAGGAAACGATACTGCGGCAGCCGAGCAGATACAGCAGTGCTGACAGATGAACACCTACCATCCATTGTCTCTGTGCACACGAGTCGTACCTTCAGTTCTGACTGGGCACAACCACACTGTCTGCATCCACTGGTTCCCAGTTAGGAGGAGCCATCCTTGCTCTGCCGGATGTCCGCGACACTCTCTGGAACCCTGGCCACCATCCCGTCCAGAGACTTCGTCAGACAGATCTGGCAACCCAGACGAGATCTGTGGGGGGGCGGGGGGAGTATTTAGTCTTTATAATGCTTTCCTGTTGATATTTCTGTATGAGTGCGTGGCTTGTGTGTCCTTTATAAACTATGTTCACTGGCCTAAGTGTTGTCTCTAAATTACCTAACTTCAAAAGTAACTAATGCAAAAAGAGAGGGTGATGGAAACGAAGGGCAGAGCCATTAGAAGAGCTCTGATTCGGCTGAAAAGTTCCAAAAGTGTTGGGTTGGGTCAAGGCATGTTTAGCACTGTGTAACGACAACTTCTTCTGGCATCATTTGCATTGAAAGGTCTGAATGTCTGATTCATGGTTTCTATAATATACCTAATATATTCTAGGACAATGTTTCACCTTTTGATTCAATTGTGCTCAATTTTGTCTCTTACTTTTAGACTTGTCATCCTAAATGTCAAACTTTGCCAGTGCTTTGTTGCCTCTGTCCAAATTTGTTTGAAAAACACACGAGAGATATCAAAATCGTAATGTTTATTTACAAAATGTGAATGTTTATCAACATTTCTATCTTGTCTTTTTCACTGTATTCAACTGAATATAGGTCAACAAGTGCATGTGAGTCAGCGTTATTAGATTTTCTATATCGCATTTATCCTTTTTAAGGAAGTAGTTTAACATGCTGTGTGTGTGTGTGTGTGTGTGTGTGTGTGTGTGTGTGTGTGTGTGTGTGTGTGTGTGTGTGTGTGTGTGTGTGTGTGTGTGTGTGTGTGTGTGTCCCTCTTACGTGTCAGTCAAGCCGTAAGCCAAGTCTAGCATGTCCATCTCCTCGTCTGTGATCTGTCCCAGGCTCTTGTAGACGTCCTCGTCAAAGATCAGATGGCAGGTGGAGCAAGCCAGGGTTCCCTCACACGCTCCTGAAGACACGCACACTTATGTAACGTCATCTGATGAGTGGGTTTCAGCTCGGTGACACGGAGGCTGCTGCTTTCAATGTCACTGTGACTGCAACCAGTAAGTCTGTGTGTGTGTGTGTGTGTGTGTGTGTGTGTGTGTGTGTGTGTGTGTGCCCTGTGGCCATGTGTTAACTCGTGACTTAGACTTGATGACTTTCATAAACTTTGCTTTTTGTAAATATTGTAAATAGTTTTGTAAATATTGTAAATAATTGTTTTTTCCAGCAGTCCAGTTCTGTAGGGGTGGGAAGCTCTTTTTGTTGGCTCATCTTTTCTCCTGTTTTTCTTTTAGAAAAGTTTGCTTTACTTTAATGATAGGTAAGTTAGTGTGAACACCTGAAGCTTGTTTTGTTTCTTATTTTATTTTTCATTGCCGACCAATCAGCTTTGTCCTGAACTCATGGCTGTTTAACTAATGGGTATCTTCAAAAGCCCATCAACATCCACCTGTGTATATCTAGGGGTAAAAGCCAAAATCTAGTCCTTCACCATAACTCATACTCAGATTAGTTGGTTTGATTTAATAACCTGCTAAGAACAAAATACTCACAGCATGGAAAAGCAGTTTGCCAAGCAGCCATGTCCTGTTCTCAGATGTGACTGGAGGCAGATCCCAGGACAGTGCCAGCTCTCTGACGTTGTGCTTTTCTTCAGGTGATAAATCCGCTGTACCGTCCAGCTGTTATTGAAAAGTAGATAAGACCCTTAATTTGCACCGTCACGTGGCATTTCATCACAAATTCAAAGAACATTCTAAGTGACATCTATCAATATAATTAAGTTTTTAAAGGATTTATTCAAGTTTGCTTTCAATAATACTTTAGAATTCCTTGTGTGATGTGATCGAAGAATTGTCTTACATTGAATTGCTGAATAGACATAAGATATTTCAGATTCAGATCACTTTATTTGTTGATCAATTGTTGATTTAATTGAGATCTATTGGGGCTTCTTCTGGGGATCCACCAAAGGGCACATGCAAGATTACTGGGCTCAGTCCACCAAGGCATGGCCCCCCATGTAGGAATGAATGGCCAATCATTCGACCAGCAACAACAAAGTAGTCACTCTCCAAAAGGAAAAGGTGGAGGGAATCAAGCGTTCCTTTTCACCCTCAAACAGCAGAGTTCCTCTTGGTGCTTAAAAACGATTAGTCAAACAAATATGTGTTAATTTAAAGGACATAGACGCTCTGCTGCCAAACAGCATTAAGTTAATGTACAGGTCTGGTATTGATGAAGATTTCGCTTCAGCCTGACACTGGCACTTATGAAACTCATATCCTGATGGCTGATAAACATGCATTGTCAGATTACTAGTGATTTAAACAGAGTGCATCATAAAACAAAATCACAACACATCTGTAAAATAAATGGGGATAAAAATCATCCAATGACACATCCAATGAGTCTAAAAAAATAAAATAAATAAAAAACACCCATGATGTCATCACACCATGATGTCATTGGAAAAAAGGCTTTGATCTTTTTCTGGTAGAAAAGGTGACATCAATCCAAAACATTATTTTATATTTATATTTAACAGTATGAACCAGCTGATCAAAGCCAAACACCAAGACAACCAGACAAGGAACAAACGTGCAGAGATGACAGAGGAGCAGAAACCTGGTGAAGGTAAATGACCCTGAAGTCTGTAAGATAGCATGGGTACCATAAACTGTACAACTGGTTTCATACTCAGGTGTCAGACACAACAAAAATCTCACTGTTTTAGTCAACTAAATATCGTAGTGTTGCTTGTAGCTAGACAGACAACGGAGAAAGAATGACGTGGAGACAGAATCACGGTTGAAAGCTAAATAGCCCTGATTTATTAACCTGGCCGGAGCACAGCTAACCCCCGAGGTTGAGGTGTCCCCGGGAAAACAATTCCCTGTCACATTTGTGTTGTAATTACTGTATATTACTTATTTGAAAATCAACTTTTCCACATCTTATTCACCAACAGATGAGCTCAGCAATACAGATGAAGAAATAAACAGTTGTGTGACCAAATTGATGACCTACCTGAAAATGGCTGAAGCACAGGGTGAAAACCCTAAAAGGTAACAGGCTCATTTTCTGCTATTTGAATAATTGTCTAAGTGTGTCCTTCATTACAGATTTCAGCAATGATGTATCAGTATTTTTTAAAAGGCATTCACCCATTTAGTCAAACTCATCATCTACATGTTAGCCCTGCACACAGTTATCAGGGGCGCCTCCAGACTTTTTTCATAGGGGTGCTGTAACTGAGTTTCAGGAATTCTCTTATGCAGTTGTGGTATACAGGCTAGTAAAGTGAAACTATGTCAATATGAGAGATGAGCAATTCTGATATACTATGGTTTCTAACGTGACAGTTAATGTAATGCTTCACTTTACAAGAAATACGTTTCCTCTTTTTCAACTATTATTTTATTTTTTCCCCATTATGTTCACATTGACAGTTATTCAGATTGATAGATGACAACACTAATTCTCTCAGTGAAAGTGGATGAGAAGTGGTTTTGATTTGCATGTTCATTGCTCTGACATTGTCCTTCTGTCCAGATTCAACTCCACCGACGTTTTTCTGAAGAAGGTTGGTGAAGGCCGCTTTTGTGATGTGTTCACGTGTCTTGATAAGACAACAAAAATGGAAGTGGCAGTGAAGATCTTCAAGGACACTTGTAAAATGGAGGACATAGAGAGAGAGGTAGATTTTTGGACTCCAACTGATTCTTTTGACAGACACTACATTCCTTTATTTGATGTTAACCACATGTGTCTGTGTGTCTCTTTCTCACCAGGAGTCCATGTTAGAGGAGATTTCTCTCGGGAATCCATTCAGCAAATTCAATGTCAAATTCCTTAAGCAGTTTGAGCACGATGGACGGACCTGTCTTGTATTTGAGAAGCTGGAGCAGGACCTTGAAGTGTGGACAGAAGGGAAGGGAGTGCTTTTGCATGACATTAGATCTATTGCAATACAGGTTCGTATAATTTCCTCCAAAATGGAGCTGATGTTTTCACTGACATTGTCTGTCTGTCTGTCTGTCTGTCTGTCTGTTAGCAGGATTACACAAAAACTACACAGATTTTGATTAAACTTGGTGGGAAGGTTGGGGGTATGGTAGGAAGAACACATTAAGATTTGGAGTGGATCTGGATAAAGGGGCAGATACATGATTTTTTAAAACTTTTATTGCAGACGGGCTTTTCTTTTATCATTTCCATCCATGATATCTTTGTGACATGTGACTATAGAGAAACTGAGGCCCCGTTCACAATGCAACAGTTTTGTTAAAAACAGAAAAGCTCTTCCTTTGCATTTAAAAAAGTTGCATATACATGCACAGTGTTGCCATGTCATCACAGTTTTCATTGGAATTGTGTTTTTCCAGTTTACACAGTGATGACATTTTCAAAAGAATGATTTTCAGTCCACCAAAATGCTGTTGTGTGTAACTGAACAAACCTTAACTACAGTTTACCGTTATAAGCAAGACCAATTTTCATGTAAACGGCACCTGAGCTGCCTTGGTGTAGGTTTGCATTCTATTGTGAGCCCTTCTACTTTGAACCAATGTATTGTTCTATGTACTGTATCTGCTGCTCATCAATGAAAACCCGAACCTGAACCCTAAAACTGAATCCCAAACTTGTCCCATCTTGTTTGTTCCTGCAGCTGTTTCTGGCTTTGGATGAACTCAAGGCTGTTAATATCGTGCATGCTGACATCCATCCGGGAAATATCGTGCATGTCAATGAGACGGTGCCCTACTACGTAAAATTAATAGACTTTGGCATGGCTATTAAAGCTTCAGATGCCCAGCCTGGAATGGAACTTCAGACACTTGAGTACAGGTATTTCTATCATGCCACACATCCATTAGTCTAAGACAGCTTATATCATTTTAAACATCAACGTTGTTGTCTTGATCTTCATAGCTTGCCTCCCATTTCTCATCTTTTGCTCTTGTCTTCCCTCCTCAGAGCTCCAGAGATTTGTTTTGGCCTGCCCTTCACTGAGGGCATTGATGTGTGGGGAGTCGGCTGCACCCTGGCCTTCCTCTATTTGGGTCAAAACCTCTTCTTTGCTTCCTCTGAGGAACAGATGGTAGGTCAACTACTTTAGATTAATGCACACAGCCAAGTGGGGACTTTTTGCCCAATGTCAAATGATGTGACTCTTTTATCTGCAGGTAAAGCGTATTGTTGAGCTGCTGGGTCAGCCGAACGAACGCCTGATCAGGTCTGACGAATATACCACGCGTTATCTCATAGAATATGAAGATTCTCATGGTCCGAACTGGTGGCTAAGGGTTGAGTAACCATGTTCTCCTTTGTTTGAATTGATTGTTTTATTTAAACTCTTTTAAAATGGCTCTCATACATATGTTGTCTCTTTAGAATCAGAAGAAACCCTATATAGTGATAAAAAAAAAGCAGAATAACTTCCCTGACCAGCTCAACTCTCTGGACGACCTGGTTCATGTAAGCACTTCCTGTTGTATCTGTTAAGATTGGAACAGTAGGAAGGGACTGAGCTAATGGAACTGAATCTGTTTCCAGATCCAGATGGAGACAATTGAATATGATCAGGAATATGATGACAAGATGCTTTTTGTGGACTTACTGAAACAGCTGCTGCATGTCGATGTAAGTCAGAGAATCTCTGCCCGTCAAGCTCTGAAGCATCCATTCATCACAATGGACCACCTGATCAATCACTTTGTGGATGATTACTAGTAAGTGACTGTGTGTCTGCTAGTGGACATCACATGTTGTTGGATGGACTAATTGCTTTATTGATTGATTGATCCACTAACTGATTGTCATACTTATTCCAGTGCGACCCAGGCCGAAGACACCCTGCTGAGCTGCCCAGTGTTGTCAGAATACTTAAAGGACAAGTCAGCAAATTGGACACCTTTCCAAGAGTTCCATGGTATGTTTTATGTATAGTGAAATATACAGTATTTACCTCATTTAATCAGGACACCACACAACTTTCTATTGGGAATATTCTTTTAAATAATCAATTGATTATTCAGTTAATATTAGTAATAGTCCAATGTCTAAAAATCAAAAGTTCTCATGCACATTGACCTTAGTTTCTCAGTTGACTTGTTAAAAAATAAACTATAAAAATAGCGTTTCAAAGATGAGGTAAATTAGGTGCAAGAGCTTTGATTAAAACAGAATGAACATAAACAAAAGAGAAAGAGAGAAAAACACGAGGCCTGGGATAGGAGAGGGCCTGAGTGAGGGGGGGGGGGGGGTGGAAGAGCTGCAGAGTCGAGGCTGGATAGAGAGGAAAGAACAAAAAACCAAGACAAAGGAATTCAGCCCAATTTATAACCTCTGGGGATGTTGGAACGTAGAGGTGGAGACAGTCTCTTCACCTTTCATCCTCCTTTCATTTTCTTAAGAGATAAGGACTTTATTTAGTTGGAATGAGTTCATTTGACGTGCATTTTATGAACACACAACATCTCTTAACATCTTCCATCATGGCCCACAAGCAACATAACAGTGATGTAAGGGTATTGCAAGATTTTATATGGAGAAACATTTACTTACTTATATAAACAAGAGTTTAACCCTATCTTACAATGGTGGCATACAGAAATATATAATCTGAGCGATTAATACTTTTGACCTTAGTTGTGGAGAGTTTGTGTGCAGACGTTGGGTTCATAGGCAGGTCTAATGATATATTTATTGCAGTGAGACCATTTATCTCATCCTGGAAAAATGGGAGATCCAATGGTTGCTTGTTTTAATTAAACAGGCTATAGGCCTTTTCTTGCTACATGTGTCAGCGCTATAGGCTACCCTCTGCTGCCAATAGTGACATTTTGGAAAATATTGGAAACATTGTTTAAAATGTAGAAGTTACTCAAAAACAGTGTTGGTAATTTTATTGCAACCATTTTAAATCTCTTTTTAAATCCACTTATTTAAGTGAATGGAAAAGTTCAGAATATCATCAGTATTTAATACATTCTTGTTCCTGTGGTCTTAAAATGACACGTTAACACTGAAACACAAGGACATTATTCATGTTTATGTTTTAGTTCATCTTGTGTTGATTCAATGAGCCTGACACGTTTTTCATCTCCATGTTGACCTTTTTCCTCACAGTTGTAAAGACACATTGGGACCAGGAAGGTAGAATTATATTGCACGGCAGCTCTTCTAGCTACACTGTCCTGAAGAAGCTTGGTCAAGGCTTCCATAATTATGTGGTCAGGTGCCAAAACAACACAACAAAAGAGGAAGTGGTAGCGAAGATCCCCAAATTGAATGATAAACATATCATGCCCGCAGGGTCAGAGGTAGATTTTTGGACTCCATCTGATTCTTATGACATACAGTACATTCCTTTTATTTGATTTTGTATACTTAACCACAGTTTGTACTATGTAATGTGTCATCTCTCTCTTTCCTGCCCAGTTGGCCACCATGAAAGAGATTAATGCCAGGAATCCAGACAGCAATTACATAATCAAGTTCTTAGACCTGTGTGAGTACCATGGACGGACCAGTCTCGTATTTGAGATGCTGGACACGAGCATCCTCAATGACGTATACCACCATGGGAAATTGACTCTGCGTTCTATTAGACCTATTGCAAAGCAGGTTTGTGTAATTTTAATATGGAACCAATGTATTGCTCTATGTACTGTATCTGCTGCTCATCAATGAAGACTCAAACTCTAACCCTAATCCTAAACATCAGCAAATGGAAAACTGAATCCCAAACTTGTCCCGTCTTGTTTGTTCCTGCAGCTGCTCCTGGCTTTGGGTGAACTCAAGGCTATAAATATCCGACATAATGACATCCATGAGGGAAATATCATGTTTGTCGACAAGCAGAACCAGCCCCACAGGGTAAAATTAATAGACTTTGGCTCGGCCTCTAAAGATAAGAAGGACTTAGATGAGGCTGTGGATGAGGTTGTGGATGAGGTGGTGGATGAGGCTGTGCATGACACCGTGGATGAGGCTGTGGATGAGGTCGTGGATGAGGCTGTGGATGAGGCCGTGGATGAGGCCAAGCCTTCTGTCGACGATGAGAACGTCCGTAAGCCCGTCTATACGACCACTGATATGTCGAAAGTCGGCTGCGTCCTAGCCTTCCTCTACCTGGATGAAGTTGTTCGCGCTGATATTTTTGATATTGACTGTAAACTAGGCCTACGTGAGGTAAGTGAGGAAAGTGAGGAATGGGTACGGGAAAGTGAAAGTGAGGAAAGTGAAAGTGAGGAAAGTGAAAGTGAACACAGCCAAGTGGAAACTATTTCCCAAACGTCAGAGAATAACTCCACTGACCAGCCCAGCTGTTTGGAAGACGTGGTTCATGTAAGCACTTTCTGTTGTATCCGTTTGAAACAGCACTTGTTAATAATTACCTGTCTCTGAAAGGAAGGGACCGGACTAATTTATCTGAATCTGTTTCCAGGTGAATTCAAGAGACAGTGATGCTGAATCTGAGGACCTGGATCATGTAAGCACTTTCTGTTGTATCCGTTTGAAACAGCACTAATTAATAATTAGCTGTCTGAGAGGAAGGGGCTGGACTAATTTATCTGTATCTGTTTCCAGGTGAATTCAAGAGACAGTGATGCTGAATCTGAGGACCTGGATCATGTAAGCACTTTCTGTTGTATCCGTTTGAAACAGCACTAATTAATAATTAGCTGTCTGAGAGGAAGGGGCTGGACTAATTTATCTGTATCTGTTTCCAGGTGAATTCAAGAGACAGTGATGCTAAATCTGAGGACCTGGATCATGTAAGCACTTTCTGTTGTATCCGTTTGAAACAGCACTTGTTAATAATTACCTGTCTCTGAAAGGAAGGGACTGGATTAATTTATCTGAATCTGTTTCCAGGTGAATTCAACAGACAGGGATGCTGAACCTGAGGAACTGATGGCCATTGAAGAACGTGAGGACAGGATTGCTTTTGCAGACCTACTGAAACAGATGATGCATTTCGACGAGAATCAGAGAATCTCTCCCTGTCAAGCTCTGCAGCATCCATTCATCACAATGGACCACCTGATCAATCGCTTTGAGACCAATGATTAGTAAGTGACTGTGTGTCTGCTAGTGGACACAACATATTGTTGAATGAATTAATGGTTTTATCGATTGATTGATTGATTGACTAACTGATTGTCATACTTATTCCAGTCTGGAAGCCTCCCAAGCTATCATGAATGAGTGCCCACTGTTTTCAACAGACACAGTGAAGAGCTCCTCAGGTTGCCCACCGGACCAAAAGTCCTCTGGGCCCAGAAAATTGCTGCAAAGGATTCACAGATTCTTTTGTAGAGTCAAGAAGTCTGACGTAAAAATACCTCCCGTCCCAGATAAAAACAATCCAGAAGTCTGCTTATCTGGTGGAGGACTACCTCAATGCTTCAATGATGAAGATTTAACTGCCAGATCTTCTGAAGGAGCTAAACCGACAGACGTCACTCCTGCTGTCTCAGCCTTGTCTGGAGGCCTCAGGAAATTGCTGAAGAGGATCTCCAGAGTCAAGAATTACCTTTGCTGCTGCTTGCATCCCGATGTGGAGGACTAATTATATTGTCAGATATAATCAAATTAACTAAAGCAAATGTGTAATTAATGACTTGGGGCAAGAGCTTCTGAAGTTGATAACATGGCATTTTAAAGTTCAATAAATGACATTCAGCCTGTGTAACATTGTCCTGTAAATGTCTGCTGTTTTTCAACCCTAGTCCTTTTAAGGCTCCGCATGCTTTGTGTGCACAATGCTCTGTTCTCAGAGTCTAATCCAAGAGTACGCAATACTTAGAATCTCTCTCAAGCAAAAAACGTGGAAACGTGGCAATGAGAGAGGGCAGGACTCACAGCAAAGGGTCCTAGTCTGCTGCCAAAGACTCAGCCTTGATACATGGGGCCCAGGCTCCATCTGGTCAAGAGATTTCACTCACAATTATGAAGAATACTAACTATTGCTGTCATAAAAGTATTTTACCCCTCAACACCAGTCATTCAACACATTTTTAATATAGAACTATTAATAAAACTACTAAATAAATATTTTGTCTGTAAATGTATGTGATTCAACATGGCACAGTACACAGATAATGTTTTAATTAAGAGCATGGCAGCACAGTCTGACACTGCACTGAGAGTCATGTCACACAAGCAAAGTATGTGGAATATTGTCAATTCATAACTGTAGTAAAAATGCATTTTCAAATATATGTTCACTTTCTCTGATTTTGACAGCAAAAAGCCAGCTGGTGTGTACATTATGCTAATAGTTGACATCAAAAAAGTTGCATTATACAAAGTGTTACACAAATTATATAAGTACTTAAAAATAAGTAAAGGTTAATGCAAAGTTTTTTGTATAAAATATAAATATTTGGTCTGCATATTTCATACAGTGTACATCAAATATTACACCATTAATGGACCATCAGGTAATCATTTCAAAGCTGATTCCAACTCTTTACATGTGGTGGAGGTCAGTGGTTCCGTTCTCTAGGCTTTGGTCTCCACGCTGCCAGACTGGTCCGGCTCTGCTTCATCACTGGTCCAGGTCATTGCTGTTGTGGCTGCAGGGCCGATAGTGGCGCTGGCAGAACTCCCTGATCCGACCACAAGCCTTCAGCATAATTTCCTCCGGCACCGTCGCCACAATGCAAAAATAGTTCTGATACTCAAATGCCTGGGAGAGGACAGAACAAACCTCTTAGGTACTAATGTGATTGTTTTTCATTTCTACCTTAAATGGTGTAAATAGATTTTAGGGACAAAAGGATAAATAATGAACCGTGAAAAAAGGGATGTGTCTCACTGAGGCAGGCAGACAGAAGACAGACTGCTCGGTCACCATCCGTTAAGTAAAGTCTACATCGTTCTTAAAATCATATAATGAATTCAAATAATGAATTTTAAGAGTTTTTTCCTGCTAAACTACTGTGGCTTCATATTATTTTATACTACCTGCGTCAGCCGCATAAAAAGGTACAAAAAGGCTGAAAGTAGCAAAATAACTGTATGTTCCATATAGATATAACTATAAATATTGAGATGCTGTTTGCAACAGTTTTAATTTGTAGTCCCCTGGCCTAAATGAAGATAATCCCGATGACATCATAATTTTTTCAGACTTCAAAAAGCTCCCTCCAGAACCACAGAGGACATGTACTCCCATGCACAGCACAGCACAGAGAGCACATACTCACTGTGATGACACAACTGCACCTGCTGTGTAAAATGTGCCCCTTTAACTGAAATGTCATCATGACATGAAAAAAAAGCCTGGGTGTCATTGCTCAAACTAAGCACACACTTGTAGTACCGATGGCTCCTGAAGGCATGATGGGGTTCAGGCCAGGTATGGTGGACAGCTCGTTGAAACAAATCGCTGAGTTGGACTGAGCAAGAAAAAGATGAGCCAGCCAATGAGTCTCATGTGATACATATTAAGTCACAATGAAAATAGATGAAACAAATGATTAAAACATAGTAGAAGAAACCTGAACAGACATTATGAAATAGAAACAGTTTGGCCACTTATGTTTAAAATGATTATAAATAAGATTTTAATTGTTCCAGAGCAAGCCTTGAAATTAGGTGTACTACATTATGTGTAGCAACATCGAGTTATTGCTGCTGAGAACAAATGAAACTATCCAGGTGAAGATATTTTTTCCAAGGATGTTGACTGGTTCAATAAATTGAAATGTATAAAAAATAGTTGTTTATTTACACATCCATCAGTCATCTGCTATATAATGTGTGTAATTGTCGCTTGTGCAGCTTTAAAGCTACAGATGACCTGACCTATACTTATATTTCATCATTAATATATTTTATATATAAATTGATTTGATTAAGTTGTTGGCGAGATTCTGCTGTTTTTACCATCTATCATGCTTAAAAACAGCAGAATCTCGCCATTTCTCAATCCGAGCATGTCCGTAGAACAACTTAATCAATCATGTAAGTGAGCCTTATTCCTCAGTTTATCCGTTCTCCGCAGACTTTACTCATTCAAACAAGAGGTCATAACGTGAAAATGAAAATCGTCACGTTATAAAGTGATAAATAGTACAATACGCTTCCGTACTTCCGTAGGATATATCACGTAAGTTTGGAATAATGCTAATAAATTGCATATTGTTTGGTTTCAAGTTAGTTATTTGTAATATATATTGAACGTTAGCAGTGATATATTTATTTATTTATTGATACATTGATGATTTTGTACAAAGAATTTGTAACATCACCGAAAATATTCCATTGAAAATATTTTTTAAATAAATAACTTAACCACGAAACCGGAAGTATTGTTTGTGTTAAAATGACGTCAGTTCCTTTATGCGCTGCGCAATGCTAACACATCTAACCGAGGGGTTTATTCATAGTTAATAGTAGTAAGTATTGCACCGCGTTAGTTTAGGACAGTATCACATGTCAAACGACTGTCTTCACCCGTAGTTTACTGGGAGAATATATTAATGGAATAGCGTGAGTTTCGCATGTTTAGCGGTGCCATTCAGACTCTTAGCATAACTTGCTAGCCAGCTTAACCGTAGTGCAGCTAGCTACTCTCAAGAGCTGCTTTACTTGTGTTGGCTGTTTACAGAAAACATGGCTGTTTAACACCACATTATCATGAAATAACATCTACAGCTTGATTGGTACGTATGACAATAAACGTATCCTTGTTATAACCACTGTTGTTTATTAGTGAAGTCTAAATACTGGGCGTTAACCAAGCTTTATTATTAATGTGTAATATTTCAATAATTTTCTTTGTCAAAATGGTTTCGTTCTTGTGTTTCCAGAAGACATTTTAGACAATCGTAAGTCGTGATGCAGCAAGCAGAGAATGGCGGTGAAGAGGAGGCGACGGTAGATGTCCAGTTTACCGATTTACCGAACGCCCTCATAGCCTGCAAAGTTCCGGAGGATTTGTTCAAGGAAGGCAATCTGAAGGTAAGGACAAATGCTGTGCATCAGTTCTCATATCTGCAAGATGGTCCATTTACAACCACTGGAATTTTATCCAGCTGCAACCCTCTAAGTGTATTGGATGTACGCTGGCCTCAAGGATTGATCAAATAAATCCGAAATGTCCTGTGATATATGGTCTTAGTCATGTAAGCGAGGACAATGGATCCCTTTGTTTTTAAAGAGCTTGACTCCGTACTGGTCAGGTCTAAACACATGTCCTGTTTGAATCGATGACAACATTAGAGATTAGTATTTTAGTGGGTTTAGACCACTAGATGGAGTTACTAGCTGAAGATTACTTTGGTCATGCCTAAGTTGATACTACTGTATAATACCCACTTCCTGGTTCCCTAGTCATTCTGAGTAGCGTAATTGCTAAACTTGGATTAGTGGTTGAAACACAAGAATGACATCAGCCATAGAGATGCATCATAGGTTTCCATTAGCAGTAACTAGGGAATTGCTAATATTCTTGTTCAACACTTCTGCTAAACAATAGATTGGAAATCAGTCCACAGACAAGTAACGTAATTGTTTAATTGCACAATACATATGGAACGATGTCAGGTTTTTTCTTGTGTCCCTATGACAACAATTGAAACCAACTGACATCTGCTGACCTTGTGAGGATTTTGATTTATATCCGGTGAAGTTGAAACGATTTCTTCGTTTTGATGAAAGATATGCTGAAGAAGTCATTACAAAGCCAGAAAGTGTCTCAAGCCTCTGCTTATTTTAGCATCAATCTTTATCCATACTTAAACACCTTGAGATTCATTTTTTCAATGATGTAGGCATGAAATATTAATATCATGACTATATGGATGGATGATGTTTACAGTAAGTCTGTGACATTGAAACTATTGCAATATCTACTGCGATATCTCATCATCACAACAACCATAACCAATACAGCCAGGTATTGGATGAGCAAAGAAAGTTCCATGACTGCAGAAGTGTTTACAGTAAACACCAGCCATTTGAAATTTAACACAGGATCTCAATAGGTTTTGCAGGTTTAGTTAAATCCTAAAGGCCTGTCAGCATGAGGGTTACAAATTCACCTTTCAGGAACTCAGCAGAAATAATGCTTCTCCACTAGTTGGACTTTTGTGTCATTAACTTTTCTTTCTCCCTCCAAAGTCACTCGTGACAAATCAGCTGTTTTTTTCAAACCTTTCGGACAGTTGTTTGCAATGGATGGTCATGGTTCATTTACAGCTTACAGTTACATCATGTGTTATAAACAGTTTATTAAATGTTTATGTGAAGCTTCTAAAGGCTAAATTGGGGTAATTAAAGCAAAGTGTTACTGGAAATTTGGGCCCTGAGGTTAGAAAAGTGGCTGCTTCTGGAAATGTGTTGCCACAGTTGATTATTTATAGACACATTCCCTTATTTTGTAAAACACTATTAAGGACTATTCTGACTCTCAAATGTCCTTTCAGCTCACTGATGTTGTTTGAACTGAGATGTGAACTGAACTAATATTGCTGTTACACTACTGCTTTAAGGTAATAACTGGATTTACAAGATATTTGTATCAGTGTCATATAGTGTCATGACTTGTAAGGTGTTTAATTCAGAGGATAAACCAAACATAAATATTCATATGTGTTTATTTTATCTTTGAATGCTTTATTGGTTGAGTTTTATGAAAAAGACATGCTTGATGACTGCTTGATGTAAGATGCTGGAGAAGTCCTTGATCATGGCAGTTATCATAGAGATTGTTGTAGACTGGCAAAGATGGCTTGGTGTGTGTGTCTGTGTATGAAAGAGAACAATAGTCAACCAGTGGAAAAACAGACTCAGTGGAAAACTGCCAGGGACTCAATAGGGAACGCATCATGCTCTTAAATCATTACAGGAATATTTAATTGAGGGAAAAGTGTTTTATATAATGGAAAGGACACTACCTATTTCTTCCAGACAGTTTAAATTCCTTTGCATTACCAAAGAAAAGCTCTAATTTTCAGGGTGAAACTGTGGGTGGATCATGGGGGAACTGAAAGCCTACAGACTTGTAATCAATTGTTGATTATAGACGTGGGTGATTTACCAGCCACATAATCACACAGGGGTGGTGTGATGCGCCAGTGTTTGGTGGCGTGCTTTAGATGCTGACGTTGATGGAAAAGGAAAAACAAGAGCAGAGAGCCAAGGGACATCTGGTGAATAGAATTACTTGTGTTGTTTTTTTTTCCCTTTTCTTCCATAATCCCAGGCCAGTGTGTGAATGTATCAACAATTTTTGAGAACACCTGTTTGTTATGCTGAGGAATTAGTATTTACACAAATTTGTTGCATTTCCATCCACCCGTTTTCATGCACGTGTCCCTTGCTATTATTTAACCTATGGCACTGGAAGTTTGAGAATGTGATATATATTCTCTGGAGGGAACAGGACATCTTTTTCTAATGGTGCACTTTACAGGAACTAAGCAGAATGTGTACTCCAATTTATTGTGCAAGTTAAATTTGTTCTCAGCTCATCTAAAGCAGAAAGCTGACTTAAAACATTGATAAACCAGCATGGAAGAACAGATTTTGGACAGGAAAAACTCTGATGTAGATCTGGAAAGTCTAATTGACTTTTCCTGCAGGACACACCCAGTGGCAGCTATGAATGTGATCATAAAGATTGTATGAGAAAGCACAGATAATTAAGATTATAAATGTCTGATCAGAGTTTCCACTGCAGTGATTATCATTGCTTGCCTTACACAACAGGCTAAGCAGGTTAGACATGGATGATAAGAAGCCCTCTTCTCAACCAACATCAGACAAACCAGATTTAGGCCAAATGGAAAATCTGAGCAGTTTTGTTTTGTTGAGGTTTCATTGACTCAGTGCAAATGGAACAGATTTACTGTTGTTATTCTGAAATTTTCCCCAAGATCAGCGGTAGGCAATTAGATATGGGAAAGGGACAGATGTGTCATTGTGCTCTGGGTCATCTTTTCCTGATTTGATGTGGAATTTTGTTAAAGCCACAAAGAAAACAGACTGACTATGGAGTCTGGCTTCCGTAACATGATGCCCCTCTGGCTGAAAGTAGATTTCATGGCAGAATGGAACTATTCAGAGCTGTGGGTTTGGAAATAAGGATTGGTCACTGGCTTTTTACTTGAAGCAACTGGAATCCACCTAAAAGTACAGAGAGGGTTTTAATATGTCTCTGAGTGGTTAAAGAAATAGAAACACACAATGATATTGCAGTTTATCGAAGTAGGTATTAAAACCTACATGCATTTATCAGTTTTGAAATAAATGTCGGCAGATGTGTTGCTACTTCAGGAACTAGGCTGCATTTCTTTGTATGATAAACAATTGTAGAAGGTATATTTTTCCACCTAATTTTTCTCTCTAGTTTTATACGACCAGTTCCTTTATACTGAAGCCCTTGTCAAATGCAATAAGCTAGGTGAAGCAGCTGCCTCCTGTTTATTTCTATGAGTGGTGGTGACTCCCTAATGAGGGGCATGAAGGGATCGCAGGTAGAGTGGAGGTCAAAGTTCAGTGTGTCTTTGCACTCAACTGTCGGCCAGGAGAGGGTAAGTGGCCATGTGCCTTCTTGAATAAAGGCGCTGTCAGCAGCTTCTCTTCACCTGCCATTACAAGGCTTCACCTGCAAACACTGGAACATACTGAACAGTACAGCCAGTGGGATTCAGTCCAGCTCTCAACATTTCATTTTTTGTGTGGCCCCCATACTTATCAGTATGGACCTAAATGTCAGCTGAAATTTTACTTGTGGCCAAGTAAAATTTCTGTTGCCGTAAAACTATGAATAAATATTTTTTTGTCATTTATAATCTGTCACGATATTTCCACATACATATCCCATATATATATTGGTCATAATTGTTAAAGAAAAAGTTTCACATTTTGGTTAAAACCCTCATTGGCTTTTTATTTTTTGCTGAGACATAGATGAGTAGATACATCTTTTGTCTACACACTAATTATGAAACTCACTATTTAACTAACTATATCTCGTGAAATCTGTACAAAAACCAAGAATTTGTCATTTTAATAGGGATTAGGTGCTGCACTGCTTTTATGCTAAGATAAGATAATGAGCTAATTGTGATGGATAACTTGTGGCAAGAAAAAATAGATAATTTAACCAAATGTTAAACAATTCCTTTAAAGGGTTATAATACGTGTTTAGCTTATGTGTTCTTATACTCTCTGCTATCTATATAGGCCTCAAAAAGCTAATATGGGTCAGGCTGTAGACCTTACACTGTGCCCCGGTTATCAGCCTTTAAATATCAATTGTAAGTTGAACCATTTAACTTTCACCACTGTATTGGAAAGAAGAGCATGTTGCAATAAAAATAAAGCTGTTGGCTAGTAACAGTGCTTTGTCTAGTATGTGTTAGGCAATCAGGATTTGTTCTTGTGTGTACTGTGCATGTGCACACCTGTCTGTCGGTGCGTGTTGCCCGCCTGTCTGTCTAGTGAGGGAATGGAAAAAATGGGAAGATGAAACAAAAACACATGGATGGAAAAAATGCAGGGCTGAGCGTGCACACTCTTTCTCACACGCTCACATAGCAGCCACAGTGCGGTGAGGTTGAGGTCTGGAGATGATTAGCACCTACACACACACACTCACACGGTAATGTTTAACATCAACAAACAACACTGACATGAGAGCATCAGCTTCTCTGTCGGGAGGCTCAGCAATATTGCACCACGTTATTTTCCACACACACATTTTCCATCCCACACAGGACAGTGCTGTTAGTTATTACACTGGGCATTAACACCTGCACACAATGAGGACCAAAAGTCTTTACATCGTGTTGACTTGGTGGTTTAATAGTTTATGATAGGCACATTCCAACCAGACCACCAGCCGGATGTCACAGCCGCTACATGGCTGGGATTGTGTTACCTGGCACCTCGCAGCCACAAGGTCCGGGGGTCAAACTACTGCAGCTCTTTGAGTTTGCATGATCTGTCCGCATCTGCACTGGTTTCCTCCAATTGCTCCGGTTGTCTCCACTTCAAACTATAGACAAAAATGTGGTATATTGCCCAACCCTACTGTGAAATTCGGTGGAGTTTGCTAAAGATAAGATAAGATATCCCTTTATTAGTCCCACAGTGGGGAAATTTACAAAACCCTGCACCATGGTTTATAATAGTGTGTGGAAGGATTTTACAAAGAGGCAAACATTTATCTTCCTGTACGAACATCGAGAGGTAATCAGTAGTAATACAAGTTCCTGGTTAGAAACTTAAAATAAGGAATTTGTTCTTAGTGGGTTTTTTTTTTTAATTCTCCAGAGGCCACTCAGATAAAGAAGGGGATTAATTAACTTACTAAAGTTACAAAGTTCAATTTACTGGAAATTCCTTTGAGATAGATTAATTTTTCTCTGTTTTCATAAAGCGAATTTATTTATCATGTGATTTAACTGTGGATTTTTGATGATGGTGAGCCATGTCTCTGCTATTAGAATACATCCTCACTGTCAACATATCCGCACGCTGTCATGAGTCATTGGGACACTTGAACAGAGCAGAGCCATTGCAATGTTATTAGTTATAACTGGGCTTTCCTTGCTATGTCAAGTCCAAATGTATGATGGGGAAAACCCCAAAATTGCTGTTAATTACAAATAATTTGAGGTATTTTATAAGTACTTTCAGGGTGGAAATTCTATTTCTAATTCTAAATTTTGATGCTAAGATTTTAATTTCTTCAAATGTATGTCAGTTTCATATATCCTTGATTGATTGATAATAATCAGTATGAGTATTAGTATGGGGGGGGGGGAACAGTATCGGTTGATCCCTAGTTTTGCCTCACTCCAAATGATCTTGACAAACTTTCCTTCTATTGATGAGAAGAATCTAACAAATCTCTAACAGCTCAAAAACACTTGTTTTATCAGTTTAATACTTCACGAATCTTCCTAATTTTATGACAAACAGCTTATAAACATGATCTAGAACTGATGACTGAAGTCTGTTACAGAAATCCCGCTGCAAGCCAGGGTTGAATCTCCTCTGCTTTATATCTGTGATCTGTTCAGTAAGTTAAATAATGTGCTACTAAGTATGTTATTGTCTAGATTTTGAATGTGGGCTTTGTACCAGGTTGTGCGTGCGTGTGCTTTTGTCTCAGCTGTGTAGACCTGATCTTACCAACAGAGAAGTGTTTAACTACTTACTCACACACAGGTGCAAATGGTCATGAATTTGCTGCAGTCTGGTCCTGTTTTTCTCACTGCTGGCTGCACACACTTCCCCTCTACTTCAAGCTCTCTGCTATTTATACCTCATAAAAGCATGTTATCAAACTGCATACTTTCCATGAGCACCAACCTCTTGGTTTTTATCCCTTCATCCCTCCATCAGGCATCTTTCTGTTCCCATTCTTCTTCTTTTTTTTTCTATTCCTGACTACCTCCTATCTCCTCTCTTTGTCTCTCAGCTGTCCTCTCTCTCCATCTTTGTCCGTTTCCCACGTCTTGCTCCATGCACTCAGGAATCAGGTGAAACGTCTTTGTGATGTGTCTGAAATCATGAGGGGAAAGGCTCATTGTCACATATTTTCCATTCAACAAAGAATTTGAGTTCAAATGCATCAGAAGGCGGATTAATGCGTCAGTTTGCTCAGCGGCTATGTCATTATTTTCCAGTATCTCTTGCTTACTCTCTCTCTCTCTCTCTCTCTCTCTCTCTGTACACACACACACACACACACACACACACACACAGACAGACACGCCCTTTTTCTGTCTGATTAGTCAGCATTGCCTAGTATCTGTCAGTGGAGGGATAGGGGGAAAAAAAGAAAAGGCCGTCCCTCCCTCTTCCAGAGCCGATTGGCTTACAATGAATGAACGAATGAATGAGACCAGAATGAGGAGAGGGAGGGGATTGTGGGTAATGCGTCATTGGCTGGCAGGGGCTCATTTAAGCGGAGCAGAAGAGAAGGGAGAGAGGGAGTGAGCTTAAAAGAGTCTGAATGACATTCTCCACTCTCCACCACCAAATCTCTAGAAAATTCCTTCAGTTTGCACGCTGCTGCAGACGTGGCTCACTGAGACCGACTGAGGGAGGAAGAGAGAGAGCTGAAGCCAGACGTTGAATGTAAGATTGTGTCTTTCAGTTGCAGGTGATGCTGCAGGAGATCCAGGCTAGATAACCTTGGAATGTGGGTTAGGAAGTTACGTGTTGACCGAGGTAGTGAAGCGTGAAGACAAAAAGAAACTACCACAACAAAAGAAGATCCACGTGTTCTAGAAAAAACTGACCCGTTTCCTGTTGAAGAGCATCTGTTACTTCCTTCTCGTCTTTCACCCTGGGGAAGGCAACGCTCCTCCGATCCCCCCGATTTCCCCCTTCCTCCTCATCATCACCGTCATCATCCTCTCCACCGCTGAAGACCGTTTCAGCATCCAGTTGCGCCCTGACGTCAGGTATCAGGTGGAAAAGGTTTCGCCTCCCTGGATTGCCTATCATGCACATCAAGACAACCAAGTGTAACCGCTTCTGCCTGGTCGCCTCGGTGACCAACCAGGAAGTGTTCGACCGTCCCGAAGCACAGGTTTGAGAACAGTCTGCTTCTAGTCTGCCTTTTGCAAACCAGATTCTTTGAAACATATTAAAAATCAACACCACGCTTTGTTTCTATTTTGTGCAGACTGCTAATAAATGATGACGTTTTTGGAAGGTTACAAAAAGTTTACAAAAACGTTTTATTTCTTCTTCTTTTCATCATAAGCATGCAGGCACTGTTTTAATTATTGATCCATAAACAGCTTGTGAGCAGCAGTGTCTGCGATAGCAATAATATTTTCCGTCGCTCAGCTTTCAAAATGTTTGAGAAATAACACTCATGATGTCATAGTGATGTCATCAGGGTCGTCTCTATTTGGGCTTGGAGATGACAAATTTACAATGAAAAATCTGCACTATAAACTGTGGCTGTTCTGCTTTGAGGATATGAGTGTTTAACAGGCAGGGTGGGTTCATCGAAAAGATGCTACCAGTTTGCATGATGGGAAATGTAGGATCCAGCTTTGACCCATACTAGGTTTCATCATTCATTTTTAGCCTCCAGGCTTTATGGAAGTGCAATACTAAATCATTTCTTTTGAACCATGTAGTCCATCCTAATTTGTCAGAGCTCAAGAGAATTTCTTCAGATGTCTTGTCAAACTAAAAAAAAAACATTAAATTTACAGTGGTATGTATGTGTGCTGAATTCTTACATTTAAGTTTTATACTATAGATGATTGATTCAACAATGAATCGATTATCATAATTGTTACAGATTAATTTAATGTCAATCAGCTCTAGTATGAACAAAACCTCTCAAACTAAATTTGGGCCAACACATCACAAACACTACTGATCTCCTTTCAACAGTAAATTCAGTTCATTAACGGTTCTTATGGGATAAATCTGATTCAATTGCTTGCTTTATGATATAAATATGTGTCTATGTGTGCAGGTATTTATATCCTTAGCTTTCTTCTCAGGCTATGTTTGTGTTAAATAAGAAACACGTACTGAATCATTACTGTACAATAGGTGGGTTGATTGAAAAATACAATCTGTACAGCCATTTTTCATTTATGGGTCCTACTGCTATACAATGGGGTGCTGATTTTCCTTCAAGGCCCTGCTGAGCCTTTCTTAAGGAACATGCTCATGCAGACGAGCAGCATTAAGTGAATTTCACACAGAACGAGAACCTCACGGGGTTAGGTGTCTCAAGTGTCTCACGTGTTGTGGGTGAAAGATGATAATGAGTCACTTGAAGACCTCCCAAGACCCTTCTGAGTACTTCCTCCTTCTTTTCCCTATATCATGGCTCATTGCACAAATCCATGGCCAGTTCCTTTGTGCTGCAGTGTAGCATAATGGGTGCAACGCACTGACATTTCACTGCAAGGCAGGGATGACAGGTGAATTGCTATTTTTATCGCAAGTATTCAAAGTGTGATGACCTCAGCAAGTTGTTTGACGTAATGTGCTTGACAGAAGACTTATTAGTGGATTGTTGGATTTCTTTGGACTACAGAAGCACCTAATCAACTCATAGTTGCCGAAATATCCTTCTGTCATCTATCCCACCATCATCAAAAGTGTTATTTTGGCCCATCATTCACAGCTGATATGATATACCATTGGCAAATTTGTCATTTTAACTGGTCAACCATCAATTAGTGCTCAATAATTTTTAGTACACTGCTCTTTGCTAATAAGAGAGAGGCGATAACAGATTTGTTGCATTCATAGTTTAGTAAATCAGTGTATTTTGTGCAGGAATAGTAAACCACTGGTGCATCAAATATTTTTCACTTTCACAGACTTTGATTTTCACTAGCAGAGTTGTCATTGAGGATCGACTCAGTGGCCCCAAGCTGCAACTATCAGCTCTTTTAATTTTTATGTAATCTTTTTATCTGGCTCACCTGGCTGACACTAAGGCAATCTTATGAAAGCCCCTCCTCCTTCAGGCGCTGTTGTTTTAAAGGTGTTCTTTCAACTTAACGGTCATCGAGGAGGCTGCAGTTTGTGCTGCTTTTTAACCGATTCGTGCTCAAAATATTATTCTCAGCATTACATCAGAACAGATACCCGCAAATCAGAAATAATTCTGAGGGTTTTCTTTCAGGAATGCGCTATAAATATGTACAGGGAAACTCGTCAATTGAAAAATACATGAATTAAAAGTTAAAAGCCTAAAAATGAGAAGGTAAAGAGTTTTATTGGAGGTGTAACATTTAGGTGATGGATCTTCATCGAGTGTGTCGTTTTCACAATATCTACATATGTAGTCATCTAGAATTAGAGGCACAGGCTGTAGCATCCAGTCAAAAGAAATTGAGTCAAATCTGTAGCACCTTAAGCAATAATTGGTTTCAAAAACATCATTTTGACAATGCAGTCAATATATTTAATTTAAATGCGAAGTAAGTCTAAAGTGAGTGAAAAGCAGAAGTTAACTGAGGCAGGGAGTCATTTCTGCAGCTGGGCTGTGCAGAAATGATCACTATGTGGGGATCCCTGACCTAATAAGCCTCAGATTGAGAAGGTTGGGATGGATGGTTTCCAAAGGGCTTCTGTTTCATTAGATGACTGTTTGTCTTTAAGGCGGGAATGTAATTATGCAGCATTAATAATTTCAGACATGCTGCCCTCTCGGGTGTGTCTGTATGTGTCAGACATGGCTGTGTGTTTATGTCATCCTGGAGCTGGTAGTCAAGGTCGGCTGTCTTCTTTCATTCTTCTTTGTTAATTAGCTTCTGTGACAATAATTGGACATCTAAAATTGAGGACATATCTCTCTGACGCACGCACAGTCAGACGCAGGCTGCTTGTACTCTAAAGCGAAGAGGAGGGACAGATATAGTGTCTGGTAATAGAGGCTATTTTTATCAATTTTATTCATAGCGATTGCCTCTGGTCCACAGTGTTTAGTATTTATAGATAAGAAGAGCTGAGCAGAAAAAATTGAGTGGAAATGGAGGAGATTGTGCAGACGCTGGTCTAATATTCCTGATTTCATTCTCCTCCCCTTGTTCTCTCTCCTCTCCCTCCATCCTCTCAGGCCAGTTTTGAAGCCTTGTTCCGCTCATTCGACCCAGAGGTGCAGTTCCAGTACTTCAAGTCTTTCAGGCGGGTCAGGATCAGTTTCAGTGATGCTCTGGCTGCAGCCGAGGCAAGACTCCGACTCCATAAGACTGACTTCAACGGCAAAGAGATGAAACTCTACTTCGCCCAGGTAAATTCTTTTAGGTTCAATCTTCACATTCAAGCTCAAAACCCAGCCTAGCTATTGCTTTCAGCCAGCATGGAAGGTAGCATGCATTTACACTTGTTGAGGTGAATTAAAGAGTTCTGAAGTACTTTAGCATTGTTTTTGCTCCAGCTAACAGACGCTAACTGGCTACATTTGGTATCAGCTGTGCAATTCACTATCACTGTCATTAATGTGACATTATGAATGTCAGACATTTGTAGTAGAAAAAGCTAAATCATGTGAAAATAAGAACAATGAAACTTGAGCTTTAAGACTTTATTATTTTGTTATATTTTATGCAACCTACGATGTGATTGGTTAGTTGTTGTATCGCACACTTTGGGCCTCCACATTTTTAAACAGCATACTTTCAAAGTTGCGAAGTGTATTTTTAATCAAATTGCTTCTTCTACTCAGCTGTCACTAAGACTGACATCTGTCCTTCTGTCTGCAGTCTGTCCACATAGGGAGTCCTCGACTTGAGCCCCCGAAACCAGAGAAGCAGTTTCTGATCTCCCCCCCTGCCTCCCCTCCAGTCGGCTGGGAACAATCTCAGGACGCCACGCCAGTCATCAACTACGATCTGCTGTGTGCCATCTCAAAGCTAGGACCAGGTAGACCTCTAACAGTGCCTTCTAACAGCCTTCGATTCGTGCAGCTGTTCTTTACAAAGTGAAAGCACATTGAACAGTAAGAGGAGTCAGCATTTGTCCGAGACATTTCCGCCAGTGATTGATGCGGTCCCTAAATTTAGCCAACACAGCTAGTTATTAGGATGAATTTGGAGATAGCCATTGTGTTGATGGATCTTCCTCAGTGGAATAAACATATTTGTTGGTCACTTGGTATCGTAGAATAGTGGAAACAATGAGCAAACAACTGGATGTGTGTGAATGCAATTTGCTTAGAGCTTTGTTTAAACAAACTATAAATAGCTCTTTGAATAGTCAAAGTATCCTCCTCAGTGTTGTAATGATGCCCGCCTACCCAATCAGCCAATCTTGGGTCTTTAAGGTGATGTTTCATGGATGCATCACAGCTCAAAGAGCCTCTGCTGTGTTTTTCACAATCAGCCAATTAAATTCCATTTGCTGATAATCATACCAATTCATGCAGGTGACTGTAATTTTTAAATGTGTTTTTCCAACCCGCCAGGGACACGGTGGTTTCAGCTAATATTAGTGACACTTCAGCATCATTATGAAACACACACCTGCACTGGTTTCCTTTAAAGCTACTTCATTTTAGACTTTTAATTGTGTTGCTTCCTGGTGGCGCATTCAGGTTTGAGCACTGGATTCATAAGCTATGATATTTGGAAACTCAACACAGAATAGAGACGAATATTAGAATGTTGTTATATATAGTTTTAGTTAAAACAGTATATGAACATTATTGACATCAGAGTAGAAGATGGTTGCAGCTGCACGACAGCACATAAACGCAGCACTTTTGGATGTGTGATCCCCAGGAGAGAAATACGAGCTCCATACTGCCACGCCCACCACCCCCAGCGTGGTCGTCCACATCTGCGAGGACGAGCACGGCAACAGCTCAGCCCCCGACGACAGCGACCAAGATGACAAGCCCCACCCTCCAAAGCCGAAGATCATCCAGACGCGACGCCCCGACTACACGTCCGGAGTCAAGCAGTGAGCGACAACCAATGGGGGCGCAGTTTGACAGCTGTAACATTTCATCCTGAAGTGATTGGTCAAGAGCTCAACATGCTCTCAGAGCTTTAGAGAAGGTTTGAGGACTTTGAAAACACGCCTGAGGGTGCTGCAATGTCCTGTAGACGAGCGTTTCCTGAGACGGAGAGAGAAAACATAGTGTCAAATGCTGCATTCATGTTCCGTGGGAAAAGACAAAGTTTTGTCAAACTGTTCAGTTTTGCTATCAAACGATATTTACTGCTTGTGAATTTGAGGTTTGGAGTTGGAGATGAAGGAAGTATTAATTTTGAAGTTTAGGAAATAACATGTACTAATGTTTTGATCATAGTGCTTAAGTAAAGCGCTAGGAGACTCGGCTGGATTTTTTTGGTTTGTGGTGATACTTTGCAAAGAGAAGAAAAACTGAAATGCACGATGACTTAAGTTTGCATGTGTTGTGAAAATAAGCTGGTTAGGTGCAAATTAAGTCATGCTGAAGATCATCAGTGAAATGGATGTTGGTTATTCCCACAAACTTGAATGCAGCATCATTTTAACAAGTTGTGTTTCCTCATGTAGAGTTTGGGATTTAATAGATAGAGGAGCGGAAACAACCTATGACCTTTACTTTTCGGACTGTTGATTTTTGCAAGGGTGCTACATATGTGTGTCAGTTAGCTTTAGAGTTTACACACCACTGGCATGCGCTTCTTCACGTCTCATTTGGTTGTGTGGTCCTGATGCTGCGGCGCCCCATCCATCTTCACTGCCGTTTGATGTCACAGCTTCACCTGTGCAGCCGTTCTGTGGTGCATGTGTCGTCAAGTCAAAGCTCACCTCAGTCACACCATAATAACTTCTAAAAGTGGTATCTATGGATTGTTTTTGGTACTCTGCCTGTCCGTCTGTGTTCTGGTTGTTGTGTAGCAGAGAGTTGTTGCTGTTTGAATGTAGAACGCGCTCGTAGCCCTTGTTAATCTGAGGACTTCGACTAAAGCAACCATGGTATGTTGTTAGAAATACAAACAGCTTGCTACATGGGCTAATTCTGAAAGAAAATACAACTGAGCACTGTTATTCAACCTATGACCTGGGGCCCTGTGTGCTTGCTGTATTTGACGAGAGTGGATATTTTAAGAGGATTAGTCTGTCTCTTGTTGTATTCATAAGGCTGTATTGGGAAAATTTTCCCTGGAAGTATGTGTGCAGGTCTATTTCTGATCAGACAGAGTTGTTAATTGTTGCTGCCCCATCAGCATATGTTAGTCACAGCTATGACATGATGTTGTTACAAACCTACTTTTTTCTTTCATTTGAGATTTGTAAAACATGTAGAAACTAAAATATTTGAGTTTTTCTGTAACACCTCAGTGAATCCTGAAGTAAATGTCTGAAGGTCTCTTTTGGAAGCCGCAGTGTGAACAGTGTGTGTATGGTGATAAATATATTTGCAGTTAACTTTTCTGGCTTTTCTGCTGTATTCTACCCACCTTTTGCTTTATTAGCTTCAAGCTAGCACAAGATCAGAGTTTAGTTTAAACACTTGACTGTCAGCTCATCGAGAAAAAATTTAAAGATTTCTTTTTTCTTTTCTTTTTTGAAAGATCTGTTTATTTGGTGGCTCATTGGTGGTAAAAATGTGTCTTTGCCCCATCATCAGGGGCAGGATTATCAATTTTTTTTTAAATATTGTGCTTACATTCTACATTTTACTTACTATTAAATTTGTGCACACTACATCCACAATGCACACTCCTATTTGGGCTGCTACCTACAAATTCTGGTGTTAATTACTTGTCGACTGGAACTATTATCTGCATTTGACCCTCGTTTATGATATGAATGAGAACACACTTTGCATGTGTATTAACACAGCTCTTTTCTTTCTCTGTGGCCAGTATTGTCTGTTGTCTTTGCTTGAAGAAGCTGTATTTTTTAAATTTTGGGGGCCTAGTAAAAACTTCAGTTATAATCTGTCTTTAATGGATTACAAATTAATTGAAAGCTGCTGTTGTGATACATACAGCATCTTTTATCAGTTACCCTTAACAGATATATTCTGTAGAATGTACTGTAATAATGCTGGCTAAAATTAGATGGTGGCTAAAAGGATGTAAAACTATTTGTAGTTGATATGATTTGCTAGAGGCTTCTGTTTTAGTTGTGAAGCCTTCATTTTTTTTCTTTTAGAGGGTCTCATTTGATGAGAGGATGTTGTGGAAGCAGCACTGTGAAGCACATGACGCACTGCCAGCTAGACAGAAAGCTCATCTGTCCCACATTAGGGGATCGAACGTTGTGTAAGGCTCTGTTAGTTTAGCTACTTTTTTTACAACTGGTATTTTGAATTCATTCATCTTAAAAAAAATAATAATAACATGATCGATTTACCAATAAATAAAGATTTAATCATCTTATGTTCATGTGTTCTTTCCTAAATTCAATTCAAGATGTTATATAACATCCAGGAATATACCAGGTGCTGTAAGCTGTGTCACTTCTCTTTAGAGACAGGAGAGGGCGCTGCTGCTTCTACACTGGAGAAAAAAAGCTGGGAGGCAATGTGTCATCAATAAATGAGTGATAAATAAATAATATACGAATGCTGTAGTATAAAGCTCTAGTGGTTAGGCATCAGGGCTAGTGACTGCAAAGTTACATACTTAGACTTTGCAAATCCTCAGTGCAGCAAGATCAAATCATGAAGTTCTCAGTGCTGTGAATACAATAAATACAAGTTCCAAACAGGAAGTAGTTGAGCTGTAGGTATAGCTCAGAAGGATAAGCTTCAGGCTCTTAGTGACCTGAATTTATGGGATCAAATCCCACTTCCCACATTTAGAGGTTTTGTCCACAGCAGCGTGAATGATAAATACAACTTCCAACCACATTATATTGAGCTGCAGGTATAGCTCAGTGAGATAAGCTGCAGGCACAAGATGATTGAAGTTGTATGACCAAATCACAGCTGTAATAAGGTCATTCTTATTTTTTTTTTTGCCTAAGCAATGAGAATGATAAATATGACATTTAACCAAAGAAGTCTTGAAAAGTTTTTTAGCTCAGGGAGATGCATTCCTGACCAGAAACACTGAAAAGCAGGTTCAAATCCCAGCTGTCTCATCCTTCCTTCTCAAAAAGCTCCAGATGAGCTTCCAGAGTCTGATGTTCAGACCATTCTCCATGTTTTGTCCTCTGAAGTTTGAAATGTCAGAAGTAGAACAGCAACAAGTGTTATGTCACATCGAGAGGAAATCTGACCACAGCAAAAAAAGGACTCTTTCTAAACTCCCAAGAATGACCAGTGTCACAACAATCAAGTCCAAACAGGATTTATTAACATTTGTCTTGGCAAAGATGACAAAATAAGTTTCAAATGTCTACAGAAACTTCATTTAACAAAGTCAAGGAAAGAAAATACATGAAACTTAACTTCCTAACACAAACGGGAGAAAAAGTGTGTTAGAATATTTACAATATATACAAAATAAACTTCAACAACATCTAATCACCAATTAGCACAAAGTGATGACGCACACGTCAGGGTTTGAAGGCAGGCAGGAAGAGGAGGAGCCACTTATGGGATCCACAGGTGTCTTAAAGAGGTGCCATCATTCTCCTGTCCAATCAGCCTCCAGCCTAGCTCTGAAAGAACAGAAGTGGCAGCATCAGGAGCACACAAACACAGATGTCTAATTTTATCCGTAATTTCGTCAGAGACCGAGTATGATTGAGTTTAACATTTGCTTGACATCCATTTGCGAGCCTTGGCACGCGTAATGGCGCACGCAGGACGGGACGAGTCGGGGCAGCAGGAGAAACAGGCACAAACAGTAGGATTTTCTGTTACTTCGGTTAACACGTGTTACCAGCCAAATCATTTTCAAGTATACAATCAATGCTAGTCAAAAAGGCAGTCGATCCCACACACCAAAACTGCGCTTTGGCACGCGTAAAACTCACCAAGATATCCACGCCGAGATTTGCCCCAGTCTCTCAACCTGTCAGCTTCATTGACAGTCGGGGAAAGGCAAAAAGTCTCATCAGTCTCTATACCTGACACGTCTTAGATGGTTTAGTTGACTAGACAGTATCACGTCAATTAACGCAACATTAGAGGGCTTTTATTTTTCGACAGTTTACTGCAGGGCAGACTGCAATTAAGACGAGTAAACAAAAACGCCTCTACCTCCGTTTATTAACAAAGAGCTGTCCAAGCTGATCTTTTTTGGTATTTAAAGGTACTTGAACGTCAAACAAATGAGCAATAGACTTTTTTTCACACTTGTTTAATTAACTGTTGGAGTAAGTCAAAAACTGTCAAGATCAAATTCCATTTTAAGAAAAAAATAAATGCCAATCAGAAATAAGAGAACAAACACAGTAAATACTTACCCAACAAAAAAAAAGGTCATCACACAACAGCATGGTCAGGTTGAAAGGGGAGAAGAGGAACCACAGATGCCATTTTATAGGCGGTGCCATCAGTCTTCTGTCCAATCAGCAGCCTCCACCTGCAATATTTTATTTTTATAGCACTTAAAACAAAATACAAGGTGCACAGAAGGAAATTAAATTATTTGGTATTTCTCCCAATGATCTAATATGATTGTTTCACCAATGCAAGGAAGGCTGATTAAAGTGTAGAAGTAGGATAATGAATGCTGTAGTATAATGACCTAGTGGTTAGACATCAGGACTAGTGACTGCAAGGTTGATAGTTCAAGTCCCTACACTTCATTATTTTGTGTTTACTAAGTAATTTTTGCTAAATATTTGGCACAAAACATGTTTGAATCAAAGTAGTACAACTTGTTTATGTCATCCTATTGAGTTGTCTCTCAGACACCAACGATCCAGTAAGAAGTTTTCAGTATTTCCTCTGTATCATAGCTTTGAAAAATCACTTAGCAAACAAACAAACAAACAATCAAACAAACACTAAACAATGTTTAATGTAGAGTTGAGCAGTGTAACACGCTGGGCCACAGAGCCAGAAGAGGTTTGACATTTTTAGTTGAGTGCTTAACGATTCACAGCTGAATACAGGCTTGGGCAGGGTGGGGTTAAGGCGGGGTGGGGCGGGGTGAAGGCGGGGTAGGGACCGAAGGTTGCAAAGCAGGGGTCACCAATTAGCGGACCATGAGAGACCTCTGCCTGAACCTCGAAGCCTTTTGACATAATAGGAATAAAATATTAAATTCTATCATCAAAATTGATTTTGAACAGGTATGACTCGACCAGCGCTGCTGAGCCATGGGGTCCCACCTGGGTCCGACTGCTGCTAGGCAACTAACACAGACTGCTACCTGGTGTGATACAAGTGGTATCAAGTGTGTGAAATATATCTGGCATCACTCCTAGACGCAGTCACTGAGAGGCTGACTGCAGTCGACTCTCTGAGGATCGTCTCTGTCGTCAGCCAGAGGAGAAATGAAAGAAAGTCCTCGCTGGTTCTGTCACAATGACTTTCTTCTTCAACCTTTACTCCTTTATCTCCAGGAATGACAGCTTGTGTGACGCGGTATTAGAAAAACCTCCTCAGAGACGTGTTGTTAAATTAATGATATCAATGTTTCCTTTCATGCTCTGTTGACTTGGCTGGAATAAAAGTGGTGACATTGAGATGAGTCAGTTTATCCTGAATGTTTGTGTTTGCATTTATATGTAATTTGTCCTAAAACACCCCCCCCCCCCCGTTACAAAAAATCTTTAGCCTCATGCAGAATTTATGCCATTCTCCAATATTGAAAAAAAAAATCCATTCAATTGTTCTTGATCACCTCTGCATTGGAGGATGTTGTGCGTTCGCTCACGTGTATTTGTTTGTTTGTCTGCAAGGTAAGCATTGGAAAAGATGTCAACAAAATATCAGCCAACATTTTTAAGGCTGTACCTCGCAGGTAATGTGTTGCATTCTCTGGTGGAGGATCATTTTAGCCCCATGACAACACAGGAAAGATTCCTCTTTTCATGCAAAACGGAGCATGTTTGTCTCAAGTTGTGTCCAAACGAGACCAAACATCATGAGGGGAACGCAGACGGCAATTCCAGTGTGTTTGGTGACGCCAGTCAATGGGAATACATTGATTCCTCCTATGCAGTGAACATGCAGTAGCCTCTTCATGAGGAGCTTTCCTCACACTGTGTCCCATGTGCTGTTTCAGGCTGGCAACTATGCTGCCTTTCACACTGGAATCTGTGCACTGACTTATTCACTACAAGGCTGCAGGTGATTCTGAGTGGGCTGGAATCTTTTGGGAGGGAGGACGTCACTTTAGGAAATATTTCATTTTTTAGACATACTGAGACATGAAAGATCCTCAGATCAAGACAAGCTGCAGACACTTAGTGTTCTGAGTTTATGAATCCCACTTCTCACATTGGTTTTTTTTTCCAGAGCAGTGTGAATAATAAATAGAAGTTCCGACCACATTATATAGAGCTAGAGGAATAGCTCAGTGAGATGAGCTGCAGGTGTTAGATAATCAGAAGTTGTTAGATCAAATCCAGCTCTCCTCAAAGCTGCTCTTTAAGTATTTTGTCTCAGCATTGAGAATGATAAATATAACATTTGACTAAAAAAAAAAAAATATTTTTTAGCTCAGGGAGATGGGTTCCTGGCCCGTAATCCTGAAAAGCGGGTTCAAATCCTGGCTTTCTCGTCCTTTCTCGAAATTGTAGCTCCAGTTAAATGACAGTCGAGCTTCAAGAGTCTGAGGTTGACGGTTCAAATCCTGATGTTCAGACCATTCTCAATGTTTTGTCCTCTGAAGTTTGAAATGTCAGAAGTAGAACAGCAACAAGTGTTTGTCACGTCTAGAGGAAATCTGACCACGGCAAAAAAAGGAGATTCTTTCTAAACTCCCAAGAATGACCAGTGTCACAACAATCAAGTCCAAACAGGATTTATTAACATTTGTCTTGGCAAAGATTACAAAATAAGTTTCAAATGTGTACAGAAACTCCATTTTACAAAGTCAAGGAAAGAAAATACATGAAACTTAACTTCCTAACAAAAAGGAGGAAAAAGATTGTTAGAATATTTACAATATATACAAAATAAACTTCAATACATCTAATCACCAATTAGCACAAAGTGATGACGCACACGTCAGGTTTTGAAGGCAGGCAGGAAGAGGAGCCACTGATGGGATCCACGGGTGTCTTAAAGAGGCGCCATCAGTCTCCTGTCCAATCAGCCTCCAGCCTAGCTCTGAAAGAACACAGAACAAAGTGGCAGCATCAGGAGCACAAAAAAAACCCAAATGATGTCTAGTCTAATTGTATCCGTCCTTTCGTCAGAGACAGAATGATTGAGTTTAACATTTGCGAGCCTTGGCACGCGTAATGGCGCACACAGGACGACAAGATGAGTCGGTGCAGCAGGAGAAACAGGCACGAACAGTAGGATTTTCTGTCACTTACAGAGAATCGGAGTTACCAGCCAAATCATTCACAAGTATACAATCTATACCATCACAAAGGCAGTCGATCCCACGCACCAAAACTGCGCTTTGGCACGCGTAAAACTCACCACACCAAGATATCAGACCCACTGATTTTTCGGAGAAACTGACACACCACGCCGAGATAAGTGGTTTGCCCAAGTCTCTCACCCTGTCAGCTTCATTGACAGTCGGGGAAAGGCAAAAAGTCATCAGTCTCAATACCTGACGCGTGTGTCAGATGGTTTATACACAGTATCACGTCAATTAACGAAACATTAGAGGGCTTTTATTTTTCGACAGTTCACTGCAGGGCAGACTGCAATTAAGACGAGTAAACAAACAAACGCCTCTACCTCCGTTTATTAACAAAGCTGTCCAAGCTGAGCTTTTTTGGTATTTAAAGGTACTTGAACGTCAAACAAATGAGCAATGAACTTTTTTTACACTTGTAATTGATTAACTGTTGGATTAAGTCAAAAACTATGAAGATCAAATTCCATTTTAAGAAAAAAAATGCCAATCAGAAATGAGAGAACAAACAGTAAATACTCACCCAACAAAAAGAGGTCGTCATCACACAGCAGCATGGTCAGGGTGAAAGGGAAGAAGAAGAACCACAGATGCCATTATATAGGCGGTGCCATCAGTCTCCTGTCCAATCAGCAGCCTCCACCTGCAACTCCTAGAGAACACAGCACAAAGTGTCACTCTCAAAGCACACCTCTTACATGTTGAGCTATTTAATTCAGCAAAATTTTCATTTTATATGTTAGACATACTTACACCTTACAGATCCTCAAAAGAACGTCAAGGTTCATAGATCAGCAAGATCGCTGTTCTCCTCAGTACTGTGAATACAATAAACACACATTCCAACAGGAAGCTGTTGGACATTAGGTATAGCTCAGTATGATAAGCTGCAGCTAAACAATGATCAGACGTTGTAGGATCAAATCCCAGCTGTCATGACAAGATCGCTTTAAAACATTTTGCCTGAATGATAAATATAACATTAAACCAAAAAAGGCCAAACATTTAGGACTATGATTAAACACCTGCTGACATTGTTTCCTTGAAAGATTTTCAATCAGGAAACATCAGGAAACCACATCAGTCTTGAACCCATAACCTTCACATCGCAGGTCTGATGCCCATCCACTTGAGCCACCAGTACCCAAGGATTGATCCCTGAAATTTATGCTCTTAATTAGGAATGACACTATGAATCAACTGCATTGTTGACTAAAGTAATGACTTAGACTGAAATTAGAAACATTGAGAGTGAAAACAGAGTCTTCCCAGATGACTGGAGGGAGTATCCTCCTAAGTGTTGTAACAGAGAGACAAGACACAGGTATCGATTTCCATTTATTATCCAGCTCGGTTTGTTCAGTTACAGTTCAGGTGACATGGAAAGGAGAAGAGAAAGCTTGCATAGACAGATGACATTTTATTTCAGAAGAGGAGTGCTGACAAACATTCATATTTTGGAGTGAGGAGGACTGTACAGACATGTGACAGGCTCTAACTTTGGTTTCCTTTTATTCATTCTGGTTAGACAGGGAGGGGATAGTGCATTAGTGAGGGAAATAATACAATTACTTTCATTATGACAAAGGGATTATTCCATCCTATTTGAATTAAACTGAATTTTGCAAATAAAAATGTACCCAACTGCTAATATAATATATATTTAACATATTTACTAGTGGAAAAGTACATTCTCTATAAGTGTAAACATGGGAAAGAGTAGGTCCAGGACTTTATCAAAATCAGTCACAATAACTGAAAACACACGTTGCATGAAACACACCTTTCATTTCTTTCACTCCTTTCATTTTAAATTTTTCAGTAACTTTGGGATCTATGGAAGCCCATTTCTGCCAACAAAAAAAATAAAAAAATAGATGAGAAGTTATTTAAAAACAAGACCAAGTCTTGATTTAAGATACTGTTAAGTATGAGAGAATGAGCCAAAATAATCAAAGTCAGAAATAAGCAAAACTGTCATTTTTGACAATTAGAATTATGGGATATTAGCTCAGAATCTTGATGTCAGAAGTAAAAATGAGTCGAAATTTCAACATAGACACTAGGTCAAAATTAAGAGAGTAATTATGAAGCTAATTACTCGATTTAGATGGAAGTCAAAATTATGAGAAATATACTAAATCAATATGTTGGTTTAGAATTAATACTATATAAAAAGTAAGATTAAAAAAGTCATTTAAGAGTTATAAAATAATGTAGACTTAAATGTTTGGTTAAAGTTACAAGGTTAACTTTGCATTCTTTTTTATTTCACAGCTGAGATGAGCTTCCATATAGCCTGTTTTTGCCATGTGTATAAAATGAGGAGTTCAGAAGGGTTTGTGTTAACACAGGAGTGTTTTTAGGCCGGCATGTGGTCATTTGTATTTCAATATGGCAGTTCAAGGCGTGCCTACATTCATAGTGCAGGAAGGGGTTGGATGTGAGTGAAGAGGACGGCAAGAAGTATCTCCACGTACAAAAAGAGAAAATATTCACTGCAAGCTCTTACAAAATGGATTTTATACAAAAATCATGCTTTTCTATTATGAGGACTGTATATTTGTTTGTTTTTTTACCGTGAACCTACTTTGATTTCTCCACGTGAACGTCACCAAACAGCCTGATTAAATCAACACAAACGTCAACATCAAATCGACACAATTCATTCAATATTCAAAATGACGAGAGCGCAAATCTAAAGGAATTATTCAAAGGTGTCAACTCTCCTTGTCAGAAAACGTCATTTTACTGAGTTTACATTTAATATGTGTCTCAATTTCAGCCATACAAATACAAAAGTGCTCAACATCACAAGTGTAAAAAGACAAAGAGAAAACTCTCCATCGTTTTCCTGGAGCTTCTGTTCAAAGTGTGCGAGGTGAATAAAGAGCCAATAACAATGAAGACGATTTATTATTCTAATGAGCAACAGTGAATATGTTGAGACATTTTTATGCCAGTCAATCTATTATTGAGTGTCTCAGGTGATTTTTATGGGTGAATAATAAATTGGAATTGGCAGCTTAAAATGATGACCTAATTGTGTTTGTGGTTTAGTTTTCAGTTCTGTAGCAGGGGCGGATCTAGATGGTGGCATGCTAGGTGAGATGGCTCTTTAAAGATGGCGATGTTTGTTAAATGAACCGCTTTGGTCCAGACTGAAATGTCTCAATAACAAATGGATGGATACATTCATGTCCCCCTCATACCTTTCATGTAGGAACACCTTCAGGTCAATAATTCAGTTTAAATTTGTTTGTACTTTGTGTTTAACGCTAATTACCAAATGATTCAACCTCTTGCCACCCCATGTAAACATTTCTTGATCCGCTTCTGGTGTGTGGACATTTAATTTAGTTAATCTAGACCTCTTGAGTTAAATGAATTACTTTAGAACACAGACCTGCATCTGAGCTAGTTTCAAATACACAATCAAAGTCAATGGATATGGTTACATACTGGATGTAACGTAATTCACTCATCATCACATTATTAACTCAAATATGTGGCGCCAAATTCTCTTCTTTTTTTTTGCCAATTGATCCAGATTTGGTACAAAATCACTCCCCACACAATATACATCATAAAGTTAGTTTACATTCAAATCACAAGAAGTCACTGCCACATCATTAGAAAACCACTTATTCTCATAGATGAAAATACTGTAACAACAATACTAAAGCTTCTGTATCAGCAGTAGAAGTTCCACCAACGTCACCAAAAGTTACCTGGCGGTCCGTGAAAGGCTTTGAGAAACAGATGCACCGTCCACACAAGTGCCGTCACTACAACAGGCCACAAGGAGACGCTGTAATCCTTTGAGGTCCGTCCAAACTAGAACATAAGGGGCTGAATCCACTCAGCTTTTGCAGAGAAGGCAGTGATCTCTTCTTCTTTGCTGTTGATCCGGAACTTTAAGTTTGTGGTATCAAAGAAAGTGATTCATCGATGTCCCGATTAATCAAACCCTGGCAGTTATGATTCTGGTCCCAGAGGCAGTGTGGGCCTTCGTTCATCACATCACACAGGTGACAGCGTGTGTTACTAAGTATGTACGAAACACATGCAGGTGCAACACAAAATAACGGTTTACCTCTGTGCAGGTTCATGGTTCAGAGGTCTGACCGGCCTCTGTTTGAAAATATAACCAATTATAAATTAAAAAATGGCTCCCCGCTAACATCAGCTATCCTCGATGGGGAGAACTGGACTCATTCCAGCCCGAAGGTGCTAGTCTCCTCCACGGCGGTCAGCATCTTCTCATACAGCATTGAGAAGGATGGGTACGGAGGCAGGTCCAGCCGGTTGAAACAGGTATGAGCTCTGGAGAGACACAAGGAGGAGACATTAGCAGAGTTAGAAGTAGCAGCTAAAGTCCTCCATTATTTAAATACCCAAAGAGTGTATTAGCTGCATTTACTAAAGCCATGACTACTTTTACTATTTCACTTCTTCAGTTTTGGCTCCTATTGCTACGAGGAAATATTCCTTCATTATTGGTTAGATAAATTAGCAACATCCCAGATAAAATTACGATCAAATCACGATGACGTTGAACCTGGGCAGTGAGGTGACCTTCCCCCACTTCTCCACACAGAACCTGCGGGGTCCGTTGCTGCCTCGCAGAGAAGCGAAGCCCTCGTAAGGAATACTGGACGTCCCGGTGACAAACTGAAGAGGCGAAGATGGGAGCGAGGAAGAAGACAGTGAAGAAGAAAAAAAGACTTATGTCAGACTTTACGGTGGAATATTTCTCTGTCTCACACACACAGACACATGCCTTACCTGCAGGAGCCGCAGCCTCTGCTCATTGTTGAACCTCTCCACTGCTGCCCAGAACCACCGGATCACAATATGGTTGTCGTGGTAACCTTGACACAACACACCACGTCATGTAAGTATGTCGAAAATATCGTGACGACCGTGAATGACAGGAGATCGACCCAGAGTGTTAAACATTCCTGTCCGAACTGAACGTTTCGACAGATATTGTGTTTATATGAAAGATGTTCCCTTCTTCCCTACCTCCTCTGTACTCGGTGTTGTTCCTCCAGTCCGATAAGTCGATCTCCGCTGTGCCGGCGATCACCAGCTCCAGCTCCCTGGCATCAAACACCGACACCAGCCGAGCATCCACCACCTGGAGAACATCAAATCATGCAGTCACGTGTTCTATATCCCATATCGTATAACGTATCACAGCCTCTACAAGCCACACCTCGTAGAAGCCTCTGACCAGGCTTTCGGTCTGCTGCACCACTCCTCTCTCTATCCTCCACTTCACCATCCGTTCAATGTACTCCTTCTTGTTCTTCTCTGAGACAGGGATGTTGGCTCCGCCGGGCTTCAGCTCCCTTTCTGTTATCTGTGGGAACCCACACACACACACACACACATCTGTTCCATCACTTCTGCAGGAAGAAAAACAGAAGCTTTTTCTCCCGGCCTTGAAACATAAAATAACATTTGGAGCCGCGTAGAGTCGGACCTGTCCAAAGACTTCCTCGTTGACAGTGAAGGTGAGGTCCAGCATGTCTTCTATGTCGTTGTCCTTCATCCACTGAAGGGACTGGTGAAACTCCTCGTCCAGATACTCCAGGTCGCTCAGGTCACAGGGACTACATGGAAGAAAATGAGAGCTTTTTAAAAATACCGAAGTATTCAAAAGTGTTGTGAGTCCACTGCATTTATATGATGTGACTACTGGTAGCCAACTGTGTTTATCTGACACGATTACTACATATTAACTCGACATTTTCGCTAACTATACACAATACGACAAACACGGGCATCTTTGTTTAAAACATTCACATGGAATTTAAATAATAGCAAAATTGACATGGTCAAACCCATCGCAATGTGTGTCTACAATAACTTCCAGGTAGGTAGCCCCCTGATGTAACGTGAGGGTTCGATGTCTGGTGGTTGGACCACTCTAGATGAGAATAAATAGCAGGATGAACCACTTCCTGGTTACACTGTGGATCACATGTGTCTTAATTGACCAATCACGAGCTAGAATGACTTAGACTGAGGTGAATGTGAGCGAGAACCACAGAGGCAGCTTCACCAAGTCATTTGAACTGTTTTTAACAATGTTGCTGTAAATATTTTAACATATACATATGTAAATAATAATTGTGAACATAAATGTGTATTTTTAGCAAATTAACTAAACATATTAATTAACATACTTGTAAACCTCACACTTACCTACAATTTTATTTAAGTGTCTACATCTCATTCATGTAAAATGCATATTTGATGCTCTTATATACATTTTGACAGTAGGAGACGAAGCTCATGTGATTGTTTTGTTCCTGCTATGCTTCAAAGTCAACGTCATAGAAATGTAATAAAGTAAAGATCTAATATTTGTCTTTCAAATGCAGCGCACATCATAAGTTTATGTTTATTACTCCTTGCATACTTGCATACTACACATCCTACATGCCTGTAGGATGTGTAGTATGCAAGGTAACATTAAACAGGAAAAGAATACTCTCATATCTAATCACATGCACTGAGCATAATGTACATACATGCGCAGCAGGCCTTTATAAAAGGGTCTGGTGAAGAAGGCATCCAGCAGGTACTGGTGAATCAGAGCCAAACCCAGAATACGACCACTGAACCGGAACCTGGAAAACACACACACACACATTAACACGCATGGAAAGTAATCAGAATACTGACCGCCGCATCTGAGCTTCGTCTCCTCTCTCACCATTCGTGGTGATTGTCTACGAAGGCGGACATGGGGCTGATCTGGACGGTGTAGGTGTCATTGGCAGAGTACTCAAACAGACCATAATAAGGGTTGAAGAGCTCCCTGGAAACCAGGAAGAAGAACTCTCTAGAGGGCCCGCTGTAGTCCAACCTGCAGCACACACAGAGATTTACCCAGCGGTTGAGCAAGTTTTCAGTCCTTTACTTGAGTAAAAGTACACACACCACATACAAGATAAGTAAAGTCTTTACAATGTACTTAAATGATTAAAAATAAAAGCACTTCATACAGAAAATTGATCACAATTAGTGATTTAATTGATTGTTTGCCTTGTAAAAAATTCCAAAATTAGTAATAAGGTCCAAAATGACACCTTCACTCTACTTGTTTTGTCCAACAAAGAATCCAATCCTCAAAAATATTTTAAAAAATTCAAATTATTAAAACTATTAAAGGGAAAATCAAATCCTGACCTTGGAGAAGTGAGAAACTTGAAATGGTTTTACATTAACAGACTTAATCGATTCTCACGATAGTTGCAGATGACAGATTACTTGCATATACTGCTGTGTGAGCATTTATAATAATAAAACATCATATTTTAAAAACTCATATTCTGTAAAGTAACTAAAGCTGTCAAATAATTGCAACATTTCCCTCTGAGTTAAGTAGAAGAAAAAAGCGGCATAAAAAGAGTCAAGTAAAGAACAATTACTTCAAATTTGTACTCAAGACAGTGTATATTATGTATTATTATTGTGATGTCATGATATATATATATATATATATATATATATATATCTTCTCCTCCACATACTATACCACATACCCTTCCTCCCCTACAAAGCTGACGTAGAGCTTGCTGCGCTGCAGGTCTTTCCGGGAGTAGCACATGATCTGGTTGAAGGCATCTTCCAGCAGATGGTCCCGGCGGATGATCAACCTGAGACGCAAACACAAATGAGTGAAACAGACAGATAGAACACGTGAGAATGCAAAGAACCACAAAAGCTTCTCTCTTCAGACAAACACATTCCACCTACTTTAACTTCCCTGGTCCTTGGCCGTAGCCTTTAGTTTCCAGTTTTCTGAAGAAGTTGCGTAGTTTGGCCTCAAAGTCTCTCTTGTAGGGTGCTGGGGCTCTGGCATTTGCTCTCTGGGTCCCTACAGAAAAAGAAAACCTTATTCGAGGGCTTTTTATTGGTAAATAAGTGTTGACATTTATTTGTGCTTTCCTTTTCTTGCAGATTTAACTGCATTTCCCACAATACCCTATGAAAAATGTAGACAATCCTCTACAGCGATGAAGCGTTTCATCTGAAACACTCCCCCCATCTACTGGTGAAACAAGCAAATAACATGCACTAAATCCTACCTGATGATATCACTGATAAGAAATGTTGGGATGGGAACTAAACAAAAATCATTTAGGTTAATTCGTTGTATTTCCCTGCAGTGTGGGAGTCGGTACAGGATGCTAATCTGTCATTTTTAGGATAACCAGAGCAACTCTCTAGCGACATCTGATCAAATCTGCTGGCTTGAAAGGAGAAGCTGCATTTGTCGACTGTCTGAAAGTAAGGACCCATTGTTTCCAAATATTTCTATGCATTTGTCTCTCAAGCCTCATACCAGGCGAGTTCTGCGGGGAGGAGACGGGTGATCCCCGAGGTGACTGACAGTAGCTGGGGTGAAGTAAGGCGTGAGGAGGCACGTAGGACATTACTTCATCTTCAAACAGACTGCAGAGGAGAGAGAGACCGAGGAGGAAATGTAATAAACTGGTTTAATCCAATAGAGCGACTTGGGCTGAAAACATGGAAGGGAACGAGAGAAGTAAATTAAGGAAACATCACAGAGGGAAGGGAGGAAGGTCTCACCTTAGCAGCATAACAAGGTCGGCGTCACCTGACAGCCTGGCCAATCCTGACCCTCCATCTGTGCGGATCAGCTGCACCTTCTCCCTGTTGTCATAGCAACATTCACTAAGAGAATACGGAAGCTACAGACATCAACAACCCCACTCTGAGCCGGGTGTCGCGGGTGCAGATCGTACCTGAGTGAGTGGTTCCGGTTGAACTCCGGCTGTCTCTCCTGCAGAATCTCAAAGATGTTTGGTTGCCGCAGAAACGCCACAATCTTTTCATTGTAAGCTACAAGAAGAGAGGAAACGTTCATCAAACGTGACCCTTTCTGAAGGCTTGTGAATGTGTGCGTTTGTGTGTCTACGGACCCACTGGCACGACGTCTTGGCATTGGCCCCTGTTGGCAGAGTTGAAGGTGCTGGAAGGCCGCGGCAGGACAGGTGGGCCGGTGTGACGAGGGTCATCGTTCCCCTGCAGAGAGGTTTTTATTATGTGCTAAATAAATGCTAGTTGAGAGGTATTGTAGCCTGTTGATGTTTTAACTAAATCTGCTGCAGGTTGCCCAGGATAACAATGTCAGCTGCATACCTAAAGCCTGAGTCTTACCAGTCGTCGCGGGCTGACCTCCCCGGCACTGTGGCTGCGTTGGCGGGTCAGGTGTTGGCGGTGAGCCAGGAGGCTCGGGGGCCGGGTGCTCTGGAGAGGCAGGCGGGGGTCGATGAAGGTGGTGGCACGGCAGTTATGGTCCACAAAGAAAGGCTGCATGTGGTCAAATACAAGAAACCGCCTTGTTGCATTTAACAGCATTTATCCCTTGTATTCAGCAATTTTGAACTCTAAATCACTGCATTGCACTAAAAGGACTTAAGTTACTTGAATACAGAAGCATTAGAATTAATAAACGTAGTAAAAAAAATGTCCTATTCAATTATATTGTAAATCTATATTCATGTGTTCCATGTAGTTCATGCATTTATGTATTTAATTATTTATTGATAATAAAAAAGTGTTTTTTCATCCCCCATGCAGGGAAATCTTTGACAAATAAACACGATAGTGTAAATATATTAATTACTCTTAATTTGCACAAAATGCATGCAGTGGCAGGAAATATGACACTATAAGAAATGAATTAATGAGCTCTAGCGACATGAACACACCTAAACAGACCCACCTGACCCATTATAACCCTGTCCTTGAGTGAATAAAGGCTGATAAAGGTGTGGTTCCCACCTTGCCGGTGTGGTCGTGCTTCATCTCCCAGCCTCTGGGCAGCTCCAGCTGTTTGTTGGCGAACATGTTGAGGAAGGCCACCAGGTCCCTGTTGTGCTGGTAGCGCTCGAAGTGGTGAGCATCCCGACGAACCTTACTGATCATATGCTTCAGACACGTGTTGGTAGTGAACATACGGTAGGCACTCTGAGAGGGAGACGGTAAGGAAGGGAGAGGCAGGGAGGGAAGGAGAGCAGGGGGGGGAGGATTTTTGTAGAGAGGAGGGAGAGAGGAGGAAACACAACCCCCAGAGAAAGGACAGGTGAGTGAAGTTCTCCCACTATGATAGAATGTAATTGTTATCAATCACCGTCATTACATACATGGTTTGGTTTTTATTAGTAAGGGACTGCATGAAAATTATTGGTATGAGGAGCAAGGCAGAATTTCACTGTTTGATACTGTTTTCCTTTAGCAACAACATCATGTAATATTTGACTGTAAATCTGATGGCATTCAGCCTCAGCTCTAGTTTCTGCTTAGCACTAATTAGCAAACGTTAGCATGCTTACACTAAAGTGAGCTATATTGACTGATTTCCAGTCTTTATGCTAAGCTAAGCAGCCAGCTGCTGGCTCTAGATTCATATTTGGCCTTCAGATATGTGAATGCTATAGATCTTTGCATTCTCTACCTTACTGTTGTTGTTGCTGTTGTTGTTTTTGTAACAAAAATATACAAAATATTGGAGCAGAAAAAGAAAGAAAGGGCTAAGAATTTTCTGATCGCCTTTAATTTTCACACAGTCCCTTAATGAGTGTATGTAGTCAACAGAGGACGAAGAGAAGGCCTAAACCAACAGCAGTGTGGAATGTTAGAGAGAAGACAGATGGTTCAGTTGAAAGAAGGAAGAAGAAGAAGAAGAAGAAGAAGAAGAAGAAGAAGAAGAAGAAGAAGAAGAAAACGAGCGCCCCCTACAGGGTTGGAATGCAGCACAGTGAAGAAGTCAGGGTTGGTGAGGAACTTGGCGCTGGGTGACTGGAGCAGCAGGGTGAGGCGAGACCTGGGACTGGACTGAGCCACACCGTTGTCCCGACGTAGCTCTGCAACACGCGCAGACGCACAAGTCAGTAAACGTGTCAAAATGAAGTCTCTTTATGAAGGACTTCACAGATTAGCTAGAACAGAATTCAGTGATTACCTGGGATGGAGGGGTTCATATCAGTTTCATCCGGCGGCAGCTCATTGGCAGGTTGCTCCTCTGGTCTGCTGTCATTGGTTATCGTCCTGCGTATACTCTGATACCTGGAGACGTGTGTGGAAAACGGACATTTTTAAACTTATCTGCTTGTATTTACAGTTTCAGCCCGAGCATATCTGTGTTCTCACCTGCGGTTCAGCTGCTCCATCTGCTGTATGGAGCTGGACCTCTGGAGGGTCTGCGGGGCCGGGGGAGCAGTGGGACGCTGCCAAGTGGTGGTTCTGTTCACGTGGTCCACGTAAAAGATCCGACCGTGGCTGTCGATACGAGCCTCCCAGTCTGGTTAAGACACAAACACACACACTGGAGGAAGAGGGGGCGATGCTGATGAGGGAAATGGAGAGCTTTGGTGGACACAAATGTAGAAGTGTACTGTTTACACACACACTTACTAGGTGGCAGCGGCTCGTCGACTCTCTGGTAACGACTGATGTCATGGCGGACGGACGGCAGGGAGTGAACAGACTGGTGGCCGTTGACCTGACCTGCACACACAACAACACATTAAATGATGTCATCAAAATAAAAAATAAAAAATAAAAAAATTGCATCACTTAAAATGCAACGAAAGGCAAAAATAAAATGACTCCAAAAATGTTGGAGTGCACATTTATTAAATATCAATATCAATCATGTGTTTCACAAACTTGAATCAAGTTCAGAATGAGCATATTTTGAAGCTGATGAGACAAAACAGGAAACATATTATAATTATTGTCACATTCTGTTTGATTTTTTGTACTATTTTGGAATCAGGGTTGTATATCAGTGAATATATTATTAGCAAAAGTTGCAAAGCCTCCAGAGAGTACGATCAGATGCTGCAGCCTCAGACACAGAGAATGTACCAACAATGATCTAATATTATAATAAGGCTAAATGAAGACAATCTCTCTCTCTCTCTCTTTTTGGCAGCTGCAGAAAACCTCCGGTGCAGATTTTGCGTGGGAATGTTTCTCTTGTGTCAGATTTGTGGCAGCAGACAATTTTTTTCTAAATAATAATAAATATATTCGGACTTGGGAGGCACAGGAAAAAAAGAAAGCTGTAAAAAGTCGTAAAAAGGAAAAGCCTTAGGCTGTGTTCTCATGTAACTTAATAATGGAGTGAAAGAGAAGCAGCAACAGTCACTCCAGCAGAAAACTGGAAAATAGACATGGAAAATTGAATGTTTAACACCATCGATTGTCTCTCACAGTAATCAAAGAGACCTTGAGTGGAGTAATTAACCTCAGGCTGCTCCAGTGGAGCTGCACAGTCATACCTGATGGAGGAGTGAGTATGAATGTACATAAAACTGACACACACATTCTTACTCATTTAAAATTTTTAAAAAAAATCTCTGTCTGCCCTGCACCTTACCCGTCTCTCTCTCCACCCCAGCTGTCCCGTTCAAATTCTCTCTGGTCCCACACACCTCCTGGTTTTGTGCCACACCTCCAGAGGCCTGCATAGACTGCCTCCTCCGCCATACATCACCTCCCTCCTCCTCCTCCTCCTCCTCCTCCTCCTGCAAGTCCCCGCCGCTGGCTCTAGTTCCTGTAATTTAAGGAAGACTTTTTTTTAAAGTAATGCAAAAAGCGGTGAGACACTTTATATTAAAAACTCAAAAGCCTTTTAACAAAACCACCTACCAACTTCAGACGTCCCTCCTCCTCCTCCTCCTCCAGCAGCCGCTGCTACAGGCCCGTTCGCCTCGCTGCTCGATGACTCCGCCCCTTCCTCCTCCGCCTTGGGAGCCACTTCGTTTCTCGTCTCCACCTCCTGAAGAGGAGATGTTGAAAAAAATATAAGCTCTTCCCACCTGCTGGCGTCCGCGTTTAGTCACCTGCATAGCTGCTCACCTGAATGGGTGACAGTGGACCGAATGAGGAATTGCAGGGTACTTCCTGGTTTGCACCCACTCTGCTGCTCTCCCCCTGACAGGTACACTCAATCACTGACTCCCTCACACTGGGTGCTGCTGCGTCTGCCTCACCCGCTGATGCCTGTGAGGAGCTGGCAGCTGTGGAGGTTTCTCCAGTCGTGTGTGTAGCCTCAGCTAATGATCCAGCATCCTCTGTGATCCCAGTGTCTGCTCCCTCTCCGGCTGCACCTTCTGCAGCTCCAGGTTCAGGCCTTGGTAGTTCAGCTCCAGACAGGGGACAAGCAGAGGAACCTGCCTCTGCTCCAGACCCATTCCTAGATCCGGCCTCCCCCTCTGGCTCTGCTTTTGACCCCTCATTCCCCTGTTGAGGCTCAGATGTGGCTGAGCCCTTCGATAAGTCCTGTGTCCTTGCCTCCTGCGATTGCTCCCTGTGCTCCTCATCCTCATCTGAATCTATGTGCAGCATTGCATTGAGCCGCGTGTCCGTCGGAAAGCTGGAGCGGAGTTTTGGCAAAGGCCCCACCAGAGGCCGGTCCCCGGGACTCCTGGGCGCCTCAATGGCATCCAGGTAGTCGTTGAGTGACACCTGCCGATGGGTGTGGCCGCCAAGGGCCGCAGGGAGCAGGTCCTCCTCGCCCATGTGCCCAGGCTCTCGCCACACGTTGTCGTCACCATAGTAACAAGCACCGTTGACTATCGGGGAACCCTCGTCAGAGCCAGTGGGAGAGGGTCCACATGCGACGCGTGAGGATGAGGATGGGTGAGGGAGGTCTTCGTCATCAGACGGACTGCCGGGGTCTCCGTTCACTGCGCCACTCAAGATGGTGCCGACAGCATCTGGAGAAGCTTCTGACAGAAAGAGGAGGAGGAGGAGGAGGAGGAGGAGGAGGAATGGAAGAAAAAGTGGGGAAAATCCAAGAGAATATTTTAGAGGAGAAATATGGGAATATACCGCCGGCCTTCAGAATAAAAGCATGGAAGATGGCAGATATGTATTTCATAATTCATGTCTCTATATGATGTGATGTGAACGTGACACAATGGATCATAAGTGGATAAAAGGATAATGTACATACACACCTTCCTGTCCGGTGGAGGTGATATCCACCCGGAACAGAAGCTGCCCGCTCACATGATCCGTGGGGAGCCGTCGACACAGGCTGTAGCTGATTGGCTGATCGCTGCACACACACACACACACACACACACACACACACACACACACACACACACATTCACATTCACATGGCTATACACACTCCCTCATATGCACAGTTTCTAATTAATCAAACTAATTCGAGTGTTGAATTGCGTCACGGTTCGCTGGAGTGCATGATCTCCTCAATTGTAGATCAATAAAGAATCAATGCCTGAACAATGAGCTGATTGGTTCGTATTGACTGAACTATGTTGAGTCACTGCGGTTAAATGCTGAAGGTCAGAAGTGAACGGAGGCTCTTTGTGTCTGAGTGCTCCTTAAAAGTGAGCAGGAGATTCAGATGCATATACAGTAATTACCCACACACTCAGTCTATTTAAAAACCTGTACCTGTGCATCCACTGTGAATACCGGCATGTATGTGTGTGTGTTTGTGTGAACTCACTCAGCCCTCGGCCCCTCCAGGAGTCTCTGCACAGGGATGATCAGCTGGCCCAGAAACCGCTTGATGATTGGTCGGCTTTTTGCAAACTTATCCTTCACCTCGATCTCCAAAACATCAGTCATCAGAGCCACAAAGGTGTATTTCTATTAAAAAAAGAAAAGCAAAGAAAAAAATCACGACTAGAAAGCACCCGGAGAGCGCAGACCAACAACGAAGACAACATTCCCATTTATTCCCATGTATTCCAGGACACAACATTGTGCGTCAACACTTCCTTTTTGGATTCTATGGTGCGTGCAGTGTTTGTGCTGACCTCTCCGTGCCACACAGGGTTGGTGGTGTTGCCTATAATGGAGGAGCGTCTCTCCTGGCCGTGGTGGGTGAACTTGGGGAGGCCGCTCCTTTTCCCAGGCTGGATGGACATCTTCAGGTAGGGGTCAGGGTTGAAGAACATGCCCTTCTTCAGGCCCACCGCCCGGATGTCTGGAGCGGAAAGAGCATCAGTGTATGTTTTTGTTTTTTTCCACTGACCTAATCTGCACCATAATTCCAAGGAGTCATTCCTCTCACCTGATAGAGTGAAGCTGACTAGTTTCCGGCAGTGCTCCGACCCTGATTGGTCCACCACTTGTCCCTCACTGCCCACCTGATGAGAAAACAGCCAATAGGAGAGCAGTATGAGTGCATCACTTGCCATTTTTAGAGCGAACTGACTTCACTCCAAGAGAAACACGTGAGAGTTTGATGGAAAGTTAAAAGAGGAAACATCGGAGAGAGGGAGAGGACTTGAGAGTTTTGATTCGAGCTGACGGTTTAAATTTTACCGACTCAACTGGAGCAGATGTCTCTTCGCCTCAGTTCCTGCTGCTGGGAGCTCCGTGACGTCCAACTCCCTCCATTCATTTGTCTCCACTGACTCTTACTGTATCCCTGACAGCTCTAGTTTTGTTTTGACAGCTTCACGTTCAGCCCAAGAGGATATTTCTACTTAAAACACTGCAGATCTGGCCGTCATGCTCACCATCATTTCATCCAGCTACTGCTGAAGCTGATGGGAGTTAATACAATTTAATTCATTATTACAATAATTGTTGCTTCCTTGTGACCAAGGCAGGTTATAAATTATTGCAAATGGACCTTGGGAAGTTGTGTTGTTTGCTTTTTACTTGCTGTCTCACCTTTCACCAAGAATACAAAAAGGAACTATCATTTCCCCGCTAAGGGCGGCTCAGAATGCTCAAAGGTCATTCGCAAATATTATGTCACAAGCATCTCCATCAGGCCATCTCCATCTTGTTAAATACGGCCTCTGATCTCTGGCCTATGGGAGCCAGATTCCAATCTGGATTAAGGATGCTATCGTTTCCTATGAGATCCAATATGAAAAAGTAGTAGACAGAGGGAATAAGAGGTGATTAGTGAAAGATTTGAGGCGGAGGAGTGACTGTAGGAGCCGGAGGGAGGCGTACAGTAGACGGGACATACCGGTACTCCCAGGTTCTTGACGGTGATGCAGGGCGTCGTCGCTCTTAATGCTCCGCTCACGCCATGATAGTATTTAAAGCAGACCTTAGTCTCCGCTGTGGAGAGGAACACAGATCACCATCAGGGTTGTTCTCCCAGGCTTATGAACAAAACCAACGCTCATGAAGGCCACTCACGCTCCATGAAGTAGGGCCCCGGCTCCAGTCGCCACACAATCTGTCCCCTCTGGGTGCCGTTCACGCCGCGGTTCTTGGAGTCCCACACGTTGGCCACGCACGTCTCATCTGGCAAACACACACACAGACACTTACAATCAGGAGCTGTTGCTTTATCTGTTTCCATCAGACACGCAGATGCTTTGGTGAATTAGTCAACAGGCGTTAATATTTAATGAGACAAAGGGGCAGAGATAAAAAACAATTAACGGAGCAGGACATTTAACAAGGTCACACACTACACCAACGCCTATCGAGCTATTGACTCACTTAATGAGGCAGCAGCATGTAAGGACACCTCAGCCAGATGATGCTTTATTGGTGATTTATTGATTTATTGTTATGGTGACAATAAACTATGACTGATCATTGGGAGTTGAATACTAAAAAATATCTCAGCTTTTTTTTTTAAATGTAGCCAGCGCCTCTCCAGAGCATCTGCTCATCCATACATCACCGCCTAAGAGCAAAAAGAGACTTCAAATGATCAAGAATGACCTTTTCTTTGCATTTTGTGTAGTAAAATGTTGAGCTAAATTACTTTCTGGAACTAAACAGACATTGTCTTGTAACAGCATCTGCATTATTTTTTCACTTTAATCTTATTTTCGTTTTTATTTTCTAATAAAGCCTTGCATTTCTTCCATGTTTTGTCATTTTGTAGAAGCAGAGAGGGGTTTTCTGGCACAACTTCACCTACTTACAAGGTGCATGGAGAAGGGAAAAGGTCCAAAATGGCAAAAACTCCAGCAACACTTGCAGTATTTAAACAACTTTATCGCTTGACCGACACGTTTCAGCTTGTGGCCGTCGTCTTTTTGTCATTTTACCTTGATGTTGAAAGGCCTGTTGATAATGGCTCATAAAGTATTGAATTAATTAGTCAAAGGATTGTTAAAGTAATATTGGGAAGTTCTAAATTTGACGTGCAAAAAAACAAAATCCATTTCTAGCCAGCCAAAACGATACCAGTGACAAACATCAGTCACGCGACTGATGTTTGTTTGTTTCCCAACCTTGAAGTGTCTTTTCTTCCTTTTTGTTCTCATTTTGCATGGTTTGGATCTTTTTTGCAGGATTTTACACAAAAGTTTAAAAAAAGGGAGCGTATTGCACTGATATCCTGATGGAGGTTACTGCTTCCTGGGGGTCGTAAACCACATCCCCGTCTGTGCCGGCCGAGCCATCAAACATTTATGTGTACGTCCCGTGACAAATGGCCCGTGTCATGACGGATCAATGCTGATGCCCGTCAGCCGCGCACACATACATGTAACACCCCTTGGCCTCTTGTCACACCGGGTTACCGTCAATAAACCCTGAACCTTTGTCGGTGACGGTGAGCAAGAATTCCTCTCACACACACAAACACACTCCCCTGTCTGACCTTATAACCCTGCAATCATCTCTATAAACTACAGCCTGAGAGGTGCGACACGCACAGGTCAGACAGCAGGGTCGGGTTATGGAGCTCAGGCGGCTTCGGGGGAACATGGCCGACATCCAGTGCTGGGAACAGTGTTGGCCCTGGGGAGAACCAGACCAGAAATCCCCCTGCCTATGGGTCAATAAAAGAGCTGCATGGAGGAAGGAGGGATCACCTTTCCCCTCTTTCTCTCTGTCTGGATGAAGGGTTGTGCACAGACACTCACACTCTGCTGAAAGCTGCTCCTTCACACCTGACAAGGAGACAGGCTTCTTTTGTGTTTGCACGGAAAATAGTCTGAATTTGAGAATATGAGAATGCAGGGGAGGGTCTGTCTTATTTATCGCTATAATTTTCAGACGGTCCCTTACACTAAAGACTGTCCTCTTACGACAAAGGCATAATACACTCCCACTGCTAAGAGGCGAATAGAGAAATGAAAAGGAAATGCTATTTCTCATGCTGATAATGAATGATTCTCTGAAGATAAAACGTCTGCTTGTAAAACTTCATCCATATTTGCACAGATGTTTTGTATTCTTGCAGCATATTGGTGTTATTCACAAGTGCATCGCTAAACTACACGACAAGGAGGAGGCACTTATAAATGCTGCTTGTATGTATGTGCGAGACGAGAGTGTAATATGAGAAAAACATACTGCTCTTAAATGCTATGGACGCTGAGTCAGCACAACCCGCTCCCCTTCCCTCATCACACACGATCCATTAGCCGGTTAATGTAGCAGCAGCGAGGCTGATGTAATGCTCTAACCTCGAGGAGCCGAGTTACAAGTCGCAAAACCTCTCTAATAGCGCCATCGTATCGCTATCCTACAGCAATCTTTATGACACCGGGGGACAAAAGAGAGGGGGAGAAAGCTTCAGATGGAGAAAAAGAACAAGCTGTGCATGAATCTGTGATGTTGCACCAAAAAAAAAAGGAAAAAAAGGGTCTGAGTAGATTTATGTGCAAGGTATTACAGTAAAATGACGTGCAATAACTCAAAAATATCAGGCCCATCAGACCTAGATAATAAACTTAAAATTTAGCGTAAGCTTAGTGAGCTGGTGGCTAACAAATTAATTATTATGTTATGCAACCAGGCAACGATGCTACAGTATCTAGCTTATACCAGACTTATTAGAGAAAATAGCAAGACTGCAGTGGTTCCCCGACAGGATGTAGCGATGGAACGACTGGTCGCTAAACTCCTCCCTCGAACAGCAATCGTCCAATCACAGGCAAGCACCTGAAACTCGCGGTCACATTAAAAACTCTTTTAAAAGAAAAACGCTTTGAGCATCAACAAAAAAACCAAAAACACAAGAGCAAATGTGCAAGAAGCGGAATGCAATCTGTTTTCTCTGCTTTAACTTGAGCTGCAAATTTAGCATGCACCAAGCTAACTATCTTAAACTAACACTATCCTAAAATAGCAACCTGGCACTGTGCTCAAATCTCAGGAGCATATCATTAGCCAACAGCTTTATTGTTGCTATTATGAGAGAGAGCCTTGTTCAGGACTGACATATCAGCTGTGTGGTGTCACAGCTGGTCCTGGATGCTATCTGAGGCTAGGCTAACGTTAGCAAATCTGCCTCGCTCTTTATTGGGTTTGGCAACTCCAGCCTAATACTTGGCTGACAACCTAAATAAGTAAAAGTAAATAATCTCAGTAAATATGGATGTTGTCTTATCTAAACAATAACTGAGAGATTCATTTACAGTAATTACAATGTGGAGCCGTTATTGTGTTGTGTGATGAAATTTGAATGATTCTGAATTTGCTCACCAATGTGGTACAGGCCGATCCAGTCGGTGGCATCCACCTCCTCCTTGATGTCCCAGGAGATGACCAGGTGGCTGTGGCCCAGAGTCAGCTGGTACGTAGACGCTGTGAGCGATGAGCGGCTGTCGGACGTCACCAGGTCGGTGTCGCTGTTGGCCCGCTGGAGCCCCAGCCCCGTCGCTTCTGGTTGGTTCCCTGACGCCATGGTGGAGGAGGATGTAGAGGCGGAAGCTCCGACAGCACCCTGCACCGACAGGCTGCGGAGGTTTTCTGGTCCTATCGTGTACGGCCGGGTGTGCGGGGTGCGCCGACGCACTGCCAATAGGTGCTCCCTGGCGCTGCCGTTGGTCGACGACGAGGACGAGGATGAGGAAGAGGCAGTGGCGGCCATCGCCATGGTTACCGCAGAGGAAGAGGAGGAGGCGGAGAAGGGAGGAGGCAAGAAGCGAGGGGGAGATGAGGAGAGCTGATAGTGGTGCTGATGGTGGGAGTGGTGCTGAGGATGGGGATGGTGGTGGTGGTGATGATGGTGGTGGTGGTGGTGGTGGGGGGAGGAGGGGGCAGAGGAGGTGGAGGATGACTGGGGGCGGGGACGAGGGGAGAGGACAGCCGTTGTGAGGGAGGGGCGAATGGTGGAGGCCAGGTGGGCGGGCCAAAGAAAGAAGAGGGAGGAGGAAAGAAGCTAAGGAGGAGGAAGGAAAGGATGGAGACACGCAGGACCCTTAGCTAAAACGTGCTAACTCTAGACCAAACTAAAGAAGAAGAAGATTGGCTAGAAGGATGAAGCGAAGAAAAATGGCCCTGCTGGAGTTCTCTTGGGCAAGGCACTTCAGATTGGCCCCACTAGTCCTCATTCAAGTTATTATGAGGCAGTTTGAGACATATTCAAACTTTCTATCCTTCTTATTTTGGCCTTTTCTCTCTCTTGGCTCTACCACCTTTCCACTGTGAATATCATGTTGACATTTTATCCCACACCCTTGGACACCTGTTCATATTGACCAATGGGTCGACAGCAGAGCAATGCCTTGCTCAGGGGCACTACAGTGTTCTGTCAATCATCCTGGTGCCCATTATGATTGAGGAAAGCGATGAAGGGGAGAGATGTGCAGAGAGGGACGAGGAATTAGGGATGAGAGCGATCCGGAAAATCCTTCTGCTGGTCTGTCCGGAGGGAGGAGGGAGGTGATGGTCATATGATCCAGAGAGGAGAGGGGTGAAGGGAGGTCGGATACCTATGGGTGAGATATAAAGATAGAGAGGAGAAAGGGGAAAGAGGAGGACAAAAAGAGGGATGATGGTCAGTATCTCATGATCAGCAGGGCAAATTATCTTTTTTACTTTAATTAATAACTGTAACGTAAAATAAAATAATACGAAATATAAATGTGAGGAGTTGGAAAAGTGATGCATAGTAAATGTTCAATATTCCAAGAAGAAAACAGACATTTTTGATAAATAAATCCTATATTGACGCCGTTTTTAATTCAAATAATTTCTGCATTAATGTCTGACAGACATCTGACATATGCCTAGTAGTGTATGGTATATTTTGATGGTAAACAGCAGGAAGTTCATATCTGCTAATGTTACTTACATAGGGACATATTATAATTGCTATGCTGAGCTAAGATGAGCCAATCACCTTGCAGCTCTAGCCGCAAATAAAGCACGGGAAAAATGCGCCTGTCCTAAGAAATAAAGATGGAAAAGGACAGAGTCGTGAAAAAAAAGCAAAGCACAGACCTAAAAGTGATTTAACTCTTGACATAAGATTAAATATATATTTCGCTATTCCTTTAATTCCCCCCCCCAAAAAAACAACCGTATTACAATTTCAGAATGAACTCAAATCCAAACCAAACTGATATAGTCGGAACGTTTCTTTGTAAAACCACCCTGCATAGGAATAAAACCCGTCGACCTTTCAAGAAACACTCAATTTTCTCTCTTCTTCATCTCTCCCTTTCAGTTTCTCCAACACGCACGCACTTTGGTTGCCATGTTGACAGGTGATTACGCCAAACTACGTCTACGTCAGACCTAACGTTCAACCTCCGCTCCCCCCTTCCTCTCGTTCTCTCCATCCTTGTTGCCATTATAAGACTGAATGGATGCGCACTCACTCGCAGACACGCCTGTCCCTTCTGTCCCCGAATGAATGATTGAAGAAGGGGACAAGGGGAACGAGAGGTGGGGTAAATTATGGATTGTGGAAGATTTTAAATGACAAAATGAAATCAAATACACATTGTGATTTGTATTTGCTTTTTGATCTACATTTATCTTGTCATAATTAAATGAAAAATGTGTTAAATGACATTTAAAAAAAGTCAATTCACCTGGTAGGTGAGCACAAGTCTGCCGATATTTCTCTCTTTTCAAAAATCTCCAAGCAAAGTGAGGAAAAATAGTGTTTGTTTCTATTACAGCAACATTTCCAAAGTGGAACATGCGTCTAAAAAGCGGCTTTGTATTTGAACAGTTTAAATTTTCATGTAGAGGATAATGGGAACGAATCCTGTCCAAACATTTCTGTCACAACAACTGCAGACCGCCACGCCTTTTAGAATAGGCAAAACTATGGAAACACTTCTTCACAGGAATAGGAAACAGTTTACGTATACATATTACGCACATTACATTACATATTACGTTTGAATGTGTCAGAGGAAATGTTCGGGAAAAGTTGAGTAAGCCTTTCCTCACAGTCTAATTATAGATCCAATAATTAGAATTTAAAATTTGACATTTGATTTTAGTTTAGTTGCTGTTATTGGGCACATGATGCGAGATTCTACAGTAAAACACACACAAACACACACTGCTGCCTCTTGTCTTTATAAAACTAATCAGAAATGCACACACACGCACAGAGAGAGAGAGAGAGAGAGAGAGAGAGAGACAGAGGTACATAAAGCTACTGGGAGGTAGGTGTCCTTCATCCAGCAGCAGGATTAAAACAGAGAATAGGGAGGATTTATTGTTGACAGAATGCTTTCTCTAATCCCTCTGCATCACCACACAGCTTCAATCTGCAGCTGGAGCCCCGTCTCGCCGACCGCCCAGCTGCCTGTGCAGCAACATTTCCATCCAGATGTCAAATAAATCTAAACTCGACGGACTGAATGTTCAAAAAAACCATTATTCTCCTCACATTTTCCCAGAGTCCCAAGTGCCGTCTGCAAGTTGATTCTTTTGTCCGACCAACTATAAGATTAGATTCTGGTTCTCACTGAATCTAATTCCCACTGGAATGCATTAGAAAAGTCATACCTATAGCTGGAACTGGCACATTTTTGCTTGAAAAATGAAAAGGATTTGGCAAATTACATTATGTTTTTCTCATATATTGATATTTTTTCCCAACAGCATTTTTATTCTCACTAAAACGGACTAAGCATTTACTTTTTCAATTAATCAGAATTATTATTACGTTGTTATTATTATTGAATAATGTTTAAACTTTTTTTAAATCTTGGCTTTGCTGAAGGTGAGGTCGTCTGAGACTGATACTGCACCTATGGGGCTGTGACTTAGTAACCAAATGATTATTTCAATAGGACAGATGTATTAGTCTAATTGTGATGAGGAGAAATGACTTTGGTGTTGATGGTGTTGCAGCCGCGGCCGTTTCCGTGTGTCTATATTAGATATCACCAAAGATAAACACGCTGTGCGGTCCCCCTTCTGTGATTGGCTCCTGCAACCGATGTCGCTGGTCGGTCCCGCCTCTTTCGTGGTTGCTGACTCCTGATTGGTGCAGTTTTTTTAAATTTGGTTTTTCCGCACTCCACCTCGTTAGAGAGGTTTTATTTTCATAATTCCTTTGGTAATAGTCAGTGGTGTTAAGTGTTAAGTTCCTCATTTGGTTTTATTGCTTTCATTTATTTAAACAGCGTCCTGTTGCCCTTCTCTGTCACATTGTGTTAGTCTGCCTCACTTGATTTGATATTTGTTGTATTAATCATTTTCAAATTTAATAAATAGCTTTGTTTCACCTTTAACAACTTGGATTTTCATTGTGGCCCAGAATCCCTCATCTGAGACAAACCCCACTCACAGAATGAGCCAAAATTCAACTTGTAACCAGTGAGTGTATACAACTGAGTGTATTATGAATTTTATATCTTGTAATATGTCACAAAAGGTATTAGTAATAAGGCAGCATTACTTGAATTTCTACGTAGAATTAGCACTGAACAAATGGACGAATGCATTCCTGTTCCACATTAGTGTGACAACACAGCAGATAATTAGTTATTCCTAATGCAATCATACTGCCCAAGTCTTTAAGGTTAATGAACAGTTACTGTGTGATGGATGGAAGGCAGGCAGTGTCTGTTTACCAGAGGTAGGAGTTTGTAAGAGCTCACTACGGAGGCCCAGAAGTGTCAAACCAAACGCAAAAGCCGCAAAATAATACCAAGCATCAATGGAAGTGAGCGACGATGGATGTTAACATGGCGGACTATTATCCATTCATGTATAATACCATTATCCCAAAGGTGTGGAAGAGGGGAAAGTTATTGCTCTTTTTTACAAAGGAAGTGAAATGTTGTTCTCTTGCTAATTATCCTCTCTGTGATTGCCACAAATGAGCAATGTTCAAACTGTATTTACGCACCGCAGTGTTTGCATTCGTGTTGTGGCTTTTGCATGAGATTTGGCACGTCTGTGCCACCGGAGCTCAAACATGTCATAACATATCTGCATACTTTCCCACTATTTAACCAGGGGGCTGCGAAAATCTGCCATCTGAGGAAAACAAACACTGTTTTCACACTCGTCTCCTAGTTTGCATAGATTTCCTAGCCTCTCACTGAAGAATGTCAGGTTGTGTTTCCGCCTCAGGTGGTGTAAGTGAGTTTATCAGCAGTAGTTGCAGGCCCGTAAAACAAAAACTATAAGCTAAAAGAGGCCAAAATGTATTGTAAAGGTGAGAAAAATTAAAACGTTTATCACCAGAGTCCGAAATCATTCATTTTATACAGTCATTTAATCCACTGTTACTAGAAGATATTGATCTGAGCAGCTTTAAGGACTTAAAAACGACATATAAGCTGATTTTAATGTTTCCATTTCTGAGGATGCCTCATAAATTAATGCCTGGATGTTTGTTGAAGATGCATCTTATGCTAGCAACAAGTTAACACATCATTTTAGTAGCATAAAAATGAGTCTTGTTATTATTGTCCTCCAACATTATATTCTTGTTTTTGATTATATATGACAAATGTTTCCATGCGGGCCTCCGCACATGAACTGTACTGTGTGAGTCAGGGCGATCTTTTCCTCCAGCAGCAGCTTGAAGTCTGCTGGTTATTTATAAATGGTAAGATTTTGTGACTAAATATACACAACCCAATGAAAGCAGACCCAGACGCTGACATCAATACGGTGTCAACCGGTGACGACGGTGCTGCACACAGGCTGGTGCACTGGAAGTAACGCACATATGAGCAAAACCTGGGTTTCATTTGGCGCTGAAGGAACGAGGGGTAGGACATGAGGAGGATTTCATCCCTGCTGCTCCAAAACTCTTCACCGAAATTAAAATACTGCTGCTGTTCTTCACGGTGGGGCAGAGCTTGAGCTATGTGGCTGCACGGAAAAGGATGCATTATTGAATTATGCAAGTGTCAGAGCTTAAAAGCCATACAAGGCAAGAAAAAAAAAATCCTATCAGCCAAATTAGAGCTGCAGTGGAGACTGACCCAGTCCCTGAAGAGATGCCAAAAATGTGCCCTATTTGCCCAAATAACATTGTGGTGTTGGGATGGTGCAGGGAGAGACACAGCCAGACATGAGGGTAAAATCTGAAGTGTCCCAGTGGTTGGATGATGCATGATCTGGATAACAAATGTAAGATTCTATTAAGTTGAATTTAAGAGTATACTGTGTATCTGGTGAGGGTTTGTGAGAAACAGACTCCTGAGATAGGACCACTATCACACACACACACTCACATGCTGTCCTGAAATAGCTGTAGCGTGATTGGAGAACAATGCGGCGGTCCCGTCAGAGGAGACAGCTTCCTGTCTCCCCACCCACCCACCCCCAACACACCCATCGCATTCCTCTGTGCCAGTTTGTGTGCTGTTACAGCGGGTTCTTGTATTCCTAACCTCGTGCAGACAAAAGGGCCCAATCCAGCATGAGAGGCATGACAGAGCTCCACCAACTGGTTAGGGGTTAAAGCAAAGTTTACATGGTCGGGTTTATGACTACTTTAAGGTGGGGTTGACATCATGGGAGATATGCTTACTCACAGCACTCTGATGTTTGTATGCTACAGTATGTGAAGCACTTACTATCAGGCCAAATGTTTGCACGAATCCACAATATATATATATATATATTTTTAAGTGAGTTTACTTATATGCTTAAAGTTGAATTTGCTTGTTATTTATCATTTTAAACTATGCTAATTGTATAAGCTGAATTTAGAGCAACCGATTAAGCTGCATTGCATGTTTGTGGACTGCGGGAGGAAGCCGGAGCACCTGGAGGGAACCCACACGAGGTTGGGATTCAAACCCAGAACCAGATCCTATCTATATACAGTATATATTGGAATTTTGGAATAAAATGTGATCTTTAAGGTATTTTCAGATGTAGATCAGTGAGTTTAATTCCAGGGGAGGCGGCACAGGGCCGGATGTACTGATAATGAAAGTGGTGTCAAATATCGGGTCAATAGGCCAAAAATAGGATCAATACACTTGAGAATCTCCCTTTTATGTTGGAGTGAAACGCTGAGATGCAGTAGAGCAGTGATGAATCCTACCAAACTGAAAATGTTCTTACCTCTGTCAAGGAGCTTGTATTGTCACGCGTGTCTATTTATTGGTTGGTTTGTCAGGAGGATTATACAAAAACCACCGGATGTATTTCCATGAAACTTGTTGGGAGGCTCAGTCTTGGGCCACAGTAAATTTTGGTGCTGATAAAGTGATTTTTTTTTTTATCTCTCACCTTTTTAAAGTTCTTTAGGGCATCATTTTATTTAATTTCCCAAGGAATAATGCAGGGATCGCGATGAAAAAAACAAAAAAAAAACAGCTATAATTAGGAGGTTGGTATCTATGAGTGTGTGTCATCTGAAGGGGATCAAATAGACATGCATTATCATACACATCCAAACTAAAATATAATTTTGTTCCGTCTGTTTTTAGTATCTGCAAGTGAAATATCGGTGCATGCTTAATTAAGCCACAGATCTCAGGAGGAGCACACCAATGATGTGGCTGACAAATGGAACCTCAGCCCACACTGTAGTTTATTATATGCAGATTACAGTAAAGCTATTAAGGGGGAAATGGGAGATGAGCTGTCCTGTTACTCCGGGATTGATCTGATTGTGTGAGCTCCCTGATCTGATTTGCACACATTCACTTTGCTGTGGGTGAGCAGGTTCACCTTTTCTTTTTCTTTCTTTCTTTTTTTTTTTTAACCCCAAGGCCCCTTTTTGACAGCAACACATGGTGGATGAGGAGGGTGAGATTTTGTTGCTGTTGCTGCAGATGAAGCCAATCAAAGCATGACTTCATCATCCCACCACCCCAGCCCAGTCGGAGGCAGCAGGAGCAGCAGGACTGATGGGTGAAAAAATGTGATGAAATGAAATGAAGGGAACGTCAATTAATGGCTTGATGGCTGCATGGTCCACATATGAGGTGTACAAAATAAACCGATCTAATCCATCATTGCGTATACATGTGAGACATGTCATTTACCTTTCGATTACAACCCCTTCTGCATACCAAAACAGCCCCGCAGAAGTCGCTTAATCATGGACGACGGTGCTCCATACGGCCCGGGCACCACCGACCCTTCGTCGGCTTCCAAGCGGGATCCTGCGCTCCAGAGCGGGTGTGAAGCGCCGCTGACTCTCGGTGATCCTCCGGTCGAAGCGAAACCTCCCTTTGAAAATCCCTTTGTTTCTTCTCGTTTCTAAATCATGGCTACGATCTCTTTCTGTCCGCAGCGTCGTTTACTTCTACGTGCTGCTGCCAGGCTCATATCTTATTTATTTGGCTGGATCCTCCTCCCTGTTTCCGCTGCTTTATCCCCGGGTTGTTGTCGCGCCTCCATGATGGACTCAAATAAACTCATTCTAGTTAGAACACATTTAAACGCTGGGTAGGAACTTTTTTTTTTTTAAAGCTAGGCCTTGTTTTGCCAGTCCATGTTTACGGAGCCCAGCATCAAAATAACTGGTTTAACACCTCCCACCACCACCCCCCTCTTTGTGGATCACAGGTGCCCAATCTGAGGTTGGGGGACCTTCCAGGGGTCGCTCTAAGGATTCCTAGCAAAAATTACAATCTGATTTATTTACCAGAAATTAGTTAAATTAGAGACCACTTGAGGAATAGGATTTTAATGTTTAGGAGATCCTCAATCCTCAAATTTCATCTAGAGGGGGTAAAGGGTTAATTACATGAATATTCTAGTAGGTTTTTTTTTTGGAAGGGAATGTGGGGGCGCTGACCCAGGGCCCTCACTCGCTGAGGGGCCCCAGCCTCATTTACACTCATGTGGAGCCTCCCATATTTACCATGCTTTGAATTTTTTCTGAGAGCCCACAGATACGGACAAAAAAAGAGCAGATACCACCAGAAATCGTTGGGGGCAGTGTCACCACTATTCAGGCAAAACGTGGCAAATGTATGCGGACAATGCGACGACATTTCTTCTGCAAAAACAAACAACTCTTTGTTGACATGTCGCCGTCTCCACTTTAGCCACTTTTTATCCATTAGTATACGATCACGACCTGAACTACATCACTATTTTAATTATTGTGAAACTCTTCTCTGCCCTATAGCGGATGCATCAATGCAAACGTAAAGGACGCATGCAAACATGGGGGCATTCACAGATTTTCTGAATGACAGAAAATGTAAATATTATCAAGCTGTGGCCTATGCATGTGTGTTGCAGGATATATTTGATGTAGATTTCTATCCAGTGTTGAATTAGAGCTGACAGAATTCACTGTGCTGCAGTCTCCAAGGCTAAACTACTGCAGAAATGGAAAATAGGTTGTTTCTCATTTTTTGGCAGGTTTTCCAGAATGAAATCGAGGACAAATGAGGATTCGGTGGGCAAACGTCTGGCAGTTTCTATGCTGTTTGTGAACATATTAATGAGCGATTAGAGAGGAGGGCTCACAGACACAGCTCTGCCCCCTTTCCACCAGCCTGGCCTAGATGGAGTGCAGTGACCCAGGGAGGAAACATGATGAAAGCAGACGGTTGGGATAGGAGAGAGGGAGGGATTTAATCCCATGGTCTAATCCCTGCAACAACAAAGTAAAAAGTCTGTCCGTCCATCTTTTAGTCACACATTACTGCAAAAAAAAAAGAAAAAAAAAATCACAACAGAGAACGTGTCCAAAACATCACACTTATATTTCATTTAAAACATAAAAAAGTAAAAATAAAAAGCTGCTCAATTACTTCAGTCTCAGGTATTTTCTTACAATTCAAATCTACATTTATTTAACAGCAGTTCCTCCAAAGCTGGAAAAAATAAAGACTGAAAACATATCAAATCACACCTTATATAAAAATATATTTGTTAGACCCAAGAGCTGTTTTATATAGAGGACAGAAAATGTTCAAATAAAAAGTTCATTCATGCATTTCAACTTTTATTCATTTATGCATTTCATTATTTTCTGTGTCCCCATCTCTATGCTGATGTTTTTAGTCCTCCGTATTTTTTTTACGAGGCAGTATTTGCAGGGTCTGAATCTTATAATGAAATCCTCCTTGCACAGATGACGAGGCATTCGTGCGCACTTTCAAACAACGCAGTATGTGCTGATGAGCTGGCGGACCATCTGTATGTTCCCACTGGCCTGGTAGATGAGGGAGAGGTTGAAGGCGATCTCCCTCGTTAGGTCGACCTGATCGTCCGGGATACCCTGCCAAGAGTGGGGTGAAAGGATGGGGAGAGGAATGGACAAAAAGAGGGAGGTCTTTAAAAGGGGTGTGTGACTACATGAGAATTTTCTGGCATAAAAGCAGGCAAAACTGGTCCATTTATCAATGAAGTCCAGTGAAGATGGACATAATAAATAGTTAGGTGATGAGTGTTGCATGTATCCATACCTCCAGTCTCTTTGCAGGCAGTGTAAGAGCCTTCTGGTAGTAATGTATGGCCAAATGTGTCAGGCCCACCTGGTGCAGCGCTCTGCCCAGGTTGTACATGCTCTCCTGACACTCTCCACGCAGCTCCACGTACCGCCACAGGAAGGAGAACCCCTGGAAAAGAAAAACACATATTTAATCACGAGGAAGAGACTTCAGTCTGTAATGGCGGCTACAAGCTAAAAGGCGTGCAAACACTTTACCTGCAACACCAGGGCATGACGTTTGGTGACGAACCTCTGAGACGCCATGTGGAAGAAGGTGAGACCCACACACAGGCTGTGGAGCGGGTTGCTGGGGTGAGTCTGGAAGGCCTGAACATACTGGCCTAAAGACACGCAAACACGTAAAACACACGTATGAAGATTTTCATCCCAGAAACAATGTTTTAACAAATCCTCCTTAAAAATACTGCAAAGATGACAATCCCTTAAAATACGATGCAACACAAATGCTTTCGAAGTAGTGCGAGTCTGAGTATGTTCTGTACCCAGAGCGTGTTTGAAGCTCCCCGACACCATGGCGTTGTGTCCGCAGAGAACGCACAAGGCGTGGTTGTCGGGATGTTTTAACAGCAGACGCAGACAGAAGCGATGGTGGCGCTGGTGGTGGGAGGTTATTGTGAGCTGAGGAGAGGAAAAAATATGTCAGGCGTCCACAAAACAAGACAAACGTTGGTATTTTTGTAACTGCCACTCGTATTGTGTATTTATACTTGTTGCTTTATGACAACGTGTGTTTTTGCAGACACGGATAAAAGCATAAAAGCACACCTGGTTGAAAATATTCCAAAGCTGGGGCAGATCCACATTTTCCATCATCCTCAATCTGTTGAGAAGATAAAACCAGACTGAAGACAATTCATATTTGACTTTTCAACGACTGACACAAATCAACTTCTCCACCTTATGGAGTTGCGCATGCGAGTCTACCTGATGTAGTTGTACGCCTTGTAGTGGTTGTTGTCGAGGATGGTGGCGGACAGGCCGAAGAACTCCATCTCCTTCCTTCTGGGCTTGTTGTCGTAGAAGGAGTAGAACTCCATGGCGGACTCCACCAGCAGCTCCGCCTCCTCGTAGCGCTGCACATCACACAGCGTCAGCACGCAGTTCACCAGCAGCTGCCACCAGTCCTCTTTGGACAGAACGTTGGTCTTACCTGCACAGAACCAGATGACGACATCACTACCTTGATTACATCGACGACAGAAGACACACAAATACAGGAATGACATCATACCAGTGTTGTCCAGATAGGCAGCTTCTTGGTCAGCAATTTCTGGCAGCCCGTCTTTGACCTTCACCAGCCTCAGGTGATTCTCACCTGACACGGTCACAGAGCGCACACACACCTTAGCTCGCTGCATGGCCACCTAGAACACACACACATATAAACATTAATCTGTCTGTACACATGACTCAGCGTTAGCTTGAACCAACTCAGTGCACGCAGGTGTATTTAAGTGTGCGATACCTTAAGTAGCATGGAGATCATAGTGATGGTAGAGTCCAGGTAGTCCTGCGTTTGTCCCTGAGTCTTCTGCAGCGTGGAACGATGCAGCAGCAGCTTCAATTCCTACAACCACATATATAGATATAAATATGAGTATAAGCACACACTGTTCAGCACAGTTACTAAAATGTTCAGTATTTATTAGGTATGTATGGAATATGGGGGCACTAAACTGAAAGGATAAGATACCAAGTAAAAAGTCTACTAAGTCTGGTGTTCTTGTCAAAAAAGAGAGCTGGATGATAAAAAAAATAATAATAAAAATGTCATGATATTCCAAGAATTCCATTAACACACATATCCTTGCCTTCTGTGCAGCTGCCGAGTCCTGCGCCAGTGTTTCGCTGTCATACATGGACTCCAGGGCCTTCAGGGCGCGCTCCGGCCGGCCCAGCTGCTGCTGCAGGGTGGCCAGGGACAGCCGAGCCTCCAGGTGTAGCGGAGCCATCTCTACCACCTTAGTGTAGCTTTCTGCTGCCGCCTCCATGTGGCCCAACGCCTTCAGACACTCTGTGAGGGAGAAGAAGAAGAAAAAAAAGAAAGTACTTTATGGAACAGTGGTTCTTTATTTCCACAGGTCACAGCCAAACTGAGGGGGCATTTCAAATCCCGTCTTCCTCAACATGTACGAATCACTTCATCGTCTGCTTCCTGTTTAGTCCCACCTGCGTGACGGAGCCAGACGACAGCCAGGTTGTACTTCTCGGATATGACGAGGGCGGACAGAAGAGGCAGGGCAGACATGTACTCGCCCTGCTCCAGGTAGGCCTCGCCCACATCCAGGTACAGGTCGCCGATCTCCTCTGGACTCTGCTCCATCAGGGATGACACTAATTCCTGTGAGAGGGTGCAGAGGAGTGTATAGCAGCATTACTCACTTTAGATATTCTCAGAAATGCACCACATCGCTGTTGCTATGAAAACCTTGTTAGTCCTGTTTACCTCTAGGGGTGTGTAGACACGCAGGTGTATGAGGCAGACCATTAGCTTGGCCCTCAGGTCCACTGGGACGCTGTCTGGTACCTGTACATCCTTGATTTTACCTGGACACAAGCTCAATCAGCGTTATTATGTTGCTTCCACAAGATTAGTTTAATAAACAGATGATGCTGAGCTTTACATTTCCCTGCCTCAGCTATTTCAAAATGCAGCTGCTGTATCTTGACTCAGCACCAAACAGAGAATTCATGTGTGTTTTTATGAGCATTTTGTACTGCTTCTATGCAAGACTGACGGTGAGACCGTAGAATAGGAGCAGTTGAATAAGTTATACCTGACATTTAAGAAAGAAGATGCACTTATTAAGTATGGCTGTCATTTTGGAACAAGTATGATTCATATTTTCTTGCACAAGACATGATTCGAAAGGAAATCGTCACCTCATCACGTCTGTAATCTAAGTTAAGAAAAGGGATGTGACTCCTGCCAGTGTGAGCTAAATTTGCCTCTTGAATCGAAGAACACAAAAAGATTTGTTTTCTCGTGGAGATTAATGATCACTCTTATGCACTCAATACACTCTGCACAATAGATTTGACTGGGTTAATTGGTGCAAACGCATCAGAAGACAGTTTGACAACGGCGTAGAACAAAATCGTTTTCTTTTTGGTGCCGACTTTTGTTCAAAACGTCAACATGTCCTCCCAGGGTTAGGGCTTTCTAAAGGAATTATTTTCAGATACATAATGAATGAGCAGCATTGTTTTAGTGTCAAGACTTTGTAAGACAAATGACTCTTGGCTTTAATGAAGACGATTGCTTCTAAAGCCTCCCTCAAGGCTGTAGAAATGACAAATTCTTCAAACATTAGAGTATTTTCAGCTCGTCTTTTTGTCAATGAGATAGTCAAACTTGAATGATCCTGGATAATTAGTGCCATGAAGCTGGTTAACTGTAGAGGGTTTAACAATCCAGCTATTAGCGATGTTAGAGGAACATCATTAGAAACATGATTTTTATTTTTTATTTAATTATAATAAATAATTATTAATAATTAAGAAGATAATTATTTTTGTGGGCTAAATAACTGTGGATTCTTGTTTTGCTTAACTAATATGTACAAGGTTTAGTTTATATTTACAATTATCATCAAGAGTAATCCTTTTATCCCGAGCAGCAGAGATAGAATAAGTGTGAAAGATTTCTGCACTGAAAGAATCACAAATGAAACAAACTTTTAAGCAATTAAGCATGTTAGCTACAATAGTTAAAAGTGGGCCAGTTGTATTCCCTTATATTAGCATTTCTGCTCCTCATGATGTCACAGAAGAGGGATGAAAACATTCAATCAAAAAAAAAAAGTCACGTCAGTCAAAATAAGATTAAAAAGTTCATTTTTTTTTTTTTATCAACAGTGACCAACCATTCTCCTCTGCTGCTATTTCCTCAACCGTCTTTGACTTTGAGCTTTCTTCTTTGTTCTTCTCCTGCTCCTCAGGCGTCGTCTCTGGCAGCTTCTCTTCCCGTTTTGGTGCTGCAACGTCTGATTTGGAGTCATCCCTGATCAAAACCACACCTGCAAACTGGGCCAAGACCTAGGAAACACACAGTATGTGCATTAATATTAAATCTGTCTCTAAATGACTCTACTTCACTGCATATACAGTGGACAGAGTTGTACCTGCAGGGCTTTGTTGTACTGGTGGTTGGCGATATAGAGCTCAGCTGCCATGTTGATGAAGTCATCGCTGACTAGGCTGGGGTGGCGCTCCAGAGCGTCTTCTAAAATGCTCAGAGCTGAGGGTAAGTCATTACTCTCATAGTAACTCCTAAACAGGACACAAATACAAGACGGCGATAATCTGACATTTGGCTGTCTGACGTTTTTAGAAAAAAATATATCAACTAAAAAGTGGTAAGTCTCTGACAACCAACAGTCAGGAGATGTTGTTAACGTGAATGAATGCATTGATCTGTCTCTGTGCGTCCTTTACTTGGCCATGTCCTTGGAGAGCTGCATAAAATGCTCTCCATCCTCCAGCGGCAGCAGCGAAAGGATTCTGCGGTAGCCGTCCATGCAGTGTTTCTGCTCGCCCAGACGCATGTGGAGGTTGGAGCGCTCCCACAGGTAGCGCACGTTGGTGGGGTCGTACTTAATGGCTGCGGAAGCAGGGGGCGAGAAGGAATGGAGAATATTAATATTTACAGCATGGCTGAAACTAATGATTATTTTTTGGACTAATTAATTAAAAATTCTCGTTAAGGTGATGTCTTCTTGTTTTGTCGGACCAACAGTCTAAAGCCCAAATATATTCAAATTACTATTATGTAACTGTGACATGTACATTATAAATCACTATAGAGTGAGACACTGCACAGCCCACATATAAATATACACTTATATCAGCTCTTCATGTGTATTTCTTAATCATTTACTTTGTATAAGTCAGACTGACCCTTTGTGTAGCAGACGATGGCCTGTCGGATGTTATCCTGCTCCAGAGACATCTCTGCCAGTCTGATCCACTCCTCACAGTCTGAGGGGTTCAGGTGGGCGGCGATCAGACCAAACTGCAGCGCTTTGTCCATGTCTTCCTCATCCTCGTAGATCATAGCCAACGTGGAGAACGGCTCATAGGCCAGCGGAGCTGGAGACAAAGGAGATAAGAGTCATTTAGATTCTGATACTACAACTAGTCTCGTTCTGAGCTCCAAAAACACAAGTTGTTTCCTACCTTGTCTTATGATCTCCATACACATCATGATGGCGTCCTCTTTCTCTCCTCTGGCGTAGCGGATGTTGGCTTCTCCCATCAGGCCTCTTAGAGCTCGGGGCAGCTTACTGCGATGACGCCGCTCCTGGACACACACAAAGTCAGAAACTAACACACATTAAGAGTCCTGAGGACACAGCTACATACTCTTCACTCCTCCTCACCCTCATCATTTTCTTGTTTTCTCGGTCCAGCTCCATCTCCAGCGCAAATACTTCCCCCACCGTCAGATCCTCCTCCTCCTCCGCTTTCTTCTTCCTGTACCCTTTACCTCTCCCTCCTTTCCCCCTTTGTGTCCGCCTCTTCTCTATCTTCTCCACCTCTACCTTTCCCCGCTCCTCTTCCTCCACCTTGTAATCCTCATCAGCTTCATCATCAACATAGCTCAAACTGTCCTCTTCTTCTTCTTCTTCTTCTTCTGAAGATGGTGGTTCTGGTGTTACTCCTAGTATGGAGGCGAAGGCCATCTGGACCCCTGGACTGACACCCTCCTCTGAGAGGAAAGGAGTGAGTTAAGTGAGAAGCAGCTAGTCATTGGTTGAAAAACTGAACTGAACTGTTTCACATATCTTTGAGGGAAAATAAAAAATAACTGAAGGTGCTCTTTTTGGACAGATGCAAATACATATCTACTCATAAGTTGTTGTGACAGTGAACCAGCATGCACAATATCAGTAGCTTGAAACTGGAGACGCTAAATGGAATCCAGCCACAATTTATTCTATAATTCAGGACACTCCTGTGATTTTCCTTTGGTCCTGTGTGTCCTCCCACCTCTTAGCACTAAAGCACAAAAAACTCAACCATTGACAGACAGTGGTTTTTACCAATGTTCCCCTGGGTATGTGCAGAAGTAGAGGGCTGAGCATCATCCTCCACAAGCTCAGATGACAACTTTGACCCCTGAAAGATGAGAGAAAACATCACCTTTTTTATTACCTAAATGACAGTTTCAGCTATAAACATTTGGGCCTCCTTAGACGTATTTTAACGGTTTATATTTAATGAATATTTTAGTGGTTAGAAAATGTGTTGATTGAAAAAAAAGACTTCTTATGCTCCTTTTTCATTTGCACACCATGAAGCTTCACATGTAGTATGAAATCATTATTCAGTTCAATTTTATTTAACATTGGGTGAAAGAACAGTGACAACACTTCTACTCAAAAACAATATTTACAGCTTGTCATTTTATTATGCATTTATCTACTACTCCATCCAAATATTCCACTGCTTCCACATGAGTAAATGTTGTGTTCTCACAAGACGAACAGAAGGATATCAGAACTCAACTAGGAATTAAACATTTCAGGTTTTGGCTTCGAATGCATGAATCTGAGATTGTGCTGTAAATTTTGATAGAAATTTTAGATATTATGTTGTATGCAAGGACCTTAATATTTGCGAATTTAAGAGGGTTAATGTCAGACGCGTTTTTTGTACTTACATATGACTTCTATGTTATAAAACACTATGATGAAAATGTTCATAATATATGCTGAAATAATTCTTTTCATAGAGATTAATATCTCAACGTTATTACCTTTATCAGTAGTTGTGTCAGCAGCTGCACTGTTGTTGTATGGCAGTGTAGAATGTAAAAGGTGTCACTGCGGCAGCTAGCTAGCCAGCTAACTTAGTTTTGCTAGTTGCTACAGTCATTTTAGATCCAGCGAACACTTTTTTTAACATAATTTAGGACTTACCTTTGCTTTCCGTTCATCCCTCCGCTTGTCAAACTCTTCAAAAGTTATCCTACCCTCCAGGTAGTCTATTAGCTCAGCGCTGAAACCAGACATCTCTGTGTGTCTCTGAAGCTGACTGACGGGACAAGAAGATGCTTCTTCAAACCAAAATGTGTCACATCATCACGCTAGCAGCTAAATGAGAATATAAAATGAAAATGAGATATAATCAACACAGGATAACTCATTACTTGTAAACACCAAGCGCCCAGACACGATAAACAGAGGCCACGTGACATATAATAACTTCCGGGTTGGCGTCAAGGAAACTAAAAAAAGAGTTTACTATTTATCACAAACACACACACAAAAAAGCATAATCCCCGAAGAAGACGTCCTGTGAAATGTCAACAAAGCAGCATAAACCCCGAAGAAGACTTCCTGTGAAATGTCAACAAAGCAGCATAAACCCCGAAGAAGACTTCATGGGAGATGTCAACAAAGCAGCATAAACCCCGAAGAAGACTTCCTGTGAAATGTCAACAAAGCAGCATAAACCCCGAAGAAGACTTCATAGGAAATGTCAACAGAGCAGCATAAACCCCGAAGAAGACTTCATAGGAAATGTCAACAGAGCAGGATAAACCCCGAAGAAGACTTCCTATGAACTGTCAACAGAGCAGCATAAACCCCGAGGAAAAGATTTTTTTAGTTAAATGCTGCCACCTGCTGGCATTAAAACGTATCACACTTTAAACAGTTCTACTTAATTGAGTGATTTCACTCGAGTTTAATCGATAAAATCCCAACAAATGCTAGATTATGTTTTGTGGCACTATTTCAAAATGACTCACCTCTGAGATTTGAAATGTGGCTGCTCCTTCAAGTTCTTTTTGGCTTTCCAATAAAATTTGTCTGTTAATTATTAAAATAAAAAACAAACAAAAAAACAACAGCAACTATTTATCACACAAAACAACAGTGTCTTAGTGATATCTAGTGGTAATATCGAGAACATACATACAATATTTAACTATTTTATTGTTTTATATCGGCCAAATGCTGATATAAAAAAATATGGAGTCAGAATTAAAATATTTTCATTTGGTATAAAAAAAACATATTGATGTAAGTGTGTCTGTATTTTAACATTGACACTCTGAAGACATTAAATATATATTAAATATGTATATTGAGCTTATAAAATATGAGGCGTTTCTGTTCATTAGACTACCCAGTAGTATAATGTTTTATGTATATTATAAACACAGAGTAAATAATTGGGTTTAATTGTTAGAAGTAATTATTCCTTGCCCTATATTTAGATATAAAGGCATCAATAACAATAGTGAGTACCATAATACTTTATAATACAATATACTATTGTATGCTGCATTTTCAATGCAGGACTTTACTTGTATGGCTCCACATCAAGTAAAGCTTTGTACAACACATTTGGCTTCCTTATTTATTTTTCTTTACCGAAATATCACAGAGTATTTGAGCCTAACTCAAGCATACATAATATAAAATTCAATATAACATGTTTGCTTTGTCAGGAAGAGGCCGGAGATCTACGTCAAAGCATATCTGCTTTTTCCATTTAACCCAAATCCAGAACAGTGTGGCAACTGCTGCACTTCATTCAACAGGATCACGATTGACGTATTCTGCATTCACTTTTTTTAATCTGCTGTGCAAAAAAGAGAGGGCACGGAAGAAGAGAGAGAGATGGAGGAAAAAGTGGAGGAGGGCGTGGTTCCATCCCACCATTGATGCTCCTCCTGCCTCTCTCCAAGTTTACGCTCGGTTCATTCTGCACATCGGTAAACTCTGCTGCCTCTCCCGCATCAACCTCACATTGTTTTAGTCTTCTGGGTGTTCTGGATGTCCCAAACTGTGTGATGCCTGCACCTGAAGCCGAGCACAGGTGAGTACATGTCATAATTAAAACCTGAGCTACTTCATCTGCCAAAGAACAGTACTTGATGTTGGTTTATACAGCCTTTTATTAAGCCCAGCCTCAGAGCCTCCAAAGGACTGTAGGAAAACTATTTGGGGGAGACAGAGAATTTTTTTTAATAAATGCAACTTCTGCTGTTTTTTTATTCCGCTTATTTTGCTTAGAATAGCACAGAAATTATGATTATTATCATTGTTTTTATTTTATTTTATTCTAGTTGATGTGTGATGGGTGACCCTGCATAAGATAAGCGCTCATACAAAATGGATGGTTGATGGTTGATCTGTGTTGCGCCTCTTTAGTCTCTATTTACACGTGTGCTCAGCAACGGGCTGCAGGTTTGAGTTCCTATCAGTGTGTGTTGAATAGTGAACACTTCGATCTGTGTTTGTTGTTTTTGTCCCTTATCAGGAACAATTTTCACCGCTCAGTTGGTCGGCACAAAGGCCACAGACTGAGCTTTATTACGACCAGTGTTCCCTTCTCTTTTCACACCTAAATTCAGTCTCTGCTCTTAGGGATAGAAACGTGTTTCTCAGAAGCAGCTGTTGAAATTTGGAGTATGAAACATCTCCCCCATCACTCTGTCAGTTTGCATGTGGCCTGACTTTAGATTCTTTTCTTGCCTCTATGCACAATGGAAGCAGGTGAAGTTCACAGATAATTAGTAGAGTTTTTTAAAATTATTATTAAACCTACACTATGGTAGGTCAGGTAAAGTAAACACTTTGGTAATAGTCAGGTTTTTTGGGTGTCTATCTTTTTCGTTTTTACATTTACAGTCACCATTTCTCACCAAAGAACATTATCATTTATCATTAAAGCTGATTTTTTACATATTTGATTGGTTGTAAACTTGAAACATATGTAAATCTCCTATGTAGAGCAGAATTGGACCAGAAATCGCGCTCCTCTCTGCAGATTGATCAACGTGTTATTTAGGAGCTCTGGGCCTGGAATGTTTGACAACCTCTACCCTTATTTCCAGGTTTTCCATGACCGTGGAATCTCCCTGTCATCATGAATGGGACTCCTGACTGCTGTACGGCACAGGTGCCGTATGTCACCCACTTTAAAGGGCTTTACATCGCCATTGAGCTCATCATAGCTGTGCTGGCTATCACGGGCAACTCCCTGGTTTGTCTGGCTGTCATCCACAACAAGACACTCCGCACCGTCACCAACTACTTCCTGGTGAGGAAATCTGTCTGGAAAATTCTTATCATAATGTGGTTTAGTTCGTGACAGGTTCTTTTCCCCTGTGCATGCGTGTGAAGGTGTCACTGGCGGTGGCGGACATCCTGGTGGGACTGGTGGCCATTCCTTGCGCAGTGGTGACAGACCTGGGTCAACCTCGCCATAACCTGCCCCTCTGCATGGTGCTGCTCAGCATCCTGATGGTGCTCACACAGGTAAGGGGCATTTAACCTGGTGGCTCTGGGGATGGATTACAGGTGAACTTCTGCAGACCAAAATCAATTTAGGGACTGTATGAAAATGATTCACTTGAGGACTTATGTTTTACACTCTTATATGGAACCTTTCTCTTCCAGAGCTCCATCCTGAGTATGTTAGCAGTCGCAGCCGAGCGCTACATGGCCATCCTCCTGCCCTTCCAGTATCAGCGTGTCATGAGCCCCAGGAATGCTCAGCTGGCCCTGCTGCTCACCTGGGTCATGGCGGCCATCTTTGGGGCTGTGCCCCTCATGGACGCAAAAAAACAACCAGGAAACCCCAGGTAAGAGGATGGGGAGGGAGGGAGGATGGATGGATGGATGAATGAATATAACATCCGTGCTTCCCTGTCCTTCCAGCTACTGCGTCTTCCCCTGTGTGGTAGACATGACCTACATGGTCTACTTCAACTGCTTCTGCTGCTTCCTGCTGCCGCTGTTGGCCATGTTCATCATCTACGGTCACATCTTCGTCACGATCCGCCACCAAATCAGACGCATCGCTGTGCCCAGGGGGACAGCAGAGGATATGGCAGCTGCTGGTAGTGGGAGCACTGGGACAGGAGACACTGGGAGCTCATCTTCTGGGGGGACCGCAGGGGGAGGAGCAGACATGAGGGGAAAAACATCTGGCGTTGGGTTTGTCGTTGAGACCAGGATCACCACAGCTGGGCCCACCAGCAGCTGCGCCCCTGCTGACCCCAAACCAGTGGAGCCCACAAAGGCCAAATCTAACATCCATGAGCTGCGTAAGGCCACCTCCCTGTTCCTGATCCTGTTTCTCTTCATGGTGTGCTGGATGCCCATCCACCTCATTAACACCGTGCAGCTGCTCTGCCCACACTGTAAGGTGCCGCTTTCCGTTTCACTGGCAGCCATCTTGCTTTCCCACGCCAACTCGGCCCTCAACCCGATCCTGTACGCGTACAGGATGAGGTCATTCCGACGCACTCTGATAGGAATGTGGAGCAGTGGGCCAAAGCCCCAGTAGAGGAACACTGGAGGGTCAAAAAAGCGAACACTGCAGCCAAAAATCCAAAAGTGACTCGCAAGAACTGAAAATAAGACTCCAGCACTGAATCAGCCAATGGGAGGCCCCCAAAAGGTGATGAGTCAGAGCTGCATCTTCATCATTCACTGAAGCCAATGCTTGCATACATCAGTATATTGATCATATTGATTGGATCAGACACAGAATATCACTAAAGGGTAGCTTAGACAGCTGCCCTCATCAATATTACATATTTTAATGAATATGTGGCAGCATTCTCCCAGTTCTATGAAGACATTTCTGTATGCTACCTGATCAGCACCATAAAGTAGATATTAGTTATTATTTAGCAGCTAAACAGTCATTTTTCCAGAGGAGTTGGAGACCAAAGCTGAGCAAAAATGACTGAAGTAGACAAAATATTCAAATAATGAAAGGGCTTGAGCAGATGTACAGTAATGTATCTTCAATCTTTAATGGTTATTTCATTAGAATCAAATCTTACTGGGAGACGTCACTTGAATAAAATGCTGTATATAAAATTGTATAAATGCATTCTTGAATAAATAAGTAGTTCTATGACACTAACAGTTTATATGCATGAGAGTGTGTGACATTCACTGTCAAACTTTTCTAATTCATGTAAAAAAAAGATAGACAACAACGAGAAAATCAACCAGGCGAGTCGACATAACTGCGTGCTTTATTGATATACAGTAAAGCATTTTATAATACAGTAGTAAGGCATATATTTGGTGGAATCTGATATGTTGTGAAGTATTGACGTGTTATTTGAAAAATGACGCAAGAATGAAAAACAAAGGTTAGAAATGAAAATAAAGAAATCAAATTCTGGATTTTTTTTAAAAAAAGAAAAGAAAAGAAAAAAAAAAGCCGGCCGGATCATGCTGAAAGGATATGATGATGAAAAACACACGTGACGCTCAACACGGACCTCGGTGAGTGGTTAAACAGAAAAGAGGGGTGGGGTTTATTTAGCCACACATGCTAATATGGTAACGCCTTACACAGCACAAAAGATAACGTTTGAACCAAAGACAAAATGCAACACTCTAGGATAAACATCCTCCACACAAAACAAATCTAGCATGTCCCAGGTATGACAGTAGTGCACACGGATTCATATCTTTTTATACGTGAGTCGTATAAATCTCTGATTGAATGGATCCAAACATTCAGACCAGAAGCTCCTACAGTAGAACACGTGTAGAGCTATATATAGGAAATCTGACATGACTCAGTCAGCCAGCAATAATCAATTAATAATTAATCATCTGACAGGAGTGTGGGATTGAGCAGAGACTCCGGACTGGACTGAATTCACACGAGGTAGAGCTTTTGTTACCAGGCTTTCCAAAACTCAAATATTTCTCTGTTAAAGTCACTCAAAGAGAAGAAGTAAATAATCTCAACTAGCAGCCTTGTAACACTGCAGTGCTCGGATTAAAATAACGCTATTAGCAGTTTTTCTCATCGTACAAACACTGTCAATTTATAAAGCGATGCATAATGTACTGTGTGTACTCAACAGGCCCTAAAAGGACGCTTGGGAAGCATCTTAGAGATGAAAATTGGAAATTAAACCCTTATTGAAGATGTTCCAGTGCAATAATCAGGACGGATTTTTGGCAAGGCCCGATACAGACCTGAAGGCAACACTGCCCTGATATCGGCAGCCTGGACATGACATCACTGGTGGGTGTGGTCACAGGTGCAACAGACCCCAAACAATACGTTTCACGCTCTTTTCAAGTTACTCTTTAAAAGTACCCTGTATAGATTATTGTAAACAAAGTGTCTGTTGACATTCAGTATCTCTCACCAGAGTAAATCGTGTGCATCCATAATAAATGTGTTGAAAGCATTTCCTCCATCATGAAACAGTTGCAAATCCAACTATCATCATTCTTAAAAACGTTACTCCACAGCATTATGAGTGGTCAAAAACTCCAGAGTACCTTTAAGATTAAATTATATATATGAACATCTTTTCAGATCAGACCATTGTGTGATTTGTTCCCTTTTATTTGAGCTGTTTTTATTCAAATTTCATATGTGATTTGATGCATTGAAATAAATCTATGAATAAAATGCATGATTATTATCATTATTATTAAGATCCATTTACTCTTCATAGGAAGTACTGCTCAGCACGTGAAAACTGTTGTATAATAATATCCTCTGGAGGGAGTTTGCAAAGGTTAAGAAAAAGAATCATCTTGACTTGAGCTTGGAGACGTTTTAAATGATGATTATGTATAAAATAATAATTATGTATAATTGTCAGGGTGTTTAATTAGTAAATAATTAAATCTGCTTATCAATAGGGATGATAAATGCAGGAAAGCCAATCTGAACCTTTCTGGTACCAAATATTTGTTAAGTCTTTTTTTTCATTTCCAGTAATTCTGTATGTGATTATAAAACAGAACAAACCACACCCCATTATTTCCTGGTCTCAGATCTGCATCGGGCCTCAGTACACCGTCTTTGAAACACATCCAGGATTAAAATCTCGATGTTGCCATAGAGATGTTAATAACGGGGAAGGATGACGAATGGATGGATGGATGGACGGATGAGTGGGTAAAAAGAACAGTTCAAATATGAGGTTTTTCAGCCAAAGCCTAAAAGAAAAGCTGTAATGTAACGTGGAAATTAGGCACCACCACACACGTGCACACACAAACTCTCACACAGTCTCACAGACGACATACTGTAAAGATCCAGGATGCCTGCATTACCTTGACAGTAGTGTACGCTATTATAGAAAGACATGTTCCTTATAGAAAGCACCCTTATGATTACAATCATTCTTTTCTTGATACAAACGTCTGAAATGCTTCAGCTGTTTCCCCCCCAAATCACAAATAGATGAAAATATCCAACCACACTGAACACACTTATTGTATCTCATCTCTCTTTGCCCCGCCCACAACCCTTCTTTTGTTTTATACAATTGCATAGAAGTTTACAAACCAGCCTCTGTTAATAATAAAACAACTTCAGGACGTTTTAAGAAACTACTCAAATCTACAAGTTATAATTTGTCTCTCTCTCTCTCTTTTTTTTTTTTTTTTTTTTGCGCCTCTTTGCTTGAACTGCAATCCTTCACAAAAATAGACGTTATATATTCTCTTTGTAAACTGTGTTTCCGATCCAGTTGTTTTGACTAGAAAAGCATGCGACAGGGAGGGAGGGGAGGGGAGGAGAGGAGAGGGGGGGTGGGATCAGAAGGGCAGGGCCTCGTGCTGTTCGGCGCTCTGCTCGTCTGTCATCACGCTGACCAGTGACTCCATGGCTCGGCCCAGATCATCGGCCATGTGGAACAAACTGCCAATACTGGGACCTGGAAAGAGAGGGGGGGGAGTAAATTAGTAGACACACACGCTCCCTAATAGTGACAGAAAATAAGAGATGTTTAAGATTTTACTGATCACTTGGAACCCTTCTGGTTCTGGACCCTTCTGGTTGTTATTAGTCGAGGCTTCACTACACAAATAAAGTTACTATTATTATAAAAACAGTCACACGTGGTGGTTGATCTTCCTGTCTCCCCAAAGCTATGATAACAGCTTTGCTTTTCTTCTTCTTTGAGTTAGCTGCTAACTCCCTCCAGCGTTTTTTTTTTAAATCTGCGGTTGTGGGTCGCACACCTAATACATGCTTAAAACATCGCATCCTTTCCTACAGGTTATGCGGACGTCGATTCGGCGCTGATTCTGCCTCCCCCGCTGGCTAACAGGTGGAACAACAACAACCTCCCATTTGTGGCGCTTATACGGAACAAGAGGCTCAATAAAGGTGAAACCATCCTGCTTTGAAAACAAACAAAAAAACAAGGAAAACTGAAAGCATGAACTCTGATGACACATCTTTAATATTTCATAAACAAATAAAGGCTGATGGAATCCACCCACAGACCTCTCTCCTACGGTTTAAGAAATGTGTGAAATATTCTTGTGTTTTTGGTCTCAACTTTGATCATATAAAACTGTGGTTAAATCTTGTTATCTCATCCAAATATACATGCATAGAGATGCACACACACACACATCACAGGCCACACAGTTACGGCACAAACTCTCCTCCCTAATGCGACTAAACAGATTGTGACAGAGGACGGAGAAAAAGGGAAAGGAAATTAAAAACAGGGAAAGGCAGGGAGGGCAGATATATCTGCTGCTTATTCTATATTTTCCCACAGCATCATTGTACCGTGACGTTCTCACTCTCTCTCTTTTCAGCCTCATTATTAAGCCAATTCTGCCAGCCGGTTCTGGTCAGGGCCACAAGTGTTAACAGTCAGGGTACAAGCATACAGGAGAACTACTCCTTCCAGGTGGGGGACAGGGAAAGTTGAGCCACTAACCTCTCATGGGTGTCCCCTTCTCCCTCCTGGCTCATGGAGAAAAAGAGGAAAGGAAGAAAAGAAAAGAAGAAAGAGGTAAAAACAAAAAAATAATCAGCCTCGAGTCCGTAATAGAGAAACGAAAGACGTGTGGAGGGCTGGTAACGTTTTACTTAGGGCTTACAGCTGTAATAAGGTTTATGAGTTTTTAATCCAAAAATGACCCAGGAGATACAGAACCATGATAAAAACTAGTTCTTTATTACTACAATGCAACAGACACCATATAGATACAAGGATACGTTATATTTAAATTATTATGGCATTTTAATTCATTAATTACCTATTTATTTTCTTACGTCTTTATTTTTAATGAAGTTTTCTTCATTTTATTTTTTTTATCATTGCTAATTTCGCTCAATTTTTCTGTCATCGTTGCTGATTTTCATGTCTTTGTCTCCACTTTGCACTTCAAAACGCAACAGTGGGCGTTTGTCCCGAGCGTGTAAACAACAGCTGGTGAGGGTAGCCTTAAAAATGGATCGAAACCAGAATAAATGTCGGTAAAAAAACCAAAACAATTGTACTTCTATATCAACCGTGAACCAGCTTCAGCATTCCTACTGGTGGTGTGATTGCAAACAGGAAAAAGGCCATTAAGGGAGTGTGGCGTCTGTTTATTATTGTGAGGGTTACCTTGACCTGTAGCTGACGGCTTTTTAAACACATGTCCTGAAAACAGTGTGAGGTTTATTCGAGCTGCTTCGAGTCTGATGAAGCTGTGTGTAAAAAACATTCTAGGCGCAGAGGACAAAACTCATTAATTCCTCTGAGCAGCCCGAGGTTTCAAACCTGCATCTTTTATATCACAGGCCTGCTCTCTTTCCTTTAGGCTACACTCACCTAGAAATGCTCATAATAGGTGTCTTTGAGCTAATTAGCCGAGTTAACTTTTAATGAGATCAAATCGGCAAAAACTTTCCCATTTCCTCTACGTTGAATGCCTCCAGGAAAGCTTCACTTAAAAGGGTTCATTTCATTTTTTTTCCCTTACAGGGAAAAAGCAGGGCTGCAATTATTGGCTTATATCTGATCTCAGATCCTTTCTTCTGTGATTGGCTGCTTCATCACCCCTGATTATACACAGTACACCCTTTTCACCAAACAATGGGCACCGTGTGCAAGACAAGTTGTTGCCTGTGTTGGTGTCTCATACCCTGGCTGTGAGGGAAAGAATTGTTGAGCTGCTCCATCACTTCCTCCAGCCCAGATGCATCTTGGGAAGGGCTGGACAGCTCGTCATCACCTGAAACAGGAAGATGATTTTTTTTCCCAGTTTTTTTTTTTTTTTTTGGTAAGCATGAACACAAAGGAACTGTGCAGTGAAATCAGACATCTCTATTTATATTCTCCATGCTTTTCAAAGGATATACTGTACTGTGTGTGTGTGTGTGTGTGTTCTTACCCATTGTATCAGTAGTCTGGCTGGCGGCCACGCGGTGCTGAGGGAGGGAGGAGTCAGAGCGCTGAGAGGAGGTGGAAGGAGAGGACAGAGCTGTGCCGTTCACCTTGGAATCCGTCTGACACACACACACACACACACACACACACACACACACACACACACATTAGATACACAATAAATTGGAGAATTGGCCGCGTCACACAGCTTAAATAGAAGAGTCCAAAGTGAAATGACGTGTGTGAGTGAAGGAGGAGTTGGCCTGATCCTCGGCGTCAGCTGCTTCACTTTGAACGCATTGCTGATTTATTAGTTCACCACAGCTCACCAGGGTTCACTGCCTTGCTTCAAGAGGCAGTGTTGTCATAATTTTGGACACAGAACTGAAGCGGCTCAATAACTACACTCACTCCCAGGCTGACCTACTGCAAGCAGTTTGTCCGTGTGTTGGACTGCTTTGTATACGATGATTTTCTTCTTGCAGCAAGGCGGTCGCCATCAAACACACCTAATGTGTTGCCTGCCTGTGTATTTTGTAGACATGCTGCCTCACATTAGCAGCGTTGCTTGAAAGGCTTCGCTGAATTTGTCATTTTTCTCCAAGGGCAGACAGAGTCGCCTATAGGCTCATAATCGGCCTCTGTGTACGACATGATGTGGGTCAAAACCACCACATGGCTTCGCTCACAATGTTTAATGCTACTGTTTAGACAAAGCGCTGAGGTACTTCGGTGTAACTGTGGCAGGTGCCGGCGTTTTGTGAATGGGCGTTTGTACCTGCTCCAGCAGCTGTCTGAGCCGGTGCAGCTGGGACTCCAGCTGTTTGTTGTGGTCCTCCAGGATCTGCATCCGGGCCTCCAGACGCCCTTTGTGCTGCCGCAGCAGTTTGGCCTCGGCGATGAGTTCTGCATCGCGCGCACTCTGCGGCGACACCGGGAGCATCTCTGGGGGCGACGGCAGCGGGGACAGGCCCTTCCTGTCGTGGGCTTTCTTTAGACGGTCATACTCTGACTGCAGCTTCCTGTTTGAAGAGAAGAATTACTGCTGCTGGCTCTGATACACATGAAATATCAAACACCCACTGCTGCTGAGGAGAGAAGTTCAACTTTTGTTTTATTGATTAAAGAGAGGAAGTCGGGGCACTGCAGCAGCACACTGTGAGCTATGATTAAAACAGTAAACATCAGTCACTCTCATCCCCAATGCATGAGGCAGTCACTGTTTCTATTTTTCCTTAAGATTAAACAAATCCCCTTGTTGGAATGAACAACGGCAGGGCTCAGAGGAGGAAGTGTATTAGGAGGAATATGACACATGGACTGGCTGCAACAACGTCGAGCATTTTTGCAGCTCACAGCCAAAGTCTTTATTGATTCATATTTCAGGACATTTGTATTCTAGGACTCATGAAATACAATGAAGAGAGGAGGACACTTGTACTTGGCTGCCCTTACAAAGTGATTTTTTACAGGGGTTGAAATTTGTCTGATTTAATTATAGACATTTTCAGAGTCCTTTAAACCCCATCAGAAAAACACATAAATCCAAATGTGCACTTAGAATACATGAAATTTAAAAACCTGGTTTGTTTAGGGGCGACACAGATATGCATATGCATGGAAGCCCGTTTCAGCCAATAAGTCTCCTTATTTTTATTAATATTTGTGCAAAATCACTGCAGAAACTGATCCTGCTGTAGCTGAAGGAGATAATATTAGATACACGGGTCCGTTCACTGACCTGTTCTCCTGCTCCAGGTCATTGAGGACCCTCTCCAGCTCTCCCTTCTCCTCTGTTTCCATGGAGATGAGGATCTGGGCGGGGCTGCGGGGCTGGCTGAGAGGAGAGCCTTGGTTCAGAGACTGGCAGTAGTGCTGGATCAACATGTGCTCGTCATCGCTGAAAAGCACGCACACGCCGAACAGACGCACGCAGAGGAAAACGGAGAGAAAGGAAATGTGAATGAAACGGCAGCAGTGAAACAGGACTGCACCACAGAAGAAGAATCTATAACAGCATGGACAGAGAGAGGAAGAGCTGTCCTCAACTTGACCTCAACTCTTTGCAACCGTGTTCAGGAGGATTTGTAATTTGGCCAGGTATTTAGATGATGCTGCGTTCACCGCTCTTCTTTTAGCTCGGCCAATATTCCATTCGGATGCTGCAGATACGAGCAGTTGGAAAACAACAAATGCCCTTTAAGATGACTGCTGAGTGCTGACTGAGAGTAAAACTCACTATGAAAGGAGCGTGCAGCTTTCTCTCGATGCTTTCTGCTCATCTTTTTCACTTTATCAGCCAAACTGCATGTTCAAAGTTTTGTTGATGTGTTACGCTGGAGCTACTCTTTGGTGTTTGCGATTTTCATTCCAGGCTTATCTTTGCAGGTCAAATTCCTTGTGCATCTATTGCACAAACTTCTCAGCTTTATTGTCCCGGAGGGGGGATTTTTTTCTTGCAGCCAGACTAAATATGAATATAAATTTTACATCTGAATTTGCTGTTTGTTCCCATAAGATAAAGGAAACATTTAATTTAATTATGTGAATGACAAATCTGTAATTTAAATAAAATCAGATTGGAAACTGTAGCTGTAACCACCAAATGTCTGATACTCTTAATTGCAGAACAATTTTCTGTATCAATGCCTTTTCCTCTGTTGTTAATATCTAATTTCTATGCATGCAGAGTTGAAGAGCTACTGTGCAGCGGGGGAGACGAGTAACACGACATACTAAATGATTTGGACTCATAAACTGAAGGGTGTAAACAGGATTTGTGAGTTTCGGGTCATCTGGAGGCTGCAGCTGTTAAAAATTACCGTTGGAGGAATTTCAGCAGCTTCATTCTGCATAAAATAAATTCTGCTTTTAGGACACACAGATGCTGCTCGCTGGTAAATAAAATATAACTAGAGAAATGGAGGAAAGGGCCTGCATTTAAAACTACAAATTTTTGTTGCTATATTGATTAGCCTTAATTCAATCATCACCATCTGTGCAGTGAATCTGATCAAATTGTTTGGAGGTTCAACTTTGCAGAACTTTGACCTGCGATTTGGGCTACTGACCAATAGCAATAACTATGTTATAGCTTCATAAAAGGAGGATTTATTGCAGGCTGTGTTGCTTCATCCACTTGTATTTAACCTCTTCTGCTGGAGCAGAAGCTGCTGCCATCAGAAACACATCTGTTGAATAAGTGGTGTGAAATTAACGCCTTATTAGCAACTGAGCTTTTAACTAACTAACTTTTCATTAGATGAAATGTAAGCATGACGTTGCATGGGGGCCTTTTGGACTGCCAAGGACGTTCCATTTGATTATGACCTCTCAATTTTCTGTTCCTCTCTCTGAACCATGCAAAACATCCTTGTTGGAGAGTAAACACATTTTTTAAAGACCGGGACTCAGAGGAAGCAAATGCATAGCTATCGTTGAGTGAGTATTCTACTTACTGTACATGTATACATGAAGGAAAATACTCTCCTTACATGGGATGCTGGGATTTGCTTCATATAAACTTTTTATATCAATTAAAATCACCCGAAAATATGAACACAAGATGTACTGATATCACCTGGAGATCTATTTGTATCTGACACAATGATGCAAACTAAAATTATATGGGCTTGAGCCCAGAATTTTGAGCACACGTTAGCAAAGTCACCGACATATATCACAACCAGCCAATGAACGCAAAGAAGACGGAGCCGGTTGCACACAGATTGAGCCAATCGGTGAGCGAGGAGGAGTTTGGCAAAGCAAAACAAACAAAAAGCGGTTCTCACATGCTCTCATTGGGTGAGATACTGTCATTCAGATAAGAGCCGTTACGATTCTCCATTTCTGCTAACCTGCGGAGGGGGAAGAAACAGAGCAGTCAGTCCCAGAAGCAGAAGCTCGAGCAATTAGCAAATACTAGAAATGGTGGAAAATGTTGCAAACAGCAGTGGTAATAATGAAGAATTTGGCGAAGCACATAATGGCGTTTTGTTCAAGTACAGGTCCTTCATTAGTCTCTCTGATAATTCCCTGACTGCTGGAGTTCCTCTGCTTTCGGCGTATGCGATCATTTTACACTGAACAGATGAAATGTTAGACACCCACACGCTCTTTGCAAACCCTCTGTCAATAGTGCTGCCACTTCACTTTATAGTGTTTACAACTGATGCACTACAAAGTCAAATCGCACCTTCAGCATCTGACCTCTCTGTATTTTTAAAACGAGTTGCTTACAATGACTAACAATCAATTCCACTATTTGTTTTTTCTCATCACCACTACATTTGGGTGGAGGCAGGGGAGACTTGTCCCCCCAGGAGGAAAAGAGAAAGCCCTGTTGTTATCTTTGAAGAACGCCGTGTCTGATCATTAAATTGGGTACAAACCTAACTGGCTGTGCTCTTCCAGAAGGTCTATCATGATTTAGCAACTTTGAGTGAAACGCCAACGATTTAAACTGCCCTGCCACTATCTCCCCTAGATCAGTTTCCTGGTGGTTGGAGTGTCTGCCAAAAAAAAAAAAAAGCAAGAGATTTTGGAGGTTTATCTGCACCCAAGCAAAAAAGAAAAAAAGAAAAGCTTGGTGCGTGGCAGTGAGTGTTTAAGCAGATGGACTGTGACAGACTGTCATCTGCCCGGGCCAGAGTACTTGTACTCATAAGCTGCTGCACGCTACAGAAACAACAGATAACCTTGTGGTTTTGGAGCGTTCAGCTCCCCCCGAGGCTTAATTAGGTTACTTCTTCACCCCACCACCTTCCTTTAATCTGCTGGATGATATCTGGAAGCCGTCAGATCCAGACGTGAGTGGTGTCAAACACTCCCTGGCAGGGATCAAACACTCGGTCTGGCTCCAGCGGGGGGATGCCAACAGTGCCCGACTGACGGATTCAATGACTGCCTGATCGACTGCTTGACTGACTCATTGATTGATTGATTTGACTGCTTCTTGTCCCTCAGCGGTGGGTTTCTGGGAGCGGTGAAAAAACTGGAGGAACACGAAGATGTTGTGGTGAATAAGCTCGGATTGACTCCGTGCGGCACCACAAAAAACATCCCAGGCTTTTCTCTCGTCTGAGTCCAGTATTGATGAGGTTTTCAAGCACACATGCTGACGCACTGGATGGTGCAAGCAACATGTTAGATGCATTAGAATATGCATAAACTAACCTAACGTATTTGCCAAAAAGTCAATGCATCTCTTTATATAGTGAGCACAGATTCAGTTTGCTGCTGTACGTAAAGGGATATCTTGAAAGTCATTTTAGCATAGTCAGCATTTAGCATTATTTGTTGAAACCTCCTGCTGTTAGAATATGTCTGATGACGCAGTCCGTCAAGGTGTCCCATTGTCAACAATCACGACACACAAGCTCCTTTCAATGCTCTGACATACACAGCCATTAATGTCGGCATTATTTGTTGTGGATCTGACATTTGCTTGAGTATTTCTTTCCCTTGGCACGCTCCATTTCTCATACCACTCACTCAGGAGGATGAGGGGCGAGCGGCTCTTCGCGAGGCGTAGGGCTTAAACACGTTTTACAGTCAGAAACAGGCTGTGATGACAACAAGTCTCTGGATTAAACCACATCTTCCCTGTTAATCAAAGCATTTATTATTTCTCAGACTTCATTATATGAAATAGACTCACTGGGTTGCAAACAGTTGCTTTTGTCCATCTGTCTCTTATGCATGCCTGAGTTTCTCACTTTCCTCAAGTGTAAACAGCTGTAATTTGTGACTAGCACCACAAAGCTCCTTACTGGTCAACCTTCTGATTTATGAAGTGGAGTGAACGTATGACTGATGGCTGAAAGCTCCCCAGAACTGCGTCAACAAGGAATTGGGGCAACCAATCCCCTGTGTGTTAATGGCTGCATGAAGCATCCCGATGCAGCCGAAGATTTTCTTCAAATTCATTATTCCACATCACATCAATCAAAATGTTTCTAGTGTCTGAGACAACTCTCTGGAGGAGCCACTGTGTGCAAAGGGTAGCAGTGGAAAATGCAGAAAAAGTGGAGCATGAGGGAGGTTACTTTGCCACGTCCTGTTAGCAACACTGTGAGTCTAAGCTGCTGGATGCTGCTGCCGAATGCAGATTAGAGTGTTACCGGTTGGCGTAGTGCTCGATCCGGGTGTGTGTGTCGTCATGTGAGAGCTGAGGGGACGATCCGGGCCTGCGACAGAGGGAGAAACAGACAGGGGAGGGGGAAAAAGAAGAAGAAGAGGAGGGAGTCATTAATCCCAACACACACATGCACCGGCTGCATGAATCCACAGGAGAGCCACGAGGGGAGCGACGGTACAAAGCACAGATGTGTGTCGGTGCGAAATGCTCTGCAAATAAGCTCGCCGCTTGCATCCTGCAACTCGAGCATGGAATACATTTACCCGCACTTCAAAAGACGCGATGGATGCGAGGTGTCACACCTCGTCTGCAGACGGGAAGATCAGTGTTTTGCCATCATTAACCAAGAGTCTCTGAGGATTCTAACAACTTTTCCTGCAGCGTTTTAGTCCTCGGGAAATTAAGGTTTGACTCTTTAAAATCCTGAAAACTTCCCTTAACAAGGGCACCTTGGCATTTTGAACGTTTCATCTGCTCGGAGCCCGACGGGACGAGTTTTCGCAACAAAGTGAAGGTGGTTGCATAATGAAAAATGTCAGGATAATTCAAAACTATGTCATTTGTCATAATAGCACTATGTTTACCACAATTGTAATGCTTTAATGTGCCAAACCACATTACCAGAGTGACTCAGCACTACTTATGGAACTTGAATATAGCAGAAAAAAAACCCAAACAGCAGCAGAACAATTGTTTGCCAGTGCTGTTTTACAGGCTTATGACACTTATATACAGATTACCGCTCCTGTTTCACTCCACACAGACACACCGATAACGTATAATAATAATAATAATATATTATAATAAGGGTTCACACTGAGCATGCTCAGATCCATTCAGATCCACTTGGGTATTAAGACAAACAGACCCCACAGCTGAGACCGTAAAATGAGAGCCTAGCTGACCCAGTTAGACAGTGTGTTCTGTCACACTGGAAGATAACCAGTGCCCGTAGGCAGCTTAACACTTTTTCTAACTTTTTCTGGTGGCTTAAGTAGTGTAGCTAGCGATAGCCACACATTAACACTGTAAGACAATCATAATGAGTGTAGCCTTGGACAAAAGTTGGCTATCAATGCTAAAAAACGTCAACAAATCTTTCTAAATGTAAGAAGTGGTAGAAATCAGTGGGTATAAGGCCTACTGTTAGCGGTATATTCCAATAAGAATCAGTGTATGTTGGTGGAAAGTGTGTCTGTTAGTGTGTGTGTGTGTGTGTGTGTGTGTGTGTGTGTGTGTGTGTGAGAGCCAGGTACTCACGCATGGTCTACGGGCCAGAAGTTGATCAGAGTGACGGGACTGCAAGACAAAAAAAAAAAAAACGTGAGATGATGACACAGGAAGTGGGAGGACACGGCACAGCAAGGCATGATGGGAGCTGTGGTATGGAAGGCAGCATGATGACGGGGAGAAGTGTGCATGCACACTTTTTTTCTTCAACATATCAGGTGTGTGTTGTTGCACTGCAGAAGGACACACTGTGTGTACATGTGTGTGTATTAGCTGCCCGTCATTCATACTTAAAACCTGTAAAGCTTTGACAACATCGTGTATTGTTGCGTTTCTTCTTCCCGGCCTTGACTGAATAACAGATTTTATCAGCAGCCTAAAGCTTATCACAGATGTACTGGTAAGTCTGTACAGCATAGCAGCCAAGGGACCTGCTTTAACGGTAGCATTAGCATCCTTTATATCTGGTTTACAGGTAGCATTAGTTCTCCATCACAGCACCTGTTGTGCTGTTCTTGCCGCTTCTTTGTTTGTTATCTGAAGTATCGGTTGGTGATGTCATGCAGAGTGTTTTTTTTTGTTTTGTTTTTGGCTCACAGGGCCAAAAAGGTCTTAAACAAACAAGAGAGATGGTCAGCTTAGCATGAGATGGTAGACCGAGCAAAGCAAGCTGTTTCTCCCTATTTCCAATCCTTATGCTAAGCTAAGAAGCTGCTGGGTCCAGATTAATGTTAACGTGTCGTTCTTATCATCTCACTCTCAGCAAGAAAGCAAATACAAGGATTTTTTTACCCCCCCCCCAAAAAAAGTTTAATATTTGCTTTATGAGCCAGTTGGTAAGACAAACTGGAACATGTGTACACAAAGTTAATGATGTGAGAGGATAGAAGGTCGCTTTAAAGTGTTATCAGGATGAATTAATGTGGACTTTTACCGAATTAACTGTGCAAAGCAGCACTAATGTGATTGAACTGTCTCATGTGTTAAACCAGAGTGGATTTAAATGCATAGTAACAAGTTCGTTTTGTCACCATTTACACGTCTGACTGTCAATAAGTTGGCCAAATTGGTAAAATTATGGCAGATTCTTATCAAAAAGCTGTTTTACTCTTAAATACTGGAATCTATAATCAGTCAGGCTCTATTTCTGATTATAAAACCATACATTTATGCGACTAATTCTTCTTCTTGGCCTCTTCATCTCTATTTTTTCTCACATCCAGCATCAAACACTGAATGTGTGATATGTAGGCAGCAAACGCGTGAGATGCTGGAAGCCAATTCTTAACACACGCCACTGCCCAAACACAATCACAGCTAAATGTGTCATCAAACTGCGGCTGTTTGAGAGCGTGTCCTCTAATTCAGGTCACATTAGTGGGAGTGTCTCTCCGTTTGTAATAAAATCTGTTCGCCCTTGTCGCTGCGCGTGCATGAGGCTTACGTTTCCATGTTGTCTCCCTCCAGAATGGTCTGAACCGGCAGGTAGCCCATGCGTGGGTGTTTGGCAAAGTAGCGCTTGGTCCTGAACTTGTTCTTCAGCACCTTGGCGAAGTCCCGGACATCCTCCCCTGACGTAGTCTAGAGAGACGGGGCACAACGGTGGCTTTGTTCACTCCATGGGAGTGGGGGGATGAACACACACCTTTCATCACATGCTGCTCATTTATTTATAGGCTTTTTGCCTTTATACACACACATCTTGGGTGAAGTTAATGCCCTCATTGTCGCATAGAAAGAGGGACAGATTTATGACTTTCAGGCGTTTGATTTTGGCCCCTGGCCTGTGCTATAAGAATCCCGGTTCAACCATCTATTTACACTGGATGTTATAAACATGTACACAGCTTCAGGTTTGCTGCTACACCAGCTGACAGACACTGTGGCAAAAAAGATATTTCATGCCCCCGTTAAAGTTTCCAGTGTGGCCGCTGCTGTAAAATCCGCTGGCTTCTCCACGACTCTGTTATTATGTCAGAGATTATCTATGACCCAAAAATGTTATTTGCTCTCTGCTTTCTGTTGCAGCAGTTCTGGGGTCTGCAGTGAAGCGGCAGGGAAAAATACTGCAATGAATCAGTGAAACAAGAAGGAAATTACATTTCGGTGAATTAGTCTCATGCGAGTCATTTGTGAAATCTCTGACTTAAAGCTACAGTATCTATTTTTAGGCCATTTTTGGAGCATCAGAACTAGCTGTAAGCACAACACTGACATATTTTTGTCTAATAAAGTTGCGGTAGCTAACTTGTTTGCACATGACTACTTATTTACACACCATCATTCATTCAGATTTGCATTTGAGTCCGTCTCTTGAATGTAAATCTAATATTCGTTCCATTTTTGCGCCGTTTTGGTCTCCACATACTTCCTGAGAAAAATATATTCAGCCAGGTATAAAGACTGATATCAAGGGGAAAAGAGCTAGCTTAGCTTACTCCAAAGTTGATAGAAATCCACCTAACACCCCCATAAATCTTTATTAATTGTGTTAAGATTTACTTGCCTACTGTTTTTGCTGCCAGAAATATCAAACTACATATTTAATATAAAAATACTGTTTGATGCAGCTTCACTGAGCACCTCAAATTTTGCCGAGTATCTCCTAAAAGGTATAATATGCAGGAATGTCCTGAAAAACAAATGCATAGACCTAAAAAATAATGCGCGGAGTTGCATTTGTCTGCAGAGCCCTCTGCCTGTACTGCCTTATTATTTCTGCTGTGTCCTGGGAATCAACCTCTGTGCAGAGGTGGGTATCCCCACTGCAAGGCTGGAGCTCTAAAAAAAAAAAAAAAAAAAAAAAAGACACAGCGATGAGGTGCACCGCTACCTCGGCCTCTCCTCTGCAGAGCAGAGAGGTAAACGGCGGACAGGACGAAGGCTACACACGAAATCCAGCTATGTGGTGACTTCCTGCAGGGCTGTTCGGCGGCGCGGCTGTGTTTATCTTTGCTTTATAGCGTAACCAATCTGAAAATACCGTTTCATCCTCTCTCTTCAGTCACTGTCTGGCTCACTTGACCACAGCTGCTCTCTCAAAGCTGGAGAGAACTGCACGACTTTGAGCAGTTTTCTTTACATCGCCAGCCGACAACGATCTCGTATTATCTCGATCTCACTCGTGCTCGTTGCAGATTTGCACAGTGGCTTTTAATTGGGGTTATTATATTTCCAGACTGGAGTAAATAAAAGGCTTGTTGAAAGTGCAGCAGCTAAGATACAATATATAATTGACGGTTAATCGTACTCAGCAGGCTTTCAGACAGATTGCACAGATTTGAGCATATTGATGCGTTTTACTTCATAGCATTCTACATCTTCATCATCACTTCCATTCCATGCACACATTGCGAATGTGGAATATTTGTACAAGTATATATTTTCATACCGGAGTGCAGTACTCGACCATGGGGTACTGCATCTTATGTCCCTTGGCGACGCGACCGGAGAAGAAGCAGCTTTGGCAAATGTCATAATTGAAATGTTTGAGACTCCGATATCTGTCGGGAGAAAAAGGAGAGAGTAAAGCAAGACAGATGGAGAGAAGGAAAGCAGAAACAGGGAAAGAACAGGAGAGAATGACTAAAAGATGGAAATTTACAACTGTTTTCTCCACGGTCGGAGTAGTTAACATTCTTTCAGCCCAGAGCCTAAATGAGAAGTGTCTTCTCTGGCACTGGGGTTCATTAAAATTTATCACCACTCTTCTCATGACGGGGCAGACAAACAATAGATGAGACACACCTCCTTTAAGTGTCCCAACCTCTAGTTACCAAAAAAAAAAAAAAAAAAATAAAAAATTTAAAATCTCCTGGGATTCATGAGTGTTTTAAAGGATGAGGTTACAAATAGGAATGCAGCTCTGTCGTTATAATCACATCATCAATCATTCATTTGGGGCTGTTTTACTGCCCTGCTGCTGGTGTTGAATTAGATTAAGGCAACAAATAGGTTCACGGGCTTTTACACAGCCGGAGCTCAGGTGACAGAGAGCAATCTCATTGATGAAATGAGCGAACCTAATGTGTTTTTATTGGAATAATAACCTCCAACAAAGGGCTTTTTAGTCTTGGAGGTAATGTACAAGCTCACAATGGTCCTGTTTTGTTGTTTATTCTAAATCAGATGATCTGACCTAAATATTGTATGAGGAGTTAACTAATAAGAAGTTAACATACCATCATCAAAGTAACATATTTACTTTGTAGAACATTGTATTACAGCTCAACAGTGTGTTATAAGACTCTATTTCATGTCCTATTCTGACAGGTTGGTATGTAAAAGTCGGCTCTCTTAATATTAAGTCCCTCTTAATAATGACTAGCTCTTGCATGATGCCCAATATGAGAAGAATATGACATGAAATATCAAACTTACTCCCTTGTAACGCATGAATTTGTCAATTATCAATACATCACGTTTAAACAGATGCTTCTTATTTCAAACAACTGGTTGTAAAACCTGCTTCGTGGAGCCAACCGGGGGGAGCCATCGCTCTTCTTCAATTGCTCCTGCGAGTGCAACGCATGAAATGAAATCTAAAAAAAAAAATACAACAAAAAAAACTCCTCTTCTCCTACTGTTTGAACAAAGGACTACTACAGGGACACGTAAGCTCAATCTGCTTTAAAAAATGAAAATCTCTCATAATAATAAAAAGGCTGTCTCTTCCTCTCCGGCGGTAATTGCTACACGGTGACATATGACGATATTTAAAAGAACATATGCAGCAAATGGACTGCTGATATATGCTATAGATTAATCAATGATATATTATAACATTTTTTTTTCACAAAGCCCAGAAGCAAAAGATCTCTGAGTGCATTTGAGCTTCACTGAATATTAATTTGATCTGGTTTCTTTTGATTAGACGTCGACATGTGCTGCTCAGACGGTGCAACTGAATCCTTTAAGGTGCATTTATACGGTGGAAACGGAAACGGTTGCCTTGTGATGTCATCGCTCTACCAACCTGAATCCGATGATGGGACACTCCTTGCAGATGTTGCACTTGGCCTGGTGTTTGGCGGTCTCAGCGGCGGCGACGCGGTGCAGGACGGGCAGCCACACCATGGACTGGGGCTCCAGACGCATCCAGTCCAGGAACATGGCGGCTTCCAGCTCCGGTTTGTTGTTCGCCTGCGAAGATGATGAAGAGACAGCGGGGCGTGTTTTGAAAATGAAACCCATTTATTTCCATCTTATCCTCTGAAATCATCTCTCTGAAGATGTGTGCGGTTTTGTGCATGTTTTAGTGAGGATTTAGCCTCTTAGTGTGTGTGTTTTAGTGAGAGAAAGACAGTTTATATGGCTTTTAAGACTCAGATGGCACGCTGCCATCCTTACTCAAAGGATAAATCTGGCAATAGTCTACGTTTTTCTTGTGGTCAATGATTCCCATATGGCTAAAAATAGATTCTGAGTGTCTGAAAGCCTGATGGATCTTACTCCTCTGAGCAATAGAGCTCAATCTTTGCCCAAAAGCTATTAAAAACACACCAGTGAACCGCACTATCTTGACTAAATCCTACATATACCGTCTTGCTGCCTCGAATACTCACAAGGTCACCAAATGTGAATAAAGTCATCACTGAAAATAATCAGAAACAAATAAAAACAACAGTGATCGACTGTTTGGGAAATAACTGAGCCCTTCTTTTTTCCTGTCAGTCCAAATCTCTAAATAAAAGAGTTGGACAGACTCAACAAAAATAATCAGGGACGACATATTGGTTCATCCATCACTTTCCCATCAGCAGGGACTCTGGGAACGCCAGGGTTTTGGAGTTTCCATGGATTTCACCCCCACATCTCCCTCTTCTTTCGGTCTTCACCCTCATGGATAGGGACTACTCACAGGAAGCAGCTGGAATGAAGCTACTCTATGCAGTTTCAGGGACTGGATGACATTAGGTGAGATTTCAGAAGCCTCATAGTGGCTGGGATAGACACAGGCATCCTGGACAAAACGTAGGAGCAAGATGTAGATGTACATAAATGAATACGTCCTCTTAATCCTTCAAAAGCTATGAAAAACGTGAAAACTATAAACTCATCCTCATACAAACTGCTTCAACATGTGCACACATTCAAAGCTCGACGGGTCTTCCGTGCTTAGTTACAGTTGCTAAGCTATGATCGGACAAAGGGCGTTCGCAGGAGGGTTTTAGCCACCAGTCGATATTCCTTTTGTTGAAGGCATGAGAATGGTTTTACTTTCTGAATGCATGCAGAGAAGAGGAGCTCGATTCGGTGTCCAAAGTGCGACTTTAGACACGAAAATTCGGGATCATCTTTTGGAGATCAGGGATAATCCTGTCACACTGCAATTACTGGAAAGCCCCCGTGTGTATGCTTGGCTTTGCTGCTTGTTTTGTGGCTCGAGCGTTTGCGCCGTCTGCTCTCAAACACAAAGAAGCACAAAAAGGGGGGGGGGGGGATGCTGATCTGGAGAGCTGGTGACGTTGCTTTACTTGTGCTGTCACACACTTCATCAGCGTAACGCTGGCGCAGGTAGATATGCGCTTCATTCTGCCACTTATTTTTTTCTTCCCCCCCTCGCCATAAAAATTCCAATCCAGCAGCATCTCTAAAGCTGTCAGAGATCATTTGTTTGATCCCCTGCAGGCTCTTATTCATTCACTTACTTCTCCTGTTCACTCACACAGACACACTCTTGGGGCCCTGTTTACTGGAGTCTGTAATGCATTCGTCTTTATTATCCTTGGCTTTATCGATAATTCGCCTTTTATTTTCTGCAAAGCTCTTAGTGACGATCCAGTTCCTTTCTATAAATAAACCCAGTATGCAAACAAACCCTTAGACACTTGGTGGTCTGAATCTGGAGGGCCTTGGGCATCATTGCAAATACACACGCCATCAACCGCTGCATTTGACAGTCCTGTTGCTATTATTAGAGAGTGCATTCAAGTAAAAGCAGATTTTTAAGTCTAGATGTTTTGATGCGTTTTGAGACTGTCACGTACAAACTGGAAGCAGCTGCGGACGGAGGGTTCGATGTTGGAGCCACCGAAGGAGGCGACCTCGCCGAGCTGCCGGGGGATCTGGATGGAGTCGTGGAGGAGGAGGCCCAGACGACGCTGGTCGCAGAAACCCGTCGCGCTGGCGACCTGTCTGAACAAAACTGGAGGATGGAGAGGGAGGAAGAGGATGGGGACAGGAAAAGAAATAGATGGGAAGTGTGAAGAAAAAAAAAGAAGAATGATGGATGGGGACAGACAAGGAGAAAACAGTCATGTGACAGCCTCTTGAGGTTTGTGTGAGAGGCAGCACGGAGTGAGTTGTAGGTATTTTGGTGGAAACCGGATCTGAGGTGTAATAGATCATTAACAAATAGATGGAGAAAACAGCTTTTCGTGAGAGTAAAGCAGCACCACTGATAAATCAGTCTGCATTTATCCCCTGCATGAAAAGCTTCAGTTCATTAAATCACTGCAGCCACCTGAAGGCAGCAAGCACACATGCAGTATATTGACAGACCTGCAGCCTCTGATTGCAGACGCGGTGCGACAGAGTTACATCATTATGCACAGCCGTCCATTGTGTTTACCTTCATTAAATCGTGCGCAAATAACACCAGGCTGCTAACAAAATACCCGCACGCATCAGACGGGCCGGTTAGAACTCTGTATTCTGCCTGTTTATGCAGAAGACGCTGAATTAATGGGGCTCATTAATCTTCTCACTTTTTTTCCCCCCTCAACTGTGCAGTTCAAATTTATGAAAACTTTTAGTCTTTAAACACATTCATGTAGCGTTTCTTATCAATTAGAATATAATTGCACCATTAATTATGTGAGAAACTGAATTTATGACTTCTGGAAAGTGGGATTGATGCAGTTGTGAAAACAGCATCAGCAATCTATTATCGTTTCTATCATTTATTTGGGGCTAATTAACAGTTGAGAACCCCCACACCATCTGCCTCTGGCGTCAGATTCGTGGCGCTCTGTGCTCGCGTCATGCAGCTCTGATATACCCAGATGACAAAATGATTTCCTGCAGAGGCATTATTTGGAAATACAGAAACAACAATTAAGAACCATTTGGAGCATGAAGCCTCCAAAGAAGCCTTTATGTTAATGCACAAGTTCTGTGTGTGTGTCTGTTACTCACATCTGTATTTATCCTCCAGGTGAGCCTTGCAGAGGGAGATGATTCCAGTCTTGAAGGAGAGAGTCCGGATCTTTCCGGTGCGACCACTACCAAGTAAGACAACAACATGTCAGAGTGTGTTCGACATAATGGAATCTCTTGTTGTGTTTGTTTTTTTGTGCAACATGCTAGTCGTACGTGTCGTAGACGTTGAGCAGCCAGTTGAGGCACATGTCGACACACAGCGGGACGTTGACCAGGTGCGAATGGCTCTGCTCCAGACGCTGGTACAAGCTGGTCAGACAGGTGACCAGCTGGGAGATGTCCAGCAGCTGCTCGTTCTGCTTCAGACTGTGCTGGTCGAACACCTCGCACGCCATCGGCATGCTCAGCAGATCCACTGTGAACGCAAGACGAGAGGAGCACGGTTGGTTAGAGCGAGGTAAGGCGGTCCTGCTGGACTGGAGCTCAGACCGCCCTCCAACTGGAGCAACTGGGTTCAAACCCTCCTTGTTCAAAGTGTCCCTGAGCTCAACGCTGCGGAGGGATAGTAATGATCAATAAAGTGTCAGATTATTCATCTTTATCACTTATTGTGTCCACTATAGGATATGAAAGAGAGAGGAGAGGGGTGTCTTCAACGATCCTGGCATGATGTGCTTGAATTGATTTGGATTAAGGCTGCAAACTGGACATTTTGCTCTCTTAAAATAATACATTTTACATTTTCTCCGTGCAAGATTCGATTATCTGCAACTCTCAGATTGTCCGTTTGCTTTCTGGTGAATCTTGTGACTCACAAAAGCAGATGCTTTAAGAAAAATCAGAGTTTTCTAATGTAATTACACATTAGCTAGATTTTACCAGGAATACGGGCTATTTTGGGGCTAGTGGTGCAGCAAACAATAAAACAATTTTTTACTGTATCACTATCATACTTTTTATACATCTTATTTTAATTACCTCCTATTATTTTTAATGCACACATTGTTTAAAACTATGGATCAATTTAAAAGATATAAGACGAATCTTGTTTCTGCTCCTTGTCATTCAGGATGGGACATTTTTTTTTGTAAATTAAATTGTTTTATTTGTTGATGAATAAAATAAAATAAAAAAAATAGAATAGAATAAAATAAAATGAATACAAAAATATGTGAGGAAAAGGACTGACCTGGTAAGGAAAACAGGGATATAAAGGGAAAAGAGGAATAAGAAGAAACAATGAGTAATAATAGAAAGAAAGAGATGCTCACTTCTGTGGGAATAATGTGAGCAAAGGGTTATGGAAAAAGAGAAAGCCCTGCCAAGCTGCCTTCACCGAGGTTAATCACTAGACCTGTTCATGTTTATTTTCAGCAAACCTTCATAATATAAATAGTGCGTATGCGCTATATGGCTGCAGGCGGCTATATGCTTTAAAACATATCACACACACAACAGCTCGGAGGCGGCTCGCTCTCCACAGATCCACCCGCAAGAGAGGAGAGGGTGGACTAAACACACATATGGACACACACACACACACAGACACAGACTGCGAGGGCAAAGAGGCGAATATGGCAGAAGAGGAGAGGAGAGAAGACGAGGAGGAGCAGAAAAAGGATTGCAGCGAAGAGGAGACGATAGGGAACGACACAGCAAAGGAGGTGAATTAAAAGAGAGGCAGGGGTGTGGAGGGAAAAAAGAGAGAACAGAGGAGGAGCGTGGGAGGGCCGGAACACAATGAGAGGAGCGATCGTGACGGGAGAGGAGTGGGAAAAACTCGATGTGACACACATACAGGAGAGGTATATACATGTGCAGTATATATAGACGGAGGGTGCTTACAGCAGAGAGCCTTCTGCAGGCGTCTGAGCTTCATGGCTGTTCGGTAGGCCGAGAATCGAACGTTGTTCAGGTCAGCTGAGGAAACAGAGTTGGAGATGGAGAGGAAGGAGACGGTGGGCTTTAATAAATCTTACTTCTACTAACATCTTCTATCACATTAGAGAAATTCGTGGCTTTTATGCGGAGACACAGGTGGGCTTCGGTTTCACACAGTGTCAGCAGGATGAGGGTCTTACCCAGAGACTGGTACAGCTCGGCCATCTTGGGATGATCCCAGCATGTTGTCTGGGTCTGGTGGCTGGAATGGGACAAAAAACAATTTCTTACAATAAGTTATATATAAAATATAGATTATTTTGAGCAAATCCGGATGTGTCGTCCATAAATGAACCGGCTAATGATACTGTGACCCTCTTCGCAGTTTAACAGAATGATGCATGTAAACGTCAGCTCACAGCTAAGACCCATTAGCCTCATTCTAGCGTACTCCAGATCCTGGACAGACAGATCTTGACAAGACTAAGAGTGAGCCGCTATGACAGCAGCTGTGTTCGGACACAGCGGTGCTTTGTCCTGAAACTGAAATGCAGACGACTGCAATCTTTAAACTGCTGCCATTTCGATGCGAGAGCATTTTGATCACCTGTGATGAGTTTTTTTTTTTTAAGATGCTAAAAAGTTAGATTGAGGGGGGGAGAAAAAGTGCAGATTTCCCAAGAGACCATAATCTTGCAGGTTCGTCTCATTCTTTATAGTTGAACTGCGAGAGAAAAGAGAAGTTATTGTTCCATTTCTTTATGCATATAAAACTCACAGGAGATCAGACCACTGGCTTTCGCGCAACCGACACATTACACCCTCTGGATTGTAGATTTGATATTAGAGGCATGCTTTTCGACGCCAACATGAGATCTGCATTCCAACGCCAGCGACTCTGCCTACCCTTAAACCCCCCAAAAAAAGTAAATGCGAAATCCTTTCGGGTTGCACCGAAATGAATCTCCGATGAATGAGATCAACTTCCCCAAAATCCCACGCTCCGACACTAATCCTTTTGTTGCGTTTCTCCCCCTCCATCTCATAATCTTAGAGAATAACACTGTGGAACAGACACACAAAGACACCCATCGTCGCCGCACCACAGCGGCGGAGCGGCGTGATGGAGGAGGAGAGAAAAAAACGGGCAGAGGGGGAGAGAGAGAGAGAGAGAGAGAGAGAGAGAGGGAGAGATGGATGGCTGCTGTGTCATTCTCGCCTCATGACTTGCTGCACGCCACTCACAGGAGAATTGGCTGCGTGTTTGTGTGTGTGTTGGAGACACGGAGTGATTTACACCTCCAGAGCTGCATTCTCTCACACGCCAGAGTAATAATAACGACGATATTTAAAGAATTTGTGCGTCCTGCTCAAGGTCTTGAACCCCTTCCTATTATTTGAGCATTTCAGCCGCTGCTGAATTGTGTCCTGCATGATCCGCGTCAACCCTGCATTGTGCATCTGTCGACTTTCGGGTCAGAACTAATTAACCACGGTGACTTCCTTGTGACATGTCACACTTGGTGAAGTGAAGCGCTTCTGACAACAGTTTGGCTTTTTTTTTTTTTGCAGAGGACACACAGACCAATGAGGTTCTCAGAGAAAGGAAAATGGCAAAAATAAATTGGCTTCATCTCAATATGGCTGCATGAACTGGCTACAGATGAAAAACACTCAATGCACTTTATATAGAATTCCATGCTGGAATATTAATACTAAACATTAATGCAGGAAATATGAAATATAAACACAAAATGTAAATACTGAAGGTGAAAAATCTCTAGATAAGCTGACAAACTTAAACATGTGGCTGAGGATTAAAGCCTGGATGGAAGCAATAAGAGCCGTCAGCCTACAAAGCAGCTGAAAAAGCAACATGGCAAATCGGAATTTGTGAGTAAAATGAAAATTCCATATATATTTTTAGCGGTATTCAAATTTCAACTTCTAGTATTTTGGTATAATTAGCTATAAAAAATGTTTTTTTTTTAAAGATTGAAACCCTGCCAGCACAGCTATTGTACTTAAAAGATCTTTTTTTCATCTTATTCTGATATATTTTTGACATTTTATTTCCTAGTTTGCAACCGTAAGGAAAAAAAAAAAAAGAAAAAGAAAAGTTGAGTATAGATTTAAAAGATGGTGACATTTCATTGCCACACATTTGCTGCTTTATTACCTTTAATTTGGTGTCAGATTTTGCTGTGGTTCAACAGCCGGCTCTTTCCATACGTCCTCCCAGAAGCATCCTGCATAATCCTAACTGGATGTCATGATCGGGGCTCTAATTTCCCTTTCATGGCATCTTTAAACACCCACTTTGAAGTGAAACGCCGCCTAGAAAACATTAAAACTCCACTTATACTAAATGGCAGCAAAAACTAATTATGCTACTGTAAAAGCAAAGCGCTGATTTTCCTCGTCATTAGTTCCACTTAGCTGCTGTTGTCATGATTATTACACCGACACGATCGGGAAATCTGGGAGGCTAATTCCAGCCGCATTGATGACAAAAAAAAAAAGAAAAAGTCACAATGTTGTGTAGCACAATATATAAAATGACTGAAGTGGCGTCAGAAAGATGCTACTGTAAATGTGATGCTTTGAGCCAGCTGCTTGTTTACATAACGCTAATGGAGACCACATGTCTTGCTAGTGAGGCAATTGAGGGTTTTTTTCAAAGCACATCAGATATTTGAGAAATCCTTCACAAGGAGATGGAGAACAGTGGAAGCCCGAGAAACGGCTTCTCATGCCGTCCACTTTATGTCAGATGATTAATAAACGGACATTTGGCTCGCTGCGATTCTGGCTACGAGAGTGGCTTCTGATTTAAGAGTATGTGCCAATCAGGGCGTCTGTGATGCTTTGGTCATTAAGTTAAATATAGGACAGTTAAATGGCTATTCAGTCCCTGTTAGGATGAATTATTGAAGCCATTTTGTTGCTGATATGGAGGGTGGAAAAAAAGAAAGAAAGACAAGAAGACAAGAACTGGAACACTTGAGCAAGAATAACAATATTTTTAGATTCCCATTTCCTCAGTACAGGTGTGTGATTATGCATACGTGTGAGTGGTGAGTGAGACACAGTGGGTGTCAACTTTTTTGGCAAAACAACACAAACGCCCCCCAAAAAAAATAAGTAAATAGCTGTTTAAAATACAGCGCTGCTCAGCATTCCTTCACAGACAAAGCTGCTTTCTGCTTTATAAGTCTGGCCCGAGGCCTGCTGGTGCACAAATGAAACCTCGCCCCGGCTTGTTAAAAGCACACATGTCCAGTTGGTCAAACACACACACACACACAGGCACACCTGCGGTTAACCTTTCTCTGAAAAGCAGACAAATAATAATCCATATGCTGTTTTTGTTTTGTTTTCCACGCTGCCCTTGTTTTCCTCTCTCCTGCCTCTCCGCCTCTCACCCACACTCCCACTCCAGATAATGAGGAGAGGGGTCCCATGGTGAAGAGCTACTTAAAAACCCTCTAAGCTCTAAGCTCAGAGTCAGTGCAAACAGTAGCCCAGTCACTCAGATCGTCATCGGTGTGACGCTCCGAGCCACAAACGCTTCTTCTAAGAGCCGTGCGGCATCAAACACACGGCGGCTTTCATCCGGAGCGCCGCAGCGGCGCGGAGACTCCTCCGACTGACTGGGGAGCGCTGCACTTCAACTCCCCGATGTCCTTGAGCAAGGCGGGCAAACTGGCAGCCGCTTGCATCAGCCGCTCAGAGGCAAACAGCAATAATAGGAAGAGCGTCTGTTTTCACACAGGAGTGAGATGATGGCCGTCTCTGATTGCCAATCCAGGGATGAAGAGCGAATCGATCGAGTCATAAAAATAAATAAAACATCTTCCTGTGAGCAGAGAGGTTGTTTTATTGTTCTTGCTGGACAAGACGGCAATAGATTCTGTATCAGGTTTGATGTGTGATGTGGACAATATCTAATATACCTGTACTGATGTTTAAATGGCATCTTTGAGAGGAACATTTTTGACATCATCTTATTGCCAACTTGTGAGAAACCTGTTTGCGTGATGTGGAAAATGCTCTGGGATCAGATTATTGGTTCCAGGTTGCCCGTTAAACCTGTTAATGACTCTTCACCGCATATTTTAGCAAAGACTAATGTGCAAACATTGTTGGCAGTAGTCGAATGGAAATCTACAGGAATGAGATTGTGTCATGTCAGGATGAGTGTCATGAAAATCTCCCAGTCAATCTGATCAACTTCACACTCCTAAATCCAGTGTGTCTTCATTAGAATGTGTCGTGACTCTTTAAAAGAGCTGCTGGTCTGTCTCTGATCCCGCATTCTGCAGGGAGGGTTAGCCAAAATACAACTCCCCTAAAGGGATCAATAAAGTATTGTGTTACACATCACTACTGCAAATATCTTCAAACCTCAAACACCACCCACCTGTCCTCAACACCTTATCTGTCTGCATCACTCTCTGCGGCGGCATCCTGGAGGAAAACCGGCTTTTTGTTTGGAAGAGGAGGACACTGCACCAGTTTCCTAACATTCACACACATCGATAAAACGTGTCGGTAAAATCCAGATCTGCAGTCCTCTCCATGAGCCAAAAACAAAACCCCAACACCACAGAACAATCATGTATCAATCGTGGGCCGCTGTTTTAACGCTCTTTGAAAGCTGACGCCATCTCCGTGCAGAGCGGATCGCTGCCCCGGGACAAGCCCAAAATGTTGATAATGCCCCGTAAACCGTCTAAAGATAAATGACTGCACACAGAGCAGCTCTGAGAGATTTTCTGCCTCGCTCCAGGGCGATCGGATTGAAGCCGATGAGGTAGAGGAAGAGCGTTCGGCATTCACACCCCCTTCCCACCCACGACTTTCCAACACAAATGGGGATAGAAACCAGCGGCGACAATAACGGTTTAAATCTTATTGAGAACAAAACAAACAGAAAAAACACTAAACTGTAAAGTGTCAGTCGATTCCAAATGTCTGTTTCCATGCATTTCCAGGCGCATCCCTACGAGAAGGTCATCGAAATAATTACAATTCATCCTGAGGGGGACATATCTGAATCAAATGTCATGACAGTCCATACAAAGGTTGTTGAGGCATTTCACTAAATGCTTAGCATATCAATATTATGGTGGTATTAGAGGAAAAGCTAAAGATTGAGTAGGATTCATCCTCTGGGGAGCATAAATGTCGGCGCAAACTTTCATGGTAATCCATCAAAAAGGCTGGTGAGATATTTCTGTCTGCGCTAATGTGATAGACTGATGGACCAGCCATTGATTGAGCATGGCTAATAGCGACAGAAAATAGATTTGACTTGTATGAAAGAAATGAGAAAAAGCCTTTGACAAAATCTAAAACATCTAACCTGGATATTTCACATGCACTTTTTGAGACGGTCCCTAACTTTAGGCTTGTCAGTTTTACTGTGAAATCACACAAGGTTCCATTGTAGATCAAGAGGTTAAAACACGCAGCACTGGCCAACATTACGTTACTTACTACAACTGCACATCTGTGACCTTAGCCTGACGCTTTGGCTGCTTCTTACTCTGCAGACAATCCGCGGCGCATCGCTGCAGATATTTCGGAAAAAGTTTGAATTCGAGCCGCTTATTTCCAACCGATAAATAAAAGACATCCTCTGTGCGGCATCATTTCAAGTCACTTTGTGACAGTGATGAAACACACACATGCTGTCACACAATAGCACACACCCACACACAATGGTACATATTGCATTTAACAGGCAGCTGAATGGCTTTATTGCGGCGGTGACAGATAGGCGTTTTAAATAATGAATCCGCACAGAGACGCGGGTGTCACTTCTCGCTGCAGTCAATTACGGCTCTTGGATGAATGATTAAAGGTGGTTTATTGGCTATGGCGATGTCTTCCTCTGCCTATCATTGAGAGTGAGCTCCGACAGAATGTTTCCTGCACACCAGGCGTCTGAATGAGCTCAGACAATGGCCTTCAGGGATGCAATGCGAACAAGAAGAGAAAGCGGACTAAAAAAGCATGAAAGCCATATTCATCAGCTGAATATTAGGGGAAGCTGTTTGTGGAAGAGGAGCTAAAAGTACTGAGAAAACCTCCCACAGAGCTAAAAGGAAACTTTAATTCTTCTCCCTTGTGGTAATTTACCGTAATGACTCGAGTTACCATTTTAGAAACATGATGACTAATATTCACTTTCATCATTTCATAAAACAGCTGGTCAATGTATTCTTAACAAAGACAGGAGTTACTCAGACAGGAGAAAACCCATGCTTGGTGTTCTGGTGAAAGTTTAGGGCAGCAGGATGGTTTAAGTGGGATTCAGTTCAAATGAACGACAATGTGTGTGTTTCGTGGAAATCAAAGAGGCAAAGATTTGGTCTCTATAATCTCCTAAAACAATAAATAATTAAAGGGGGCATCTTCAAATTCTGCGATTTTACCAACAGTCCAAATCCCACGATGTGGAACCCCGAGACTTCTCAGAAATGTGGGGAAACATCTCGCAAAATGAAAAATATCTGCATATTTATAGATTCTGGATTCTTAGTAATAGAGAAGGAGGAGATCAAGGTTTTAACAAGGTAATACTTCACGGTGCAAAAACCAGATCGCACACAAATTATTAGTAATAGTGTTTTTTTTTACATGTTATAAAACATTTCTGCAGGAATCTTCAATTTCATGTTGATTGATATAAACTGATTATTTCTTTAGGTATTGGACTGTTGCGTGGAAACAAGTGATTTAATGACATCACCTTGCCTTCAGGAAACTGTGAGGTCATTTTCCGCCTTTGACTGAGAATGAATAGATTGATTAGTAATGACCGCAAGCAGCAGTTACAGCCCTATGCCATTTGTTTTGCAGCTGCGAGTGCTCTACCTGCAGCGTAAACTGAATGAAAACGATGGCTTTGACGCAAGTGTCATTTATACATTATCAGCTGCGTGCAAAGACGGGGAGGGCCTGCCGCCATAAACCTAATGCAAAGTGGAGAAACATGCATTCCTCATACTGCAGCGGCTCGGCTCTTAACAAAAGAGATGATCGACCCCAAATGGAACAAATTCATTCCTCACACATTTTACTTTGTGACCTTTGGCGACTGTTTTGTTTTCACAGCCTCTGCTTGGTGTAATAATCAATGTGAAACTGCACAAAAGGAGGGGGGAGAGAATCTTTTGATGCTTTTGGCCTCAGGGGGTTGGAACCACTAACTATAAGTGATTATAAATAACACTTTGGAACTCATCAACCCTTCTAAAAGCAGTGTAATCTGTCATCTGCGTTATCCTTAGAGCAAAGATATGTTTCTCTGTGTGCAGGTTATCTACCAAGCCTGGCTAAATGCTTCAGGAAGCATTTTAGGAGGACGGTTTTTAAGCATCATAAATAAAACTTTTCTGACAGCTGCTGCTCAAAAGCCTTTCTCAGGATGCATATGAAGACCTTTACGCTGGAGATGTTTGTGCTCTCACACCAACAGAGAAGCATCACCTCTACGCTCAGCTAAACTTATCATTTAAGCATGACACCAGAGGAGAAACGCACTGGAGCTTCTACATGGGAAGCTCGCCTCTATAAACCGCAGATTAGGCTGATAATCATCAATGCTGAATGCAAAGACAAGCCATAACAAGAACATATCAGCACCACTGCCCTGCTACCAAAACTGAAGGTGTGTGTTGAGGCTTTTTATCCATCAGCTGTATTTAATCAGTGCACACACACACACACACACCTGCAATCACACTGGTGCCAAAAATCTGCACCAGCAAGCCCACATCCTCTGCCCTCGTCTCACCAACTCCTGAAGCGCGCACACACACGCACACACACATATATGCATGGAGATGCATGTAGAATCAGTACAGGACCATCACACCGCACTTAACAGCTAATGAAATGACCAGCAGACGATCTAGGCAGCGCTCATGAAACTAAATTAGAAGCTGGTGTTATTTCCCAGTGCAACAAAAACGCCGTGCACGCTCTGCACACCTCCGCGCAGAAACACACTGATCCAAACACGGGCTACTTTGCTGGCACGGAGGTGATTGTATTTGCACCTCCGTGTGCGCGTTTTTGATTGTGAAGGAATGCAACACACGGATACGTTGCTGGTTTGCACGGTGGGGTTTCCTTTTCTCTTGCAGAGGCTCGGCCAGCACACGCTTGAATTCACTGAGATCCCCGTCTTGCCAAATTCAAACGCATACGGGCAAACACGCACACGGGGAGCTCCGTTTGCAGTCTGTTTGCTTTAGAGCATTCAATGCCCTTCTTTATGTCCCAACATGGCAGCAGCTAGGCAGTGAAACAGTGCATAGGAAGGATTTGGAAGTAGGGGGGATGCACGTTTCGGGTCGGCGGGGGGGGGGATAGCGGGTCGAAGAGCCTCGCAGGGCGCGCACCTAGCCCGGATCTACCGCAACAACCACCACAAAGAGCCGCTGGGAAGGAAGGAGGCTGGTTGGATTAGATGGCCACCACCTAAAACACTTTTCCTCCCCTTCAGTGGAATAACGCGTGTCCGTTTTTCCTTTTCATGCACTATGGGCTAAATCCCTTAAATACACAACTATGTCGTAAATGTGTACTTGTGGATATTTCTGCTGCATGCTTCTTAAATTGGCATACATTCCAACATGCTAGGTGACATTCAATCGTATGCATTTTTTTTGACAACTTGCATATATGGGTTTACAGCACACAAGAATTAGTCTTGAATGCATCCAGCCTATTTTGGCGCATACTCCGGTCTACAGGTGAAATACTGTGATTTTCTCCTCAGAGTGGGAGATCTCTGCCCCAGCTCTCCGCCTCTCTGCTTGCCAACGTGATGTCTGTGTGAACAGGTTTACTGCATTACGACCAACACAATTACCATCACCATTATTTAGCACCACCATAAACGGTCCCCAGCCCAGCACTCACTTCCGAAGCTGCTCCCGCATCGCCGGCCGATCAGAGCGCTCCGAGTCCGACAGGAATGAGCCGATTCCCGGGCAGAACCGAAGCGATATCCTGACCCCTCAGCGGTCCGACCAAGCGTCCTCTGCCACCGGAGAGAGGAGTCCGAGATTACCGTGTGTATGTGTGTCGGTGTGTGTTCCTGCAAGCGGCAGCGGTGGGTTGCAGAGGCTGACTGGCCAGAAGCAAGACGCGGGGTCAATTCACCGGAATACAACAAACACCACTTCCGCCTTGTACTTCAAAATAAAAGCGTCAGTGGGGAAAAATATACAAACTACAGGAACTGTCATGTGTTTACGGAAGTGACGCCACGGCACATGTTTCTCTCGCGGGGTATGATGTTTAATATTTTAATGAACTGTATCAATATAAATTTCTATATAGATCCACGACACAAATCACCACAAAAAAAAAATCAAAAATTAAAAAGCATACAGTTCAACATACGTTTCAAAAATCAGTCTGAAAAATATGAGCCAATCAACAAGTTTTCTAAGATAATGTGTGATGCATTTCAAACCTGACAGAAAATGAGCTCCACAAACACGATTTCCATCCGCGTCCAGGATCCAATCTTTACCTGTTGATGGCTTGAAACCACTTCTTAAAGAAGTTCATGGTTTTTGAGAATCCGATGGAATCTAAGCCCACATCCTGACTTGAAACGATTGACACACCCAAAAAACAACGCAGGATGGAACCATATTTCGTGACTTTCTGTCATTAATTCAAATGTTAACGTGGACCATGATAAACTCTGCCTCTGCAGTCAGCGTCACTGGTATTTGTGCCTCCTTTCAGCATTTCTTTCTGCCTACACAAGTCCTTGGCTGTGTCATGGGAACATTACAATGACATAACCTTGGCAATTCCTATGTACTGATAAGGCAAAATGAAAAGAAAAATCTCTTCATGTGGATGGAAAAAATGCAACACATTGCTCTATAAAATGACACTGGTCCTACTTGAGAATAATTACATCCACAGTTGTACTGAACCCATATTTAACAACATATGTCAAACAAAACAAACAAAAAAAGGAGAAAAACAAATACATTTCTTTGTATTTTCAAATCCAAACGTGATCATGATTTCTTCTGGTAAAACAATAAATGACGTGTTCTTACGAACATGCTTGAACCAACCAATTTCAACAATTATTATGATGACATCCACTCTTCTTTAATTATTGGCGGCACAGAGTTGTTGCTTTTGCAAAAGTTGCTTTTACAAATTCAGAAACAAAGGACAAATATACCCTTTTCAGTTCAGACATTTTGACATAACATTGGCTGCATGTCCATAGATCCTCTCTCCTCCAATGTTTACTGTCTCTGTACATTATCATACTACTGAATTAAACATATGTCATACATCTTTTAAAATGTCTCGATAGGTCGATTTAGCTAGGATGTACATTTTACGGCATCCAACATGTTATAACGAATTTACCAACTAATACCTTTCAAAAAGCAATTAAATAAAATAATTTTTTACCAGTGTGCCAATGTTTATTTTAGGCAGAAATCCTGCAAAGTGAGGAACTTTCCCCGTGCCTCCTATCATAAAGAGGCCCCAAAAGACTCTGGATCATTTGCTGTGAAGGTGACTATACACCTCCAGGACCCTGAAGCAGGCAGGAAAGATCGTAGCCATACATGTTGTTTCTATATTGTAAATGTTCCTATTTTCTATTTATGCTCATATTTATGCATATTATGCACCAGAATACCAAGTCTAATTTAATGTTACTTGGCAATAAAACGTTGCTGATTCTGATTCAGATGTGTGACAGCTTGACCGCTACCAAATTCATCAATAAATATGCACAACTAAGTTTGACCATCAGCTAAAATCAAAATGACTGGAGGCCCCCAGCTCATTGTTGCCATGGTGCAACATAGTTGACACCTTTATTGTGAAATTTAAACTCAGCACATTTCCGTCTAGTCTTGTCTGCTTCTGGGAAGCTTGATGGAGCTCAGCGAGACAAGGCGGAGCTCAGGCTCACTGCCTCTGCCTCCCTTCCCCCCATCCCACTGATTCTGAAAGCAAAGGAGCCTCCACACCATCCAGGGAGGTTTTTCACCTCCCTGACAGAGAGGGAGAGAGAGAGAGAGGGAGGGAGGGAGAGAGAGAGAGAGTCTTTTGCTTTTCAAGACAGATTCCTACATTCAAGGCCATGGAAGAGAGTGAGATAGAAAGAGTGACAAAAAGGACGAAAGAGGAAGAGACAAAAGGGAAAGGAGGTGAAGAAGGAGATAGAAGGGTGCTTTTTTGCTTCTACAAGGCACACAGGAGAGACAGGAAGAGAGAGAGAGGGGAGAAAGAGGAGGAGGGGGGTCTCTTTGTTTTGGGAATCAGTGTTCAAGGCTTGAGAAATGTAGGCTATGTTGCACCAGCAAAGAGAGAAGAACAGCCTGTAATTTGTGAACAAGTCTCAACTGTTATTTTATCCAACCACAACAGTGTGTATTTATACCTGAGTGTGTGTAGGTGTGTGTGTGTGTGTGTAGTCGAGAGACAATGAGAGATCGACATGGAGGAGGAAGACGAAGAGGCACTGATCAAACACAGCAAACAATTCCTGATTTTAGGCAGTTGGTCATCATTTTGCAGCTGACCATGTTTGTGTGGGAGTTTATGGATTCTGAGGACTCCACCTATGGGGGAGCTTGCTCATAGGCACATCAAACACACCCACACAGAATGGGGTGTGCGCTTGAGAAGGTGGAGGGGGTGGGTGGGGGTGGTGGATGTTGCAGGTTTGAAGGAATCATCTCCAGGAGCAGAGAAGTGATGGTGGATGAGGAACATTTGGTCGGCCATATGCTGTCGCACTCTGCTGTGAATGTGTACGGCAGAGTGTTTGTATTCATGAGACGCGGTGTGGGTAAGTTGTTGAGTATAGCCTGAGTGGGTGTATCGCATGTTTGCACACTGACTGCTGCATTGTGTCACACTACACGGTCAAAAGTATGCAGACAGCCCTGTTAGCACTTTGATTTGAGCCTTTTCATTCCAATAAAGCAAATAATGACATTTTAGACGACAGTATGCTCACAACTTTTTGTGGAAACAACTTTTTTTGGAGATGGTTTTTGATTTTCCTATATTGGTGTGGAAGAACTTGATCAGCCTGAGCTCCACAACACCTTTAAGATGAACTGTAACGCTGACTGCGAGCCAGGCCGCGGTGGCCAACCTCACTGATGCTCTTCTGGGTGAAAGGCCGTGGTGGTGGAGGAAGTATTCACTATTTAAAGTGACTCCTACATTTCCCATAATGCGTCTTTTGTTAGACGCTCCAGCCTAGTGAACACCAACGTCTTTCAAAGTCCTCACCTTTAGTTTGCAACACGGGGTTTCTGTTATAAATTGTACTCTCCAAGGTGAGATAACACTCTGAGATTACATCACTATGACATCATCAGGGTTATTTTGTCAGCCCTTCCAGAGCCACAAGAAAACGACAATTTACAACTGTTTGTACAGCCTAGGAAGGTCTCCTCAGGACTGGTAAACTGCACTTTACAACGCGCATAATATTGGTGGAGTGCTCCTCCTTCTACCAATGTTACTACACTGTGTTCTTAGATTGGATTATTACTACTGATCCACTGACATGTAAGTAGCATTTTACAGTGATGTCATGGCTGGCTGAGGTGGAGCAAATTTCAACTACTAGTTTGGATAGTTTTGTAAAAAGCAGTGTATAATGAAGTCATCATTATTCAAAGAGAAAAGAAACAAAAAAAGAAGAATTTGGTCTTTCAACTTCCTCCAAGTAGCCCTAATTTAATAAATGATGTTTTATACAGTATGTTGAGTGTCCACATACTTTTGGCTACAAAATGTATGTCTGTGTGTTAATATGCATGCGTGTTTTCTATGCATGGTGTTTGTGTATGGCACTCACAGCGTCTCGGTCATCTGCTCAGGTCCAGCTTTCTCTCTGCATGTGGAGAGGAGAATCTGTCACTTCTTTTCCCTCCCTCCTTCTCTAATACCTCACTTGCGGTTAATTCCACGTCAAACGAAGCGTTATGCAAAAAAAAAAACAACCCTCTTGATCAGCCAAGCATGTAGTGTCAGTGACATGCAATCTCTTACTCTTGTTAGCTCAAAAATGCCAAACTGCTGGTTGCTGATTAGCAAGCCGATGCTCTCTGGCTTGAAGAAGCAAGTGAGTTTGACCTATGAGATTGTCGGCTTATTGTGACCAATGAGTTAGGAACGTGAAGCCGGCTCAAGGCGGAATTGTTGCACCTTCATTAAACCTCACCGTTCTGTATAGACATTAAAAATGGGGGAGTCATTGCCGTTCCGTCTCTAAGCCAGCTCCTTCCTTACAGAACACTAAATTCCGATGCCTGAACTTTGTGTATCAGTCAATAGAGATAAAGCGCAACAAAGCCCCGCCCACCCCTGCGGAGAAAACTCATCTCTCTCCACTGACTGTGCATTGACTGAAAGTTCCTCCTTGTCACTTCTTCTTCTTCTTCTGCAAGCAAACAGCACAAATATGCCTAAAAAGCCTCCGTGTGGCGATGCACCAACAATTCCAAACATTTATCTAATCATCTCTCATGTTTAATTCAGTGAAATCCCTTCACTGCACCAGCCTGCTAACAGTTAGATGACTGTTTGTGCACCCTGCAGTGCTGAGGCAGAAGTTGTGAGACTGTGATCTCTACTGTGCTAACGCACCCCACCTCCAAAACTTCTGCTATCTGCTGATGAGTAGTAAACAGTCTCCCGGAATTCATCAGAGCACTGCAGCGCGAACAGGGACTCAACTGCTCGACAAGCATGTTTTCAGACATAATGAAGTAAACAATGTCTACATTTTTGACCTACCGTGCAGTCTTCTGGCAACAACAGACTGCAAATGACTTACTAAGCATCTGGCTGTTAGAGGAACATTCTTCTGTAAGGTTTTATAGTGTGTTTTAGCCTTATAAAGATAAATGTATTATTGTCCGCGGTAGATAACGAGATTGCATTTCTTGACAATGATTTGAGGTCACCTTGCATGAAATCCAAGGAGACCAGGAGGACCAAGGTTTAAACTGTCAGCATGTCAAACAAGCTTATTCCCAAAGGAGGGCCAATGATAAAACATGACTGGCCACTGCTGTATGACCACCACAGAAGTTTTCCCGTTGGTCTAATCCACCAAGGATCCTTTAAATGTAACGCTGCCCCCCGCTGACATCTTGATATTGACTCACCGTTCTAGGTCTCAAAGAAAAACACAACCAGACACGTGTGCTTTGGTTCTCTAACATTACCTGCAGCTGAGTGGGTAGATGGATAATCGGCTGACATGATGGGACATCATACAAACCATCAATGAGATACCACTTTTCTATGTATGTATGCCCACTGCTACAAAACGAGCGAAGAGGATAAATATATCAGGTAATAATAACTATGTTTGTGTGTATTACAGCTATCAAAATGCTCCTAAAGGGGAAAAGAAAGGTTTATTCCAAAGAGGGAGGTTAGACCTAGAGCAGCTGCAGTGAAACACAGTCTTCTCCCCACTTTATTCACCAAATGTTTTCAGCTACGGTGATTTAAAGGGTGACTTATAAGATAGGTAAACAAAACAAACAACCACAACAACAACAAAAAACATGATCTTTTTACAGCATACAATATTTACATCTGGTGGATAAAGAAATGTACAAGAGAAATATAAATAAATGACCAGATATATAAAAAGTATGGTGAGATATAGTGAGGTATGAAGATATTTGAGTGTGTTTTGAAACTTTAGGCTGAAAAAGTACAGACATCCAACCTTTTTTCATACTGATGGATACAATAAAAGATATATTTTATACATAGAATATTTTGTAAATTTGGTTATATTGTGTCTTTTGCATTTATAATAATTTGCAGTATATTTCTCTTGTACATTTATTTTGTAAGAGCTATGAATGAATAGTGAAATCTGTCCAGGATATCCTGTAGAAAATGTAAATAAAATATACTCATAAAATACTATTAAAACAAAGGTAATTATCTCAAAAAAACTTTGCACATAATTTAGTCAAGTGTTTAGTTCACCTTTTCTGTTAGACTGCTGACTGTGATTACCAAATCAATACCCAAATATCTGCAATTTTCTATGCAGTGTGTGTAAAGGAAACAGAACAGCAATCTCTGACAGCACCCTCAAAAACATCTGGTGAAGAAAGCGAAGAGTTCTACAAGCACAGCGTCTTAAGACTCGCAAGAATATTCCCACGCGCAGTCCTGAAGCACGATTTTTAATTAAGCTGTTTGCGCGGAGACAGTGATGACATTAGTTCACCGAGGCAGCTGATGTTAAGACGTCGGCATTTCAAGACATTTGTGCGCCTTCTAGGCTTTAGTGGTTTTTAGCATCAATGCGAAGCACACTCCATTTTGTTTGTTAAAAGGTTATTACACTCAAATAGCTGATTTGTTTTCCTTTCATGACATTTAACCAGACCGTTAACATTTAACCAGCCTGATGAGAATTAGCACTCACTAAATGAGAACTTGTGTGCAATCTGGTTACATAAATAGCAGTGGAGAAGATGTGCTAGGCTGCAGCTCAGATGTCAGTACTTACTTTATGTAGTAGGGCACATTGTTTGGGGAGATGCCCTGCTCAAAGGGGCTCTCTACAGATCCTGCTGAAACAGAGAAACAAGGGTCATACAAACTGTCTGCAGGCTGTTTAACTTCTTACACAAACATTTTACTGCAGGATCAACATCCTGTAACTCTGGCAAAAAAGCAATCAGGGAACGTGTATCAGCAGTTAACCCAAAACATCATGCACACAGAAAAGTTTCCTAGTATTATGTGATAATGAAAAACAGCAGAAAAACAAGAAATATTGCTAATTATCTCGCTCATTATGCCCACAAGAGTTGGCCCACCAACCATTAAAGCAGGCTGTGCTTTCTGGGAATTGTCAGCACAGTTGGAAGGCATCTCCGACCAATCAGATGGCTTGGCTGAAACTACCCGCTGTATAAGCGTTATTGTGCCCCACGGGTAAAATTTGCTGCGGTTAAAAAAAAACCCCCAGAACGATGCATCGTGGGACGACTGCTAGAACACAGGAAGTGTATATCAACGTAGCATTAAGATATGAAGAATGTGTACATTCTCACCGCTTTCACATTGTCATCATCATCATGTCCTCTTTATTATAACCCCATCACATCTATCTGTCCTGCTATATTCGTATTTTATAGCTCCATTATTAAGCTGGATGGAAAGGTGACGCTGAATATTTCCCTCTATGACTTCCTCTGGATATCAAGTTGCTTTTCTATCTTACATAACGCATTACTTCCATTTAACTACCTCGTTTGTACATGAAGTGTCAGTGTCACCTTTTGTTTCTTGCTTTCCTTGCTCTTTTTTGTGCTTTTTTTCTTCCTTACAAGCCCCCCCTGTGGTTCTTTAATTTTAATCACTGCCATGAGCGTGTGAGTGATGTTGTAATCTTTTGTTTTCTGTGATCTTTTAATTACTCTGCAGATGAGCTGTAATTACACTAAATAGAATTGATGAGGAAAAGCAGCCAGCACTTTGATGAGTGGCTCCAGGTGGACGTACCTAAATGACAAAAATCATCCTTATGGTATTACAAGCGTATACGTCATTAATCTACAACGTGTAATGTATTCTAAGTCACCGTCAGGTATGTGGTTTTAGAAAATAATTAGAAGAAGAAGCAGTGAGGGGTTGTTTTTACTGCGGTCTTGTCGATTTAAGCAGCTGTTGTTGGAGGAAAATTGCATCTCTGCTTCTTTAGTTTTCAAATGTGAGTGAAAAATGATTCAGTCAAGAAAGAGGACTTTTGGAAACTGGCTCCAAAAGCTGCTGTTTTCCTTTAAATGTCTCCACCTTCAAGCTTTTCATTCAACAGGGCACTTAGTGACGGATATATCACTTTACATTTTTAGTCATTTTTAAAACAATATGACCTTGATTTCACACAAAGGCAGACAAAAACAGCTGATTTTAGCAGGTCTACCTACTTTGTTGGTTAAAAACTCCAGCTGGTCTGCTTCCAAACGAGAACCTTGTAAAATGGTCTTATAATAATAAACTTATAGTGCATTCATTTGGAAAATTCACGCCGTCGATTTTTTTTTTTTCAAATTTGCATTCATGTAAGTTCATCAGAGGTTAGAGAAGCAATATTTTAGTGGTTCTAGGGAATAAACTGGTGCAGCAACAACTCTGAGACAAGATCACTGTGTAATATAAAGCTTCACACTTCAAACACCTATCGACATGTTGTTTAAACGCGTTGAGCAATGAAATACCATACCAACATCTCTGTAGCGTCAATATTGTTGTCCCAACGCTATGACTTAAAAGCTCATAAACACACCAAACTAGGGACAAATGGGACCATTAGAGGAGCACCTGAATGCAACATTAATAAATATAGGCTCTAAAATACTGAGAATAAAGCAAACAGGTCCCAGTGATATAAATAAAGAAGAAGCATTGTGCTTGCAGTGAAGCGTAGCTTGTTTGCCCTCAAATTACACCGCATGATATGGAAAATGGAGAGAATATAGAACAGTATAAACCTGTTCATTATAGCTGCATATTAGCTGCTCATTATAGAAAAAAATGACTGAACAAGAAACGCAAAGGATAGATTTATTGTTCACCTGTTAGAACATCATGCTTCAGTTATACAAGAGGAAATGCTTTTAGCATGAAGACTTGCTTATGTTAAATGTAGGCAAAATGCTATCTGAGGTTGCTGGGACTGTGAACTTATCTAGATTCAATAAAGAGCAGAATGCAGATGCTGACATTAGCCCAAAACTGATGCAGTAGCATCTTGGCTCCATCACAATCCAGGCTGCAGGGTTTTCTGACTTAACCTGTGATGTTGTTTGCAGTGTAAGGAGTGATGGCTAGCAGGGCATCCTAACGATAGAGCTGTTTAATCCATATCTTACACGTTTGTTCTTGTAGTTTAATTCTGAAAAGGCTATTGTTCTTGTTGCTAAGCTATAATCGCCTGCTGGGGGTTTAAGTCAACTGTCAAGACTACATAGGAAACAAAACATAACATAAAATACAAAAAGACTCCATCATCAGAGGCTTCATTCAGCTGTGTCTGTGATTTTTAAGGTAGATTTTGACACTGCAGACGCTGGAGAGACCATCCTTTATGCATCTCTTTCATCGAGGCGGTAATCAATGGGAGACTTTTATCTATATGCTTTCATCAATATGTGACTGTGATACGGATGAGAGCCTCGGTCGCGTTGGGTCAAGCGCTTGGTCATAATGGAATTCAGTGATAAAAGTAGAAAAACAAGTTGCATAAAGGGATCAATACGTCATGAGAGGCTGAAGGAGCAACCGAACGAGTGTCGGTCTCTATATGCAGCCTCCCTCTCATCACATATTCAGTTATTCAGACCCGCTGACAGTCGAGCTCCATGTCACTCTTTCTCTCTCGCTAACATGTCACTTATTGAGTGCCACTGAGTGAAATGCTTTCAAGGCCAGGCTGGCTCATTTGATCTAACACATTTTGTCTTATCTCATTCTCGCACAACCTCCTGAGTATCTTGTCAGCCGTGCCACCGTGTGATGAATGCAGGTAGGTGTGCGTGCTCACATTTGTGCGCGAGCGTGCTTTACTCACCGTGCAGAAGGCCAAAGTCTCTGTGAGCATCGGTCAACTGCTTTAGATGTTCTGTGATGGAGATCTGATGGAGGAACATGGAAATAAACACATTTAGGTGGATGCGATCTTGTGCTAAAGTCACCACACACGCTGAGGTAAGCTGAGGTTTTTAGGTTAACTTTGTAACGGACTGAAGTGTTATGTTAAATCCTTCATATTAGGCATTTTTGTTTTATTTTTCAATAGACAGAAATCACTGCCACAACACCTGCTACCTAGAAAATGTAGATAATACAATCCAGTGTGTATAAACAAAATTTTCTTCATGCTTTCTTGTCCATTTGAACTAGTTTGATACAGAACCTAAACTTTTAAAGGGTTTTAACCCTGAATATTCTTAGGTAAAGGACATGCAGTGTGCTATATTTATGTTGATGTGCATTTCAAAAACACGGATTAAATGTAACTCAACCACACTAAATCTACAGCATTATAAAAGGCCGAGAGAGTAGTTATGTAGTAGTAGTTAAGCTAGTTAGCTGGTTTTCTTCTGACGGAATTAAACTTCTGCCTCATGCGGCATGGGAACAATCACTTAGCAGGGCATGCTAATAATATTAGCTAAGGATATTACTACAAGGGTTTTTTGTTTACATTTCAGCATCCCAACATGTTTTAAACAGGGGTTGTACATCTATGAATGCTCTTGAAAAAATAAAACAGTGAGTAGATGTACAAAGATGGACAGATGCAGGGGGGGAGGAAGGAGAGGGGAGGAGACACACAGACAAGCACCCGAAAGGTAATTGAATTTGTAGTGGAGGAATTAGAGAGGATGCGGTCTCTTGTGAGTCTCCTCCAGCTCCTGAATGAGCTGTCTATCAAGATGGAGTTGAGATAATTGTGCCAAATCAGCACGGCTCTGTAGGTCCACACAGAGAGGCTTGGCTAAGCACACCGGAGTACACACACTTGTCTCCTGGCTCACAGATTACCATCTAAACCGCAAACTCTTAGCTTGTCACCGATCCAAATCTACTACCTGATTTGTACGCTTGTTGGCGCCGATTTCACCACATCATGTGCTTTGTTACCGCATCACCGCCATTAAAAAATCCTGTTTTTAACACTGTCGATTGTCATGCTCTGAGTCATGAACATTCCCTGGGTTAAAACACAAAAGAGAGACTCAAAGGCGAGGCCAAGCATACAGGGAGAGTGATCTTTTCATACAGGTGTGAAGGAGAATAAGCGATGCCCGAGTATAAAGATTAACTCACACTCTAAACACTTGGAGTTGAGTCACTGAATAGCTATGTTTCAGTCAGGTATTTAATGTAACAGGGGCAGGATAAGAGGGTAAAATCAAGTTTAAGGCCCTTTCAAAATAAATACCAACCACACACCCACAAAAAAACAAGCAAAGACAGTTCAATTGACTCTACAATGTGAAGCATGACTAGAACATAGTCTTTATGGGAATATTGAGGAAGCATTCCCAATATCTGCTGCCTCCATTAAGTCTTCATAAAATGATCTACAGCTGATAAACGGCATGATTTCAGTTGGGTGCCAACATTTTTTTCCCGCAAGCTCTACCCTCAAGGTCCCTGTTGGAGCTGCTGTCAATAATCACCGATGCTTCCTGACACAGTGTTCAATAGACTCATGTTCCCTGGCAACACACGCAGCTCCGGCCGTCATGCAGAGTTTTGGCAGACGCTGATTAGCGACAGATTTTTTTTTTTTTTAGCGCAGGAAGTAAAAAGATGAATCATCGGAAACTTAAAGGCGTCTCAACTTTCTTTGATAGAAGTCTTGAGGCCGAGGGAGTGAGATGGGATATTATCTAGTCTGAGTGGACAGATTGCCTGATTAGCCATCCAGCCTTTCATCCACTAAAGGGGAAGGCCACTGATGACTCATTGTCAGATTGTCAGGGAGCGAGTGTATGTGTGCGCCATGGTATGAGATGAAGAACAGGCGAAGATATGACAGTGATGACCATTCCTTCTTTTTATGGCATCCATGTGACATGAAACCAAATGATGTCATTACCTTTGAGTCCACCTCACCCAATCCATTTCTGCCCGAGCTGCGCTTCCCCGTATCCACAGTAACCTAATCAGAATCGTATAAATGAGAGGAGCGGGATTGTTGAGGAGGAATTTGTCACGACGGCTCTGTGTCCCCGAGCCGGCCAATCAGTTTTAGGCCTTTTAGGCATGAAAGAACACGGTGAACTAACCAAAGTGACCTGAGTCACACGTGCGCACAAATAGAACAAATATACGCTTAAAATTTAAGCTTAAACATCAAGTAAAGCAGAAAACGTATCAACACAAAGACACATTTTAGCAGTTCTTGCACGCACACTTGTACAGTCACACACACAGATTTCTGTCCACCACCCTGCCATTAAAGCCGGTGCCAAATTTCCTTGGCAAACGCTCTCCTCCCAATGAACCACCTGCATTAGAAACAGACTTTTCAAAAAAATTGGCACTTAAAATCTCGTTTCTGTCCAAATGAATAGTAAATTCTCCTCCTACCATTTAAAATCAGCTCATGCATGTGAGCGTAAACAGAAAGTAAAATCCTTTCCTGAGGGAGAGAGAGACGCACAGCGTCGCACAGCTTGACCAACCGCTCATTTTCATCAAGCTGCTACAAGTGAAGGAGCGAATAAAAGCCTTTTCTCGAATTGTGCATTATTTAATTCGACAACGTTCACACACTATATCCAACAGATGCATCTGTAACTGTGACTTCTGGCTAATGGCTGTAGTCAAACTAGTCCCTCTTTTGAGAAGTATATGAAAAAGTAAATGGTGCAATTCAAGTCGCTGTGCTCGATCCCTCCATTTGGGCTCAAAGGTTGCCACTGAAAACAATATTTAACACTGAGTAGTAACTGATTGCAGCGATTCCATTGGAATGAACTAAACTTAACTTAAGGTTAAATAGGAATAGAGCCAGATCAACTAAGTATAGCAACAGAGGTTAGCATGTTTTGGAGTACAGAAATAAAATACCAATAAAAATAGTAGTGTTATGGTAGTTTTAGCGTCGTATTTGCTACGTTAAAGGAGTGTTTGTGTGTGTGTGTGTGTGTGTGTGTGTGTGTGTGTGTGTGTGTGTGTGTGTGTGTGTGTGTGTGTGTGCAGGCATCTGTTCATGAGTTCACTTCAGAGAGACCGGCCGTCTGGACCCGTCACCGCGGTGCCCATTTCCGCTCGGGACTCCTCTGCATCAGCTGCTTCTCTCTGGCAGCTGATTGGCTCTATGTGTCACCCCTGGTAACAATCACTGTCAGACTTCCAGCATGGCCGCTGCTGGGTTTATTGAGGCTGACTGAAGCACACCCTGTGCTGCCTCTGATCACCAACACATGGTGTGTGTGCGTGTCTGTGCTTGTTGTTTTTATTAGGGCTTTCGCATAAAGTAGCACACTCTCTCATTTTCTCACAGGCACACAGGCTAAGCTATAAATGATGTTTGACCTGTTGGTTGTAAGGCGTCATTATCAACACATAAAAAACTCACTATAATCCGAAAATGCCTGCCATAATTATTTTAACACTTCATATGCAAATTGAGAGCAAACAAAACAAACAAAAGAAGTTGTGCTAAAATGAAACATCATTTCCGAATAATGGACTCTATTTGTTTTGAGGTACGTGTTGTTGGTCCTGGCACGGGTTTGCAAAGCCTCTTTGTTGACACCTGAATGAGTGGGCGTGTGCTCACGAGTGTGTACCTGCAGCAGCCTCCAGCGCGTGTTGAGATCATCGACGCGCTCCAGATTGGGGGGCGACAGCTGAATGTCATGTGGACCGAACGTAGACGCCAACTGGTTCATGTGTGTGACGTCATCCTTAATCGGTGCGATCTCTTCTTGGAACTCCTGCAACACACACACATACACAGGTTGCTTTTTTTTTTCTTTCTTTCTTTTTTTTTTTACAGTGGTGAGAGGACAGATGGGAAACAGACGTGTTGTTAGTAGTAGTTGTTAGTCCACTCTCTTCTCACCTCCACTGTTATAACAGTGAGAAATAGATGCGTTCATCATGTACACCCCAATTTTTTCTGCTAATTTAATGCTTGCTGATGTACGGAAAACATTGACAGGCTTACAGTCAGTAGGATGAATGGAACATGAGGGGCCTTCAGTGTGGAAACCGGTGTAACATTAACAGCTGATAGATGCAAGGTGGGTTAACTACTATATTTGCCACTTAAGCTGTGACACATGCAGATTAAGGAGGGAGCAACGTACATCTTTGAGGTGCTGAGGGAGCATTTTAACTCCAATCAATCCATGTAAAATTATTTTTAAGACTTTGGTAAATTCGCCACAAACAAATAAGACTGTCATTGAGAAGACTAGGATCCTGTGTTCTAATTTACACCTAGTTGTCTGATAGATTGCTTGAAAAAAGGATCAAAGAGTTTTGGTGCAAAAATTCACGACAAATAATTAGTTTTTGACTATGATTCTGAGATCAAGAAGTCACTAGTCTTCTCAACCATGAAGGAACAAGTCTATCAGTCGGACCTTGACTTTGTCGATGTTCTCCGGCAGCGAGTCGATCAACAGGTCTCCAACAGGCTCCCACGCCTCCTTCACCATCTCGGCCTGCCTCAGCTGTCCATCCAGCAGGTCCTCCGCCTCCTGGAGCTCCATCAGCCGATCCAGAGCCAGCTCCAGCTTCTTCTGCCAATCGGTCGAGTCAGTATTGAGCCGGTCCCACTTCGTTATCACGTCGTCTGCTTCTTTCCGCAGGACTCGCCCCACATTCTGGGCACGCTCCTCCGGGCTGATATCTGAGGATTACGGAAAGAAAGAGTCCACAGATAAAACACCAGTCAGACACTTTCATCATTAATTTGGAGCCCCCACAGCGTCGTCAATCTCACGTCGTATCTTATTTTTCCTCTTGACCTGTGCTCCAAGGCCACTGGAGTTTAAAAGCATGTCGCCTCTTGTGAAGCAAACAAAAAAGGATTGTGAAAGCGCACACACCTTTTGTGGAGACGCGGATTCTGTTTCAGGAAAGCCAGCTGAATTCAAACCAAGCAAAATGTCATACGCTCAAAAGCAATGCATCAGTCCTGCATTATACACACCCCCGACTGCTGCTGATAGAAGGTCTAATCGCAGACACACGGTGACCTGCTAAGAGGATGTAAGAACTTGTTTCTCTCAGTGCGGCAGCGATTAGCAGCTGGAGATCACCCTTTCTTTCTCTGACAGCTGAATGGGTTTAGCGGGCAGTTACAAAGTTCAGCTGTTTTCTATGAGCCTGGTCACCAGGCGGCTGCCATGGTGCAGAAAGGTGTGCAGGAAAGTGTGAGTGTTAACCTGCATGTGCTACCAGGCTGCTACTAGAGTTCACACTAACAGGGTTGAGAGGAAAAGGCGCTTTAGGCAGGAGACAGGACCTCAACTGTTACGGCGGATGACGGTGTTGCTAATTAAAAAGATATTTCCTGTATTTGCATTCCAGCTTCTTCATTTAAATGACAGGTGCAAGGTGTGCTCAGTTATCTTTCTTATAATAACTTGAAAAGCCACGACAAAAGAGCTTATGCTGCTTGCAGCGCCAGGTAACCCTGAAGTATTGCAGAGTCTGGAATGTGTTACCTCTCTGCTCGGGCGATGGTGTGTTTCGGGGCAGCTCGGACAGAAAGACTCCCACATCGTCCAGAGCCTTGGTCACAACTGGCTCCTTAGCTCTCAAGTCCCTCCGGAAGCCCTGTGACAACACAAACACAATAATCTCTCTCCATTTTCCTGGTTTACTTACATTCTGGACAAGTTCTAGCAACATATATGTCATGTTCTATTAACATTTTCTGATTTAGACAGAGAAATGATAGAAACTTCTCTTGCTAAAGCAGTGTATCACTTAATCTTTCAAAAACAAACTATTCCATTTAGAAAAGGATGCCGTATGAAAGTCTGCATGATTCAGTGTAAGGGTAGATTAACGGCACAAACAGTGTTTTATTCGAGTGTCCGTGAGTGCCCCTCAGACTGCATTAATTGTGAAATGCTTTGACTAAAAGCCTTTTCCCTATGCATATCTGACAGAAGTCCCCATTTTGAAGAATTATTGTTGTTTTAAGGATGAAATGACCAAATCAGCGGAGCCAATCATCTCACATTTTTGCATAAATTGGTGCACAAAATGGGCTTTTCATTAACTTGGATGCATGTTTCAATTTATTCAGAGCCTCTGATTTGCATAATGTTAGAGACACATGGAGTCTGCCTCAAACATACATGGCTGCTTTGGCAATAAAACCACCAAACGTTTTTTATTATGAGAGTATCAAATGCATTGCAAATTGCTCTGGCATCTAGCTGAAGGTTTATAAAAACATTTTATTATGACTCTGAGCTACAGGATTTTAGTTAGGAAGTATTCTAGTTATTTTCTGTGACAATCACTACGCTTTTTTATCTGAGACAGAGTTAGAATTATTGAGGGAGGGAGCGCTTGAGTTCAAGTGCCTTCTGTGATGTTATTTATATATTTTTTGGACCCCTGCACAAATATAAGTTTGACACATAACCCCCAGCAAAACAGCAAATTGTTGTTTTGACACTTAAAATTATTTAATTCCACTGATTAAACAAATTAGATAAGTGTCTGTGTCCCACATATTGTGTTTCCTCCTACTCTGTGTGTGTCCAGTTGGGTTTGCACGGCGGGGACGTCGCCCCCTACAGGTGGCTCCAGCTCCAGCTGTTGACTTTTTTGCCTGATCCAGTTCAGCAGCTCCTGCAGGGACATGTGAAGCCTCTTCCATGGAGCCATCTCTGAGTCCAGGTGGGCCCTTGAAAGACAAACACAGGCATTTTTATTTCTTTTGTATTATAGAAACTTGAGAGTTTTCCAGGTAATAGACTGAGCATTTCTATTGCTTTCTTTTGCATGAACCCTAAATTCCCTTCACCTCATGCTGAGGGTCTTGTTGCGCAGGTCGTTCCAGCGTTGGCTCATGTTGTCCAGGCGTCTCTGGAGCAGAACGGCATCCTCTGAGTCGCCCAGCGAGGTCACAATCCTCTGCCCATTCTCATCCAGGGAGTGATACAGCTCTGTGTGGCTGTCAATCTCCGCCTGCAGGTCCTGGTAACACACAAACATGGTAAGAGTCAGAGGAAAAAGCAAGGGCGGTAAATTCTGTTGGAGCGCACACTTCATTTTCTTGGTAATAGCAGCCATCTTTCAGGAATTTACTTTTTCATTGCTCGAGTGCACAGTAATGGGATCAGGATCTGAGGGAGTGATTTACTCTCTAAAAGCAGCAACCACCAGGATTGAGCTGTAATGCAGGGCTTAATGCATTGTGGATGGAACCTTTAGTATAAATGAAATGTGAAGATGTGCTACTCAGCCTGGAATCAGTTGGTAACTTTGACAGAGATGGTTCCACCTATGCAATCCATTACTGAGAATATCCCTGATAAGATACTATGAGGAAACCAAGCATTTAAAATATCCTAACACGAATAAAGCATTACTTCCGCGAACACCTCACGTTTAGGAATAGCACAAACAAATTCCTGCAAGTAGGAAGCCAGAAATGTGACTTCACATTGCTGCACCTGTAAGCAAATACAGCATCTCTCCACAAAGTTACTACAAGTACAATAACAAGTCTTTGTTCTGTATGAACTACTCCTTCCATCTCAGATTTGCAACTTTCATCCATGCTACAACCTGTTGTATGATATCGGATGCATTTCATTTTTCCTTTGTATACTTGATATGCAAAAATGATTAAAGGTTGGGTTAACACTTGGGTTGGTGTATCAAAGAATAGGACACAGACAGAAATAGAGCAAATAGAAAAGAACTGAAGACAGTGAAGGTGGAGTGCAGTATTTGTTGAAGGTAGCTCTACAAACGTTTCCTCTCTGATTTTTCCTCCTCTGAAGATTTTAAGTCAATCCCACTGCTGTGACTTCATATGAAGTCAAACTTTGAAGGTTCCATTTTAAACTTCTAGTTTCACAATTTATTCAAGCCTCATTTTATATCACATTTCTGTGAAAATACTTCGATACTCATCATCCATTTGGCCAGAAAAGGCCTCACGTAGCACGGATGCTTATTTTAAGACTTTTGGTTTACGTGAAAAGAACTTTTGTCCACAATTTGAAGTTCCCGTTGAAGAAGCAACACCTCAAAACAGCGACACAGCTCACTGAAAACTACTGGATTCATACCCTAATCCCCCCAAAAACAAATGAAAACATTTCAAGCATATGCTCACAACATCTCAATAGTATTTCAAATGTCAAAACTCTTTCATTTTTCATTTCATCACAAAAAACGCCTTCATTTAGGATAGCGATGCTTAATTCTTTCCCAACCTGAACATGGTAGACCTTCCTGCGCAGCATGCTCAAAACTTTACACTGGAATCCCAAAAGCAGATGTCAAGAAGAAGAGGCAGAAGAAGCATTTTCTGTTTACTTCTACTCCCTCAAGATTAGCTCCCAATGTGACCGCATGAGAATGCTTTCTGTTTAAGTGTGTGTGTGTGTGTGTGTGTGTGTGTGTGTGTGTGTGTGTGTGTGTGTGTGTGTGTGTGTGTGTGTGTGTGTGTGTCAAAGAGAGGGATTCGTAGACGAGGAGGAAGAGAGGGAGAGTCAAAAAGAGATGGAGGGAGAGTTAGTTACCCATAAAGAGGGAGACAGAGTTGGAGAGTGTGAGTCAGAGTGAGTTTGAAAGACAGAGGGGGTGTGAGAGAGAGGAGAGGAGGAGAAGAGATGCAGAGGGAACTTGAAAGGGTGCAAAAAAATGATGAGTACGCTCATTTTCCAATTAAACCTTATCTGCATGCAGTGTTGTAGCCTGAGAGTGTGTGTGCTCTCTCTGGATGCTACGCAGCGCCGGCGTCCGCCATTATAATTGGACACAGAAGGCTATCACAGCTCTGCATACAGTGCTGCTGTTGTACCGAGAGAGCTGTGCATCTGCCTGAAAAGGAAATGCATTAACTTGCAACCGTGTCTATGTGAATATTCATTTCCAAATTTCTGCATGCGCGTTTCCTTTACATTATGTGCATTGTGCGTGTGTGTGTGCACATGCTTGTTCCACCAGAAAGTGTGTGTGGGTGCAGGGTGAGGGCCAAGGGTCAAAATATGTTCTGTTGCAGAACAGAGGCTTCCCTTCAACACCCACAATGCAGTAGGGGGATTTTGCATTTCTCTGCCAGGCATCAACTGACCAATGAAATCTCTGTATGTTGCCATGTAAGCATTCCTGTCATACCAGTCTGGGCAGAGCGAGCGCCTGATAATGTTGCAGTCTTTATCAGTCGTAATCAAAGTCGTAATCATCATTTAATTTTCTTGACTGCTTTTGATCACTTGTCGATCAAACAGCATGAGGCGCAGGTGATGCTGTTGTCTTTTCAAGGTCCTTCTTTGGCTGATCTGCCAAAATTCTTCTTCTTCTTCTTCTTCTTCTGCTCCAAATGATTCCTTTATTCATGCAGCTGCAAACTTAAAGATCCGTTGCTTTGCATCATTAAAAATCTACTTTACATGAGGTGTAAAAAGTGTCCCGGATGGTTGGCAGCAGCTCTAAAAGAGTTGTAAAACCTGCAGTTGTGCAGCTAAAATTGTAAGAATAGTAGTTGTCTAGGCAGAAAAAAAGGGATGGTTGTTCTTAAGCAGGAATTAAGCTTCGGAGGAAGTTCACTAAGGTGCCTTTTGGTTATATCTGGCCAATGATTTTTCTGTTCATGTTGCTCAAGCCAATCAGGGCCTTGTAATTCTGTCTTTCAAACCATACCACCTCCTCACTGACACAGTAACCTCCTGGACATCCAGAGAGGGACTTTCACAGACAATGACAAAGCAAATCAGTTTTGTTATACATTTTAAAATGATCTCCTCTCAGTGAAAAGAGCCTTCTCAAGGTTTAGACACATCCGACACCAGCTGGATCAGATTTGATATCAATGACAATGAGAAATGGTAAGAGAAGGAGCAGCCACAGTGAGCTGCTGGATGAAAAGCGGCAGGTGACAGGGTTTGTGAGAGCCAGCGCACCTCCAGCACTTCATCAAGGTAAACAGCATTTACCTCAAAGCTGCAGTCCTGTAGAAAACCATTCCACTGTGCAAAGAACAGGCTTGAACTGGCAAAAAAACACTTAGTTCAAGGCTTTCTCTGTTTTCATTTTCCTGCAATTCTATGTATAAAATGATGGCAAAATATGGATAACATGGGTTATCACTGTAAAAACAGTATAAGATGAGAAATATATAATTACTGGTTATGTACTGAATACAATTCTATACTGAGTACATGTTGATTATGTATGTTTCAACTGCAGGAGCAGAAAATGCTTGACAAAGATTTAGAGCTCTAATGAAAATCTATGTTGCAACACAATAAATAACCAGGTCAGTCATCCATCCATCCCAGTTTAATCCCCCCCTGTGGAGCTGAATGCAGAATGTGTGAGAGTCGGGTACCGACCTTCCACTGTACCAGCAGGTTCCTGGCCGCCGGCTGCTCCTGCAGTCTCTCTTTGTTGGTGGCGTCGATCAAAACGTTGCACGTCGTCTCAGCTTCCGTCAACCAGTTGAGGAACTTCTCCAGGTCGAGGTAGAACTGCTGCAGCAGCTTCAGAGCAGCCTCGAGGGCGGCCTCCCTGTCCGAAACTCTGGAGAGACACACAAACATAATAAGATACCTGTCAGCAAAGACAACTGGGTGGTATGTGACCAGTGCATGTATTTGACAATGCCTTGTTGAGGTAACAACAGAATGGTTCCGTCGTCCGTATTTCCATTCTAAGCATGTTTTTGGTTTTTTAGCTTTTCAGGGTCACTTTGATTCAAAAAGTTGATTTGAATTCTCTATTTAACAGAGTTAATCAAATTTACTTTCCACTTTCCTACAGCAGTTTCTGAGCTGAATTAAGTCACTGCTAATTCTAACCTAATGTTTCCTACAGCTGCTGTTTCACATTAAAAACTGGGGTGGCTTTTAATGTGAACCAGTCACACAGAGTTCAATATATTTACCACTGCAGCGAGTTTCATCAAAAATCCATCAGCATAATAAAACATTTTTCACATTTTCTGAGAGCAGATCGGTGAATTAAATTTTGCGGTCTTTTTCGGCATGGTGTTTATGCAGAGTGTGTCATCACCGCTTGCTGATGTGTGTCCAGGTGGCCACCATGTTGTTGTTGACCTGGGTGACCTTGTGCGTGTCGTCATTGGCGTACAGAGTCAGCAGTTTGTCAGCAAGTGCGTTGGTTTCATCCACCTGACCCTGCCACTGCTGAAGCTCCTGCAGAAAGAGCTGAGGAGGGAGGGGGAATGATGGAAGAAAGAACAAGGGGGGAAAAATTACAAACAAAACAATTGCAAAATGGGATTATTCACCATCTAAATGTACTTATATCACCTTTTTGATCCATCTAAACTGTAACAGGGAAGGTGCGAAAACAGTGAGTGCAGCTAAATTGTTGGGTTCTTAGAAACTCATGAGGGGATGAAACGGAAATCTGAGAGTGCAAACATTATGAGACATTCATGCAGTCCTTGAGTTGATGTCCTGATGTCCAACCTTCAGTTCAGCGTTCAGCTTCTTCACATCTTCTACCGTGTATGTGATCTCCGGGAAGGATTCCAGCTTCTCACTGGCCTGCTTGATGCGAAGATCCACCCCCTTCTTGGCATCCAGCCAATCAGTGGAGTCCTGCAGCATGTTGTGGAGCTGCTTCGTCCTATCGGAGAGCTTGGTCTGCGAGTCTTCCCAGTGAGTCTGAAGCCTGTCAACTATGACGACAGAAGAAAAAAAAAAGAAAACATACATTTGAGTTTTTCGTTTTAAAGATACTGCTTTGCTTTGTTGATTTTTGTGTTTTTAATTTCAACGCACACCGGCTTTAAGTACGGAAAAGTATACACTACCTGATACTGACAGTTAAACTGGAATAAAGAGAATAAAGAACTCAGCATATCAAAGATTCATTTTAAAGGATAAGACTGACAAGATGTGTTATTCCATCATTCAACTCTTTCTGACTTCCCTACGCTGTCTGTGGCTGCTAAAGCATCTTAAGCCACAACTGGCCTCCAAGTCTTTTAGCAAATGGAGGGAAAGGGCATTTGTTTTCTGCAGTGGTTCAATCCACATTTGGTAGTCAAATGGATGTTTGTGGCAGCCGGACGGTGTATGTGGGGAAATAAACTACAGCGTGTGGTGATGGTAATGAGGGAACGTGTCACCCTGTGCAACAGTGTGGCTCATTGATGTATTTTCGACAACAGTGGAACTCTATCGCGTTGAAAAACAAGATATGCAGGCATTGATTCACACGCAATACTAGTTAGTAGGAAACATTCGTTGTTTTCATTGGATTTGTTGACATGGAGACACGTATAGAATATCTACAGACTCCTGTTTAGAGCGACAAAATATTGGGGGAAGGAATGGAAATGTACTCAAACTGCAGGGTTGAAATGCTAAGGGAGGGAGAGAGATACCGGGACAGAGGGCGACAACATCTTAAGGAGTTGATATTAAAAATTTAAAAAGATGCATTAGCAGTAGCTCTCCACTCAACACCATAAAACGAGACAAAAGAAAAGCACAAAAAAAGCCTTGAATTTACTTTTATATTTCCCTCAGATTTCTTCTTATTTTTCCTGACTTTTAATGGCTCACAGAAGCTTAAGACCAGTTAATTAATGAGCAAGCAAGTATTACTTATAGTGGCCCTGTTATTTCAATTTTTTTTATACATCACACATTAATTTTTCAGAACTCATTCAATCAACAACCTTTTTGAAGACATCTTTCAACAGTCCGACATCAGATGTAATTTAGCTTGTCGTTTACATCTGTAATCTTGGTAAATACTTAACTCACAGTTTATTCCTGTCATGCAAGTCTACAACTAAAGAGTTTTCTCAATGCTAGATTCTGCATTGCATGTAGGACATGCATATCGCTGCACCAAGCCGTCCTTTTAGTAGGCCAAGAGTGGCCATCCTGCATACATTAGGGGGTGACATATGTAAATACTATGCAGATAGGGAACTGGTGCACTACATGCTTGCCTTGATGGATGAATAAGATTTATAAGTCTGTGATTATCGTGTGTGCCAGAACATTTGCTGGCCATATTGTGTGTTATTTTAGCAGTACGTGAATATAGTTGTAGGCACTGTGACATTTTTTTAATTTGCTAAATGTTCACTGATGAGGTAATGCTTTCAAGTTTAATTCGCTCTATGTCTCTTCCTCATTTTTTTGATGAAATGCAGCTTTATCTTGGAAAAAATGTGGATTTCTCCGTGGTTCAACGTTGTTGAAAGCATTTGGAATAGTGAAAATACACATATTAACCAAATATATAAGAAAGGTATAGTCGATTTTAGATATTTTGATGCGAAATGCTACATATTATTAAAGAAAACAACATTCATCACATGAGATGTAAATGTGGGTGTGTGTGACGCACTGCGTTCAGTGATAGCGTTGCGGGTATCCTGGTTACTGGTTTTGTTCTTCAGGTTCTGCGCTGCTGTGACCTGTCTCTCCAGGAGGGGGCGCCTTTGCTCCAGCTCCTGCAAAGATGTCTGAAAATGCGCAATAAAGATTTGTAAGTGACTGGTGCATGAACACATTAATTGGTGCACTTAAGCAATAAGAATGCCACACAAATACATAAAGCGGTGGTTATGCTATTATATTTATATGCTGCTTTTAAATTTTATTGGAATATAACTCAAGTGTACTGGAAAAGTCAGCTTCCATTTACAGTTATTAGGCTACTTATGCTAATTATGTACACAGATATCACAAATCTGTTGTCCATCTTTCAGTACACCAACAACAGCTCCCTCAGTGTTTGCTGTGCTGTACATCTAGTTAACAGGAATGACAACCTTGAGCCTGTTGATGTTGTCGTTGATGTCTTCCAGGTCGGCCACCACTACGCGCTTGTTCTGCACCATGTTATCCAGCATGGTCAGCCAATCACTGAGCTCAGCCCATGACTTGTTGAACTGAGCTAGCGCCGCGGATTCAGGCTGGGAACTTCCTGTCAGAGTTTCATCTGGGACACACGTACACAGAATGCGTAAAACCATTTATTAATGTCGAGTTATGAGCTGTCATATTTTTTTTTTTTTTTGGTTTTCACAGAAATGGGTGAAGAAGAAGCACCAGTTTTAAGGTCACACTGTGTTTATACTGTAGCCGTATAATGAACATGTCAACATGTCATGTCTCATTCTCTACGTTCAATGCTTCGTGGCTACAGTCACACAACCAGGCTGAAATTACAAATGATTTTAAAAAATTATGCAGAGCGACACATACGTAGTGGTCTGCATTTAGCAGATAAATCAATAAATTAAGTTACAAATAATTTATTTTGTAAATATAATAACTTAAACCTGCAATTCTTTCATTAAAATCAAACATGTTTTGCATTAGAAGATATGAGAAACTGAACGTTAGAAACTACTGTCCTACGCTTAACCCTAATGCTAATCTTAAATCCTCAAAAGCTGCAAGTCCAACGACTGCTAAAACATCAATATCACCCAGTAAGTCCTGCACTCACTGGTCGCAGACACAGAATAAAGAAAATTAAGTCTTACTGGCTTTTTTGGCTAGAAGCAGAGCAGCCATCCTCTCTTTATGCTGCCGCACCAGCTCCAGGATCAGAGTCCAATCTTCTCTCAGCTTGGCATACTTCACCTGTCACCACACACACACACACACACATGCAGACAGTCAGTCAGTGTTGACAATCTTGAGATGAACAAACTTGAGATGGGTAAAACTCAGAAGAACTTTTCAGGTCAAACATGCTTGAGTGTATTTGATCTTCAAAAGAAGTAATACTCTCTGATATACATTAATGAAGTACATAACGTGGATTTGATGAAATAGTGGTGAGATGAAAGAGAAAAGTGTTGAATTCATTTTATTCCCCCCCCCCAGAAGAGCACAGCATCTGCGCATACTCAAGACGGAAAATGTCTTTTTCATCATCGCTCTGCATCATCAGAAGGACAACGTGTAAGAAAAACAAGGCATAAGATGCTTCCACAACACAGAGTTGATGAAACGGATACGCCACAAGAATGCTGTTGGTTCCTTCAGTGCATGAATAATTGTAGAGCGTTTGATTTCCTCACCTTGACTGGTTGGTTTGGAGGACTGTCCTTGAACAGCTGATCGGCTCGATCCAAAACAAACTCCACTTCAGGCTGCCTGACTTGCACTTCCTCCACGAGCTGGGAGCATAGACAGACAACACTAAGAATATGCTGTATAACAAGATTTAGTTTTCGTTGACTAAGCATTCTGACATTCTATTTCAAAAATGGCAAAACTATGACAGTATTTATAAGGTCGCAGTAAAAACCACTGGTGTGTGTGAGGCCTACTCTTGGTGGTGGCTCCTCAGGACTTTGCTCTAGTTTGGATCTGGTGCAGGACGCCCAGGCTGACAGATCGTCCAGCTGACCCTGAAGGTTCTCCAGCTCCCTCAGGAGGCCCTCAATCTCCAGCTGACGCTCAGGCAGAGCCCTGGACACCTAAACGTAGAACAGGCTGAGTTTTATTCAGATACATAACAGTCTTAACAATCTATAATAGCACCGGAGAGTCAAAGTCAGGATTTGTCTGCGTTCCTGAAACTCAAACGCAGTCTGAAAACAATGCTAATGAGTAGATTACAGAAGCATTTCTGGATGGCGGTGACATCACGTATCAATCCTTGGGCCGATGGCTACGACTTCTCTGCTGCAGGGGAATTCAGATACACATGCTGCAAGCTTAAGTTTGCATGATTGAAAGATGGCAGAGGGTGTGAGGGATTCTGATTTTGAAAAGTTCGAGTTAACTTTCAGACTGTCCTGCAAGTACCAAAGTCTAAGTAAAGCACATCTATGTAAGCAGAGGCGCTCAAATGCTCAAACACATTATTTTATCATTGTTGCTATTAGATAACAGGTGGAAGAGTTACTTTTGCCATTTTACTGCAGCTTAGCTTGCGACATTACTCTAGTTTCTTTAGTTAAGATTAATTTAATGTGTTGTACCTGGTAGCTGAGCTCACTACACTTTGCAAGTAGCTTGCCCAACCCGGACAGCCACACACAGAATCTCATTTATATACATAGTGAAGGACTTTCTTCACTAGCGGCTGAATCTATTAGGGTAGAGAACTCAGCTCTAAGCATTTTTAGATCCTTTCTGCACACCCAGCTAAAAGAGTGCTCATCACATTTATCTGTAAAACACATCCTGATGTACCAGGTATGACTTTTATAGCCGGGTGGAGCTTTGTTCCCATGAGTGGCATGCTGTTAGCTGCAGTATTCACAGCGGAAGCTGCTGACCTGAGTCCAGCGAGTGTTGATGATCCTGATGTCTTTCTGTCTGTCAGCAGGAAGTGTTATTTGTTTCTGTCTGGAGTTCAGATCCTCTATCGCAGCCTTCTTGGCAGGAAGCTCCTCCACATGTACCTAAGACACACACACACACACACACACACACACACCCAGAAAAGTCATACAGGGTGAAGTTAATAAGAAATCATTGCAGCAGCTCAATGTAGGACACAAGCTCCTTCAATCAAATTATATAAACGCACACAAAGAAATCCACACAGCACACACACTCACACAATTTCAGAATGAAACATTATAGCATCTCTTTGGAAATCATAGTACACTCTTAATTAAATTAAACAAACCTACACACACACACACACACACAGAAACACATGCAATTTTTCAAATTGTTATAATAAAGAACTCTACGGTATGAGAGCAGCTAAATTTAATTACACTGATCAACACACACCCACACAAGTACACAACCGAGCAATACACAGAGCTCAGAGGCTTATATTAACTGCTGTGATGTGTACCTGGACTTTGCCCAGAGTGTCTCTGATGTGCTGCGGCTCTGCAGGCTGCAGAGGGATAGCCAGGACACCCTCAGCTTTGTCCAACCAGCCCAGCATCGAGCCCATGTTCTCCTGAAGCTCTGCAGTCGCTGTGCGTGCCTCTGCAGACCTGCAGGAATAGTGGGCGGCAGAAAGAGGAGGGTGGCAGCGAGAGAATAAGAAAAGGAGGGTGAGGTATGTTCTGAGGACAGACCTTGTGGAGCTAAATCCTCATCCTCAATCATAAGGGACAAAACAGGGGAACAGTGTGTCTCAATTTCAGGCCAGGGGTAAAAAAACAACAACCAAAACAACAAAATTTAAAATCCCACACAGATTCCAAATCAAATACAGACACCTGAGAATACCGGAGAAATATTTTTAGGGACATTTGAAAGTAAGACAAGCATGGATTACAAATGACATCCAGCCACACACACACACACACACACACACACACAAACACACACACACACACACACACCTCCTCTTGCGCTCGTTGAGATGCTGGCAGACGTTAGCCCAGCGCGCGTTGAGTAATTTGAGCTGCGCTTGGAGCCGCGAGGCATCGTCTGGTGTGCTCAATTGGCTGATGTCCTCTCCTGCGGCGTTCACTCTGCCCAACACCACTTCCTGGATAGGTATGGCCTCTGTCAGGTCCTGCACATACACAGAAACACACAGGGTGATTGGCCTTTTCATTGTCTGGCTTGTGTGTTTACACTTTGGGACAATTTGGACTTAACAAGTTTGAATATTTCATTTAAGATTTATGTGACAGTGTAAACAGATTTATGTCCCCACAACATGAGTAAGACGTGTCCACACACACACACACACACACACACACACACACACACACACACACACACACACACACACACACACACACACACACACACACACACACACACACACACACACACACACACACACACACAGGTTGGCACTTGGACAATGCGTTCATCTGTGCAGGTGGTCATTGAGAGCTGATCACAGCAGCCAAAGTGGACTGAGCATGCCCAATGATACAAACACACACACACACCAGTATTTCATATGAAAGGTCCAGTGCATCGGTTTAACCACAGCTATTGGACATCTGTGAAAACAACCGTTCATATGTTTCTCCTCTCTCATACATAATTAGTCTAAATCTCAGTGATGTAGAAGCTCACTGTTCAACGTCTGTATTAAACTGCTTTTCGTAATCCTTCAATTTCAGTTTTTAGGGTTGATGCAACATTGATATGTAAAAATTGATGACATAATATTGTTACATAAGGCCTAAAAAAAAAAGAAGAAAGCATTCTGTTTGTTTTGAGGCTGGCTGCAGTGTGAGGCGCTCACTCACGCTTTTCCTCTTGACGACTGCCATCTGTGTGCCAGAGTGTCTGCATGAGTGTGTGTTACTGATTTCAGACGGGCACTAGAAACTCACAGCTACACAAAGAAATTGAATATCAAGTTGTGATTTTTTTATATTACATTATCATTATTGTCTCATCAGAGGAGGATAGTAATGAGTAAAAGTTACTCTGTTACATGCACATAAGCACTTTTGTAGTCAATTATAACTGATGGAGTCGTATCAGGGAGGAAAATTGACATTATCACACATTTACAGGTGGGAAAAACATCACAGCATTTATTGGCGTATTTAATATTTTGCAACTTAATAGATGACGACTGTGAATATTATATTTATATGCATCATATTTTTATTACTAAGGATATTATAATGTAAGTTTTTAAACAAATACACTACAAATCAATTGTGGTGACACATTTTGATATCGGCTTTGCCTGATTACGTCATCATATGTCGCATCTTGTTCGGTCATGTTATGTTTCATTATGTTGTGACAGGGAATTAGCCTTTTTGTGTAAAATACACCATCAGGTTGGGCGGAAAACAAAGACATAAAAGTGCTGATGGAAGAAGTTCAGACTTGCTCAAGGGCACTTCAGCAGCAATAGGGGAAACTGGAGATGAAGTATGACCCAATCAGAATACACTCAGCAGCTTTCTGGGCAGAATAAGCCATGTGCGTGACAACATGTGTACAGAAATGCTTGCATGTCGGGTTACATGTTTGTGTGTGCGTGCAGTGTGTGTGTGTGTTACCCTGAGATGCTGTCTGTGTGCTGCTGGCTCACTCTCGGCTAGTTTCAAAGTGCTCTCGGCGTCGTTCAGCCACTCCTCCAGCGCCCTCTGATCCGAAACAAGCTTCTGCCACTTGGAGTTGCAATCCTGCCAACGTCTTGGTGCGCACACAGACACACACACAGTCAAATGTGTGCACAAATATTCATGTAATCATGTAAAGTACTTCGTATATACTGTATCTGGAAGCCTTTTCCTCCCTCTGCTCCCTCCTTACTTCAGTCTGTCCTGGTAGAGCTTGTTCAGTTTATCCCAGTTGGTATTGAGGAGGCAGGCGGTCTCTTGGATCTTCTGGCTCTCCAGAGGCCGAGCCTTAGATACCATCTCCTCCCTGCGGCCCAACGCGTCCTCCACTGGGCCTTGCAGCTTGTCGATACTCCCCCTGACCTCCTGTGTGTTATGATGGAGGCGGAGGACACATAGACGGATGGCTTTCATACAAATTTTGAATTTGTTTCCATCTTAACACATAAATATGGCCACCAATCTCACATTTACATTGTCTATTTTGCCATTTTTACACAAGTTTTACTCAGTTTCTCCTTGTAAAAAAAGACCTTTTTTTGTTTTAATGAGTTACGGAACATTAACTGTGAACAATAAAGAGAAATCTTTGCAATATAAAATAAAAAAATGATACGCAAGAGACGGTTTTGGTTAAATATGAATAATTTCATATGCAGTAATAAGAAAGATAATAAGAAAGAACATGTCATCATAACATAAAGAAAAATAAATCTAACTATAATGAAAATGTTGTTACTATAAGGAGAATCTGATATATGAATATATATGTTCATATTTGTTATGATGGCAATCAAACACTGACATAGATGAAAATATATAAATATAAACTTATTATATATCATCTCCTTACATTAAGGAAATCAGCAATATGCTGCCATATTTTTGTCATTTCTTTAGAAAAATAATAATATTTAATATACATTTCATTCAAAAAGTACCTTCTGCTTTGAACTGATTGTTAAAGATAGAGAAATACTGTCTGTGTCTCTCAGACAGAAACACTGAGGCAGTGCTGACCTTCAGGCATTGCTCTTGCTGAGGCAGGTTATAATACGCTGCAGGCCAGTATTCAGGAGAGTTCAGCTTGAAGTCCGTCTCTGACACTGAACGCAGCAACGCCTGCAGCTCTGTTAGGTATTCCTACACACACACACACACAGGAAGCACCAACACAATGTTCACAAGCACACACAAAAATAGAGGTAGATCAGGAAAAGACAAAAATATTATGACTTCACTCAAAAGAATTTATGTCTAATATTTGATTTCTCTAACCGGATAAAATACTGTAGCTTGCTTTAAAGGAAAACATACAAGATTTTTAAACTTTAAGGCACTGATCTGGGACCTCAGTTATTAAAGAAGTGCATTGAACATTAAGATTTTTTTAAATTACATATAAGAAAATGTAAATGAGATCTATAGAGGACATATTCTCCATGAACAAAAACAATCTCATTGTATAGTATAAATAAAAAACAACATAAATGATTTACTGTGGATGATGAATTCTTTGGTAAATGAGGCCCCAGACCTTTTTCAAGCCTCTCATATACCATTTGATCTCCCACTATGACTAGAAAATTCCTACTTCAAACACATTACTAATCCCTAATGTTTATCACGATCATACTCAAGCTCATCTCAACTTATTTGAGAATTCATTAGGATTCATTAGGCAATTGAAATTAATTTGACATTTCCCCTAATCGTGATACACAATACTCTAACTGAGCCTAGCAAATGAACCTGCCTCTAACACTGACGCTCCTCGCCACAGTGCAGAGATACTGGGACATTAACACTCGACTCGGTTCATTTCACTTCACTGTTATGCTCCTTTCACCCAGGAAATCATTTCCCCTGTTAAATGACACTTTTTAATTAAGCCAAAATAAATTTAAAAAACCTCCCCACAAACATTAGAATTATTAGCAGCCTTGCAGAGAGTTAATGACTGCTGCTGGCCTTAAGTATACAAGTCAGCTCTGGTGTGCCTGGTGTGACAGTAATAGTGTCTGTAACAGGAGTGGGATGGAGTGCAGAAGCTGATTCACTCACTAGCTAATGGACTAAACGTCCTTCACATGGATAAAACTGTGCAATCGGCTGGCTCGCTACTTCTTTAGCACTAAAGAATCCCACATTTGCTACTTAATAATCATAAAGAGGTGGTCTTGCGATTCAATATGGCACTTCCATAAAATGTAGGGCTCACGAGACACAGAATAGAACGGTGGAAATCAAAGCAGGAGAGATGTTTAATGGTCGGGGACCAAAAACTTAAATTTCCCATAATGCAACTTGATGGCATCCTGGGGAATTCCTGGTGAATGCTCACGTCTTTCAAACTCAATACTTCTATTTGTAGCTCATAACCCTGATGACATCATTACGACATCATCAGGGTTTGTTTCCCAGACTTGACAAAAGTCCTCCAGACTCAACATTTTACAACTGGCTTCAACATCTAACTAAACTACACATCCGTGTAATCTTCATACCCATGAAATACATGTCAGATTGGTGGCGCGCCCCTTTAGCTGTACTTTGCACTGCAGTATAATCTTTTTTTTTTTTAAAAAGTCTCCTCCACCATCTGACACTTTGGGGTGGTATGAAGTGAAATGGAAGGCCAGAGATTGAATGTCCCAGTTTCTCTGCTCACTATAAGCACTGTGATTGCTGCACAGAGCTCTGTCATACTGAGGTTTCAAATGGGGTAACAGAATGAAGAATATACAAATATGTACACACAATATGCTCACTATATATACAATATACAATTTCTTTTCTTTTTTTGGCGTGGAGGGGATCTTGTAATGAGACTATTCTGTCAACTGGTTAAAAGATATCAAAAGATACTTTGATGCTTTGAGTAATCAGATAATAATTCTGTCGCAATATTATTTTCATTCAAAGCAAGATAATGTGACTTAGCTTAACAGTGGCAATTTTAGGATGATAGAAGAATGGATTTTCCAATATACTGTGTGGCTGTAGTTTGCCAACATTTAATATTACCAACAAATTGCACATGACCAGTGTTACCACCTAAAACTACTGGTAATACCAGAACAAGTAAGGCTGTAGCAGCAAAACCACCGAATATACTAATAAAGGTAACGTGTATTTTATTGCATGCGAGTTCAAGTTTTTATTTGAGGAAGGAAAAATGTCTTGAACGTCAAAGACTTTCAAATCCCAACAGAACAAAGACTGTTCCATATATCTTACGCTGCAGTTGAATAAGGGATCATTCACAGCCACTATGGACAGGAGGAACGATCACAGTGACCAATGTACACATGGGTGTGTGAGTATTGTTGCATTAATATGTGAACTTATCCTTTAAAGTCTGGCTATGGAACGATTGAGCCATATTACATACTAAAAATTATATTTTTTTACGAGAAAGTGTTGCACAGGAGGAATTAATTCATTAATGTTTTTTAAGTATTAAGTATGAAAAATTAAAAAAACAGATTTTTTTCAATGGCAAAACATATGCAAACCACTCAGTTTAATTTTACATCCATGTGCAGTTTCATCTGCTGAATTATAGTTTCATGTGTGACATCACCACCAGTTGGAAGACAATCAGGATGCAAGTGCAACAAAAGTGATGTGGACACGTGAAAACCTCAGGTGCACAATAATTTATAAGGAACACTATTTAAGGTTTTCCTACATGAGAGGTTTACAATCAGTCTGCTTCTTTTTGATCTTTCAAAGTTAATATCTAATTTACTCTAAAATTTAATCTGGATTCCCCTCAAAATTTAACTCTCTAGTAGTTTACGTTCAGTAGTTTCCACTGTAATTGCAACATCATCACCACAAGAAAATAACTGTGGTTGTCAAATTTATAACGATCAGTTAAAATATATCAAGTTTAGTGGGTAACTTTTCTCAGAGGTCCAGTTTCAACAGAACCTCGTTAGAGCTAGTTGGGAATAAGCGATTTACTTTGGCTGGAAGGATGCTCTGTGGAGACGCGATCATAACTCAATCCTCCATTAAGATGCAGGATAACAGATGAAGTTGGTGCAAGTTTGGCAGCTGTGATCCAAAGTTGACCCAGGCCTGTGATTACAGAGAACTCATAACAGTTCGGAGAGTGTGGGAAATGATGTGCACCAATTACAGCTGGAGAGTTCTAGAGCAATGCACTGAAGTGCCTAAACAGCTTAAGTGGAGCAGCTCGGAGGCCCGGGCAGCTCCCAGATTTACTCTAGCACGCTGAATCAGATCGAGAGGTTCAGTTCAAATTAAAACGCCACTTAATACGTGCTTCAGAGTCCTCTCAGTGCACCTGAAGAAATGCATTGCTGGTGGCGTTTCGGGTGTGTATTTGTCCAACAGTCCATACCGTGTGAGTGCATGTGGTTGATTTATGTGATTGGTTGACAGGGTACATACATCCTCAGTGATTGGCAGGTCAGGAAACTGTGATGATGTAATGTAATTGGTTGACAGTAGAGGGCATGCGGTGACACAGACACGGCAACCAATGAGATTCGGACATGTGAGCGTCGTTCACATGTACACATAAGACATGTGAATGAGAATGCAGCAAAGGAAAACAATAAAGCGACACAACCTTTATTTCCAAGGGAACGATCTAATTGATTTTGATGTTTTTTTAAGCTGTTTTCTTTTGGGGTTATGCTTAGAGCTTCATATAATCTTTAAGGATCAGTATGGTCATGTTCTTTATCTTCCTCATTGTCGACAAATCCCATGTGCGGACCAAAAACCAACAATGGATGTTTTTGTGTGTATCAAAGCCTGATATTCCTCTGCGCCCTAGAGCGCCAATGTTGACCAAAAGCTATTAAAAACACATCAGTGAGACACACTGTTGCACTGGGTAACATGTGACATGCCACTAGCTGGATGAGATGATTGATCCCACTCTTCTGTATGCTAACAATGGTGCTAATTGGCATTCACAGTTTAACTATGCTGCTAACTAGCATCATAGTCAGCACCATAGCCGGCTATGTTGCTAGCAGCAGGCTCTAGACTCAGCAGCCTTGTGGGCCGATTTTATAAACGTGGCACCAGCCGTTTTTTATGGTAAGCTAAGCTAGCCTTAATATTTAATGCGTGGTATCAATCTTCCCATCGAACTCTCAGCAAATAGGTGTTTTTGGTTTCATCATTAGCCTGTAGCCTGCTCAGAAATGGAACCCTATGAAGAATTTGAATAAACATTGTTGGCTAATGACGCCATATTTGTTGGCTGTTTAATTAGAAGTCCTACCTACCTACTGCTGCTTGAATACAACATTTTCCAAGAGGAACGAGTTCAGATATTTGTTTTAGAAGCTTCCGGAGAAAATTTCATGCTTATACTTTGAAACAATTAAACGCTTTACGCTCAGATAGTAGTAGAGGTATTAGTATCAGTATATTACTCTCTGTTAGTACAGCAGATATAGAAGTCGTGCCTACTGAAACTCACACATTGTCTTTTGAAGGGTATGAACTTGCCCTCCACCTCAACCCAGCGCTTGTTCAGCTGGAGTTGGCGGGGCTCCACTAGACTGGCGGCTCCAGCTTCTGAGAGCTGATTGGCTAAGCCCTGCACCTCCTTAAGCTCTTCCTTCTTCTTGTCGAACTCTGAGCCAATTTCCTATTGGACGAAATCAACCAGGAGGTCACTTGCTATTGGCTGAGCCAGGGGGAGGGGGGGAGGCACAGAGAGGCATGTGATGTACTTGAATAATACACAATCACACACACACACACACACAGTTAAAACAATAAAACACATTTACTGACTCACTCACACACACTCCAACAAAGACACAAAACCATTAATAAAAGGGATAAAATATGTTTGTCAGTGTCAAACATACACAAGGAATTCACTGTATATTGAAATTATGTGTCCCCATTGAAACAATGCATATGAAATAAGAAAAGTGGTGGTATAATTAGAAGGTGCACACTGCCTTCAGACTTTATTTACATTGAGAAGGAGTACAATGGCTGGCCTTTTAAATAAGTACAGGAGGCGTAGGTGCAGCATGTGAACTGGGGGAGTGTAGCAGTAAAAAGAAGCAGAGACAGAAAGACAGACAGATGAGCAGACAGAAGAATCTCAGTTCGGGCAATGAGAGGTGAGTCTGAGGTGAGCGAGTCACACGTCCGCTTAGCGAAATGTCATAGTGATCATCTGAAAGGGAAAGACACACACATAGAGTCAGGGCGGGGGCAAAAAAAAAAAAGGTGGAGTCCAGGGTTTTCTCCGTCAAAACCTTTTTCCACATCAGCACATTCTAAAGACTCTGCACCTGTACGTGGCACTGAAATCAATACATCACTGTCAAATGAATGGGAACACCTAAAGGTAAAAATGATATTACACTAAAAGAGATTGACAGCGTCTCTCACTCTCTTTGAGTGTTTATTAATGCATTAGTAACAATTATAATGTTTATGTATCATCATTTATTTATTATCTATTACAGGTGCTTCACGGGAATTCTTGTTGACAAATACATTACCCATCACTAATGTTAATAAAAAATGTGTATCTATCTCCTTACAACTGTTATATTGCTTTATCATTCATTGATTATATGTATATATATTCTTCTAATTCTAAATGCTAATAAAAAAGGGGGCTAAAATAAAGTCTTTCCCGTTTTGCTTTTCTCCTGATCAATAAAACCCTTTGCAGATGAGGCTTTCCACTTCTTTTCATAGTTGTTTTGCACTGTGAAGCCATGAAACTCAGTGGTAAACACAGTAAAATACACTGTGCAGGTAAGAAGGCATCGATTTTTATAAGCTATTATAAGTAATAATTATTCTACTGCCTTACAAATAATGATGTGTTGATGCCAAAATGCAACACAAATATAATTAGCCTCTTTCTGACTGTGGTTCACCACAGAAAAATCCCTATTAAACACTGCAATCTTCCATTGGTGATACGAATTGATCTGCTATTATATCTCTGGACATGAAGATGATTTCCCTGGGCAGTTATTCAGAAAGTCCTCTTCCCAAGTGGACAAAAATGGAAAAGCTTTGAAACCTTTGCCCAAGAGCAGAGTAGGGGTAAGAAACCAAGGAAGCGAGCAGGTTTTAGCACACGTCGTGCAACAGGAAAATATAGAATGATTACAGATACAGAAAGTGAGAGAGAGAAAGTGAGATGAAGAGCTTGATGACAGAGACACATATGAAGGTTCGTGGTTATTTCTTTACATGGGAAAGAAAAAGAAAAAGACAGATTTTTCATTGTTTATGCGTATATGTCTGTGTTTGTTCATTTATTTGTGTGTGCATCGTCACCTTGACCCTCTCTCCTTCAGGTGGGTCAGGCAGCTGGTCCACGCTGCGTTGGATGTCATCCAGCCAGGCTAGTAGGTCATGTGACTTCCTCCTGTACTGGTACCACTGGGGAGCGATGGCCAACGCCTTCCTGTTCCTCAGCACACGCAGGTCCTACACACACACACACACACACACACACACACACACACACACACACACACACACACACACACACACACACACACACACACACACACACACACACACACACACACACACACACACACACACACACACACACACACACACACACACACACAGAGATAGGAGCAGGAACATCAGATTTAAGATTGAGGCTGCAGCCACTGAGACCTGGACCCAGATAAGCTGCAGAAAATGGATTCAATCCAATGCTAATGTCCAGCTAAGTCTGCAAAAGCTCAAGGCCGCCCCACTGTGACATTCCTGAGTGTTTGAGCGCTCTCTCGTTGACTTTTTTTTTTTAACATAAACCTGCAAAGCTGCACACTTTCTGCAGCATTTTTTACTCAAACAAGACAGAACATGTTGATCAGCGGGCTTTAGAGGTGCTGGTAGGGGGGGTTTGTCTCATCTGACTCAGCAAGAGATCCAACCCACAATCTACAACGATGTGACATTCAACAAATACAAAAACAACGAAAAAAACGAGACAGGTTGACAAGATGACATTTTGAATTGAAACCCACATGTTGTTTACCCGAACTATGTGTGCGTGCCTGATGAAAACGTGATGATGTGACATTTGATCATGGTTATTTTGCAGGGCCTCAATCGTCTTTTCTGGACATCTATATATATCAGTTCTGTTAATAGAGTTACTTTCACTGGCTACTCAGCATGAAATATGCATTAAATTAAATATCAACCTATTTTTCCTTAATAATGTTACATTCTGAACAGCAAATCCAAGTTGAAAGGGGCAGGAGGAGTACTAGTTAGCTGTTAGCAGCCAGTGGGCAACTGAGTTGTGTGATGTGTTTGGCTTACAGCTAACAGTTTACAGCTAAGATACCTAAACACGCAACAAGAACTAAGAGTTTCTGCTCAGAACTGCGGTTTAATGTGAGAAAACATAAAGTTTTAAGTAAATAAATATACTTAGGTACATCAGCAGTACAATTTGGAGGTAAAAGTACTTTAAATGTTACACTTTTAACCAAAACGTTAATTTTACATTCACTTTGTGGTGGTTAAAATAGTTTTTGGGACAGTTCCAGGTTGGAAGTCTGAAACCCTGCAGGATTTCTTCTGAAAAGTTCCTGTTTGTTCCAGCTTTAAATATGAAAATAGAGAATCATCTTTCTTATTTCATTTGTTTGATTCTGATAGTGTGTGGTACCTTAACAGTGTTGTACTTGCTGTTGAGCTGGTTGTGTTTCAGTCTGATCTGCTCTCTCTTGTCCTGATCCGGGGCTCTCTTCTGTAGATTCTCTCCTTTCAACAGTAACTCATTCACTGCACCTTCTTCACAATCCTGCATGACACACACGTTGTTTAGAGGTGCACACAAAGCAGTCAACAAAAACGTGGGCGTGTGTGCGTGTGCATGTGCGAGACCTTGTCCTCCTGGAAATCCTCCTCTTTGAGGTTCTCCCCCTGTTTGACTTCCTCCTCCAGGAGCTCCAGCCAGATCTTTGCTTCGCTGTGGTACTGCTCTAGCTCTTTGGCTGACGCTGCAGTCTGCCACAGACACACACACAGGCATGCAGACGCACAGTGAAAGGAAGATCATTAGTGGCCCAGAGAAAGTAAATTTAGTTGGAGAGGCTGCAGCAGATTTAGTGAGAGCATGAACTACATTCAGGGAGAGTTTGAAGAAAATTTACTGAGTTCGGAGTCAGTAAATTTATGGCTTAAGTTGGATTATGGTATTTGCCAAGAAAAGAGAAAGAGAGTCAATTTAGAGCTGCAGTTGTTGAAGCAAAATTAAAAACAACAACAACTGACAGATGAATTAATCTAATCTTATCTCTTTCAAAATAAAAGCATTCAGTGGGTATAAATGTCCTACTTCCCTACCAGTCCAGAGGTGATGCGTTGTGCGATGGTCTCAAATCTGTGGTTGAGCTGCTCCACTTTGGGTCCCACCTGAGCCTGGCAGTTCTCCCCCCTGGTGGACATGAGCTCCTGGGCCAGATCCCTCACCTCCTCCATTTTACCCTGCATGAGCTCCAGCTCTGCACGCTGCACCTGCAGGACCCAAATGCACCACAGGCAGTCAGAGAATCTGAGTCAGGGAAGCCGCGTCTGATTTGAAAGATTCTCCAAAGTGAAATTGTGGCACGGTTTAGTTCTTGTTTTACATTTCATACAGGAGCTACATTAATGGGTGTGTGGAGGCAAAAATAAAAACCCAGTATTTACTTATTGATTTATCACTCTGTACCATATACGGTATTTCTCCTAAAATAGATCCCCACTAGTGTAGAAACACAGAAATAAAAATCACAACCTTGAGCACAGCGTCGTTGTGTCCCTGGCTGTCCATCTCGTCCATCTTTTTCTCTGCTCCATCGATCCATCCATTCACTTCCTCAATCTCTCCGTCCAACTTCTGCATCTGTCGCTGGTAGTCCTGGGAGAAAGACGGGAGAGAGAAAGAGAGATGTAGAAGGTATTCATTTTTTTTTTAGGCTGCAAACAGTGACACTTCTAATGAGCTATTCTTAGAGACAGAGGTTTATTTTTAGCACTGATAAGACTGAAAAATGAGCGTCATAAGGTGTCTGAGTTTCTCTTTCTTTCTCTGACCAGCAGCAGGTTGAGCCACTCTTCTGCTCTGGACGTGACTGCGATCCAGTTGCAGTGCAGCAGGCTGACTTTGTCATCCACTAGACCCCCGTGACCCCGCAGCAGCGCCTTGAGGGCCTCGGCGAGTTCCACCACGGCCTGCAGCTGTGGCTGACGCCGCTCCGTCTCCCCGTGGATGGACTGACAGGATGAGGAAAAGGCACAAGAGGAGAGGAAAATGTGACAACAGGCTGAAAGCTTAAAGGTCTGTTGTATCAGACTTTTAAATTTTTGTGTTTAAGTGTCTTTCAGCTCATTGTTTTGGTTTTATGGTTCACTCTCATTTTTCTAATCACTGTTGTTCTTCTATCATCTGAACATCTCACTGTTAAAAGTATCTGGTATTTGATACTATAGAAATCTAAAATCATATATTCTACAGTTTCACAATGAACTCAACTGCTTTGGGGTTAGGAGACATTTACCTTTTGTTTTGTGTCTTTACGTGTGTGTGTGTGTGTGTGTCATACCTGTGCCCATGCCACCTCAGCCTCCAGGTCACTGGGCATCCCGTCCACAGCAGAGCGCCTGGTCAGCTCAGCGTCAGTGGCGGCAAGCCACTCCGTCAGCCCGTTCAGCTCCTTACGCAGCTTCCTAGACAACTTCAGAATCTTCTCCAGCTCCAGTTTACTCTCCGTTACCTACGCACACATGAAAAAAAATCTATTTTCTAAATCTGACTTGTATGATCAGTGTCTATGTATGTAGTATAAGTGTGTGTGTGTGTGTGTGTGCTAACCTGCGATCCCTGCTGGTTATAGAGCAGTTTGAGGGCGGTCACCCTGTCATCCAGGTCTTTGGGCTGCTCAGTCTGCTGCCTCTGGACAATCTGTCTGCCGGTTTTTATGACCGTCTCCACTTCCCCTTTCACTTCACTCAGCATCTTGTACAACTTCTATTAGACACAAACAGACAGCAAGAGCTTAACGCAGGTTCAACCCATCCAATGATCCATCCGTCTGACGCCGTGATTACCCACCATGCACTGCTCCAGCTGCGACTGCACGACGTCCTGCTCCACGCTGCCGATTTCCAGCACACCCACCTGGCTCTTGACCCCGCTCAATACGCGCTCACACTCGGCCAGCCGAGCGTCAAAGTTGGCCGGCTTCTGGAAGAGCCGGAACTTCGTCCACACGTCCGTCAGCATTTTCTGTGAAAAGGCAAAGAGACACACAAACAAAGGAAATTAAACATAACATATGCCTTCAACAAATGAGTGCAAATACCCCAAAACTTATTTTAACATTTGAGGATGATTCTTTGGGCTGTGAGCAGATTTCTGCGTGAGTCTAGACTGAAAACCTGCACAGCTCAACATTAACTGAACACATAGAATTTGACTATGACCTGTTATTATCTCTGAATCAACAGCTTGGAAAATGTTAATGATATAAATAAATAAGAAAAGAAGCAACGACACAGTGTTCATTGGAGATTGCAGTAGCAGAGGCATGCTCAGGGTTTTCAGTGGACTGTGCATCCATCTGCTGAGATCAACTCGTTGGCAGCGGATCACACTCTTACCCTCTTGAGTTACGCACAGCTGGCCAAACATGGACACTTTGTTAATAATTGAAATCTTCTGACAAGACACCAGGATTTAATGGTGATGGTTTAATTGACCTTGTGCACTTTTCTTCACGCTGACTAGCAATTCTGCAGTTTCTAAAAGGTTTTATTTTCCTGTTGTCTAAATAAGGAGTGGCATTTTGCGACTGGACTTGTTTATGTGTCCTGGTCTTAGACACATAAATGTGGAGGCAGAGGAGGTGGAGAATTATAGTGTTTAAATGTATTAACTAGCCTGTACTTAGCTTGGCTGTGAATTTATACAATATGTGTGACCATCTCTCTCTTTATATGTGTGTTTGTACAGGTGCAGGTGAGTATATACCTGGGTAAGGTCTACCTGTCCCATGATCCTCTGGGACGGCTCTTTGTCCTGGTGCTTCTTTCTCATGTCCTCCAGGGTCGCATCATGGCCGCTCAGCTCCGACTGGATTTTCTGTTACACACACACACACACACATAAAAAGCACACATCATTAAATAAATGCTATATAAAGCCCCAAACATGCCTGATTTTATTAATCAAGTTTGATGGAAATCTGTTCAGAAGTTTTTGCGTAATCCTGCTGAAAATCCAAGGACATCTTATCAATTTATGACATTTTATCCTTGTAAACTTACTTTTTAAAACGAAGCTGATTTAATAGTAATAAAGTATACAAATGTGGTGAATTGAATAAAGTCTATGTGGAAAGTGCAGCTAAAGAATAAAGGCAACCACTCCAGTTTAAATTCATTGATGGTGTACCACTGTCTAATGTCCACAGGGGGGCAGGAGGCCTCAAGCAGAGATCATTGAGTTTGTCACCTTCTCTCTCTCTCTCTCTCTCTCTCTCTCACACACACACACACACACACACATGGTCTCTGTCACCCCTCTCTCTTTTTAAATACCAGGTGGCCTGTAATCACCTGTGCTCATCCACACCACTCTAATCCAATCATTCTCTCATCCTCCTGAGTGTGTGTGTGTGTGTGTGTGTGTGTGTGTGTGTGTGTGTGTGTGTGTGTGTGTGTGTGTGTGTGTGTGTGTGTGTGTGTGTGTGTGTGTTTGTGTGTGTGTGTAAGCAGGCAGCTTAATATTAACAGTAGTTTTCTTTTCTTTTTTTCTTTTATTTAACCTGATCTAGAGCTGAGCAGTAACATTTGCAAACAGCCTGGTCCAGTTTAATTACTGCAGGTCCAGGTGGGTCTTTCTGATCTGGTTGCAGCTTCTTGCCAATCTAATTAATCCTGGCTCAACAGTATTATTCAGGCCTGGTTAGCTGGTTCCTCTGGTTCACTGTCTGAAAATGTCCATATTTAAAAGATTATTATTTTGTCTTCCTCCTCTGTATAACCGCTGGGTTTTCACCCTGCCTGTGGCCGTTAAACAGCCATAAACACTTCTGATTATAGACAAGGTTTTCTTTAAAGACCCGAGTACTTGTGTCGGATAAGCACTAAATGTGAAATCTGATTTCACTGTAGCTGCTTATTTGTACACCATGTGATGCAAAACTAATTAGAGAAAGCTAACGAAGTGAAGTCAAAATAAATTAAGTTGGGTCTGGCGGAGTGTAGTTGCAGATCGACATAATTCAAAAAGGTCAATGGTGGTTCAGTCAGGCGCAGTGTGAAAACAGAAGCATAACAAAGTCTGATGATTTTTTTTAACAAGCCCTACCAAATATTTGGAAAGCAGATTTATGGTATATGTTTGCCATTATTACTTATATCCAAAAGGTGTGTCCAGAAGTGTGACGGAAGTACCACAAGAAGAACCATCACCCAAAATAACTGTGGTGCAAAAATAACAGATGAGCAGATCTACTTCATCTAATATGACTTTTTTTTTGGAGACAAATCTCCTGCAACCTTGAAAGTGCACTTCTGTTTTGCTCATAATTTAAAAAAGGGTTAATTGTGCATAAAATAATAACTTTTTCACTGCTTGGGATCAAAGAAGTATTTTAGAAAGGTTTCATCAACATCATTTTTCAACTGATAAAGCAAAGTAAAAAGATGGTGGAAACATCTGATTGGCGCAACTCTGATTCCTTTCCTTCCGCCCAACCAACACACTGACGGCTACCTGAGCCTCCTGCGGTATCTGCTGGGCATCAATGTGGTCAGCCAGGTATGCAGTGAGGTGGCGGTCAGTGTTGGCCAGCGACTCCTGAATCTGCCTCAGTGTCTTGTCATTTTCCTGAGCCCAATGGACGCTCTTCTCCAGATCCTTCTGCCTCCGCACCGCCTGAGGAAACAGGAAACACATCACAATTTATCCCCCAAAAAACAACAACAACCCAGTCATAAATAGTACTATAAATGAATATAGAAAAAGAACTTATGGGAAAAAGCATCAGCACATTTTGAAACTAAATAAATATAAATAATATAAAAGCATTCCCCATAAATAAGAGCTTGAATAATCCGGATGAGGAACCCATGAGATTCAAATAAGAACCCACCGGGGGAGTTTGGGATATTTCATTCACATATTTAAACCTGTTATCTTGCTTACTTTTTTATTTTTAAAGTTCACCGTATAAAGAGCCCTTCCACAGACGCAGCGCACTACATTGCAGAAGCAGAACTTAGGCCAATGGATAGTTATAAATAAGGAGCGGTAGAATCAAAACCAAATGGCTTAAATTTTAGCCAAGAATGCAGAAAAACTATAAACCACTTCCAATAAGTCTCCTAATATTTTATACTGTGGAGCTGACGACTCAAGTTTACAAGTTGAGGTTCAGGAGGAAACATCTTTCCTTTTTTACAATCATTATTGCGATCATATTCCTGTTTTGTGTATGAGCAGTTTAAAAAGTAAATGCCATAATTCAGCTAATGAGCTACGACATCGTCCTCTATTTCGGACTCTCCGGCTCGCCGTTCCCTCAAAGCTGGTCACTGGTGGATGTGGATCTTCCTTCTACTTTACCCTTTAAAAATCAAGCAGTGTCGAATTTCTAACCTCTGCGGCACACATACACACAATCCCTTACATATACCTAAACAAGTACATACTTAAAACAGAACTATATAGCGCCATACACAAATACCCTCCCACACAAACACATCCCCTGCATGTTACCCTCTTGAAGGACGGACTCCGGCGTTTCTCTCCCATGCCGACCGTGTCTGACCGCATCAAGGCCACCCACTCGCCACTGACAACATCACTAACGGTCTTCCGGCGCCCGTTGTCGGGGAAGCGTCAGACACCTGGTAACTACTCAAGTGTTTCCTTTCATTCGTTCCACGGGTGACAAGATTAGCTATGAACCAGACCCATTACATCATAAACCTGCGTGAGCCCATGTGTGTCGGAGGGAGACAGAGAGGGAAGATGTGGTTACAGGTGAGCATGTTAATCCCATACAGAGGGATAATGACTCTAAGTATAGCCTAGAGCATTCCTAACCCCCCCGAGTTTCTCTCTCTCTCTCTCTCTCACACACACATGCATCCTAAGGGTTTCCACACATTCTTGTTCCCACGTCTTCCGCGATAATGTATGAAATGAGAACTAGAGAGAGATTAAATATTTAGACAAACATTGATAACAACCTTCCCTGTGGCGATGTACTCCATTTCCCCGGCAATTGTCGGCTCATGAATACATATTCTCATTAAACGCTCTGTTTTCCCTTATTACTTACAGTATTTCTCTCTCTCACACAAACACACACACGCAGACCTGAACGCGGTGATCGCGAACAAAAGTGTTTGCTTAACAGCCTTGTGTTGGAGACGCCGTCGGCGAAGCTCGAGCGACGCTCTCCTCGTTTCTTATCGGGTTTCAGCCTTTTCAAGAAGAAGAAATTAAAACGGCTAACGTGCCTCTCTGATCTGAAGCGAAGACAGAGATATCAACCGACTTTTCTTTTCTTTTTACATACTTTATCTCCACGAGTTATAAAGTGGGACATTGAAATAACGAGATTATAGACTTATTCTGCTGTCTCAGCTTTTACTTGGATCCCCGCACTCCTTAGAAGCTCCATCTGATACTGGGGAAGTGTCGACATTCAGTCATGTGACTCGAGCACTTATGACTCTTTTCTCTGAATAATATGGAGGAAATAGATATGAAACACGTCCTAAAACGGCTATCTTTGACTTGCATGACATGACAGTTTCTTGGTGAGGTTGTAAAGGCCATAAAAATGGCACCGGTACCAGATGAGGAAAGGAAGCTCCATCCTGGGTAATGTTACAGGTTTAAGTATTTGCAAAGTAAGGATACTTCACTAAAGGTATCCTCAGGTATGTAAATAAACCAAAGCTCATTGAGGACTATTGAGGAAGAGGTCTTCTTCTTCTTTGCCTTTTTATCAGGGTGCACAGCTGCATTTCTTGATGCTATGCTGCCATCAACTGACATTGGACGGAATAGCGTTTCATATCGAAGGAGGGAAAACATTATAAAAACTAAAAAGAATCAGGAACAATATTTGCTTTAAATTGGTTTGAATGAATTCTAAATTAAGCAGGTACATTTCAGTGTGCCTGTTTTAATTACTTAAGGTTATCAGCTATAGGATGTGAAATTCAAACCACTCAGATGGTGCTCTTTTATTCCCGGGTCATGAATTGTTTCGTTGCCATGTGGAAGGCTGAAAAACGTCCGTTCCAAAAGCAACACACAAAGCAAAAAACGATACGAGATACTTGTCTGCGTGTTCTGCAACCAGCATTCGTCAGGTTATTAATTTGAGATTTTATAAGCTCCTCTCCAGCGAATAGAAGGGGGAAAATGTCTCGGAGCTCCTCGTCCCCTTTATAGATGGTAAACAAACGGGGCTCAGATCCGCCCGGCCTCACCTTGCCTGAGTACATGCTGACATACACACGGAAACAAAGGACACCAAACACGAACGCACACGCAACACAAACAATGACGCTTCCTCTCAAAACATACAGAAAGTCTGAAATGGAAGGCCGTGTCGCACACACTCTGTTCTGATGTGTGGACAAACAAAGCGAGGCTTATCAGGCTGCAAGGAGAACATTAATCTGGTTCTATTGTGAGGGAGGATAAACCCAGTGGGCAATGACTGTGTGTCTGTGTGTGTGTGTGTGAGCATGTCTACTGTAATCTGTCACTTAGGATCACCACAAGAGTCTGAGGGTGTATTGCTGCCATTGATGGTGGCTGATGATGGCCAGAAGGAGGAGAGGAGGGATATTGGGAGAGGGAGAGGAGGATAAATTACGGAGAGTAGAAAGGCTGAAGAGGGAAAAGGGAGGATGGGGAAGGACAAGGGGGCGACCGAGGTGGAAGGAATTGATGGAGAACATGCAGATGACGCAGGGTTAGGAGGGGAAAGGGTGATGATGGGTAGGAAATAGAGGGAAAGGGTAGAAAAGAGGATGACGAAGAAGAAAAAGAAATGCGAGATAAATGGAGGAAGAGGAAGGAAAGATGAGGATGGGAAAAAGAGATCATGAAGGAACAATGAGAAGGTTATGGATGTGAACAGGGCAGTAACTAAGGATTCATTTCACTACCAACTGAGCTATTTTCTCAATTAGTCTATTAATAATTGAATATTTCAATCATTTGCTTTTATAGAAGCCTTAACCAGTGAAATTTTGTCATTTTTGCTCACAAAACTACTTAAAAGATTGATTGATTATCAAAACTCTTGCTAAATAGCTTTCTGTCTACCAACAATCTGGTCAATCAAATGATTGCTTTGTATGATTTTACTGTGTCTTACCCTCGCCATAAGTTCGTCCCATCGCGTGTTGAAAGCGTCCAGCTTCTGCTGTATCAGTTCATCCAGAACGCCTCCGTCCATCAGTGTCTGGGCCAGCTCCCGAATCTGGTTCCTGTTGTCCTCCGGGTGCCGCAGAAGAATCTCCAGACCCTGCAGACGCGCAAAGAATCAACAATCACATGGACTCAGAACCAATCTTTTGAGTATATTCAAAGTTAAACCTCATTCTCGTGACACTGTGATGCTGCGAACTGATATCGTTTACACTGAAGGTGACTCGCGACGAGGCAGAAGAAGAATATTGAAAATTATGCAGGATGAGAGTGTCGGGTAATGAAATGCAGTGGCTAAAAGAGGTCAGTCAGCTCTTGTTCATCTGACCTCCATCTTTTCATATCTTCTGAAATCCCCTGAAAAGTCCGTTTGGCTGATCAGTCAGGCGTTCAGCAGAGTAAAACAGAGCTGAGTGGGCAGATATCTGCATTTTGCTGTTCTGTGCTACCTTAAATGAAGGAATGCATTCTCGTCCAGAGGCTTTGAGCTTTTCACATCGTTTAATCTCAAACAAATCCCCGCATGTAGAAGCTCAGTTTAAGCATATTCACAAACTGAGGTTAACACATAAGACGACGTCTCTAATTGCAAGATTCAGTGTAAATTCAAGTGGATTAACGTAGGTTTGCTCTGTGTCTTATTTCCTCCAAACGGCTACTAACATGATCTCCTTCATATTTTCCTTCATCAGATTAAAATGACCTTTTCCAGAAGCACCTGATATCACATCTGTCCACTGAATGATCCGCCTCTGCACTGCTTCCTTTAATTAAAACAAAGAAGAGAAAACCATTTCCTTTTCTCTTTTTTTACCCTTTGGATGTAATCTACTTCCTCCTATATCTCATAATTTGGTTATTCTTTTCGCAGAGACTTGATTATGCTCAGTGATTGATTGATCTTTTATGATCTCTCTGGCTGGCTGAAAGGTAAATGCTAGTCTTGTTCTTTCTCTTCTTTTGACCAAACTTTGTTGTTTGCCTTGAATAATTTATTTCTCTCAGCTCAAGCACAATGCAGACCAGCAGTCCTCCCTCTTATTCAGCTATTCATCAATATTCATACGGTTGTGCTCTCTCTTCTTTGTTTGTTTTTCATCTTTACTTGATTTAAGCCTGCTGGCCTCTTCGGATGGCTGTGGTGGGCAAGCATGAGTTTAAGGCGGCCCGAAACCTCCATGTCCACGCGAAGCCCACAAGGCTCGAACCTCCACCTTGTTCAGACTATTCTGTCAAACTGGTCAGCCTCTTCCTGATGCCGTTTTTCCATACAGCTGGGAATACTCTGACTATTCCAGCTGAACGGTACAGCAAGGCACAGTAAAAGTTTTTGCCTCTGTGGCAGATAAAATCCTGATTAAGTGTTCTCTACAGTAACCCAGTGCTCAAGAAAATGTTATAGTGTGCACTCTGGGGTGCCCTTCCTGTGGAGGAACTGTGATGGAGTGCCCTCCAGGGTGCCCTTCGCCCCTGCTCCGAGTAACTTAACACCGCTCCAATATGTCTGAAAAGGACCAGTAAACAGTAAGATAAGGCTGATGTGTGAGGTGTAAACAGGAAGTCAACACAAACACAATTATCTCTCATCTCCAGCACAGACACACAAGCTCAGCCCATCAGTTTACAGCGAGACACAGATTTGGTCTGTGGGAGGAGGCGTCCCGAGTTAGATAGTGAATAAAGAGAGGGGTCAGAGTCAACTATGAGTCTTGTCTTCATGTATGAAATGCATTCTCTCGACGTTCTAAAAAGACCCTCTCTTCTTCCTCCTCCTCTACTCACATCCATCGCCTCCTGCAGCTCCTCTGCGCTTCCCTGGAGGCCGTCCGTCTCGTCCAGTTTCTGCTCCAGCTGGTCCAGGAAGGCGTTCTCCTGCTCCAGGTAGGACAGCAGCTCACACCAACACGCCCACACCTCCTGCAAAACACACCCAAAATCATCAGGAGATGCAGAAAGAGCAAAAAAAAAGAAAAAGAAAAAAAGAAGAGAGGCAGAGATGGAAGGGAGGAGTAAAATGGAGTGATAAAAAAATGAGAGGGGAAATGGGAGAGGTGAGAAGGACCAGGAAGGGTGGCGGCAGAAGACTGGAGATGTCAGCTCAACTTTTCTTATGGTGCCGTCTTATATTTACGTATTCAGCATTAGTGCAGGATGTCACATCACCATCTGTTCAGCATCAACATGTTTGATGGGTTTGTTTTCATCTGCAAATTAGCAACGGTCGCTCTGTCTGAAGTGATTGAAGTGGCGCCTAAATGTAAAATGAAGCCAAAATCGGGTAAAAAAAAAAGAAGAAGAAGAAAAGCCTTCTGAACCTATTTCACAGAAACAATTTTTTAAAAAGCGTTTGACAATTTTAATGGGTGTAAGACGGTTTGCTAGTGGCAGCCTTTGATTTATAGCATCAAATAGTGGCCAGTTTGGAAAACTGTTTGGTCAGGAGTGCTTCTAAAACTCGTTTCCTTTGTGAAACAGAGGTATCTGCTGTCAGGTCCCGTCTCATGGTGAGAAGAGGAAGAAAAAAAAACACAGCATAGACATTCATCGACATTACAAAGGGAGCAAAAGTCACATTTTGTTGTGATTGAAATGGCCTTGAAAATGCAACTTTAAACATAAGTAAGCTCTCCTGCTTTTGCTTTGCTTTTCACCTGAACTCTTGTGAAGATCTCCCCTCCCATAAAATTGTATTAGATAAATATGATCCCCTGTCTTTTTTTCAAAAATAGCTCTATGAGCCTCTGCTGTCATTTATGGCTTTCCATTCTGGAATGACGCTAAAAGCTGTTGCTGTTTATTCTGAAACGAAGACAGACAACGAAGGTGTCACATTAAACTCATCCTTTCCCGTGTCACATACATCGCCTGATGTTGACATTGTTGCACACATCATTGAACCCACTTCAGATAACTTCATTAGAGATAAATCATCAGGTATTATAACATAAAGGTCAAAATGTGTGCACATGGGAGGGCGTGAGGGTGAAAAAAAAAAAGACGCAGCACTCTAGATAAGATAATCTAATTTTAATTAATGTTACTAATAATATGGTTCTGACATTCTGTTGTTTGCATGTAAGATCTCATCAGGTTATTAAAGCATGAATAAAATGTGAATCTCCAAATAACAGAGGAACTGTACATTTTATACACATGGCAGACTTCATGAATGATTTTTATCTCCTGACACCACGATGGGATTCAATGATATCTTGATCAGAGAGGTCAGATGTTACTCACAGATATGTGAGTCCTGAATCCTGAGCTCCATCATAGCTTGCAGGAAATTTTAGTTCCAACAAAACTAATTTTTTTTCTTTTCTTTTTTTTTTGGAGAATCAAAATATGTTTCGTCTTGTCAAGTTTATTATCGCAGTTCTTCTCACACAATATTCGCAGGAGTGAACACATTTGTACTGTCTATCATTTTTGTTGGCTGCGGCATCATTACACAGAAACACTGATCATTTAAACCCGGACAGGACTTCCCTAAAACCACAAAGTAAACGTTAGCATTTTTGGACTTAAATTCTGGTGTTTCTGTGTGATCCTTGCCATTGAGTCATCTTTTGAGTTGTGGCCTTGTTTCACCTCTCATCTATAATATGCTGTGTTTTACACACTCATCTATCCACATACAGAGCATGCCCTCCAGAATTGATGTATGTGTATGTCAAGCCTCGATTTAACAAGGGTGTTTCTTACCTCGAGGCACACACACACACGATCACACACACCCGCTTTTAAAAGTTTCAAGTCCATATCCAATCATTACTTCACAGAGAGCACAGAAACAGCAGCCGGATCAAATCTGTACCTCCAGAGTTTTACATTTCCCATCAAGCCGGCTACACAGGCGCTGGTAGTTGGCCGTCAGCACGTCCAGCTCAGACCGCAAGGCATCGTGGGCTGTGGGTGGAGCCTTGGCGATGAAACTGTTCACACTGTCAGTCAGAAGTTTGACCTTTAGCTCCTTAGAGTGGACCTCTTCTTGAGCCCGCTAATAGAGGAGCAGAGAAAGAGAGGAGTTCACAACAGAGACGAAGAGGTTGTTTCAGAGATTAAACAATGTGACCTGATGACTGTCATCAAAAAGATACCCAGCCTCCAAATAGGATATCGGAAATCAAATGTATGCATTTAACTGGATTAGGGAATATCACAGTTTAAATCAATTTAGTATAATCACTTTGTAGTCTGCAGACGGAACCAAAGAGGAGCAGTCTCCTAAAATATTTACAGCCTAATTAGACTGTCGTGGTTCAATAATGATCTCAGGTCACTTCAGGCTTCCCCGGATTGGAAAACAAATTCAGAATCGAATGGTTCCTGCAGCTTTCTCCCGTGTCATGATTAAATGGAACACAGCTGTACCTCTAAAGCCACATTTATGGTAAATACTCCAGGTATGTGATTTTAGAGCTAAGAATAAAAAAAAGACAAGACCTTTTGACACTTGGCTTTTGCTGTTTGGCAGACTTCAAATACTCTTATTCCAAGCTGTTCAGATTTATGCATATTTTGACAAACATCAAACACAAACTGTGGCTGATAAATTGCGTGAAAAGCACCTTAAGTTCAGCTGATTTAGTATGTGTGCATTAACAAGCCGTTTTACATCAACGAAACAGATGGCGGGAACTAAAAGGCATAAGAGGGAAGGAGGACAGAAAACACAGAGAGAGGCTGAATGGATGGAGGGATGGATGCCCAAACAAATGGATCAATGTATCTTCTGTTGTCAAAGCCACCGAGTGTGAAGAGACAGAGTGACGGAGTGAACAAGTAAGCCAACAAATCAATGAAAGAAGGAGTGTAGCTAATACTTTCTCAAACGAGCAAGGGAGGGAGAAGGAGACGGGGGGGGATTAGGGGAATCAACGAGTGAATACATTCACGAATGGAGTTTCCTTTAAGCTTGAGGCAGAGAGGAGCTGAAGAGGAGGTGAAAGGAGGAAGGGAGGAGGCGGAGATTATGAAGAGCAAGCAAAGTGAAATCAATTTTTAATTTTCAACTCGACTCTCAAACTTCTGTCAGGGGAGAAGGGGGTGAATGGAAAAGGGACGACCGCTGCCAAGGCTTCTCAGTGTGACACAAAACAAATACGCCATAAATTTACATCACAAATATGTGGCATTAAATAGATGAAAGCTAAAAAAAAAAAGAAAAAAAGAAAAAAAAGTAGGGTGATGAATAGCAGAATAGAAGAAAGAAAGAAAAAGTATTTTAACTCCCAACAATGAAAGGAGAGACACGCAGACGGGGGCGTTATCGACCTGGAATACAACAGGATTAAAAGATTGACGGTTAGAAGAGAAAGAGTCGCTCAGATTCAAAAGATGTCAGTGAAATCCAAACAGGGCTCACTGAGACTGAACAAACACACAGTTCTACATATTTCGGACTAAAACCAAGACGTGCAGGACATTTTCAAATGATCTCAGACATCTAAATCTAGAGATCTGTCCAAGCCTGGCTTAAGATGTTCAAATCCTGAGACCTGCATGAAAATGATTGTGGTGGTGAGGGACATGAACCTTTCACACACACACACCTTGAGCTCCTCCACAGCCTTTCGCAGCTCTTCAGGCGTCTTGTACGTGAAGTCTCTCTCCAGGTAGTCCTCCTCAGCCTGGTTGATCCACTCCTGCATCTCCTGCATCTCCTTCCTCAGGGCCATGGTCTTATCAAGGCCTCCTTTCAGAGCAGACTTCTTGGCATAGGCCTATACGGAGGAGAGGGAGACAAACGCTCACAGTTATATGAACACGTAAGAGCAGAAACCCTCTGGACGACGTTCACACACCTGTTTGCAGATGTTCTCCCACTGGCCGTTGAGTTCATCCAGTAGTTTCTGGACGTAAATGGAAAATGGCGGTTCTGCCTCTTTCTTTAGGTACAGGCCCACCTCATTGATCCCATTGACGCTGGGTTGGATGGTGTGGATGTCGTTTACCAGAGCCTGGCCAATCAGAGTGCAGGACGGAGGTTATATAAGCAGGGTTGCGACTGTCCAGAGATCATTTTGGATAGAAATATACAGATACAGCGATTAAAAGTGACAGTTTAGTCTAAAGTAACGTCTGGATGCATGGTTTCTTCACCGTGCACTGCTCCAGCTGTTTCTCCAGAGCTTCAGAGTCTCCCAGCGCCGGCCATTCCTCGTTCAGGAACACATCCACGTCCGCCATCCACTTCTTTAAGGTCTTTACATCATTCTGGCGGAGTGACAAAAAAACCAGCTTTGAAATCAATTCTGGCATTGCTTGGACTCTCAAGCAACATATCGCACATCTCTTCAGTCTGCCTCACCTCAAACTGCATCAGTTTGGCCATGAGCTCCTGGATTCTCTGGATGTTGTCAGTCAGCGTGGTGCCAAGCCGTCTCCATCGGGCCATGATAGAATCGATCTCATTGCGATACCTTCAGAGAATTACAGGACCTTACTGGCTTGTAACGTAACACTTTTGGACCATTCACTGTGCATTTCTGCAGTGATTGTTAGCCCTAAAGAAGATCTAATCATTTGCTACAATGGCCTGAACAGCTGGAGGCATGTGACAAAATTTGGAAAAAGAAAGAAAACGTTTATAAAAGTATTTCCACACCAGAAATGACTTAATATACTACTGGAAACTAGTATAAATATCAGCTGTCAGCATTACTCCAGCAGTGGTTGCAGCAGTGGGACATAAGCATGTCAGTGAAAGTCTTTCCTCTTTTAAAAATGTATTGCTTCCCACCTACCTCTGCAGTACCAGTGCCACAGTATGCAGCTTTACACTACAATTATTGGCTATGCCTGCAAAACCCCATCCAATGGATCAGCAGCAGGTATTATTTTCCATGTCTTACTTCTGACTGATGTCTGCCGGAGCTTTCTGGAAGACCTGTTCCACAGCTGAGGTCACGTAGTCCACCTCGCCCTGGTGTTCAGCCAGAGCCACCTGGAGGGCCTGGAGAGGTAAGGGGGAGAGAGAGGGAGAGATACAAGGATGTGGTTCATATCTCTACAAATAGCTTTCTACTGCTTTCTACTCTCAATATGTATATGAGTAGAGCTGATGTAATATTTGAACCTAAATTAATCAACTGAAAATGAAATAAAATGCAAAATAAAGCCTGAGGATCTGAGGATATGGAGACATTTATCCTTAATGAATTCCCCAAAATTAGTGAGTTCTGTTGATAGCATCAGTGTGTGTGTGTGATGTGTGTGTGATGTGTGTGTGTGGTTATTTGAGTTATGACCCTGAGAGTTATGACCGCTGTGACATTTGTGGTAAATCGGCTGCTGTTTGTATCTGTATTCGGGGAGCATTGCCTGCTCACATCTGGATCATACATCTGTATATTGTTGCATCTGTATTACACACCCTTAAAGACATACATACATTTTTTTTTTGCCACAAATCAAACCTCACTTGGGCATTTCCTTGACACGTTTATTAACCGTTTTGAAGAAATGCTGCAGGGGCGATAATAATCTATGTGCCCCCACATCTCATGAAAATGCCATGGAGCCAAAACGACATTTTGTCGGCTTGCCTGTTACATCACACAATATTAAGCAGCGTGAGTGAGAGGCAGCCACTGGTAATACTTTGTCATGAAAGCCCTTTCACACTATTTGGTTCAGCTTACACTGATGCACAAGATGAATCACAAGCAGATAGGTGAGGGACTTCCTGGGGAAGAAAGCCTCATTCACACCAAAGGTGGCTCAGAGGCTTACTTAAGCTTAGTTCTCAAGCACAGCCGCTGGACAGGACATCCATCAGTTACTGTGGCTTACCCACAATCCTTCAGCTGCAACATTGAATCTCAAGCAGGAAAGCATTAAGGATGGACCTTTGGTTTTGGGGCTTTTTTTTTCTTTTCTCTCCGCCTCCCTTTCTCTAAGCGAATGTCATTCCAGCTCCAGTGAAGAGCGGGGAAATAAATGGCCATAAGTGACCCAAGTAAGTCCAGCTATCATTTCTGAGATGAATGAGCTCCCTTATTAGAGATCCTGACGCAGATATTCTCTGCTTGTTTCAGTAACTTCACTTCCCGTTTTTGTTTATTTCCAGCCTTTTTTTTTTTTTTGGATTGCTGATTAGTTTCCTCTGTCTGTCATTTCCCTCCCTACAAGGGAACCGACTAGGGGGGGCACTAGCACTGTTATTTGGGTAATAACATGTCTCACTAAGAGCAAGCTGGTTGACATGGCACAACAGATGGATCTGAGTGAAAATACAGGAGATGAGCAATAAGACTGCAGATACTGTACAGAACCATTTCCTGTTGTTGTTGTTGTTGTGTAAAAATGAGTCAATCAAGAGAAAATTAAAAGGCAACAATTTGGAAAGCCAATTAATGATTAATTTGACTCGGGGATGTCAGTGAGTCATTGATTTTCTTTAGAAAAAACATTCATTGGTTCCAGTTGTAGACCTGTAAACGACATTGCACGCTTAAGGGGAGTTAATTGCAGTCCTCAATCAATTATCAATATTGCCCACCCCTACTCACTTCTCACTGTATCACCCTTCTGCACAACCACAAATTAATCACAAGATGTAATAACAGCCAAATTATAGGTAGTGATGGATCGCTGCAATCAGGTCCTTCAATAATTTAGCTGTAGCCGTGGACGATGTTGATGATCATCTCTCTCCAAGCTGTCAGTCATCTCGACCAATCAGGGCTGCCGTTTTGCTTTTCTGACACGACGTCAGGATTCAAACCAAGTTCAAAGTTAATCCAAAAAAAAGTAACCACCGCAGAGTGACGGGTGATCGACATTCTCAGCCACGCGCATGCAGGAGTCTCCTCTGTCTGAGCGACAAGAGGAAACAGCTGTATAGGAAATTAATAACGGCTTATCAGTATGCAGAGTGAAATCCCAATTATTATCTACGATCAACTTTAATTAATCTCAGGCTACAAGGCTTGATCTCCCTGCTACGCTACAAGACCATTAACAAGTTTAAAGAGGACTGAGTGCGCACACACACACACACACACACACACACACACACACACACACACACACACACACACACACACACACACACACACACCGAACACGTTCCTCTGCGATGTGACCTTGACTTAAGTTGAGAATAAAATCAACACTTCTTGAACAACAAATGATTAAAACAAACAAAAGACAGGAAATACGGATGAACGTTGACACAATGTAAGACTGCATGATTGTGTTCCTCGCCATATTGCATGCATACGGGTTTTTCTGAACGTGTGTGTGTATTTTATCTGCAGGTAGACATTGTGATAAACAGAGACACTGATGTGCTCGACTGGGATTCTGCTCACCCGCCTCTCATAATTGCAGAGTTGCAGACAAACACACACAAGAGACGTCAACAGCAGGACTGGCCTCCTCTCTGCATGTTAAGCAGATGCAAGATTTCTTTTAAGCGTGCACCCTCTTATGAGAAAATATAAGATATATATATATATATATAGTGATAGCTTTCTGCTTCAAATTAACAACTGAAGAGGATTTTATCACCAGCTTAGTTGTTTAATTAGATAAATTCACACCTGAAACAGGATTCTGGGCCAAGACATAATGTAGAGAGGGCCTGTTGAAAACTCATCAGTTTAGGAGATAATGGAACCACTACAGTCACACTGGCCTAATTTACTGAAAAGGCTTGTGGCCAAAAATACTGAGCTTTCACCATTACAAGCAAGAGGAGCACAATATCCAGAAAAAAAGAAAAGATGCCGTTTCCGATGTGGCTGGAGCAGCTGAGAACCAGCACATCTGCGTGTTTTTAAAACTCAAAACTATACCTACAGTATGCTAAACTGGAACAACTCGACAGAGGAGGCAGTTCTCTGCTATGGGTCGGATCAACCTCGCTTTCCTTTTGCTATTTTGTCAGCCATTGGGGGAAATGAAGGGTGACTCGCGCTCCAGTCAAGCTGACAGCCTGGCACCATTTCTACCTGCTCTCATATAAACTGAATGAAAAAACACCTTTTTTCCGTCCTGGGTTGTTAATCGTGGCGGCTCTGAGGAAAACAGAAAAGCGACCCGGTTATCTTTTCAACAGCAACGTCGACAAAACTAGGGGTAAAAAATACATACACTGGAATGCTTCAGCTAAAGAACTCCTTTTTTATCCTATGTTGAAAATGACCTCCTCTTTTTGAAAAGGACGCTCCGTCTGCCTTAATGATTCACTCTGCAGGGATCTCATGTTTACAGCAGTGATTTAGGGATGCCCTGGTGTATCAGATGCAGCCAATTTACTCACTAGGTTGTGGGTATGAATCAGACTCTTGGCTAATGGGGCTTGTCATCTGTTTTCTGTCTCTCCGTTATCCTCTGCCTGCTACCTCCAAGAGCAGTGGAGAAGCATCGTTTCAAAGAGTGCTGCTTTGGCAGTTTGGCATCGCCAGTGGCAATATAACTTTACTACTTGTTGTAAAACCTGATTACAGTGTTATACAGCCCCACAGGATTGTAGCGCCAACGCCATTTTGGCATTTTATGGGAATTTGTAAACAGATCTGAGCAGTGATACGGTGATAGAGACCAAATCCACCTATCAGCTGAAACGCTGTTGACTCCTAGTGGATGATGAGATTATAATATAACCACCTAACAGCATAATCACCTGTGGGTCATATGTGGGTTATAAAAACCTCCCATATTGCACAGCCTACGCTCTGAGAAGTTAGCTGATAAGCAAACGTAGTAAAAATGTTTTAGGCCTCAATCAGCACAAATCAGGCATTGCAGAAGAAAACCCCAGTCTTGCTTCATTTTGTGTTTGGTTAGTGTGTTAAGGCTGCAGCAGTGCGGGCCACATTAAAAACACTGCAGCCCTGCAGCAACAGGTTTGGAGGAGCCTAACCGAGCGTCACACTGCAGAGGCCAATCACAGACCAGGCTGATCAGACCGGCTGGAAAACAGCATCGCTGCTCAAGACGTTTACAACTTTTCTTTTTCTGGGGAGGGAGGAGAAACACTCTGTAAACTTGACGAGGATGGAGGAGGCCTCTGTAGAAGACTTGTTGCTCCTGAGCCACTATCCATGTGGCGTTCAGGGACCAAACCCCGATCCCAGCTGTGTGCTCCCACACTGATGCACGACACTGAGCTTTATCTACACTCCTGATTTGGTCTGAATGAGGCCTTAACCTGGTGAGCTTTTGCAACAGCGCACACAGGTTAACACTTTTTCTAAAAAGTAAAATGTTGCTCGGGAGATGAGCTGAAGTTTAAGCGCTTTGAAGGGTCGATTGAAATCTGAAGCGGTTTAAAAATGAGGTTTAAGGACTGCTAATGATAGCGGAAGTGTAAGAGACTAAAGCAAAAGGGCAATCACTCACTTTAAGTGTAATTACAGGAAGCAGAGTAACTCTAAAATATAAGGAGTACTACATTTAGATAATAGAACTGCTAACTGAGGAGTAAAATGATTGCTGTTGAAAGCAGATTTCAGATGAAGTGGAAGGGCTGGAGACAGCATGTAAGTAAGTGTCCACACTACTAGCGGTGAAAAAGCCAGTTGATGTGAACGCACCAAAAAGCATTTCAACTCTCATTTACAGGGATGAAAGCGTTTGAAATGACGCGCGGGAGATGAATGCGGCTAACGCGTCAGTTTCGGGTACGCAATGAAAAGCAGTTCGACTCATTTAAGGAGGACAAGATGAGATAGATGAGCTGCGAGCTGGAGAGTCAGAGATGAATGCAGCTGTAATGTCTGTTGACATGTCACAGTTGAGCTCTCGTTCGAAATGCATGAGAGAAAAGCAATTAAACCGTGATTTGAGTAGATGAATGCACTTAATACACCAGTTGAGATGTAGGTGGCTGATGGAGAAGCACTGGAAGCAGATGAACTCCCATCCGAAGAATGCATTCAGGTGATTTCAAACTGCGAAATGGAAAGTGAACGTAGCAAAGTGGAGCTCAGTGTGCTTTCTTCAGGAGTTACACGGCTCTGACGGCACATCACTTTAAATGTTATTACCTCCGACACATGACAGATACCATATTGAAACAGGAATATATCACTCATGTGTGTGGGAGTGTGTCTGTGTGTACCTGAATGTCCTTCAGTCTCTGCTCCATAATAGGATACTCCGTTACGGCCGTGGACGGGATGGCCAGCTTGGCCTCGCACTGCTGTAACCATGCCAACAATGTCGATATGGTTTCTTTATAACGAGCCGGGGGCAAGCTCTCCAAAACTAGAGACACCCAAGGGGGGAGAAAGGAAGACATGTCAGGGAGGCTTGTCAGGTAATCGATGCTGTCGAAAGCACTGAAAACTGCAAAGACTCAAATGTCCAAACACATGAAGAAATACCAACCTGAATCTTATCTCATTTACTTTTATTTGTGTACCTTTGTTTAGAGTTGAAAAATAACCAAATACATGCAAAATTATTTAAAAAAATCATCATTTTATATCTATAGAATGTAAAATATTACGATTCCCATGTGAAATATCATACACACTATGTACAGACATGTTTTCACGTCTTATATCTTATACACCGACTTTAAAAGAAGAAGAAGAAGAAGAAGAAGAAGACATGTTCCTGAACCGTACTTCCATTTGACACAGTGATCTATTTGGTGGTCTGTACTGTAAGCAGTTGGATGTGTGTGTTGGACATTTCACCCCTGGCATGGGTGAGAACAGCGCAGCATGAGGGAAGAAGAATTTTGTCTGTCTACCTGTCAGCATCCTTCTTTTCTTCTCTCCCTTTCTTCCCACCCTCAACATATTTCCCCGTAGGGTCATTTCTCTCAGCGGGCTATATATTTTTTTTGTTTTCTCATTGTTTCGCCATCATTCACTCCCTTATTGATATAAATAGCTACGTGCTCTTGTGTTGTCACGGTGTCCGTCCGATTTAGTTTTCCTTGTCTCGATGTGCCGCAGCTTTCAGCTCCTGTTTCTACCTCATTATGTCTCATTGTCATTGTTTTCACTGGGAAAGTCACAGCACACGCAAAGTGAGAGCAGGACGACATGCCGGACTAAATAGCCCGTCTCCCTTGCTGCTCTCCGTGAAGGCAGGTGGAAGGCTGTGACGAAACCCATTGCTGACCGTACATTGTCACACGGGTTTGAATCATTCCCTCCGAAATTGGCCTTGTGACATGTAAGGTGAGGATGTTTAGTGAAAATGTAGTTTAGTTCCAAATTAGAGCCCCTGAATTCGAGAACTAGAATCTGTCTGTATTAGAAAAATCAAGCACAAAAGAAAACAAATCTGTGTTGAGGGCTCTGTAATTGTTTAAATGTCCTTTGTTAAATTTAGGTTTAACAATATTTGAAGCTTTGACTTGATATTCAGATGTGAAATAAATAACAATACATTAACAATAGAGCACAATAAGTGATGTTTTCTGTCTATATCTTCCACAACATAGCATGTTGTGCTATATCAAATGCATGCATGCATTGCGATGGCAATTAGATGGATGATATGAAACACCACTGTATTCATCCCTGTATCTACCCCACACTGAGATACACGGCTGTAGGCTGCAGATCTGTTTGCATGGGCTGGATGCATTTGTTCCGTGATTTTGCTCCAACCACCGCAACACCGTGTCTGTGCTGAATGTCGGGCCGTTGCGGGTGGAGACATTTGCCACTCTAACTCTCACTGACACAGTATGTAGCACGCTGTCAAGACTGACTTTCATCAGTCGCGTCTGTGCTAAAGCACTGGAGTCCAGAGTCCTACATAAACATATGGAAGAAAGATCATGATTTGCTGGTTTTGAGCCAACCAGTCCTGAGGCTATAAGAGGCCCTGCATCTGCCAAAACTAAATTCGTAGCATTCTTTATATATGCGAAAACACTTTCTGTTCCAAAAATTGTGTTTTCCGGGAGGCTGGAGCATGTCTGCCTTCTATGTTGCAGCTAAGTTAGGTTTAAAATGTGTGTGCATGACTCCAAATACACTTGCTGTTTATTAATGCGTCAGGCAAGAAGAGGAAGATTTCTTCTTTCTTCTTATGAATGTCAGAACTTAGATTGGTGCCAAATGTGCACGCCACTGTTAAATACACCTTCATTACATAGCGGATGCCGACAGGAGTCTGTCGTTTTAGTTTGCAATGGTGGCTGACAATATGTGGTCGTAACGTTTCTTGAAAACTAATGGCTGCTGCTTATTTTGTGAGTCCATAGTTCATTCGGTCATTATTCTACTCATGAATTTTGCATAGAGACCTAAATAGCTTATTCCTCTATGTTTCATGCAAATTAGCACGAAAAAAAGTGGTGAATAAGAGAAATAAGACTCTATTTTCAGATTTTTTCCCCCACAGCTCCTCTGCTCTAAAGCACAAATAAACACGGCTACACCTCCCATAACCCTGCAGGAAAGGTGCCACGTCGCTGGATTTTGTATGAATTCAGCCGTAGCTCAGACTTTAACCTGTCCCCTGTGTGTGTGTGTGTGTGTGTGTGTGTGTGTGTGTGTGTGTGTGTGTGTGTGTGTGTGTGTGTGTGTGTGTGTGTGGATCAACCATGACCTACTGTACAGCTGACACAAACAAAGCAGAGGAGAGGATGCAGACAGTGCTGTAACCTAGTTGCTACATTTTTATCCCGACCTTGCACAGCTATTGGCTAGAGGATGAATGCTGGCCAAAGGCTGATGCCTTTTTTTTTTAGAATTATATACTATAAGTACTATATACAAATCTATGAAAATAAGACCCATTCTCACATAATAAAACTTTTAAAAATACTCTAAAGTGTTTGCTGTGAATCAGCATCCCTCCTGTCTCTTACTCAGTTGCAGCTGCCTCTCTCTCGCCCTCAGATCCTCCATGACCTCGTGGTAGTGCTCTTTGAAGGCGTCGATGTCGGCATCCAGGAAGACCGAAGGGTCCTCCTCCCCTTCTTTCTCCTCCTTCAGCTCATTTAGCCGCTTCTCCACGAGGTCCACCTGGGGCTGCAGGGCCGCCAGGCGAGCCACCTCCTCCTGCCAGGACAAGGGATGGGAGAAAAGGGTCTCGTTACGGATGAACTGATAAGGGAGAGAGAGTGTGCCCACACAGGCCGACACAGAGAAGAAAAGAAAAAATCTGTCCACACTCCTACGATAAAACTAATCTGTGGAAAAGTGTTATCATTTTTAAGTTCCACTCCATTTACCTTATGCTTAATAAGTTCTATTTTACAGAAATGTTTAAATGCACTCCGAAATGTTAATGAATAGGAAGCGAAGCAGGAAATTGGACCAGCTCAGCAAAACTGAATTGTAGCTGTGAAACTATTTCTCCAAAACTTCAAACTGTACAAAGAGAACCTAGAGAAAAAAATCACTGCTTTATCAGCATAAGTGAGACAAATATTCAGAGACATTCACTGATGTTCATTGTTTTCAGTCTGTTTGGTCACATTTAAGTGCTGCAGTCGTCGTTGTCAGAGTGTTTTGTTTTAATATCAGGTGGATGCTACACATGTGTCTCTATTTCAGTGCACTCAGTCAGCCATAACCGGCCATGGATGTGAACAAAGATGCTTGAATGAGCTCCAGAGGCCTTATCTTTGTTCTCAAAGGCTGTTGTGTGTTCTTTAAAGTGGGCTAATCCACAAACATCAGCACACATCTGTGGAGGTGAATGTTATCAGCCACAGATGGTGTTGACACAGAGTGATGGCATCAGTAAAACTGGCAGTAATATAATGGGTTAGTAGCAGCCATGTGTAATACTGTTATCACGAACCTTCAGAAGAGCTACGTTCATATTATTTAATGACAGACATGAGAGCGGTATCTAATCTATTTCTCCAAATTTTCACTATTACGATTTTGTGATGCATTAATTAAACAGGAGGGAAGAGTTATTTTAAAGTTATTTTAAAATTTAAAAAAAATGAGGAGGATTAGTTGAGGTGAGTTGGAGGATGGAGAAAGGTGGGTAGAATATTCACCTTCCCCCCCCCCTGCAACACCGAGTGATTTTAGAACCGATCTTTATTCATGAAAAGCCTCAGACAACAGCATTTATAACCTCACCAGAATATATTTTCCGAAGCTAAACAGGTGGTGGTGCAATTTGCCACTGGGAAGGTCATTTAAAAAGTTCAGTAAAATGTTTTATTTTCTCTTTAGTCTGTCCTGTTCAATAGAAACCCTGAGAGCACTAATGTGTGGGAGCGACTCTGTTTTCTCCATTTGTGGCTGTGTGTTGGAATTAAGAGAGAAACGATGTCTGAATTTCTCGGCACTTGACATGTTTCTGAATAAAAATCTCTTTTCGTCCAAGCTTCATCTGTTAATTTCTCTCTTCTTCTTCTATCCAGTCTTATTTCTATCTTACTTTGAGAGCTGCCGGTTGCCCCATTCCTCCCAATCTTCAGTCCATTATGTCTGTCATTTACTCCTCTCCATCCCTTCCTCTTCACTTTATTTATACCTATCATCTCTCCCTTTGGATGATGGTTTTTCCAGAACTGGCTGCAAAGTCACATCCCAAGCGGCCAAATTGGTGCCATTAAAGAGTGTGTTGAGCAAGAAGGCCAATCAGAGAGCGCATACCTCTGCCGAGGCCAATAGTCCACTATTCTATGATATGAAAATCTGCAAAGGCAACCTGGAAATCTGTACAAAAATGTCCCGATTGTGCGAAAAAATCTGGTTGTGCGTAGCTGAAGGATCAGCATCGTCTCTCAGCTGTCACTTACGACCCACTGGAAGTGTGTACATGCAGGGTGCATGTGCTTGTATTTTCTTCTTCTTATTTTCTTTCAGTCTGGGTTGTTTGTCTGTTTGTCAGCAGGATTATGGGAAAAACTAATTGCCTGATTTTCATGAAACTTAATGAAACGGTTTAGCATAAGCCAAAGAAAACCCATTAAATTTTGGAGCAGAACCAAAACACAGGGTAGATAATAGTTGTTGTTTTTTTACTTTGGATGAATACACTTCAGTCGCAGGTGAACGACAACAAAGTTATTTTCTGGCTGTGTCACGGCTGGAAATTGAAGAAAATTTTAAAATTTAATTACCAAATGTCCAAAGTTTTAAAAAGAAAAAGGATTGTTCAATCTGCTCACGCACATAAAAGAAAAAAACAAAAAGGTCGTAGGTTAGGCCTCCTGTTTCAGCTCAGCTACTCGGCTGCTGGCTCTAACTTCATTTATTTATCTCCTGATATTTCTTCTGTGAGTTTCTAATCCAAGCTACAACACATAAGTGGCTTTACTGCCAGCATTTCAGCACAGTAGATGCGAGTGTTTCCGAAGGACAAATCCAAAAGCAGGGAGGATGTTTCATCTAGTCTATGTTGGAATTGATGAATAACTAGCAAAGGAATACTTACAGAAGAGTGCTGTGACAAACAGATGCATGAAAAGAGACAGATATTCAAGCAAACCAAATAACTAAGGACATGCTGCAGTATTGAGAAGAAATGAAGATATAAAATTGCTGGATGAATATGAATAAAAATAGAGAAGAGAATAATGAATCAACCTTCCTTTCACTCACCCGGCAGCGGTCCAGTTGTACTTTGAGTGGTTCTGGTTCAGATGCTGGAGGTGCCTGGACTTTGAGCCAGCTCTCACTGCTGTCCACAGCCTGCTCACACTGCTCATACAAGCTGTAGAAGGCCAGCACCTGGAGGTAACACACACACACACACACACATTCTGACTAAAAGTGAAAAACCCTCCATTCAATTCCCACAAAGACATGGGCAAAACATCCACACAACATCTGTCCTCATTTACAAACTCTTTTTTGTTTGCAGAGGCGCTGTGTGATACGTCAGTGTAACCGAAGTGTATCCATGCTGGCGATAACCTGGGAGTCATTTCACATTGATTCTGACTCTGCACCTGGGTAGCAATGTGGTTTAAAGTCTATAAATAGCAAGAGGGGCTGGTTCGAGCCTCGCTGTCTTCTTCAGCTGGCCCCTGGACACCTTCAGTGGTTCAAGTGAAGAGGTCATATAGAGCACATCATCCACAATATATGACCAAATTCACAGATTACCATCTGTAGATTTGATTTAGGAATCATGGATGCAGTACAATTTTGAAGATGGCGTTAATTGCATTTTTCCCAATCAATATAAACACATAAACACATGCAGTGGGTCTGATAGTTATCATTTACAGTTGAGGAGCAGCCGGTGTATTGAGGAAGTTGAGGCACAACATCATTAGCTTCTATAAGACTGAACCATGAGACAGAGTGAATTACAGTGGGATAAAAGGAGTGGACATGCGTGTACCTTTGCCTGATATGCCAGCCATGCCAGCCTGTCTGCCAACAGGGCACAGAATCCAACCCAGCGCTGGTTCAGCTGATCCGCTGCCTGGGCGATGTCATCAGCACGACTCCCCTCTGTGGAAGGGGGGGGGGGGCAGACAGAGACATAGAGGGGGGCTGTCATGCACACATCCTTCGTAGTTCACACAGGTAGGTACAGCTGGTCAACACACACTCCATGCACACAAAATCTGGTGAATGTCATCTGTAGGAGAGGTGAGGTGAGCCGTCATTCTTCTGCACCGATAACTGATTTTTTTCTTCTTCTTCTTTTCCTCTTTTGTTTACGTGAACGGCCAATTTAAAGTGAAAACCTCCAGTCCTCTGAAAATAAAAACCTTCCAAGAGGTTGCAGGATGGAAAGAAAAAAAGAAAATCAATGTTAAAGTTGTACAAAGACGGATTCCTGCTCCTTGTTCTAAAAAGGGCAAACTGAACTCATTGGCTGGATCATAATTGGACCTGGAGGAGCAGCATCCTGGCTCCTGTGTCTCATCTGAAATTCAAACGGTTCCAAGATTCTTTTCTTCTCATGATAATTGTACCTCAATTATGTTACATTTACATTTATATGTCAAGATGTTGGCTAATGCTGTTTTCCATTGCACGTTAAGAATACAACGGCATTAGCCTGATGCTGGATGAATGGATTTATGTGTGGCACTGGAACTGAAGGAAGGCTGAGGTCAAACACACAGTGCTTGCAAGAATAGACACATTTCTTATTCTACAGTATATTTTGTATACATCTATATTTCTCTACCTATATCTGAAATCTGTTAACACTAAATAACAAGTGTAGTCTCATCCTTTAAGATGTTTTTCATTTCAAATGTGCTGGTTTGTTCGTTAGCATCTGGAGAAGGTTACTGCTTGCAGAGACGTGGTGCTTTTGGAGCTTTACGATGAGCTTTATTAAGATTCCTCCAGGGTTAAACCGCATTATTTCACATTGGCATAGCAATAAGTTAAGTACTGGTCTGGCATGTTTCGTCTCAACAGGGAAGTGAATTGAAAAAACGAAAAGTGAAAAGTATAAATTGACAACAATTGCACAAGGACAGGGGAGAGGACGGACGAGTGGAAACGTCTCTCTCTCTCTGTCTGTTCCTCTCTCTATCAGTGTTTCTATGGAGACAAGGAGAGAGGGTGGGACAGGTGGAGGAGTTGCCATGGGGACAGACAGGGTGTGCATGCATGTCTTTGTATGCATGTGAATGAGTGTGTGTGAGTGTGACCATTACCCTGCTCGACCAGGGTCTGCGCCGTGCGCGTTGCCTCCTGAAGCTTTCTGTACTTCTCCGGCCGCTCTCGTTCTATCGCCTACGGCAAAGACAGAGAGAGAGAGCGATGGGGCCGAGAAAGAGATAAGAAGTCAAATGACGAGAGAAAGAAAGGGAGACGCAGGAAGACAAGAAAGAGTGACGGGCCAAAAGCAGGAGAATATTTTTATTACACAGAAACATACAAAATAAAATAAAAAAATCAATGTCCAATTCAACAGAGCATCACCTCCATAGATGAGGAAGACCACCTCTGATCTTATTCTGCTGTGACATTTAGGGCAACCTCAGCATGTCTGGTCATTTTGTGGGCAAACAACTAAAAAGGTCCGGGATAATAGCTGGGTCGTTAATCCTTTTAAAGCCTAATTCTGCAGCATCTTTCAGCAGAGAATGGTTTATACTACATTCAGGTATAGTTGAACGTTGTGACAAGGGGGTAAAAATAAGGTAATAGATTGGGTTTGAAAACTAGTTTTACTGACATTTTGGGCCTTGATTTGAATTTTGCAAAACACTGTTGAATATAGAAGAATGAAATTTTGTGAAGAGATTTATTGCCTATTGCTGTAGACGAAGGCCAAACATGACTGCAGAAAAATCATTTTGGCTAGAGTCACGGCCCTTATCTGAAATTTTCACTTGCTATATTGCATCAGGCGCACAGATTCTCTCGAGATTTTCTCAGGATTTCTCCTGTTATAAACTTGAGTTGCTCACTTTGGTTACAGTGTTATGGGCGGCGTGCTTCCATGCAATGTTGTGGAAATGGACACGATACTGCATTAATCAAGACTGCCGATAAACATGGAGGAAGAAAACGAAATAAAGCCCTTTCTCTAATTAAAGCCATAAATAAACTAAAGAATTTAAAGTATTAGATTTTTCAGGGGGAAAACATGAAGCCTGCATCTATTTCATAGCTGGGTGCCACTGGTCTCCAAGAAGTAGCTACAGGACAAAACTCCCTCGCTGTTTCCCGCCGGCTTCAAGCCTTTATTCTGTTTTGTACGGATTAAAATACAAAGAATAATGTGTGAGCTTCAGAGTTGCTGGTGGGCATCTACCTACTTTCACATCTAATTCTCAGCCACAAAGTAGATTTAGGTTTATTTCCCAAAATGACCTTTTCCTCCAAGTAGTGCTTTGCAGCTAACTTGGCTCACGACCCCATAAAAGTAATCAATATATATCCGCTACCCCTCATCCCAAGGAGTGTGGACAGTTTGAATGAAGGCGCATTTTTCCCTCTAAGATTGTTTAATTTACAGGATTTATAGTATTATTAGGGGAATTTCATAATAATAAAACAAAGTTTATATTAAAGTGACTTGAGTGAGTCACTAAAATGTTGTGAAAAAGAAATACATATTTACTTTCGTATAACTCAAATCATTTTGTGATCGCTTCAGATTTATCATGGAAACCTCATTAGGGTTCTGGCAGTCAGTTTTAGAACCTGTATACATATTGTGGTGTTCAGGACTTAATGTTGTTTCTTATATAGGCTGCTGCAGAGAGTTGAGCTGCAGCAAAGCTGAAAGAGCAACCGAGATCAGAGGTTTTGAAGAATCTTCCTGCCTAAAATTAATCTGTTTGCATCTATTAATCTGCATTGCTTGTAATGCTAGTGGCTAAGTTACACATCATGTTCACAAACAGAAATTCATGCATTGTTTATGTGTGCGTTTAACTCATTTATCATGGCTGATTTGTTAGCCCTTTGGTAATTGCTCACTAACATCCACAGCAAACTGTAGCTGTGCTCAATCTATAGCTTAAATTGATTATTATGAGCAACCATGCATTGGTACTTTGTGATTTGTAAGGATTATCTATTCAGAAATGTTTATAATTCATTATAAATGTATTTAGATGAGTGGAGGTTGAAGCAAATGGCAGCAATTTGTTTGAAGAACGAGGACTAATTGAATCCATGGTTCTTAATTCTATTTAAATGTAATTATCCTTAATTTGATGTATTTACAGTAAAGCTGCTCTAACCAATATTTGCATATGAAAAATGGGGTAGAATTACTATGTGTAGTGTGATAGAAACCTATCACCAACTCCACAGTTCATATCAGCTCGATCAGCCTTACAACCTTACTCTCACCGTCCTTATCACCCTCATTTCAAAGTGCTGCAGGCAAACTGTGAAAAAAGGCTTTACAAACTCGTGACTTTCTCGTTAGATTTAGTGATTTTTAAGACCCTTCTGCAGCTCAAAAAGCACCTATCGCAGATTAGACGACACACTGGGCAGACCTTAACCTCGAACTTCAGTCGACCAATCAGCAGCCAGACAGATATTTGATTAAGCCTTAAAGGTTGAATCTGAAGCAACCTCTCACCCAAGAGGCTTCCTCACTTCTAACCAGTCAGTTAGGACTGACTTAAAGGATTACCATGTCCTGGATGAATCTGCACAAACGTAATTGATTAAGGATTGTGCGGAGCCAACGATCATAGCGATCATTACTCCCAATTGTTTGAACTCCCTTCTTATTATTCTAAACCTTTTAAATTCAACGAGTTTACAGGGGCGAGTTTACTGGAGCCTCTTTTCATGACACTTCACTTACAGTCTGTAAAATGTATTATAAAAAAAATAGAAAATAACAACAACTGAGAATGAAGCTAGTTATGGGCTGCAGCTTCTTTCCGCTGGTTATTATTGGCGATATAATTCACAAAACAGCAGACAGACAAAGTTAGCAACTAGCTGGTGAACATAGTAGAGCATTTAGAGCAACAGAGGAGTTGGTCTGTTTGCTTTGCTTAGCATAAAGAATGAAAATAGGCAGAACCATCATATTTAGCATACACACATGAAAGCAGCATCAAACTTCCTATTGTACTATGGGCAAAAGATTAACTATTCCTTTAAGACCCGTTTGCTATGCTAAGAGATTTGTGTAATATATTATTTAGAGCAATAACTCCCTTTATTTTCCTGCTTCCTGTGTTCATCTGGTATGTGGTCTCTTTTAAAGGAAAACCCCCGCTGCTGTGTAAAAGTTTGAAAACTCCATAGTCATTATGGACATTTCGCTGCATCCCCTATTATCACAGTTCACAATTCATTCACTAAATGGAAGGTGAAATTAATTTCTAACCCAACTGTGTGATGGAGCCTTGTTATTTCAGCATCACAGGTTTTGGCAGATTAAGTTCTGCAGGGCGTCTGCCGCACACAGGCAAACACAGACACGGTTTTTACCTGCACTTTGTCGTGTAGCTCCTGGATGCTGCCATCTTTGCGTGACACAGAGAACTCAGGGCTCTGTAGGATGGCCTCGCCACGGGTCATGTAGCTGTGGACCTCTGTGAAGTCCACATCAAACCTGCAGACGCACACACACACACACACACACAAACAAACATAACCTTGGCAATATTACCTGCTATGCGGGTATTTTTGAGCTAACCGCCTGTTGATACTTCCAACACTGAATTTAATGAAATTAACCAGAAATTGCGTGGTACGACTACATTACTACTACATTTAACTGTTAAATAAACGTCTGAGATAAACCTGATCACATTTCTATGACATCATCTGGTGATGATGTAATGTCAATTGACAAAGTAACGTGTGCAACACTTTGTAATTGATTTCCAAGGTTGACAAGTACTCCTTTCTTTAACTATGTCTTTAAGGATAGAAGGAGCATGAACCCAAAACACTTAAGTACAAGTTCTTTGAAACTGTATTTCAGTACAGAACTTGAAAAAAAAATGTAGTGTGTGTTTTCACCACCGCACAACAGACCCTTTCCCAAGGTTAGGTGCTTCACTACTCACTGCAAGATGATTTCTAGAATCTGCTACTTTACTATCACAGGTTTCATTACCTCTATTGCTACATCACAGATACTCATGATCAGTATCCGCAGTGTTTCACCACCTACCTGCTTAGATAGGACAGCAGAAATGGGTGCATGTAACTGAACATTTCGCACAAGTTAGAAAAGAACCTTTAATGTTATCGTAATAATTATAATTCACAGTAGACCTACTTAAAGGGCAACACACACCGACCTTTTCCTGAGTTCAGAATCCACCACGACCTGCCTCTTCTTCTGTGGTGGCGGCGACTCCCGGGTCTGGCGTATGGCGGACACCTTCTCCCGTGTCGTCAACTTGGTGACAGTGGCGGCGACGGAGTGGCTCAGCTCGGACTGCTGGGCCGCGCTGACAGCCGAAGAGAGCTGGATGTGCACACAGGCGCGGTAAAAAAGTTTAAGCAAGCTGCACACAACAGCAGGCGCTGCATCAGTTTACAAGAGGCTGTCAAAATCACACAGATCCCAAATGACCACTTAACAGTCTCACATCTGTCTGAGTGCCTATACATACACACACACACACACACCCAGAGTGCAACAGTGTCCTAGGAGGGAATGAGTCAATGATCGGTTACACTTAACACACGCTATCACAACAAACATATAAGGATGTCAGGATGTTTGTGGAGTTTTGGGTGAGTCTGTACTGACCGACCGACTGAGAATTAGTTATTTTTACGTGTCGCATGCCGAGATGAAGGCGTGTGCAATTTCTAATTCCGAGCATTGTTTTCTTGTGGCAGCTTCATGTGTCTGTAGACGTGTGTGTGCGAGTGAGTCGGCGTGTGCGAGAGTGTGTCTGATTTCGACAGGGAGGAGTCTCATGACAACTACTGGGATAGCCTTGCTACCATGGAAACGTGTGTGCTGCTGAAGTGGTAGGGACTCGGTATGCCTGTGGAGGTCAATCTGCTAATTATCTAACTGATTACCATAGATGAGGAATGGGGAGAGGGAGAGTGAAGGAAAGCTCATATTAGCATTTGGTAAATTGTTGTAGTTATCAGGTTATACAGTATGTACTCTAAATTATTCATGCATATTTGCTCTCCCTTTTTATTCTGGCGACAGGTGGAGTTTGCAATGCACACGGGAAATCTGCAAAACTTCGGATCAAAACAGGTTTCTGAGTCATTGCTGTTTTCATTTCCTTTTGAGAAACATATTGAAGAGCCAAAAAGAAATGACCGCATATGTGATGTGGTCATGAAATGTATTGTGCTTTACAATGCTGGAGTCCAGACTAAAATGTTGTCAACTTCGTTGTGAACAAATCAAATGAAAAAAAGACAAAAAAAACAAGGAGTTGGTCTAAATACTTTGTGACTTGAAGACCTCACATTACTCAAACAGGAGGGAATAATGCATTTTCTCGTGACTACAAGTGGAATAATCCACATTTCGTGCCTTCAGAATTCGTTAATACGTTTATGTTGTTGTATGTCCTTATTCTACTGTGTCTTTCTAATGTTTTGACAGGGACAAATGGAGTTGGAGTGAAAATGGAGTTTCGTTTTCCCTTTATGTCTTGTACATCTTGTGGCGGCGACAAGAAAAGAAGTCCTTGATTCCTGGATTCGAAGCTCAGTGTGTCATTTTCAGAAAAGTGATAATTGTATGATGATACGGACTGAAAACATCATCTTCATCAGTGCTCCTTTGCTCAGGAGAGTGCCTGCAGGAAAGGACTGCGCACACACACACACACACACGCACACGCACACACACACACACACACACACACACACACACACACACACGTCTAGACCAATTCTGTCTTTTTCTCCACTGCTGTGTCACATAAACCTCTCTAGGTGTTCAGTGACCTCTGTCACCCTGTCGATTCATTCATTTCCTCTGTCCCTCAGACAAAACATTTGATGCAACCAGGACTCAGTTTCAACACAGCTGCGTTCTTATAGCAGGACAAATGAGAGCTCAGCGCGTCTGGATGCTACACGGCTTTCGTTTGCACAGAAAGCCCGTATGAGTCATGGCATGTGTTGGGCTGCAAACCGAAACAAACCAGTTTGTTAAACCAGCATGAGCACACCGACTATTTTATTTTAGGAGCAGATGAAGACCACCTGTCTTACGGTTTTAGTTTTTGCTATTCTTTAATCAATGTTTCCTTTTTTAAAGAATCTTGTTCCCTGAGATGTAACGTCCTGCTGGTTTTCATTCTACTGCCTTAATCACACACTGATTAAGACCTGGGGACACCGAGTGAATGAAATGAAGAGCAATCAACTAGCTGGCAGGACAGAGAAGCAGCACAGAAATTCAAGAGAACCAAAAGTATCTATGGTGCACCTGGGAGCTGCTCATTTCCAGACTGTGGATCAGTTTTTCCCAGCGCTGGGCGAAGTTGTCCAGTCTGGCCTCCAGTTTGCTGGCCACCTCTTTGTTCCTGACACTGGACAGCAGGTCCTGGCTCATGGAGCACAGCTTGTCCATGGCGGGACGCTTCGCCTCCATGTCTGCCTTCACCGTCTGGAGGAGCACGCGTACACAAACGCACACATACACAACATATGCTGTGGATTTAAGGCACCAACGTCGCTTCATGGATGTTTTGTCGTTTAAAAAAAAAAAAAAAAAGATAACAAAAGGAGATCTGTTGCAGGGAGACTCACGGCAAGACGACGGAGGCAGGCCGCCATCTCCGCCTGGTCCTTCAGGTTGGACGTCTTGATGGAGCGAACGAGCTCCTCTTTCTGAGTCAGCCAGGAGTCAAATAAGCACTGTGAGGAAGGAGGAGAGGAGAGATTAGAAGAGGAGGTCAAGGGGGGAAAGAAGGGAAATGAGGAGACAGGAGCAGAGAGAAATCTAAGTTTGATGGAGGTGCACTTGCAGCCATTGTCTCCTGTTGCTACAGACAGCTCCTGACTGCAGTATCCTCCTCAGGCCTATTGTCAGTGACAGCATCTCTCCCTCTGCCCAGGATTACAATGGGAACATTTCCTTAATCAGCGCACGGACAGTTCATTTACAGCCAGAGCCTGGGGCGATACTTGAACAGCATTTAGGCAGAGAACAGGGAAAATTGAATTCAATGTATTTCCTGATGTTCTGAATAATTAATCAAATTAAATTTGGCTCTCGTGGATGTCTGGAAGCCATTGTAGCCAATGATCTCTCATTAGAAAACACATTGGAGAGGTTGTAACTGGGTAATCGCATTTCATCAAATAGGCCCTTGATGCCTATACTCATACATTTTGGCCATATTATACACAATGTAAATACTGTATATACAACATGCACAGACTTTAATTGTGTGTTATGGATAAACAGTATCAGGAAAACAATCACTCCCATTTATGTCTCTAAATGATGACAAATAATACTGACATAGCACTTTTAGAGCCTCAGCATAATAAATCAAACAGGAAACAAAAACTGAGTACGACCCTGAGGGCGGCAACGCAAATCCATCTTATGGCTTTTAATTAAAAGCGATCAGTTAATCATGTATAATCTGATGTTGTGATTTTAGCTTCCTCTATTATTAATGACAGAACATGAGCAAATCAGACGTCCTGACACATTTAATTTCCTTCACGTTCCTTCAGGTACCTTAAAAACACTGATGAGGGACGGAGAAGATAAGCACCGTTTCTAATAGGAAGTGATAAATATGTGATTATTTTAAAGATTATATCAACAACTTTACGATGATTATGATTCAGTTCAGTCCAGATTCTGCTTTGTGAAATTCCTACTGACTTTTTTTTTTTTATCCTGCTCCATCATCAGGCCAAAGTTTTAATTAATCCAATACTTTGGTTTATGACCTAATACCTGCAAAAGTATCTGAATGAATCTGAAGTCTGTTCAGCTTGAATTGCTTCTCTGAGCGTGCAGAACGTGGGAGTAAACAGGATCTGGGTGATCTAATCTCATTATACAGGCAGGAAATACTGATGTGAACCTGCCTCAGCTGCACACACACACACACACACACACACACACACACACACACACACACACACACACACACACACACACACACACACACACACACACACACACACACACACACACACACACACACACACACACACACACACACACACACACACAGACGCTCGCTCTTACCTGTTCATTAGTGAAGTGCTGCCATTTCAGTAAGATCTCTTGAAGCAGAATCCAGCGTTCTTCTGTCCATCTACAAATGGCTGCCCAGCGGTCACCTAGCACCTGCACACACACACACACACACACACACACACACACACACACACACACACACACACACACACACACACACACACACACACACACACACACACACACACACACACACACACACACACACACAGCACACATCATCTATTAATGAATCCTTATTAAATAATTTCACCAGAGGAACTGAAACATCTTTATCACATCCCCTCAAAGGCTGATAGATTCATATTTTCACTTGCCAGTTTAATTTTCTCAGCTGCCAGAGACACCATTTGATTTGTGTTCCTCTCTCTCCCAGAGGGACGGAGCCGATCATGATTGTGGAAGGCCATGAAATTTCGGAGACGTCGACCGAAATACCTCTAACGATCTGGAGGTTTTGTAAATTGAGATGCTATTTGAGCTTCCTTTTTATTGTATTATTCAGGCACAGTATTTAACCAGAAGTATGGGGACAGCCCTGTCAATTAAATGCTATAAATTAGGCGGTATTTAATTTTAAAAGGCGTTCAGTGAGAATTAGATTTCACAATTAGATTCCCAGTTTATAATGTGATTCTTCCAAACAACTGCAATCTATAGAAGCAGATAGTTTCCATTTCTCTTTCCTGTCTTTCGGCTTCAGATGCTCTGAGCTGTAAAAGTTCATTTTTCACGACTCGCTTGTATCGGCATATTGGCAGCTGGATGTTAGCTGAGTAAAATGGGAGAGACATTCTTCCGTTCCATTTCACTTGTGAAGACAAAAGATACAGTAAGTCCACATTGAACAAAGTCATCAGAGTGACAGACAGAAGGGGGGGGGGGAGGAAATGAAAGGACAATGAGATGCAGAAAAGGGAGAGACAAGCGAGTGGCTGAAGACAGAGAGGCTCAGCAGGTTAATCTTAAGATGAATGGCCTGTAATCAATCAAGTGACAGTTCAACGGCGGGGAGAAACCGGGGAGAAACCAGGGAGAAACCAGGGAGGGCACCTTCTATTTGCATTTTTACGTTCCAATGTTCTCTCTCATCCACTTATCTCTATCATCTTGTGTTTATTCTTTTTTTTCTTTCTTAAGTGCACTGCAGGGAAACAACAGGAGCATCAGTTGCATTAGGGTCTCAAATGCAACCCAAACCGATGCATTGTTACTGCTTAATATGAGTTGGGGAATTCAAGATTCGTGCAGCATTAGTATTTCTTTTCTTTGAAAGTGGAAGGAGTTTTCGACTAAAAGCTCATTCTCAGCTAATCTACTTTCAGTACAGAGGAGCTTACTTTTATCAACAGCCCCTCAAACACGTTCGCCTCAAGGAAGAGTTTCAGTGGCATCCAATTATCCAAATTTCTTCATTTCCTATGAGTCTGTATCTCCAGCTCTGCCTAAATCTACCCCGGCCCGCTCGCCGCCACCCTCCCCCCAAAAGATAACAGATTGAGCTTCCCAAGATGGAATCACCGCGACCTCTCTCTTTTCTCCTCACACCAGCTTCTTATTTCCCACCAAATCGTCTCTCCATCGCGGTTCACAGTTCGTATGCAGCTCGGCTCGGACGTCTCAGCGCGGCCTTCGTGCTAAAATATCTTCTATTTGGCGCATGGATGGATTATCGTGGTCACGGACCTTGAAGCCGGATCCAGTTTTAATGCAGACATCAGGAAATGTAACAGTGACCATAATCCAGCATCCACAATGCTGTGGACTCAGGCTCATTGTTGACACATCAGTAGTTCTTTGGTACCAACCTGTCATGTACTGTATTAAAAGCTGGCTTTGAGTGCATATTCTCACATTTGCACCTATGCCTGTTGTCTTAACCTGTATAGTATACTGTACATAGTATTATTTCATCAATAAAGGGATTGAATAAAGCATTCTGATTCTGATTATTCAAATTCCAATAGAAAGTTCTTATATATTTTCTCTTGCAGATCAGCTATTAAATTTGAATGCGATGCGAAGACAGTGATAATGTGACGGTGCTTCGGCCAGGAGCTGCAATTAAACCAAGCATATACTGTAAGGCAGCATTAGAAATCAGTTGCCGCAGCTTTAATATATTTCAGCTTTATTCTGTGCAATGTGTGGAAGTTAACAAGGGGAACTTAGCCCATACATCAGAGGCTAAGACAAGCGTGGAGAATTAACAGCACAAACTGGCTCCTGGTAGGAGTCTGTGTGATGATAACCTACAGAGTAAACAAAATCAGCAGAGAGCTACAACACAGAGGCATCCCTCGCTGGCTAGGTCTAATTACTGCCCACCACCAAAGACAAAACTATTTCCTGTTCAATCTATTTTACCCAAGAAACAACAACCAGTGTGCTGAGCCAACTCCCACCGAGAGAGAGCGGGTGAGCGAGTGAGAGGACGAGGGAGTAATGAGTGCATGGAGAGAGAAATGTTTTCAAGAGGAGATGAAAATCAGCCCATGAGGTGTTTTGTCGGTGAAATTACCCCGATGCTCTGTGTAATCAGCCGAGCGTTAGAGGTGAGCGCGCTGAACACAGTCTTCTTTGTGTGTGTCCTAACCTGAAGTTTGCTCTCCAAGGCGGCGGTGGCGCTGTCTCCCGTGTTCTCATCCACCACCACCACCATGTGGGTCAGAGAGTTCACCCTCACCTGCTCCATCTCCAGGTCCTCCTGCAGGAGCTGCATCACAGGGCCAAAAAAAACCAACATGTTTTAATGACAGCGATTTAACGTCACAATTTAGCATCGCAGGAGTTCATACAAGTCTCGACAGGGTTGCAACTAACGAACACTGCTGAGCCCAAACTTCAGCTTCTTCAAATTTTCTTAGGTATTTCATTCCAACATGAAAATGACTGAATGTATTTAGATGTTATTTTATAACTGCACTGTGTAAATGACTGAAACAAGAGCCTCGATTGAGAAAACAAAATCGCTGCTACAGATGTAAAAAAAAAAAGAGTCTAAAATCTCCAACGTTTCTCTGAAAGCATCCACTTAAAATGATTTCTGCACTGGCTGCAATTGCAGTCAGAGTGAGTTTACAGATTGCAGGACGGGAGGAAATAGTGCCTGAGCCTCCTCTGTCTGTCTCTGTGGTAAGACTAAGATTTCTAAGAGGATGATGGTGTGTTTTTTTTTTTTTTTTAATGTGTCCTATCTCTTGGGGTAATTTAGCTAGTCAGAGCCCATTTTCCATTTTAAGTGACCCTACTGTCGACGCATCATAGTCATCAGTGCTCCCAGGAAGAGCTAATTCACTGGTCAAATGTTTAGCAGTGAATTTAATTTCAGCGGCTCCTACAGTAAGTGCTGACGTCGGCTGGTCGGCGTTTCTCCTCTCTGCGGGATCGTTTCCTTGAATGTAGTCTAACAGAGCTTCCTGCTGTGAGTTTTAACAAAGTAATTTCAAAGCTTTTTAGTCATCAGAGATCTTTAAATCTGCCACATGAACAGATGGGACTTAAAATGGGCGCAGCGCCTCACACGTAGTGCAATCAATTATGTCTCTGTTGAGATTTATGATTCCTCCTAGGAAACAGCAGCTGGCAAAGACACCTGACCACAAGGTAAATTTAGCAGTTGCTCCGGAGCTTTAAGTCCAATCAGAAGGAAGTTCATGAAAATGTACTTTATGCGCATTTAATAAGCTTCTTGTCTATGTTGGCAGATGATATTCATGACGTTGAAAACATCAGATTTCATTTTAGATAGTGATAATATGAAGAGTAAGAACTTTATTTGTGTCGCAAATTAATTAGCTAACTTACTGGATAAGGCTTAAATGTAGCCTGAAAGCATCGTATCAGCCTGAATTAGTTAGACGACAGTTCTGAGGCCAGCAGTTTCCCACCTTGTGCTCTTCCACTTGGTGCTTGATGTCCTCCAGATCAGGACCCAGTGGCTGAGCCCCCATTCTCTTAATCCGTGCCTCTGTCACATCCAACCAGTCTGTGAGCTGCTGCAACTGCTGGTGCTGCAGGTCCATCAGGACCTCATGGAGTCTGGGAGTGGGAGACAATTCAGTGAGCTGTCACTAACATGTTGATACCTCAGGCTTAGGTGTTATCAAAAACAGAGTCTTGCTCAAGAGCAGTTCAGAAGGGCAGGTTAGGCTACAAATGCTAGCGCCCCAAGCAGTGACTACCGCTGATTTAAATGGAAAAAGCCACCCATCCTGCTCTTTTATCCACCCCTGCCTTATAACACACCCTTGCTATCTTGTCTAAGAGGTATTTGGTGGCTGAGGCCATGTCTGCACAGCTTTGTGCTTCAATCAACAAGATTATCAAAGGAGATAGCTGAACAGTTAATTAAATTTGCCTCGGTGTCAGTTATCATTTCATTCACCATAATTAAAAAGGCCGCTGTTCTTTGTGTCCATAAAAAGTTGGCATTTGTGGGGGTTTTCATTCACAGTGAGGAGATGAAACTTTATTCTTAGGCCTAAATTAACACAGGAAAAAGAATGTGAAATCATTTTGGCCTGTGTTATTCATTAAAGTTTCGTGTTGGATATCACACGTGTGCTTGAACTCTTCTTTTTACTCTTTAATCTTTCTTGATATACTTAATCATATATTTGGGATGGTAATCAGCCTCTTTTGCAGAACACCTGATAGTTAGCCACTATTTTAGCATGCTGACATGCTGAAATTTGCTAAAACAAGCAGAAGTTGATGGGCATCTTGCAGGTATTTGGTCAAAATACCTCAAAGAAATTACAATAGATCCTGACAGGAACATAAATATTAGCACCAAATTACAAAACAATCCAACCTAAAACCGTATCTACCTGCTCTGTCTTTCCATGCTAGACACTCTCAGGTGCTCCCATCGGGAGTTCAGGAGGTTCATCTGCTCCCTGATTTCCGAGTCCTCCTCCTCGCTCAGGTTCCCCTCCCCCAGCAGGGCGGCGCCAGCCCGGAGGACCCGGCCCACACTGCCCTGGTGGGTGGTCAGCTCCACCATGTACCCCTGGTGAGAGACAGAACCAAGCATTTCACACACATACTCCCCATGATTCCACTCGTTTGATCTAATTGCTACTTCAAAAGAAGAGTGCCTCACACCACTACTCCCACTCCCCTTTTCATTCACTTTCACAGCTCTCAAAATACATTTTGACCCCTTACCTTCACACTTAATCTATTTTCTCCAAGCACTTAACTTTTATTTGATCCTTCTTGGTTCCAACACACCAAAATGGTCAGGGTTAATTTAATTTTGAGAGCATAAAAGTCGATAGTGGGCCAGCGGTCCAGTTAATTCAGAGTTAATTCAGCACTTAGAGTTAGGTTTGAAACAGCTGCTATGTGCTGTATCAGCTCTGTGATTGGGAAAACAATATAAAACTGCATACATTCATTCAAAATAGGATGCAAAGACTGGAATTTCTCACTGTTGGGGACATTAGGGGAGTCACATCCTACTCTTTTATGGACCCTGGAATTACTGAAAATGTCATTTCTCCGTCACAGTTTATTCATATTTTATTCTGTTTCATGTTCTGCTTTTTGCAGATGTTTGTCTGCCTTCAAAGAACAAAAAGCCGGAATTGCTTTTTGGCGATGGGCCACTTTACTCTCATTCAATCTTTTCAAGCCTGGGCATCTTTTCTCGAGCCGCACAATTTCCCTACTTATGTTGTTATGGACATGCTACGATGTTATGGATTGGTGGTGACTATTACTTTAACTTCTTTGTTGTTTTGTCGTTTGCCTATGCAACACTGACATAAAGAGTAAAAATCTGTGTAGATTTATTTTTCTTTGTTCATAGCTACCATCAGAGGCACATTATTGCTGCTCTATTACCACTGAGAGAAACTGTTATCTTTGAATATCTAACATCTCATTACAGCATCATGCTCTCTCTCTGGCAAACGCATCAGTGTATTATCAAAGGGATGCTCTGTTGAGGAAAAAATACTTATATATATAGAATAACTTGTTACAGGCTTGTAATATTACCAGTGTGTCACTGCTCTTTATGAAGAGATTTTAAAGAGTTATTCCAGGAATTTCACTTTATCAAATGGGTCCTGTGGGAACACAAAAAGCTGTACTGACTATAACCAATAATTCCCCCCCGTTGTTGTACACCAGGACTTCACTGCGCCAGCTCTCACCTCATGTGTGTGGAACTGCTCCTTCACCTCCTCCACATTGTTGGAGATGGGAGGCTGACCCTGGAGGCCATCTTCAGCCGACAGCAGCCACGTCAACACCTTAATATTCAAATTAATTATGAATAGAATTAGCATATACGTCTGGCAATATTCTGTTTCTTTCTTGCACATATCGTCCAAAAGAGTGAACTTTATGTAGTCCTATGTTTTGCATGTATTGTATCCAAGTGTGCACTTTATTGTGCACATATTGTCTTAAACTGTGCACTTTATGTAGTCCTATTTTTTGCACATATCTCCAATTGTGCACATATTGTCTTAAACTGTGCACTTTATGTAGTCCTATGTTTTGCACGTATTGTATCGAAGTGTGCACTTTATTGTGCACATATTGTCTTAAACTGTGCACTTTATGTAGTCCTATGTTTTGCACATATTGTCTCCAATTGTGCACTTTATTGTGCACATATCGTCTTAAACTGTACACTTTATGTAATTCTACATTTTGCACATATTGTCTTCAACTGTGCACTTTATGTAATCCTATGTTATTATTAGCAACATGGTCCTGCAGGAACTTTGTTTCATCTCACAGTGTACATGGTTTAAATGACAATAAAGCTCTCATTGGTTCCTACTGACTTTTAAAAACACCTCACAACTATATAGTATTATTATTAAAAAAGTCTCAGAGGTCTCCTAAAACAGCTGCTCACTGTAGTTTTTAATCAAACATTACTTAAAGCAGAGGAAATAGGGAATTTGTTGGGGCCTATTTTCACCAGTAGATTAATCCACATTTGATGCTCCAGTGAGTATTTGTAACAGCAAGATGGTGCATGAGGGAGTGAGTGAAAATAAACGGCAGGGTGTGTGTTCATTGATGGGTTTTTTATAGTTTTTTGGACAACAATGGAGCTCTATGGCACAGAGGAAAAAGATTTGTCAGGCTTTGATATAAACACAGTTGTTGTTTTTTTTGTAGGACAAATTGTTGATTTGAGTCTCCACCTGGGATTTATTGACTGTAAGAAAATTCCAAAATATCACCAGACTTCACTTTAACAGAAGTAGACAGAAATACATGGAATATAAAACATTAACAGCGCCAGAATACCATACCTCCTCCAGTGCAGCCTGGTAGCTCTCCAGGCTAGTGGAGCCTGGAGGCAGAGGACTGAGGCCCCGCTGTAGCTCCTCTTGGCCGGGACTTAGGAACTAAAGAGGGAAGGGATGCATGGGGGTGTTATTGTGGTGAGGGATATGACGGTAAGCAGAGGAATAGAGGGTGTCAGGGTTGGACAAAAAAAAAAAAAAGGGTTGAGATGTGGGGGTAATGAGGGAAGGAGAGGAGGAGAGGAGTGGAAGAAACAGACAGCATATTAGAAGTGAGAATGGGAGGCAGGGAGGGAGAGAGACGAGAAGAGGAAAAAAACAGGCAGCATGAAAGAAAGGTGGGAGACAGAGAAGATAGAGTGAGATGAGGAGAGGCCTGTTAGTGTTAGCCATTACCGGTGCCGACAAGCAGTTCTGGCCTTTGTCCAACCTTAACAAGTTGTCCTCTTTTGTCCTCTCTCCGGGACTCTCTCTCTCTCTCTCTCTGTCTCTTTCTTCCTCTCTCCCCATATCTCTCTGTGTGCTCACTACTGATCTGGACACTAACAACGTCTCTTTTTATCTCGGCTCCACGCTCCTCCTCTCACTCCATTCTTCTCTCTGGTAATGAGGTCCTGAAAAGATACACAAGGCCCAATCCGAGCTGCTGATAACTGTCCTGCCTCAGTTAGCGCACTTCTCTCTTTGTGCCAGTTTCGTATCTGATGGCAGACTCAGATAGTCTGCAGTCCTTAACAGTCTGGAACATGCACTTTATTTTAAATTCTACCTTTATGTCGTCTAACATGAGGCAGACTGAAGACAGCCCATTGTAAAATGTAATCTCTGTTCCTCATTGTCTTGAAAGGAAACTTTGTTTCGATGAGACAGGCTCCTGCTTTACATCCTGCATGTCACAGACCAGTGGTTGAGCTCGAATGGAGCTTACAGTATCAGACAAATTATCTTCTCCTTTTGCGATGCCTTTCAGGTGGCAGCCACTTCGAGTCGAGCATCCGAAACAGTTTCTGACGAATGAAGTCAGAGCAAATTATGGGCCACATTTGGTCACACAGCCCTGGGTGACAGGCCTTAAAGATGCATCTGAACATCTTGGAACATCATGATTTGGATTAGTTGTATAGGTGTATAGTAACTCTGTGATCCAAGGTGTGTAGGAGCTGTATTTAAAAGATAAGAGACAAACTTGCCTGTTAGTTTGTGCTTGTTTGTGAAGTACAGAGCAACACTTCGGTAAGAGAACCGGAAAATGTGTTTATCTTCTTTGTTGCTAAGACGTATTGGAAAAGATTGATACCACAGAGACCCGTTAAGCATAGTTCATTACCATTTCTGAATCACATCAACAGCCAAATACATTTGAGATTATGAATAAAATGAAAACAGAATGTGACTGACTGTCACAATGCAAGAAATGTCCACCTTAACGAGCCCCGTGGTTCGTAACTCCATCATAAATGTGTTGTTTTTTTTCCCCACCGCAAACTTTAAACGTCTGACAAACATTCAACCGTTCAGGTTGTCAGAGGTACGAAGGTACAAGATCTGAGAATAGAATGATCAAATTTTTTTTTTTAAATACACACACATGCAGCTGTTGGAAGAGTTCTTTCTGCAGCAGCAGGCTCGGTATGATGGACATTTCTTTTTTCTTTTTTTTTTTGATGACAAAGGCGAACAAGGGAAGACAAAACAACAGGTGTGCAGCCGATGCATGCACCGACAGACGAACAATTGGCGTGGGGTGTTAGCGTTGCAAGACACGGACCTGATCAGTAAAACGCCTCCTCTTTTGCTCGGGCGACTTGACATATGCAGCATGGGTGTAGGCATAGCTTTTATAGCGAGGCTGAGGGGAGGGGCTCCGCACTCGCCCCTGAGCCACACTCACCGTGATCTGAGAGAGAGATGGAGAGAACAGGACAGAGAAAGAGTCGGCAGGTGGGGTAGGGAAGCCCAGAAAAGAGAGGAGGAGGGAATAAGAGAGGCGAAAGAATGCAAAACATAGAGCGAGAGATCAAAAAAGCCAAATGACACGCAGGTAGAGGAAGCAGAAAATGAAGAAGCAATGTGCCAGAAAGTTAGAAGGAAGGAAATAAAGGGACAGGAAAAAGGGGACAGGGAGAGGAGTGGTGTGAATTTAAGAGGAGGAGGGATGAGAGAGAAAAGCAGAAAAGAGGAGAAAAAACATGAATATTCACACATAAGCGCCGTTTCCATCCAAATGTCGAGCAAATTTTAGGTGAACTTTTCGAAAAGGCAAAAAATAAAGAATGAAATAGTAGTGCTGAGAAACACATTTATGTGAAAAAATGAAGTCGTATTTCCCTCTTTATTCATTGGCTCATGCTGTCTGAAGGTGAAAACAGAGAAATACTGCAACAAACTCAACTGTATGAGACTGTCTGATAATTATAAACCCCAAAGTCACATGAACTCTTTTTTTGACTTAATGTTTTACTTTACAATGCAGGGGAGTAAAAAACACTCTATTTTCCTCCTAAATATAGCGGATCTGATGTATAAGCTAGCGTAAAATCAAAGACTCAAGAATAATACGTATAATTCAGCACCTAAAATGAACTTCTTTACTTTCCACTACTAGTGAAAAAGTGTTTTGTGAAGACACTGGAGCAGTAATCTGATTATTCACAAGTCCTTGGATGGAAACCCAGCTACAGATAATGCAGACATGATGAGAGAGACAGAAAGAACAGATGTGTTATGCAGAGGGTGGAGACAGAATGAACAACAGCCAAGACTCAAAAACTGATGTTGCGAGCAGCCCCAGCTCCTCCAGATCCACAGAACCCACCCAGACACCGACGGCTTCCCCGACCCACTCTGTGTCACCAGCTCGGACTCTGTGTTCTCTCCTGGAGGAGTGATGACTGGCCTGTTTGGCATCGACATCCTGCCCTCACCCTCGGATGCATTCCAAACTAGCAGCAGCTCTGTAACACTGCAGTCAGCAAATTCACAGTCATCTGTCATTTATCAGCGATGAGAGCTCATTAAGCGGTTTCAGTGTTGAGATGCTACCGCTAAATGCTACTGCTTTAACCAGACAGTGTCCACATGCTTTCACTCTTGATATGAACAGTGTGGGTGACATTTTTACGATAACAAACCACACAAATGCGACACCGGAACATCATTATTAAAGGTGAAATTTGTGTTTGCAGTTTAGGATTTCACCTTTAAAATCACGCAGTAGTCGACCTGCACAGATGTCTAACGACTATTATTATTTTGCTTGCATCAATAACCTTTAATCGAGACTCATTCTCCAAATTTATTCGACCAAAAAATGCGTCAGGGTACGCCGCTGCACCGCTGCATGTCAACCATTCCACCACGGATATCATGAAAGTTTAATCTCTCCCCCAGTCTCGTCTCTTTTTCCTCAGCCATCAATCTCCTCTTTCACCTCTATCCTCCGTCTCTCTCTTCTTCTTCTTTTCACCTGTCATTCTTTCCTCTGCCCGTCTTGCACTCCTGTTTTACCCTCAGACGTCTCTCTTTTAAGGTAGCTTAGGTGCGTTTCTTGGTATAAAGAGCAGGCGGACAGCCAGAGGCGACTCAGCCCTGGATCAAATGGTTGCTGGCATATAACCCTAAGCATCTGCTTCCACCTTCTGCAACATCAGACAGGTGAGGCTTTAGTGCATCAGATAATATCAGAGAAAAAGATGGTTTTGTCTACTGTAAAGCAATTATCTCAGACTTTGTATTGAGTATTTTTCCCCCCAGTTTTTTTCCATGCACAATCTCTCTTCCTCCCCGTGTCCCAGGTGGTGCGAGTATGGTGTCGATGTAAGGAGGTGGTGATAGCGCCGCTTTGATGATGACAGATGAGGGAGGAGGCTGATAATAGTCGCTGTCAGTAACTTTTTTTTCCCCCTTCCTCCCATCCTTGCTTGTTTTATTGCCATCTGACTTGTTCCTCGCACTGCCTTTCTGTCTGGTCTATCTCACTCGTCACCCCTCACCACCACCTGCTCATCTCTCTGTACATCTTTATGTATCTTTACACCCGTCTCTCTCTCTCTCTCTCTCTCTCTCTCTCTCTCTCTCTCTCTCTTGGTGTGTCTGATTCCCAGAAGGAAGACGCCTGCAGTTTTTTTTCTCCGCTCTCAGACAGAGCGCTGATGAAGGGGAGGGGTTGATGTGGCCATTAAACAGAGTGAGATAATAATATTACCAGCCATTATTCCAGGAAGCTCACTCCATCCTGTTGCACGATAGCGTGACTCTGGCCGCAGCTTAACTCGACCTCTAAAGGTCAGCGCAGGTCGATCTAATTTGCGACTTGAGCGTCGGCTGATTCTTTATTACGCTTTCATTCTGTCTAAATTCGGCCGTCAGCTTTCATTCCGATGCCCACAAATTGTGGTTACTGAGAGAATGAGACAGGCTTGCCCCTGATAGGTGACTACAACTCCCCACATTATCGCAGAACAAGCATGTTCCTTAGTGAGGGAAAGAACGCCTGCTTGCCTTTCTGCCTCCGAGACTCCAACCCAAACATCTGGCTGTAAATGGATGGATGAGTGGATGAACGGACGGATGGATGGTGATGGAATAGATGCTGAATGGAGTTTAAAACTCAGGTGCAACCTTTAATAAAGTAGCTTTGACTGATGTGTCAAATTATCAGAGTTATGTAATGTTTTTTTCCCCCACATATTTTCCCTTTTTCATACATTTTCATACATTTCTCCAACATTGGCACAAGGGGCATTAAGTCAAGACGGCTTCTTGCACTGCAGAGATATTATACATCTGTTCTGACTCGACTACCTGAAATGATCTTTTCCTAACGAATACAATTTCAGGAGCAGCGAAGCTCATGTTTTTTGGACACTCAGTGCCAAAACCTCCGCTGATACGATCATTTGACATAAATTCGCCACAGTTTCCCCTCTTAATCATGTATTGTGATTAAAGTGGTCGGGATAATCTGCTCACTGCTGGCTCCAGGAAACCTGCTCTCAGTTTGTGGTACCACTGAGAATAAAATATGCTATCAAATGCCTCATTATCCAATTAATCATTAAAAAGCAGAATCCAAAAAGTGTTTCTTTTCTTTTTAACCATGCTTGTGAGCCTGGTGGTTAGCACCGTAATGTAATTTTGCAGAAGTACAGGGAAAGAGGGAGTCTCAAATCTCCCCTAATCTCTTTTTTTACTGCTTACAGAGATGTAAAACTGAAGTGTCTCTACATTAATGCCGAAACATGACCCTTTATTATCAAATTTATCCTCAAAGATATCCAAATCTCTGCAGAATTCCTTTAATTAATTCTGCTCTTGGTGTTGCTACAGTACAGCGCTGATTTAAGACAAGTCAGAGGACATTAGAGACCGTGCATCACCCCCCTCGGTTTCTTTCATCCCCTTAAGATTCACTCAAAATGCGACAACAGAGAGAGGGTCCGGCTGGGAATTTCACAAGCCCACTTAGTAATCTTGATAAAGTGTCAGGATGGCAGGGGTAGCAGGAGGAGAGTGTTGATGCTTCAAAGGAGGGAAAAAAAATCATTTTGATGCTGGGTTAGATAATCCTCTTCTGGGGCTGATAATATGCTGTGTATAAACAACTGCAGCCATTTAGCTGTATAATATGCAATACTATAGAGCCAACTTGAGCATTATCATTTAGCGTGGGCGCTGACTAAACAACAAAGCAATTAAATATGACAAAGAAGCACCAGAGATCAAGCTAAGCACAAACACAACACATGCAGAGCAAAGGCTCGGGGGGGGAAAAAACGGAATGGCTTCTTGAATGATGACACAATGACAAGAATCACTGGTGTGACGATGCCACTGTCACCATACACTCAAACCAGACATTCAGAAATTACAGGACACATACAGGAAGAGTCTAAATGTTCATGTGACATCACTCCTGTGATGAGTTAAAAAGTTATGACATCATTGCGGAAGCATTGTCAGGTGACTAATGAGCCGCGTCAGTGATGGATTGTCTTATTTTGAGGATGAGAGAAGCCTGATGGCTGCCTCCTCTTCTTTTGTGGAATCCTCTATTAAATTTCCTCGCCGGTTTTAGCATTAATCAGATGGAGAATAAGAATGCATGTCTGTTGTTTGGTGACATGTTTGCTTCAAGTACAGACAGTTATTGCTGCAGGGGGGGAAACATCTTTTCGTAGACCGATCTGAGGTCAGTCTCCTCAGAAGCCCCGTAATGGGCTCATTCACAGTTTCATTTAACAGATTTCCTTTTCTTTATGTGTAAGAAATGACAATAAGGTGACTCAGTCAGCCCCTCTCTGCGTTTCACGGTGATGCTAGGCTTCACGTTAATCCGATGGCATTCAGTTCGGGCAGTGAAATGTTGCATCAGGTCAGTCCGTAGTGAGAACGCAGCAGTGACTCATTCAGACATGAGACAGACGTGTTAAAACCGCCCTGACATTTACATATAATGGTGCATGTATTAAGTGGCTTTAGTGATATTATCTATAGACTCCAACCGTCACGAGCGACTTCGGTTTTAAAGATGAAAACATTTTACTTAAAGCAGCAAAAGAGGGCGAATGTGTGTGTGTGTGTGTGTGTGTGTGTGTGTGTGTGTGTGTGTGTGTGTGTGTGTGTGTGTGTGTGTGTGTGTGTGTGTGTGTGTGTGTCTGTGTGTGTGTGTGTGTGTGAGTGGCTAACCTGCTGGGAAAAGCGCTGCTGGGTCTGGATCTGGTAGTGCTCCTCCGTTGTCACCAGGGTGACGCCCGCCGAGGCTGCCCGTGGCAGCGTCTCCACCTCTTTGATGGCTTCTATGGAGATGCTTTGGGGGAGCACCTGGAAGAGCGACGTCACGTACATGATGACACTCTTCTTGTCAGGGTGAGGCACCGCCACATCTGCGGAGCAGAAGAGGAAGTTCTAAAATGAGAAGATTTCTCACAGACTTATGGATCAGAATTAAATTGGTTTCCCAAGTCTACTTCAGGAATTAGAAAAGTGGCTTAAACATCTGTATTATTTATTCACTCTATTTCAGCTGTTTCATTTATAGATGGCTGAAAAACAAACAAACATGGAAAGCAGGCCAAAATGGAGAAAATTATGAAATAACATTTGTATCTGTGGCTTGATAGAAGCAGGCAAATAAATCTTGAGGTATTAAAAAACAATCCAGCTGAACCATTAGTCAACTAGATGACGTGAATATTTGCTGGTTTCCTTCGTCCTCTATTATAGTCAACTGAGTATTTTTGGGGTTTTGGACTATCGGTCCAACAAAGGTTAACTAAAGGGTAACTTTTCAGTATATTGTGACATATTAAATATAAAAAATAATATACAAATGTATCACCCTGCAGGGTGATAAAAAAATACATATATATAAAAATAAATATAAAATTATTCAGGAAAATTATTTTCAGGATGATCAATAATGAAAATAATAGAAAGCAAATAAAACATTTCAGTTGGGGAAGTTCAGTAAGGCATCCAAGAGGCTGCAGGGTGATGCAACAAACAGTTTGTAGGCTGCAAAAGCATATTTTAGTCATTTTTCTCAACTTTTTTAGGCTGCGTTTATGGCCCAGAGCATCAGTCGGCCTGTCAGCCCTGAATATTACAGCTAAATTAAGTCAGAGCAAACTTCTCGGGTGCAGGAGAAAAAAAAGTAACAGACCGATGGTTTCAGAGAGGGTGGCTAAGAGCCTGTGGCCCAGCCAGTCAGCCCGGGGCCAAAGTAATAGAGACAGAAGACAGCGAAACAAAGCAGATAAATGAACACCGAAAGGTGCTGAGGCACAGATAGAGAGGGGAGAGAAGGAGGAGAGGGTGAGGCGAAGGAGAGCAGAAGGAAAGAGGCAATACAGACGTGCAAGGAAGAAATGGCGTGCAAACGAACTGATGGCTGTGGGTCCGTGAAGAGATGGATGTGTAGAGAAAGGTTAGCTCATGACTGTAGGAATAATGAACAGGAGAGAGGAGGACGAGCGATGACACCGGAGAGTGAAAAGAAACAAAAGACAGGAGGAGAAAAGTCGCCAGACACGAAGATATAAGGAGAAAGATACGAGTGTGTGTATGATGCATAAAGCTGGAGTCGTAGTTCTGAGGATCCTCCTGTTCGTCTGAGGAAGACTAACAGCTCCATAAATTAAGACACCACCCGCAAGCGATCACACATGCCTCTCTTGTTTTAGTCCACTCTTCTTTCCATACAACGATCTCAGTTTGAATCAATTTCATGTAGACTCTGTGCATTTGTGTGAGAGAGAGAGAGCACAGAACAGATCCTGAGCACCACTCAGCCTGCAGCTCAATATTTCACAGCAGACAGGCATCGGTTTGTGAGAGCAGCTCGTTTCTGAGTCTGCTCGGTCATTTTTCTGCAGCTGTTTGGGCTTCAGACCACTTGACACTGGAAGAGGCTGCTTTGCCAGCCGTCCCTGAGGAGCAAGCTGCAACCACACACAGACACATCTTTCTGAATGCACTGTGATTCGGCTACCATACGACGAGACAGGACAACATGCGGTTTACATATTTGATTCCTTAAATGCCCCATCGTCTCAAAATTGTGTCTATTTTTTAGATTTTAAATTGTGTCTATTCTCTGTGAACAAACACTGTGGAACTGTGATTAGTTTGGATTAAAATAGCCTCTCAAAAGATGCAGCAGAAAATATTTGGTTTCGATAGTAATTTTTGGATTATTACCGAGAAATTGCATCCTTCTACAAAACAACAAACTTCACGACTTCTCCAAGTTGCTGCAGGCCACGTTAGGTCGGATGAAAGTTCCGTAGCTCGCTATTGAGAAACACGTCTAACAAATAGTCCATAGTTTGCTGATGTGTTCAAAGACTTCATGACTTTACCCTGGTCAAAAATACATTCTCTGGCAGTAGTCCTTCTCATGCAAAGAAGTGATTAAACTGAAAGAAGAAAGAGACATAAAGAAAACCAAAAAACCCCAAAAGGGAACATGGCTGAAGTCTGCGGTTATACCAAAGCATCCATCGTGGTTGGGGCGACGCTGAGGCTGCTGCTGTCCTCACAGACGATGTGCTTTTTCAAAGCAGTAAACGTCAAACAAGTGTCCACTTTCCCAAATCCTGACAGCCCTTATTTGCTGCGATGGGAGCCATTAAAAACTCAGGCAAACACAACTTGAAATCCTTTCACAGCACAAGAAAATATCGAAAAAGCCCAGGTGGGGGGGTTGGGGTGGGGGTGGGGGGTTAATGGTATTTTGAGCATGCAGCATAATAATACAAGCTCACCCCACTTGCTCTAAACTAGTAATTGTTTATTGTAAGATCAATGAAAAATTCATCTGCAGTGATTCGCCGTTTCAAGGCTTAGGCGAGCTGCGGGGGGATTACAACGCTCCTGTGGTGTCGTCTGAAAGCTTTAATACAGCCCTCCAAGCTATGTGGATTAAAGAGGGATACCTCTGAATTCAATCAATAGGGCCATTCCAAAGAGGCCCATTCACACATACTGTATGTGTGGCAAGATCTGGGGAGGATGGATACAATAATGCGACCATTGGAGTCTATGCAGTAAAGAAAACCCTTATGAATTCACTATGGAGGACAATATGGGAGACTTTAAAAAAAAAGCGTGAATGTCAACGTCGGCAGCACTGAGCAACGTGGGCCAAACTTTTACCTGTAGTGCTTTTTATCCATTCTGATTGTTTTTGTGTGAGTTGTGAGGACACTGACTGCGGAGATGTCATCGTCATAAACCATCATCATAACCCAGTTACTCATAGCAGTCTATTGCCTGCGTCGTGAGCAGTTTCATATAGGAACTGTGTTCTATTTATGCTATTAAAGGAATTTTATGCAAGTCTGTCGGTTGATTTCTGCATCACTGGTCAAGTCCTTCCACCAAGGTGACCACAATTATCACCATGGTAACACCCAATCACAGGATGACACATCCTGTACTTCGCCAATTAAGGTGCATGATTGGAAGGTGTGAAATATGATGGAACTTAATTTGAATATTCTACTCATGAATTACCGGTGTGTGTGTGTGTGTGTGTGTGTGTGTGTGTGTGTGTGTTAGTTACCCTCAGGGTCCAGCAGTCTCTCTATGCCCAGGTGTTGTTCTGCCTTATTAAAGGCATGTTCCAGTCTGTCGATCACAGACGTCTTCTTCTCCACTGAGCTCCAATCGAAAAGCTCAGGTCTGCGGAAGCAAACGGGGAACTCATCAGGGATCCCGAAAACCACTGCCTTTATGTTTTAATTCATCAAAATATAGAGAAATACGCTGATTATTTAATCGATCGTGTCCCTGGTTGATGATTTGCTCTGCTGCTTTATGCATATTCCTCAGTATGTGTTGAGTAAAGGTAGACAAGGATGATTCTCTGAGCTGAAAAGGCCTGAGATCGTAGTAATAAAGAAGCCTACAGATTAATTATCTTAAAAATGAAAATGCACTCTGGTTCATTTTTTGGAACGACTGCACTAACATGCAGTGATTTCTTTGCTGTGCAGTCACTCAGTAAACAGAGAAAGTAGAGCTGATGAATGCAAACTAGCCAGTTGCTTTGGGAAGTTAATTGATTTCAACGTTGGCTCTGTGGAGTCTGCTCTTCAGTAAACACGTTGTCGGCATGGAGCAACAGAAGCAAATGATCGGCAGGGCGATGGCTTCGGTGTGTGTGTGTGTGTGTGATCTCCCACTTTGTATTCGTGTAAGAACACTGCTAACAGATGTTCATGCTAGCCAACCATGATCTCATTCATAATTACATCCCGAGTCCGGGCCTGAGACCCGAACTCTCATGGGCATCCACAGAGGCAGATTAACACGGTTTTGGCCACTCGTCTTTCTTTTCATGCAGCTTTTCATTCATTATCCATTCACTTATTTGTGCATTTAATTAACTTCACCACACCGTGTGTGTAATCACTCCAGACGCAAAATGTAAAGGAGCTGAATGCATCACTAATTTACATGTGTGATGATGTAGGGAATTAAAGTGAGCCAGAGGACACTAGCGTCGGGGCCCCTGATTGGATTGTTTATGAAATAATTGAATGACACTTTAATGCACGTTACCATACACAAGTACATCTCATGTTACATCATTGTCTGTCAATGAGCACCTTTAAATGCACAGCAGTTGCTCTTAGCGTGACCTTTCTGTTTATTTAAAAGTGAACAAAGTGGACAAACGAAGCAGCGAAATAAATCCCACACTGCATCTCTGCACACCTTTGACTTCCCCTCGTCTATCCACTCCTCCCATGTGTCTGCTGCATTTTTTTTTCTATTCATCCGTCTGCTATAACACACACACACACACACACACACATGCTACCCGCAGTACCTGTGGCTGTGGATGAGGGCATTGAAGGCCAATCCATCATTCCAGCTACTGGAGAAGTTCACCACGTTGACCTGAGGACAGATATAATGGATATTAAACAGCCGACCTGTGAATGTAGCATGACACCTGCTGTTGAAACGCTATCACCCCCAGTGCTGGTCTCCCATTTCCATAGAAATATATTAGATTGAAGAGAACTTTTCTTCCTCAAATTGCCCGTCTGGGCTTTTATTTCATGGATTGACTGACTTAGCATGGCTAGAATGGGTTTTAAATGTAATAAAAAAGCTGTATGGAGCTCAGAAAGTAAAGAGGAGTCAAGTGACTGCTCAATAAAACCTCGCCTCCCTTTAGTTACAGCTTACAGCTCAATGTGTGTATGACTTTCTATTCTGGCAAGGCAAATACAGTTTACAGGGATAACAGAGGCAGATTTACCATCAAACGGTTTTCACCCTGACATTAAGGACAAAGCGTTCAGTCTTTCCTTCTTTTATACATAGGGCTATAAAATGATAATCATCTGATGGCACTAATCCCAAATCTGGACCACCACCAAAACCAAATGCCTTACTGCTTATTGCAGTGTGAGACAGACTGGAGGGTAAAGGAACAGACCTGAGGGTACTGGCGCGTGTTCTGACGAACCCAACTCAGCAGAATCTTCTCACTGTTGGTCTGCTGAAGGCCCGCCATCACATCCTTCATCACATCCTTTACCTGCACATTACAAAGAGTAGCTGGCTGGTGTAAAAACTCAACACACATGCACACACGAGAAGCTGTGCAGATATGCTAAAGTTTGAAAACGACGGCTTTGGATAGAAGGGAATTCTGCAGGTTTCAAAAAGTTAAATATAAGACTTTTTCAAGACTAGTATAAATTAAATTGAAGCCCTATTTCACATCCATACTGGCACAATTGTGTGTGTGTGTTTAAAACGCGCGGCAGAGGCTTTTAAATGAGCGCAGTCGAAGTGGCATTAAATGAAAGTTAATTCAAGACCTACCAAAACATATTGACGACCTCATACACTATACCTCAACGTATTTGAGACTTTTTAAGGCCTAAAAACTAAGAATCTGCCACTTCCTCGCAAAGTTTTGACGTGACCTGTCAGTGAGATACTTGCATAATTCGCACACAAACAGGTAGCTCCACATGGAGGCACGCACTCAGTCAAAGGACACTCGTCACACGTATCCATGCACCGCTCTGTGTGTGGGTGTGGTTGCATCCTCACAGGCTGGATTTTTGGCAGCTGTGAGTGACAGTTTTAGGGCACTTGATTCAGGGCTCAGGGGGGGGAGGGGGAGAGACGTCTCACTGCCCAGCTGTGCAATTCTTTCCTTCATCATTCTATCAGCCACATATGCACTTAGACACACATATACATACAGTATATATATGCATACATAAAGGCACTCCTCTCTTTCTCTTTTCTCCCATACACCACTCAACTCTCCTCGTCTGCCACCCTCTCCATGCTCTTTGCACTCCCACACATTCACACACACACTCACACACACACACACACACACACACACACACACACACACACACACACACACACACACACACACACACACACACACACACACACACACACACACACACACAAAGCAGTGCAGCGAGCGTTAGCGGAGCTCTGAGCAGGGGCTGAACAGAGCATGACAGGAAAACAAATTGTAAGCCTCAAACCCAGGTACAAACAGCCAAAACAACAACAACAACAACAAAAAATAGCACAGCCAGCCACATACACATGCACACGCACTTTATGGGAAATTCCATGGATTTTCAATCATTTCCTGCCATCCTACCCTTATTCCAATCATTACTTGTCTCAACTCTTACCCTAACCTAATTGTAACCTTCACCACTGACCCAAAAATCACCTAATGTTCTATTAGGGACATGGCTTTTGTCCCCAATTGCACCAGCTCTCCCCAATCGACTGGTGCCAAGTCTGAAATGTGTCACTGAAATTAGAATAAGTCATAGACACACACACACACACACACACACACACACACACACGGCTGCAAAGATAGATGTCAAGTAATAGAGTGAGACAGAGGAGGTAAGAGTTACACACACTCATAGATACACACTCAGACATGATGTGCAACTAAACCTATTAATAGAGTTCGGTGCAATTTGGTGTTGAGGTGAATTCCCACCAAAGGGACTGTCTCTCTCTCTCTCACACACACACACGCACACACACACACACAGCGGTTTGTTAGCAGTTCTTCATAGAATGTGGCCTGCCGGGTAAAAAGGGACTCATTTGGGAGTAGGTCACTGCATGCATTTCCACTTTAATTGGAGGGGCGCTTTGACAAAGACTCCTGTATAAACACACTTACAATGACACACACACACACACCTACACACAGACTGATCCACACACACACATTCACAAAGAAGTACTCACAGACTGGTCTATGTGCACGCACTAAAGCAAACGATAGCCCTGAGGGCGTAGCAGACTTTGACAGGAATACTTACAACACATACAGAGATGCATGTACACACACACACACACACACACACACACACACACACACACACACACACACACACACACACACACACACACACACACACACACACACACACACACACACACACACACACACACACACACACACACACACACACACACACACACACACACACCTCATTATAGATCTGTGTTTTGCTATTAATTGCATCATTAAGTCTGTGCCAAAACTAGTGTGATTGAGACATTAGCTTCTATTCAACTTAATGAGGAATGAAATACAATTAAAATGTGTTAGCTATTAAAACTACTGGCCTCACGTGAGGCTGCTTCTGAAGACAGAGCCAGTCATAACATTGATTTTGAATTTAAAACGCAGATTAAGGGGAGAGGTAGCCAACGGTGGCGGCGCAAGGATCTTCTATGAATTGGCAGAAACTTGAAAAGCGAGGAAAAAAGCGCCTTAAAGGAAACTTTAGGACCCTGCACTGTTTCTGGATTCGCATTAATGTGTCTGGTGGATGGAGTTTTTCTCCAAAGTTATGATGTTTGATACACAGGCCTGTGCAGCGAGACTCCAAATAGCACCAAGACAAATATTCAGAGGGACACACAGTGTAATGTGAAAGGAAATCGAGTATTGCAGCAGGCGATACTAAGCAATATTAAGCAATGAGGACGAATGTCTGAGAGCGTCTATGTTGCAGCAGATTCAATTTGTGAATAATGGACAAAGGGCAATTTTGTAGCTGGTGTAAAGTGATGCTTTCTGGTGAGAAAAAACATGTATATGATCCCCTCACCATCATGAGTGTAGCACTTGAATTCATTCTGGCTTGTTTATCTTCTCTATAAAACTTCCTGTGGCCCTCTGAATGGGTTCCATTGAAAAATAGAATGAGCACACAGTAGAACAGCTACAGTGCATAGAATTTAGAATTCAGGCAGACCGCACAGCTCTATTTTCTGTTTTGCAAGGATTTTGTTTGGCTCAGTAAATATTCATTACGGTTAAGGTAGATTAAAGAACATTCGGTCCAAACAGGAGCAGCTTTCTGAAAAACTGCACACAAAAAAAACAACAACAAATTGATTTCGGAGGCATTACTAAAATGTGGAAAGCCTCCAAAAAGGCTGCATGCATGCACACACACCTGCCAGTGGAGAATGATGCTCCAGATGAGCCCGAGAATCAGTTTGTGATTTCCATCAACGATGTCTGCCGCTCCGATATTCACCAATTCAACCTGGAGGAGGAACAAACAGACAGACAAAAGTCATGATGGCTTTATATACACAGAACACAGATAGTAACGTAAAAGATACAGTATAATTATTATAGTATTAAAGCAAAAGTACTCAATCCAAGAGCAAGCAAGCAAATACTTCAAATCTATACTAAGTCACAGCATGTGAGTAACTTAATACTTACTTACTTACTTACTTAGGACTTAATTCCATTCCGCCACTGGTATTAATGAATTCAAATATATTCACCTACCACCCATAATAACATCAGGATAAAGGGAAATGTTTATCAGTGTCTACTCACATTGTTCCTCTGCAAGATCTGCAGAGCACGGTTGACATTGTTGAGGGAGTGAACGCGCGTTAATCCTCTCTCCAACCTCACCTACACACACAGACAAAGACACACTCGTAGAATGTAAAGACAGCTGGAGGGGAGATGAGAAAACAAGGTGGGAGTAATAATAATAATAATAATAATAATAATGCATTTTATTTATAAAGCGCTTTTCAAACTACTTGAAGACCCTTAACATGTCCAGAAATAACAGGAGAAACAACATATTTAAGCAGATGGACACGTTTAGGTTTTAAATCTTGCCATTTTCACCCATTTTTTCTTCTCCTCAGATGACGAGTTTAGCATCAAGGTCAGGAAATTAATTAGTTTTAGGTTAACTGGAGGTTAATGCTGCGTTCACACCATGCGAGATAGGTTAATGTGTAAGTTTTGCATCGTTACAGCTTGCCCTATTAAGGCATAACAAAAAGCCAAAACAGTTAACATTTTCAATGTTTTATTTGATGAAGAAAAATGACACATTCTTGTTCTGTTTTTGCTGTGAATATTAACACTTCTTCCTGTTTGAAACGACATTTTGAACACTAAACTTTGATCAACTTTCTTTCCCTAGCTATTTCAACATTTCATCCATTACTTTAATCTAACCGTACCTCTTTCTGCCATTTATCCATGAACTCAATGGTGATCCACAGTAGACTTAGTATGTGGCTCTGTTTCTTTTTAAATGTCACTATTTCTACAGTAAAACCTCCTGGTGACTGCAGACGTACGTAGCCTCTAGAATGCAAGTCACTCTGGATGGGAGGCAAAATCAAATGTCCTCTACTTGACAATAATATGGGTGAATGCCTCCAGTCGGTTCCCTAATGAAAGTTTAGTAGTGACTCTACCAGCTCATGTCCTGCCAGCCCCTCCAACAGCTCCAGCAGGCGTCGTCCATCACACAGGTCTGAGAACAGATCCTCCACGGGCGGTTTCCCTGTCTTGAGCAAAGACACACATACATCTATCAATTTAACTCAACATCTTAAAATTAAATACCACATGCAGTCATTATTCTTTCATTAATTCATTACCCAAGATTCAACATGTTTATTACTAGTCAATGTACATGTTCTATGTAAAGGTCAAAGGTTCAATCCCCATAAATACTGGAGAATCTGCTCTTCAATTGTCAAAACCACCTCAGAGTTATTAGAGGCATCACAATCCAGCCATACTCTGAATGAGAAGATAGGAGTTAATACCCAGGAGGTTGCTTTTTTTATCAGTGTTGATAACTATAGGATTACAAGCTAGCAGTTACCTCACATGGAAAATGCAGCAGTGTGTCTGTGTCAAAAAAAAGCATGCTTCAGAATTAAAATAATCACTCAAATATAAATTCTGGTCAACCTTTAACCAAGATTTTGTTTTTTTAAATGTCTTTTGCATCTGGGTAAAATAATTCCAAAACCATTAAACAAAAATAAGACTACAGAATAATTGGGCAACAACTAGAACACCTCAAAACAACAGCAGAGTTTTAATCACAGCACTATGATAGATGATCAGTTATTAAGTGTAAAAACCTGAGCTTATTGAACTGCATCCATGGCATCCATTTTTTATTTTTTTATTTGACCTTTATTTAACCAGGAAGTCTCGTTGAGATTAAAAACCTCTTCTACAAGAGAGACCTGGTGGAGGTAGCAGCCAATCACACATATTACCCTTCTCACAACCGTTCACATTCTCATTCATACCTACTGTATGGGCAATTTACAGTAACCAATTCACTTATGCTGCATGTCTTTGGACTGGAGGAGGAAGCTGGAGGAGGAGGCGACATTCCTAACCACTGCGCCACCCTCTATTGAACGCTGTGGCCCTGATATAGCTTAACCTTTCATTGGCGGAAGCTGCCATAGTGGTACAAAAAGAAGCCCAAATTACTACAATCCAGTGAAGCTCTTAACTTGACGGTGATCAATGGCTTCAATTTAACTCAAATATTACAAATGACCTTCACAAGCATTCAGTTTATTAGAGATGTCACTGCAGATATAAAATCAGATTATCTGGATTAATTTTTCTGGCAACACTTGATTTAGCATGGTAAGGAGTGCAATGATATTATCTGACAATGGAGAAAAAGCCTAGTGATGTAAGTAATTATGAGAAAGTGTGAGAGGAATTGGTGGAGACAGGAAAAGGGGCAAGGACACGGTAAAGCTAAGCTAAGATGATAATTACAGACACTTTCTTCTTTGTGTGTTTTTTCAGCGGCGTCGTGTACAAACGACATCGCGAATCTTTCTTCCATTATTACTGTCCTGGCTGCTGTGGCAGAAATCTCTTCTCTTCCATCGGTCATGCGTAAAAAAACAAAAAAAAAACAACAACAATGGCTGCAACGTGGAAGAAGTAGAAATGACCCAGAAGTGGAAAAAAATAAACACAATACAGAAAGAAAAGGGAACAAGGGAAGAAATTCAATAATAACGAAATTCGGTTATCAATCTTCTGAGGAACAACCTTGCCTGCTTTTCTCACACATCCTTTCCTTTTCTGCTCTCTGGTACATTTTATACTCTTTGCCCCCGTCTGTCTGCTTTTCCATCGCTCTCCCCTCGACTGACGCCTCTTGGCATTGTCCTGAGACTCACCGTTATTGAGTCATTCTCCACACACATGGCTGTCTATGTGTGTGTGTTTGGAGTAGGTGCATTACTTGAATGGCTTGAGGACTGGACAGCGTGTGGGTGTAGGTGATAAGTGAAGAAACCACCGATGAATACAAACGCAAGCACAGGAAACAAGAAGGCAGGAACAGGCATATGCACATTGGATACGACTACACTGGGAACGCACAAACAAACACCATCTTTCCTTCTCGCCCACTCACACCTGTTAAAAATCTCTCTCTTGTCCATTTAGTGACGGCCTCCTGCATATTTCCACTACACTCCGACAATAAAAGCAGTTCCCTGGGCTGAATTGATGTGCCTATAATTGCAGCTCTCAGAGGAACCACTTGAACCTTAGGAACTGGTCGGTGCTTCTAGCTAAAGAATCATCGCACACCGAGGCGAGGTGGCAGACCTACTCCATTCAGAGAATATGCTTTATTGATTTTACAGTTAATCAAATCCAAATGTTTTCTGTTCTTCTTGCCGATTTTTGTGGCGCTTTGAAGAAAGTGGAAGCACATTCTCGTGTCCTTCGATCCAGGGAGTCTCAAGTGCCATTATGCAGGATGAACATGGATGGGCAGCTGCAAAGGGCGGCCCTGACCTCTGACTTAGAAAACTATGGTCCTCTGTGGCGTTGAGAATGGTGCAGTCACATCAGCATGACATAAGAAGCTACTATGAAATAACCCTCTGAAGACATCTTGTACTTTAAGGAAGTTTAAAATGTTCCATGTATAACACGGGTCCATCCAGGGATAATGGGGGACGTGAGTCACTGGCGCCATCATTTTGGGGGTCGGGGGGTGAAAGATTTGGGAGCCGCTGGCCTAGATTACTGTAATTATCTTGGTGGCTTTGCTTACACACACATAATAATAATATAGAGAAGCACTGCACATAAATATCTAGAAAAAGCATCAATTAAACGATCATCTGCCACCTTTCATCGTCCTGAATTCTCATGTAGCCTAGTTCTGAGGAGCGTGTCAGCAAATCCATTAAGTTATCCTATGATGAAGATAATAGCTTTGTGCCACAGGCCCTGGATAAATACTTCTTTTGGATTAGAATTTGTCTTAGCTGACATTTCAAACAGCAAACAACACAAATATCGTATTTATAGAGCGCTTTTCAAGATTCTCAAAGACGCTTGCAGGCAAAAAGAATGAGAACAACACGTTAAAACAGGTATCAAATCACATATTAAACATAAATAAAACACTTAAATAACAAGTAGTTAGTCTACTTCACTCCTTTTCATTTTTACTTCATGAAAACTTTTTTACACCACTTTTAAACAAATGTTATCCAACTAAATAAATCCCTTCACCAGTAAAGAAAAAAAAAGGATTTTGCTGCTTGTTCCTTCACTCTGTGCAGAATGAGGCTTTATGAGTCTATTTTCCTGAGCTCACCTTAAATCTCTGTTCAACACCTGGATGATTCTGCAGGATTTATGACATCGAAACTAGTTTGGAGCCAATTGTGGATCCAGTATGAATCTATGGACATGTGTGATGTGAAAACTTGAGGCTTATGAGCTTAGCCTGGAGGCAAACCAGATGTATTATTTGATTAAAAAGCATGGAAACTTGATGTAAGCTGGTTATCTTTAACTGCACCCCAGCTTTTATCTACATTTGGGACCCATGAACAAGCATCAAATGGGAAGGAGAGAGCAGTTCTGATCTAATAGCTTTACAGAACAGCTTTTCAAATGGAAACACACACACACACATATATATGTATATATGTCTTTCAAGTTTCTTCTGACAAGATGTAAACTGAGATGACTTTCGGAGGTGAGCTGCACTGCAGAATGTTACTACCAATGGCAGGAAGCTGTGAAATCTATTTAATGCATATCACGGAGCAGGAATTACACATGCAGACAGACTCACACGGAGAAAGAAAAACACACACATACACAGTGATTTTCCAGTCAAGGATATTGCTAATTGTCTTTTTCAGACATGACTTTAGGCTGCAGCGCTTGTCTAGTCTGATCCTTAGATTAGAACTCAACAGATTGAGATGCTCTCATCGCCACAAAAATTTCATACAGATTTCACGCTTTCTTTTGTGTAACATAAAAACGTAATCAGCTTCTTTTTTTTTTAAAAACCAAAACATTAAATCCTCCCTTGAGGTGGTTGTATTCTCTTCATTTTGCGCCAATAAGACAAAAAGAAGAAGAAAGCGTAGGAGAAGCAAACTGATTTGTGTCACAGAGGAGGAAAAAAACAAAAAACCTCTCCTTCCAAAGCTTGACTTTCCAACATGATCACGTCAAGGTGGAATAAACAATAAGAATATACTGACATTATCATATATATTGTCCTTGCACAAAAGCACTTAAGTGGAATAGACTAGCTGAGATATCATGTGACAGTAGTGGTGGAGGGTACTTCATGTTAAGACTGTGCTTACTTATAAATGCATGCAAAGAATCTGTATGTACAAATGATCTGGACTTTATAGTATGAATAGCAGCCTTGCTCAAAGTCTCAAAGGGACAACCTCTACATGTTTTTTCATGCAGGATTGTAATTACTCCCAGAGCCACCTAAGCATTTGACCGACCCACTAGTCCAGCATGTCGGTGTCCCGCTTTGCCTCGCCTAGGCATGCAAAGTACACGTTATCATTCTGTTGTCTGGTTAGTGACAATAAATGTGCCGTGTCCGGCTGCATTTGCAAAATAAGTGTTGCTGAGAAAAATTGTTAGAAGATGGTCGCAGCACGTTTGGGCTAAGGCCCCCAAACCGATTGGTTAGATGTAGGAAAAGACCGTGATGTTATATAATAGAATTAAATTAACATTTTATGCGATTATACTAGAAAAGACTGTTTTCAGCTTCATTATTTTTTTAGGAGCATTCAGTAGTTGCTGGGATATTTCAGTCTGCACCATCATTGTCATTATTTGAGCCCTGCAAGGATAAAAATGTAATAATAATAATAATAATTCTGTTTTGTAGAAGGTATCTGACCTCATGTTATGAGAAGAAGAAAAAAAAAAAAGAAGCTAAATCTGATCCCCTCAGAAAAATCAAACCCATGCATGCAGTACAACTTCAATTTGCATTTAGAGTCAAAGTTGCTACAAGTTCCTGTTTGCCGCCTTTGAGGTAACGCTAGTCGCCCGCATCGCTCGACAGAGTGTGTGCTAAAGTGGAGACATGGATCACCGGAGCACATGATGATGTGAGCCGCAGACACACGGGTGAGATTAAGGGTCTACAATCTTAAATACAGGTAACCTGACCAACAGAGCAACTTTACATCTCAATATGTGTTTTATATGCTGTGTGATTGTAAAGCTGGAGTGTGACAGTTGGACTGGAGCGGGAGAAGTAACTGGACAAAATATGTCCAATCCAATTTCCCTTTATATTTTTTCTCTCAGATTGGTAGAAGAACCGAGATTATCTACTACTTTCAAGATGCTGAAATCAGATATTTACATTAAAACTGAGATCAAAGTATCTATACAGGTATTGTTATTAAATCCAGCCACATTGTGATGATCGTGACAGTTTTTCCCAATATGTGAGAAAAAAAGTTAGGTGATTAGTTCTAGTTTACAGGTGTTTTTATAATGCACGATGCGGCGATGCCTTTTCATCCTTCCTCAGATAAACACGCAAAACAAACAGAAACATTATATTTCTATCAGTTCCTACACGGCTTGGCTGTTTTTGAATCAATCTTGTTGCACTCTCCTCTGCTGCAACGGTTTAATGGCACCTGCTTGGAGAGTCGGCTCCATCAAATGTTTTTTTTCTATGCACCAATTTCTCATATTCACTCAGCTGCATGGAGAAGCACATCATTGCATTTTTATAGCCTTTTTTTTTTTAAATGTGTTTAAAATTTGTGGCTGATTTGCAGGGAAAGTGATGCTGTTTGGTTCAAACACAGTAAACATATAAAATCAATTCTTTGAGAGTAAATTATTATTTTATTTTAGAGGCTATATTCTTTTTAATTAAATATAATTGTGCTCCGAGAGGACTCCATTACTCATAGCAAAAAGCTGATTGAGAAAAGATGCTTTTTAAAGTTCTTTCAATGGGTGAATTCACCCTGTAATGAATGCAAACAAGCATAAACTGTCTTCTTTTAACGGACAATGTGTTGGATTTATCAGCTAGGGCTCCAATTTAAAAGCATGAACCATCAAAGTGAGAAAATCAGCATGTTAACGCAGCTCACTACTGTTAGTGTGGTTTCCATGAATTAAAGGTACTCATGGGCCACTGTCAGAACAGTGGAGACACATCAGAAACAACGCTGCACACAGGTGAGTAATTTCATATTTTACCACGTAGTAATTTCACAGTTTGCCTAAAGTCTATCATGAACACAGCTGGCAGTGAACCAGCTTGGTTAGGAGAGCTGCCAATAAAAAAAACAACCTCAAATCTCCTTAATAAAAGCTCACTCGCACTTTTACACTTCACACAAAGAGCTGGACAAAAACCTTTAAATCTGCAGCACCTCTCCTGTCATGACCCTCTCATAGGTCAGAACACGCGGATCATTCAGTCTCACTTGACTCCACAAGCAGATCTAGACTCGTTTCCACTTGGAAAAGAATCGCCCAACTGTTGCTGTGGCTATAGACGGACAATTAATGCACAGCATTTGTTATAATGTACACTGAATCTGTTTTAACCTCTTAAAAGGGCCCAAATCTAACCGAATTGATGCCAAAACAACATCAACGCAGAGCAAACACATCAGTTATGTCGATACTACAGAGTAATGTTCCATAATGACCACAAGATGAAGGAGCTTGTATTTATTTAAGCTCTTCTAAAACATCCTGCTACATCAGTGAGGCTAGCTGTATAAATATTATGTCAACTTTTGACCTGTCAGTGCAGAAAAAAACATATATATGAGGCATATTTATTGAAAAATCAAGTCAGAAAAGTTCATTAAAGAGGACAAATCTGCCTGGAATAGAATCTGCTGCTAATACTATTGAGTCAAGTATGAGCTGTGGTTGGTAAACAGGGGGGGAAAAAAGCTCAGTTTCCTGCCCTGGCGACAGATCCTCATTTATTCCTGAAGGGCCTCTTTTTATGGTTTGCTGAGTAGCAAATCACACTAAAATCAGACATGATGCTGCTTCACTGCCAGGCATCTCTCCGCCGTTTCTCTCCATATTTCTCATGCCTGTCATCCATCTCCTGCTGTGGCTGCTTCACTCTCCCCACCTGTCCACATCTCAACTTTTGTTTTCCTCTCAGTCATTTTCCATTACTTCTCTCCTTCATCCTTTATATCCTTGTCTCCTTTCCTCCCTCCTTTCATTTTCTACCACCTATAATCATACTATCTCCCATCTGCTGTCTCGCCTCCAACTCTCCTGAGGGCCGTATATGTGTGTGGGTGTGTGTGTGAGAGGGACTCATCCATCTCGGATGGGGCACTCATTATGCTTCGGTGAGTTCGGATGGATGAGGGGATCTCTCTTTTCCTCCTCTGTCTATCTCTCTCCTCCCTCCCTCTCCTCGCCTCCCAATCCAAAAGTTCTCATGATCAGGTAGGCTGGACTGGGAGGAGAGGTGGGGAGGGAGGGAGAGGAGAGGAGAGGAGAGGAGGGTTTGAAAGGAAAGGAAAGGAAAGGAAATAAAGGAGTAAAGAGATAGAAATGGAACAAAGATATAAGAAGTGGTGAGGAAAGGAAAGAGTAACGGAAGAAAGGACCAGAGCAGGAGGGGAAATGAAACGAAAGGTATAAACCAAAGGAAAGGAAAGGAAAGAAGAGTTAAGAGAAGGTGATGGAGGAAAGATGTAAAAAGAGGTGAGGAAAAAAACAAGAATGGAAGAAAGGACAGGGCAGGGGAGGAAATGAAAGGAAAACTAAACCAAAGGAAAGGAAGGGAAAAGACAGGAAGGGAAAACAAAAGGGAAGGAAAAGAGAGAAAAACCAAAGGAAAGGAAAAGAAAGGAAATAAAGATGAGTTAAGAGAAGGAAAGGGAGGAAAGATATAAGGAGGAGAGGAAAGGAAAGGAAAGGAAAACCAAAGGGACTCGGACATCTGTCCTGCTGCCTTTAATCAACTGACTCTAGATCAGACTGTTTCAATAGCTTTACTCACACATACGCACAAATGAGCACCAACGTGGTCACTAACAGGGCACACACACACACACACACCTAAAGTCTCCATCACCATGACAACGGCACACCTCTAGCACCCTTATAATCAACTTTGAAAATGGGAATAGAAGTGATGTGTTGGCACACAAAATACACACGCCGCACAAATAAACACAGACACATAAACACTGAAACGCAATTTGAATTCAATTCAAAAGAAGTGATTCAGTCACCATGGGGGGAGGGGGGAGGGGAGGGTTTGACTAACTGAGTTACGGGACAACAAAGTGCCCCAGACAACAATCAAGCAAAGAGGGATGACAAAGTGTTTCCTGTCCATTTTTCTTAAATAAATCCTTAATACAGCAAAAAAAAAAAAAGGGCAGCAGGCCACAAACTCCTGCTCCTGACAGGCCAAACGACTTTCACACAGAGACCGGACATGATGGGAATAACCTCTGTGTGTGTCTGAGTCACAGCTTTAAAGGAAATGCAGTCCAAGATGAAAGGAGGTAGAAAGTCCTGCCTGTTGTTTTGCAAAAATAAGAGCTTAAAATAAATAAAAACGGAAGAGGGAGAAAATAAAGTACATAAAGGGGAAGAAAATAGACCCCCATAACCAGATCTCTGACCTTTTTGCCTGCCAACCCCAACCCCTGTGTGTATAGATATTACTACATAGGAATGAGAGGAAGTGATCACAGGCAGATGGTCCAGTTTGAGGCTAGAGGGAATAGAGGAAACAGAGGAAACAGGAAGCTGTCTTACCTTAGTCAACTGTGAGTTTACCCATTTTGTGAAAGTCTTCTGCTGAACGTCTTCTCTTTGATCTGCCGGAAGAAGAAAAAAAAAGACACGCCGATCAGCTTGTATCTGTGCGTTTGTGTTGAAAAGAGGCAATCCTGGTGCACAGGTCAAGTGAGGTGCGTGTCGGCAGCTCCAAAGGAACATGAAACACACTTTGATGAGCACCGGCACATGTCAGACTCCAATCTTCCTGACTGACTGGTGACAATTGAAACATATTTAACTGTGTACTCTTTGCATATCAGGCCTCTGTCTCCCACACACAAAACGCAAGTGGTGCTCGCCGTGATGAGAGGCTCCTCTAATCTTGCTCTGGGCTAATTGCATCCCCATCGTATCAATCAGCGTGCCACTTCCCGGCCTTCACCGTCTGGTTGTCACTGGCACAAGACAAACTGGAGTGAATGAGCTCAGTTTCCACTTGTTGCCCTCGTGGAAAGGGCCCCATCTCTACTATTTAAAAATCATTACTGTGATCACAGTCGCTGTGGAACTGCTTGCCATTTGCTGCTCATCAACAAAACAAGATGCAGTTGACAACTGAAGTTCATTACTCTGGAGTAGATATGGTGGAATAAGCCTCCAAACTGACTAATCAGGGCAGAATTTAAGTGTCCCCTAATGTGTTTCACTCTTCTCCTGCCAATCATCTACAGATGGATTCAAGTCTCATTTCGGAATAAACCCCATTTATTGAAGCGTTTGCTGCATTCGCAGAAGCACCTAATATGTCATTTAAAAGTTCACAATGTGTAGAAGCCGCCTGCCAAAGAAAAGTGAATCACTCATACAAGCAGACTCCACTCTCTGAAAGCTCATAAAGAAGACTGAATGGCCGCGGCTGCTCCGGGAGGAATGAGCGGTGAGGGAAATTCATTTTTAACATGCAAAAAGAACCAAACAAATAACAAAAAATAAATAAAAAAGCATAAACAAATCAATCAATTAAGGAGCTAAAAAAGGAGTAGGAGGACGTATAAACTTCTGTAACCTACCCCTCTCCTCTATTCAGTCATTAATTATATATAAACTCTATTTAGCTTCCTTTGTCCCATCATTTCTGACTTATAAATATACACATTCATACAATTATACACACAGACATATACAAATACTCACGTTTGCATGAACCCATTTATATACATATTCACACCTTTATACTGTGCATGCATACTTTGCCTCGTTGCCCGAACCCTAAGAGTCTTTAAGTTGCATTTTCCCCCTTAGGTTGTTATGACAACACACAAACACACCTGGCAATACATCCACTGAACACACACATGCACCCAAAGGGAAGACACGCAGATGTGGATGGATTACCTGATTTTTAGATGAGATTGTTCGCTACGCGCTTCTGTTTCATTCATGCTTCACCGCCCATTCAGCCATTATCTTCCAGTGTGTGTGTGTGTGTGTGTGTGTGTGTGTGTGTGTCTGTGTGCGCGTCCAGTGTCTCACCACAGTGCACCGCTCAACGTGGGACCCTTTAATTAAGGGAGAAGTTTCATTATCAGCTCCATTAGTCAATGCCTGGCTGGTGTCAACACCATCACACACACACACACACACACACACACATGCACACACACACGTAAACACACACTGAAAGAGTACTGTTGGTTGAGCGGGTGTAATATTTAACCTGATGTTCTGTTCCAGGATGAGAGTGTAATTTATTAACCGTAATAATGGGAAGTGACCCCATTTCCAGTTAAATGAGAGAGGCGGGGGAGAGGTGTTATTATATGTCATCATGTCATCATTTCTATTGTAATGCATGTCACAGGCCACAGAACGCGTCTCTGCTCCGCAGTGGATAAAGTCTCCTGCCATATGGTAATATAGTTTAATACCTCACTGTAAAAAAATACTGTTACAATACAAGTAAAAGAAAATGGACCTAAACTGGTAAAAGTAAAAGCAGCCATTGCACATAAATGTCTCGTTTTGCATCAATCTTCTCTCATTATTCATACATAATGGAAAAGCAGGATTTTACTGCAGTGCTTCAGAGAAAAATCGCTAGGAACGCTGCCACAATTACCCAGAATCCAAAGGGACAACTTCACAATGCTCGTTTTGTCCAACCTGCAGAGCAAACCTCACATTTACTTTTGAAAAATATTGGAATAAGGAAATGGAAAATCAGCAAATATTCCCATTTGACAAAAATTTTAAAAATAACTTTTCTTTCAGCTGAGTAATGCTTCAGCTTTAGCTGCGTTAACAGCTGGGTTGTTTAATTTCTAACAAGACATAATCATTTCTTAGCTCTATATATGTTTTGTGTCCTAAAGCCAAAACCAAAAAAACCTGAATTTTTTTAAAGCTACTAGTAACTAAAGCTGTAGAATAAATGTAGTGGAGTAAGAGTACAATATTTATTTCTGACATGCAGTGGAGGAGATGTTTAGGTGAAGATGAAGGTGGCAGGAAAAGACTCAAGTTAAGTACCTACATTTTATATCAGTGCAACACTTCCACCATTTTTATCCATATACTCTTCATTGTTCCTTATAAATCAGTTCTTGAAGAAATTATTAAAGTTCAGAAAAGACAAACATTTGTTGCTCTCCCATTCTGGGCGTCTCGGTATCATCGCTGTTAGATAAAAGTCTCCAGATTTCTCTTTTATAACTTCAGTGAAAGGTCACAAGCTTTTCAGTTACCTGAAAAGGAGAAGAAAAAAAACTTGACAACCTAGGGATTTGTAAAATCTGATTGAAAACCAATGAAAGTGGAAAATGCTCTCCCATCACACTGTGAAAGCAGGGCTGCTTTTCTTTCTTATACTGAGAACACTGACATTTCAGATAGAGCTTCTTTTTCCACGTCACGTCCTCAGAAGGAGGAAAGAAGGCGGCACTGCAGAGAGACTGATAACATTTTCTGTTTTAAGTGTATTGGGTTAATCCCCAGTTATAGTTAGTTACACTAACTAAACCCAGCTGCTGGTTTTATCACTGGTGATTTTTGCAAACCGAAAGCCATCGTCGGGACAAACATTTTAATTTGCAAAGACTTATGACCTGCTAATTAGCAGATGATAGCATGCAAAACTGATATTACATACATTACATACTCACTGCAAGCATATTCGAAGGCTGGTGTTTGCATGCAGCTTGACTCGCTAAAGCCTGGATTGCATTCAATATCACTGACTCTCTGGTGTGCGTCATATCGTCAACTATCCAAAGACTGTTGTGTGCCTCTAAATGCACAATATGTTTAAACATATTATAATATAATGGATGTACAGTATATCTAAGAAATATGATGACCTTCTCCTGCAGGAGTTTCCATCCAAATGTAGCACAAATTATAACTATTTGCAGCATTTACTTGAAACAATAAGGCATCATCTTTATTGATTATTTATTGTTTCCCGTATTGATCTGATGAACGTAAAAGTCTCCTCGTCACTCCACTCTTCAGTGGGCGCTTCAACATATTCTATTCAGTCTTATGAAATTGCACTTTTTCGATACACTAATTCGGACGCCTAAGCCAATAGTAAAAAAGTTTCCAGCATCTTGATATAGTATTTTTTGCACACATTGAAAATATGCATGAAAGCATGTAGATGGAAATGCATATTTCTACCCCTCTAGTCACTTTCTGTCATTTCTGGGTCAATGGGATGAAGGAATTAGTCGTATCTGAGTTTAATACCTCTACAACTATTGGAATGATTGACAGAATATTTTGGTGATCACCTGACTTTGCCTGTCCTCATCACGACAGCGATGTGTGCAAAACTCTAAACTCTAGCATGCAAAAAAATACAAAACAGGGAGTTATTCTTTCTCCTGGATATGAACATGTCACTTTGTGTTTGACAGGCTGTGTGCAAATTTGCATTTATATGTGTGTGCTGTCAGGCAAAGTGAGTGAACGTTTGAGCATTTGCAGGGAGGGCGGAAAGACTATGGGACGATCAATAGTCCATTTAAAGTGTTGTTCGGCTACTGAAACCTGCAGCAGCTTCACCCGCACTGAAGTTATGCATGGGCACACACAGATACATACTCCATGGCGCAGGCACACAGCCACATACATCTCATTAAAGTGACTTCAGCATTAACAGCTTAATCTTTGTTTGAGAGAGGCGTCAGAGAGGAGAAGGAAGAGAGGAAATCAAGCGGAGAGGCGGTAAAGAGAGGGAATAGGGGGACGTGGAGTTCCAGGAAAAGAAAAGGTTGGCCAACACCTGAAAGAGCAAAGGAAGAGATGATGAATTTAAATGAATAGAGGAAAGATAGCAAGAAGAGAAATGGACAAAAAGGAGGGTAAAGACAGACAGAGATGGATAAAGAGATGATTAAAAAGAGAAGGATCTGCTATCTGAGTGAAACTAAGGCTTGAAAAATGTAAAAACGTGCTTAGTTTACATCTAATTTTCTCATCGTAAATAAAGCTTTGGTTTTAGATTTGGGGCGGCATGTTTTCTAAATGTGAATTTTACTTTATTGATAACAAATATTTATTACTGAATTAACAAATGAAACAAAAAGAAGAGGATTACGATCTTCATATGTTCGCTGCTGTCATCTGACGTAGAGCTGAAGCATTTAGTCAATTAATCAATCAATGGAACAAAAACTTCAATCATATTCTTATCATTTCATTGAATTATCAGCTGAATGTCTTTGGGTTGTTGGTCAGGACTTATGAAGACGCCATGATGGACATTTCTGGTTCATCACACTTGGAAACTGGCATCCATCCTATTTCTAACATCTTTGCTCTGACATTCTGTTTGTTTTTTAGGGCTCAACTTCAATTTTCTGTCTCAAAAGCTTCGCATGCTCTCGCCTGAAAACCTATACAACGGAATAATCTTAATCCCCCACAGCTGTGTTTGGTTTGATTTCCCCACAGGCTGCGAGCCATCCTGCAAGACGATGTTATCATCAGTCTCTCTCGGACGATGGAAAAAAACGAAGACAACACAAGATGAGCAGAATTATATTTTCTTTTTCTCTTGATCCGTCCACATTTGTAATGTGAGTGTATGGAGGTTTGCATGATGATTAACTTGCAGTTAAATAGACAGGCATCCAGACCAGTGGCAGAAAAAGGCTGTTTATACTGTTTATAAGAACAATTCAAAGTGAAAGTAGCAATACAAATGATGACTAAGCTAAAAGAGAGACATGGATATGGCTCCCATATTGGGGACTGTGTGAAAAGTATGCTGTAAAAATAAATCATATATTTTTAACACAAATACAGTAATTGGAGCATAAAAGATCTTTGTAAATTTGCCGTACAGGTAAAAGCTGCTTGTACCTCATTCTTGTCTTATTGGATGGCAGAATTTAGCCATCATCTACACCTGTTTTTCCTACTGTGAAGTATAAAAATGGTGACAAACTTTGTGAATATCTGAGTTTTCTCTCCTCAGATTGCAGAAAGACTTCATTTAACCAGGCGGATACCGCTCATTTTTTATTACAACACACCTCAAACTTGCTTTCTTTACTAAAGCAGAGGTTCATTAATGTTGCCTCTGCCAAGGAGGTTCTGTTTTCAACCGTGTCCATTTGTTTGTTAGTTGGTTCGCCGGAGGGATTATGCAAAAACTGCTAAACGGATATCCATGAAACTTGGTGGCAGGATGGGTTTTCAGTTTCACCAGAGTTCAGCGAACTTAATTTTCTATTACTATAGCCTATCTGATCATCGTTAAGCAGAGTTAAAGTTGTGTAACAAAGTTAAAAGTTAATGCGATCCTCTTGTGTTATGCAAATGACTTTGACATCACACAAAGGGGTGACGCTTCTTTATCTCCTCGCCTGCATGGGCTGCTGTGATACACTTGATTTATAATCTTACAGCGGCAAATCTTTGTGCAAACTCATTTTGGGGTATTTCACACTCAAGCACACCCTTATTAAATCTCCATCATGTCTGTAGTAATATTCTTAAAGTTATATTTAGTTTCCAACGCGCTAACCTTTCCAAAGCACTTCTGCATTCTCTGCAGGAGAGGCAAGATCGCATTCAAATAAATTGATAATTAACTGAGTCTGACGCTAAATGTCATTTATATGCCACATATCTGTCTGACGATTATGCAGAACCTGTACTTATCTTTGCTAAATGTATTTCTAATGGACTGGCACTGTGTGTGATAGATGGATAAATTCATGCTAACTGTCCGATCCATCATGGAGGCTCGTCTCAACAGGCCTGTCACCGTCCTAATGGAGCTCAGTGAAAGTGCAACCAAAGAAGCCCCGAGAGGGCAAACAAGTGATCCGTCTCCGCTGTTTGACGTGGCCCAGCGCAGCAGCCATGTTTGTCGCTGTTTTGGCGCCGGTTGCCTAGCAACGGTCATGGCCATTAGCCACGGAAGGAATCTGAGACCAAATCCAATCAGATCAGGCCATTACGGGGGGATGAGTCAGAGGCAGAGTGATGAAGAGAGGGAAGATGATGAGGAAGATAGCGAGGGGAGAGAGGAGGAGACAGAGAGAGGGAGAGAATGACTGGGAGGAGGAAGGGAAAGAGGGAACAGGGCCGCAGGAGGGAGAATCGGATGATTGGAAAGTGAGAGGCATGGATGACAAGCTTATGTCAACCTCAATGTCAATTAGCAAGCGCACACACACACACACACACACACACACACACACACACACACACACACACACACACACACACACACACACACACACACACACACTCAGTCAAGCTAGTTTTCTAGCTCTACTCTACTCACGTTCCTGTGTTGTGAACATGGTTGTATTTGAATCATTGTGCAGCACTCAGACAAGTTAACCGATGTCACTTTGTCACTCTGACTCTGCTGGTGGAGTCTAAAATTAAATGTCATAGCCATGAATAACATTTATGCCACTTATTCAGGGGTTGTTTCTCCAACTACAGTAGCGATTGGAGAGGGACACACCGGGTGAAGTATTTTAAAGGTTGTTAATTGCTGTTAGTAGTCATTTGATTTATCGTTTAATATGTGTATTGATTATTGACAGTAGCTGATCCGTGATCAGGATAATTCTAATTCTAATTGCACTCTGACAACCAGCTACAAACGGCAGGATAACTTAACAAATTCAGACAGAGCTGGATGCTATAATAAGGGATGCATTATATATTCAGGTGATATATGAGGGTGAATCAGGCCACGAGCACAAGACAAAATTGGTTTTGATTTGAAATATACATACAAAGATGTACTAGAAGTGCAAACCAGTGACAAAGAGAACTGAAAATCAAAAAACAAAGAGCTAGACCTGTGTGTGAGTGTGTTACATTTCAAACTATGGCTGCTTCAGATGAACTCCAGTCCATTCTTTTCAGCTGGAGAAGCACAGATGGGCCGAACGACTGCTACACAGTTGTGTGTCAGTGTCTGTGTGTGTGTGTGTGTGTGCCTGCAGCTGTCTGGGGGGGGGGGAAAAAATACATCGACCAGCTCCAAAATGTGGAGCTGATACCCATCGTGTGCAGCAAGAGAGGAGGAGGACGACAGGGGAAGGAGGAGAACATGGGAAAACGACAGTGGAGGAGGGACGGACAGATGGCTAAGAGGTGGCAAAAAAAAAAAACTCTTTTATTCAAACTTGTCCACCACCTGCCAGTCACACAACCACACAGAGCAAAGCTTTTACCTTCAAACTCTTGATTACACATACCTGCCAGATAATCATCTTATATATAAAGATACAATATCAGGAAGGTGTCATGCCTGTATCATGGCTATAAAAAAAACAAACTTCAGTAATAATAAAATGTGTTTGTTTGTTTGGGTTTGGTTGGATCAGCTTTGGTTGATCGTGACAAAACAATCTGCAGACTTGCATCAAATTTGATTCAAATGCTGCTGCATTCTGATTGGTTCACAGACGTGACGTCACCTTTTAGCGCCTGCTCAGCTTTTTTGGAACCTCAACAGAGGTGATACCAAACTAAAAAAAGGTGTCAGGTACTTTTGCCTAATGGAAAAACCAAACAAGGAGAGTAGAGTCGAGGAGAGTAGAGGCGGTACCACGTAGCGGAAATGCGACTTATCTCACAGTTGTGTTAGAAAAAACGCGTTTGGATCCAGTTTGGACAGAAGAAAAAAAAAATCAGACTAAGAGAAATAAGAAATGGAAGGAAAAAAACAACAAAATTAATTGTTGGGGAGGGCTGGGCAGAGGACAGAGAGGTGAATGAGAAGAGCAAGGGAGGGGCAAAAAAAGAGAGATAAAGGGAAGAGAAGAGTGGCAGAGAGAGAGAGTATAGAAATAAATGAGTGTGTGACAGGATGTGTGTGTGAGATATGAGTGACTAATATCCCTGGCTGACAAAACCTTGTTATAGTGAACATCCACACCCCCACTGATGAACATATGGTGATCCGTGAGCGTACGCAGACACTGAAGAGCGTGTGTGGAAAGGTGTGACGTCTAACTGTGTCTATGGGTTAAGGGTAAAAAAAAAAATTTTAAAATCTGACAGGAGAGCAGCGCTGTTTGATTCGGCTGCTATTCCTGTAGAAACGTTGATGTCATCACATTTTACACACTGAGAGCACCAGGAGCCTGAAGATGCTGATAGACAAAACAAAGTGAAGCCACTACACCTGCTGAACCAAGTGTAGGGTAGTGTTGTGTTGCGGTTGGCTCACCGTAGATCTACATGAACAAAATGAGCCACAAATTCCCTAAAGAGCAATTAAAATGAGCACAGCATAGCAAATTATACAAACACAAACTCGTTTATGCTCCTATTTATTCTCCAAAGTTTAGAATAAAGAGAAGATGTTTGTTTTTTTTATTTCATATGGGACATTTCCTTTAACACAGCTTTAAAACTGCCTTTCAGAACGTTTTCTGTTCATGAATTATTAGCTTAACGTCTCCATTTGCTATCTTCTTGTGTGTGGATGGCCTCCCTGGTGATCTGTCCTCTTTACAGAAATTAGCATGTGGTATGTGGTGTGAGTGGGAGCATTGCAGTTCATTTATGTGAGATGACAATATGAACAACTAACAGCCACAATGAATAAGGATTTTAGTCAATTGCAAAGGTTTTGTTTAAATATTTCCTGACAAACGTTATGACTTCATTCAGAGGGTTACATCATGGGACAATGTTGTCGTCGTTGTTGTTATTCAAATGGAAATGTTGTAGTCATCATTATTGTTCAAATGGGAATGCTGTCGTCATTGTTATTGTTCAAATGGGAACGTTGTCGTCATTGTTATTGTTCAAATGGGAAAACTGTTGTTATTGTTCAAATGGAATGTTGTCGTTGTTGTTATTGTTCAAATGGGAATGTTGTCGTTGTTGTTATTTCCTTCCCCCATGGAGATTATGGTTTTGCCGGTGTTGGTTGGTTGGTTGGGTAGGTGGTTTGTTAGTTTGTTAAAAAAATAACACAAAAAGTAATGGACAGATTTTGATGACATATTCAGGAGAGGTCGGTAGTGGCCAAGGGAACAAACCATTAGATTCCGGTGGTGATCCGGATCACCGTCTGGATCCAGGAATTTTTTTTTTATAGTTAATTAGTTACACCACATGTACAGTTGTAATGTAATGATTACAAAGCTCCACAAGATGGGGTTGTCTGCAACAAAATGACTGTAGTTTTGCTTTGGAGTGAAATGGCAACATGGGGGAACTGAGCTGCCTTGGCGGAGGTCTGCACTCTCTGAGTGCTTTCTAGTTACTGATATTATAATATTATAATATAATATAAAACGTGGACTGAAGTAGCCTTGAGCAGATAAACTAATTTCCCTTTATTTTGCAGCATTTTCAAACCAAGGTGGAGGCGAGCTTTAAAAACACCTGTCCATGCATAAAGCCATTTAAGCCTATGTCTGCTGCCCCAACATTTACTTACAGTACGTGTGTGTGTGTGTGTGTGTGTGTGTGTGTGTGTGTGTGTGTGTGTGTGTGTGTGTGTGTGTGTGTGTGTGTGTGTGTCATATGATGCAGCTCCCACCTGTTCCAGATTAACCCAGTGTGTCCTTTGCCAGGTAAGGATTAACCTCAGTTAAACTGCAGATTAAGAACACACATGGACACAGGATGCACTCAGATGAACACACAGACACACATACTGTACAGGATGGAAATGGTGCAAGAGAAAGATAGACGGAATTAAAAAAAGGAGAACGTAAGACAAATAAGAACCCACAAACACACCCAGCAGTCTATTCTGGCACTGTGTACTTCCTATTTACACGGACCGTAATGTATTCTCTACCTCCCCACTGTGTCCCTCCTCCACCTCCCATCTCTTCCTCATACCAGTTTATGTCTTCATAAAAGCAGACTTTCTCGTAATTACCTCTTCTGTAAAGAAAGGTAATCTTTCCACCCGCTGTGTTTTATTAAGACGGGAAGCCTTGGAGGACTTTTTCTCCGCTGTCTCCTTTTCCAATCAGTCATTTCAGACATCGCAACAAAAGCGTTGAATTGGTAGTTTGAGAGGCAAAAACTCTGTAGGTGTTCATAAACAAATGTCACCTTTACAGACATTTACAGACACACACAAATCACTAGCGTTACCCAGAAGTCTTGCGGATTGTGTGTGTATATATATATATATATGTACAGTACCAGTCAATAGTTTGGACACAGTTTCCACTGTTTCCATCCACTTGAATGGGAAACTGTGTCCAAATTTTTGACTGGTAGTGTATATATATAGCATAAAATAATCATTATAAGTAGACATTACAATCAGAAAGTTTAAATATGATTCCAGTGCAGTTTTAAAGGCAATCACATTGACCAAGAGCACTATTTTCTTGATCCTTTCAAATATAATTTAATTCGCCATAAGTAACAAGTTGTGACAGTTTCAGGTCCTTCTGTAAATTATTCCAGGAAAAAGGGGCGGCGTGTCTAAAAGCTTTTTTTCCTACAGTAACTCTGCTCTGACTCTGGGTTCCATCAGGGCTGGAGTTGATTTTTCATCTTGTGGATGACCTGACGTTTGGGAAACAACAGACTTTTCTTGGTCTTAAGATGATGCAGCATTTATTAACCAACACATTGTAGCCTATACTCCACATTTACTGCCAGTTTGACAATTTGCTGCTAACCTTTTGCTCCAATCACATTCACCGTCACTGTTTTGGCTCTCTCTCTCACTCTCTCTCTCTCTCACACACACACACACTCAACCACACATCCATTACACACTGGCACATTCAGGAGCTGCTTTTAATAAACGACGCCTGTCATACCGATTCTTTTTTCAGTTGTTCATCTTTTGCTCATTCTCAATCTCATTCCCAAGATATTATACTGAAGCAGAGCATTGCACAAATCCAAAAACTGATACCACAATCAATGTGTAGTATATAAGAGAAAAATGACTAGTTTGTGTGCATTTGCACACACACTGTAGGAGTGTGTGTGCAAATGCAAATTTATCTGACGCACACCTTTCATTAAGGGACATGTATGAGCCTCTGTGCCGTATTAATACCCAAAAATCCAATGTGCACAGCTCTGTACAGACCTGTTTAGACATTCAAGATGCACAAGCATAACCTACTGTAAAGCTTAATGGAGACTGCTGGCCTAATTGAGTTTTTTTTGTACATCTCCTTTCCATTGACCTTTAACAACTTTAGTTTTATCTTCTGCCAGGCAGAAATCTTTAACGGACCTCCAAAACTGTTCAAAAGGCAGCAGAGAAATGCGCCGGAGTTGTAGTTTCTCATCTATAAAGTATGGATCACAACTTATTTGACATGTGTCAGCCAATCAGAGTGCTCCGATATGCATTTGGCAACTTTAGAAACAAAGTTTAATTCACTTGAAACAACATACAGACCCCAACAGGAAGTGCAGAAGCAAAAATGGGTTAGATAAGGAGCTTTAATTTCAAAGAAACCGCTTGGGATATGTCTTTCACTTTCTTGCAGAGAGTTAGAAGACAAGATCAATACCACTCTCATGTCTGTGCCTTAACTATGGAACTTTTGCTAAGATTATCTTGAGGAAAAGACAAGAAAGCAGAGAACAAGAGCTCGTCTGGCTCTCATCAATAGCTCCAGTGTATACAGTACCTTCCTGAAAAGTCTGTAAGCGCTATTAATGCACAACAAACAAGCCCAGATAGAATCTGCTCAAACCATCTGTATAAACGTGCCTTCCCACCTGTTGACTCTGGCATAGTAAACGCCTCCTGCTATGTGTTTGGGAACATTTATAATGCGATTCATGAAACGACTGCTCTCTCTAAATGATGTTTGCAAGACTGTGACAGGTGCAATTTGATTCCTGTGGACACTTGAGACACAATTTATTTCCAAGTGTATCAGCACAGCTGCTAAATCACAGATGTGGGGGACATATCATTCAGTCTGGATGTATAATGTACATTAAGGCCAGGCGGATGTGTCCATTCAGTAAGAGGAGGAGGAAGGGGTCGCCTGCAGGGAAGCTGATTCTTATTATGCATTGAATTATTTGCAGAACTGGTTTAGCATTTAATACAAAATCAACAGAGGCATCAGATGAGTGGAGGAGTAGATCTGCTGTGAATCATGTCAGCAGAAGCTGCTCATGTTGGAAGAATTTAAGGTTGTAGTCCGTTAGAGCTGGATAACACACTGGGCACAGTTCAGCTGTGTGTGGCATTAAGTGTTAAAGGAAAAATATATCTTATCTTATGGGGGTAAACATTTTACTCTGGTTTGTCTGCTGCATGGAAACAGTAAAGAAAAAATAAAATGTCACTTGTCACATGTCAGAACTGTGGATAAGGTCACCAACAGTTGCTGCCTCTGACTGTTTAATTCCCAGCTGACGTCTGTGTACTAAGACCAGCATAAATATCAGCTGACTTTGTCAGATTTGTGTTTGGATTGTGGATTCCCACCGCTGCTGTATTTGCATTGACATGGTCTATTAGTTATTCTAACCCTCTTGAATTTCAGGTTAGCATTTTGCATGCACGGGGAGATGCGAGAGGCGATGAGGACGCTGCAGAAACATGTAGCACGGGTCTGTCCAAATGTTGAATAAAATCCACCAGCAAATTATATATCAAAGTAAGTAATAAAGCAAACAGATAAATAATCAACTTCCAAAGAATCCCACTCACAGAAAATAGACAATAATCCAAATTCAAATAATAATAAATGTCCCGTAGTTGGAATAAATGAAATCAGAAAACCAAAATGCATGGAATGACCCTTTCTACCATGCATTTTATTTTATTATTATTATTATTATTATTATTCAGCTGTAGACGATGTTTTCAACCAATTCATAAAGTTAACATGGCTTAAGCAGCTAGTTAGCTGATCAAATCTGCAGGTCACATCGAAACGAAAAGTCTGTTTTTGTCTACTTCTGTCCAACATCAGGAACTAATTGATAAAGAATCGCTGTGTTTTCTGCTAAATCTCTCACCATTACGCGTTTTAATGGTCAGTTGTCAGATTTTGTCGTTAATCTGGCTGCTTGGATACTGTAGAGTGGCTTTCAACTTTGCTTTCTGTTGTACTGTCACATAAAACATTTTAAATACTTGTAAATTATTCATGAATGTTTGACAGAATTTATTCTGGCCCTTTCAAATCCATGCAAACCCCATGAATACTGTGCAATATTAAGGAGGGTGTCTTCGTGGAGTTTCTCTCTGCAGCCTCCGTTATTGCATGTGTGCTGGATTTTGACAGCCTGTGCCCTCAGCGCATAAAAACAACAGCAGAAAAAAAAACAGCAAATAAACCGACTTGAATGGTTACAATCGGGTTTTTAACAAAGCTACACGTCAACGCGCCTCACACAACATATGCAGGCTGGAGTAGAAGAAGCATGACTTTAATCTAATGATAGAGAAGGCGACCGATGACGAGCATCATTTCTAACACCACGAACGTCCATAAATAAGTCTTGTTCAAATGCTGCCAGGTGAACACGCTCACTCTGAGCACTTATCAGGCCTGAAGTGGCCTGCGGGAATGGGAAAGACTTATAGATATTGTACATATTGTGTTCGAACGCTTGTGTGCATGTACACAAAGTGTGTATACACATTTCCATTTCTAATCTGCTTTCCCCCTGTGGTGACTGTAGTACAGCTCTTAAATCTTTTTTCATTTCCCTTGAAGCATCTGTGTTTGTTTGCATACTTGTGCGTTAGCTGGGGGCGAGAGGCGGCGGCAAAAAACAGAACAACAGATGACGTGAGGGTACAGCTGTCGGTGGTACATCAGCCAACATATGGGAGGTACACATGCAGTCAAATGCGAAAACAAATATGCACTTATATGAGCACATATCTCCTCATTTGGCCTCACTGTATTGGTCAAATTCTCCGCTATCACCATTCCTCCATCTAACGCCAAACCTTTTTTTTCTTCGTCCATCCTCCTCCCTTTCCCCTCCTTTTCCAGCCTTTCCTTTCTGAGAGATTAGCCAAAATACCAATTTGCTCCCTGATTTTCACTTCTTTAGTCCCTAATTGGCTTGAAGGGATCTGAGGGGATTTGCACAGGGGCGGAGCTCAGGAAAAACCAGACTCCTCTCCTCTCTTTCCGACTGCAAGTGGACGCAAATTAGAGCAAAGGACTGACTTAATAAAGCCTCTAGCGTGATACCCTGCCACCCCACTGGCTTTGTTTACAGTTTGCTTTATTGGATTTAAGACTTTTGACCTCAGGGGAAGTTAAAAGTTATATTTTCAACTCTATTTGGTATTCATGGAACAGTCGATTTGATTTAAGCGCTGGACTTGAACCCTAATATGTTTGAAGGGCCAGGAAATCTACCTAAATTAAAATGTAAGTGGTAGGAATCCAAGTCAATGCCAACCACCGTCTTTGGGTGCAACAGAGAAGCTGGAGAACTGATGATTGCTGCGTCCGACTGTCCTCCAGGAGCTACGACATGCACATGGCATCTTCTGCTATTATCAATCCACATGAACGGCCAGATATAGGAAATTGTTGAAACTCAAATGTGAGTTTTCAGTGAGGCACAGCAGATCAATACTGGGATGCATGCCCGGTAAAACGGGTCTAACGACACTTTCAGTCAAAGATCACAAAGTACTTTACTAGTTTTCAGTTCTCCCTGGGTTTTTTATTTCAACTAGCTGTGCTTTAGCTGTGAAGGTTTAGTCAGCTTGAATATAAAGTAGCTTATATCCCCACAGTATTGTAAAGTTAAGCTGCTAATAAATGTACCATTACTGTAATCAACACTACTGAAGGGCAGGTATTAAATCGACTTTTCAGGTCAATATTATATACTGTCCATATGTTTATTGATGGATAAATACCTGGAAGCTGTCTTTTGAATGTAGGGCTATATGTTGGGGCTCTAAGTTGACTGTTAGAGTTAAAGTCCAAAGCATTAATGAGGCTGACATAATGGATCTCAATGATGAGAAGCAGAACGTCTTTGTGTGTGAGAGATAATACGAGGCAGGCAGACAGATGATGAATAAAAACTAATCCACGCTTCTCCTGCAGAATCTCTACCATACAGTCCAGCTGATAAATGAATGTCACATTACTCTGTTCCTATAGCGTCTTTATAATCACTGTGCATTATACAATATTATATATAACAGGAAATTCAATGGAAGCACTGGTCTGACTGTGCACACAACTCCCTTAAAGCATGGAAACTGTTGTAACCACTGGGTGAGACGGAGATCTCCTTCTTGTTTCATCCTATTTGTCAGTATATACTATGCTGGATGTTATTCAGCAGTATTCTTTTATACAGTGCATCTGTGTTATGAAATGCAATGCCTTTGAATGGAATGCCTTTGCTCTGCCCAGATTTACTGCAGTTTGATTACACTGATTATGTGTAAAGTAATCAGCAATATGTAAAACGTTGTAGGAAACATGTGGCAGTGGGTCTGATTGATTGACTTTCTCGTGCTACCAAAATAAAGGCACCGCAAGTGTTTCCTTACATCAAAAAACATAAGTAAGACATAATTTATTTTTTCATCCAACAAAAGCGGAATATCTGCTAGATTAGCTGCCGTTGAGCTGCTACACAGAAACCTGTTCACAGGCTGTCAGACAGTAAAACAGGCAATCAATAGGGATAAAGGGAACATGAAATAATAAAACATAAAAAAGCAAAAGTGCCTTATTGTTTAGCAGTGATGGAAGTGAGTGCAAGACATTCCAATAATGCTTCATTTATGTAAAAAAAAAACATTTAGATACACTATAAATCATTAGAGTGTTGATGTTAAATGATGTTTATTATTTCCTGTGCACAAATCATGTAAAGGAAATATATCTTCATCTGAACCAGGTTCTCCTTTAATCTAAGTTGTCCTCTTGAAACAGCCCAATGTCAACATCCAGAGTCGATTTACAAACTAGTGTGGCCTTTATTGTCTGGCAGAACGTAAGAGTGTGAGTTTTCATTCGGCAGGGATCTATAATTAAAATTTGCATTTCTATTCACTGCAGCCATTTATTTGAAAAACAGAAAGTAGGATTTGCTTTGAAGCATAATTCCACATATCGAATGGAACTCAGCCCTTTTCCATGTCTGGTTCTCTGACATGCGAATGCCTCGGGGTAAGATCTCGTTGAATTTGACAAAAGTGTAGGAATAGTGATTTTAAATCAGATTTGATACTTGATTAGAAGCAGCAATTTAACAAAAAAATAATTCCCCCTCTTCATCTTTTGAAACGTTTCCTGAGACAGATGAGAGGACTCTGGTGTGTGATCCTTCTCCATATATTATAATTTGTGGGCTGTCTAATTGTTATTGCTAAACCGGAATCCCAGCTGCACTGTGTACATTCAGGGAGAAAAATGACTCGGAGAAGAATTATTTGCTTACTGCTCCAACCCACCATATGTCCACAAAATAAACTTTTGCTTCGTGAAATCCGACCTTTGAAGCATCATCCTTCTTATCCAACATTTCCCCCCTCCTCTTTCCCTACCTACCATGTGAAATTAATTCAGACGATTTTGGAGGATGCTCCTTTCACTGTCGATACGAGCGAATACATCGGTTTAGCATAAGTGGCCCCAGCAGGAAAAGAACTAGCCTTGGGCAGTGGGATGTGATGTGCTCTACCTACAGTGGAGAGTTCTCTCCATCCTCCATTTGTACTGTTATTCCATTTCTCCTCCTGCATTCATCTCCATGTAGTTCATATCACATTTTCTACCAAATAGCTATGTCAGTGGTCGAGTCAAGGGGCCGAGCTGACATTTTGTTACTCTCCTAATCACATCATGTTGCTCTGAGTCCTGTTCGAGTCGGCTGACTGATGGCAAGCTCTTGCAGCAGCATGAAATTACACCGGTGCAATGCCATTTAACTCTGTGAGAAGCATTGTGCTTAGGTAGAACTGCAAATCAATCTTGCTTCCTACCTCCCGTTCTCTGAAATACCAATGTGCCCTTTCTCTCTTTTTGGCTAATGGCTTAGGGACTGACTGGCCTTGAAGGGCAGAACGGTGTGCAGAGAGAGCCGCTGAATAACTGCGAGAGGGAGAGAACCAGATAAGATCTGTCTTTTAGGTGGAGCAAGACTATTTAGAAAGTCAGCAGGGAATATGAAGCATGGGGAACTTCAGAAAGAAATTAGATTTTCTTTCTGAGAGTCCATCTGCTGCCCATAGCCCACTATTTTATCTTTATATGCTAGACAACAACATGAGAGTTGGAAGAAAGACACGTGTAGTCTAAGTCTAAAGTCTGTCAGAGCAAGTCCAAGTCAAGTCTTAAACTAAGTCTGAAGTCATATAGAGAAAGTCAAAGCCAAGTCTAAAGGTTGTCTGGGAAAGTTTCAAGTCAAAGGGCAAGTCTTGAGTCTCACGTCTGTCTGAGCTGGTTCAAGTCAAGTCTCAAGTATGTTTAAGCAAGTATTCTAAGTCTGACGTCCTATAGAGTAAGTCAAAGTCAAGTCTTAAGGTTGTCCAGACAGGTTTCAAGTCAAGTCTAAAGTCTGTCTGAGTTAGTTCAAGTCAATTCTCAAGTATGTTTAAACAACTCCAAGTTAAGTCTGAAATCTGTCAAAGTTCAAGACAAGTCCCAAGTCCTTCAGAGAAAGTCTCAACTCAAGTCTTGCGTTGGTCAAGTCAGACTGGTTCAGTTAAGCTAGAAGAGACACGATGGTGGCATCTTATCATCTAAGTATATGGAAGTACGAGAAAATATCAAATTACTCTGGCTTAAACAGTTAAATTCAATTTATTTTTACTTAAAGTCATTACACCAAATGAGCCTGGCTTGTGCCCAGCTTTGTGCCTAAGAGGGAAGCTGTCATTTCGTCTCCCTTTCTAGACAAAAATAGTGCTTTAGATATGTTTTTATATCCCTGACTGGTCTTAAAAGCACACTCATTTTAGTGCTTTAAGAAAAGTGAGACAAAAGGCAACTATGTTCGTCTTTTCCCACCGTCCTGCATCTTCTTTGCTCACAGCTCCCCTCTTTTACTCATATCCCCTCATATGAATTTGCCTTTTCTTTCCATTTCCACACACAGCCCCTCAGCCTCGCCACCTTTCAGTCTCTCCCCACGTCACTCCCTTTCCCTATGATTTTCTCTCCATCTGTCCCTCTTTCATTCACGTTCTCTTGTGCTCGGCTGAGAAATACTGTAACGGGACCTAAAAATACCAGCACTCCTGCCAAGAGCGGAAAAGACAAACAGCGATGCGAGTTACTTCGACGTGAAATTTCTCCACCACTTCAACTGTCTTCATCTAGCTCTGTCAAGACCTTTATGAAATCCATTTCACCCTGTGCTGCTTTTTACAGTTTATTCAACCCTCTCAATCGCTCTCATTTTATCTCTCTCCCACTTGATCTCTTTCCTTTTTTTATTCAGCTGAACAATGAAAAAAAGGCAATAGTAAACGTGTTTGTTATGAATTATGCACAGACAGTATGTCACCTAGATTTGACCTAGGATTGTTGAACCCATATTAAACGCTGCAATCATTTGAGTTATTCCTGCAGATGCATCCTATTAACGCTATTATTTAAAGTGTTACGTGGCTCTGGAGGAGCTTCGATAGCCCGGATGATGTCAAAGTGATGTCATCAGACATAGCACATATGTTTACTTCATGTTATTTCACAATCGATGGAAAAGCAAGGGGGAAAAAAACCACCGCCCGAGTCAAAACCACTGTCTTGAAATGAGTGATCACACTTTATCTGTCCGGGGATGTTTCACTGAGCTCTCCTAGGTTTTTTTTTTCTTTTTTTTCTTTTTTGCAGTTACACCCTGCTTCACACAGTGACACCGATTCTATCTTGGGACTTGCCTGTGACAAACACTTGATGGAGGCTGTGAGGGAAGGAGGATCATTCTATAGTCAGTTCCCTGATGCAAATATTGAGTCTCTCTCTAAGACCCGAACACAGAAACCAGGATGCTGGTTGCATGATGATGCTTGGCTGGATTGGATATCCAGCCAGCATCATTTTTCTTTTAACGAATTCAAAGATGATTCCAGAAGAGGTTTAATCTTGCTCTAAATTTATTTAGTGTGCAGTGTGTAAAATGTGAACCTTGCAGATAACCAATATCCGTCAGATAAATGTAATGCAGAATACAATATTTGTTTTCAAAATGAGGTTGATGTATAAAACAACAGAAAACAGATACACTGAAGTACCTGGAAAAAGTACAGTAGTACTTGTATTCAGCTGACCTCCTGACTTCTTTTTGAGGAATTATGTTAGCCCCTAAAAATCTCAATCTCTCCGTTGTTCTCCTGATATCTTGCACATCTTTCCTCGACTTCCTCCTGCTACTTTTCCATCTCTCCACTCTCTCCCCTTGTTGTTGTCGCTGCCAGCACAAACCACCTATACTGATGACAGCAGCTGATCAATAGCCTGCTAGTCCTGGTCACGCTTGTCAAGTCAATTTCCCACTAATGAATCCAGTTCGACCGCGATCCTCTTTGATGAACTATCTGAAGTTGTTTATTGTGCACTTGCTGCATCGCTTGCTGTACTGTTGGAGGCAGATTATGCCGAGAGAAAAAAGAAAACTCATGATGATGCATAGAAAAGAGATGACTGTTGCGCAATGTAATGCAATGGAGATAAGATATATATCAGGTACAATCAACACAGGTGTGGTCCCACCTATACAGCCAATATGAGGCATTCACATGACCCAGAAATAATGTAAGAAGTGAAACAAATAGAAAATGAGATCATTATTATTATAATCATATATTATTATAGGATTGAAATTTCTATTTGCTGTAATTATGCTCAATTCCTGAGGCATCCTTTTGCGCAGCCTATGTGGGAAAACTATTGATTATAAGTTCTGCTTGTGAGAACCTCAACACTATCACAGTATAATACGAGGGGACATGGACCAAAAGTTGTACAATTCATCTGCCTCTACGTTCTGTGAGAAAGCCTGTCGCTAAGGGTGGAGGCATGCTTCAAATAAATGATAGGTGGCTCAGGAAACACAGTAATCAAAAGGAGTTAGGATTTGTTAAGCATGTGTACCATAAAGTTTTTTTGGAAGAAGAGTATCCCGCTTCACTGACTGTTATCTGTCATATGCCTGCTTAATCTTGATGCATTCTGAGTTTCCAGGGGCCCGTTTCATTGTTTTCTTGGCTATTTTTCCCCCCGTTTCTGTGACCACACGTAGAAGACGTCACATCCCATCAAGATATTTACAGCAAAACATGCCATCTTTCACTGTCAGCCTCTCAGAACCAAACAGCAAGGGCTCCTTTGTGGATTAATCATTTTGAACTGATGTCCCACAGACACGCAGGGAGAAACCCATCATTTAAGAGGCAGGGATAGCAATTTCTCCAGCTTCAAGATGGGAATACAACACAGTCAAAAGGGCATGCTTGCACTGGAGGAAGAAGTGGACGAAGCAGCAATTGGGTAATTTCACATATTCATTGATTATATTGTAGTATTGATGATTCCCTTTAAGATTCAGAGTAGTGCTGAATGTGGGGGAAAATGGGGAGAACCTTTGACAGGAATCGATCCCTGAGGATACAATTAGTCCTAAAAACAGCAAATAATATCATATTGATTTGAAACTTTAAATGCAACACAGCCTCCGTGTTGTGAGACACGCTTGGTCTCTTATAACTAACATACTCATGCTGGATTTTCCAGCATTTGTACTTCAGTTTCTACCTTGATGAGGTGAACGCCGCCTCTCTGCACCTTGCCTTTCACCGGGAAGTCAATCTGAGAAATTCAGTTACAACAAAGCTCCGAGCTAATATATGCACGCACAGCAGGGGGGGGGACCTGTGCAGGAGCTCCAGGACGTCTGCATTTCCAGGCTGCACAATTCACCCGAATGAAACATAATCACAATATTGAACTTCTGCACCTCAATTCACAAGAGGCAGTAGATCTCACGCAAACGGGTCACATTCTGGTGTTCTAATTAGTGCATTTACCCATGAAAAACAACTACATGTGCAGAATAACACGACGCTTGGAAGTGCATTTGGGGATTTGTGTGCTCTGTTTTGCTGCGAGGGGGGATTTCAACGATTGAAAGTTACTTTTTGTTGCTTTAAATGATTATAAGAGGACACACCGTACGTCACATTAAGTATTTTAGGAATAGCAGGAATTGGAGGTTGTCTCCAGGGATAAAGAGAGACGAACCTGCCAGCTGGTAAACCTGGATGAAGAGCAAAGTGTCTGAAAAGGATCACAACTTTCAAGAGTGGAATACTGAGAGATTTTAAATCTGCCGGAGTTGATGAAGTGTAACTCTACATGCACAACGCACAGTGGCCCTGTCACTTTCTTTCACTTCCTCTCCCCTGTGTCTCCTCCCTCTCTAACAAGCAAAGACAAACGCACACCACAGAGGCGTCTCCCAATGGGGAACTGGGTATCGAACACTCTATTTTTCTATCTCTTCCTCTATAAAACACACACACACACACACACACACTTTGCAGGGGAGATCTCCGTTGGGTAACCGATGATTGAACTCTGCTCCGTCCCTCTCCCTTTCTCTCACACCCCTGCCGTGACCCTATAATGATCTTCCACTCTGCACCCAGGCAAACACATGTGCATGCACACACTCCGACACACACAGTGTCTCTCCGCAGTCAGTGTCTAGGTCTGTAATGATCTGCCAGGCACTCCATGCTCTGAATCTTTCAACAGTCCAGTCCTCCACTCAGTGTCAATGAAGCCCCCTGTATGTGTGTGAGATCATTTTGTGCTTAAAGTCATTGTTTTGTGCAAATACTGTAAGAATGCATGCGTGTTTGTCCATTCAGGGCATATAAGCGTGCGTTGCAGTTTTCTACTTGGCATGCACATGTTGTAGTCAATAAGCTTTTAATCACTGCCGCGCGACAAGGGAGCGGTAAAGTTTCACCGCTGTGTATTCAGTATTAATTTCAAGGTCTTCTAAAGTTAGCATTCAACAAATATGTTTGCTCTCTGAAGAGCCTGTCTGCGATAAAACATCTTGCTGTATGGGATGTGCTCTGATTATTATTTAGATGTCTCTATTGTGGATGTAAAGCAATGTTGCAACCACAAAGGGAGAAGCCATCCGTGTTGTTTTCTGGATTTTTTAAAATGTAAACTTCCACTCAGCCATTTGTGTCCATTTTTCCCCCCACTTATTCAGGGTCAGGTCATGATAACAGCAGGCTAAGCAGAGTATTCCCAGCAGACATCCCCCTCCCCAGCAACCTTTTCACCTCCTCCCCGGGGATCCTGAGGGGGTTCCCAGGTTAGATAAGATATGTAATCCCTCCAGTGAGTTCTAGGTCGACCTCGGGGTCTCCTCCCAGTTGAACATGCCCAAAAAAATAAAAGGAGGTGCCCAGAGGGCATCTTAATCAGATGCCCGAACCACCTCACCTGGCTCCTTTTGATCGATTTGCCGGCTGCTCTTTGTATTCAAAGTTACAGCAGCAGCGGTTGAGCGAGCCACAGATTGAATGGAGAAAGGAAGCGGCTTTAGCGCATAAAAAAAGCAGTGAATCAAAGAAATAAAAATATTATTACCATCCTGTGGCTCGCTAGATACACAGACCTGCGGCACACAAACTCTTCATGACACCATCAGAATCCTACATCAAGTCACATGGGAAAATATTTGATGCCAAAACATTCATATTTAGTCCAATATTTGAATGTTGGCATTTAAAATACACTGGGAACACTACTGGGAAGCAACAGAATGATATAAAAACCTCAAAAGCACAAAAATTAATGGACCCATACTTATGAATGGTGGCAAACAGTAAAAGTGCAACCTTATTTTTGCTTAATTTAATACACAGTGTCTAGCATTTGTTCAAACCAGAGCCCTCTGTGTGCAATTTGTTAATATTACAAGCTCACTTAGCATTGTTTTATAGGCGCTGAAGTGCAGTTAAGAAAGGGGATGCAAAGTTTAAAGATTTTGAAATAACACTGAAGTGAGCTTTGAGCACACAAGCGGTGGGCTTTTGTCAGGGGTGAGATTTAAGAAACACTTTTGTGGGGGCCACGGAGTCCTGCGGACATCCCAGCCTTATTAAACATATGCAGCAACGTCTCCTCGTGCATGTGTTGAGAAATATCACGTTTATTTAGTTCGTTTTGGAGTTGCACAACATGGTTCGTGTCGCTTCAGTCCTGCCATGCCTTTGGGTTTAGTTTGTCATTTCTTATGTTTTGAAAATTCATTTCCCCATGTCGTGTTGTGCTGCTCCTCCAGTTCCTGCTTAGTTGAAACTCCATTTGTTAGTAAGTTGTGGGACAATCCAGGCCTCCATTCGGCGACGGGAATCTTTTTGCCTCACCAACTTTCGTTTGCATCAATCAGCTCCAAGCAAATAAACTTTATCTCGTAAAAAAAAAAAACATCGGATTCTATGCAACTTCCCTTTACCCCGAAGAGCTGGGCTGCAACATTGACGATAATAACCTTGTTTTCCTGCTGCACTGGCGTCTGTGTGTGTTGACCCTGTCTGGGATGTGTGCACACATGCATTAAAGCCCAGCTGAGGCAGCCACTCTAAATCCCAGGCATTCCCAGGGCATCTCTAAGTGGTTTGCTTTGAGAGCCACAGCCTGGAAGCAAGACCCTGTAATAAGGCAGAGATACACACACAAAGGGAGTGTATCTCTGCTATCAGTAGCACTAAACAAGCTATCTGCAGGCAAGGTAAACAATCTTTACTGTGGTAAAGTTAATATCAGTGGATCAAGATGAACAGGAGAAGTACAGAACAGGTGTGTGCATGAGTCTCAGTAATATGATAGGATGAGAAACAGATCTGTCAACATGATGTGATAACCTCTTCTCCGTCTCTATTACTCGCTTTTTTTCCTCTCTCTCTCTCTCTCTATTGTCTTTTTGCTCTCCGTCCCTCCCTCTGCACAAATGATGTAATCAGAGGTATTGACTGGCTGACTGATGGCCATGTCTAAAATCAGCCACGCTACAAAGCAATAACAAGAGGACAAACAGAGAAACACCATTGGCCTTCCTGTCAGCTTCCCTCCTCTCCAGCAGATTATTATCTGGCAGTAGATTGGTCAGCCACGGGAAGGCAACCAACAATCAAAGGAGAGGAAATGAAGACATGGATCAGCCTATCAAGCTTCTCAGGAGACGAAGCGATAAGAGGAGGGTGTGTTTCACCCTATCAGAGTCTCTAGGGGAAGGCATGTGACCGGCGAGGCAGGATGTTGTTTTTTTTAATAAAATCACGCTCAGCTTAGAAAAAAAAGAGGTGCACAAACAGTGTTTCCTTATGTCCGTCCTGCCCTTTCAGAGCCTTACTGTCAAAATCTGTCAAGCACAAAAAGCTGGTATTGGAAAATCAAATATTTCTTTGCTTCAATGACGATTCTGCTCATTTTAGAGAGGATTTTTTTTTTTTTTTATTACAGCAAAGCACTGGAGATATTCGGCACCTTTTCTTCAAACTTTTGTTGAACAGCAACAGCTATAACATTCTGCACGAGTAGCACGATTACGTAATGTCCTTATCACAGCAATGTCTATCTGAATTTTGCAACATTAACCACCATAACCTACTGGTCACACCACATTAAGTGTAAGGCTGCAGCTGCTAAACCTCTGAGTGTAATGAACTGAGGAAGGTTTTTTTTATTAATTTCCTTTGCATCGAAAGGAGCCAGCTGAGGTGGTTCAGGGGTCTGCTTATGGATGCCTCCCGTGCACCTCCCCCTTGGAGGTTTTCCAAAGCAAAGTCAACATGGAGGAGACTCCGGGGTGGACCCAGAACTCACTGGAGGGATTGCATACTGTATCTCATGCAGCCAGGGAACACTTCGGGATCCCCCAGGAGGAGCTGGGGACGTGTTGCTGAGGAGAGGGATATTTTGGAATTCCCCGCTTATTCTGCTGCTCCACCACCAGATAAACGGAAGCAAATTGAAGGTCTGATAAACCCATTGTACACTGCGTCTAGTCCAGATAAGCTCTCTTCTAAGGTGGTATTTTTTTTAGTTATTAGTGTTGTTACAAATGTCAGTGACATTTTAAGTGACATTTTCTTATCCAAAGGTTCACCTCAGTACTCTTTATCTGAGTAACAACCTTATATATATATATATATATATATATATATATATATATATATATATATATATATATATATATATATAAGGTTATATAAAATATATATATAGCGATACCAAATTGCTTAAATGTCGCAGTCAAAATGAATCAATAACTGGAGAAAAAATATGTGGTAGCAGGATGTACACATATCATTGACCTCTCTGCATATGAATGTAAATCAACTGGAATTCTTGGCTTTATTTTCTGCAGAGGAGAGAACACTGACCCTCCGGTTGGTATCCACAGGAGGAGCACTAGCCCTGCGTACAGCTGACCAACCTTTGCTAGAAATAACAAAAGTGGAGGTGGGCGAGTGGAAAGGTGAGAGGTAGAAGATAGGGAATTGACAGCAGTGAGGATAAAATGCAAAAATAAGCTGAAATGATCCACACATAAACCAGATGTAAGCATTGATGGTGGGACACAGCATGATAAGGTCCATGTATCGGCCAATAAACTGCCTGTGCCAAAAAGATGATTATACTCCTGTCAATGCAAAAGATCCACTCCTCTCACACTGTCTTTTCCTTCTCCAGGCTCCACTTCCTTTGCCCTGCAAACACACACCCGCCGCAACAAGTACAAACTGTCTGGAATGACAACAAACCTCCTCGACCCTTGTCAATCGATCGGTCGACATGAAATCAATGTGCAATCAGATTGAATTAGCAGGCCTCGGTGAGATGTCTTCACCCAGATCACACTCGGTGACAATCACTCCAGGGAGAATCATCAGAATTCATCCGTTCACAATGCCTATTTTCACTCTCCGCAAACTGGAGGAAAAGCCCGAGACATTCTCCTGCGATACGTGCGAGGCGGGCCCGGGCTAATCTCTGGACGCCATCTGCTTGCAATGAGGTTTTCGTTCCGAGCCGCTGCTTCACGATGAGCCCCGGTCAATCTGCAACAAGCGCCGGAATGAAATAAGGAAGGAGCACGCGTGGGTGGGTGTAAATCTCTAGATTGCATCTGTTTGCGTTGAACGGCGGGTGGAGGGCATCATATTTACGGTGTATTTAATATTACTTGTTGTTGTCATCCACACCGTGTTCGAGATGGTGCAGACAAGCAGAGAAAAGGGACTGAGGCGACAGAAAAGTTCAATGCCTATCAGTTTCACGTTTTGAAACTGAATGCAACAAGAACAGAGGAGAGGAGAAAATAGCACTTTTAATCAATGTGATATGTTTTAAAATTGCACTGGAGTCATTTTTCAACTTGCTCTTAATTAGTCTTTAATTTCATTGTATTGTATTTATTCACATCTAGTGTATGGGAGTTGTTTGATTGTACTGTCTACTTATTGTCGTATTCATTTCTTGAAAAGATTTTTAATCTCAGTGAGGATTTCACCTGGTTAAATTGTTGTTTATTGTTTATTGTTTATCAAGATCCCCATTTGGCTGTTACAAGTAACAGCTAGTCTTATATCAAATAAAGGATATATACGATGCATGTAATGACTAGGATACAAAAATACATTTGAAGTGGAATATGATACATAGATATGTATATAAGAATAAATAAGATGCGTTAAATGATGATGTCATGCAGCTGCTGACTGCACTGTAACATTAGCGCCACAGCTTGATGCTGTATTGTTTTCCTTTCCCTACATTAAATGTAATCATTTAAATTCGCAATCTTGAGCAAATGGAGAACCAGAAATGATCTAATCTATGAATGCTGATATTCCACAGCTCCTTTGTAATATTGCTCTTCGGTTTCCTGCCAGTGTAGGACGCTGAATTGAAAATAAATTGAAGTCACAGGTTGGGAGGGAGCGCCGATATCAATCAGGGAAATAAGCTCGCTGGAAAAGCAGGAAAGACGTCCGTCCTCATAAAGTGAATTTTCTTCCATTAAAACAGATGCTGCCGTCTAAATCAAATACAGACGGGGCATTTCAAAGGGTGTCGTTGCATAAGGTAACCTTTGTAACCTTTTCTCCTCATGCTAACCACACCTTTTGTTGTGATAATGAGACGTCTTCATTAAAAATTCACACTAATACCGTCTTATCACGGGAGATTATTCGCCAATCTCGAAAGATGTTGTCGTCACGATTATTTCAAGTGGCGAGGGAAGACATCGGTGTGTGTGTGTGTGTGTGTGTGTGAGCAAGAGAGCGGTATGAGATACAAGATTACCGCCGCTCTCCAAGGAATGCAAGGCAATTTGGGAAGCCTGTGACAGTTCAGACTAAAGTTCCATATCCATCCCTCCTGCACCGCTACCTTACATACCTTCTTCTCACCCTCCTCTCCCTTTTTTTTCTCCTCTACTGTTCGCCGTGTATCCAGACACGCTTTGATAAACTCTGCTTTTAAGGCACTTTGTTCAACACAGAGTTCACGACACAGACTTCCTCCCTCCATCCCGTCCTCTTATCTCCTTCCGTCCCTCTGAACGCATGCATACGCACTCAGACATTCAGAAATTCTGTCCACGGTCCACCACTTACAGACACAAAAGAGCATTTCGAGTGCTGGCCGGGGGGCTAAAAGCATCCTCTTTGATAGGAATAGCAATATGAATGGTACTGAGTGATGCAGACGGTGCTACACACACGCATATGCACACAACCTTAAATGCACAAATGGACGTACTGATGCAAAAACATTCACACACACATTAATGTCCGCTAATATCAACTTAAAAAGTGCTCTCAAACCATTGATGGAGGCCACTTGAGTGGATAGAATAAGCAGCACACTGGATCACAGAATACCTGGTAGGGCTCTAAAAGCTTCCTGCAGATGATGAGATGATTAACGTTTGAGCAAAACCTCAATCAGACACAGGGATCATGAAACGCCATCCAGTCACTTTGAAACTGACCACTTATCAGGAGTATTATGGTAACAAACGCCAAGTCGATTTTAAAAGTAGTGGAGGACTGAACCTTCTTTTTTGTTTGTTTTCTAGCTTAAAGCCCATCACCGGCGGTGTGTTTCCTCTTCAGCGATCCACATCAACCAGTTTGGAGAGCTTTAATAGAAAATCACAGCAGACTGAAACATGGCCAATTCCTTTCCACTTCAGCTGCTTTCACCCACTGCACATCAAGCGACCCCTGCACTCATTCAGAACCTCCACCCGCATCCCATTTTAAACGCCATCACTGCTTACACACCGCCTCGCCCGAAACTGTAATAGATTTATCGGCTTTAATTTCTTCCCCCTTGTAAATTTCCGAGCGGCTGTTTTAATCTCTGACACTTTCGGTGCCTCCTCGTCCAATCACGGCTCAGTTTGAGTACTTTGCTGAAACGCAAGCAGACATTTCAGCCGCTTTCATGTCTCGCTAATGAGCTGACAATTCAAACTCGGCAACTTTCGCTGTCATACACACTGGCAATTCATCTGCTTACGGGGTTTTAAATGGGAAATTTTAAGGATTGTCAGTGATTATCCTCCACTCCTTTTCATGCTTTCACTTTTATTGACACTTCAAATCTCTTCAGTGCTTTATCCTCACCTAAAACATCTTGCTTGGGATATTTATATTTTACAGTTTGCACCAGATGTTTCTGCAGAACCAAACACACTTTTATATAAAAATCCAATTCGACAGCATCGTCTCTATCCTTCCATCTCTCCATCCTCTACCGTCTTGCTTCTTGACGTCCTCGCTACAAGCTGGACTCACCGTAATTTGAGTTGAATAGTGGGTTAAAACATAAATATGATGAAAAAACCACAAACACATCTTTAAGTACCTTTCAAGCAGCCCAGTGCATTCATGCAGTCTTCAAAGAACTCGTTCAATGCCAGCACCTAATTAAAGGTTCACAGGTTTTAATAGCCACATTCAACAACCCTGAAGGAAAAAAAAGCAAGAATTGTGTGTCCAAAGAAAAGCACCTGCATTCAACATCACAAGAATACTGAACTCTGCTGGAACTCCTCAGAGCAAAACATTGAGAGAGAAATGTAAAATGCCATTTCAGAGCTGCTCTGTGGAGCCTTCGTTTGATCTGAAAGGAAAGCCTCTTTTAAAAAAAAAAAAAAAACACAAACAGGCGAGACTGCCTTTCAGCTCTTGCATCTCGCCCCTGTCTCCCATCTGGGTCTACCTCTCCGCCTCTCCGTTCTGCACTAACCTGTGCAGGAAGCTGGGACGAGAGCTTTTTTTTTCCTGTCTGCCAATTTAACAGCAACTCATAGCAGGCCAGAGACAGCTCCATCTGTTGAGTTGGCTTATTGACCTGCTTGTGCATACATCTGTATCTCATCCTGTTTTTCTATCCAATCATCTGTCTATTTCTACCTGCGTGCATTGATCTGTTCATATTTGTGCTGTCGGCAGGGCAGTTTCCCGCGTCTCTAATCCGATCCAAGTTGCTGTGCAAACTCAGTCGTTGTTGGAATGACGGCACGAACATATCAGACATATTTTTTGTCTAGATGGGCATCTGCACCGACACGGGATGTTTTAATAAAGACAACCTCGGGGTTCAAAGTGACAGCGACAACGCCGCACCATCCGCACTGCAAAGGCGTGACGAAAATCAGGCAAGGGGAGGGAAAATTTCACTAGAAATAAAACATAATGAGGCAACACATTGCAACCAGCTAGCTTGCAGCTAGCGCACTGGTTTCGTTTTCAAGCCTGCCGCTCCGGTAACAGAAAAGGCTGCTATGGAAACGATTTCATCCAGCCCCCCCCCCCCTGCCAGTCTAAGTGATGGATTACTGGTGGGAAAAAAAACAGTGTCAGGCATGCTTTTGATATGTGGCATCTCAAAGATGGATGGATGGACATATTGAACATAATTAAAATATTCACCTTCACCTTTAGGATCCTTATTGATGCATTAATCATGAACATCTAGGAATCGGCTTATTATTACTTTACTTATTCTGTGCTTTCATTATTAATTAGATTCCATCGATCGATAGACATATACTGTAGATTGAGTGCAGTGGCTATAATATCTCTCCTTTGTGCTGAGGGAATCGGTGTGCAGTGACATAGTACCTTTCCTTTGTATTGAGGGGATTGTCTGCAGCAAGGATCTCAATTATAGCAGAGCAAGTCACAAAGATATCTCCACTCTTTTTAGTGGTGGAGCCTCTATTCATTAAATACAAGAGCAAGTCAGAAAGGCATCGTTCTCTCATCGTATCTCTATTCACACTGACCTTGATGAGAAGAGAGCCAAAGAGATGCCGACACAGGATGCTGCTGAGCCTCAGCCTAAATGTAATACAGGTAAGGAAGGGGTTGTTTTTTTTTATGTGGTTGAATTTATTCTCCTTGTCAGCCGAGTTCACCCTGTGAAGTCTCTGTCCTGTGACCACGCTGCCATCTTATAGACTAAACATTATGAACTCATATGCTGTAATATCGATTTAAGGTCCCCGAAGAGGGCAAAATACAATAAGCTGTTTTCCATCCAGGCGTCCTTCCCCCTTAGTTTTCATCGTGCTCATATTGTCTCACTAATACATCAATCAGCTCGGCCATCCACCTGTTGAATACGAGACAGAAGAGTGGGAGAAATGTGCTCATCCGGGTCCAAACTGGTGTTAATGGTTGGAGGTTTATATAGCAGTGATTAACATTTGAAGATCCCAAATGCAGTTAAAGACGGAGGATGATAATGGCGTCTCTGCAACTCTTTTCTGGCACCCATCACTGCTGTTTGCACCCCTTCTATACACACAGCCATAAAGCAGTCAAAGCAGAATGCACTAATGCAATGCACTTACAGGCTACTGATGAATCAGCACAACCTTTGTCCGTCTCTTGTCTCTTGTCCAATGTCTGTTGCAGATAAGCATCCGCAATTCTTTTTGGAAGCCAAGCAGAAGAAGTCGCTCCAGTCGAAGCATCGTTTCTAGCAGTGCCGTGACGACGTTACACACTAACAACGGTACATTTTTTACTGACATTACTGTGAGGATTACAATGTGACATTCAATAATTAAAGTCATAAACAACCTGGTTGCTGTTTTTCGACTGTTATCTGCTGTTTCTAATCTGGCAGAGGAGCTCTTTAAATTCGTAAAGTCATCTCAGGGGGGGGGGATGTTGTGTAATCAGCGGGGGAGTGTTTTTGGATTTTACCTGGTGAAAAACTTCCCATCCAAAGACAGTGGGTGAGCTTTAATGAATTCACTTAGCTCCTCTCAGCTGCCTGCACAGTTCCAGCGCTGCTTATACATCTACATTTACTCGCTGCTTCGCTTTGGATACCAACTCGACATACAAATGAGGTATAAATATTAATGACGGATCAATTATCAGCCTGGTTGATTATGGGCTCCATCAGCATTACTCTGCATTCTTTCTCTTTCCACACTCAATATCCCTCCCAGGACAGGATCACTATTGATTACACGCCCAATAATGGCCACTGAGTCATCTGCAAAGTAACTAATAAGTTATCAAGCAAATGTAGTGCAATAAAAAGTACAATATTTGCCTCCAAACTGTAGTATAGAGTAAAGCTGAGGGGGAAAAAAAACTCTTTATGGAATACATTTTTTTGTAGTAGTAGAGGAGTGGATTTTCATTTTTATTGCAAATGTATATCATTTCCAAATATCAGTTATTGATATTTGTATTGGCTCTGAAAAAAAACACAACAGTAGTTGAGCTAGACACCAGACTGATCCTTTTCTGTGACCCTAGAGGATTACTTTTATTAAATATCCGGCAGACATTTGATATTTAGAATAATTAATGTCGCAAATGACTTCATTAATGTGCTGTATTAGTCATAATAGGGAGGAGCCAAATGGAGATGAAGCAGCTCAATAACTTGGTATTTCTCTCCGTCACCTTCTTCCCATCAGGCTTTATTTTTCCACCTCCTGCCCTATTCTCCTCTAATTATCCATCTCTCCAGCCACCTCTCTCTGTCCATTGCACACAGACACACACACACACACACACACTCACACACACACACACATAAAGACAGGCGGCTGGGAGAGGGGTGTAATAGCAGTGTGTGATGTCACATAAACACTGGATGAGAGGCTATGGGCGATTTATCAGGAGCCTCAGCTCTGCTACAATAAGTTAGCTGTCAATACAATCACAGCATCTCCCAGCACACACACACACACACAGACACACACACACACACACACACACACAGAGAGAGAGACAGACGGCCGCTAACATATTCATGGCTCTATCGCTTTCCATCGCTCCCTTCTGCTGGCTGGTCAGATCCACACATGCAGACTTCCATCCATCTGCTTTTCAGTGCTCTTTTCAACAGGCTGCTCACACAATCCAGCAATGAAAACGAGAGCAGAAATCCAAGCTCTCACTTTCTGCATCACCTCTCTCTCTCTTTCTATTTGCCCATTTTATTGGCCACAAGTCTCTTCTTCTCAATTCAGCTTCTTTCATTTCCAAACACACGTCCGGGTTTATGTAGCCTGGAAATTACTACGGTATTTCATCACAAGAAACACTCAAACAAATAATGCTTTCCAGCATAACACCTGATTTAAAGTGTGTTACACTCAGGGAATGTTAATTTCTGCTCTTATCTAGCTTTTCCTTCAGCGTTTTTATTCAAATTGTGAGGTTTAAATGACATAAATGTTACATTCCATAATCAACGATGTGTGGTCAGTTCAGTCTTGGAAGTATTAATGATGCACGAGCACAAAAAAACAAACACGCAACCAACAAATAAACTCCACCAAGGCTGAACAATGCTACCTGCTCTGCATTAACCAGATCTGGATCCTCACGAACAAAAATCATGAAATTAATTCACACTCATGATGATATAATATCCCTGTTGCTCAGTATATTTTGATCCAGCAGATCCAGATTATTACCTGGATCTGCCCCCACACTATACACACTCATGATATTTGAGTCCAACTCCAAAGTCCAAAAACTTCAGCTGTGACTATAATAAATAACGACAAGATGTAAATAATTTTAAAAAAGTTTAATCGACTTTCTAAACATTTTTTTCTTCCTGTAGATGATGTGGTTTTTTGCAATAATGATAATGAAATAGTGACTGCAGAGGCTCATTAATTTCCTAATAGCACCTCATATGCATTTGTAACAAATGTGTTGGTCTCCATTTATAGAGCATGTGTGCTGCAAAGAAACAAATGATTTTGATTATACTTTTTCAGAAACGATGCAACTCTCTAAAGTGTCCCCGCATATTTATTTATTTTTTATAATTATAGGCTACAGATTATTGTGATTAGAGTCTATAAGGTGACATACTTGTTGCTGATTGGCCCACGTCACATGACAAGTTTACTGCTGCCTTCTTCTCTTTTCCTGTTGACACTTCAAAAGTTTGATTGACATTTGCTTTCCACTTAGATAAAAACCCTCTCTTCCCCTTGTTTCCTCACAGTTTTAAGCATTGCTCACTCAGTCACGCCGGCTCCCCCAGGATGTGACAGGGGCACATTAGGCGGTGAGAGGTAGACCGCCAAGGGTGACAGAACAAGAGTCATGCACCGCAGTTTAACAGATGGCCGGATGGCGACGTTTTACCTTCATCACCCTGATCCCTCGCCCCCTCCCTTTCCCCTCCATCCTTGCCTCCTAACTCTATGTTACCGCAAGCTACCCATAACCTGCAAAACCAAGTGTGACAGGTGGGGTCTATCACCCAACAGCACAAGCAGCAGACTAGGGGGGGGAAGGAAAGAGGGTGATGGTGAGGGGTAAGAGCAGGGAGAATAACAAATACCAAGAGAGCAAAAATAGAACAAGATTCAGGTAGACAGGGGAGACAGATGATACAAGAGTGAGACAGAGGGTGCAGGGAGAAAGTGAGAGGGGGATTACGTCCGTCCTTGTCCAAAGAGGATAATGAGGTGAGTGGAGCTGAGCCGACCGAGTGTGGCAAATCCCAGCGTGCACCTGGTGCCTGGGAAGCATGGAACAGGACAAACACACACATGTGAGGGCTGTGCTTTCTTCACTGTTACAGTAATGCTCCACTTTAGGAGAATATCAATGTTCAGCAGGGACAAAAGAAAAATGATAGCAATGCTCGGAGGCAGGGAGTCAGATATGGGGCAAACTTAGGCGGGAGGGGGTTCAGTGATTTGTTCAAGGACACACAAACCTTTTAACCCCACCTTACGGGCCGACATTTCTACCTCATCTTTAAGATTTGGGCGTTTGGTTCGGGGGAAAAAACACGTGATTTTGGAAATTGAAATGGGCCTTTTCAAGAATTGCTGAATGGAAAATGAATTAAAAGATGAATCAATAATTAAAATATTGCAGCGCTGCATGATGGGACTCGTTAAAGCACAGAGGTCTGGCCTGCGTTTGCTCACTCCAAATTTTTCATTGTGTGACGGGAATCTAAAATGACCCGTGTGGGAATGAGGTCAGTGTGCCAACCTGCTGACCTCATTTTCCTGCATCATAAACGATTTATGGAGAAGAATCACTCTTTGGCACCTGATTATCGTGCAACATTCTGGATTTTTTTTTATAGCACTATATTTTCCCAGCCTCTGTTTGGAAATGTCCTCAAACCACAACCTTTGATGCAAGCAATATTATTTATTTCAGAAACTTTCCCCAAAGGCTCAATAGGACGACTTTAAAGATATTACATGTAGGTAGCATTTCCATATTAAACTGTCTAAAAATGAACAGATCTGGATCTTCAAACCGAGAAAATCCATTATTTATTCATGGTAACTGTGTTTCATCTGGTCACCTGTTGCTGTAACTTCCAGGATGGAGTGAGGAGGGGAAGCCCATGAACGCCACACTAAGGTGAATAACATTTTAATACGTGTGCAGCCCTCTTAGAGCCATGTCAGGTAGTTTCATTGCTGGTTGTTTAACAGTGAAGACAACAACTCCCATGATGCCACGTTACCTATATGTCTTTGTTTTTGCTGAGAGACCCCTAGTGGGAGCACCTAATTCCCCCTTGGTGATCTACTTCCTGTCGGGGTCCATACCTCTATTCACAATACATTCAATATTACTCAAATTGTCTCGTTCTACTGTTCCTCTTTGTCATGTAGTCTTTGTGGTCTCACCTTACATGGCCAGGCTCAGCTGGCGCTCGAGTGGCACTGGCTATAGCTTAGTTGTCTGTCTATGAAACCATATATGATATCATATAAATGAGGGACCTTTAAATCAATATACCGTGAATTTATCATAGAATGTAGTCTTAAAAGTAGAATCAATTTTTTTTTAAAAGCACCATTAACATCAGAAAGTAAAACTGCACTCTCTACCAAACACATTTTAATGCTTTATCTTTTGCAACTTAAGCTTAGTGATCCCATATTTTCAAATACAATGGTTTCTTACTCGCCATTTGTTTCTTTGATGCTAAACATTCCTCTTATGTTATACTGGATACTTCCAGGTATAGCTTTTCATTTTATACATGATTTGTGCCGTTTTAAAAGCTGCAAAGTCTCAGACATTTTACAGCCTTCATTTTAAAAAACCCTCCAGGCAGAAATGTGTCCCCCCCCCCACCCCACCCCACCTCTTGTTTTTCCCACCGTGATGTTTGTTTGAGTCTGCTTTCATATTCATCTGTTGTATAGAGGCAAAGCTTTTATGAGCTCAGGATTTATGACATCACAGCTAGTTTGGAGCCAATCCTGGTCCAATAAGTGACTCACACAAAGTGTGATGTGGGACCTTGAAGCCTCCACATACATGGGCTGTTACATATCTTGGGCCCAGCAGTTAAAATTAACAATATCTGCTTATTCATATATTCTGGAGGAGATGAAGCCTTAAGAATTTTTAATTAAGTAATGGAACTTTTTTTAATGGAAAAACCAGAAACAAATAATTATTCAAACCACGCTATGGCTAATTTTAATATCAAATTATTCCTTATCCTAAAGCATGGCCGGAGGAGGTCCATAAAACACATTTGGACATTTTAAAATAATAATTAGTTGTTTTTTTTTAAATGTTAGAATTATTTCTGCTGCTTTAAAATAATCTCCCCGTAGCACCAGTAACTGGAAGGGAACATCATGGAAGGTATATAAGAAAGTTTAATTCAAGACACTCTTAATTTTATACTGTTTTGCAATAACAATTTCTAACTCTGCTCAACAGTGGGTTTATTGTAATCCTATGGTTTAGATCGATCTCTTTATTGAGTATTAGATCATTTAAACATTGCTATAACCAATTATGATACTGTGTAATCTTCCTAGAGGTACTTCCTGTGTCTCCGTCTGAGTTTGCCCATTGGTTAAAAGTTACCTCATTGATCTTTATATTATTTCTGTCTGTGTGGCATCAATATTCCTTACGGGACATACAGTGTAGGTATATTGCCCGATGGTACTTTCATGTATTTTCATCTGCTTTGATTTATAGGCCTATTATCCCTGTGGGAGTTACAGAAAAACCTCAGCTGATCCATACTGGGTTTATGTGATTGAGCATCGTTTGTGCTATTTTCATCTCCTAAGGGATCACCCTAATATTCCCGCTGGGTCTTGCTGTGTTGTGTATTTTTAAAGACATCCCTTCATATTTACCACAAGCTGCCACAATATCTTAATTTAATTGGCTGTCAGTCCAAATATGAAGCTCAGGAAATACTTCCAATGCAAATACCAGGCTTCCTATACTGATTTCAGGACCTGGATGCTCGTCTCTTTATAAGAGTTTGTTAAATCCAGCTTCATCAGAGGGATGCAGGCTCAGAGTGAGCTGTCACTACTTCATGTAAGGGTAAATAAAACATGAGATTAAAAAGGGGGGAGTAGACGCTGATAGTGTGGGCGAGACAGCGCGCACGGCACACGCACAGCACGCACACACAGTCTCAGTTGCTAAGGCTGCCCAATAGATCCCCTCTCCAAATGCAATGACAGCAGAGCATGTGCGTTCCCAATGAACGGGTTCAGCATCACTTTAGGACCCATTAAATGATTACCAGATGATAATAACAATAATCCCTCACCAGCACGCGCCTGCGCGCGGCACGGACGCACACGCTTAATGCTGAGGAATTTCATATCTCCTGCATGTCTTGCATAACACCACCTTGCTCGCCTGTTGTCATACAGAGTTTTACTCCCAAACAACAGGAGGAGAGCGACAGAAACTCTACGCAGGACCTTCCACTCCTGGCACAATTTAGATGACGGTCGCGTGCAGATGCCCTCGTGACGAGCACGCCAACTGGACTTGTTTTACTAAATTATCATGCGCCCCAAACCGCAGGGAGCGCCAGCTGATGTCATGCCTTCCAAAGTGTGTGTGTTGCGCCTTTTCTCATCCATCATCCCAGCCCGCTTTCCATGGTCTTACCTGAAAACGTGCCATTCCAGCCGATCGCAATCTCATCTGCGTTTAATCCCCCGGAGCTGAGCCGAGCCGAGCGCGTCCAGGCTTAACAGGTGAATCCCGGAGGTGTTCTCCAAATTCCTCCAAAGCAGTGCGTAACCGAGCCTCTGCTTATCCAGGTGAATGCGCGCAATCACGGCTGATGTAGGTGCGAGTGTTAGTGCGTGTGTGGCCGGGTTTTTTATGGAAGAGTGAACACGTGTGCGTCAGGGAACTCCGGCCGCTTCTCCGCTGGCTGTCACTCTGAAATAGTCCCGGTGTTTGAGAGCCTCCCGGTGCCGCTTCCACAGCGGCCGAGACTCCTCCTCCTCCTCCTCCTCCTCCGGCGGTGGCGCTCTCACCGTCTGACGGAGTCCGGTGTCTGAGAGGCAAAGTCTATCTCTCTCTTTCTCTCTCTCTCTCTCTCTCTCTCTCTCTGCTCCAGTTTGAGTTGTTGTTTTTTTTTCGGTCTTGAGAGAATCACAGGTTGACATACGTTTAGAGCCCAGAAGACTGCTTTAAAGCAGCTGTAGTGTAAAAGGATTACCACACAGAGAAGTAGTGGTACAGAAGGTATCCTTAAATCCTGCCTTCATGTCTCCCTTTAAATGTCCTGTCTCTGCAGACCATCACCATCCCATGATGTTTCCCACTTGGCAGCAAAAATATTCTGTTTAAATTTTTTCCCCCACTCAGTTTATCTGCCAAACTAGATTTTCTGAAAAAGTCTTGACTAATAAATGACTTATATTAGTTTTTCCATGCACTTGATTAAACCACTGCATGAGCTGAACTGACAAACAGGCAGACAGTAAATTGTTGGGCTGTATCTCATTTACATCAATAGGCCAAATTCACCATGCAAAAGTTAGCAAACTTAAATAAAACAAACTCTAAATCAAAAAAACAAACAGAAACAATAAATATGTCTTATTGCCACTTTGGACAGGAGCTAAAAACCTCCTCTTTTTGTGCTCAGCTTCATATTTCTCCACATAAACCCTTATTTGAACTCTTTTTAGGCTCTTTCTGATGAACACATATTCACGTTTCACTAATCAAGTCTCTCAGAAGGCTTGAACACTTGGTGAAAACTGTAGGAGAATAAGACCACAAACGAGGGGTAAATATATATTAATGTATTCACTTGAATGATAAGCTTTTCTCTCCTGGTAGTCGACAGCAAGCAGCGGTAAAATCAGAGTAAATGAGCCCGCGGTGAGAAACCAGGAGCAGTTTCATTTTTCACCAAAGTTAATCCTTCATCCATCAGCCTTATGGGCCTCTTTTGGACAGGATTTGTTATCAAAACCATTTCAAAATGAAAACATTCCAAACGCAGCACATCATCCTGACTGATGAAGCATTATCTGGAATGAAAAAACAAAGTTATTTCCACTTTCTTTCCATCCGTTTTGGTTTGCAGAGTTCTCAGTTGTTAGGGGGCTCGTCGCCGTGATGGATGACGTTCATTTCTCTGCATTTCCGAAATATAGATGACTATAGGCCTACTGTGCATCTAAAGGGTTGTAGTTTATAAATAACCGTCCTCATGCAGCTAACGGCTTTAATAATCAGCCATATTTCGCTTTAGATTCTCGGCCCCGATCATTCTGTGATGATGGCTGTTCATGTTTACAAAATATGAACGTCTCACTTTAAAATCCAGCCTCTCTTTGTTAGGAAGGGAATAAATTGTTGTATTGCATTTTACCAGGCCTAACCTCCCTCGCTATATTCCTGATTTATAGTTACATCTATTGACTTTTAACCACGTCCTTCTGCCTCTGTGAGTCGCCCTGCAGCTTCCAGCGCCATGCAACATTTATCAAACCCAACAGGAAAATTCTACAGAGCGGAATTTGATTTCGGAGGATCCAAATGAGATGAAACTTAAATGAGGGACAATTATCAAGGGTGAGGATCTGCACCGGGGTGACTAGATCTCTGCTCGGCTCCGCAAAGTGTATTTTTTCTTCTCATGAATAGAATATCAGCTCATTTCCTGGGTCATCTGCTGCTCGGGTAATTGGGTAAAAGGCAGGGAGCACGCTGAACACATCAAACTCCACACTGCTCGAGTGTCATGGTATTAGCTTCAACTCATATATAAAACCTGAAGCAAATACATAAACTATAGATTGATTTTTCAAGATCAATCTACGATTAAACCTTCAAAAGTTGCTCCCTAAGTGGGAGGCGCTCTGTCATCTACAAGTTATAATCCTTAAACGTCTTGAAACGTTCAGAATTTCTGCAGAATATCCACGCAATGATTTGCATTCTGTAATGACCTCTGCGTTTACAGCGTTAGCACTAGAGAAATTCAAATTGCGTGATCTGTGTGCGAACCACACCCTCATTTAAAGTTTCATCTCATCTAGATGTGAAATGCAGCTTGTAGCAGTGAATGTCTTCAAAGTGGGTTTTTTTTATTGCATAAAAACGTTAATGTGAATGTATGTAAGACAACAGACTCCGTACTGCAAAAAGAGTTGTGTGACCATTTTGATTGGACTTGCATTGAGGCTCACACCTCAAAGCTGTTCCATGCACTGTAACAGCTGTGTCACAGGCATCGCAAGTGATTACAGAATTAGTGTTAAGTTAAAACAAAGAAAAATCTATGATTTTTCTTTTACTGTGGCTCTTCCGATCATTACAAGATATTGGGCTTTCAGGGTTAAGCAGTTAAAAAGTTGCTCTACAATATAAGGCTTGTGCTGCCATGTTAATCATTGTTTGAATTGCACTGCAAGCCTCTTTATAATTAAAACAGCGAGGAAGTCTCATTTACTGTTTTTCATCTGGCAGTATTGAGGAATAAAAAGGGGGCCATTAGGAAAACATTAAAAGCAAAAAAAAAACAAAAAAACATTGTTATATTTCTTTATTAGTTATCTTTTCCATTTGTTTTTAATTTGGAATTCTATTACAGTCGATGGTGGAGGGATTGTTATTATTACACGTCACAATTACCTTTATGTGCTTTAGATTTAAATTTCAATCAGCTGCTCCTGTTTTCATTGCAATCACTTCCAGTCTGCATCCCACTGTAGGGAGCTGGGTCTTTTTTTTTTATCACTTTGCTGTAGGATGACAGAAAAAGATAGCAGCTGACAATAGCGTAATGGTATTATTGTGTCGGCTCACACATCACTGGTGATGCCCTGCCATGGATCACAGATGAAAATGAGCTTTTAGCCTGGTGGCAACCCTGTCTCCTAAAAATTAGTGTTATATAATGCTACTATAAGCTTTGAGATAAATGTAATGGCACCAAAATATTTCCTTTGTGTTCCCTATAATATCCACTAATAGCAGCTAAAGCATGATAAACATGTTATGGTTATGTTTAGGCACTTGTGGGACTTCAAGCTGCTCTAATCAATATTTTACATTAACAGAGTCAGGAGGCTGCATGTAATGTCAAAGCTTTTAGTGATCGAAACGCCTCTCTGGAGGTTTTCGGCCTCTTTCAGCTCATTGTTTTTGTTTTGCAGTCCACATATACGTTACGGGTTTTGGTTCAGTCTAGCAGCAAACATTGTTTTCAGACAACTTCAGCCTCAAAAAACCAAATTCATGCCACCTGCTCTTTACCAAACAGCACGCAGACAAAGTTGGAGACTAGCGGCGCATTTAGCAGCAAAAAGGGAGCCTGAAAATCAAACATATGATATATTCAAGTCACCCGGAACAGCACTTTATATGTTGGAACTAAACAGCTGTTTGCCAACATGTTTGACATTATTGATGTGGTATTAAAATGTCAATGTTGTGTTTAATAGCTTAATGTACTGCATTTAAGTCTAAAATCGGCACTTTTCCAAAAGGTCGCATAATTAGACATGTTAATATTAACAGCATTCAATGGAAACCTGGATCCGGAGTGTTTCTGAAGACGCAACCTGACCTCAAACATTCTGCCATCCATCCAGCCTAATTCATACGATTCAAAAGCGATTCACTAAATATCACTTTGTTCAGTCTAAAGAAAAGGTCGCCGCTGATCAAACTCCAGACGGCGTCTACATTTTACTCCGAATGCATCAGGCGGAGAACATTAGCGGTCCATCAAAACCATGTCTAGGAGATAAGGCTGCTGGCGTAATAAATTTACTGTGCATTGTCCTTGTGAGTGTCATGTCAGCCCCACTGCGCGACGACAGCTGATGAGTCCGCAATCGGGTTTCAAGTCATGGATATCGTCTCAATAAATCAATAACGAATTGCAAATGACTCTCGAAAACGGTCATACGTGGCGGAGTGGAAGGCAGATCAACTCTGCCACCGGCTGATAGAAGTAAAGCTGAAACATTAGAGAGAAAATGTAACACATAATGAGGTGTTGTCCGGTCTATGGCGTCCTCACACCAAACGTTTTCTCGCTTTATGAGATTCGTTCTTCATGTGCATCCTTCCTCCTTCCCTTCCTGCTCCTGTGGCAGATAAACACCATATATTTACCACTAAGAATGCATACTGAATGAAGACATTTGCATTTCGCATATTAGAGGATTCTTATAGAGATAACAGCAGATTGAGTGTTAACACTTATGCCTCCTCCCTGTGTTAAAGTGGGAGGAGCGGCCATTATTCACGGGGCCGTGATGAAGGCCAGGAGGCTGAGGCCGTTTGTCTGCAGTGGGAGTAAAGCGATCCGTCATGTAAAACTAGTTCTGTCAAGCGCAGCCTTATCTATTCAACATTAAACTCTGCTGACAGGATAATGCACTGACTGGTCTGAGAGCAGCGGTCTGTGTGTGACAGCAAGCGTCCCCAGTGAGTCAGGAGTCATCAGGAACACCGGAGCCCATAAGGAGGACTCCACACCTCTGATAGGGATCTGTTGTTTACAGCAGCAGCAAGGAGAAAGAAGGTTATAGTCACACACGTTCACACATGGGAGATGTCCTGTATAGCCACAGTTTGGCTCTACTGGGCCTGCTGAGCGTCAGGTGCTTCGGTCAAGGTTATCGAGGACGGAGTGTTTCTCTTTTACTGCCCAGATGTTTCCAGCTGATTGGAACAATAGTCCAGCGATAAGCTTACTTGTCTATCCCAATGGTGAAATGTACAAAAGTGCATTTTGTCAAGTCACTTTATTCATTTTTTCTTCTGTGAAGTGCATTTTATGCGGGGGGGGGGAATTAATCCTTTACTCAAGTTTAAAAGTTTCATTTAGGGTTTAAGGATTTACACTACGTCTTAATCATGACACAGAAAGAGATAATACAGAAAGAAAGTGAGAGAGGTGGACAGTTTAAAGACCTCCACAGGGGACAAGGCAGGTCAAAACTGGTGTTTTGGTAGCAAACATGCGAACTGAAAGGACTGACAGTGAACGCATCTCCCGAGAGGAGGTATTAATAGTGCTAGAATATAAGGAACAACTGCACAGCTGCTCATATCCATATAATATATCTAATAGAGATTTTACATCTGAGCTTCACTTAAAAAATTAACTTTTTCTGTGACTAAAATTATGAAATCCAAAAGGAATTTCACCAACACTTCTATTGTGAGGATTAAGGTCGAGCTTCTTCTTTTTTTTTTTATCAGCTTCTTCTTTTCATCGTACCACCAAGCCCCACGAGGTTCAAGGTTATTTTTGACTCAAAAGGGTGAAAATAAATGAGTCGTCTGTGTTTCTTCAATTAAAATGGCTCCATTTGAAAGCGGACGACGTCGCTCAACCTCGCCGGCAAGGGAGCGAGGTCTACCTTTTCTACAGCAGCTCTCAGGTGAGATATGAAGGCTTCCAGAAGAAAAGACAGACAGACAGAATGGCTGAAAGGAACGCCTGCATAAACGTGAAGTGTGGCTCTCAGTCTAACATCAATGATAATTGAATTAAAAGATAAAACCAAAGCTCTATTTCCATCCATGATCCATCTGATTGCTTTATTGCATAAAGGATGCAGGACTCTCATTCATACGCTCCACGCACATGTCCTGTAGCTCCACAGTGAAGAAAAACTGTCTGACAGAAAGACTTTTAACGCTCTCCGGGAGACAGTGGCGAGGACTACCGACTCGTCTCCGGCGCTGCCTGGAGGTTTTACTCCAGCTGGGACGCGGAGACGGGAGAGGGAGCGCCTGGACTGCCCACCGTGACTGCCGAGCAGCCCTGGAGCAAAGCGCCGAGCTCCTCAATCGCTCCGAGGAGGTTGCAGACCCTGCTCTCCACTGAGATCCCTGTTTGTGTGTGTATCAAACACACGTGGCCTTGCTGGGAGGCTTCGAATAACAAATTCTGATTACTACGTGTCCAGTCTTATGTGTTCTTTTGTAATGTTGCCTCTGGCCTCAAGTGTTTCTCTGACTCTACCCTGGAAATTTCATCACAGGCTTGCTTACTTGCTTGCTTTTGCCAAACCTGTAAGGGCAAAACAAAACCCTACATTGCCGGCAGCTGAGTAGCTGAGTAGCTGAGTAATCTCCCTGCAAGACACTCAACCCTGGAACTGGCGCATCTTCTGCCAGCAAACATATGCCTTTATTTACAGCGTCATTAGGCGAAGACGTTCGTCAGCTATAGCGCAGGAAATGGCAGGAATCCCGCTCCCTCATAGGCCGGGGGGACCTCGTGGAAGTGGGTTTTGATTGGTCGTAGGGATGACCTCGCCGTGTGCGTGAGAGTGTGTGTGTGTGTGTGTGTGTGTGTGTGTGTGTGTACGTGCGTTGGCAGAGGTGACTGATAGGAGCACAGCCGGACCAGCTGGCGGAAAATCAGCGCAATCTGCTTCCTAGTCTGGCTGGCTCACATGCACACACGCACAAACGCATGAAAACACATGAATAACGCACACCCACATTAAGCACACTCAATTATTTACAACGCATTATATGTAAAGAGTGCCAATTAAGTGCTTGAAACAAAACAAAGCATAGTATACAAACACATCTAAATGCTCACCGGTGACAAAAAAAAAGTAACATTTATATAAAGATAATCCGTCTCTAAAAAGGCATGGAGTCGTTTGCATAATTTGAATGTGACAGTAGCAATACACACTTCCCCTCCACCCCCCCAAGGTAAAAACCACCGGTGTGTGTCCTTCATCCGTCTCCCTCTCTCCACAGCGAAAGCAAAACCATTTGCAGGTCATTAAAATAATTTATTACAATTCTCAAAATTCGCTTAACTAACATTCACTTATCACAGTTGGAGGCTCGAGAGCAGCGCCATTAAGGAGGCGGCTCTCCGGAGCTGATGTACAGGAATGTGTGTGTGCGCACAGCACCGGGGTACGATGGCCACCTGTGTGTGTCCTGTATGGTTTAATCACAGGCTTCCTTAATTAATCCATACTGTGAGGCAATTCTTCAGGGAAAATATTACATTGTCCCTCTAATGAATGCAATCCAGATACTAAAACATGGCTAATCGTTTTACAGGCTTGAAAATGTAGGTTAAGATTACAGAAATATTCATTTACATGGTGCCATGTTTAATCATTTTATTACTATTCCCTCAGCCTTGCTGCACAGGTCAGGATTTCTCTGCTAGTCGTGTAAAAGTAGTATTTGGAAAATATGATGCATTGAATTTCACAAATATGTAAAGAAAAGCGAGACGACCATCATCAGTTTTCTTTAGTGAGATGATGAATATCGGCTAAGTTACCAGGTCATCACAGGGCCACATAGAAGGACAAGGGACACAGGGAGAACAGGCAAACTCCACACAGAAAAGTCCCAGGTCCTCAGGGGGATTTGAACCCAGGACCTTCTTGCAGTGAGGCAACAGCCCTCTACACCACAGCGTCACCCAAACCCAGAATTTCTATTCTAAATGCAACCAAAATACTCAAAAATAGCAGGTCCAACTGGTCACCATAAATAATATATTGAGGCCTTTTCTCAAAAGAAACTCAATAAAGATAGTTTGAGCAAATACCTAGATAAAATCAGTTTAATTAAAAATCAAATTAAGGCCAGAAATGTCAAGTTTTCCTTTAGACACACACAAATAACAATAAGAAGAAAAGCTTCTAAAAGTGGTAATTGAATGGAATAAAAAAACAACAACACACATTACAGGAGGATTCCCTAAAAAAAAAAAAGATGAATTAATTCGTCATTTTCTCTCTCTCTCTGCTTTCCATCATTATTATTGTTTCCGCTGACACTGACGCTGCGTCAAAGCATCTCTGCTCAGCCTTTAAGTTCTCCGAATAAACAGAAGCCGAGGCGAAACAAAAAGCTGCCGCGGGCAAACGTTCAGCTGCAATTTCTATCATGAAGGGCCTTAAACGGGGGTTTGATACAACAGCTCCGCAGCGGGGGCAGACAGGAGCCGGAATCTGACGCTCTCCTCTCCATCTCTCACACACACACACACACACACACACACACACACACACACACACACACACACACACACACATAAAGGCACTTCCTCTCTGAACACCACTGTAGCCATGTGTCAGCTCCAGCTGCCTTCAGGCTGGCTGGGAGTTTTTTGGGGAAGCGCCCGGGTTGTCAAGGACCTCAGCGCCTACTGTATTGTATCCCGGCTACAGTTGCTATGGCGTCTTTATTGTTGCGCTGCCAGTGGCGATGAATGTATGCATGTTTCCTGCGGAGAGAGATCCCACAGAGGGCGGAACCATTAGCTTAACGAGCACTGCTCAAATGGCACCACACACACACACACACACAATCAGAGGCTGCAGATACACACATGCACAACCAGTCCCACTTGTGCACTGGTGTGTTGTAATTACCACCTCTTTACTGAAGGCAGCCTGATAAACAGTTAGTCAACCAGGACGTCTCATCTTCCTGTGCACGTTTGCCCGCGTGTTGTCCCGCTGTGAGGCCATGCATGTGCAGGAGCATGAGGAACAAAAGGGAGAGATGACTGTCGATGCGGCGTTGAGGCCTCAGTAATCTGCTCAAACTAACAAGCCTGGGGAGCTCAGATAACCGCGAGCTCGCAAAGGTTCCCAGGTTGATCAACCAAATAAAGTTACAGCCTGTTTGAATCCGTCCGTTGATCCAATGGTACCATTTGCTTACTTATTAAAGACTTTTATAACCCTGCCCAGAGTGAAATAATCCTACGGGTAATTCAATTGTGTCTTTTTGTTTACTTATTAAGAGCATTTCACTCCAAAACTGCCAGGCCGGCTTCCCCCTGGTGAGCAGGCAATTAACCAGCCTGAGATTCATACGACCGCCTCAAGTCGAGCAATAATTTACTCAGTATTGTGTGTCTCAGGGATCATTTGGAAGCATTAACTTATTCCTCTGTATCAACGTGGAATTATGATTATTAGAGGAAGAACACCGGCAGCAATCACACGTGATTGAATTAGTTTAATAAGCACGTACATGGATATAGACTATACCCAGTGATTTACTGTCACTCAGACATATTCCAAACATGTCTCACGGATGCATTTCAGGAATAATCGTCCACATCTAATAGATGTGAATCTTATGTCGGCAGTCATTTTAAACTCACACACTTGGGTACCAATTATAAAAGATGCTCTCAAAAGCCTGCTCAGATTCTGAGGCTTGTTTTATTTCAGATTCTTTCATGCTTTAACCTTTATGTTGTTTTTTTTCTAAATAAAAATTCAAAGTCCAACTTGAGATAGAGGTCTAAATTAGCACAAAGCTGCCTTGAGTATCATCAGTAGGACTAATTTGCCGTCAGTCTGGATGCACTAAGACTTTTTTTTTCAACTAGAAAACACTGCTGACAGAGCGACTGTGTCAAACTGCTCCGTTGCGCTCACTCAGCAGGAAATTTGTCTCCTGGAAGAATTCAACAGTTGCATTTCACTGGGAAAATACGAGGAAAAACGCTTGCAGTGGCATAAAATCTCATAACGGTGCAGATATCTATAGGAGAGGCGGTGGCTTTTTAAGGGGAACAGTTTTTAAAATGTCCTAATTACTCATTCTACAACATCAGTAAGCGACCGAATAAATTATGAGCCATATTTTCCACTTTTCTTTTTGTTTTGTAATTTGGGAGACACTTAGCTGTAAGTTAGCATGGGGTTAAAATGCATCTTTATTTTAGTGAAACTGTCCAAAGGAAAAAAAAGTTCTATATTAAAATAGTCCATGTGGGTAATTCCCCAACCCAAATGTGACATGAATGAAGTCCATTAGAACATATTAGAACATATTAGAACAGACTTTTCATAATGTTTTCTGACAAACTTAGAACATTTTTTTTTGGATCAAGCACAGAACTTCCAAAGCGGTTTTGAATTATGTTACAAAAGCATACAATGGTTTCAAACAGCCTGAGGGCTAATTGAATTGTTTATCTTGTCTCATATTGAGGAATAGATTATCCCCATTGGAGGGGGGGGGCTTTAATCAGGGACACAACAACAGGAGAACATCTATCACTGCTGGAAAACATGGAAGTAATGAAAATATTGAACGTTTAATAATGATTTAAAGAAATAATTGAAGTTTTTTTGACTAATGAAAACAACAGATTGACATTTTGGGAAATGGTTTTCATTCATTCACATTTTAAGCCAACCAATTCAGGGATAAATGAAAAAGGGAGTATCGACAACATGCCTGAACAAAAGCAATAAGAATGGAGCTCACCTATTTAACACTAATTAAGTTACATGGTTAACATTGTGAAACACATGTAACCCATTGACCTCCTGTCATTTAGCTCTTATTAGCTTATTTCCCAGTCTGATGAAATGTTATCCTACTGATGACAGTATGTTTTCTGTTTTGTGGCGGCGAAAACTTTCTGCGATCTTGGAAAATCAAGCGATGCTACCGCCAACTTGATCTCTGGAATGAATCCCACACTCCAATCTGACAGGGAATCTACTGGTCACATGCTGTTAAGGCCTGAAGGCAACAATTCCCATTAAAAAAAACAACCTTTGGTTTAAAGGAAGATGGACAGCAGCTTCACCTGTGTGTGAAACATGCTTTGAGCCACTGTGGCATCCAGTCAAAAGCCCCTTAATGAGTTTAATTCTAGTTTAAGGCTTATAAACAAGCCCACTAACAGACTACCAGGCCCTGCAGCTAGAGGACTGACCAGCCAAGTGACCGGCTCATTTAGACAAAATTTTGATTGATCTGCACTCCTGCCCAGGTCCAATTAAATCTAATGGAGTAAACTAAGCGAGACAATCTCCACATTTAAACTCAACGGTCCTTCAGAGACGTGTAAATAATTAAGGGTTGGAAAACATTTGCACCAAATTTTGTCATCAGCGATTAAAACGGTGATTGATGTGGAGCGCTTGCCTGTGTAAAAGAGCTAAATAAAAATGATCGGGCTCCTTTTCAGCTTCCTATCCAAGGCCTCTCCTTAAGTTTCACCCGCCGCATGAACGTTATTTAAATAAAGTGACATAAGACGACAGATGGTGGATGTTTCAGAGGGAGGGAAGCGCTGCTTGGTTTTCCCCAAAGCCATAAATTACAATCATGAAGCAATTCCTAAGCTGTAAGTCAGGATCCAAAGGGACCAAGGGTTTGTTTTTGTGTGTGCGCCACATGACAACAGCCCTCAACACATTTCAGCGACAATACAACACTACAGCAAATCTCTTCCCTCCAGCGTCTCTCTCTCATTGGGTTAATTTATGGATAAGCTGTATGGGTGCCTTCAAGGTCCATTAAAAAGCCATTGTGAGGAGAGAGCCATCACCTGTTGTCGCACTTTCTAAACACTAAAAGTCTGATGACATTAAAATCTAAGAATAATAAAAAAAACAATACATATCATATAAATTCATTCTGGAACACAGCTTTCCAAATATTTAAGCAAAGATACTTCAAAGTTAAACCTTCAACTAAACGTAACAAAATAGTGCACTTGCAACAAGCAACGTAATGGAAATTTAATAAAAGCTGATATTTTAATTGGGTATTAGCATATTTTTCAAACATTATAACTTCTCCTGCACGCAAAGCATCTGTAACTGTGTATTAAAAGTCCAGGAAAGCTTGATGGATTTATCCAACTGGAGCTGCAACAATTCAGACACTAATAAAAAAAATTCAAAAAAAGATAATTGAATTGAATATAGATTAGTCCATAATGAAAATAACTAAGCAGCAGCCCATCTAAAGTCAAACATGAATTTATTTAGAGTTAAATTAACGAGTTATTTGGGTGAAAATGAATATCAAATCAAAAACATGCCACAACAGGTGTTGATTGGAGGTCAGGAACGAAACGCTGACTCAAACATGGTAAAGCAGATTCCCCCTGAGCAACAAGACAGAAGAAATAAGTTTTAGAGCGGACAAAAATATCCTACAGGCATCTAAAATTAAGCAGAAGAATAGTTTGGCTGTGAAGGGTGTTGTCTGTGGTCCTGGCTCCATGTGTCTCCCCAGTCTTATGTAAGCTGAAACGGGATCCCGTCTGATTCGGAGGCGTGGAGGGCGCAGCGGAGGCTCTGGAATATAATCTTGCTGATTATAAACCAGGGCTGAAGCACAGCCAAGCAGCCGCTCCACTGTGCTCAGGGTTACACCCAGAGGCTGGGGAAGAATTACCAGGGTCTGCACACACACACACACACACAGTTAACACACATGCGCAGAGCCTCAGAGTGATTAGAGCCACCCTGGATGTGAACAGCAATTAACTGCAATCAGAGGACTGTCCCTCGCCTCCCTCGCCCTCCCACCTTCTCTCCCCGTGTCTCCCATCCCACGCTCTTTCATCTGCATGTCAGCCCCTTTTCCTTGTTTTTGTCTTGATCATCCTTAAAGGCTCCCCTTGATATTTTGGAAAGCGGTGAAGTCGGTCCCCTCAGCTCTCAGACATGAGCTAGAAAAACTATGGTGCAGGAAATCCACTGGTGCATCATTGAGAAATATTTTAAACGCTGGCGAGAGCAGACCTAAAACAGCCTGGCTGCACTAATCTCATCGCTCATTTCCTTCACAAGCATTTTCATTGACCCATGATCCTTCCATGCTCACGTCACAGTGTCTCCGATCCTCCGGCGCCTCATTACAGGATGCTTGTACTGCTGAGTTTAGAGCTGAAGATTACTGTATAACATTCAGTCAGCTGCTCTGGTTGTGTCAGCAAAACAGGCTAAAATGGAAATAAAAACCTCGACTCGGGGAGGGATGGAAAAGAGAAATGGTGCATTTGGTTGGTGTTGAAACTGGAGACACATTCGCAACATTAGACCCATGCTTGGGGGGAAATGTTGCACATGGCAACAAACACTGACCTGAATATTCATACTCGGGGTTACACAGACTGGGCTTCAGTCAAAGCATTAGGTAAAGGTAGGGTTGGTGAGCTAGTCACACAGGAATTGCAGAGAAGGTGCAGCCAAATTTCCCAATGCATGCTATAGCTGTAATGCAAAACTACTTAAAGACGGATTTTCAGGAATTTTGGGGGAAGGGTGGAGCATGTGCCAAATAAGGAACCATTGCATTTTGGAGAAGCTGCAGATAAAAGGGTGGATCCATCTCTTCCCTTTTTGTTTTACACCATTTTGATGGTGCACATCTCTTGACGTAGTAATAAAAGATGCTGACAGAAAACATAACCATAACCATAACATAACATAACATCCCTATTCCTCCATCTTTCAATAATATCATCCATCCTACCTTTTAACCTAAGTGGCCCTGTCGGGCCATCTGTCTCAATTTCTCTCAATATTTCTTTCATTCCCTTTTCCCCTCATTTACATTTTCTAAGTCATCTCTCCCGTTGCATCTTTCCTTTCCACAACCTTGTGACATTTCAGGTAGGAAAAAAAAAAAGGAGAAAGAAAATGCTGACTATGGTTTTATAAAAAAGAAAGAGAACGAGAGAAGCGTGTGGAATAAAGGAGACTGGAGGAGGCGTGTGTTTTTGTTGCCTTTGTGTGTGTCGGGCATGACAGCGCCAGCAGACGGGGAGGATGAAACAACAGAACCGAAATGAGAATCAAGAACAGTTCGGAGACAGACGGCCGTGCAGGGGGGGGGGGAGAATACAGAGTAGAAAACGAAAGAGAGATGAGAGAGCGAGAGAATAAATAGGAGAGGAGGAGAGCAAATAGTGGGGAGAGCAAAGATCAGATTCAAAAGAAACTCAAAGGGAGTAACTGGATCTATGAGCTGCTGAATAAAAAAAGACTGTAGGCTCAGACACACATCCTCATGTAAAGAAACACACATAGACTTGTACTTGATGCTATAGGGATGTTCCTAATGTGTAAAAAATAGAGCATAATTTAATCAATAAGGTTAATTATTGTCCAAGAATATATGAGAAGAGATAACTTTTACCTCTGCCTTTTTTTTTTAATTTCACAGACATCATTTTAATAAGGCAGGGGATTTTTGCTTGAGGCTGGGCATGAACTGTCAGTTTTTGACCCAATTTTTGGTTTGTTTGTTTTTTTTTAGCCTCGCGACTCATTTCAGAGCCCGAATGTCAGCTCTGCTGGGCGTTGCTTGTCATGCAGCGTGCAGGAGCGAGCGAGGATCACCGCCGGATCAACTGTTCCAGCCTGACCAGCTGTCAGACGGGCATATCGATTTCTGACACGTCGGAAATTTCCGTCGGGTGTCGTCGAGGTTCCCGCAGAGAGGAAGTGAGGGCCCTGCACAAAGTGGAAGGCACAGGTCTACTCCCCTCTACTAGAAAACAAACCTCTGCTTCCTCTTTGCTAAACAAGAGGAGCTTTCAAGTGAGTCTTTTGGCTTCACATCACAGGTGAGCTGGAATCAAACCACTAAAATCGCACATATTTACTCTCATGATTGGTTCTTCCATGAGGATTCCCTAACTTTCTCTGTTGTCCATCATTTGGGTTTTGGACAGACAAACCAATCAGTGGATCTAGATCCAGTTTCACACCTTCCTACATGAATGCATGCATAAACACCCCCCCCCCTTTTCCAATGCAGAATAGATTAAAGAGGGAGGAGGCCTTATTTAAGTTATCTTCTGTTTCTGCACAAGAGCACACACACACACACACACACACACACACAGACACACACACACACACACACACACACACACACATCGCTAAAATATTCAGAGAGACGCCGTGGCATTTTAAATTCTTGGAAAGAAATCAGCGCAGGTTTTAAGGCGAGCGTTGAAGGATGCACTTGGAAAAGGAAGACAGGAGGATTGCAGATTGAAGGTGATATTACTCTTAATTTAAACATGGCTCTCTTTTCTACAGCCTATCTCCCTCTAATTTATTAGCCTACATATATTTCACCAAAGCCCCATTTTTCTGCACATAATGCGTTTTTATTTCTCTCTCTTGCTCTCCGACTATATTTCAGGCGGCTTTAATTTTCATTCATGTGAACTCTACCGCTGTTAGCAATGTCTGAATGCCTTTTGTGTCACTAATTTAATAGTTGGCACGTCACATTTAGCATTTTTTATGTGTTTATGTTCAGTGCTGGAATCTAATTTCACTCCCTTAGAGGTATCTGCTGTCTAAATTAAGGGTTTTGAACTGCAGCTGGTCAGAAAGTTTGACCCACAGTCTCTTTTTTTTATTCTTCACACAGCTACCTTTGTCATTTTTCATGTGTGCAACACCATAAAGGACTTCAAGATGAGACTACATGACAGTTTCAAGCACACTCTGTCCGAAAGCAAAGGTTTGATTGGACCTAAAACGAGCCGTGACCCTCGAATAACCCTGATTTTAAAAGTATTTGGGGCATTTCATGCCTTTTATTAGATTGTGCCCAGTGGAGAGATGACAGGAGAGGAGTAGAGAGGAAAAGACATGAAATAAAGGTCTTGAACTGGGGAAGGTGCGGCCCATGATAGGCAACCCCCTCAAAGAGCCCTTTGATGGTTTGTCCCAAAGAGAGGATCAACAGAAATGTCCTCATTCCACAGTCTGGGCCTCTGACACACATGTCGATGATGCTGGCCTTGTAGGTCTTTTCTGTGTGTGTGATTGCAATGATTTATTTATGCTCCAAAGCCTGTCGCCTTTTCCGATCCACCCCCTTCAAATTCTTCATTTAAAAGTAAGTCTTTAATTGGATGAAAATCCCAACTAATCCAAACCCAGAGAGGGTTATGACGTTGAGCCCGATTGCATGCATTCAGATTCAGGATACCCACCCTTCAATCTGGTCCCGCTGACGGCGATAATCACGCAAAGTCAGATATGGTGTCCTCTAATGACACCCCACCAACTGTCTGAGAATGCCGGTGATAATGGAGGCATCGTGCATCAATAGGACATGATAATCTGCGCGGGGAGAATTTGTTTTTGTGGTTGACTTCCGCCCAGCATGACTTTCCTCCGACTTGATTGATCGATCGCCCTGCTGTGAGCTGTTGGCCCACTTCCATGAGAATGGGGTGCAACCTGTTTCTGAAAAACACACTTTGCTCCTATGTGTGCAGACGTGTGTGTGTGTGTGTGTGTGTGTGTGTGTGTGTGTGTGTGTGTGTGTGTGTGTGTGTGTGTGTGTGTGTGTGTGTGTGTGTGTGTGTGTGTGTGTGTGTGTGTGTGTGTGCGTGCACGTACATCTGATTGAGCAGGGAGGGGTTCCTCTGGGATCCTTCGCCTGCCAGACTCATTACAACATCCACACACAGCCTCGTTCGCCTCCTCTGGTCTGAAGTGACCCAGAAACTTCAAATGGGTCAGATCATAGACTAAGCCCTCGTCTCCATCCCGACTGAGAGACAGTGTCTTCATATCCATCACTCCTCCGTGATTTATTTCACCACTCATCCTTTTCTTGCCTGAAGAAACAACAGCTGCCTTCCTCCACCATCTTTCTTGCCTTGTGTTTGCTGTCTTTCTCTCTCTCTCTCTCTCTCTGTATCAACCCAACCTGTCTCTCTCTCTCTCTCTCTCTCTCTCTCACACACAGAGCCACACTCGAATCTCCAGAGAAGAGGCAGATCTGTTCCCATACATTCATCTGCATCGCCTGCAGCTCACACTGTCTCACAGAGGACGGTTACAAAGCCAGTGGCTGCCTCTGCTGCCATCTTCTGTCCATGGATGTCATTAGATGATCAAACAGAACCACTGACTGGGTTCATGGGTGCTTATTATTGATGAGTCCATTCTTGCTTTAGACAGGACCATTATGTTTAGGGTCTTCTTCAGGGTTTGGAGCGTCAGTCAAGAGCCTCAGGACTGCAGCTTAACAAACGCAGTGAGTCTATATGCTCCAAAATCCAGCTCACAGAGCTGGAAAAAAAAGTTTCATTGTTTCTATCAATAGGTGGATTTCTACCCACATGATTTTCAATTTGCTCAACAAAAAAAAAATGAGTGGAAATGACAAAAAAAAATCAAAAAAGAATATGCTAAAAAGTTTTTTAAGCTTGGCAGACGTGGATGAATCAAAGCAACAAGTACACTGCAAACTGTTCTGTACTTGCCAAGATTTAAAAACCTTAGATCTGGAAACATGAGGTTAATTATCTCATTTTAGATATAAGATATCTAAAGGCCATACAACATCGTAACCGTTCCAGTCCTAGACCAAATGAATGCAACAGTGACTGGATTATAATTACTGCAGGCACCAGTCAGCTGCTTTATTTATTGCAAACCCAACTTCTCCTTTCCCTCATGATGTGGGATGTAAAACGGTTTCCCACGTGTTGAAGATATTCATCATTTTATACTTATTATGCAGAAAATATTCTTCTTTGCTGTAACTGTTCTGCATTCACTCTTCCTGTAAGGCCCGTTCCTATTACTGTACATCGAGCATTCCACCGACTTTTGATTTAATTTCCCGAATGGCGTCTCGCAGTCAGGCTTGAAAGAATGAGTTGGAGTGTTGTTTCATTTTCATCAGGTCACTGAGCTGGATTCATCATGACAGGTACACTCTGCAGCTGCTGCTGTGTGCGTTCAGAGCAGCGAGGTGTTTGTTGGGCGGCTGCTTGTTCGGTTCATTATTTGTTCAGCTGGTTAACTTTCTCTTCTGTTAGCTTGTTTTTTTGAATAGTTGTTTATTTAGCTATTTCTGGGATTCTTGAATCAATTATTTGCTTTATTAGATCTTTATTCATTTATTTTGTCCTTGGTTGTTGAAGGTTTGCAAAAAATGGGGTATAATGTTTGATTAATGACTAAAATGCGTCCTTCTTTTTCTCTCTTTGCCATTTTGTAAATGCAAAGTGAAGGTTGATTAACTGAAAATAGATGAGGTTAAAAGGCAGTGAGGCTGATCCCAAAACAGCACTGAGGGACAATTTAACCCCTGAGCATTAATTGACGGCCTTGTATCTGCAAATACAGCACAGTTTTACTGAGTGGTGTCTGTATGTGTGTAAGAGAGAGAGAGCTGTTTAAATGGCTTCACTCCATGAGGTGTTTCTAACTAGAAAGAAAGACCAACCCAATAACAAAAGAATCAGAAGATAGAAAAAAAATGAGAGCTAAAAAATAATCTGCTGTGGATAACTTGGGGGATAAAGTGGGAAACAAGATGAAAGGTGTTTGTGACAAACAGAGTGAGAAAAATGAGAAGTTATTATTTCCTGGACAGAAGGCATCACCCTTCCCCGGGCCGGAACGGGATGAAACAGATCAACAACCTGTGGGAGGAGAAATCAAAAGAAGAGGGGATGTGAAAAAAAAACGAGAAGAAGTCAAGAGAAGATGAAAAAAAAAATATCAAAAGAAAAGGTGAAGAGCGCAGAGGTGAAATGAAGAGAAGACGAAGGAGAAGGGGGAGAAGAGAAGAGAACAAAAGAGAAGAGAGGTGAAAAAAGAAGCGAAAAGAAATGAGAAATGAAAAGAAAAACGTAAGTGCAGCCAAAAAGTGACGAGTAAACAAGCAAAATGAAAAAAATGAACAGACATAAAAAGAACAAGAGATCCTGCTTTTTCTGGGCGTGTTCACTGTTTTACATATAACACTTGGGTCCTTTGGGTGCAGGCGTCCACGGTCACGCCTCAATCTATGCTCCCTGTCTGCTCCGATCAGCAGTAGCGTTAGCAGAGGTCTGAGCCTCGGCAAGGAATGATGGGTAATAGAGAGGTGGATGCAGACCTGCGGGGTGTAATAACAAGGCAGACATGTCTGCACACACACACACACACACACACACAGACACACACTCCCAACCTACCACAGCAAATGAAAGGTTGTCACTGTCGATAAATTCTACCATTTTAATCTATAAAAGATCTCGGACACACACACACACACACACACACACACACACACACACACACACACCAGGTAGTAGAGGTAAATCAAGGGGGCCACATGTCATCAGCTGCACACTGTGGAGCTAGAGGGGGTGACCGATCGACATACTGAAAGATGCAAAACCAAGAATAACTGTCTTTTTCTGTCTATTTATATCAATAATGAATAAAAATGAGAATAAAATATGTTTCTTAGAAAATTAAAGGTCATTCAAAAACAGAGACTCCACAGATTTTTGTATTATCTTCAATATATTTGATACTTTTGAGAAATAAAACTAGATTTTTTTTTCCCGTGGTGTAGCTCATGCATTTTGAAATAACGACAGGTGCAGAGGAGGATGAGGTCATGTGACAACATTTGAGTAGATTTAATTCATAATTCAGGCGACAGGATCCTCCGTGAAATTAACATTTATTTATTTGCTTCTTTGTTTGCCAAAGTAGGAAGAGTTTTGCTTTTTTTTTGTTCCCTTATAGGCTACTTTCAGTCAAATCCAATCAAACCACACCCACACAGTACTTGTAGAGTTTCTGAGTGTTAGTTTAGTTTTAGTTTAGTTTCAGTTAATCGTTCAATAATATATCAAGTGATAATCCGAACATTAGTTAGTTCCAGCATGTCAAATATGAAGATTTGGTGTTATGTGATCAGTAAGAAGAAAATCTTAGGATTTTAGACTTTAGGACATTTTTGACTATTTGCTCACTATTTATTAATCAACTACTCAAAGCATACAATAAAGTTTTATCTTATCTATCTTATATCAACCCTGTTTGGTGAAATAATTCTTTATTACAGCCAAGTTGTGGTTAAAAACTCATCTTGGTCTGTAATGTGGTAATAATTATAGGAAAAAATGAAAAAATCAGAGCTCAAATATTCTACATTGATTGAACATTTAATGAAAAGAAAACCAGGCAGTGTGTTTAGTCATTTTTAGCAAGATTACCAAAACTTTAATGGTTAATAACGTGTCTGGATGGAATTTGTTTTTGCTATTTTACAAAACTTAAAGGACTGAAATCAATGAAAATAATTGACATATTCATGAATGATGAAAACTGCATGATTTGCTCACGTTGGAATTGATTATTAGAAGTGAACACATTTTACCTACATGTACTTTGCAGCAAACTTTCTAGAAAATTGCAAAGATTTTATAGGACCTATAAAATAAAGTCACATTTCACAGTTTTTCATTCACATGGTTTCAATCTGCACCTTCGGATCCATGGATACTTTATACCACACAGCATACGGTATGTTAAATATCTGCTGTGGGCCCTGTACAGCACAGAGACAGACAGATGGATTTAGCTCCTGAGAGACAGTCTAGTCACACAGGGAGGAACAACTTGGGTGGTCAAATATGACTCAGGGAGGGAAACGAGGGAGGTGGAAGCTTATAAAAGAGCAATAAAGCCAGAAAAGACAAGGAAATTGAAGTTTCACTGAGAGAGAGAGAGTACAGAAAAACGGAAAGACAAAGATGTTATGGAGCGCAGGAAGGCAGGACGTTTTGGAGACACTTAAAGAGGGACATGTGAATACAGTGGAAAACAGAGGGAGGGTGTGGAAAAACTGAAAGTAATAGAAGTGGAAAAGAGGGAAGTTGGAAAAAAGGAAAGGAGAGATAGAGGGGGCATGGAAAGCTCCCAAACCAGGCCATCTGACACCTCACACCAGTCGCCCATCAGGCCAGCTGACCGCTATTTCCAGCATGAGATGACCCACCAGCTGAACTGAGGGGGAGTGGGCGACAGGCGCACAGAGCTGAGAGAAAGTAAGAGGGGCTTTATTAATTCCTTAAAGCTTTATCTAAGGAGGCGGGTCAGGCGAGAGTTATTTCCACAAACAAAATTCACATCCTTAAAATAAAAAACTGTCCATCCGTCCATCTCAGTCGGTCTAATGGACTCTGCGTCTCACTGCCCAGTGGACCATTCCAGGTCATCCAGTATTTACAATTGCTATAACAGGAAATAAAACCTCTGCGGCCTCCATGTCATCCCAGCGAGCTGCGAGGTATTCGGTGTCATGGCCACACATCACACGAACAACACCCTGAACATTTTTAGACCAAGGGTTTGGCGAGGGGGCGCAAGAGAGCCCGGGAACAATTCAGTCCGGATTTAGTTCTACAAATTGTTGTTGACTTTTAAATGCAGGGTTGGGCGAAATGGGCTCAGTTCAAAGTGTTGGTCCAAGGCCACAGGATAGTTCAGGGGTCAGACGGAGAAGTGTTTGTGAGTTAAATGCACCTGATGTGACCCACGGGGAACACATGACATAAATAGAAAGCACATCACAGGGAGTGGCAGCCTCTCAGTCGTTCTACAAGGTTCAGTGCAGTCACTCAGGCACTACATGTTTCATTTCAAAAACCATGTTTGAGGTCCGAATTTGAGGTCAGATTTGCCAGAATCTCACAAAAGAGAGCAAAGAAAAGAGGAAAGTCCAAAAAAATGACTTCACATTTGTCCCATTAATCATCTCAGGACACCCTTGTGTCCCTTTGGAGTGAAAACTAGCAACTCAAGCGGCTACATTTAATGATTATCTTCATTTAATCAATAACAAAAACACACAGGAAGAAAAAACAACACCAAAAACTGAAGCACCATACATTTCTCATGTGTTTCCCCCCTATCAGCATTGAGCACATCAGTAATCCTCCTCCTCATGGACTGGCAAAACCTCCGGATGATGTCATCCTGTGAGTCAGAGCTGCCCAAAGTTGCACTAAACCAACGCCACGGACATTCACTGAGGTTTAGGTCGGGGCTCACCACTGTGACCTCATTCTCCTCCTGAAACTGAATCAGCGAGGGCGTCCCATCTGCACAGGTCATTGGGTTCATCGTGTCTTCTTGTTTTGTCATATACAGGCCTATTATGGGTGTCAACGGTCTCTGCTACTGTAGCCATGGCTGGTTGGAACCTGTCCTCCTGGCTACATAACGCGGTGATAGATGCAGTCCAATACTGTCCTTATATATTATCAGTCTAAGTTCAAATGTTGCATTCAATGTAAATCATCTCTCTTTATTATGTGTTTATTCGTCCCACAGACAGTCAAAACCAGTGTGTATTTTTATCAATTATCAGAGGCTGTGATGTGAGACACTATTACATTGCATCATGGGAAATGTAGGATCCTGTGTTTGAATGGCACAATTAGCACTAAAAGGCAGGATATTTAAGCTTCATATGTTTTTTTTAAAAATCTGTCTCTCACAATCTGTTGAGATTAAACTAACATGGATTATTTATTTTCAAACTTTTCCTGCTGCTTGGAGGTAAATCTGACAGTGACTTAGTCTATCTCTAGAAGCCTATAAGCTCTTTTGCACAAAAAGCACCACTTTAATAAACATGGCAAACATGAAAAGTTGATCAACTTTAGCTTTTTGACTTATTGGCTCATAACTGACATGTGTTGAATCCATAACTGTAAGCATACCTCACTGTGTCTCCCCGACAAGCAACAAGTCAAGAAAAGTGCTCTGGACAAGGTCAGAGACATCAGCTGTTTTTAGATTTGATAAAGCCCTGTGGTGTCAACAGACAGAAGAGTGTGCTCATGGGAAATGTAGTTCAGATTCTCACAAAGAGGAAACTTTGAAAATTTATATCTGTTGCACTCTCACTTTGAGGCAGTCTCTCCATCAAATCTACACTAATCCATCAATAAAAATGAGGCCTTTTAAGGGTTTCATGCTCAAAAACAGAAGATCACACGAGAAAATACAGGATACATTTCATATTAACAAGTTTTCAACTGCTTCTATCGATTTGTTGCAGATTTGACGCTTCTCGACCAAATGGAAAAGTTTGGGCTTGGATAGAGGGGTATTTAATTTAATTCGCAAACAAGCATATGGTCTCTGTCGATATACAGCAACACACACACACACACAGCTGATGCTTTCATCTCTTACCGGATCGACACTTGATGATCTCTCCAAACTCGTCCTCCACCGGCTCGTCGCAGTAGTCCTCGGGGCGCACACCCTCCGCCATCGATTTTAAGGAACAGAGTGTAAAAGGTTAGGCCTGTATGTCGGGGGGGTCTCTAAACGGAGAGCTTAAATCCACCAGGAGGAGATGAGGAGACCCAAAGTATAATTCCAGAGCTTGCCAAAGGGAGAGCGCACACTGTGGACACAAGAGCTCCGGTGGAGACGGGGAGGATGAAGGAAGGAGGATGAGGAGGTGGAGCACCGGCCGGTCTGTCAAACAGGGAAAGACGGAGCGGAGCAGGTGTGCATGGTGGTGCTGGGTGTCGGAGCATTCCCACCTCTAAATAGTAGGATGCTGGGAGGTGGCAGCCTTTGGAGGACGCCATGCGTAAAACCCGACACCCAGCGGACGCACCAGCGGACGCCTGTTTCCGCGCTTGTGGGACGATGATGTAGTTGCAAAACTATCAAGGTGAGTCAACCGTGGAGTCAACTTTGACCTCCAGTACGTGTGATCATATGACCAACAACGACTCTCCCTCACAGCCTAGATCCGATAAACCAGAATGAGTTTAGTAGGTTACCGCGCGCTTTGATCACAGATTTGGGTCAGATTTTCGAGCAACACAGAAATATGACTACACAAGAATGGAGAAGAATGTGGAGAATTCAGATAGCACTGATCAACTTGAGGAAATAGTAAAACACAGTAAAACAGTAAAAAATTTCTGCGCAGCTTTTTTTCCCCCCTCAAAATGCAATAAAAGTTGTCAATAAATGACGTCAAAGCATCGTTTAATTCAGGATTTTCTCAACTTTCCGCTTTCTGCACCTTTAAATTATGAGCAGCCAACAAATCCTGCATCAGATGCCTTTAAGGTGAAAGGGAGAAAAAAAAGAAAGAAAAGAAAATCAATGCAAACATATAAATCTAATGCCTCTCTGGTGCGGAGGCGCATTGCTGGGATGGCAGCGCCGTTACAGGGCTGCTAATATTAGATCTGTTGATAAACTGATACACCCACCGTGAATTCACTGATCAGAAGTAGGACTTGAGTTACTGTAATGGCTCCATTACGCACGAGTATTTATGACAGCCTGAGAGTCGCTATTCTTAGAACTGGTGTGTTGGTATGAGATGATATGATGGATTCAGGCGCAGCTCTGGGCCACAGTCTCCAGGCTACTCACAAGTAAAGACCACAGGCTGCTATAAGTGAATGAGCTGTTCCAAAAACAGAAAGCAGCACTGACTGGCATCCCAGGCATCTGGACTGGATGGAGGTCCGGGCTGCTTGGACGGAGTGTGTGTGGGTGGGCTGCAGGGGAGGGGTGGTGGTGGTGGTGGAGGCATAACGTATGTGGCTCAGCTGCTCCACACTGAGATGAAGTCAACTCATTAAATTCACACTTGTGTTATGTTGACTGGCTTTGTCGTTGCAGGAAAAATAATAACTGCAAACTCAAAACCTCTGATCTCTAAAAGTTTTGAATGTGCGGCACCTGTTATGACGTCCATCAGTGACGTCACGGTGTCCTGTTGTACACAAGTTAAACCAGAGGATGTCAGGAAAGACACATTTCTCAGTGGGATACGTCTTAAATATTTTATTTTATTTTTTTAATGATTGTAAAGGTAGAAAAGTATTGAAATTAAAATCTATTTATAGAGATTCAGGTGTTGTAGTCCGTCAGATTAAGCTCTAAAATTCTGCAGATTCTAGTTCTGAGCATTAAGTTATTGAGAGCCAGCTAAAGTAACGAGTTATAATATATTATCGAAATTAATCTTTGATAATATAGTTTTAAAAATAGCTTCAAAATAGATTTTTTTAAAAGCTGCCTGGTAAGAAAAACAACAAACATTGCCTCCATTTAAGACATTTCATCTCACTTGGATTCAGTTTTTGCATTGTGGAATTTTTTTTTTTTTTTGCCAGTGGCTCTACAGTAGGTAGTCAAGGCAGAATTTGGACAGCAGGGGACAGTATGAGCACAGGTAAAGGAGTACAGTATGAATCTCTCCTGTAAACTAGGACAGTGAGTGTTGGAAAGATGTTTTCTGGAGACTCCTCCAGGGAGGAGTGAACGACAAAAAGGGGCTGCAATTAATTCCAAAAAAAACCCAAATGGAGCCTAAGAGGTATAGAAATGATCCAGTGTATTATTATTTATTCCTGTTGGATCATTCACACACATCCTGAGGGTGTGCGTCTATCGGAGGCTAACAGATGTTGAGGATGCTTATTGAGCTAATCCAAGGTGACAAGGCTTGCTGCTCCTTCACCGACCCCCCCTGACTCTCCTGGAGGTTTTTGGCAGCCGTAAAGGCGGCGCAGGAATCCGGAATCATTGTCACTTTCACTGCTGCTATCAGTAAAATAAGCTCTTCTTCTCTATAATTGTGCTGTATCTGCTTTTTCTTATGAACAAGCAATGAGGGTAGAGGACGACATCACTGCTTTTACCTTTCAGAAGCAATTTAATTATGATCTTTACGCCCTCATAAGTATAAAATCTCATTGTTCGGTGTCAAGAGCAATGCATTATGTCCCACTATTAGGTTTCAGTCTCCTGGGGGGAAAAAAAAGGCTTCTCCTCCAGGGAGCTCCTTCATTAAAACCAACTGTTATGTAACTTTATGAGATCTCCTGTCAGGCAGCGATCTTCATGTTCCCTGCAGTGGAGTGTGCCTGTCAAAGCAGCAATCATAAACCATTTTGCCTCAAACAACACATGTCGGGTTCTCTTTGTCACTCACAGTTGCTTCTCAGCCAGAAATAAAACAATCCAAGCCTCTGCAGGGGCTAAACAAAATCATGTTGATATGCTTGGATGTTGTTTCGGTCAAGTTTGCTGTGAATCCATGGAGCCTTTCCTTATGTTGATAACTGGCACTACATCTAATTGGCAGGCTAAGAGGTGAGCCTTTCCTCCAATAGCAAGATGCATGTAGTAACCAGTTCAGAGATGATACTGGGAACTTTTAACGCTAATTTAGAATATCTTAATCTATACATATATATATTCTAGTTAGTCCACTGGGTGCACTTGATTTATCTTCGTCTTCCCTTTGCAGATTGTGCAAAAGAATCCTGCAACTGAGCATACCAGGAAACTACGGTGCATTATTGTTGGGAATATTGTGCTGAGTTGACCTAAAAGCAGCTGTAGGATTAAACTGAAGGAGGAATAAACAAGACAGTGATGATTGCAGAGTGGAATAAAGGGTCTGAAAAAAAGAGGACATGACAACGAAATGAGACGGAGTGAGACGTTCTGTTCAGTGCTTTAATGTGCCAACGTACAAAGAGATATATGTTGATTACTGACATCTCTACAATGGCATCTAAAACATGCCAACACACATGCACACACTCTCCCTGTCAAACACTCTTTCTCTGTCATTCACACACACACACATTCACACTTCCTAAATCCCTATGCACATCATTAGACAGTGATTCTCCCCAGTCTACTGGGAGATTATGCATAAAACCGAGCTTTCTCTGTTTGCAAGGCTCTGCTTTTTATCAGTAAATTAATAGCCAAATAAATGCTAATAACTAAGAGTCAGACCTGGGTAGAAACATACAAGTAACCAGCATGAGTTAGACACCCTAGGGCCATGATTAACAAGGATAGGTCAGTTCTGTTTTTGCAGCATGTCCCAGCAGGTCAGTGCTTGTGTTGCACTGAGGGGCCTAACACAAATAATGTTATTTACCCAGAACACTGAAGCGCTTCATTAGAAATCAAAGCATGTAGGTCATTTCTGAAACTGGCGCAAACATATTTGCATTGTCATTTCGAATCGCGGGCTCATAATTACAGCTGACGTGACATTGATTTCAGCTCCTAATTAAGGAATCAAAACACACGGCAGCTCTATCTGAAGGGCAGCAGCCCACGAGAAGTTGGGGTGTGTTTGTTTTCCAGCACCAGGAATTTTGAAAACGCAGCACTTTAAATCCCGGATAAGAGATGTAATAATGACAGCAGCTGCACAATATTCAACTATGTGAGGACATTAAAGCGTTGAGTTTTTAATCTGAAATTATCCGGCGCAGATTTATCTCCCCTGGCAGACATTTAGAACGTGTTTATGTCTTTGGCGGATAAATAAAAAATAAGGGCGCTGTTATGCCAGACTAGCGCTGCAAATCAACAGCATCTCCAGTGCAATCAAATGCCGCTTGCAAGTTTTGCTGTGCATGAAAGCAAATGTTTGTTTTTGATCTTGAAAGTATTACATTTAATTCATATTTAAGGAGGCATCTGAAATGATTCTTGTATATTCAACCCAGGTCTGTTACAGCGTTAGTGTCTACGACTCGTCTACACCACCAAAGCACAGAGACGTTTCTAGGTAACAAAACACCCTCACTAAGCTGTGATCATACAGTATTAAACACAGTAGTGGCCATATCTACTATTATACTGGTGGAGATGATCTCTTCCTCATTGTGTCAGGACTTTTTGTTTCCCTCTGCCTGCATGGATTGAGACAGGTGGTGCAAACTGCTTCCCCCATGACCTGACAGAAAATCTGGAGACCCAACACTGGAGCCCGACCACTGAACACGGCGGGGCTGTGACATCCATCTGATAAAATACTGAAGAGCAGGGTCACATGCTGTAAAAGCACCAGCTGACACAGGAAGCCGGTGTGACTAATGGCTGCAAGGGCGAGTTTCTGTTTTCACTCAGTGAAATAAAAAGACGGGTAAACTGGGACGTCCTGCCACTTAAATGCAAATTCAAAAATCCACATAAATGCATTAACCTTAGGATTTTTTTTTTTTTTGCCCCTCAGAAGACCCTACTTTCACATGACATCCATCAGTTCAATACTACTTACAAGAATGTACACTGTGAATTTACAACATGAGGTTCATGTCAGCCTGAGGAGGCTTGTAAAGTGAGATTCAGAGGCTTCAGCCTCCGTCACGTCCTGCCCTACGCTTTAATTCTTCAGTGACGGTTTGCATCACAGCCGTAAAGTAACGCTGTCGAAATAAATCTTGAAGTGCTTGAAGTTTAAGTAGAAAAATAATATGGTGAAAGTATGTTTTTGATATTTGGGACAAATTATCAGCAGTCACAGATCATCATTAGCATTCATACAGCCGTGTTTCTGTCCACCCTGATGAATGTAAGGCCAATATTTCCTCTCCTTTTAATTCCGTTTTGGTCTCCATCAACTCCTGAGAACAGAAAGATGCAGTATAACATAACTGTACCTGTCTTGTCATTGATTATTGATACCCTATACTAGAAGATTACACTGCAATTTGTGGGCTATAACCTAAAGAATGACCAAAACCAGATTTCAGCCGTTGATAAACTTGAATAAGCTGATTTTAGAAGCTGTTGTAGTGAGAGTTTAACTCAGCAACAACAAAATGATTCTGTCTGCGGTAAACATCTTCATGTCAGCTTAAATAAAATAAATCGACTTCTGTCAGTGGCGTGACTCGTACGGCGGTTCGAGATTTGTTTAGGTGGCGAGGGAGGCAGCCTGGATCCTATTTTTGGGTGGGTTTCTTGACAGCTCGGCGGTAAATACGCGACAATGGAGAGTGCAGACGAGACGCTGTTTGCATCTTCAAAATGTCAGCCGGAGAATTCTTATTTTACATTTGACTCCCTGTGCACTTTTCAAATTACAGGGTGTGTTTTGAAGTGAGAATGGAGGTCATGGGGTTAGGAAAGTAATTCAGCACACAGGGGAGGCTGAATTTACACTTCAGCTGGGAGGGAACATAAATAGGTTTTTGCAGAATGAAAGCAAAAAAATCTCTTTTTTTAAAATAGCTGTATCACCTGCTTTATCCATAATTTAAAATCAGTATGGAGGTCAGAATATTTGATTCTCCCTCCATATTTACACGCTGATATTGCATTTGATACATGGCCACCCAAACCACTGATACTAGAACCTGACAGCTGGAGCAACATTGGAAATTAGAAAAAAATGTTTAAATTCAAATCAGCCTGTTGGGACATGAAAGTAATGATTACAACTGAACAGTATATGTGTCCCAGCATCCATAAATACTGACATTTGACACTTGCTGATATTGACATTTGTTTCTCCGGTGCCAACAGGCTTGTTTTTCTCTAAAATCCACACATACTGGGTGCAGGGTCGATCCCTGACATTTACTGTAGACAAGGAGACAGCAGTTTGATGGGAATGAAAAATGGCCTGAACTTATCAGTAGATACACTGATCCAATTTCTAAATAGTCAGCTTCAGTGGTTGTTTACATGCACATAATAATGCATAAATTCCTCACAATGGCAGCAGAGCAATTGATTGTGTCCTTGAAAGCAATCCCATGATGGGTTATGGGTACTTTTTTTTTAGATTATAATGTGATGTCTGACTAAAATGTTGCTTTTACAATCCATATGCATGTATTTTATGCTGCATCGAAACAGCATATAATATAAGGGTAAGTAAATTAACATTTTAGAAATGTTGCTGAATGAATTTCTTCCTTAATCGAGGAACTTCACTGGTTTTTGCCTACACTGGTCTATATTGCTGACTGTAGTATGGAGTGCCTCAAGGTTCGATGCTTGGACCCTTTCTCTCTCATTTACGTTCATTTTGAGAACATGTGATCCCCTCCAAATCTGCCCTCATGACTGCCCCATTCCTGCACACACTTTCCTGAAACCCTAAACCCTTGAATATAGTGCACAGCCATGAGCAGCAAATAGAAAGCGATTTTGGATACCGCCCTAAAATCCAGCTCCCACCATCTGGACTTAAAGCTAAAGACCACACTTCCTTTTCACCTCCACAAGAGCAGGGTACTTGAGACAAAGGTATGCACCTGCTCCATGGAGCGTCTAGTAAAATCACAGTTATCCATATGTGTTTAGTGATTATATCTACTTCAGCTAAGTGCCTAATCATATTATTAACCTCAGACCCTGACCTCTTAAACTGATGTCCATGTGAACATGCCCACTGAGTCTGTGGTGTCTGCAGCAGACACTCCCATCCACAATCAGGATGCAAAGAAGCCGAACCAGAGGAGGACGGTGTGGAGAAAGTCGCCTCAATTGGGAATCGAAATGTAGGAAACCCTTGGAGGCAGCTGAGCACAATCCTGTCTCACACCTCTGACCATGGCTAATCAATCATGACAGCTCCGTGTGTGCATCCTGTGGGTTGCTGCAGTAACAGACAAGTGGGTCGATTATAGAATATTGAGGATTTTTATTTTATTCCCACCTTTTACCTTCCCCCAAAGAGGAATCTATCTATCATCTGGAAACTGATGAAGTGTAACTGCAGTCTCTAATCCTCTTCCGTGTCCTTGTGAAAGTTTAGGAGCTCCAGAGGACTCCGAAAAACAAAATGCCACAACTCATAACTACACACTGATGACGAGGAACTGATGGAGCTGGAGACTGGGGAGTAGATATTTGGAGATGTCCAGTCCAGATGTTTACAGGTGAGGATGCACGTGCCTTTGCATGTGCATACGTGCATGAACGTGCAGTAAAAGCCCCCCCAGTCTTATGTCCTGTTTCCACCAGAATCAAGTTGATACTGGTGACATATGAGAGTAGCTCACAGGGAAGAGAGAACGGAGGCGGCGTTGTCATCGTAAACCTCGATCCTTTGTTACTCCAGACTTATGTCACAAGTCCTAGGAATAAACTAGGAAGACATCTTTCCTCCCTCCAACCCCTCCCCAGAACTGAACTGGTGATGTTCTGTTCAAATGCCCACCAGCTTCAGCGCTCATTCTGATGATGGAGGCACAAAAAGAAATCCCCCAAACGGCCCCTGAATTTCCCAAGGGCAGGGACAATATCATTATTGGCTCAAATCCAGTGTATAGTATTCCTCAAAGTTCTTTGGAATTGAACCATTAAAAGAAAATCCCCGGAAACCCCATCCTCGGCCCCTGAATACCTCTCCCAAGCGTGTGACTGTGGGGTCCTCTGCTTAAATCAGAGCTAATAATACTCTTCATAGCTCTTGGGGTTGAGGCAGTAGAGGATTCCTCCGCCGAAGGAAAAGATGGTCCCTCCCCAGGCCAGGCCGTAGCCCCAGTTGAACTCATGGTAGAGCCTCAGGTTGAGGCTCTCAATGAACTTGATGGGGTAGAGGACCAAGCTGCAGGCTTGGAGGACGACTGGAAGATACAAGCAGACAGTAAGTACGAGGCAAAGCATCATTTCAACAACAGCTATAGTTTCTGTGTTTTCTGTGTGCACATCCAGGATTGTAAGTGGCAAACCTGCCTAAGGTCACCATGGAAATGTGAGCTTATGGGTCTTGCAGAAGCAGAACCATATGATGAGGAATTTCATTCTATTTTAAATAAATAGTCAGTGTACAGCAAGATTACAGCAAGATACCAGCTTGGGTAGCAGCTGGAAGAGGCAGAAGGCTGTAAATGTTAAGAAACATTAATGTACTGTGTAATTTATAAACCCCAAAACAACAGCTGTACAGTAATACAAATATGTGAGGCAACATCGAGGGAAGATATTTGTATACTCAAAGCTTCACAATGATGCATTACACAGCAGGGGGGGTCAGCATTTTATGTATACATTATTTTTTTAGTATTCTTGATTTCTTTTTTTACACTTTTTAGCAGCCACGTCCCAAACTGCATGAGAAATAGCTGAAATTACGTTCCGCAGGGTCGAGAACAGAGTCGCACGCCCATAGGGGATGTCATTTAGCTCTGTTTAGTTCATTTACCACCCTTTAGAAGAACAAAATAAATCAAAGTTGATCAGGCGAGGGAGGAGGAGGGGAGAAAATGGTGGAGGAGAGGAGGAAAGAGGAGAGTGGGTGGATGGAGAAGGATCAGAGTTGGTCGAATGGGTCAAAGGAAAGAAGACGAGTTTAGGGCAAGGAACAAGCGAAGGTGATGGGAGGACACAGGGAAGGGGAAGGTGGGAGAATGAGCATAGAGGGGTGTTGGATGGGTGTTGGCAGTGGGACAAAAAGGAACACATCAATCATTATTTCTTCAAAGGGAATTCGTCTTTAGGGAATGCAAACGAGATTCCTGCATGGGGAAAAAAAATATGGACTGCATAATATCCAGAAATATGCAAATATGAACACAGATGGCGTGAAAAACACGTATGTGATCTATCATTCGCTGAGGGTCCTTTTATAACCCACCAGAAAACTCTTTGCCTCTGTGCTCGGCTTTTAAGATGTTATTATAGAGAAGCCATTTGTGTCCCATCATGGGAAAAATACGTTTTTGTTTGCTTGTACATCAAGAATTTGTCGATTTTTTTTTTGTGTGCAAAATGCATGGTGAGTACATGGAGTGCACACTTGTACACCACTGCAGCAAAGTAAGTTAAATCTTTTAAAAAAAATCTGTTGAGAGCTGAAGTTCATAGTAGTTCAGTTCAGAAGCCCAATAACACATTTGGTTAACAAATGAGTTCACTTTCAGATTCTAGGTCAGCTCTGGAGGAATTTGGTAATTACAGCACAGAAGAGTGGGGGGAAAAAAAACACTTGAACAACCAGAGGCTCCTCTCACTTCGCACCTCTTTATGCATTAAAACTACAGGAGAGTGATTCGCTGAGGCCGAAGGAAAGCTTCTAAATCATTACAGCTTGCAGAATTGTACTTGAGTGAGCAGGCAAATGTCAATCCAAGCACGATAAGGACGTTCTGATCTAACCTGTTGCATTTTTATTCCTCACACATGCTTTGAAGGTATTTTCCAGGAAGAGAAGACTTGATGAAAAACCACAAACCGTCTGCAAACCTCATTCACTTCAAGTGAAGAGGATGCCCCCACGAGTGTTACATCTCATTTGTGTTTCGCATTGGTACGACTGAGGAAAACATTGACGGGCAACGCGCCCAGCTTTGCAAAATGAAACATTTCACGCCGAGAGAAATGAGATTTTCCAATTATTTCCAGGAGGTGAGAGTGGGTAAAAGGTGGAAACTTGACCGTGGTTCAAATTCTAGGGAAATTAAATGGACAGGCGTGGCACTCTGCTCTGACCCTGCTGACCCAGACTCATAAAAATACCATTTTCTCTCAATTAGTTTGAGGGAGGCAGGAATTGTCTGTGCCAACGTAATGAGTGAGTGAGGATTATCATTTAAATGCACGTCAGTTTTCAATGTGATTATCCAGCAACCTTCTAGCTACCTAGTCTAAATTGGCTTATTAAACGTGTGTGTGTATTTTAGCACATAATGAGCATGTGGCCCTCAACCCAGTATTGGTGTACTTGTGAACACACTTCTTTATGCGTGTGCACGTGTCAGTGTGTTGGCTGACCTGCTGCGAAGAGCATGAGGGCGACGGGTGCGTAGAAACGCCGTCTCGTGCCGATGCACACAGCAACCAGAGCGACCAGGAATGACATCAGCACCAGAGCTCCACCCCCTAGCAACAGGGCCAATGTAGCAACCTGCCAGTCTGGAATGAGAGGGAGGGTGGAGAGAAAAGGAGGGATGAAGGTGGAGGGCATGAATGCATTTAAAGAACATTTATGAATAAATGCAATATATAGGCTAAAGACTGAAACACACCTTGAAAGTTGTGTAGCAGATGATTTAGAGCCAGAAGAGACGTATTATTTTATTTCACGTTTTATATTCGCCATCAATTATGTTGATTAGAGGAAGAACAGTGGAGCAGGTGTGGACAGAAGGGTTTAAGAACATTATAAAATAGGAACGAAAGGAAGACAGAGGGAAGGAAAAAGGAAATCATGGGAAGGAAAAAAGGGATGGGAAGTGGAGCGAAAGATGGGATCTCCAAGAAAGTCGGGTGATGAAGAGGGAAACAAAGAAAAGACACAGTGAGGAAGAATAATGATGAAATAAATGAAGCATGAACACACAAATGAGGGTGAAGGAAGGAAACAAATGACTTCTTTTTTTTTTAAATGGAGGGAATAATGAGATATACTAAAGGAGAAAGAAAGAAAGAAAGAAGTGACGAAAACCAAAACAAAGGGTGTCGAGGAACAAAGGGTAAGTGAGGAAAAGAGGAAGAGACAAGTGCGATGAGGAGCGGTCTGGTGGCGACAAGGCGGTGAGCATCTGAGAGGGTGATGGGCGATAAAAGAGGAGAAACATGCAAGTGGAGAGGCACTGGCATAATGTTACAAGGACAGAAAGAGGGCACCGTGAAAAGTAATGCCAAAAGGGGGAGGATGAGAGGGTGGTAGAGGTAGCGGGGGAAAGAGGGAGGAGGAAGAAACGGAGATGAGGAGGGCTTGAAGGAGCAGCGCTGAGTGAAAGTAATGAGGAGAGAGAGCACTTAGTATACCTGAGCTGACAAAAGGCCTTGGCTAAAAAGCTTTGCTGGCATGTTATCAAAGCCTATCCTCATTTATATATAGGGAGCAGTGTGATGCACTGCACACACACACATTACAAAAAAAGACACACCCAAACTTTGTAGTACAGATCACGTCAAAAGACTGCAAACATGGCCGGTAAAAAAGATGTGACATATGCAAAGGGTTGAACGTTTTCTAAGTTATGTGACTTCAGTGTGCAGAAAGGAGAAGGAAAATAAAGAGACAGACTTTTTGTCAATAATAAGCAGATGGTGCTAAACAAAAACCTGCAATCGTAGCATCCTCTATTTAAGACTGTTTCCTCAAAGGTCAGTGATGTCATGCTGAGTAATGCTACTGGTCTATGGGGCAAATGAGTGCATTTAAAGTGCCTCTTGCTTGTTGATCATGAGGTTTCCAGTTTGTATTCTGGTTGGCTGGGCGCTACAGGACCGGAAACCCATCCACACCCACAGAGACACCTCATGATGTAATCCACCTGAGCTCAGACGACATTTGCCTTCCTGTACAACCTTTCCTTCCACCTGTCTGCCTTCAGACTGTGATCCGATGTGATGCTGTCGAACTGGCCGGACGCATGTAAGCTGCTTTAAAACTGATTTCTATGCCGCGCAGCCGAACTAGGAAGGAATACGTTACAAGTTCAAATCTGTGCTCCTTTCGGACGTACAGTAGCTCCTTTAAAGGCAAGCTTTAATGAACTGCATCTGACGCAAATATAGCTGTTAGTGTACAGATGCAGAGCCGATGCACAGTCGATGGCATCAGCAGCATACCGCAGGGATATTTCAGTCAATTTATTTTTATTTTCCAGCTTTTTAAGGTGTGTAATTGCGGGCGATGCCTAAATTTACTAGTGTAAAAAAAAAAAAAAAAAAAGCTTATGAAAGATGGATGGTGCAGGGGCAGAGATAAGGAAAGATGAGAGATTCAGAATAGATGAAGTAGAGGAGATGGAGGTGAGAGTATTGCGGTGGTGGGTAGTGGGAGGCGGAGAGAGGGAAGGAGGAAATTAAAGATGAGAGACCGGAAAGAGAGATATAAAAAGATGGATCTTTTGGTACAATCAGGCGCGTCTTGTGATTTAAATTCACAGCAGCGAAAATAGTATATTTTCAGTTTGAATGATGCTGCTGATGAGGAAGCTGGAGGTCGTTTTCTGCCAGGTTTGTGAGCACAGAACCGCTTTATATTTTAGTTGAAGCACATCAGGCAAAATTGAACGAGTTCTGTTGCCTCTTTGCGAGTTGCCCAAATCGTAGCCCCGCAGAAGCGACGCAACAAGACACGCAGGAGTGGAACGATGGATGGCAGGACAAGAGAGGTGAGATGCAGAGAGGTGGAGGGTTAAAAACAAGGCTCTCTGGAGGCTCGGGTGGTTTAATATTCATTCATAATTAACTTCCCTCCAAGCACCGAGCTGGTTCACACTGTGGAATTAGCTTCAACCAATCGAATGTGAGCATGAATCCCAAAAGGAATCAAAGAACCGATCAGATGTGAAAACACATTTTTCAGCGACAGATCAGCCAGAATCCCTTTTCTCTCCTTCTCGCTCTCTCAGGCAGCTGTGAGAGGGGTGAAAATTCATGTTAACAACTTCCTGTTTTCTCTGTCTTAATAAGTTTTAATCAAAAATATACTTTTCACTAACTATTTCATCCAATCATCCATTTCTATTCCCAACCCTTTCCCTATTTGTCTACAGTATGCACACACACAACTACAGCTACTTTCAAATATATCCCTCTCTCATTCACACCACTGCACACGTGCACACACAGTGTGGAATATGCAATATGCAAACAATATGCAAAGCCTTCCTTTGCTGTCTCTCTCTCTCACACACACTATGGCATATTTGAATTTTTCAAATTACATAGTAAATTAAACATACAGTAAAGGCAACTGTGGGATTTTTTTCTCTCACACACACACACACACACACACACACACACACACACACACACACACACACACACACACACACACACACACACACACACACACACACACACACACACACACACACACACACACACACACACACACACACACACACACACTCTCTTTGGAGTGTGTAACTTGCAAATTAGGGCTCGCAGATGTACCAATTTCTCACACACAGACACACACTGTGCCAAGTTGTGAGAACTACCTGTGTGACTGTTTGCCATGTGACAGGATTACTGCACTGTCACATTTTTTTCTTATCTGCAAAGCCACTCCGCGCTGTCACGCCGATTACCATAGAAGCTTGGGTTCCTGTATCCTGAACAATGCACAACAGTCCTGTAGCTGCAAATGTTTAAAAGAAAAGAAAAAAAAAGGGTGTGCACGCAGTACATTTGTTAATTAGCTGTCATTTTAACGCTCGCTTCCAGAACCAAACCAGTAAGATCCGCTTACAGAGACGCAGAATTAGGATTCTGCAAGGGGCAAGAAGCAAGATATAGAAATCCTGAAAACAATGCTCTGTGCTGATTGCATGTGACTTACTCACTCTCCTGCAGATATGTTTACATAGAGGCATTAGGGAGTGATGAGCAAACCTCATGAACCCCCTAACCGGAGCCTACAGGTGGATGCTGGGGTGGTGGTGGGGCTGAAAGTGCATGCAGTAATACGCACATGTCATTTTGATCATTTGTGGTAATTAAATGGTCTGAAATCCAATAAACCAGCCTGTTTCCAAGTAAACGTGGCAGATGAAAGTTTAAAAACAAATTGCATGTTGATACCAAAGGAATCTGTGTATTTAAGACAATTTTGTTCTTTTATGTCCATAGATAATTTGGAATTTGTGTATTTTAAGACTTGTTATGTGCTGCAGCTGTGATACTGTAAATGCTTTGAAGAAACCTTGATTTGCATTCACAAAAGGATTAAGTGTGTTTGGGCATATGAGCAACCTTTCCCCCCCTCATGCCCCCAGTGTGTGTGTGTGTGTGTGTGTGTGTGTGTGTGTGTGTGTGTGTGTGTGATGTTTGGTTCCTGGCTATTCCCCTGTCTGTCTGGCTGCCACAGAACCGAATGCCACATCATTTCCCATTCCTCGTTCAGCCGCTGCAAATAGAACAGGCATCTCTTGGGGTTGAGCTCACTGAGAGGAGAGATGGAGTCAGAGGAGAGGAGTGGAGGGGATGGAAGGGGTAAGAGAGGAGGAGGTGACGGAGAGAAGGAAAGGGGGAGATGCTTGAACCTGGAGAAAGGAGAGATAGAGATGGAGAGGGCTGAGGAGGAGGAGGAGGAGGAGGAGGAGGAGGATGGTGAAATTACAAAGGGAAAATGATTAACATTAGAAATGTAACAATGAAGCCCTCGGGGAGGAGAGAGGGACAGGAAGGAGGGAAGAGAGGAAACAAAAGGGAATGAAAAGCAAATAAGGAGATAGAAAAAAAGAAATGAGATGAAGGCTGATTATTGAGAAAGAGACAATTCATATCAGAGTACAGATGAAAAAGGGCTGGGCAGTAAAAGCAACGGATGAATCGATAGAGATAGAGAAACATGAGAAGGGCAGAGAGTGAGGAGGCAACATTTAGGCCTTTAGTGGTGACTGATCTCAAATCAGTGGCAACAAAGAGCTGAATGTGGGTCAGAAAGCGTCGAGAGATGAAACCACTTTCCACGAAATCTGTCAAAAATGAACACATCCTGTGGCATTTATTCAAAAAGGGGTACAAAAATAACCACATGTACAATTAAACTGAACCCCCCTTCACTTCATTTCATCATTTTAAACAAAACATACAGAGCGGGAGAGAAAGAGAAGACGTAGTATGATGTTCTCTCAAGGTCAGGTGAATGACAAATCTACTGGTAGCAATTTGTTTCGTTTTTTTTTTTTACTTGGCTGAATGTAACGCGTGACATCAGAGCTGTGAGAAAACAAAGGGAATAAAAGGAAAAGAAGGGGCGAGGGAGAGGGAGGAGAGTAAACCTGTTAGGGTTCCAACACGTCTCAGGTGTGTGTGACGGGTAGAGGCTCCCCTGATGCCTGCCTGTAAGGACAAACACCCACTATATACTCCGTTTTGGTCTCCGCCACCTCCTAAGAAAAACATCTGGCTCTTTAGATGCTAAAGCAGATTCTCACCTTCTTAAACATCAAATTCAAGGACTTTTCAAATACTTTCAAGGCCCAATTCCCTCGACTTCAAGGACCCAATGCAGGATGGTTTAAGACAGGCTTTGCAGAAGGTATAGGGACAACAATCGTAGAGATAAAGGCTTGTGTACAGCCACAACAAACAAGCCTCTATAGAACTCTAAGCTCCAGCCTCCTTTACATATGTAGGGGCTGGACCACCCACCAATCAACCAATCAGGAACACCTGAGAAAGAGAGGGGGAATGCATGATTGGAGCACGCAGCAGCTTAAATGCGAGAACACTACTTTCAGTTTGTACACAGTCTTTGGTGAGCTACGAATCCATGGATTGACATTTTCCAGGCGTAGCTTAAGGTTCGCTTAAGGTTCGCTTTCTCGCTTGCTTTCCTGCATCACTCGACTGCAACGTCACTCATGCACGCAAACAACTATCGCACATTCTTGAAGCAGGCGGTGCTGAAACGATGCAACTGCAATAGACACGCATGCAAACAGCGGAAACGTAGCTTGTTATCTAATGACATTCATCATTTCACCTATTCAGATTGCATGATTAACTAAATCTATGAAGGGAGTAATGGCCTGAATTTATTTGACTTAGTTACTCTGTAATCATCATCATGTCTTGAGGTGTAAAACATGGGAATGTGTCCCATCTCTCCCATCCATCCCACATGACAGGAACATGGGATTCACATCCAGCAGAGGGACCTTTTTCTGTCGTCTCTGTGCTGACACATCATGAATAAAAGTCCTAAAATGCTCCGTGTTGCCATGTATGACTTTGTAACACTGCTGCTGTGTTTTTTTTACATCGTGACTCAAGTGATTATTCACACATGTTAAACTGCTGCCACGTATGTAAGCACACACACGCCTGTGAGGTGCTTCAGATACTCATAACACACACTATAATTCTACCTGCATCAGTTACTACGGAAACTCATATTGTAATTACTGCAGCTGCTCTTTAGGCAACAGTTCTGCTCTATTCCGCACAGTGAGAATCTTCCTTTACGCCTTTGATTTTCCGTCTCGGTCCAATTAATAAGAGGCTATGCAGCACATGTTTTTTCCCCTGATTGAGGTATTAAATGGTCTGTCTCTGCATATATTATGGTATTTTGCTTGTTTGGAGCGAGTGCCATTATATAGACAGTGTTTGTGTTGGGAGCTGATGGATGTTCCCCTGTCAAGATAACCCATAGATGCATACCTTATATGCATATTACACCTTGTCTGATCCTTTCGTTTTGCTCAACTGAGCCCTGGCGTCTGTAGTTTAAAATGTCAAAACACTTATCCTGATGTGTAAAGGGGCTTTATAGAATGTTAGGAGTGTTTTTGTCATGAATGCATATGGCAATGAGCAAAAAACTAAAAAAAAAGTACTTTCCAGGGGATTGTTTTGCATGTATCTTATGTTTTATGCAAAAACTACTGGACAGATTTCCAAAAACTAAGTAGAGGGATGAGGTACATGCAAGGAAAGAACCCATAATATTTTGGTGTGGCTCTGGATAAAGGGAAAGATCCACACACAATAAAAAACATTTCCTCTAATTACAGAACAGATTTCGACAAAATATCGTGGAGGGATGGGGCTGGGGCCATGAGACAAATCCATTATATTTTGGTGTAGGTCTGGATCAGGATGTGGATCCAGGATTTTTTTTTTCCCCTTTCATTTTGCTACCTACAGCAAAAAGTTAAAGCTCAAGTTCACACAGTTTATTCTTGCTATCTACAATCACACAATGGAGCAGTGTAATGTCCACCGTGTAAAAAGGGCTTTTGACTCTGCTTCCCCTCAAAGGTCATCACTGTCAAGACGTCTTTCTATAGGTCCATTCACCAATCAATGCTCACCAAAGATGTACTTGACAAGAACGATTGGGCCGATTTAAATCAAGCGAATCCACCAACGGCTGTGATTCCATTGAAACCTGTGATCAGCCTTTTACACTTAAAAAAGGAATCTGTCAATTTGAATTCATGCCTTTATACATATTAATACTTATGAATGTTATAATACATTATTTATATGATCAACCAATGAACTGGACAGCACCTCTGCCTCCGCCAAAGACGGTTTAAAGTTCATTTCTTCATGCAGTTTGCAGCCACACTTCCATCTCTCTGTGGCACACCCTCTTTCTCTAAAAATATATGTAATGGAGCTCACCTCCGCAGGACCCTGATGCCCTCTACTGGTAGGAGAACCGCGGCTCTTCTTCCTGATTAACGTCTTGAGCAGGCAGCGAATCAAGAAAAGTGCATTTTTGTGGGTCTGTAATGATCCGGATCACCTTGGGCCACATCCTACCACTCTAAAAAATATATTATTCCAGCTGCAATCATGGTTCAGTTTCTCGTTAATAAAGAAAATCATCGTAAGGAGTGAAAAGGATGAGCTACTTTAGTCAAACTCAGTTGCTGGAGCGAGCCTGGGAGAGGTATGTATTTTTATAAGATCAACATGTGTGTTGGTCAGGCTCACCTGTCGCACAGAGACATCTAATTAGGCAGGGAATCCTGGTCTGTAGTCTGGGTGTGTAGTGTGTGTGTGTGTGTGTGTGTGTGTGTGTGTGTGTGTGTGTGTGTGTGTGTGTGTGTGAGAAGGAACTGCTGAAATCTCTGGTGACAAAGTGTGTTAGTGAATGTGTGTGTGTGTGTGTGTGTGTGTGTGTGTGTGCGCGCACAGGTCCTAGTAGAGGTGGTGCAGAGATGTAACAACAGAGAAATCAGAGTGTGACATGAAATATTCAGCTGGGCTTCAGAGGAGACTGTCCAGAAATAGGTCAGCTAAACGTGGTAGCCTCTTATTGGCACAAACACACACTGACATACAGACACCCAGACTCCCCGTCTGTCACACACACACTCGTTCGCTTGCATGGATAGATTCAAATGATCCATTTTTAATGCCCTCATGTGCAATTGGCACCAGCCAGCTCCTATAGTGTCACAGTGGCAATAAATAAAGCCACTTTCACCTCAATTAAAGTAACGCTCGTGAACTCTTGTTTCCCTGGAAACCAATCCAACATCCAAGATCAACGCCTCCTCTCCCGCCCCCAAAACTGCAAGACCTCTCCTGGGCGCAACAACAAGGCCGTGTTCTAGACAACAAAAGAAGGGGGAGGATAATAAGAAATAAAAGTGAGACAGGATGAGGTATATATGGAGCCAGCGCCTTCCTCCTTTCTCCTGTGTTGACAAATGAATTACTTAAGTGCAGGTAAGTGGCAACACCCAGGAGGGTTAATGAGCTCCCCGCCCCTTGAGGGTGGTGGCAGTTTTTCAGCATTATTAATCTAGAAATCAGTAGAAAGGAGCTGAAAATTTACATGATAGCATTAATTTTTGGTTTTATTTCATCATAGCATAGACAGAGAGACGCTTTGTGCCCATTCGTTAACATTAACACAACTTAAAATTTCATTTTAGGATTGCAAACAACTGCCGGAAAATGATTTTCTTCATTAATCAATGAATGGTTTGGTACAGAAAGTATCAGAAAACAGTGATAGTCCAAGGTGACACATTAAAATGACTTGATTTGTCCGACCACTAGTCAAAAACTCAAGGATGTTTACTTTAACATCATACAAGGCAAAGAAAAGCAGATCATACTAAGATTTGAGAAGCTGCGACCTATTAATTTTCTGAATTATTAACAGATTTAGTGTTTACCACACATTTGTGTGATGTCAAAATGTCACATCTGCACCTTTTTGAGTGGGAAAAGAGGAGCTTTGAGAAGGAACGTGAGGGGATGTCATTGGGGTGTGGTGCAGGTACAACAAACTGCATAAGTGTTGGTCACATATTATTCGTGGTGGAAATAAAATAAAGAATTTGGAGCGCGTGTCTATGTGAAGTGCACTACAGACTTTTCCTTCATTTCACCTCCACAATAATTAATGCGGAGATCCCTGGAGAGTCTGACAGGGATTGTCAGGATGAGGGCTTTGTTATGGTTGGATGGAGACAGCTGGGAGTCACCATATTGGTCAACACCTTCCTCTGAGAACGCCAGAGGTGTGGAAGCATCCGTCAGTCATCATAATCAGCTCCAGCACCATTCAGAATAACTCTGCTCTCTTATTATATGAAAAAGCTCCTCTTAACACACGGTAACTACCCGTTATCCTGTCCCATGCGCACCGCACAGGGAAGATGGAGCGGCTTTTCTCGTTACCTGACCCCAGCGTGCTGCTGCACTGCCAGTTCTCGGTGCTCGCCGGCTTCCAGCAGGACTCCCACAGGGACAGGTAGTACTGGTCATCGGCAGTTACCCACGCCGGGCTCATCACGGCTCCCACATCCAGGCAGAGAGCCAGGAAGACGCACACCAGCCCGACCATCTTCAGCGGTGTCAGCGGTGAGCTGCGCGCCGACTCCTCAGTCTCCGTGACAGCAGACGACATGGCGGGGAAGGAGAGGCAAAGGGTACAGGACCGGTTCCGAAGCCGGATAGGATGCAGATGTCTGTGTGATGGTGCGTGGATGTGTGAGAGACTCGGGCAGGGGAAGTCTGAGCTGAGTTGTTGCTGCTGCTGCTGCTGCTGCTGCCGCGACCGCCTGCGTTGCGCGCTGGACGGACGCTGCGCCTGAGAGCGCCGTTGCCGCCGCGCACAGGAGATCTCCACCGTTTACGGCGCTGACGTCAAGGCTCCGAGGGATCAGCAGGTGCCACAGGGTCCTAAAGAGAGAGAGAAAGGTGGGGTGCCACATAATCAGGGGATGTATTTGAAAAATGCAGAGGTCCTGAGTCTAAATTCCCCAACTTTAAACACTGTGGCCAGTTTTTATTCTGGTGGGATCCGTCCAGTCGATTTCTATATTCACTTATCCTCTGCAGGGTCATGGGAGGATGGAACCTATCCCAGCTGACACTGGGTGGAAGCTAGGTGAGAGGCAGAGTAAACTAGGGTCAACACGCAGGCAGACAATAATTCACTCCCACAGTCACACTATTGGACATTAACTCACCTCTATATGTTTTTGTTGAAAGCTGGAGAATCCAGAGGGGGCCCACATAGACAGAAGAAATGCCAACTCCACGCAGAAAGGTTCCAGGTCTGGATTCAAACCCAGAACCTTCTTGCTGTGAAGCGTTTTGAGATTTTGTCTAAAATTGTGCTAAAATCAGTGCTAGAGTTGGACTCCTATAAGTCTGACACATCTTTAAAGGCTTTCAAAGTCTGTCCCATAAATGTAATCATTCTGGATCTCCAGATTCAGAATACTTGGATCCAGATCACACCTTCATGTGTGCTAGATCTTACTGGGATGAAATCCAAAGGAAAACTTAGCAGGAGCAGCAGCAGGGCTCAAAAGTCCACATGTAGAACCCAGCAGACAATGAAAGAAACTGGGCCTGTATAAATACTGAAAGGCTAATGACAGAATGGGCTGCAGGTGAGGATGGGAGGGCACAACCGGGTATGAGATGATTGCAGGTGTGGCTGGATCTGAAATGACAGGAGAGATAGTGATCCAGCAGGAAGACCGGGGAAAGGAATGAACACTATAAACTACTAAGAGTTGTGACTTCGGATGAATGTCAACCTTTGTTCTAAAGGGAGAAATATTGCTTTAACACACTCTCCTGGTGAGCCTTTGTTCACAGCTTCATAGTAACTATATGAGGGATTCACTGTTAGATCCTAAGGACGTCTTTTGCACTGGAATGAGAAAGGGAGAGCAAACGCAGTGATGGAGCAGGGGAAAGTGGGAGGCACATGAAGGAATATCATTGTTTCTTCTGCATACTAATGACAAAGCCAGAGATGAGACAGAAGAAACAGAGGCAGGAGGAGGCAGGCCTGGGAAGCAGAGCTGAGCAGGTTTAAGGAGGCACAGCCGTGCGTATGCTCATTCAACCAGAGAGAAAAGAGGCATGGGGTGGGAAGTGATGGAAGGAAGAGATGGCCTTGTTTACTTCCCATCAAGAGAATAATGAGCGATGATGAGGGGGAGACAGACGGAGGCAGGGGAGCACGGCAGAGGAGGAGGGAATGGAAGGGCAACAGATAGAGGTGAAAGAGATGGAAGCCTGGACGAAAGACATTTTTGTGCTTTGGAGGTCTTAGATATAGTTTAATTGGATTATTGCTGATCCATCACTTATTTACAGCTTAATAGGAAAATGCCTCCTGCCACTGTTTTATCTCCGAGACAAAAACCTCATCTACTCCTAAACATTCTCTTTCATCACACAAATCACAGTTAAATGGTAGAAAGCGGTGCTTTATTTTGAAGGCATGTTACTGAATAATGAAGGAAGGTGCTGATTTGTGTCCTAAACAGAGCCAATGAAGGATAGTGTTTACTGGCATTTACTTGTTTATTGCATTCAAGGGCAGACAATTTTCTTAAGTAGTAAAACACAACAAGGAATCACAGTTAAATGTGGTGCTTTAAAGAAAATATAAGACTGAGGAACTGTTGAAAATGAGATAGTCCGGCTGTTATTAATTCAAATGAGGAAACAGGCATTTACAGGAAACACAACTTTATCAAAGACCTTTTTATTTCTGACATTGCCTCCAGTCCGTTATTGACATTCATTGGAAGAATAATGAATATGGTCCACAGATTGTATTTCCATTCTTAATGAGCTGACAGATGTAGTTTATAGGGGACAGTCTGGTGTTCTGCTGATTGTAGCTGGATGAAAAACTCCAGGGACAGTCAAAGATGTTCAGAGGAGTTTCCTTTCCTCAAGCTCGAGAAAATGCTTACCTTGATTTAATTTTTTTTGTTTCTAACTGGAGAGGAAAATCTTTTGAAACAATCACGGGGAACAGGAGGGATGAACCTTCAACTATGTCTTATCGAAACGTCAGCATTTTTGGCTCACAAATCCACTTAGTGCACGTGCAAACACCCGGCCCATATTTAAATCAGTACTTAAATCCTAGCCCAAACCCAAAAATATTGCTACTAAGGCCTCACAGATACACAATACACTTTCACGAGCACAGTTTGTAATCACACAACGACGGTGAGGCATGCAGAACGTCTAACCAGCCGCCATAAGCGACTGTCTCACCAAACTTTGGTCTTCTCCCCTTCGTGGTGCGGTGACCGGGTTCATCCGTCGCTCGAGGAAGCGCACCAATCAGGAGTCAGTATCCACAAACGAGGCGGGACGGACCAGCGACGTCGGTTGCAGTAGCCAATCACAGAAGGGGGACCACGCAGCGCAATTATATTAGGTGATATGGAATGAAGACACACACGAGCGAGACTGATGCGGCCGTAACAAGTTAGTACTAATACTAAAATAACTAACTAACTAAATAAATAGTACTAATACTAATATAAAAACTATAAAATATAGCATATTTTCCCTTTTACAGATGAATCCTTATTATTAATATGACACTTTGTCACATTCTGACCTTATTGACTGTGACTTTTGTTTGATTATCATTACTCCTTTAATAGCTCACTGTTAACAAACCAGATGGTTGTCTGCTGGTGCAGTGATGTAATTAATGGCTCTGATATCACACTAATGAGAGTGAATTATCTTTGAGAATAAAAGAATCACGGTAGCGCAAACTGTACGGGTTCAAATATGGTTTGGGAATTACAATAACTTGCTCATTCATCCCACACAAAAGAGTTTTATTTCACTTTTTCATCATTACATTGATTTCCCACCACAGACGCTGTCTTAATGACAGAATTTCTGAGGCGTTCAAATGTCTGGACCAGATGGGAAAGCATAAGCAAGGAAACTGAATACAAAACTCTGCCGCAATAACAACTACTTCCCATATTCTTCCACTTGGCACCACACCTGACTCCTGCTTAGAGGTAAACAGTGGCAGATTGTTGCTACACCTGGAAGTGTCCAAGTGTGAATGCATGCAAGTGTGACTGTAGAGGCAAGGGGCTGCTTCTCATTAAAAAACACCACCACACAATTCATTGTGCAGCCCTGCCCAATACTGTGCCATCACATCTTACAATAGAGAAATACAGCAGTTGGAAAGAGTTCAAAACTACTGTTATTTTAAAAACTACATGAGTGCTGAAATATTCTACATTAAAATGTAGGTTTTATTGTAACATGAGGACGGTGAAGGAGCAGCCAGGCTACTTTAAAAAAAATCAAAAAATCTTATTTTTCTTGGATAGTTTTCCTCTATTTCTAGATTGAGTTTGCTATTTTCAAAATTCTGCACTGGGGTTTAAAATCCACATAACTTTCTTTGAGAAATCCATGAAGCGATTTTTGGATTATGAGTTCTGACTGACTAAGCTCTTTATACTCCCAACACACAGTCTGTCAGTACAGCTTTAGGGTCTGTGCCATTGAGATACATGATGACTGACCCATCATCCCTCTACAGTAAGAGGGAGGTGTGGGTAGCTCCACTTGGAATGGGGGGGAATGACATCACAGCACAAAAAATAAAGGATAATTCTGGTTTATTGCAACAAGTGTGAAACATGACGTGCAAAAGGAGAAAGAAACAGGTGATCGGGATTAAAACAGATTAGTTAGACCACTTTATGGAGGTTAAACTAAAAGTGAACTCACATGAAATGCTGGTAAACCCCCCCCCCCCAATTAATCTCATACGCATCGGCCACAATAAAGAACAACATAAATACATATAAAGACCGAGCTATTAATAAACCAGAATTAATTATAAGGGCTGCTACTGTATCCATCCGTCAGCAGAATCACCTCAGACGTCTGGATGATGAAATCTCATTTCACCCACCTTCTCACCTGAAGAGAAGCGAGCGGAGCGTTTCACCAGGAGCTCCAATCCAGACTCGCTTGTCTCAAAATCATTTATTAGACTCGACGAAAATGCTCTACAAAGTTAAAAAAAAGGAGTGACGGAGTAAAAAAAAATCAAAATGAAAACTCCACGTGATTGAAAATGATCTCCAGGTGTAAACGCAACACATCACACAGACATTCATGGAACGCACTAAGCATCAGGCTAGTCACATCTAACAAAGGATGAAATAATATCACAACGGCATAATAACCTCCGGGGTTTTCTTGTGTCGTCGTTGCAGCTGTTCCTCGGGAAATTCAAAATGAGCATCATAATTAATATTATTGAACCAGATCCAGTTTCAAGTACAACGCAGATAAATCATGTTTGGTGAGAGAGGCGTAACAAATGAGGAAAGGTATCATTAAATAACATGATGGCGTGTGATAAATATTCCTACGTGAAATAGAGAGAAAACTGGAGCGCTACTGGTGTCCCTTAAACACCATTAATATTTACATCCCGTCCTGTCGAGAGCACAGGCCGCTCTTCCATGAGTGGATGCATGAATCCAAACATTTGAATTATGGAGGACCAGGTTTCAGCCACCTTGTACCTTCTCACCAGCAATCATCTTGTCATCTTGTATAAAAACAGATCCACCGTTCTTTAGGCTGTATCACTCAAATGCGGTGATAATGCCATCATTCATGTTTGCGGGGCTACGAAGCACCAGTCACACCAGACTCTGCAGCATCAGAACCAGAGGGCTGTTATTTTATTCCGACAATCCACCGACTGAAACCGCTGATGAGCTGTGAAGAAAGAGGGAAAGAAGAGGGAAGAAATGCAACTGAATTAGGAGCTTTTTTCTCTCTCTCAAGGACAGACAGAACCAGCAGAAATGAAAAACAGGTGCATTGTGAAGGCTGAGGTACAACAGGAACAGTCGCCGAGGTGAGGAATGCTGTCTCTTTGGTCAAACGCAGATGTTTGATTGTAAAATTAAGTCCTTGATTCCAGTGTAACAGTATAGTGGTCCAAATAAGCCTGTGAATGCAAATAGTATCAGTCATTGTAAATCAACTAATCCCTGTGTTTTATGTATTTATTCTGAATTAAAGATATTTACCTGTTGTTATCATTTATACAAATTTAAAAAATATGTCTTAAAAATCTTCAGATGCAGCCCGTTTATCTCCGTCTGAGTTTCTTCCTAATCAAAGCAGCAAATTCAGTAAAGCTGAACCACAGAATAAGACTGCTGGGCTGCTTTGGCATTTGTTGCACGTGTCACACAGCTGTTAGGCCCCAATATAAACCATAATAGTGTGTGCGTGTCACTGCTTTTTACTGCATGTTCCATAAAAATAAGAAATCAGCCACCTCTGAAATTCTCTGCATGATGAACGGATCGACTCTATTCAGGGGGGGAAATAACACGGGAGGACAAATTTATGCAGATAATGCTATTTATGATTATAACCAGGAAACAGTCAATCCAGTCTCTGAATGTTTGACTGCCTCAGCACCTAAACATTAATCCAACTGTGTGCATGAGAATAAAGAAACACTTGGTGACTTCTATTACGTTTAAATCTCTCTCTCCTCTGCTATTTCCTTAAAGACAGTATTTGTGAGCCTCAGTCGTTCTGCTGTCTGACAACAGAAAGAAAAATATTGAAATCAGAACAATATTGAATGAATGAATTCAGTTGGATTAAACACTATTTATTTATGATCACAGGGCCATCTTTAACATTGTTATTCCTAATTTTCTCAGATTTACTATTCTAACTATTATGTATTTTTTTTATCCATTTGTCAGTTTTCTAGCTGTGTTGGAACAACAGGTACAAAAGTTGGCACATTCACACCAAGGCGGATAAAGTGTCATTGTTCATTCATGTGAATTCTCCCTTATAAATAAACAAACAAAGCTTGCATTGTTAAGCAAACTGCCAGTCTTGTGTTGGCAGTCCTGCATACTGAGCGAATCAAACACTTCAAATCTCGACACCAACCCCTGAAATAAGATAAAGCTCCTTTTTGGCACGGGGCATAAAAGTCTTCTTTTTTTTTTAAAAGAATAAATACAGCATGACAAAGGAAGATATTGTGATACTTAAATGCACTTTGGGTTATTTGATGATTTATGGAGCTCACTTATCTATATTCTGTTATCCGTATTGAAAACGCACTAACAGCCTTATTTAATTTGTATCAATTACAAAACAAATTTTTAAAAAATGCAATGGGCTCTATGTATAGGAAATATGATTGTGTGAAATGAAAGAAACATTGCAATAAAGTCATTTCTTTTTTAAAGTCTCCGTTTCATTTGGTGATGCTTGTTTCATATCCGACAACGTGGAGACACTACGGAGAGGAGGTGCAACATCTGGCCGAGTGACAAACTAAGGAGTTCATTATGGGCTTACTTTATTATGAAGTCTGAAGAATGTGCCTTATTATGGGATGCTCACTCCAGGAGGTAAATTCCTACTATTTAGGAGAATTGCTATTCTCATATTGGATGATTTGAATATGTTTTAGTCTCTTCTTGCCCATGCAGGCCACTAAGTGACCGGAAATGTTTGCTATTTGCATATTCCTCTTAATATTCCCCTTAATGGAATAAACAGGAAATAAACATCTTACGTAAATAATTGAAATTCTTTGTAAGGAACCGTTCATGTTTGTGGTGTGCCTTGAAACCAAAAGAAATGACTCTTGTTTCCTCGTGACTGATGACTCAATACAGCCTGGACTATCCTGATGTAGGTAATATTTCTCAAAAGCAGCACATGCGCTCCTCTGTGAGGGTGAGATCATTTGAATTTTGTCTTTAAGCAAGGTCGAAAGAAGACAAAATCCTTTGCAAAGTTTTTCATTTTCTTTCTGGCATGTGGTTATTATTATGTCGGCCCATTAGCATATTTCATATCCTGCTGCCGCGCTTTTCCAGCACTCTATCTGTCTCCATCGGCGGCGAAGACTAGACACAGGTGCGGGATACACGCTGAGAAAAATGAACACAAAACAACACGCACACGATGGCAAATATACAAACAACGCTGGCTCATCATTCACATAGATACGCACTTAACCATCAGTCAGTGCCTTCAAATAGTGTCAAATACGCTTAAAATGAAAGGAGACAAACACAGCATGGTAACACAATCACATATAATCTGTCAAGACATCAAAGCTGCTTCCAACTTTGTCAAGCAGAGTTTAACTAAACCACACAAACACACGCCTGCTGTCGCTCAGACACAAGTGATGCTTTGTCAAACACTCGGATGCAAGCCGAATGCTAACTCCTGTGATGATCAGCAACATGAAATATGGAACAATGTCTCTCTCGCGCGCGCACACGCACACACACACACACACACACACACACACACACACACACACACACACACAGATTTGAGGGTTTTTCATGTGTCAGATCTCGAGTTTTCAGGCGGTGAAAAGGGGGGAGAAGATGAAAGCTGGGTTGAGCAGCTTGTTCTTTCTACCCATCTTCTCTGTCATGTTCATCAGAGGGAGTTTTGATAGGTGTACACTCTCTCTCTCTCACACACACACACACACACACACCCACACACACACACACACACACACACACACACACACACACACACACACACACACACACACACACACACACACACACACACACACACACACACACACACACACACACACTCGGTGTTCACAGAGAAGGGCTGCAGCAATAATTAGATTTTACTTCAAAGAACCACGCAGTTGTTTCGGTGGGAGACGGGCTGACGTGCAATTGGCTACTCAAACTAGCAGGTGAGGGACTGGGGGGGGGGTGCTCCGAAACGCTGGCCCATTGTCCTCTGCTGTAATGGGGCAGGAGGGGCTGCGTATTGTTATGAGTGGCATTGATGTGTGCAAATTTTATTTACTCCTGTCACAGAAATAGTTTCCGTTCCTTTGACATCAAACTGAGCATGCAAGTAAAAATAATGATGAGGAGGGTAGACATCTACTATATATTCAAGGCTGCTGAAGATTACAAGATGAATGGTAATGATGAAAAGACTAAGTGTAAGAGAATCTACACCTTGTATAACTTTTCTACTGGATTATACCTTTTTATTACCTCCATCTGTGTCACAAAAAGTACATCCGGCAGGAAATAACCCATTAAAATAAACCTTATTAGTTTAGGTTAATAACTGGAATTTGGATGAGAGATTAATTTAATTCGGTCGCCCTTAAAAAGGGACTGAGGTAACATGTTGCTGGCATCAAATTCTAAACGGGGCATATAATTTTCAAAAAACAACTGCTTTATCGTGGCCAAGGTCAGAAAAGACTAATTGTTACCAGTGTCAGCTGCTGTTAGACTTCCTCTTACCTGCAGTGACCCAGTTTCCCTTAAAGAAAGGAAATGCTGAGTGCATATATGATAAACTGTAATGATTAAGCCAGGTGATGATATGTCTGCTGTTACAGCCATGTGTGAGTGTGTCTGTGTGTTGGCTGACACGGTGACGTTGTGCAGTGACAAGTGAGGATGATATAAAACTGAAAACAATTGATGGGACACTATCCTCCTTTTGCAGTCTTTCATCACCAGCCTCTGTTAAAATGACACACACACACACACACACACACACACACACACTCTTCTACTGGCAGCCTGTCATATTATTTTGCGTGCATTTCAGGGAGAAATAGCCCCTGCTTAATTACTGCCATGCTAATTGAATCCCAGCGTGAGTGATGTATGGGAATAGGACTCTGTGACAGAAGGGAAATGAAATAGTATTAAGCAGCCACGTAGATAATCCATTTAGGAATGTCTGGGAAACGAGAAGGATTAGTTAATGCAGCGCCACATGGCTCGCCCGTCTGAAGACATCAAAGTTGTTTGAAATCTAAAATGTTTTTATTCTCAATATCGCTCTCTCTTCTATAATTATTATTATTATTATAGTCTCTAACTAACCTGCCTTAAGAACATCACAACATCTGTTGTGCCGAGCTTTGTTAAATTCAATATTTTTGTGTAACCTGAGTTTTTGTAAGATAGATAGTCGAAAAATGTAGGAATATAGGATGGATCAATACCTTTTACTCAGATTAATCAGACAGTAAAGAGCGGATTGACACTGCTGACTGCTCATAATATCAGCTAGACTGTATAATGATTTCATATGGGAGAGAAGTAATGCAAACATCTCATTACAGATCGTTCTTACCCTGAAGGGTCTTGCTCACAGTTGCAGACAGTGCTACAAAGGAGGGTCGTGTAAGGTTGAATCCCAATTAGCGCTTGCTGGCTGTCACGCAGGAATGATGAAAAACACTTTCCTGTGCGAGCCTGCAAAGTAAAAAAGAGACAATTAACCCTTCAAAGAGGTCATTAGCATGTGGACGGAGTCAGGAAGAAACAGCAGAGCACAGACTAAATGCAGTGACACAAAGGTAACTGAGGGCAAACTGAAGTTGACAAATGCTACTTTAATAATAATTATCTTGTAACCAACTGCAACGAACCTTTGTAACACTTTGCAGTGGTAGTTTAGTGTCTCGGAGAAGAATATAAGTCATAATGGGTCATAAATTCTGTGACTCAAATTACTTTTAGGACTAGTAGTAAAACATGTCTTATATTAGGAAATGACTCCTAGTGATTTTACAGTCTTACTTACTACAAAGGACAAATTCTTATCCTCATAGAAGGAAGTTAAAATTCTGCAGAGGTCAGTGGAGCTTTCTCACCATTTGACGCCATCATGATTTCACTGCTGAGTCTGACTTCAGTGTGATCTGGGGCTACTGCAGGCATCATCAGCGTCCCCTCCGCCAATTACTGTTGGCTTGGCTCATCTGTTGCCGGGGCAACTCACCCGCAGAGGAAGGGGAGCGCATTTCTGCAGGTAATCTATGGACAGAAATCAACAAGAGCGCAAACACGCTCACACGGTCAGTGATGCACATTGTCAGACAGCAGCCACACACACACACACACACACACACACACACACACACACACACACACACACACACACACACACACACACACACACACACACACACACACACACACACACACACACACACACACACACACACACAGCCTTTCTATTACAGACGATATGCAAAACACGTGATGAGAATGTCTTCCCTTCATCCTCGACCAAACACCCACCTTTTACTGTTCACTTTGTCAGCTGCACTCATCTTTTTATCACTCCCCCTCCCCCTTTTCTCCATCATCTATATCTCCAACCATATACTTTGCTTCCCCCCCCCCCTCCCCTCTACGTCCTTCACTCTCTCTCTCCATCCTCCATCTATTGCTTCATTCCTCCATCTCCCCTCTCCCATCTCATCCCTCTGTTCTTGCCCCGGCAGGCTGCAGATGGTGCTTAATGGACGCACAACTGAGCGTAACTGCCTTGTGAATAATTCCACAGGCACAAGGTGAGGCATAGGACAGCTCCGTATGTGGACACAGGAGAAAGGTAAGAGCACACATGCACGCGCTGCATTATGTGGCAAACGCATCCAAAAATGAAGCAAACCTAAAGCGTATAGATTCGTCTTGACGTGGCATATAACAATTTCTCATGTTAAGAAATTTCTCCGCACCTTAAATTTCCAAGTGGTCCAGATGTTTTACACCAGCTGTCGCTGTGCAGCTCTGCTCTGATGAGACGTCGTTGGCAGCCAAATAGTTATTAACAGTTTTCAGGTTGACTGTCCATCCATCCCATTCTCCTGAACACAATATCTCAGGTATGCCTCGAGGCCGATTCTTCAGATTTTGGCACCAACATCCACTTGGACACAAGGATGAACTGATTACAAACTGGTGGCCAAAGGTCACTGTGATGTCACAGCTTTGGCCATGACGCAAGAATCCATGCCTTAATTATGACAAAATTTCATACAAATGTCTAATGAGTGGAGCGAAGGCTGCCACGCAGGGAGAATTAGGGAACGTCAATTATGCAAATGACGTCAAAGACACCTCCTCGTGAAGAGGTGACGTGAGGTTGAAAGAAAATGACTTACGACAAGTCCGTGCAGTTAAGAGAGGCGTGTCAGGTTTGTGTCAGACTGCATCAGGTTGTCCTCCAAGATTTCCCTCGATTGCTTTTACTACCCTCTACCCTCATAAGCCTCCTGCAATAGAAAGATATACAAACAATACAGTGCACAGCAGCAAACAGGTCGGGTGGTGATGATTGATGGGTTATGACCATGACAGTGATGTGTCGTGCAGTTTAATGGCAGTGGGAGGGAATCATTTAATGTGTCTCTCAGATCAGATCAGATCAAATCAGTCTGTCGCTGAAGGTGCTTCTTGCAGCCGTCTACAGACTGAAACAGTGGACGAGAGGGATTGTCCATGATGTCCAGGTGTTTGGACAGTATCCTCTTCTCAGCGACCTCTTTCAGGGGGGACCAGGCTGACATCTATGGGCATCAGGAGATGTAAGAAGTTTCCCCAGCACACTACAGCATAAAACGTAGCACTGGCTACCACCGATAGGCACATTTGAGGAGGTTCTCAGGGGAAGGGATGAATAAAACTAATTTGGTAACATTTTACTTGAAGAGGACTCTGACGGGCGGCGGGGACATCCGAACCATTACCAGCATTTATTGCTCATCATACAGCTGATACCTGCTGAATGTGTGAAACTTCAGGGACGCGACATTGGCTCTTTTCTTGAAGCACACCGATGAGGTGAACCCAGGAAAGGCCATTATCTCTTATGGGTTTTACATATTAAATCTATACCAATCATGAAGGACAGGGAGGTGAAAGAGAAGCAGGTGAGCTGCAGAGGAATTCTTTTGCCTGTGGAGTTTTGTTGTTGTTGTGTTGACTGTTTTCTTTTGTCTCTGGCGCATGAAATGTAATGTGTTACATGCACTGTATGATAAATTAGATGCAGACATCCAATTTGGCTACATTGTACTGTGTATACTGTATAATTGTATGTGACAAATAAAGCTGCTGCTTCTTCTTCTGCTGCTGCTCTTTAATTTAATGTAAATATTTCCAAACATAAGAGCAAACCGTGGCTCGAATTCCAATGCGAAAAAGTCAAAAACTAAATTAGACTAAAAAAGAACAATGCTTTAGCTGTAACAGAAAGTTGAGGATGTCCTTTATCTACGGATCCTGAGAGGGAAGAAGTGAGCCAGGGCGGGAATGCGAAGGTAACGAACAGTTCCGCCTCCTTGATTGGCTGGACACGGCACAGAAGAGCTGCCATTTGAAGGGGTTGGTCCAGGACTAATGAAAGGTTTTCCCTTTCACCTCGTAGGTCCACTGCATGTCTGCTGCCTGTAGCGAGAGGAGTCACGGAAATGTAAGAACTAGAGTTGGGATGCATTTAAAAAATGACATCTCGTCACAAAATATCACCATAAAGCAAAAACTACAAATGGCCATGAATCTTTTAAATACCCGGACGATTAATCTTGCTCTGTGCTTCCTGTTCGCGGTGGGTGTGAAGGACACAGTGATGAGAGCTCCAGGAGAACTAACAGGGGGTAACATCCCTGAGGCTGGTGTCACTGTAAAGTCACTGCTGCTGCCTGGCAGGAACGCTGCTGTAAACGGCTCCGGCCTCCTGAAACCAACATTTCATGCTCAGCTTGCTACTGGCCAAAGAGTCGAAAACTCTCTGGCAGAAATATAAGAGGATGAACAAATGATGAAGCAAGTTCCTGAACCTTTTTAATCATTATTTTGGGCACACTTTGTATTCACTTATTGGCAAACTTGGAAGGAACGCGAGCAAACGAAACAGAGCCAAATAAAAAAACACACACCTGGTGGTGCTGGTGAGACGGAAGCCCACGGCTGACGTCTTTCCCATCTCAGTGGCTTCGATGACGATGACATCATCCACCTGAGGCTCTGTGCCGATGAGAGTGACGGGAAACTCCCACATATTGCCGGACACACACTGCACCGCTATGGCTGCTCCGCACCTGCATGCATACACACACAAACTCAAGTTGTTGTTGTTTTTACAATAGGTTAAAAACATTTCTCAGTGCTAATTTGGTACTTTTTTGATATGCTGCCATCATTACCATCAGGCGAGAACAGAGAGTGAAAATAAATGTAACATTTTATGACATTACTGACAATGTAATGGACAATAAAGCTCAAGTAGGGCTGCATGATATTGGAATAACAGACACTGCGATATAAAAAGAAATACAGAAGTTTTACTAGATAGATGCAGTGTGTTATTCATGCACAGATGCAGGACACAGATACTTTAAAAATCCATCCTCATCTAATATAACCAACCTCCCCCTCTAGCTTCTACCGCAGCTGGTTCATCCCTCTGCCATCCCTCCTTTCAGTTTCAGGTTTGCGTGACACCACACACGGGTGTTGCAGCTGTGTTATTTACATGTAATTCACCGGTTCCAACCGCGTTAATGTTTTTCAAAAGCATCCGTTCACTCTGATTAATTTGAAAAGTGCAATTTGAGCGTTCTTATTTATCTAAAAAAAAAAAGGCTATTCATTAAACCAGACTTTAATAATCCTGCTTTCACTTTATGATACTCGGGCTCCTCGTCTCAATGCCCCCGACAGAGAAATAACACGTAGATAATGGAAGAGCCTATTAGCAAGCACCACACCCCCCCGTCATTTCCTCATGGAGAAGTCATTAGCTCTTGGAGGTATTGATTCTACCAGGGCACGCCTCATTAATGGACTCCACAGATGAAGACGGGTTGATAAATGAAACCACTCGTCGCTCAGCAGGATGTCACATGCTATGTACAGTATGGAGGGCAATGGAGAATAGGTAAATTGTCACTTTTAACAGTGAGATCGTACAGTATATTACATTTCATTACATACAAGTTGCAATGGATATTTTCTTAAGCAAAACTACAGCATTTATTTTGAGCAAGAAAGGCGATTTACCTGCGGTTTCACACTATTCCACTGATATACAGGTGATGTTACTGTACCAAAAAAAACAACACTACACTGCAGAACACTGCAGGGCATCTCTAAGCTACAGAACTGTGCCAATAAGAATTGCAAATACCAACAGAGCACCAAGCTGAAACTAACTGCAGGTAATAGAATAATTAGGTTAGCAACACTTCTCAAAAGAATTTATCTTTTTTTTTTTTTAGCAACACTAGTTCAATAGAGTTGAATAAAAAAGCTCACTACAGGCGTTTTCACATGATATAAAGAAATGGGCTGAGATCAAATTACAGAAGTGAATAATTCAGATGACAGTTTGTAGGGATGTCTGTACAAACGGGCCTAAATTTGGCAACTCGTGACAAATTCTACTCTGTTCTATTCTATTTTGGGGGTATTTTTGTGTGCCAATATATCATAATCAGATTTTTTTTATATTGCCCTAAATCTGGCTAAAACATCCAGGATAAGTTGGGCTCTACTGCGCTGATCCAATTATTATTTGTGTGTTTGTTTGTTTCTTCATCCTGCACCAGAAAGAGCACAAAAATGTGCATGTGTAATACTTCCTACAAACACTTAATCTCACTGTTGGTCTTTGTTAATTATGTGTCATTTGATTAAAAGAGAATACCAGGTGTTTTGGATATAAATAACAATCGTGTATGTTTTTAGGTTGTTATTTTCTATGGGGATCTGACCTTGCATGCCAAGTTCTGTTGAGGCTGCTAATGAGGAAGCCTTCCCTAAAGTAACCTGTAGCTACGAACATTAAGACTCAGTGTATGTAGACAGTTGTAATAAATGAATGCAGAGGCCGCACCTACCTGAGAGAGAGAGAGAGAGAGAGAGAGAGAGAGAGAGAGAGAGAGAGGTAGAGGGAGAAGAGACTGTACTGTATAGGGACAACATGAAATAAATGAATGCAGTGTTTACTCACAGCACTCAGTGCATGTGTGTTATCTGCAGAGAGAGCAGAATGTGTGTGTCGACAGACACCTGGAAGTCATACTAAGCACACACACTGTTAGTTTGTCACATGCATGTGAGTGATAGAGAAGGTGCCAGTCCTCAGTGTGCTTGTTTTGTTTTTTCCTGACTTATAAGCATCCTTTTAGTTTGTTTTTTTCCCCACAGCCTGGAGGTGTGCATATTTGTTTCTCTGAGTGTGTACAATTTTGTGTTTCTCTTTTCTTTCTTTAGAGTGTGTGCGCCTTTTAACTTCTGAAGTGTTTGCGTGCTTCTCTCAGACTCCGCATACTCTCACATTGAGAGAGTGTGTGTGTGTTTAGTTCTCTCTGGGATTGAGTGCTGGTGTACGTCTACATCTCTCTCTGTCTGTCAGACAGCGTGTGCATCTGGATGTTCATTTGTTATTTTGACTTTTAATGCCGCGTGTGTGTGTCTGTGGATTGTGTGTAGTGGTTCTCATTGTTTGTTTGCTTTAACTGGTAACACAGCCAAAGGAGTGGTTTTGTAAGTAGAACAGGGTTAAACTAAAAGGCTTCTAAATCCCAATAACAAGAGACATTCCTCCTCTGACTATGAGATGTGTATCATCTTGTCTTTAAACAGGTTTGTATATGTGTGTGTGTGAAGTATTACAACCTGCATGGCTCGTGGGGAGTGTAGACGACATTAAGGGTGAGTGTTACGACTCCAGTTTCAGGGTCCCTCCTTGCTGCCTCGATGGAAGCCGAAAGGTAGTCCTCCACCTCTGTCTCACCGTCTGAGCGAACCTTACACAGCAAGTCTTCCATCGTCATCTGGGAAACTGTCCACAAGTAAGACGGTAAAGAAGACGAGCAGCTTAATGAGCAGCTGTACTTGAGCAACTACTTGGGGAATTAAAATGCCTGTAAATTTAGTTTAATTTGATGCTAAATTATTTTAAATAATGCATACAGACATAGAACAAACATGTTACTATGAGCAAATTGCAATGTGTCAAGCTGCTGTTTTTACTTTTTTAACATCCTGCATCTGCTGCCCAATACACACATTTTAATGTTGTTTAATGTTTTTATGTGCAATTGCAAAAATTGAAGTATTCATTTAATAATTTGTTGTTGGCTGATGTTACAGAAACATTGCACGGACAGAGAAACGTAGATTTAATTGCATATTCAACAAAAACAATGACGACTTGTTACACCTGGCAAAGAACTGTTTGTTAAAATGAATCAGGCAGATCCTGACATGCCTCAATTTCATTATCATTACACTTAGCAGATGACAGCTAAAACAATCTCCTCTCGTTTTGTTATGTAATGTAGATCATCACTGTAATAAGGTTTAAACAATTGTTTTTTTTACTTTGCAAGAACACTTGGACGCTAAATAAGAGTGAAATCACAAACTGCTACACACCTTCCTGTCCCTCCCGGTCCTGATTCCCAGGCACACATCCAGTGAGCACTACGTGGAACTTCTTCTCCAGCTGGCAACCTGCTTCACAAAGGATCACGCCAAGTGTTGAGCTCTCAACGGGCATTTGCATGGGAATCCCACGGAGAGGGTAAATCCAGCAGATGGTTGAAAATTCTTTCTCTGACCTGAAATATTTATGAAAAATATTTTAACATCGCATAATAGGGCAGCTACTTGTGGTCCTGAGTGGGAATGGAACACGGATAGACGGTACATTCTAGGTATATTAAACTGCAACATGTTGTTATTCCCTCAAATAGTACAACTACCGTCTTTAATGAGCTCAAACACTGTACAGGGCCGCATTTTATTGAAAATTCTTCTTCTTTTTTTTTATAGTGACAGGCTATGCAGACATCTGCCTGGATGAAGGAATAAAAAAACCTAACGAGCTTTACTGAATGTCTACAAAACTTGTCTGAGACCAGGCATAATCTCAGATGCAGCCTTCTGTTCAAACCATAAGACACATTCACGCACCTCGTATCATCTTGACTGACGGTACTGTGGTTCCCCAGACTGCTGAGGGGATTCATAGCGATGCAGAGCCAAGCCTGTTGTTGCTCTACAGAGTTGGGTGTAAACACCACAGGCACATCAAATCGACCCCCTTCACTGATCTGTACACCTGCAGCCAGGGTGCAGAAAAACACACAGTTATTAACATGTTTCCTGCCCGGTGACTTGGTAAAAGCACAACTCATTAAAATGCATTGAATTGGACATCTGAAAAAGCACTCAAGTTCACTTCAAGTACCTTTTTTCTGTGATGTGGTCTCAGGTTTATTAATTTAGAAGCTGATGAAGACTGAAAGCTCTCCATATTCCTAGTGTCAGTTAGTGAAGAAGCTTTAGAATGATATTTATAATGGCCTCTTTTGAGTCTTAGCAAACACTGAGCATCTGCTGCATTTTTTTTTTAAATATCTGTTTTGTTACCAGATCAAATGATTTTATTTTCTATTTACACATGCAACTACAATATTGGCATTCAGTTACAGTCATGTTTGAGTCAGAAGAAAAATATCTGTTTCTTTAGCTGCTAGATTCTCAATTATGTTCACCAGCTAGCAGCTAACTGTGTCTGTTTGTTGTTCTCTGCTGAGCATGTAATATACAGTGGGTTTATAAGAGCTGGAAACAGCTGTCTTCTGCAGCTGTGAACAAGGCTGATAAACCATGAGTGTGACTCAAAACAGTAAAGTTGCTTTCAAAAAGAGACTAAATCACTTGAACTAACTAGACTTAGGGTAACGTCAGAGCTGAATGATTATTCTATGTGTGTGCATCACTACAATCGACAGATTTTACGGTATACATAGTCATTTCATCCACAGCTAATGTAGAAAATGCTGATTAGAGCAGCTTTTAAGTTCAGTTTTGCTTTAATTTGGCTTCAAATAAATTATTTGAAGCGTTGAATGTTTATTTTTTTGGATACTTTTAATGAAAAACGTCTAAACATTGCATCATAATGTGGTGAAAAGTTATTATATCAGTTAACACACCTTCAGTGTGGCTCAGAGGGATAGAGAAGACCTTCTTGTCTGTAGAGACTTGATGGGATTTGAGGGCCCGACTCGGGTCCTCATCTGAGATGTGAAGATATGCAAAGTACACACACTCTTAGTTTGTCACATGCATGCGACAAGTACAAGTGAGTGACAAGAATGTCTGCTGGAGAGAGACAAAAAGTGCCTGTGACCTGTGAGTGTGATATCAAGCACTGCTGGAAACTCTGTGGGGTTTGTGATGGGAATGGTGGTGGAGCTGTTGGAGCCAATCAGGGATGAGATGCTCAGAGGCTGCTCAATCTCTGGTTTAAGGCCACATCCATGCAATAACACACACCATTCCTGCAACTAAAGACAGAGACAGATTAACACATACACAAGTGGCCGGGGGGGGGGGGGGGGGGGGAGGAAGTAAAAAATGAGACAGCATGAAGGGAATACAGAGGAAAAGATGTGGTCACAAGATGGAACTTGGAAACTTAGAGAAAGGCAGTATCTGATCTCTAATATGGTGATATGGAAAAAATCTATCAATCGTTTTCTTCATATAAATTGTTATTAGTGTAAATCACAGTAAGTCATTGTTTCATTTCATCTTAAAAATCCCCCCCCCCCCCCTTTTTTTTCATTTCTGGTTTACTCATCAAAGAAATGTCTCATCGTTGTTTACATTTTTAATTTCACCCCGCCGTAGTCAACAGCCTCCAGTGCCTTAAATAAAATGTACAATCTGGCGCAATGAAAAGCTTTATGGGGTGATCGGATTGCTCCCAGCTACATATGGATGATTGGGAGTGATGAGGCAGTAAATAAAATGAGAGCACCTGCTTAAACCAATTGAAGAGGGAGAAACCAGTGAGCGACTCCTGAACACATTTGTGTGTTATTTTGTGTTATTATGTGTTTGTGAAAGCAGGGGATGGTGATTTATGTAATCCATTCTCTCTCTGTGTTCGTGTGTGTGTGTGTGTATATATATCACCTCAGGGCACGTGAAAGTGATCTTTGCCATGTGTTTCCCCTCTCCGATGGATGAAGGACTAAAAAGGACCCCAAGCTGCGTGGAGGAGTGGGGCTCCATAATAAGCTGGAACACAGGGAATAGCTTTCATGGGGACAGCAAGGGAGGATAAACACACTCGTGCTCAAAGAGGAAAACCCTTCAAATCACGCTGCTAGACCTCCCATAGCTTTCTACAAAGATATACAGCCAAGTTTTCCCCTCCGAGCGATGACGGCATCTTGTTTGTTTCAGGGTATGTGCAAAAAGACAACTGTGTTAGCAAATGTTTGCTGCGTTGTTCTTTTGAGAGATTAAATCCAAAGCAAAAACAATCAAATATCCACTGAACTGCAAGTAACATCAAATAGTAGTAAATGAATTTCCCCATGGGGGGCAGGAGCAAGGCAGCATCAGCTGTATATTCTGACAAAAGCTTCATTCTGACGTGATGAAAAGAATATTGAGCTGATAAAACAAAGTGTGCGTACTAACAGTACTTCCTGGATCCATTTCCAACGAGAAGTTTCTGGGGTTAGTGTTGACTACAAGCAGCTCCAGAGTCTCAGCTGTTGGGTTAACCAGGGGTACGGTCTGTCTGGTCCATCTGACACACACACACAGGGCTTATTCTTTGTCTTTGTTCTGTTCAACAACCTACTATAAATAAATGATACACAATGATAAATACTGCTATAGTAAGGCTCATCCTGCTGCCAGAGCAGAGAGAGAAAAATTACAGCTGGTTTAGAGAGATCTGAAGGAAAGGAATTATTGCCCCATAAGGACCAAAACGGTGCATTTATAATTTACTGAACTTATTAGCAGTGTGCATAATTAATATGCAGCTATGATCACCATTCATTAGTCTGTTAGTGCGTAAACTATCTCTGTTCAGTAGAAGTCCCTGTTTTGTCCCTGTGGGGATCCTGTAGGAATGTTGACTATATTGATCTAAGGAGCTGACTGGTCAGTAGGTGTTTATGACGGCTGCAGGCTTGAGCTAATGCGTGTGTTAAAATGAAGATAAATTCAAATGATTTGAATCATCACATGAGTTTCACATCAAATATAATGTAAGCAGGCCACTTTTTTTAATTGGTTATCGTGGGATATTTCAGAGTCTTCAGCACCTGTGTTGCTGTGCAGAGAGCCGTCTCTGAGGTGTAGGACCATGCTGTGCGTAAATTCACAGTGGTGTGTGTGTGTATGTATACCATATGTGTGCATATATTCTTAGCTAATAACCATGCAGTGTGTTTTGGTGTGTATGCACCTACTTGCCGAGCTGACAGCAGGCCTGTGGTAGTGACATGACTGGAGGAGGAAGAGCATAAAGCTCCAGCTGATACCAGAACTCTCCAACCAGATCTGACTGGAACAGCACACTGGCAGAAAAAAAACACACATATACCACAGATTCATAAAATCCCTTACCAAGCACTTACTGAGGTCTACAGTATTTTGTTAGTCATGGTAACAACAGGGATCTTCATTTTCCACCCACCTCTTTTAAAAGAGGTTGTGTCAGCATTAGTGCGCTGAGTCTCACCTGCCTCTGCTCTTCCCCACTCTGCCGGGGGAGAACGTGGCTTTGTAGGAGAGAGTCTCCCCTGGGGGAATTGAAACACAGTTGGCCCCACTGAGGCTGTCTCCTTCCAGGTACGCGTGCAGCATCAGGAGCTCTCCTCGTGGGTTGCCAACGGGGATCGCTATGGCAACTGAGCTCTGGGAACACAACATTTCAAAGATGACCCCTGTTTCTGCTTTTCCTTGGGATCTTTTGATCTATGTGTAGAGAGAAGATTACATTTTCCAGTAAAAGTTATGAATATGATAATAATCCTGAACTGAATTTCTTTTCACTTGCTGTCAATATAGATCAAAGAGCCACCTACAGAGCGTTGCTCTTTAGTGGCTTGACCAAGGTCTTGAAATATTTAACCAATAGGGCTGTGTATTAGCAAGAATCTGGCAATATGAGACTTTTCATGATGTAGGAGTTACAAATCAATTTATTGCAATGTATTGCGATCTATGTAAGGTTATTTTTTGTTGGTTTATTTGTTTGTCTCTTAGAAGGATTGCACATGTTGGGCATGTAAGCAGGGAAGAACCCATTCAATTTAGGAGCGGATTTAAATAAAGAGGGTAAGGATTCAGGTTCTGGGATATTAAAGTATATTTTTGGAGGGGGGGTGATATGAATTAGGTTACAGCACAGTAACAAAGAGGGGCGGAGACACAGCACTGACAGTGGTGATGCACCTATGATAAACAATTTTTTACAGGATTTGGTTTTGACATAGCCCGGAAACTATTTCCTGACCAGATTTTAGTGACAATGGCGTAAAGAATAAATACAATAAGGTGTGCAAATATGTTTTTGGAACTTACCTGCGTAGGACACTGTACAACTATGACTCTGAGGGGTGCTGCTGGCTCGCAAATTACCTCTAGAGAGAAATGCACCTCGTAACGTCCGAGGACATTTCCTGGATGACAGGCACACACATGTACGATTATGGTATGTATGCAAACACAGGTTTACACACAAACACACACAATACATCTTTGAGCTCTAACCTTACCTTGTTTGTTTTCCTTTTGCTCGTCATCAATTTCTAGAAATGACACACAGCCTGCAAGAAAAGTGGTATAAGTGTCCACTTTGCTTTTTAACATGTGATCCGACTGACCTACACCCTCTATGGATTTATACACAAACACAGAAATAAAAAATGGACTAAAAACATGTCACACTACACAGTAAACCCACAGCATTCAAATGTTATGTGTTAAAGGAGGCGTTTAGACACAAAGCGTGTTTCCTGCATCTGTTTAAGTAAATGTCATGTAAATAGTATACAGTAAACAAACGAAGCCAACATTTGAGCGCAGCTGCCTTCCATGTCACATAATAACAACCTACAGGAGGGGAGAAAAAAAAATTACCTGTCTGTTTTCCTCGTATCCATGGCGACACAGCTAGGGCGTATGGAGCGCTGAGACCAGGTTTAATCTCGAGGGAGCGGGTGCCACTTACAACAGATAGGTCTGTCACCACCTGTGTGCGTGTGCATGTACACAAACATACAAGACACAAGAGGAAGGAGAAGGGAAATAAATTGTCAAAAAGACACACACACACACACACACACACACACACACACACACACACACACACACACACACACCACATTCAAATAGATGCGCACTCGCTTGCAAATGTGCATCTAATACACATAGATGAAAATATGCAAAGCCAGATATTCAGACTACAAGGACATTGTGTAATAATAATTGTGAAACTCCTTCTTGTGTGTTTATACCTTGAGAGAGAGTTTGTTCTGACTGTAGTTGGGGACATCCAGCTGTGTTTGCACGGTTTGACCTACAGGGCAGTGTAATACCACGTGGTCCACAGGCAGGGGGGGCTCTCCCACTCCTCTAAGAGTGAACGTGTGTGTCGCTCCGTCACAGTCATTACGCAAGATCAGCTCTCCCTGGAGGTTGGGAAAAGGTCAGGGCAGACAAACACACAAAATGGTGTTAAGTGGAAAGTGTGCACACAGAACAATGGCAGGCAGAGAATCAGAGTATCGACAGCAGTGAGGCGTTCTTACACTTCCATGTTGGCTGATCACAGAGCCCAGGATAAGTAACTATAGGAAGTGAAATGCATTTGACTGCACCAGAGCTACAAGATACTGCCTACAGTCCCCTTACAGTCTTGGCAGTGCACAAAACACACATCACTCTCTGTTTGTGGTTCATTTCACTAATCGTTAGAAGTTTGTGTCTCCAAAAAGGAGGCTACTGAGGTCACGTGTGCGCTTGCCTACAGGACGCTGTCTGGTATGTGACCCCATCCCCCCCTCTTGTCTCCCACAAATGCATTGGTGGTTCAGTGGTAGAATTCTCGCCTGCCACGCGGGAGGCCCGGGTTCGATTCCCGGCCAATGCAAGATTCCTTTTTTTTTTTTCTTACCCCCATCAGTTCTTGATTAAAGGGAAAATAAACCTCTATTTGGAAGCACCAAAATCATTTGATCGCCACAAAACTTGCTGAAATTAATGAGGAAGCACTGAAAGAGTCTAATCTGTGAATATTTTCTTCTGTGCTAATCACGGTGTGTAATGAGATGTTGATCTCCCTCCCTCTCTCTCTCTCCCATTAAATTAACATTTTCACTAGTCCTCTGATGACAGATTTAATTACTCTGAAGATTGTTCAACATTCTCTGTATTAGAAATAAGTAGCGAGGCATTCAGTTATCACTGTAAGAATCAGCTTTCTATACTTAATAGCCGAAAACATTGTTGTAAAAAGGCTTTCTCTCAAAAAGAGTCGTACTTGAGCAGACTGTTCCCTGAGTGGATGGAACAGGGGAGGCTAATGAGAAAATAGGCCAAATATGAAGGCTTTGTGGATCAGCACTGGCAGTGGGGGATTTTCAAAGTGAGCTCTCTCCTACATGTCGCTGATGTTGAATTACCCTCAACACACACTAACTCAAGGCCACGGCAAAGCAAAAAAGCTTTCAAGAAGCAAATAAAAAATGGGAAGAATGTGACAAAGGAAGGCAGACAACATGCAAGAGAATAAAGACAGAGACGATGGAACTCCCATCAGAAGCCATTACCGAGACAATGCATCGTGCAGCAGGGTGAAAGGTGAGGGGGTAGCAGGCTCTTGTTCCCGCCGGCGCATTCAGAACCTTTGGGCCAGAGAATCCTTCACCGCACACCTCAGCGTGAAGTTTCCAGTCTCGCTGGGTCTCATTGTCCTGTGAGAAATACATAGGCCTGGTAATTCCACTTGAAACCACTGCTGTATATTCAGGATTGTCACTGCCTTCCAGTTTCTATTTACGGAGGCTCTATTATGAATCATTCATAATGAATCAAATGCTTTTATTCAGCCCTTAATGAGCAGCACACACATAGACTGGTTAACACGCAGGTTCTCCTGACCCTCACCAGTGGTATGTCTTGTGTGACTGAGCGGTGAGCAGGCGAACTGAAGTCCAAGTGGACAGATCGTCCCTGTGGAGGTGATTATGGGAACAACAACCATAAAACACAAGAAGCAACAAGTAATCAAGCATTTGCTCTATATGCCATTTACAGGTTTAAGCTCCAATATCAGCTGATATCTACCTGTGATGTAACCAGCGCCTCTACAATGTAGACTCTCGTATCACACCAGGACCTTAGGACCACCTGACATGTATACTGGCCCACTGAGTCTGCCTGGAACCGTAATGGGATGTCCACAGAGTCACCATCTATTGCATAGAGGGAACAGAAGGAATCAATCAATCAAGTGAACAGAAGACATAAAATGTGATTTGCTTAATGACAGGCGATCTAGTTTTCATTCTCAGGAAACAGAACACACTCTTAAGTCTTAGATTCCTGGTGTGTCAAATTGCTCCTGAACACCATCATTGTTTTAAAAATCAGTAATAAAAATGGGAATATTTTCATTTGCTGGTTTAGAGTCCTTTCCTAAACTATTCAGTCAAAAAAGGATATTCAATTAAGTTTGTGTAGGTAAATGGATCAGTCAGTCAATGCTGCCTCATTAATGATATACAGGGTTGTGTGTGTGTGTGTGTGTGTGTGTGTGTGTGTGTGTGTGTGTGTGTGTGTGTGTGTACCTGCAGGATTCGTGTCTTCTTTGGTAAGTATTGTAACAGTACTGGGTAAGATGAAGCATTGTGGCAAAGACACCTCCACACTGTATTCTACTCCTTTACTGTGCTCAAAACCTTGCAGCCATGCAGCCTAACAGGAGACAGGAGAACAAGAAGGACAGCAACTGAAATATGGACAATCGAGAGAAAAAATATCTCCCAGTACTGATGTGGCATTCCTCCCGCCTCACTGTGCATCCAAATATCTGCTTTCCAGAGTGCATATTTGTGTTTACCTTTAGTTTGAGGAGCTTGTGAGCAGCTGCTCTTGCCCTCACAGTGCTGCTGTTCAAAGTGCATGTCAGCAACCGCCTCCTGTATTCATCAACACTCATATTGTACTGACCCCAGGTGGCCAGAGCTTGCTCCCAGGCCATGTTGATCAGTGGTACATGCAGCACCTCGTCACACACCTGTCCCACCTTGCAGCGTAGCGTTAGTGCTGATGGGTCTGTCGGAGGAGAAAAATATAAGTGTTGTTATTATGTGGTTCACTATTAACTGTAAATAGAAACTACTTCATATTTAGGTGAAACAGGTAAAGAGGAAATGTCAAATTTTCAATTTGAATATGTTTTATCTCATCATATTACATGATGACAGCATAACAGTAAACAATATGTCTACAGGGAAACTCCAATATGTGACACAAGAAATTCATACGTTGGCTTTGGAAGAAGACCAATTTCCTGAAAGATATATTTGCAGTCAAATGAATAATTATTAAATGGTGTTGAGTGGTGAGTGATACTCAGAATATTTGCTAAACGGTGATTCTATTTGGTGCCCTGAAACCCTTTTAGAGCAAAATGTGTGCGACAGCTTTCCTACCAGAATTGTTGGGGTTGGATACTATGTTAGAACTGGGTCTGGCGGTGAGAAGGGAAGGAAGAGGCAATTCTGCTGTGGCCTCTACCATATAGACCATATCTCCAACCTAACGGGACACACAGAGAGAGACAGACATGGCCGTGAATAAATGAGGGTTATGATGACTGCATACAATTAAACGTGAATGCCAGTTCTAATTTAATTTAGTATCCACTGAGGTTTTTCCCAGTAGTTTGGACATTTAGGACAAACAAACCAGACACACACAGACCTCTGGGCAAAGTAGCAGCACAGTGCAGTACTTGGTGCCTGGGCAGAACGGTAGGTAGTGTATGTTCAGCGTGTCCATCAGGCCTGGCTTCAGACGAACACTCCTCTCTACACTGAGGAAGTCCCTGCCTTCATCATCTAGGGAAAACACACAAACACAGGCTGAGCAGACATGAATAAAGATAGGACCATACACAAGAGCGTGTGTGTTCGTACTTACAAAGATCCGAGGACTTCCCTTCAGTCTCCTCCACGTAGATCTTGTCTGAAGTCATCTTCTCTAAACTAAGAGGGAGGTGAAGGACAGGAAGTCATTCGTAGAACATGGATATCAGACTACACAAGCTGATTCAGGTGCACCACAGATGTCAGACTTCATATCCTCGTGCATGTGTTACCTGGCCTTGGAGGAAGCCTGGCGAATGAGGCTGTCTTTTTCCTTTTCAGACTTCAGTGGGTTAACTGGAGACTCCACCAGCACCACCCTACACAAGTACGCACATACACACAAAACAGGGAGGTTTGAATTAAACCAGTCTCAAAAATATATAATAGTTCATTGAAGTAAGCACATCATCTAAAACCTGGGAAAATAAAAACATAACTATCTGTATAGATTCTACTTGTTGGAAAATATGTTGTGTTTTTGTAATTTGGGTGCAAAGACCCTTAAAATGTCAGGGGAGTAGTCTTAACAGTCACAAAGTGTGTGCATGCAGGTGTACATAGACACAGACACCTACCTGAAATGCGCCTCTTTGTTGAAAGGGTTAGTTATGGGCACTTGGATTGCTTTCGGCTGGTAGCATGGAGACTTGCACTTCACAGTTTTCTAAGGACAGACAGTGGGAAGCAGAGTCTGATGATGTGCAATCTACCCTCTATGTGTGATGTGTGTTGCACAAAGTATGCTGGTGAGTAGTGATTCAGTCAGAGGGTTAGCAAGCTTTCCACAAATCAGTGACTGCAGCTGTTAAGTCAGTAGTGAAGTACCTGCAGCGTCAGTCAGTCAACCCTTATAGTTACTGTAATTGTACTCACTGTGGGTGTGACGTGACTGACGTGAGTCCTCAGATTGAAAGCCAGAGTGGTGCCATGCAGGCCAAAGGGAGAGGCAGAGATGAGCAGAAGGACTGCCTGCATCGGCTGCAAGACGGAGCAGTTGTACTGGACGGTCAGTTCAGTGCTCGCCCTGAGGAAATCAAAACACCAACAGACAAGTATCTGATCATTTAGTCTCTGTTAAAAAAAAAGAAACAGAACCTTTTGTGATGTAAGACAATGGACAAACACAACCTTATGAATTTAAACAGATGTGCAGTGTTTGATAGTAAAAACCGTACTTTGGAGGAATGGTGACAGCAGATCCATCAGGAAGAGAGAAGAGATGAACATTTTCTCCTAAAAGGAGGGCCTGGTATTTGACAGGCGTAGAAGCTGGGTTTTTCAGATGAACCTGCAGACCAACACACACACAAAGACACACAGAAAGTGATGGAAATAGTCATGTTTTTATGCATATAATCACAGGCGAGCACAACCACAAACATACGTCGCTGCCAGAAAACAATATAACAGTGAAATCCATCTTACTCAGTAGAGACCAACTGATATGTTTTTGTCAGGCTTGTAGTGTGGCTTAACCTGACAGTGTGGATCAGTACCCAAATGTATATTAGTCTCTGTTTGTAAGCCTGTTAGTGTGAGTCCATAATCCTATTAATGTATGTGTGTGTCTATAATCTTGTTAATGTGTGTCTGTGCTTGATCACAGACGGAGTGTCCAAGAGATTATCCAAACCATTTCCAGCCTTACAGTTGTAATGAATCTGATCTTTGCCAGGCATGCAGTTTAATGTCTTTTAAACTAAAGTCTGTGCTGTGCGTGTATCTGTGTGTATGTCTGTCACCCTCTTGCTTGAACAGCTGTGCAGGTGTCCTGAGAGCGTTATGGTCTGCTGGGGCAGGTAGTGAGGCAGCCTCTCATAAAGATGAACACACAGCATTAACATCTGTACTGGATTGGGGTCTGACAAGTCTGTGGGCTGGACACATAACACAACACAACTCAGACACAAGTGTTGCCTCATATTAAACAGAATTATAATGATATATTTAATCCCTTCATTTAGGCTAAAGATGACACTATTTAAGGTAACTAATGCAGTAAAAATCTAACATTTCTCTGTCAAAGTGATTGCTTACATTTAAAATGTGGCTGATATTGACCGATTCATTCTAACAAACTCAATCAAGATTACGTTGATGAGATAAGCCAATAATTAAATCAAGTCTGGGTAAAGAACTGCAGATCAGTTCACATGGAAATGGCACATTTACACACCTGTACATCCAGGTTGAGACAAAGTGCAGTTAAGGCCTGGGACATGATGATGTTGTTGTGAAGGATCTGCTCCAGGTTGCTAGTTGTGGTGTACATCCTCCGGAAGTGGCTGCATCTCTAATGACAGTGATTTAAACACTATGATAAGTTTTATCTCGAAATAAATCCTCCTGATTTATTTGGATCATCTTTCTAGTTTCAATCTTATAGCCTGTGAACTGTAAATCAATTTTTGCTTGCTTTCTCTCTCTCTCTCTCTCAACTACATACATGCACAAATGGTGCTTAGCATAACAGGCTCTCCTAATCTTGTTCAGGACTAATTGTGTCCTCATCACGTTAATCACATGCCACTTACAGGCATTAACTATCCCCCTCATTGACTCTTACACACTGAAGAGGGTCCACTTCAAAACGCACAGATGAACTCAGAGGCACATGCACACACATACTGACCAGGTAAGGGCAGTAGGCAGCAAGCACAGCAGCTAGCACCAGTCCATCTGTCAAGTCCAAGTTAAAATTCAGTATCCAGCGTTCTGATGGGACACCACCACCTGTGAATCATTACCGCACAGAAGTAAACAATCGTTATTACGTATGAAAATGGAAAAATCTGGCTTCGAGTCTGGCAATGGGATGTTAAGTTGTATTCCATTATCTTCCAAGTGTTGAAGAAATGCTTTCATAAGGTCAACCTAAGTTCAGAACGCATGAAATGCATAAAATAAATTGTAAATACTACATTCAGTTGAATGAAAAAATTAAGTTAAGGCTTGAAAGGTTGCAGAAAATTCTTTGGAAAATAGATAATAATCAAAATAATAGAATAGCCTAAAAACATAATGTGTGGGAGTTTTAATGACCCTCTACTCTACTGCTTCCAGCTGGTCTGGGAACTGCTCTGCTCAGGACTATAGAGCCCTGCAGAGCAGAGAAGTCTAGATTTTTGTTGTTGTGGAAATTACTTAATTTTTACTCTAATTATTAATAATTCTTTTGCACACAAGACTTTGTAGCATCAAGAGTGTGCCACGCTGCATTAGACTGCACATGGTCTTAAAAAAGTATTCAACACATTTTCGTATGCACACCTGTATCTGTTCCCCATACGGTCGTCCTCATGCTCTGGTAGTGAAAGTTGAGCCACGAGAGCAGATGAAGCTCCCAGGATGAATAGAGGTTGCTGGCCAGTGGCCGTGAGATGAAGGGTATGACCGCACGCATGTATTCGTGGTCCGGTGTTGTGCTCAGACTGCTCTTTGACACGCGACATAACACCAGCACCTGGGTATATGCAGAGGAATATTTAGTACTGGTATTTAACAAGATGAGATTGACCTTTTTGCACAACTCAGAGAGGACAAGAAAGAGTTGTTTTTTTACCTTGTATATTTGCATCAGCACGTCAGTCCAGGCTCGTTTGCTCAGAGACTCATAGTCAACACTGCTGTAGTCCAAACCATGTTCTTCCTCAACAGACTAAGACAAAGATAAATTTTCATGGTGTAACTCCAGACGAGAATAACGTGTGTGCATGTGTGTCTGTACCTGCAGAGAGCACCAGTGTTTAAACTCCTGCGCGTCTAGCAAGTACTCTGGTTTGATGTGACAGAGGAACGCTCCCTGCAGCCTGAACACAGAATTACAACAAACAGGAAAAATTGTTTAACCGATCAACCAATTAATGTTAATTAAAATTAACATTATTGGCAACCTTAATGCAAACACAACATTTAGAACTGTCCATAGATACATGTAACAAAATGTTTCATGTCTGAAAGGGGCCTTAGTCAGGAGTAAAACAATGTCAGTAGCACTGTAGCATGTGTGCAAGGAATACCTGAGAAAGGCAAGTATAGCTTCATGCTGTTGTAGCAGCTGCTTGGTGCGCTGGTCTATCTCACTAGAAAATGTCTGACTGCAAGGAATACCAGGAATCTGTTTGCCAGTCAGGTGATGAAGCATGTCCACAACAGACCTAGACACAGCAAAACAAAACAGTCATTTTTCTTTCAACTAGAGACAGATCAATGGCCCCATTGATACAAAATCAAATTACAGCAAAGCTTCAGTTCAAGTAACATGAAAACTATTTTCTTTGTAATCAATAGAGAATAAATCTGAGTATACTGCCCATTATTTGCACATGAGACACTCTGATTATTTTTGATATTTCCATACATGAGCAGTATTCAAAAGGCAGAAGGGGGCGACTTTCAACTCCTTTCAATTACCTGGTTTCATCATGGTTGTTGACTAGATTTTGACATCCAGTTTGTGACGTTGTCATGCTGTTTGCTAAAGTCTGCCTTCACTTATAAGTGGAATAAGGATGAATCATCTGAGAACTATAAAAAAACAAACAACCTATCTGCTCAAAGGTTGTGAACTGAAAGTTCATCACTCATCTACACACCTGGAGTCTTTATTTTGAGTGACGCGATAAGTCCGTCTGCTGGACTGATTTGTTTGAATTTTGGACACAACTCTGGAGGGAGAGGGGAGACACACGTTACAACAGAGGTAACTGAAAATGGAAGTCCTCTGACATTCTCCACAGACTCCAAACGATTGGAAAATCTCTTAGGTCTACCTTCGGAGTGTGTGTGGCACAGAGATAGGGTGTGGTCCACTTGGCCACCCAAAGAGGCTGAACCACCTCTCCACAGCCAATAATACGTTCTGGTAATATATTCCTTCATCTGAATTGGCAGCAGGGAATTCTGGGACACCAAGATTGGTTGGGGCGTCTCTGTTAGGAGAGACGTCTGTATCCATGCTGACCTGACTGCTCCCACTGTCTCGAAAGGAACCTGAAGAGGACAGAAAAGCACACAGTGCTATACAAGAAATAAAAACCCCAAAACAAAGGGACACACTCAGACACATAAACATCGACACAAACAAACATATACAGCTAGACATCGCACTTTACTCTCTGACCTGACGCCGAGCTCTTGTTCGTTGAACTGTTGCGATCAAACATTGAGGAGGAAGATGAAGTTGGACCAGAGGCAAGACTTGGTGTGTGATACATCTGAAGGACTGCCTCAACAGCTGTTGGCCCTAAATGACAAGACACACATAAACCAATCAGATGCAAAGAAAAAGGCTGTATAATTAATCATAGTTGCAAACTTATTTAAAAGTGCAATGAAACACATTTTATATTATTACCACCGCTAACCCTTCCATCGAAACTTTCATGAGGTTTGGTCCCATACTACATACTGCATATTGTGCCATGTACTGTAAGTGCGTTTGCGTGCGTTACACAATACCAGGCTTGAGAACTATCTGTTGCTTGGAGTGGTGCAGGGCCATGAAGGGCCAGACTGTCAGCATACAGTTCTCAGCAAAAGCACACAACTTAACCTTAAACCTGGAGGGAGACGAAGGCAGAAAAACAAAAAGTTAGATGCTTCATTTCCTTATTCTTCATCTGTGACTCTAAGCCCACACTGGTTTCTACGGCACAAATAAATATGTAAACACATTAAAGCCTCAATAATTTCCCCAAAAAAAGCTCACTGTAGTTTTTAATCAAACCATTCTCAACACAGGAGGTAATAGTGCCCTTGATGGGAGACATTCTCAGCAGTGTCTTAATCCATATTCGGTGCATTAGTGGTTATTTCCAGCAGTAGCAGCATGGTATGTGTGAGACTGCATCAAAATTAACTATACTGTGTGTATAGGGGGAGCTCTGTGGCACAAAGGTAAATACCAAGGCTTGGTTCAGGTTCAGCTGCGTTACCTGTTGTGGAGGTGGTCGGTGAAGTTGATGGTTGTGCTGATGGACAGAGGGATGGCTGAGCGGAGGGACACATGGCAGATTAAAGAGGTAACATTGGCCTCCTGGTTCTGGATGCTGATTGGATGTCTCTGGGAAAGAGGGCATATTTTACTGATCGTGACAGAATATCTGTTGAATTGCAAGCCAGTGAAATAAGATACACTTATCATGTGAGACAAGTTTATACAATGTGATCCTATGGATTCGCTCATTCACTCGTTTTAGTTGCAGACGAATATGTCTTCTTGGCGGAGAGGAAACGTCTCTAATACCATAAAGCAAACACAACGCAAAGTCTGTAAATCACATGAAGAATCACTGAGGCAAGTAACGAGAAAAAAACAAAACATTTCTGGTTATATGGTCCAACATGACTTTTTCATAATACGGGGTTGTACCTGATCCCGTTGTTCGGCTGGAATGACGTTACCCTCCGGAAAGACGACAGAAACAGGCTCTATGTTTGTCCCGTCCTCTAGTAAAACCTCATCCACTTCAGCTGATACTGTGGTCCCACTGCAAACATGGAGAGACAGTAGAATATATTGGAAAACTTCTTCTTCTGTCTCAGCAGGAGGCACGGCCACAAAAAAGTGTGCGTTAAGAAAAAAAAAGGAAGAGAACTGTTGAATTGTCCAACGACTATCTTCCCCTTAATGATAAAAAGGCAACAAAAATGGCCGATGTGACTGGAGAAGGAAGTGTATGATAAACACTTCACAACTATAGTTTACAGTGCTTCGTGTTAATAGTGGGAAAGACTTAATAGAAATGCTCACAGTCGGAATAAAATGATCGCACGGAAATCTTTCAGTTTACCAATTTACATTATTAACTGTGAAGGCTATAAATTATTTAAAAGGAATGTGTCCAACTGTATGAATACAGTGATCACTGTGTCTGTAGTCAGACATGTATTTCAAACTTGGGGCTCACATACAAAATTATATATAAACTGGTCTCGGCTATAAGGTACTCCATTTTTTATTGATTTACGTAGTGCGTAAACGTGGCCCTATATGTTTTCTTCCTCAGTTTAGTCACAGGGGTGTGGGTCAGACAATGTTGCCAGATCTGCAACTTACTGGTTACAAGTTAAGTGAAATCCAAAATTAGTGCAGACCTGCCAGTTAAGGAGTCCTGGCTTGATTGATAAAAATCGCACTGGAATGAATAATTTAGTCAGTTTATGTGGGTGGCAGTGTTCCCTATGCACTCATGTAGCTCCAATTACTCAACACAGTTGGTAATTAGCCACAAGCGAATCCATATGTCATGATCCAAGAAATCAAAAGTGAGGCATTCATGAAATTTAAACCAACCTAGGATATCCTAAGGCGAGCAGGGTGAGTGTGGCAGTTTCCTTGCTCCCCAGGGGTACTGGTGTAAGGACGATTTGACGAGGGTGAATGGAGATGCGGGGAAGCTGGAGAGTTATAGTGATGGACAGCTCTCTGTAGGGTTGATGTCCCGTCTCTCCTTCCATCCCCTCACCTCCCTCATCTCCCAGATAAAGAGGGAGGAGCAGTGTGCTCACTCGTCCAGGCCCTTGGTGAAAAAGAAATGTACAAATCATGTTGAGTACAGAGGTCAGTCAGAGCAGGCTAAAGGTGGATTTATAGTTGTTCATCCAGCACTAATATAAAAATGTCACTACCCATCCAGGCTGCAATGTCGGAGAGAACTTAGGTTGTTTTCTCCAACAGAAGGGAATCAGACCCGGGGACACGCAGTAAGAATAACTATGTAGAAAAAGCCGATCTTCTTGCTAATGGTCTTGTTTTCTTATGTGAGTCATACAAAGGCATCAGTATTAAATTGAGACTTCATCATAACCAGTTTAAACTCTCTTTAGTTATATAATACTGTCATTTAAATTCAGTTTATGTTTATAGCCCATGTGATCTTTTAGTCTCAGGCGTGATTCACTTGGAATTTCTTTCATTATGTAAATAGAAGTTGATGTGATAAAAGCAATTACACGACTCTTGTCTGTGTTAGCAAGGGTGGGGAAATAAGAGATTAAGCAATCCATCATAATGGGTGTGTGTCTGTGTCCAATCATTTCTCACCTGTTCTGATAGCCTCAGGGCTGATGCTGACCTCCAAGCAGATGGACTGGCCAGGACACAGACTCCCTGATGATGGAGACACAGAACACAGCTGCACCTCTCTACTGTCCTCTGCTGATACCACTTTTGCATTGCAGTCAAACCACCAGTCTACAGGCCCCCTCACACCACTGCGCCAGAAGACACTCTCTTCACACACTGCTTTCAGCTCCACTGTCTGCAAAGAGGGAAAAGAGTGAGAGACGGAATGACACAAAGAATACACACAGTAGCGGAAAACAAGCAATTAATTTATTGTTAACATGGGAGTGCTGTCAGAAATTCAGGGTGCAAACTGCAAAGAGGCAAAAGTGAAAATGAAAACAAAAGAGAAAAGTGGGGGAAGAGAGTAAGAATGCTGAGGGAAAGCTTAAAGAATGAAATGACAAACATCTGAATGGTGGTGGGGGCAACAAAACATGCCCTTGTTGATACCTTAGTGTAAGTATCAGGCTGTGACGCCAAGGGTTCCATGTGAAACTGTAGGTGAGAGGGGGACAATTCCAGTGGGGCGAATAGCACTAAAAATAGCAGGGGAAAGCAACTTATTACATTTCGCCATATATACATAAATAGATAAATAAATATACATCAACACAGCTTTCTTTCCAGCAGAAAAATGACAGAGAGAAGTATTAAAACATAGACATGACTCACTAACACACACATTTATGTCCACTTTAATGACCCCACCTGTGGCCTGTACGCGATGTGACCGTGGTGTCACCATGTTGACAGGCAGAGATTTGACCACATTCTTCCTGCTGCCAGCTGAGGAGGAGGCGGAGGAGGACGATGGAGTGGGGGAAGGAGACAGAGCACCAGTGGGCCATCTCACACCGTTGACCATCAGTGGCAGGTCAAAGTCATAACCGGTCACCTGCAGGACGACATTTTCTTGACTGTCCTCCACGTCTTTGGTATTTTAACGTCTCACATTTACAAAAAAAAAAACATGTTAAAGCTTTAAGTTGAGAAGGAGCAAAATCTGTTATTGACGATTCACTTCACTTAGTCACCGGTGCGACACCTGTCGAGAGTTTTGTTCTGGTTGGCATATATTTCACATTAATTTTGGAGCGCAAAATGCCACAGCCAACTTGAAGCAACGTTTCTCTGAGGCACATAAATAAATCCCACGTTAACAAGCAGCATCGGCATCACTAGCAGCAACCGTAAACAACACGGACTAATATAAATACTTCACTTATGACCTTCACCAAGGAGCTGATTTTTTCGCCCGTGTTTGTTACTGGTTGTTTTTGTTTGTCTTTTAGCAGGACTATGCAAAAACTAATGAACGGATTTCCATGGAGCCCTCATGGGTGGGATATGTGCCTGGCAAAAAAACAATATTTTTTACTTAGCATTGGGAGATTGCAAGGATGTGGCTGAATATAAATGAAAAAGGGTATGGTGCTGTCTCTGAAAACACTTATGAGCCGTGAAGAGATCAAAGTTCACTCTACCAAATCTCCCACCTGCTACTGGTTAGCCAACATTTCCAGCAAAGTGCTTTCGGTATAGTATCCTTGGAAACCATGCTCCTAAACCATGCACCGGAATCGTAGATATGTTCAGTGTCTGCCTGAACTGAGACATAGCTATAGGGTCCAGAGGTGGACAAAATAAGTTTTCTGATTATTTAATTACCGCTGTAAGAAGTATGAAGTAGGGGTTTTAAGAATAGTCAAATAACAGATGTTAAATGTGCTCTTGAGCTCATGATACTGTATCTTCAGGGAAATGTTGGGTCACCTGGGTGGGGGAGAACACGAGGGAACAGTCCATGGTCTGGTTGCCCTGGACCTCTGCAACAATCACACCTGGTTTCTTCTCTGCTTGTAAAAATGGACAGAAACAAAACAACACAGACACCAAAACTCAGAAAGAAGATAACACAGTATGTTGTCTTTACTTTGCGTTAATGCTGTCATTTCACATATTTCTAATCATCTGTTCTAGTCACAGCACACAGATTGTAAATTCAGTATTACATTCTCCCGGTGACATATTACCCACCCTATATAAACAGTGGGATATTCTGCATTCTGTGTGTAAATGCATACTTGCTGAGGGCTGAGGGAGCTGCAAAGAGAAGTCGGTGTACTCTGACAGGTCGAAGGTGACCCAGGCTGGGGCCGATGAGAGGTTCATTAGAGAGAATGGAATCGTTCGCTGAGAACCAGCATAGACCCCGTAAAACTGGAAATGGGACTAAAAAGAAGGAGAGAGAAATTCAAGCATGGATGATAGGAACAGTCGTTCTCAAAGTGGAAAAACTGCATGCATCATGCATAATAAAGCATTTTTTGGTCATTGGGGATAAATGGGCTCAATGAACACAATTCCAGTGGTCTTGCCCTAACATTTAATTATGCAATTATTTAGCATTTCAGCAGAGTAAACAACAAGAAACACCTTACAGAAAAGGGGACACTGGTACCTTTCATTGTGCTTTGAGAGAATCAAATAGGAGTTGATAAATAACTAAGGAACATTTTTGTGATTCTCTTTTCATGCAACTCTTTTTCTAATCATATTTATTGCTGAAGTTTCTCATTCTTTTGCTGGTGTGCGCATGAACATAACGTCAACACACACGCACTCACCACACTGATGTCTATAGTTGGAGGCTCCACTGATCCGCCCACTCTGAGCTCAATGGACTTGACGGTGCTCTTCAGGGCTATCTGTAAAGCAGTATACGAGTGTGCAAGTCAATACTTTCACATCAATTCCTCTCTTTATTTCTTACACACACACAGAGAGAGAGAGAGAGAGAGAGAGAGAGAGAGAGAGAGAGAGAGAGAGAGAGAGAGAGAAGAAAAGTCATCATAACATGGAAATAATACATCTCTCTCACCTCCACTATGGTGTCAAACCTGATGACAGAATCAGGGTTGAAGTGGATCTCAAGTTCGGCCAGTCCCCCACTTGGCACCACACCCTCAGGTGGACTCACACACATGCCTGGCAGAGGGCAAACATCTAGGACCTGCCTCAAACAAACAAGAGAGCAAGAGCAGGGAGAGACTGGCTATTTTTCTTGTTTGGTGTGTAGCACTGGGGGCGAAATCCAAGAGTCTGTATGTGTGCATGAGAACCTGGTAGTAGGCATGGTTCTGTCCGGTATTGTGTAAGACTGCAGTTCTGACAGAAGGCATGTTAAGAGGCACAGATCCAAATAAGATCTGCCTCTCTGCCAGTACGACACTGGTGGATCCAACCTGAGAGGAGGACAGAGTCTCAATGTTATATGTCTGTTCTGTGATATTCAGGCCAGTCTCCCTAAACCTACCCTGTATATTTTACTCTGCTCACTGATTTCCCACATGTTAGTTTACAGAATGACTTCTGACAGCCCCCAGGGAACATGTATTCAGGTCGTGTGTATGACTCAGTGAAGACGGCAATAGTAGTTATGATGACACTGAACAGTAAGCGTGTGTAGGAGCGCGTGTAGTGGTTTGAAGTCACGAGCCTTACTTAAAAACACAAGACTTCTTGTTGCAAGATTGTGCTTTGGTCTACTGAGGCTGCTGTCAGAGAAATCGATAACTGCCTCTTTGATGGATTTTACCTTGCATGACTGTTTAACAGCGGTTAAAAATAGAATCAATCGATAAAGAGGCTCTTCAAATTATTTCATTTATTGTTGATGTTTTGGACTGCTGAACATCGTTTTACTTTTAATTACAACTGTCTTGAGAACGCTATATTTCATATTGTAGGACCAGACCTTAGCAACACAGTGCAGGCGTTGTGTGTTGCCCTCGTGGACACAGAGGTCGAAGTCGCCTTGTGGAGGGGAGGAGAAGGAGGAATGCCACACCACCTCACAGTCCAATTCCCTGTATGGCTCCACTGTGCCTGGGGTGGGGTAGATTTGTTGCGTCAGCTCTAATTCAAATAGGCAAATCTATGAATTCAAATGCTTTTAAACGATCAAAGTCTGTTAAAGACAAACGCAACAGAGAGGGAGCATGAAAACGTCAACCCAGACCCACAGATATTAAAACTGAGCTGTAATATTAGCACCTGTAGCTGGTCGAATGGAGAACAGGATGCCACTGTCTGTGACTACTGGTCTCCATGTGAACTCTGCAGTATGGTTATGCGGGTTTCGAAGAGTTACTGAGCTTCTGTATCCCGACTGGGCAAGCAGAGTAGGGGCGGGGCGGAGCACCAACAGGTTAGTGGACAGCTCCAGAGCCAAGGGAACGATCTGGGCCCGAACCACTATCTGACCAGGATGTTGGTTGTTCACGGAGAAGGACACAGGATGGTAGAAGGGACCCAGCTTATTGCTTTGGAACGTCAGGGGTAAGGTGCTGTGGGAGTGCGGTGACAGGGCGTGGGAGAGGGGTGAGGAACCCTGCAGCTCAGGGCAATCCACTTCAAACTGCACCCAGACGGACACTGACAGATTATTGATCAGCTCCAGCTTCTGAACGCACACTGAGTGTACACACACCTCGCCAAAGTCCACAAATAATGGACCTAAAGGAGGAAAGAGTGACATGATAAATAAGTGTTGATGCTTTAAAGTTAGCAGATTATTTACATGGAGAAGACCAACACGAAATGCATGGCTTCTTGTTATACTTGGTGTGTTGCTGTATCTCAGCTTGTACTGAGGTTATATTAGAAGCAGTGACTCTAACGCTTCTTAATTGAATCTCTAACCTATGTCAATTTGGTAGAGCTCCAGAGGTGTCAAAGTCCTGCGGTAGTCTGCCACCTCCTGACTGGTGGAGCGAACTGCATTCAGTTCCTCGGAAACCTTACGGGAGAGAATAGAAGCGATAATCAGCTAAAAAATACAACATAAACCTGAATTTTCCAATGCAATTCTACTCCGTGCAATAAATAACTGATCTATTACCATTTAAATGAATCAAAATGTGTTTTCTTTGGAGCACCTTTGATCTGACCTGTCTGTTGACCTGGTGGGTGATGGCTGTCATGCCTTGGCAGCGGTGTTTGGCGGCTGGGGAAGCAGAGCTGTGGTTCGGTCTGGTCTCTGAGATCTTACTGGTCTCCGGATCGCTGATGCGAGGTGTAGGGGGAACCAGGCCTTGAGCGGGAACAATCCCAATATCCACATCGTCGTCCATTTTTTCCCACTGTCTAATAACAAAAAATAAAGGCGAAACTAATTTACTGTGCAACTGTAAAACAAAAAAGCTTGAGACGGGTCTTTAAGTCAGCAGAATCTGTTGCCTTTGTCTGAGCTGTTTTATGAAGTCTGCATAAATCTGTTGATGCTGCTGTCTCTGCCTCTCCTCTTCCTCAGTGAAAGTGTAACTGGTGTCCACATAGCGATAGCGATGCACACCAGTGAAGATAGTCCTGAGAATGATTAAGACAGCAATCCTTCAGCAACTGTGGAATTTTTAAACTGTTCAATCATTTCAGCACAGCAATATAGTACAGTAGTATAATGACAGTTGTTTTTGTTACAGTAATTGGCATATTTTAAATCTACTGTTAGAAACAGGGTCAACATTCAAACACATCCTTCCATTAGTTTGTTTTTGACAATGCATATTTCTAAATGAAATATTTCTATTTCATACATGTGTGGAAATTTGGATTTATTGTTTTTGATTGTTTTGAACAAATTTCAGCTGACTGGCTGGCTGTCAATATGCACAAAGTATATGAAAGAGTGTACTTCTTTAACCTTTACCTGTACTGTTTGAGTGCAGAGGCAGGCCTGATACTTGAGGCTCGATCATTAGGAAAAGCCAGAAACTCCTCCCCCTCTGTGTTGTGACTCTTCTCCCTGTGATGCACGTGGAGTTGCGTTTTGTTGGCACTAAGGACAGCAGCACGGACCATCTGAAGACAGCGAGCCAGCTCACTGGACCGAACGTGAGGCTGCAGTCCGGTTGGATTGGTTATGGCTGGAGTGATGCCTGTAAAACAGCCAGGAACGTGTATTAAAATCATGCAATTTATTGTGAAATCTGGTAATAGTAAATGTTTTTCTTACTGCCAAGATATCCCATGAAAAGACCTAAACCAAGAATGATTGCATCCTGCTTTAATAAATCATTGAGTCTTTCTTTTAGAATGAAACTACAGTTCATGTCCGCGACTTGTTTTAAAAGATTTATCTTTAGCAGAAACCATTCTGGGGCTGAGAGTCACAGACAGGGTGGTGAAGTCAAAATACTGAGACAGACACATTGTTGATTTTGGTCTTTTCATAGGATTTATTCTTAAATACTGACCTGGATTTAGTTTAGGCACAGGGTGTGTGGTCTCACTGCGGCAGACAGCAGACAGGTGAAGAGTGATTTTGTGGAAGATGCAAAGCTCAAGTTCAGTAGCATCTTCAGTGGCGTCATCACGTCTACGAACAACATGACCTAAGACATCTAGCTTCTGATGCACCTGGAAGCTCCCTTGTTGCTGTGCAGTGAAAGACAAAACTACATCCTGGGGAACGCAAAGGAGAGAAAAAATGTACCCACGTCCACTTTTCTGCGTGAATTCGTAACAAATAAATAAACAAACATTGAATCACAATCCTTGCCTGGCATTGTCCGGGAGGGATTTTGCCGGTGGAGGGATTGGTGGCGAAATGCGCTAACTTGCGGAAGCGGAAGTTGACAGGAAGTTGAGGGCAGAGGTTCTGCAGGACACACAGCAAGTCTACACGTTGGCCCATCACACAGGTATGAAAATCAAATCTTTCAGAGGGACTGGGCACCAAAGACACAGGCAGTCCACTGCCTGTCACTGCCAGCTCCACACTGCTATCACCTAGAAGCAAAGACAAGGACAGTTTTGAACAAAATATCGGTGTGATCTATCTATAATTATCATTCAATCAATTAATGAGTAACCTGCTCATAAATTCGAGCTGTGAACTGAACTGCGGCCTCAAAATACTCCTTTGGGCACTTGTAAGGCATTCTGCAATGTGACACGAGTATGTGTGTGTTGTGAGTACCATTATGGGGGGTGAAACCATATCTGCTTCCAATTGACTTAAACAGCAAGAAAAGACTGTAGTCTTGCCGGCTGGCCGTGCAATCATGTTTCCACCCTTTGGTTTTACTGAAACAGACAGATTGTTGTGCAGTGAGTTTAAAAACAGAATATGGCCTCTGGTTCAAAGTCACTCCTCGTTAGTATAGTGGTAAGTATCCCCGCCTGTCACGCGGGAGACCGGGGTTCGATTCCCCGACGGGGAGATACATTTCTTTTACTTTTGGCTTTATATTATTACTCTGGTGCATTTTACTCCTTAATCTCATCATAGTACATTACAACATTAACATTAATAAGTGGAATTATTTCATTATTAATGTTTAGGCCATTGAGTACTTATCACTCTTTGACATGATACTCTCATACTCAAAGACAATTCAGGCAATTCACAGACAACACACCTGTTGCAGATGGGGCTGAAGCACACTGCCACAGTAGTTTTCTCATATGGTCCCAGTGTACCCTGTTTGGGGACACACACCAAGACCTTAGAGACGTCTTGGGTGGTTGGGCTGCAACTCTCCATTCTCTCCAGCAGGGCAACGTCTGTCCTCTTCTGGAGATGAGTTCCCTACACAGCCAAAACAGTCAAAGCCTTTTTTTTATTTCATTTTCATTCATTCATTTTCAGTTCAGTAAACCTGGCCTCCAGCTATACCTACTTGCCCTGAGGGCATCACTTACCACTTCAGTCTCAGCAGCAGTATTCTGGAGCACGCAGACCCAGTCACACGCCTGGGGTGTATTGTTTCTAAGAACCACATTCTTCACACTGGACGTCCCAAAGTATGCAGGTCCAAACCACAGACAGGACAGTGGAGCCCCCTGTAAAATGGCACAGCATCTTTACATGAACACCATTATGAGGGGGAAAGCAATGCAGGTGGACATCAATATCAAGGATCAATGGACTGTCACTGTTCACCATTTGGACAAATAAATTACCTGCAGGTCAGATATCTCAAGTCGCTGGTCAACCACTTCAGCCCTAATACTGACAACTACATCAGAGCGATTCTGGAGTTTCACCCTGGGCCAGAGGGAGGGTGAGAGGTTCAGGTCCACAATTGTAACTCAAAACCACTACTTCAATGGTTAATTTCCCACTGAGCTGTAAATTTCCCAGTATAAAAAAACTGACCCCACCATAACAGCTAAATGACAAAACTCATTGTTTCATTATCAAGCTTCTAGTGTTATGAAGTCATTCTTACAGAGCCTTCTCATCAATCAGCTTGGGCCCGTCTGTACGCATTTCCACTTTCAGCCACCAGGTAGTACCAGCTGCTATGACTCCACTACAGGGTGAGAGTCTGATTGATTGGTCTCCATTGTACTCCACCAGGAACTCACCTTCAAAGTACACACAAACATACAACTACATGTGCATTCTCATTGAGAACTCCCTAATGCTGATTAACATTATAGTAAATGACAGAACAGATTCTTTGACGTCAGACATCATTACAAATGAGCAATCCTTTACAATGCAGTATCAGTGTAGATGAGTAGATTCAATCAAATCATTTTATAATCTTGTATTGTCTGATTGATCCTGTAGCTATTTGAGTTGTGTCAAAATGTATGTCCAACTCAATTTTTGTTCATTTTAATTAAATAATTAAGTAATCTGGTTGAGTAAAAAAGAGGGAATTGCAATATGAGACTTAAAAAACTTTTTGAGCAGCTAATGCTTGGAAATTTTATGTGCTATACCAATGGAAGCAACTTAGATACAGTATCTTGAGGCCATGAGAGACACTTGATTTACCTGGTGCTGATCCCTGATTGGTTATATGGTGATTTTTGGTGATCACCTGACCGTTGGCAGCAACACATCCAAAGTCTAGCACCGAGTCCATTAGGAGGGAGCAGGTTCTAGGAAACCTGGAGGAGTACATAAAGAAAGTGTGTGAACATCAATAAATTACTTTAATATCAGAGTGTTTGGTCCAATTAGTCTTTAGCAGATCATATATCTAGCCTGCTTACCCTAGCAGTGGGATTTCAATGGTTTCCACATCATCTACATGAATCAGAAGGTAGTCTCTGACCTCCTTGTCTTCCTCTGGAGTGAACTCCAACATGCCACTAACAGACAGACCAGGAGCCACAACCTCAGCTGAGGTAGATGCTCTAAACTTGAATAACTGCAGGACAAAGGCACAGAAAGGGGAAGAGGGAGTCATCAATCTAACATTATTTTCTTTGAGCCACATTGGTGGTACATTTTCATTAAAATAGCACACATTTTCAGAAATAGACTAGCAGCCATGATATAACTTTATAATTACATCTTCTAAGACTACCTTGAAACATTCAAGAGTTTCTTAAAAGGATAAAAAGAAATATAAATATTAAACAAGTGAATATTTGCATTTCCCCCCGGCTACGGCTATGACAGGCTAATTTATAGAAAGTATTGGATATGTCTATACTAATAAAGTTAGCTAACTTCAAGAGATGCTAGCTTGATCAAGTAATTTAGCTAAATGCACATTTAGCTAACATTGCGTCATTTCATTCATTCATTTCGTATAATTGGTTCATTAAAAACACCAAATAGTTTACCTTACCTTAAGCCCAGGTTTATTGATAATTATCTTCTTCGAAGTTTTTCCAACATTTGCGACTATTACTTTAGTCTTGTAAACCTGCCCAACTTTGACATCGTTGAACACGACCGAAGGTGGGTCAACTCGAACGCAACTTACAGCCATAGTATGACTGTGTAGTTATACTAATTAGTTTTTTTACAGACACCAAATGGTTCCAATATAATTTAGTCTCTTTACTGCGCATATAAAATCATTTTACGGCGCAATTCTTGACGACCTGATGACTGGCATACCTTTAGTCAACTTTACTGCTGCTACTCCGACGGAGACAATACAAACCTTGGCTCAGGTGGTTTCTAGGCGACAATCCTGTGGCAGCGCTTGTTTTACTACACGCGGCAGTCCCGATGGACGGTGCGACTCTGAAACTGGAAAGTGAACCAAAGCGCCTTGTATGTGTCGGGTGCATTCAATTTTTCCACCCCATAATTTGTCAAGACAGTTTATAAGTTGTTCCCAAACTTTTTTTCTGGGGACTCACGTTTTTAAAATGACAAACCATCTGTACTGCAGATATAAATCTAGAATAATAGTAAAATAGAATCATAACTAAACCCACCTGTGGGTCGCGACCCAGACTTTGGGAACCACTGGTCTATTCCATTAATATGCAAACAGCTTAATCTCGATGTTTTCCAAAAATAATACATTTATCATCTTATCTCCATGTTTTCCCTTATATCACTGGTGCAATACTAATTTGCTACACAGATCGATAAATCAATATAAAATCTAATTAACTGATTAAATAATTGATGCCCTATATTAGCCGATACACTGCTCATATTCTCAAAATTGGGTTATTGCAAGCGTAATCAAGAGCTGTAACTTTACGAAATTAATCTGGACTTATCTCAACACCACAACAAATCATAAGCCTGTGACTATAACCCATAAATGTAAAATAAAATAAACATTTGTATGAATATAAAACTGTCTGTAGTTTATTTAAACGGATTTATTTCAGAGGGAAAAAAAAAGATTATCTTTCTTCAGCATATAGCATGACACAAAAATATAAATGATATTGTTAGTCACACTAACATCACATTACGTAAAAAGTCCTTAAAAAATAACAAGAATTTATTACCCTCAACATGAAAGGCAATCATTGCTCGTTCATGTTATAGAACAAAATAAAGAATCCTTTTTATTCATTTAGGATTTCACATAACACCAGGGCTCTCCCATATTTCATCATCATACGCATTCAAGGTACGTGTGATTTTATCTGTACATGTCGACTCCAAGCTGTGGCAGTCTTTGGCAGCTGTCTCGTCACCATTTTTGATGGGATCCCCTGCGACCCTCTTACCCACAGGATCCTCTGAGTGTTCTGAACATACTTGATCACTCTGCAGACCCTGGTCCTGGCAGTTCTGATCAACCAAAACAGCTTTATTTGTTTCTAAATCTTCCTGATTATCAACTTCTACTGAACTTCTTTCGTCTTCTCTCAGAGCTTCATCTTCCTCAGATTGTTTTTCCTTCCTCTCTTCAAACTCCTCAGCTGGGATAGCTGGTGTGGGTTCATCCTTGACCCCCTCCCGTTTCTGAGGTCTGCTCTCCAGGCCAAAGAAGTTGCTTCGGACAACATAGCGCACGCACTGCAGGAGGACATTCCTCTCATGTCGGATATCTGGGGCCAATAACTAAATGGAGAGAAAGAAAATGGATGCACAATTTAAATAACACAAATTAGATAAATAATTAAATAGAATTTAATTCCTAGAAATGCTGCTTGTATAATCTCAGATGTCTCGTTACCATCTCAAGTAGAGTGGGACAACGTCTGTGTGGCATATCTTCGTGTCCTCTTCTACCACCCCTTCCTCTCCTGCCTCGTCTTCCTCTTCTACTGTGAGGTGTGTGAAGAACAGAGACAGGCTGGGAGACATTGTGAGCATCTGTACTCTGTGAAGAGGACTTAGAACCTATAGAGGGGCCTCTGTACTGGGTGTTTGGCGATATTGGGTTTAGGAGAGCCTGGTTTTCTTGCACCAGATCGTTGGCTCTCTGAATGGGCATGGCTGAAACACAAGGACAAAGGATAATAAGAACACTGGGCGTAGGTAATGACATGTCTAGCCGCTATTATTTTTGCTAGTATATAATTTATATGTTGTTTCAACAGAATAAAACTAAACATAACATAAAATTCCATTACCTAATTATCTGGAGTATTAATAAACAGTCATGACAGTGATTGTGCTCGTAAATAAATAAATGGATTGGCAATGGGTTGTGTGTTCTTGTCTGTATTAGGTTGACGGTGGTGGCAATCTCACCCTCTGGCTCTTCATCACTTTCACTCATTGTGCCATAGCTGGCCATTAAGGAACACAGGGCTGAGCTCATCTGTTTAGGAGGAACAACCAGGCCACCAATCCTGGACTCAGCAGCTGGCTCTTCTCTGTCAGAATCTGGAAGCACATGAGAAACGTATTGCAATGCATGTCACCAATAATGTTGTGTTACCATTTGGTGAGTCTGGTTTGAATACTGTCCGGCTCTTACCATGGTCGCTGCTGGCCAGAGCGCCCAGTGGATCCCCATCATTACAGCGCTGGGTAAGAGGTGGAGGTATATCGGTAGCACTGCTGTGTGACGGGTGAGGGCTTTGAGGGTGTCGCCCATAGAACCCTCTGTTACCCCGACCACGACCTCGGCCTCGACCCCATCCCCTGTTCCTCCCTCTCATTCGCCTGTGAATAAAATATTAGAATTTAGATATGATTAGCTTAGGCCTTGTGTCAAAGCAAATGTGTGCAAATATATTCATTTCTGACTGCAGCAATATAGAAAAAGAGAAAGATGCATGGCAAAATACATTCTATTAACATCACGTGTTCATTTACCCAAACTGAGCTGTCTCTAGAACAGCTCCTGTCTCCTCTCGCAACTCCATCACTTTTTTCTTCTTTTTGATATTCTGAAGTGTTGGATAGTTTCTAGAACGACAAAGTAGGTCTCGAATTGAACAACAATCGTTACATTTTGCTGGTTGGAAGTAAATATCAGCTGCCAGAGTTTGAACAATCTATGAATGAGCACTGACTTGCGCCTCTCCTCTCTCCATTTGGCAATCTCATCTGGTGTGTCCAGCTTGATTCTTTTAGCTCCGGGTGCATGGTTCTGCCGTCAGGTTGACAAAACACTGATATTAGCAAACTAAAATACAGAGAGCCCAAGTAAAATACACAGCAAGCGATTTCACTTACATTTTTCCAGTGGATGCTGACTATTTTTTCATGAGCCATGAAGCTGCAGTCGGGAACAGAACACTACAAAAGATACATTGATGGGATTGAGGCAGCCACAAAAATATGGAAATTGTGTTCCAGCAGTAGTTCTATCAAATTACCTTGACATGTTGAGAAATATGCTCGTCATACTTCTCTCGGGTTTTGAAGCCACGGTCACAAGTGTCACAAAAATGGGAATACTCCGGTTCCTTCTCATTTTTCTGCTGTGGGTTACAGACAAATCAGTTCACCCTATATCTGTGCTTATTTTTAAGTGCACTGCTAATGTAGGACAAACAACTCTAAGGTCGTGATTGCAATTTAGGTGGTAATGATCTGATGTTTACCGATAGTTACCTTTCTCCTCTGATTGTTGGGGAGTCCATAATTCTGTCTTCCCCCTCGATGTCCACCTCGGTGCCTCTCACGGCCAAAGTTCTGACCTGAAGGCACATATCACAAGTTCAGTTTACTCATCACAGAAAGGACTACTATATAATATTTCTATTATCTATCTACATTTATGCAATAATAACATTGCATAAATGTAGGAATTACAGCCTGTAAATCCAACAGAGATGATATTCATAGTGCAATGAGAATGACTGATTGTGATTCTGATGGCTGATTAATTTATAGCAATTATATTCAAGGTCAACATAGCTTCAGTAAGCGTGGTAAAACATGCAATTTACAGATAAATCTGTTGTCTGGATTCAACATGAATAACATTTTTTCTGGCTGTAATTTTAAGATTTTCAGATGGAAAAAAATACATTGTTTTGTATTTTGATCACCATTAATAGCATAAATAGGCAACTCACCGTATGGACGTTTAGGTCCATAGTTTCCACGGTCTGATGGGAAACCAAACCCTGCCGCTACCCCTTGATGCCAGCCGGCCTGGCCGCTGTAGTGCCAGCTCGGTTCCGACGGCGTCTCGCTCCAGCTCCACATGCTGGGATTGAAGCTGCTGGAGCGGGGCTGCTGTTGGTGCTGGAAGAGCTGAATAGAGTTTTGAGGGGGACAGCCAAAGTCCGGCGGAGGATAGTGCCCTGGTTCATTCATGCTGAACAACCTTAGTCTCTTTTCACGTAGATATTACAGTATATCTGAGGTAAATTTGAGTTTCTCGCCATGCCGCACTCACATGCGCATGTTTTGCTAGTTTATACTAATGTTCGTCACTTCCGCAAGAGCAGGAAGGAGAGTAGCAGGAGTAGGAGTAGATTTTTTTTAACGAAATCTAGCATAATATAACTACTATGTTTTTTGTAAATTTAAATATAATGCCGAACTGCAAGTTTTTCATATCTAAGTTTTACTTCTATACATTTTTTTTAAACTGGCATATTTGCGACAACTTCTCGCGAGCTCAAACTCCTCCTGGGTTGCCAGGTTGAGGAGCGAAAATGCGTATAAATTTATTCTCCGCTTGTAGAGAAATGTTAACAAAGCAGCTGGATGCTCGATAAGCTTTGAGAATCTTAAAGAGTACACGGGGTGTTTATGGAGGCGTCAAGTGTAATAAAGCAGTGGCATCCGTTTTTTTTCCATACACCAACGCGTGTTTGCATTTGCCTTTCGATAGATTGAACATGTTTGGAGTGTTAGAGCAGTGTCAGAGCATGTAATATCGTTTAAAAAACTAATACAATATTTTATTCTCTTATAATCTAAAAGTGAGCAGGATATGTTTAAAATTTGCTTCGATAGCAATAACGTTTTAAAATTAAGTCTAGTATCGGGTGAAATCGACTGAAAGGACATGGCAACCTAATAGTTTCCTGCTGCGCTTTCTCTCCGCGTGTGTTACAGACTAGTAGCGGCAGCGTGGTCATCCGTAGGTTTTCTGTTTAGAGAGCACATAAACTCTCTATAGTAACTAAGTTGCTGCCAAAATGCTGGTGTTATTTGAGACGGCTGCTGGATATGCAATATTCAAAGTATGTTTTCGGCTTTTGATTCTTGTCATTTAAAGAATTAGCAACAATTTAGCGTTATTTACTTGAATTAGCTTATGTTAGCTACCCAGGTTGTTACCCACACCCTGTGTTTAGCTGTAGGTAACATAACTGAGAGTGAACACAGTTAAAAAGTAATATTAAATTCTTCATACTGAATGAGGAGAATGTGTTAATGTTAACTTTGTCTGTGCACGGGTGTCTTTGCTGATGCACAAGCTAAGTTAGTGATCTGAAGGCCTCTAAACCACGTGTCCATGTTGAGGCTAACTTAAGTAAATGCTGCTTCTCCTAACCACACAACATCCATGTATATTTAAGATGATATTAAGAATGCTGTTGTATGAGTAGCACTCATCTAAATATTATAGAGATTGTGACGTTTATCCACATACCTAGAGACAATGCATATCAGTGGTATGTTTTCTCGTGCACCCCGTCATGCTTGTACGATTGATTTAAAGCATGACAACTGAGTTTAAAGCTGCTGCTATATTTCAGGTCCTCGATGAATCCAAACTTCAGCAGGTCGACAGCCTGTATAAGGAGTTTGAGACCCCTGAAAAAGCGAACAAAGTGTAAGTTACAGTAATTTAGGCACTGATAGCAGCTGGTAGTTCAGATCTAACCAGCTAGTTGTGATTGATTGATAATGTGTATGATGTGTATTTTCACTGCTTTTGTTTTCCCCCCCCTGCTAGTGTTAAGCTGAAGCACTTTGAGAAGTTTCAGGACACAACGGAAGCCTTGGCAGGTAATGTCTTTTTGCACTAATGTAAACGTGTGGTCTGTGATGTATTTCTGTGTCTGATTAAAACATGAGGCATTCCACAGTATTCGTCTCTACCCCTGAGACCATATCATGCCATAATAGCAGGTTTTTTAGATGAAGAAAAGTCGTTGGGCCTCTTTTTTTCTCCTCAACAGAGACATGAAATGTGGGCTTTCTAACAGAAGTTCTGTCCAATTCACCACCAGGCATATTAGGTTGACTGTGTTCTGGTTTTATACAAAAAAGTTTGTTTTTAATTTTTTGTTCCTATTATCTGTCATTCAGCTGCCACTGCCCTTGTCGAGGGAAAAATTGGCAAGAGCTTAAAGAAAGTGCTGAAGAAAGTTGTCGCCAAGGAGGCTCATGAGCAACTGGCCATTAGTGATTTGAAACTCGGTGGGGTTATTAAAGTAAGTGACCCCACAGTTTACATCACTTGGATTAGTGTTTAATAGCTAAAAGTTGCATCTTTAACCTGTCGTGTTTTTCAGGAAAAGCTGGACCTGAGCTGTGTCCACAGCCCTGCAGTGGCTGAACTGATGAGGTGCATCAGGAGCCAGATGGAGAGCCTTATCACTGGACTTCCTCCCAGGGAGATCAGTGCCATGTCTCTTGGGTTGGCTCACAGGTAGATGGCACACAGATGGTTTTTGTGAAAAGTGACTGCCGCCTGTGATTACACTTGCTGTCTAAATCCTCCCTGTAGATTTTCTTCAGCATTCGTCACTACCAATGAGGCAGCAATTTCTCCCAAGACACTGCGAAGATCAAAAATAGTAATAATAATAGAAAATCTCCCCCCCCCCCATCTTTTCCAGTTTGTCCCGCTACAAGCTGAAGTTCAGTCCAGACAAGGTGGACACAATGATTGTGCAGGCTATCTGTAAGTTGTATATTTTTTAAGTTGTAAAAAAAAAAAAGTATACTAAACAGTAAATAATCCTATTTGAGAGCTGGACCCAAATATACTTTTTAGTACTGTAAGAGGACAATAATTGGCTAATATGTCCAGCTAGAATGATTACTAATGTGTGTTTGAATATACAGTCTACCATTAAGTGTTTTTTTTTCCTCTTCAGCTCTTTTGGATGACCTGGATAAGGAGCTGAACAACTACATTATGCGCTGCAGGGAGTGGTACGGCTGGCACTTTCCTGAGCTGGGAAAAACCATCACAGACAACTTGGCTTATTGCAAAACTGTCCGAAAAATTGGTAAAAAAAAAAATTTGCATTTGAACAAAATAATTTAAAGTTGTGTACTCCAGTGGTTTTGTATTGTACTTCCACAGAGTTAGGGGGCTTGCAAGAGATGCATTAAAAATAATGGATACAATTGTTGCATCAGCTAAATGTGCGTCTGTCATTCTCAAGGTGACCGCACAAATGTGGCGACCACTGATCTGTCGGACATCATCCCTGAGGAAATCGAGGCCGAGGTCAAACTAGCTGCTGAGATCTCCATGGGAACTGAGGTGTCGGAACAGGACATCGGCAACATCATGCACCTGTGTGATCAAGTATGTCTCTCTTGTCCATCCGTGCAGGTTACAGCCAATAGATGTTTGTCATTTCATTTAACAGCTGGAGAGTTCGAGTGACAGTGATGATGATGACGACTATTGTCTTTTATCCTGAAACAGATCGTGTGGGTTTTCAGTCACTACCTCATCTGAACAGTCATATTTTATGTCTCGTGCTCTGAAGATAATTTAAAGAAAGGGTGTCAAACAATATCCTTATTTAGCTGTTGACGGTTAAAAATATCATATCCATTTTCCACAGGTGATTGAAATTTCAGATTACCGCACTCAGCTGTATGACTACCTGAAGAACCGAATGACGGCAATCGCTCCCAACTTGACAATCATTGTGGGAGAACTGGTTGGAGCCCGTCTTATCTCACATGCAGGTAAGTCACAGAAGGGGGCTCTGCTTGAAATCCAGCCAAGCTGTGATGATGATGACATAAAGTCAACTTTCCTGAAAATTACTGATGTTTTTCAAGTCACTACCTCATCTGAGCTTTTGTTAAAGAGGCCCAGCGGGCAGGTGCTGGTGAGAGCATCACGTTTATTTGTTGTCTTGTGCTTTTAAGGTTCCCTTCTGAATCTGGCAAAGCATCCAGCCTCCACGGTGCAGATCCTTGGAGCAGAGAAGGGTTTGTTTAGAGCTCTGAAGACACACAGAGACACACCCAAGTACGGTCTTATCTACCACGCCTCCCTAGTGGGTCAGAGTACGCAAAAGAATAAGGGCAAGGTACTTCCAGTACTAATCCATTGGTAATTGGATGAGGTAATGATTATCGGTATGATGGTTAGGAAATAAACGTCATTTTTTTCCCCTGTGTTGTCCGTTTTAGATCTCCAGAATGCTGGCAGCTAAAGCCGCTCTGGCTACTCGCTATGATGCCCTGGGAGAGGACACAAATGCAGAAATGGGAATAGAGAACCGTGCCAAGCTGGAGGCCAGGCTTCGCCAGCTGGAGGAGAGAGGAGTAAGTATAACTGGAACGATCACCTTTAAACACCTGCTAGACTCAATTGTGGCACATGTGTTACAACACTGTCTTTCTAAGAATTTGTTCAATCATAGTTCTATGCATACTGGCCCTGAACAGTTTTCTCCTCCTTCATTCTTGCTGTATTGGTTACATAGGTTAATGTTTTTGTATCCAATTCTGCTCTGGGCTTTCTCTGCCGGTCATCTGATCATTTCTCCATTTGTTCTCAGATCCGAAGAATCAGTGGAACAGGCAAAGCAATGGCAAAGGCAGACAAATACCAGCACAAGAGGTGAATCGTTATGAACTTCTCTTTTCTAAAGATCTTATATTTCCAAATGTAAAAATCAAAAGTGTTAAATACCTGTTTTATCCACAGTGAAGTGAGAATTTACGATCCATCTGGCGATTCTACTATTCCTTCAACTTCAAAGAAGAGGAAGTTTGAGGAGATGGAGGAGGAGGCTGCTGATGAGCCTGAAACACCAGTGGTCAAATCCAAAAAGCCCAAAAAGGAAGTCTTAACAGAAGGTGGGTGGACTGGGAACTAACAACATCTTGTCGCAGTGTACATAATAGTTTTTAAATCCTCAAAGTTATTTATCTGCATGTTTTGTAGGAGAAGAAGCAGTAGAGGAGGCTCCCAAGAAAAAGAAGAAGAAAAAGAAGGACAAGGCTGAGGCTGAGGCCGAGGAACCGAAAGAGGAGGAAGAGGAGGTAGCAGTAACAGAGGTAGGAATTTGTGTCCTAAACTCGATCCCGAAGTGTAAAGAATGATTCATAAGAGATTCGACAAGTTCTCCAGCATTGTTCTTTGCTGTTGTGATCAATTTTGTTCTCTCTGCAGTCAACAGAAAAGAAGAAGAAGAAGAAGAAGAAGAAAAAGATCGAGGCGGAGGAGGAGGATAACTGAAAGAATAGAGTATATATTTTCTGTATTATGTTTTAAGTCATTTTAGTTTTGTGTCACATTTTTATATCTAGTTCCTGGACATCAAAAAAGATTTCATGTCAAAGAACAAATTCATTGGTTCTCCTGTTTTGACTATGAGTAATTTGTGGTTTGAAATCCCACTGATTGAAAATGTTTGTGAAAAATGCTTATTTTATTTTTTTTAAGACATTTCACAAGGTTGTAATCAACTACCATGATTTTTATTTGGGAACACATCTGTATCAGACATGCATGACATGAACGAATGGGTCGATAAGGAAAATTTCTCCTGTCTTTTTTTTTCTGAGACAACACTCATCCTGGTAAAATAAATATTCTTTGGTTTAATGTGGTTTTGCAGTGTTCACTGTATTGGTATGTACAAGACACTAGTATTCTGATATATGCATTTATTCAATTCAATACTCAACCTTCAGTGGGTGATGAGTTTAATCTGTATTGGGGTTTTTATGATTTTGAAATGCACTAATTACCTTAGCCATCGAGAGTTGGAGGATGTTATGTGATCACCCATGTTTGTTTGTCTGCAAGATATCTCAAAGTTGTCAGCAGATTTTGATAAACTTTAGGGCCGTAGGTAAAGGAAGAGTTGATTAAATTTTGAGGAAGACTGCATTTTTCAATTTCATCAACATGGCCAAATAGGGCTTTTATTTTAACATTGTGCAAATTGAATGAATAATGATGGGCTGATCAAAATTAGAAGACCCAAGTATTGATGACTCATGTTTCACCACTATGTGCAATTAGAGCCAGATCATAGCCTGGAAACTAGTTTTTGATTCTTTGGGTTTCATTGGCGGAGGAATGCCCTCCAGTACTGCTTTTACCACTTGTGTTCATAGTGGCGGTTGTTAAGCAAAAGTTATATAGTCTATACATTGTCATTGTTCTAAACTGTAATCGTGACAATTGAAAAGGGCCCAATTAAATATTTTTGTAGTTATTCATGTATTTTGTATTTATTTCTACATTTATTTATATATTTCTGCTTTTCCACATTTTAAAATCCCTATATTAATTATGATGGCGGACCCAACCTCAGTCTAAACTAGGATTGGTTAAAGAGGTGGAATAATTACACACATACATACACACACACACACATAAATACATAGTGTCTGGTGGTAATTGCCAAAAGAAAGAAATACCACTGATGATATTTTGTTCCTCCAAATTCCTCATTTTAGCCACTCCCACATTTCCTTAAGGATTTGGCTGATTCGTATTTAAATAGTTCCCAAATTTAAACAAAATTAATTCTCTATTTTTGCTTTGTTAAAGAAATTAGTTAGCAGCTACTCAATTTTTATTTTGACTTCCTCATGTTTAAGATGAGAGTTCAGAGCATTACCGTTATCTGGATAGGATTCTGGTTCAAGGCTTTTACTCTTTTACGTCCTTTTTTTCTCGACTCGACATCATGTTGCTTACAATCTTCAGTGAAACGAATCTAGTTGTCCCAAAAGTTGTTTAAACAAGGAATCTTACCTATTTTTCACCATTCAAAAACTTTTTTGTCCAGAACTCAGCGTTTTCCACCCTACTCGGTAGCCATCTTGGCGCCTCTCCCGGATGTTTACGTCCTTACCTTAAAGCAACCCGGGCGTAAAAACTGCTCCGTTGGCAAAGGTTCCACCTGGACACTGCTTTGCTCTTCGGTCCCTTTCTTTTGTATACATTAAGCAAAAAAGTTATACAACTATTACAGTCAATATAATATAAATTATAATTATGAAGAGTATTTAAAAAATATAGATAGCTAGGGGAATAAAATACATTTACACTGCAGCATAATAGCAGTATACACCATTCCTTTTCCTTCCTGAAAGATCCATTTTCTGCTTTAGGGTTTTAAGAACAACTTAAGAGTTGATGACTTTCTTGATCCTTTGGGGAAGGATTTGTTAAGAATTAATAACAAATCTCCTGATTTATAAATTCAAATCCCAATTCCAATTAAATGTTTTCTCCAAAGCAGCGTGAACAATAAATAGAACTTCCGTTCACATTACATTGGGTAGGCAGGATAGCTTAGTAGGATAAGCAAGAGGGTTTAGATGGGTAGTTGTTGTTCACATGTATCGTAATAGTGCGCACTATGTAGCAGTCTTGCTGGATCAAACCGAGTTGAATGACTTCTTCCTGCATTGAGGCATTACTGGAGGAGCACAGATTCACATAATCGATGGCTACATCTGTGCTCTGCTGAAGTGCCTTATTTTCATACCACATGGCATGACTGTCTACAGGAAAGTCAGATATGTTATGAAGGGATAGATCAACTATTGAGATATAGATTTAGTAGATTTTTTTTTTAATTCTTACGGTCTTGTAAGAGAAATAAACATAAAAATGTCACAATTACAGGCGAGGTTCTTCACGGAAAACAAAAGGTGAGCTCTTATTCCCTTCAAGAAAAATAAGGGGGGGACAAGGACAGGGATGGCTAGCGGGCTGGCTAACTAGCACTAACTTACATTAAATAGAACAACTCTGCTTTTTATTCTTGCATGTGTGCTTTACATTTTGGCATAGCCTTTAATGAATCCATCCAGCAAATCGTAGCGAATGTTTTTAGCTTGTAGTCAGCTAATGCTAAATAATCACAAGATATGATGGACTACTTTCCTCATACTTCCAGTTATGGTATTATCCGGTTACTAATATGAGAAATTAATCAATGCAATTAAACATTAAATGTACATGTATGTAAACTATGGCACAAACGTAAGACATGTCTTTATTTTTTTTTAGGTACGTTGTAGATGATGTCCCGTTCTCCATCCCTGCTGGAGCTGAAGTGCAGGACCTCAGCAATGTCATTAACAAACTACTGGAGGCTAAAAATGGTAAAAAAGCATTTTATTTTCAGCCTTAACAAATACACTGAACTATTTCTGGCACACAGTCAGAAATCAAATCTGTGACATGACTACCTGATGAGAAAATAATGATTTCAAGGATTAGTGTCATAATCTTCTACATAAGGTTCTACGTCCGAATTGTCTTTTCTTTTTTTTTTATTCTGTTCTTAAACTATATCAAAATAAAATGCTTGTAATATTTTGAATGTGTGTGTTTCTTTGTTGCTACAGCATCTCACAGCAAAGTGGAGTTCGACTTCCTGGTCAGGGGTCAGTTCCTGCGAACGTCACTGTCATCTCACATGGAAACCGAAGGCATATCAACCGTACGACCAGCCTCCTGCGTTCACATCATTTGCCAATGATACATAATAATTGGCTACGCATAAGTTGGCATTCATGCATGAGTGTGTCTGTGTTTCAGGAAGAAGTGGTGGAGATAGAGTACGTGGAGCGGATCACAGCCCCAGAGCCTGAGGAGTGTATGATGCACGATGATTGGATTAGCTCCATAGATGCAGATGCTGAATGGTAAGATGAGGAAAGACCAGACTATAAACTGGTAACTGAGTGTATCTACAAGAGGTGAACCTAAAAATCTAAATGATCATTCACAGGCAAATAATGCATTATGCAGAAAAACAAAGTGTATAGAAACAAACACTGACATCAAGTCTTTTCTTCGTGGTCGAGTTTCTTGCATGCTTCTTGTCTGTTTCATCTTCTTACGTGTTGTACGTCTCGTCTCGTTTCGTCTGTTGTGTGTGATATGCACCGATGGACAGTTTTCACACTTTATGTTATTATTTTTACAGGATCCTAACAGGGTCATATGACAAGACAGCCAGGATCTGGTCGGTGGAGGGGAAGTTGGTCATGACGGTGGCCGGACATACAGATGTGGTCAAAGATGTAGCCTGGGTCAAAAGAGGTGAGCAGCACAGAATTGCAGCCATCCACTCTGCCAGTTACAACGAAAACCCTTCTTAAACATCTGTCTGGTTATTTCTGTGCAGACGGCCTGACGTCTCTGCTTCTGACGGCATCTCTGGACCAAACCGTGCTGCTGTGGGAGTGGAACTCTGAGAGGAACAAGGTGAAAGCGAGACACTGCTGTCGGGGACACACGGGGAGCGTCGACACCGTTTCCACAGACCCCACTGGCTCAAAGGTAAAGTAGGATGCATAGTTGTTAAGAAGCATAAGAAATTATTAGAATGTAGGAAAAAGACGGACTAATTTAAGGGCTTCCATGGATCCTATTTGTCGGTCAAAGTATTTGTGTCGCTCCCACACAGTTCTGCAGTGGCTCCTGGGACAAACTGTTGAAGATTTGGTCAGCAGGTAGGCTCACAAAATGATTGATTTCATCTAAAGCATTACTGAAAGGAAAGCAAAACTCTACCAAGCTAAAACCTTTTTCCTGTGCCGCCAGTGCCCACGGATGAGGCAGACGAAGAAGAAGAATCAGCTGACCGACCGAGAAAGAAACAGAAGACTCAACAGCTGGGCCTCACCAGGGTGAGTTGTCTGTGTGGCCTGATTTATAGCAAACCTGATGTAAGAACCAAAGTGAAATGTCAGCTTCTGATGTTCTCACACTGACGCAGACTCCCGTGATGACGTTATCTGGACACAACGAGGCAGTGTCCTCTGTACTGTGGTGCGACAGTGAGGAAATTTGCAGTGCATCATGGGACCACACCATCCGCATGTGGGACGTGGAGACGGGAGGAATGAAGACTACACTGGTGAGACTTTGCAGAGTTTGAAGTGGGTCAAAAATTTAACTGGTAACAATTAAATTGTCTCCTCCTCCATATTTAATAGATGGTTATTTTTGTCAGAGATTACAGAAAATGTCACACACCAAGTGAGTTTCATGGCAGCATCCACAAAGCTTAATTTAAAAAGATTTATTTTGTCACACAGTTGCCTTTCTTGAAAAACGCCCATTCAAATTCAAACAACAGGGAAAATATTGCAGAATTAGTAAAACTGTTTGAAACCTAGAAACATAATATGCATATTATAACATATAAACTGTTTTTTTCTTTCGACAGACTGGCAGCAAAGTGTTTAACAGTATTTCCTACTCACCTCTGTGTCGACGGCTGGCCTCAGGCAGCACTGACAGACACATTAGACTCTGGGACCCTCGCACCAAAGGTACCACTGTGCTCTCCACACCACAGACGTCTCAGCGCCTGTGTCGTCTTTTGTCTACAGTCAAAGCTGTGTTAGTGGCAGCGTTTTAATTACACTCTTGCTCTCCCTCTTCTCCCTAAACGCCTCCTCTCCTCTCCAGACGGGTCGCTGGTGCTGCTGTCCCTGACCTCCCACACTGGCTGGGTCACCTCTGTGAAGTGGGCGCCGTCACATGAGCACCAGCTGGTCTCCGGTTCCCTTGACAACATTGTCAAACTGTGGGACACCAGAAGGTCTGTGATGCACGTAGTTCAGTGTATACTTTGTAGATGCAGTCAGAACGCAGTGGCATATTTCTATTGAGACTCAAAATGATCTATAGTTATGTTACTGTCTGCAAATCACAATCCAACAACATATTTGGTAGTTCTGACTTTTTAATGGGATTTGTTGACAATTGCGTTTGTCCAACTTTACTTTGCACGGATTAAATCCCAGTTCCTCCTCGCAGTCTTCACTCCATCATGACAAATTAATTTTCAGCAGCTAATGAGAGCCTAAGCTGGGTCTTTATCAATGCTTTTACAGGGTGAAATGTCACTCATTCAGAAATGCAGAGCAGGAAATCCTGCTCTTTCCGCATATGTGAGAGTAAAGAGCTTTTTGCCAGTGATGATTCTGTCTGTAACAAGCTTCCTGTCTTTGTCAGAGTACTACATGCGCCAATTTAGCCATTCTTCAGCCCACACCCACTGCAACCCAGCACTGTGTAATGTTGGTATATGTTGTTGTCATAAACCTCTTTGTCAAACACATTTAGTGAATCAAGTTCAAATGTTAAAGTCACTCTCATTTGTCACAGCTGCAAGGCTCCCCTTTATGACCTGGCGGCCCACGAGGATAAGGTGTTTTGTGTGGACTGGACAGAAAGTGGGGTAAGGCTGTTTTCCACAAAAATAAAATCCAAAGCAAAGAATATCCAGAGCTTATTTCAATTCTGCACATTTCATACATTAAATCAATGTTCAACCTGCTCTCTCTTTAATCTGCTTCTATTTCAGCTAATGTTGAGTGGAGGTGCAGATAACAAGCTGTACACCTACAGATACTCAGCCTGTGAGACAGACGCGGGGGCGTAGGCTCCACAGCCAGCCTGGACTGCAGAGATCCACCTCACCCATCACCACAGACACATTCTGAATAGACATGCATATAAACACAATATCAGTGTTATGACAGGCAGACAGAAGCCACAGTTGATTTGAATTTTGTACAATACAAAACATTGCTTGCTATGTTTGTTGCTGTCCTCATTAGTTTTACCTTCCCTCTGTTTTTAAGACATATTTTCCTAAGGGTTGTCTATGTTTTTTCTGCAGTCTTAAGAAAATTATAAATTAATTTAGTCTCCTACAAAGTGTCTTGTAATCAATGTTTCATTCATTAATGCACGTGACATTTTGGTGGTGCCTCTAAGCTGATGAAAATGACCAGAAAAGGTTCACCATACATGTATAGGCTTTTATTGCCTGTTTTTCCTTTACCTCAGGTTAGCTAATCAGACTTCCTCTTGACTTGGCTTGTAAAACCTGTTGCCTCGCACTTTTTCCTCCTCAGACTGGTTTAACTAGTGAGTGATGAAAATGAGCTGTCACTTAAGACTTTTTTCAAACTGTCCTGCAATTTCAAAGTGGGAGTAAGCAGTAATAAGTACTTAAGCAGAGAAGAAATAAAAAGGAACAAAAAAACAATGATGCTAATAATGATAATACTAATAAGAGTAAAAAATATATACATAACAGACATACATAGAATATGCCACTCAGAAATAGTAGGGGCCTTAGCAGACTTCCATATAAGTAAAAGTCGGCGTCTGGGTAATAGAAAAGTGAAAGCAATCAAATCAGACTGTTAAGATTACTTTCTGCCATGGGAAAAAAGTTGTCTCCCATTGGTTCTTCCAAAATATAATGTCCTCTTCACATGAATGAGTCTTACAGGAATATTCAGTGTGCTTCCAGACCTTTACAAAACAAATAAGTTGCCTTGCGCATTACAATGTCCTTGTATTCAAATTAGTATTTGCACTAATGCGCGCGCACAGCGTAGCGGTGAGGCCGCGCACATAGGAAATGACGTACATATAAAGTGACGTTTAAATGGGGCGGGGTTGGACATCCAGGCCGAATACACATCCTTCTTAGTCCATGACGGCTATCAGGATAAGACGCTAGCCGAGCTGCGCTGCATGGATGTCCGGACTGTTGGGCCAAATCGAAGGCAAGGTAAACGTATATTCACCTTTTTTTTTTTTTTTACTAAACATCGAACTATAATACAAACCCTGGACTCACTAGTTAAATCTCAACAAGGTATTTATCGTCTATCCTCAACTCTACCTGTTAGCTAAACTGCTGCTAGCACACAAGCTCCTTTTCTGACATTTTCTCCCCTACATTTGCTTCTTCTTTTACATGTTATGATTTTTTTTATTATTATTGATGAATGTCGCGATGATGTTTGGGTTTTGCGCTTTCTTTCCGCGTCTTGAAGGCAGCATTTGTTGCAACTGAACACCTGCTCGACTGCCAGCTGGCTGGCTGTCAAATCTCTCGACTCAAAGAACAGTAATCACATTAGCTAGCCTCGTTAGCTTGCAGCAACGATGAGTTTTGATCTCTTGCTTCGTACGTGTCCCAGCAAAGTCCAGCAGGAAAACCAGCAGCAGTTCATTTTTATTTCCTGTTGGTAAATTCATTTTGTCACGAAGACAGTGTTTGACATTCTCACTTAATTAGACAGACTTAATTAAACAAACACTGTAATAATAATGCTTTCTGTATGAATATGGAAAGATTCATCAGTCACTGTTTTACTTGTTTTTTTGACAGCCTCATGCTTTTATACATTTCTTCCTATGTTTAAACATCATCTTTGTATATTTTTTTGTGCTCAGAACAGAAAGAAGCTGACATCCAGTGATGGACGGGTATGTGTAAAACACACAACAAAAGTCACATCAGTGTATAGGCTTGTGTCACTGACTGATCTCTTGGACGCAGGTTTTCAGCGGACATGCTGAGCGGCGGCCGGGCTCTGCTCGGTGAGGACAGCTCGGTGATGGCTCGCATGCAGAAGAAGTTCTGGAAGACCAAGCAGGTCCTCATCAAAGCCACGGGCAAGAAGGAGGACGAGTGTGTGGTTTCCTCAGACGCTGACGTGGATGCCAAGCTCGAGGTAGGAGAGGAAACACGAGCTCTGCTTTCACATTATCCCACCAGTGCTTGATACTAAACCTGTTGTTGTCCATTCTACGATGGAAAATTAGTCACAGTTTAAATCTGAGGGGTTGTGAGGTGATTAATCACTTTTTGGGCTTTTGTTCGTAAAATATTGGATAATTAGAGTTTGCAGAGATCCTTTCTTGTGGTCTAATTATAAGATGAGATGTTACGCACAGCACATCGCAGCTGTGGAAATTATGTCAACAGTTTGTTCCTCTCGGCCATTTCTCGCTGATGCAGCGAATGAGAGTGGACAGGTTGGATCTGGTGACTCCTGGCTGGCATTTACTTGCGACAGGCTGTCTGACTGTCTGGTCCGGTGATGTGGGGATGTAGTAGAGTTTCACCGAGCTGCTGGAGCGACTGACTATGAGGCTTTTGTCTGCGCTGGGTCATGATCAGGCCTCTTTTGTCCTCCTGCTCTCCTTGTGCCTCCATTCAGGCGTAAAAGTCAGAAAAACTCTTAAAGCTAATCTGATTTTGCTTTGTGACCAACGAGCTACTTGTCACATCAGATTCTCTCCAGTTTGGCTAAATATGTTTGAAAGCTGACATTTTTGGAGCATTTTACAGCATCAGAACAATTTCCCCCACTTTAAAGTCAACCTATCCATTTTGAATAATCATTTATTACATCCTTCTCTTTCATCAGCATACTTTGTCTTTGCTAGATGGGGGAAATATTTCCATTTGCTTCTGTTCCCCCCCCCAATGCCATATTACTGCGACTCAGACGGCATATATAAACACGATCTTGATGAATCGACCTGCATTGTAACTGGGACATGTCCACAGCTTGAGATCTGAGGTGTCTGGCCACAGCTGAGATACACAGACTGAAGGTAGCGGCTGTTTATTCAATAGTTAATCAGTAACTACACGTGTTCCAGTCACCTCCGTCCTCTGCTATGTTTAAAGTCTTCCTGAGTGCAGTTATTTTAAACCTGTGCTTAAAATGATGATGAGTTAGAAAAAGAAAAAAAACTGGGCTCACCAAACCTCTGTAGCCTGATCCTCGTCTCTGCTGCAGCCTGGCAGCTCCGGACTAGATTAGCTGCAGCTAGCATAACACACCAGGGATGGGTTGCATTCTGTGTCTGCAGCGTTTGGAATCGGGTTTAGAGAACAGAGCCATCGTCAATGTCATTAGCAGTGCCTGCATGTTTTCTACTATGGTATGTCAAAATATGTGCCCTCCTAGTATACTTTTAGGCCTGCTTCTTAAATATGAAACATCATCACGGCTTTTGCAGAGAAAAACCAGTCATTGTATTTAACCAGAAATGACAGCATTAATGAAAACATGCATGCTATAATGTCTGACGAGTTCCTCCTCACCCTAATGCTGCGCACAGCGGTCTGTAAAAGTCGAGCTGACCCCCTTCATCCCTCGATCTTCCCTTTCTATCAAACGGCGGCGCTCAAATGGCCTCCAAATCTGCGCTGCTATGACACCCACTGTTGTCTACCAGACCAAGAACTACCCAACGGGGAAAAAAAAGCAAGGCACAGAAATATGTTTGTTTACGGACGGAGAGGTTGCAGGGCTGTGGCGCTGAGAGACATGATGATGAGACGTTATCTGAACCCATTTTGGGTGTCAAGTATTGTAATCAGGCCTGTTTTTTTGTTTTTTTTGTCTCGGCAGTTTTTCCGCTCGGTTCAGTCCACGTGCACGGAGCTGCTGAAGTTGATCGAGATGTACCAGCAGAGGATCACACGTGAGTCCCAGTCCGAACTTAGACCTGTTACACGATGCCTCTGACAGGAGGGGGTGTTCATCGGTAAATAGTTCTCACAAACTCTCACTGATTTAGCTTTTCCTCCTTTAAAAATCACTTTACAGAGACTTTCATTGGTCTTGAAAACTAAAGGTGCAGTTATGTTCATGAAAACATAAAAGAAACTCTTTTTTTTACTTCTCTTAAAACAAAGTTGTACCTCTTTGTTGGTTCAGGTATTCAGTAAAAAAAAAAGAAAGAAGCTTTGACAGTTTTGTTGTACAATGTAAACAAAATCTATTCATTTTTATTCATTTTTTTGTTCTGTACGTGGGACTTAAACCTCGAACATCCTTCTCCAGGTTTGTCTCGGGAGGAGAACGAGCTCGGCCTGTTCCTGCGCTTCCAGGCTGAACACGATCGCACGAAGGCTGGCAACATGATGGACGCCACCAGCAGGGCCTTGTGCACCTCTGCCAAGCAGAGGTGAGCAACACAAACGGGATGAATATACAGTGGATCCTAAAAAAAAAAGCATTAATAACTTAATGCATCATTTATCCAAGATGATTTAATGGTATCTTTATATTTTCTTTGAAACAAGTTCCCTCTTATCAGCCCTTCCCAAGCTCTAAGCGATATAGATAAATAGACAAATGATAATAGTTTACAAACTAATACAAATTAATTACTTATACAGGTACAAACATTGTTAAAAAATTTTAAAAGGGTAATAAATGAACACATCCTCCTTTGGCGTCTCTCCTTTCCCGCAGGATGGCTCTGCGCACGCCGCTGCACCGTTTGTACCAGGAAGTGGAGACGTTCAGGCGGCGCGCCATCGCTGACACGCTGCTGACAGTCAGCCGCATGGAGAAGGCCCGCACCGAATACAGAGCGGCTCTGCTCTGGATGAAAGATGTCTCCCAAGAGCTGGACCCAGACACCTACAAACAGCTGGAGAAGTTCCGTAAGGTGGGGAGGACTCGCTTGGTTTGACTCTTCTCGTGACAATCCGAAATGTGTGTGTGTGTGTGGAGGCTTTTCATCGTCTCTCTGTTTGTCAGGTCCAAGCCCAAGTCAGAGGCACGAAGGGCCAGTTTGAGAAGCTGAAGAATGACGTGTGTCAGAAGGTCGACATGCTGGGAGCAAGTCGCTGCAACATGCTTTCCCACTCCCTCTGTACCTACCAGGTATGCCTGTCCTGGCCTCTCAGAGGACGCCACAGCTGTGCACTCCTGTTTGCCCGTTGAAGAAGTTCCTTGATCCGTCTACCTACTTGTCTGTCTCATCTTTTCAGACCACTCTGCTCCACTTCTGGGAGAAGACGGCTCACGCCATGTCAGGAATCCGCGAGGCCTTCCGAGGCCACGTCACGTACCAGTTCACCACACTCAAGGTAGTCGAAGCGCCACCGTGTGAGCGCCCAGTGATTGCGGCGGTCCATTCCGTCAACACGTGCGTTTCATATCCCGTTTCAATCTGTCCTGTAGGAGCTGCGAGACCCGCTGGAGGAAATGACCGACTCCCAGAAACTAGAGGAGAAGGAGGAGAAGCCTCTACAGAGCAACACAGACAGGTGAGAAGAAGAAGACGCCAACTAATCAGACGTAGTATCCTGTCACACCATCTGTCTCCGTGTTGATGCCACCGCTCTCCTCTATCTGCCCTGTCATCTTCTAACGCACTCTTCCATCTCTGCATTTTCGCCTCACTCTCTCCTCAGACATGAGGCCAGTTTCATGCTCATGTTTACTGACAAGCAAGTGTGCGTGTGGCAGGTTTGGCATAGGATGATCAGCAGTGATCAGTGTGGTAGTTCATGGCTTCAGAGTGCTGTGAACCTCAGACTGCAGCTCCATTCAAATGGAGCCTAAAAATAGCAAAGGCACTTTCTCATTCTTTCGCCCTCCCTCATGTCTTCTTCCTCCCTCCTCAGTCTGGTGTCCTTGGATGATGACGAGCCATCGGGAAGTGCCTCTGACGCAGGTGTGTACTTGAAGCTGAAACGGAGTTAAAGTGGATTTGTTTGTTTTTTAACACACACACACACACACCTTTTTTTACTGCTTCACTATCTTTGAATGAAAATCATGATCCTTAAAACCCTGCATGGCAGAAAGGAGAGAGAGACTCTCTCTATCTATTATTAGGTAATAAACATACGACGATGTGGCCTGAGGCAGTTCTGCATGAGTCAGGAGAACAAAGTGACCTTTGTCTAACCCCCCCGTCTTTTGTTGTTTACCTCTGCTGCTCCGTCGAGTTGTCAGAGCTAGCATGACACTAATAGCATTCCCTGAATAAATATAAGCTAATCACTGAAGTGTGTTATTCACAGTGCAGTGAATAACACAGTTGGACTCTCCACTGTTGTATTAATGATTCTTATGCCTCTAAATGTCACTGGGACATCACGCTATATGTGTTTTTAACGTCTAAAATATTGTGTGTGTGTGAGAACCTCCACAGAGTCTGTACTGCGGGGCGTTTTTCTGCCAGCACTTGTGTAAACAGTACAAATGTGTGCATAGCAATTTCTGTTGCAGACTGTGGCCTGATTGCCTGTTGCCTTTATGTACATTTGATCTCACCACACCAAAACATTGCCACCGCCTGTTCCAGCCCTACTTGACCTCGGGGGACTGTCGGCAGGCTTGAGCGACGACCTGATGCTCATGGCCTGTAGCGGGCCACCGCTCCCGTCCCCAGCCGGTGTCCCCCAACAGCCTCAGCTCCTGCCTGCTCTTCAGGGTGGTGACCTCGAGGGGCCCTGGGGCTTTGGAGGCCTCCAGTCTGGCCTCACTCAGCTGCCCGCCACCGGTAAACCGACAGGCCGCCTCGTGTTTTCTTCAATCTGTGATTTCTAACCTCAAGCTGCCTCGCGGTTTCTCACCTGATTGTGGACTTCAACTCTGCTTCCTTTTGCACTTTGGATCTGGATTCTGCCTGGTTGCTGTTATCTGTCTATTTTCTCTTTTAGACAACACAAATATCACTTCTGAGACTCCTCTTTGATATTCGGGCCTTCATTTGCTCGCATTCACAGTTATGATAGGTATTAATTCCATGTTGCCATCAAATATCATCATATTAACTGGAAAGAGGAAAAAGCCTTTATTGTCCTCTTGTATGTTTAACACTTCTGAGTGTTCTTCTTTCCAGCCGAGTGAGTTTAATTAGAACAGACAGGTTGAACTGGCATCTGTGTTTTGAGATGCGCAGAGAAAGAAAGCTCCACAGAGAAAGCTGTTTTTTTTTTCTTCTTCAGGTGGAACTAATAACATCAACGATGACTCAGCTCCTGCAATTACTGAAGTGCTTTGCAGCTGTTCATGTCATTAGTTGCACCTGTGCCTCACAAGCCTGCTGTGGGAACGGTTCATTTAACCGAAATGTCACGGCACGTTTTCCACAGGTCTGGAGGCTGAGAGCTTTTCATTCACATTAAAGATCCTTCGTCTCGACCACGTCCTCTGTGGTCCTCCTTTCTAACCTGTTCTTGTTGTTAAGTGTCTCTGTCTCTGCAACTAACACATCTGGCCTATTCAGAATCAGCTGTGAGGTATTTGCCTCTAATCTAACGCCCTTCCTCTCCTCTCCTCTCCTCTCCTCTCAGGGGGCTCACCACACCCTGCCAGGACAGGGCTAAGACCAGAGGAGGAGGATGGCGAACGGAGCGACATGGCTTTCCTCAAAGACCTCCTCAGCCCAGGCCCGGGGACAAGCGACGAGTTCAGCCGAGAGTGGCAAGATGCTTTTGGGCTGTTTGACCCTCCCAGCGTCCCTCCGTCGAGCACGGGAACAGCGAGTAGCGTTCCGGTGGCGTGCCCGCCCTCAAACCCGCCCAGCCCAACAGGCTTCCTGCCCTCCCAGCTGCTGGATCACAGTCTGAGCTCCACAGGTCAGCCACAGCGCACTCTGCTGGAAGGATGAGCTCACTGCAGCACGCTTACTGTGATGACAAAGATTAGGGTCTTCAATGCTGCCTCTGCTTTGTCTTCTAGGCTGGGCAACCCCACCCATGTTCCAGGCTCAGCCTCTGCAGCTTCCCTCTGCCCAGAACCAATCGGCTCAGCCGGCTCCAAGCTCGGCAGCTAACGGTAAGCTCTTCTTGTCAATCGGCGTTCTTGTCTGCACCGCGTTGTCAGCATCTTCAAACCCTAACCCGCCTTCTACTTGATGTGTCTGTATGTGTGCAGCAGCTCCAGCTGGGTCCAAAGACATGTCTGCTTGGTTCAACCTGTTCGCAGACCTGGACCCTCTCTCCAACCCAGATGCCATTGGACGCTCTGAGGACGAGCTCCTCAACGCTTAAAACTCTCTCTCTCGGTGTGTGTGTGTGTGTGTGTGTGTGTGTGTGTGTGTGTGTGTGTGTGTGTGTGTGTGTGTGTGTGTGTGTGTGTGTGTGTGTGTGTGTGTGTGTGTGTGTGTGTGTGTGTGTGTGTGTGTGTGTGTGTGTGTGTGTGTGTGTGTGTGTGTGTGTGTGTGTGTGTGTGTGTGTGTGTGTGTGTGTGTGTGTGTGTCATTTTTTGACATTCTCATGTCAAAAAAAGCCATGAACATAGATTAACGGTGAAAAACACAGACGTGGATTTAAACACACACGTACGCTCCTGCGTCCGTCAGCAGCAGAGACGTGTGCTGCACAAATCTACACAAGCAAAAACACTGAATTATTTTCCTCTACTATACAAAAAGGGAAACTCTGTCATTTGATAAAGGCTCTCATCGGCGGCTTAATGCCGCTCTCTGCAGCGCCGCACATGACTGTTAACACTACACATGAAGAAAGTTTTGACTTCCAGGATTCTTTTGGGCCGTTTTTGTCGTTTTCTGGCAATTTATGTTTGTGTTGTTTGGGCGCAAGGGACCCAGGATGTATGAAAAACAAATATATATATATATATATATATATATTTATGTACTGCTTAGCATAGTTTCTACATGATGGCACATGATTGTCACATATGAATGAAGAGCGCAGTGCCTGTATATAGGATGTAGTGTATGTTCGAGATAAGAAGGGACCCTGAACCTGTCACTGAGCCTTTATTTGCACACACAATGGCAGCAGCAATCGAAGCTACAACCAGGGGTCTGTAACATGAAACGAGATTAGTGGGCTATAGAGCTGTTGAGGGACTTAACTCAGGTTTTCTAGTATCACAATGCTGACTCTTTTGAACCTGAATGCATCATTATAACGGGGCCCACTAGAGAGCAGACCTCTGGACAAAAAGGTCATCTTTCCTACAGAACCCTGATGTAGATTTGCCTCCTCTACAAATGTTTTTTGTTTCCCTGCAGCTCAGGATGCCATGACGTTGATTTATTGTTTTGTTTTTTAGATCAGATGATAATTGTAATTAAAACGTGCGAAGGTAAAAAAAAAATGACGGCCGTATGCAAAGCAGCTCTTTGAGGTTGGACTAATGCAAAAATACTAACATGCCGATATTGGAAGTGTTCAAATTTAGACCTGATGATGGCGCTCAAGGAATGACATGAATGTCATGACACCATCCGACAGTCATTGAGAGATTTCAGATGTCTGTGTGAAGCTGGAGGAGCAGCCGACTGACCTGCATATTCAGTCAGATTGACCCCAGTAGACTCAGACTGTCAGTACTTTTCCTCTTTGGATTGACATAAGGGTTTGTTTACCGTGTGGTAAAAAAAAAAAACACTAAAAAATGTCACTATGCAAAGGAAACGCACCCTGAGTTGAACATGTTTTGTGATACAGACCCCTGCACAAACTGGATCTTTAAGACTCCCCCAGTTCAAGGTAAATAATGTGATTCTTTATTGATGGAACAAAGATCCAGATCCTCCGAGCTGAATGACGAAAGGATGCGTTTGAAATCATCTCCAGCCCCATCTGTCGCTTAGGTTTCACAATCAAGTCCAACACCAAGAAGAAGAAATGAAAAAAAAAAAAAGGCGTGAAGGTCGAAACAATTGTTTGTAGTCATTTTATCTCAAAGGGATTTTTAAAGTAGGACCATTTGATTATTTTTCGGGGGTGTCGGGTTATTTAAGTCCTATTGAAATGTATTTATTTTCACATTATATGCCTATTTGCAAAATCAGATGTTTCTGCTGTGTAGTTGTACTCTGAAAAACTTTTTAAAAAAGTAGTGTGTATTCTGAGCTGTGTGTGTCGCGTCTTTGAGAATTCCCAGATGGATTCTGGAAGTATTTTATTGTTTAATGGAAAAAAAAAAGAATCAACACTGGACAACTGTTACCATGTAATGCATTTCTGATTTCTGCGACGGACTGACGTTTCTGAATGTTCACCAAAGGGTTGCAAAATGAAGATGCAGAGATGCTGCGATGTGAGTACGGCGTCCACATGCACCACCTGCAACCAGATCCTTGGATGTGATGGATGTGTGCCTGTGTAAATCACACTCAGTGGAGAAAAACACTTTTATACAAGCTGCACAACTGCATCATTTAGTTTTTCTCTTTTTTTTTTTTTTATGTGATGCTTGTACCTTTAGGGGGAAAATCAGGAGGGAAATGATTTTGTGCGATGGTCAAAAGGGAAACTTGTGTATGAATGTTACATATATACTGTTTACTCTTGATTTTTAAAAAAAAAATAAGGATGTATTCCAGTCAATCACAAATGCTTTATTTAATTCAACTATGCCTTTTTATTTCACTCGAGGGGTTTCACAGATGAAAACTTGGCAGTTCTGTTTCCAATAAACTGGACAAGCAAAACAAAAGAATCAGTGTTGAGCCTCGTTATTCCTGCTGTCGGACAAAGTCGTCACATGTATGAATCCTCTTTCGAACCACGTGTTTTTGTTGTAAACAAGATGCCTAAAAATGATCACACGTGTCACTGTAGGTGTGATTGTTTTTCAGCAAGTGGAAACCTCATTTTGGAACAGAACTCTTCGTTTCCTCGGTGATTTAACTTCCTGGAAAAGCCATGCCCAATCAGATCACTGGATTACTGACATCCACACGCCTCAATACTTCTACTCTGCTACAGATTTACATCTTTTCCGTGGAGTGAGGCTGCACACTGTAGATGGCAGCTCTTTGCTCTCTTTGATAGTAGTTTTGTCTTTTCTTGTTTCCTGTTCGCTACAACCTGAGATGGACGATGTAATCTACTGATTAAAATTCTCTGCAGACCCAGTTACACTCCTGATAAATAAATACATTAATATTCACAATAATGAGACGTGTAATAATTCACAGTACTCAGCGGAGAAAAAGCAGGAGGAGGGGGAGGGGGGTTATATGGTACTCATTCAGATACATATCTTTGTCAGCCGGTAATACAAACACTGTGTGCCTCTATATTTACATATCCAGTACATTCCTATCCCACTGGAGCAGGCACAGTCAAGTAGTAATGACATATACAGGAAGATGGGCGGGGCATAAAGAGGCTGCTAACCAACACGCTACGCTGAGAGCGATCTGTCAATCAAATGGTGTGTGTATGGAAAATACATTCACGCCTAAATCGATTCAAAATAGTTCTGGGAATTTAAGTATTCCGTATTTTCCTCTGCATTTTAAAAACGGCAAAACCCCTCTGGTTACTTTACAAGAAGATGCTGGTTTGAAGTGGGCGGGCCCACCAGGTCGAATCGACCTCTGATGACAGCGTCTGACCAGACCACGCCCCCACGGGATGTTTCTTTTGAGTCATAACCTGCGATGATTTATTATGTTGATCCCTAAGGTGCAGTGGGAGCAAGCTGTAAACGTCACCAGTCAAGTTTCCATCTACAGATTTTAACCGGATTTTCCGGAAAAAATCGGCGTGTTTTGATGCACTGTGAATATTTAGTTGTTTTCGTGGAAACAAAGTTGATGGGAGGACGTGAGCGGTGAAGTTGTGGGCTGTAAAACCAAAACAATGAGCTGAGAGAAGCTAAAATGCTTAGTAGCGTTGAAAGTTTCTTCTTTACAAATGTTCCAGTGATTTATCGTTTGTATAAAATATTGATCAGTGCAGCCACCCTCACGATCAGCAGTGTATTTTGGGTTCACCAAACCTCTCCATGCTCCCAAGGCGAGCCAGAAGGGAGTCTGTCCTGTGAGGAACGAGACCCCCCCCCTTCTGGACTCATTTCACAACAACACTGAGCGGGACAGAAGGAAATCGGCACGAGAGTGACAGTGAGGGAAAGAACGGAGACAAGAGAGCTGGAAAAAAAAAAAAAGAAAAGAAAGAAGAAGAGGAACAGAAGGGGGGCGGCGGTGACGGTAGAGGGACATTTTTCAACAAAGGCTGGCGCGTGGGAAGGAGGGGCAAGCAGACACAGGTTGAACACGCTGCACACATCATAGCCCTGGCCTGTGTTTCCATAGATACACACCGGTCGGCAGGGGACCAGCTGACTGCTACCAGTTAGTGTGACAAAGGCATCAGCTTGCACCGGTTTACAGTCGGCTGATGAAATGATGGATTTGGTTCACAGGGGATCTAGATGCTTCTTGTTTCTGCTTGTCCCTGCCTCCCTGCGTGCATCTACGGCCATCATAGTGCAAACATCATGCGTGTCGAGCTAGAGACAAACATGATCTGAGTACTACGCTGGTTTAGCGAAACTGAGCGGTCTTAAATATCAGGCACATTTTCAACTTCTCCTTGTCACGACCGTTCAAGTTTTGCTACGATATATCTGGCAGCACCACAATTAGCCCCCGTGGTGTAACTCTTGGCCGCCACGTAAACCAGCGGCCTTTTTTTTTTTTTTTTTCTTTTCTTTTTTTTGTAATGGAAGGCATATTTCATATCAAGAGAAATAACTACAGATAGAAAAAGAGATATGTCTGTGGAAAGGCGCCATGGTATAATACGATGAAATAAAAAAGTCTGTCCTTTCGCCCTTTTCCTCCCTAAAAAACAGGAACATAACCAGCACTAAAGATAGAAGAAAGCGATGAAATGTTAGCTGCAAACACCCACACGGGGCTGCAGGACTCTCATGTTGTAGTTGTCTGAGGAGGAGAGGCAGTGGGAAGCGCTTTTTCAACAAGATAAGGACATCAGAGAGCTTAGCTGGCATGCTGAAGGCATTTTTTGAGCAGACGGGTTGTTTTCTAGTGTCCAATGTTTTCTGATTTTGTGGGATAGGGTCTTCTGGGGGGCCTCCAAGGGCCATCAGAAGCTCTCGGGCTCCTCCAGGAGGCAGGGCTGGGTGGACAGAGGCACGAGGGACGGGGACAGGCTTCTGAGGCCCACCCCGGGGCGGAAGCTGAGGTCCGGGGCGGGGAGTAAGGGCTTGAGGATGCTGACGAGGCAGAAGGCAGAGCCGCTGTTGGGGATGAAGTTGACCTTGTTGCGGTCAGGACACAGGAAGGGCGGGATCTCCTGCAGAGGTTTGGGCCTGGAAACACATGCACTTAGTGAGAACAGGCATTCTGGAGATGTATTAACACTGTGTTCAGCATTATTCTCCTTTTTAGCTCTGTTTGTTCAGTCGGGCTGCAGCTAAATGAGCTGAAAGGTTAGTCCAGATTTGAAATAAATAAAGATTCCCTCCACTCACATGGTCTCCTCAAAAACCTTGACCTTCTCGCAGCCCTCTGGAGGCTCTCTCTTGAACATGTAGCTGTTGTTGGGTCTGGGAGAGGCGGCGTATTTAGGCAGCGGGGAGCAGGGGCCCAGCTCTGAGGACAGAAACAAAGGGGAGACTAGAGGTCAAAGGTCAACGCTAGCAACGGATCAGCCTCATAGAGCTTTCGGCACGTGTTTGTGCGTTTTGCTCACCTTTTTCGTCATAGGGGCTGCCTCCACTCATGTCGTTGAGGACGGTGAGGTAGGAGGGCGAGATGGAGTCGGGACGGCTGCTGCAGTTGCTATGGTTACCACTCAGGCCCCCCACCGAGGGAGTCTGCGTGTCGATGCTGCGGGTGCTGCTGCTCCGCTGCGGGGGGACGGGTGGGGGTGCACGGTGCCCATCTGGGACATCCTGTGGCTGTCGTACAAACACACACAAACGAGGTCACAATAACAACACGGCTTAATCCCCGGCTAGTGGTGGTGAGTGAATCCATAAAAAAACTGTTGAATGAAATCCCTGAAACTCACAATGATGACCTCGTCCTTTTCAGGGGTGTCTTGAATGGTGATGCGTTCAATCTCTTGGTTGAGGCCTTCCACGCTGTTGCGAAAACGAGGGGCTGATGACTTGGATATAGGGATGGGTATCAGGATGGTTTTGGGCATAGGTGACTGCAAGACACAAGCACACACACACACACACACACACAAGGCTGCAGTTAATGTAGAGTCTGCACCGGTTACTAATTGTTCCATTTGGCTGCAGTGAGCAGGAAATTGCTGCCAAAACATATTCTTCATTTCTGGGTTCATTGTTCAGCCTGTGCATGAAAAACTACAGCTGCATTTGTAATACCAGCGTCCACAAATCCAAACGAGGTTAGAAAACCGGAGGCTCTAGAAGGGCTTCTTTTGAGTATTTCATCACCGCAGCATCGCACATGGATAGAAAAAGTGCCGTACTTCTGCTCCAGCCTCCTGTGGTAAATTCACAATGGGAAGGAAACGCTTCATCTTTATGTCGCTCCTGGGTTGTGAGTGTATGAATGAGCTTGTCAAAAGGTATTGTGGGGAAAGTTGGATGATAAGTCCGCCTGGCCTTCTTTCTCTTTGTCCCATGAGGAGGCCCTGAAAGCAGGACAGCTGCACTTCCAGCAGACTCTAAAGGGGAGCAGTGGTGCTGCCACTGTCACCAACACAGTGTGTGACAGGAAAGAGTGTGTGTGTGTGTGTGTGTGTGTGTGTGTGTGTGTGTGTGTGTGTGTGTGTGTGTGTGTGTGTGTGTGTGTGTGTGTGTTAAAAACCCCAGTCACATTCCATATTAAGAGGAGACACACACATGCTGCAGCCACATGTGTACATTCAGGGAAACTGAACCTTGCTCCTCTCAGAGATTGGAGCTGTCACTATTGATCACCTGCGATTGGATGATGGTATGGCTGCCATTGAACGGGGACTTGCGCTCTTTATCCCTCCGATGGCGGCTGCTGCGTTTGCTGCGCTGAAGCTGCTGACGCAATTTGGCAATCTGGGGGAGTTTCAGAGACAAGACACGCTGAGAATACAGACACGTCGACGAGAAAACTACCACACGGCGGTCGGAAAAATCAGAATCAGTAGAGACACCGACCTCCTTGAGCTGGTCGGTGCTCCCACAGGAGGCCGAGCGTTTGTGAGAGCCCCTCCTCCTCTCATCTGCCCAGGCCCTGGGGGTCTGACACACACAATGTGTGAATTATGAGACACATTGGGAAGAAAAAGACATGAAAACCAGACGTGGATGAAAGTCCAGCACAGGAAGGGTTTAAGTAATTATATGAGGCCAGTTAAAATACCCTAAAACTCGCTTTCATGTCGTCATTTTGTGTTTAAAACCAACCTGTGTGAATCATGAATGCAACATGCAAATGTATTTATAAATAAAGAGATATTTAATAATGATAATCCAAGTGATTTTTTTCATATATTTTTCTACTTTTTTTTTTTATCCAACACGTCTCATGACTATTCAAATGAAATAGGCTGAGAAGGAAAACTACAACTTCCATCCTCTCCACACAGAACCTGTGAGGAGGGGTTACAAGAACACACTGCTTCATCTTGACGAGTCACATGACGAGAACATGGGAACCACTCCTCTCTGGAGGCTAAATAAGCACTTCAAATGCAATGGCCTGGGGCGATATTCCAACATTTGTTTCACCACTCTGGTTGCTGATGTTTCAGAAAAAATCAAACAAATACTGTTTTAAACGCAGTCTGGTTCAAATTCTACGAGGCAACACAGGACAATGATGCAACCGTCTGCAATCTCTCGCAACCCCTTTGCATTGATTTCCTGTTTCATGAACGCATCCTGCAAGAAGAATTCAGTATGGCTCGTCTGAAGCAAGACAACGTACACGTATAAACAACACACTATCCTACATAGCTTCACTTTACGGATCTTTCTGGACATTTTATTATTACTAATAAGGGGTAATTTTAGAGAGCATGCACAGAGCTGCATGGTCAACAACTATATTTCTCACAAACCACTAGTTGCATGAGGTGTGCCCCAGGGCTCCATTCACGGGCCACTATTATTCCCTTTTTAATTCACCAATTGTCTTCTCGTAATGGAAGCACATAAATTAAAATGCCTTCATATTTAATTTCTGTTTTATAAAATTTTCAGATATTTTGGATTCTTTCCTCTCTCTGCACATAATCTTTTTTTTTATCATTTGTGTAATCAATTTTAACATGTACACATAAACAAAACTCAAACTCATGCATCGCCCACTGAAACATCACCACACACAGACATAACCCCCCCCCCCACAACACTCACCTGCGTCGCTTTGTCCCTCATGTAGGGAACGTGTTGGTGCTGGCTGTCGTCCTGAGGCCAGGGACCCGTCAGGTGAGAGCCAGCGAACGCGCCCTGTGAGGGCCACAGCTGGACGCGATGGCGGGAGACTGAGAGGAGAATGAGGAGCCGAGTGCTCAGAGGGAGAGGAGGGGGGATGCTTGGAGGATGGGGAGGAGAACCGCAGAGAGATGCGGAGGGTTAAGGCCACTGATGCAGTCTGAGGAGGAAAGAGGGAGAGGAGTCTATAGATGAACTCTGTCTGCCTGGAGATGTAAACAAGTTGTTTGTCAACACGCGGTGAACACATCAACAAATCAGCAGACACACAGCTGGCCTGCGGGATAAGCTCACGGCTGTCTTGTTCTGTCCGTCTAGGTTTGTATATGTGTGTATTTGTGTCTATGAGTGTGTGTGTGTGTTCCCAGATTGATTTTAATCTGGCCCATGCTGGGCAGAGCGGATACACCCCCCTCTAAGTCTCACACAGGCCCCTGGTTAATGGCATTAAAACAGCTTAAAGCAGCAGGGGTTGGAGTGAGGGTAGGTGCTGGCTTCTGCCCGACTGACCCTGATTCAGAGCTGCAGCAGCGTGTTCTGCATGGGTCCACTGACACCCGTGCTGGGAATCAGCCAGAATCTAAGTTCTGGCTTTGAATACGTTCTGGCTATATTGTGAGAATTTGCCACTTTGCTGCTTTGAAGATTGAGTTACAAAAATACCTATGTAATGTAATATATATATAAAGTAATGCATTCATTTTTTTATTTTTAGCATGGGTGGTCCCAGTGGGACGGAAACGCTGCTCGGTGCTAATAACAACATCCTGTGCATGCATGTATCCATACAATCACACACCGTCGACTGGCACTGCTGGTCCTGGAGCTAAATTTGGCAGGGGCTTTGACCAGCGCACATCGCTGTTGCTAGGGGAACAGAGCCGAATGATATTCACACACTCGGGCTGGTGTGTTTGTATCAGCAGTCTACGACCAAAATGTTCAGACCTTTTTTTTGTTGTTGTTATGACTGCTGCTTTTCCTGTCTCAGTTCCCACAAATGTGCACTGCAATATCCTGCAGGCTGACAGCAATAGTAACACTAGAAGTAGTAGTAGAAGCAGTAGTGCTAGTATGGAGGCTCAGCCTGCTGCCATATTCCTGCCTCAGAGCAGAGTCAAAGCAAAATGCCACCAACATAATTTCATAAAGCCCGAGCTGATGCATTCAAATTCTCATTTTATCCAACCACTCATTATACTATTTACAATATATCATAGCTCCACCAGGGAGGTTATGTTTCCCTGGTTGGTTGGTTTGTTTATTAGTAGGATTATGCAAAGAATGGCAAAAGGGAAGAGCCAGTGACGCTTTGGAGTGACTCCGGATCAAGGGTCAGATCTCAGATTTATTCTATTCACTTTCTTGAACGTCCTCTACATTGTTGTTGATTTCTCAGGTAAGAATGCATGGATCTTAAAGGAAAAACCAGGCATGGTTAGGGGCTGGTATCTATGAATGTGTGCAAAGTGTCGCAGATTCTAATAAAAACCTGGATCTAACAGATTTAAATGCCTCAGTGGTGGGGTAGTCTCTTTTAAGTTGCCCTACGGTAACAAATAGGGCTGGAAATATGCAAGTACCACCAATGAGTAACTGAGACAGAGGGGATTCAGTGAGGCTTTCACATATCTTAGATTTTGACTGAATTTCAAGAGAAAATTGTACTTTGGCTGTTACTTGATTGATCAATTAATCATTTAAGGTCTAATTTCCACAACTGTTTTTGCAAACTCTCTGCCTTAAGCTCTCGAATCTGTGCATTTTTAATGTAATTATATGTATCGTATACTTTAACCCACTATTTGGGCCTTAAGAATTCTTAACCACACAGTAAATTTAAAATACTACTATAATGAAGGCCATTTTTGTTTACTGGTGGGGGACAAGCGTCCAACCCCTCCCCCCAAAACATCACCACCATCATCAAAACACACTCACTGCTATAGTAGATGTAAATCCAGCTCCATATGACAGAGAAGCACCGTCCAGGCTCATAATGTTGAGGCTAAATGTGTGCGAGAGGAGAAACTCACCTGCAGAAGCGAGAGCTAGGTGTGCTGCATGCAAAGGGGCATGGAGGTCTTCAGCACCCCAGCCCCTGTTGATATTTGCCGCTAGTCGAGGATGCTAAACAGGCAGGGCAGAAGGTCGAGAGCAAAGGCTAGATATATACAAGATGCTAATAGTCTTCGTGGGTGATACAGTGGCTAGGTGTCAAAATGGGCGTTGCTGTATTCACAACCTGCCTCCTCTTCGTCGTCGTCGTGGATGGATGTTTTTCTCTCCCGGCTGATGCGGCACGACGGCTGAAGCAGCTACGAAAACGTTCTCTGGTCGAAGAAAAATGAGAATAAAAGGAGGGAAATGCGTTGTGCGCCTAGTGGAGCTGGTGAGGTGTCGGAAAAAAAATAAAAGAAGGACAGAAAAATACAGAAGGGATAGAAAGAAGAAGGCGGTGATGCTGGGCTAGCCTGAACGCGAGAGGGACCAGCGTGAAGCTAACAGGAATCAACAATTAAACTTCCGGGCTTTATTTTCAAAATAAAATACTGCAGCTTACAGGTGATCCTGATTGCAGGCTGCCCAAGGGCGCCAGATCTCCAAGATCCCAAAATCAACTGTGGATCAACTAGTGATTTAATTGGAAATATGTTATGGAGAATCAAACAACCAATGAGCAATATCAGCTTTTAAAGCCTTAAGGTTGGTTCTGCTATGTGATGCACTTTAAGGTAATGGCGTCATCCATCCATCCATTTACTAGAAGTTATCCACTAAAGGTTCACGGCGCTCTGGAGTCCATCCCTGCTGTCATTGGACAAGAGGCATGGCGTCACAGGGCCAGATTGCCCACACCAATCTAGGCAATTTAGAGTCACCATTTCACCTATATTGCATGTTTTTGGACTGTGGTAAGAACCTGGAGACACAGGGAGAACATGCAAACTCAACATATTAAGGTTCCAGGTGTGGATTCAAACCCAGAACCTTCTTGCTAAGCAGCGCTGGGCTAACCATGTCAACACTGTGCAGTCCCCCTCATCAAGTAATATAACACCTGCAACAAATGCTTCAGGAATGGAGTGCATGGCACATATATTTACAAAAATCATAGAATATCTTTGTTGCCATATAAACATGAGCTCCCTAACTACACGTGATATCTTGCACAAGTATCACAAAAGCTCTATAAAAACTACACCAATACGCTCCATTAGTGACGTTTTACTTTGAATGCCAGCTGAGCCATTTCCGGTGCTTTCCTCACTACCTCTGTAGGGCTTGACGTAACCGAGGGAGCGATCTGACGTAACGTACCAACGCGTGCAGCTCGTGCTGATGCTGCAGTTGCTAGGGCGCGTGGAGCAGACGGCGGAGACTAGTAGCGAGGTAAACAAGCGGAGAGGGAAGGCCTCCCTCGTGCGTCGAGTTGAGCATCTTGCGGTGTGTTTGAGGCGGCTCGTTACATATTCAAAAAAATTTCATTTATTCGTCATTTCATATTTACATCATTTAAAACAAGAATCTAAATGTAGTTGAAGCGAGTATCTCTAACTTCTTTATAAATTGTCCACTACTACTGATATTTTCGTGATTACATCATTTTCAGAATAATATAAGGCCTAACCAACAATTATTTCATACATTTATTGAGAACTTTTTCTTTCATATTGACTTGAAAATGTTTACAGAAACTGTACCGAGCAGACGCATAGCAATGGAATCAAAGGGCATGTCCATTGAATGCAAAACAGAATTCCATAAAAATGATGCAAATATCAATGCAATACACATACATGTTTTTTTTCATACAAATTACAGATTACAAAAACATAAATGAGATCTTTTCATATGCCCTGAAGCAGCGCTGAAAATACAGAATGAGTACAATGACATTTCAGCACGCCTGTACAGCGTTAGGCCCCCGACAATTCTAATGCTTGCTGACATAAAGAAACACAACACGTGCACACTCACACACACACATACTGTATCAGTCATTTGAACATCAAGGGATGGGAAGAGGAGAAGCAGAAATAATATCCAGCGTGCTTCAGAGGAGTTTGGTTTCTTAGAGTAGTGTCTTACTTCCGACATTGTTCAAAGAGCAGATTCTGGTCTTTCAGTCACATACGAACAGCTAAACACACAGTCCACAGTGAGGTCAAGTGATAGTGGTGCAATGATTGTGTCGGCCACTGTAACAGATCCCCCCATAGATTTGATTCAGGAGATAGTAATGTTAAAAGACCCCAGAGTTTGAGCCATTCCTGGTGTAATTGTGCAAGCAGACGAGTTCTATGAAAACCCACTTTTTCAGTCAGCTGGGATTCATTGTTAGTGTATGTTCCCCCAAAAATAGTCCAGAGAAGAAGGAAAGAGAGGATTGTCATCCATTTTCTCCTCTTGAGTCAGGGGGTTAGTGTATGGTGGATTGTTTACAAAACGATTGTGACTATTCGTAAGTGCAACAGAGATTAACATCAAAATAATGACAGGATAAAACAAGGACGAAGTAATGGAAGCGGTAAAAACATCAAAAGCATCTATAAGCTACATCCTATTGCACAATTAAAAATTATGATACAAATAATGGATACATAGTCAAAAAATTGGTATTGCATACAAATCAAGGAAATAAAAAAAAAGTTAAAGTAGTTTGTTCCGTCTTTTAAGACCGTCGATTATTTTACAGAGCTTACCCTCGAACATCGCTTGATACAGCAGAGTACGAGACAGAGAGCGCTGAAAGTGTTGATTGTTTTTCATCGCCTTTTCAGTTTAGAGACCACCTCTCTGGTGGTCGCCACAGACAGGACTTCTAAACACTGATTTCAATTGGTTCAAAGTGCACATAGAGAATAAAGATCCATTTAAAACAGTGCTACGCTCATGTGGATGAAACATGAAACAAACCAATCAAAGGGGATTAATAAAATTCGAAAACAGAAGCGGATGAGAATGCTGCATAGCTGGATTCCATTTAAAGCAATGCCATCATCAGAAAGACACACGGGAGCGAGACAGACCTAATTACTGTACATGATCAGACTCGACTGTTTGTTCACAAGACGCTCCGTAGCTTCCTCTTGCTGATTCAGAGCAGACAGAAACCTCTCTGGTTCATTTTTTTTTTTCCAGTCTTGTCAGAGGGTCTGAGTTCACACATGTGTGTCACTGGGCTCACTGGCCAAGCTCCCCCCCCGCAGGTAGATAGCTGAACTGGACTTGGGCCGGTTCTGACTGTGAGCTTGACTGCGGGACGTCCCGTTGTTGTTGACCTCCGGCCCCCTCGTGTCTGTGGAGATGACCCATGTGGTGGGTCGCCACTTCTTCAAAGAATACGGCGTTTTGACACGCTTCTTGATCTTCTCCCCGGTACCCTCCAAGACTCCGTCCGGCTGCACCAAGCCTTCCCCTGGAAAACAGGGAGGAACACTGATCAGTACCATACAGCACGGTTTTACACGTGAAGCACGATCTTCAAATGGATTTCACGGATCTGTGAAAGGTAAGAAGTTATATATCTAGATGGAAAAAAAGGTCTTTGACTCAATCGTACACCATTGGCTGCTAAAAATACTCACTGGGGCAACCGATGTGGATTAATACACTGTTGAAAATAGTCCCTGACAAATGCACTGTTTCCTCCTGTTTGAGTAACATTTGATGAAAAACTACAATGACCAGCTGTTTTAGGAAATCAATAAGCCTATTTCCAAATTAAACTACAGATTTCTGAACAGTTTTTAAAAGTCTTTTTAGACTCCTTACAACTACTCTTAAGTGAGATGTTATATGTGTAAAATCACCTAGTAAGGTCAGGTCCTGTGTTGTGAAGGACAGGTCCAGGGAGTTGGGTCTTTCAGGCCTGCGGGCTCTGGGCTGCCTGAGCAGGGCCTCCCCTCTCATAGTGACCGGAGCTGCTCCCTGGGGGTCGGTGGTGCCAGATCCCGACACCGAGCTCTCTCCCGACAGCCCCGTGTTTTCCCTACCTCCTACCTCCCCGTTCCCCTCCTCCTCTCCACCATCGCTCTCTCCTCCACTCTCGCCGTCCCCTTGGCCGTGGCCTGTATTAGTGTTGTTGTTGTTGTTAGTGTTGGGTCGGGCTGAGCGAAGAGCGGTAACGCTCGAGGACGAATCTCTCGTCTCGGGCTGCTCTCGCTCGCGGCTCAGAAGTGGCTCATGCTCGTCGGGGCTGGCAGTGATGATGCCGAGGCTCAGGTGGCCATCGTCTGACCTCAAGGCTCCAGGCCCGTTCTGAGTTATGCTAGATCCTCCGAAACCTGTTGCTCCACCTGTAGCCGAAGATGAGATCCCAGTGCTAGCATGCCCATTAAGTGCACCGTTTATGCTACCGTTGACATGCGTGTCTCGCAGGACAGGTGTGTTGTTTGTGCCCGAGGCCCCATGAGCCTCAACAGCTGTGTTTGTGCCTGTTACTGCCCCAATGTTCATCTTTGTTCCCTCCACCTGCCGCAGGTTGGACTTCCCCGAACGTCCAAACTTGAACCTGAGCGAAGATGACGACTCCTTCTTGTTGGGTTTGGTGCGCAGGGGCAAACTGGATGGCCGCTTGGGCAGATTCTGCTGCTTAGGCAGGGGGAAGATGGTGGTGGGCATGGGGGCGGCAGGGTCTGACGTGCCTGAGGCCTCAGTGGCCATCTTGATGAGGGGGTAAAGGAGGCTGGAGCTGCCGGGGCTCAGCGGATCTGGAGAGCAGAACTGTTTCTGTGAGTGCTCCATCAGGTTCTCATCCGAGCTCTCCTTCAGGTTCTTGTCCACCTCTTTCGGGTCAAGCTTGGTGGTTTCAAGGTCTTCCTGGGTGAGATGGAGGCAGACGGGGACTGTGGCAACTCCTACAGATCCCTCAGACTCTGAGATAATTGTGGTGGTTGTAGTGGATGCTGAGGGGCTGCCTCTCAGTCCCATGCTGGTGCTGCTGCCCTCAGGGCTGGGCAGGCGGGCATTGGCTTGCTGCTGGCGCTCCTGATTGATGGAGTTCCTGTTTCTCTCTCCCACTCCTGCCCCAGCTCGACCACTCATAGAGCTAGTGGTGTCAGCCTGCGTGTTCTTGGCCACGCCCTCGTGCTCTTCAATGTAGGTGGAGGGATGGTCTGTGTATGGGCCAGATTTTGGTGTCATACGATTTCTGTCGGGAAACAGCGAGAGGAAGAAAAGGTTAGAGAACATTAGGAACAAGTACTAAAATAGTAGAAGCAGTTCTGTGCGATTGGCTACCTCTCATTGTGCAGGGTGGTGGACATGGGGTTAAGAGTAGGGCTGACAGATTTGGAGCGGTCCCATATGAGGAGCAGCTCTGCCAGTCGTTCCTCAGCACACTGTGCTGTGAGGCGAGCCTCCGCATCCTGATCCCAACAGTCCTCCATCGTCTCTTTTAAAGAGCGAACCGCCTGGAGGAGACGCAGTTTTAATGTTCCATTATATAAACACTGATCACGGCATTTAAAGAGGTATTGGTTGCTATAATTGTTCCTCCTTTCCATTCTGAGATCCCCTCTTAGGGAAAATGTCAATGTTAAGTAGTTAGGCACAAAACTCTGTGTAAAAATGACTTCCATGTTCAGCCAGAGGTAGCACACTTTTTTAGCAGCATGCTTTAGTCAAATCAACATCTTCTAGAGGCATTTTTGTGACAATTTCCACAACGATGGAATTGGTTGCAACACATTAACGTACCAGACTGTTCTCTTTCCAGGCCTCTGGGAATTTGGGCCGCTGCTTCTCCCTGGATACCAGGACCTGCATGTCCTCAAATGTCGGGTGGTTCCCTGCCTCCGCCTGAAAGGCCACCTGGTACTCTGGCACGGACTCTCCTAGAGGTAGGACAGGAAGGGGTTGTGTGTGGTATCTTTCATGTAGAGGAAAAGCTCATTGAAACTTATGAATGTACTTCCTTGCTTTTGCATTGTGATACGTTTGTTTTTAATGGCTTTCTGCTGTATGTCGGATAGGAGGGGTTCTTTCTTGTTTATTTTTGTGATAATGACGCTGGTAAAAAAAAAAATTAAAACAACACTACAAGAATTTGTGTATTTCTAGAGATGGAGCCCATTTGATCCAGACACCTCAAAGCACATGGCCTCACCAGGGAAAAGGTCGGTGCATCTCATGAAGGTCTCCCAGTAGATCAGGCCCAAAGCGTACATATCCACCTGCTTCAGTGCCGACTCGCAGTCCCTCAGGTTCACCGCCCCCTCCAGCACCTCTGGAGCCATGTAGCGAATGGTCCCCACCTGGCAGACAGAGCAGGAGTAGAAGGAGGTGTGGGGGATTTAGGAGTTTGTCCATTTATAATAAAGCTAGCTAGGGTCACGCAGTGCTTTACAGTCTAGACTGTGGAGGCTGGAGGAAAAAATATTCGTTCTAATTTATTTTTCTAAATCATTTGGCAGAACCAATTTCACACCTGTTTTGACACCTGAGATGTCTGCATTCGTAAAGTCACGACGGTGCTGGGTGCCATTGAAGTAAGGCAGAAATCTTTCACATCAGTCCTACATCCTTGTGAATGCTCACCTCACTTATAGCAGCGTTTTCCTCCTCTCCGTGACGCGCCGGCCTGTTTCCCGTCAGCTTCATGGACAGGCCGAAATCGATGATGACACACGTGCCGTCAGCCTTGACCAGAACATTCCGGCTGTTCAGATCCCTGTGGGAAACGGCGGGCTTGTACAGGTCTGGGGCGAGGAGGGACGAGAAGGAGGGGAGGGTGGTAAAGGATCAGAGATTCAGGAATAGACACAAAACAAAAGAATTGGGCTAATTTACTTTTCATTACACATTTAAGCCTGTACAACACTCTCTAAATGCCTTGCCTTCCTGGATACAACGTACGGCAGTTTTTGTGGTATTTGCAAATGAACGATAACACCAAAATCTCCTCACACAGCTTCCCCTCATTACTCATTGTTCAAGCAAAGCAGGCTGCAGTGTCAACAGACAGCTAAACCCTCTAATCTAATCTATAACAATGGGATTACGGCAATATCAGAGTCGCCTCTGGCCTGCAGTATCTTACTGTCCAGCAGAGGGTGCAGCGAGGCCGAGGGCGGCTCTCAGCTGTGGCAGCCACCATAGTTATCAGTGCCTTCTATTGAAGTTCAGGAGGAGTGGGGGAGGATGACGACTGTATTAAAGCTGAGAGACTGTGTTGTTAGCGGCGACACGCAGAGCTGACAAACGCCGACCGTCTCTTTCTCCTCCGTGACTCCTCCGCTCCGCCAATCACAAAGATTCACAGGAGGATTGAGATGGACGCCGCTTGTATTTGTCACATGACTCCTATCCCCTCTGACGGTCTACACACATTTCTGCGAGTGCACTTTCTTCCCTGCTCCTCTGTTCGCTTCCTGTCTGTGCTTTGTAGGGAAAAGAGGACGGCCGAGTTCCAAGCTCCTGAAACGGATTTTTTTATTGTGCCACAAGGACAGTCACATGTCACCTGGATGCCTCTCTTGCCTACGCCTTCCTTCCCAGTACGTTGTCCCTCGCTCCTGCTTTTCAGTCTCTCTGAGGCTTGCTTGAAGCAGGTCTATAAATACCCTTGGCTGGGCGTGCACACGTGTGTGTGTGTGTGTGTGTGTGTGTTTGTCAAAATGAAGGGATGCAAAAGTGCTCCAGGCCAGACAGATCCAGGAGCGGCAGCATTGTGCACTGGGAAGTTTAACGGCATAGAGGGTAGATATACACACACTCATTAACTGGGCAACACACACACACACACACATGCGCATTTTCCACCACAATTATTTGGATGCGTTGTGTGTTTCAGCAACAGCAGCAGCCTTGGAAGTCGTTGCCTCTGTAAACTGCGAGCAGCTCTGTCATTAACCGTGGGTGTAGCTCACCTCCTTTGCAGAGCTCAGTGTGCAGGTATGCCAGGCCGCGGGTGACGGAGTGAGCGAGCCGGCAGCTGCTGACCCAGTCGTTGGTCTGGACGCTCAGATAGCGACTCAGCGATCCCTGAGGAGGAACACGAGGGGAAGGGAGGGGAGGAGAGATGGCGGAGAGAAAAAAAATGGATGGAGGGAGGGAGGGAGGAATGAAGAGGTGGAGAGAGAAAGTAGATAACTATTAATCACCAGCATCGCATTCAAGGTCTAAAAAGATGTGAAGAGACATAGTGATGACGGGGGAAATATATAAATCTCTGACTTGGTATTTATCACCTCAAACACAAATAACAAACAAAACCTGGCGTGTGTGTGTGTGTGTGTGTGTGTGTTCAATCACACATATAAGGATGGGGAACTTAGTGCAACTGTCCCCCATTAGAAAGATGGATGAGCATCAGGTCAGAGTAGGGCTGCAGGATATCGGGGGAAAAAATACACAAATGTCCACCAGATGACTTGAAATACTATTTTGGAAAGAATGAATCATTCTAGAACTTGTTGTTTTTTTTATAGATACTGTATTCATCCCACAGGAGGAAATTCTTTCTCTGCATTTGACCCATCCCTGAGGAGCAGTGGGCTGCCACTACATGGAGCAAATTGGGGTTCAGTATCTTTTGCTCAAGGACACTTCGACTTGTAGACTTGCAGGGCCTGGGGATCGAATCACTGACCTTTCGTCCCAAATTATGCTCCATCAGACAGACTTCTCTTGACGATTCGTCACGGAAAATGAGAACCATGAGTTTTCCTTTAGTATCAAACAGCAAAATAGATGTAGCATGACTTTTCTCTCTTTTTTTTTTTTTGGTCTTACTTGATGTCGCATGTTCTGTGATACGACTGTTACACGGCAGGACTGTGATGCTGAAACCATATATGGTGCAGGCTTAGCTCAGGGGGGGCTCCAGAAGAGGATTCAGACAACAAGTTCTCAAGTCAAACTTAGAGAAGACGACTGGTGGCGATTAAGTCAGCTAACTGGTGTAAAGACAAAACAATCTAGTAACTATCAGACATCTGTGCCACAAAGAAAAGGAGGCCATTCTCCAAGCTGGCCAGGTCTTACTTAGTTTGGATGCCTCAAAGCCTTTACTGTGCATTGGACAAAAAGCCATTGTCTGGACATTATTTGTTGAATGCATGAGTTAAAGCTGCAGCCTAAAGCTTACATCCCGGACATCCAGGCTGTGTACAGAAACAGACACAGGACAGAGAAAGACAGATAGACGTTGAGTGAGCACTGGACTTCCTCTTAAAGTGTGGCAAATATAATAATAATAATATCATATAATACAGAAAAATGTCACATTTGTACTTTTTTTTATTTATTGACGATAAGCGTTTCAAGCCCTCTTTAAATTGCACAAATTGTTATAATCGGATGTGTTTAAAGCCTGTGGCAAAGCTTGAGGAGCAGGCTACAGGGGTCAAAGCAAAGAGCAACAACTTGAGCTCTTCTATGGTGTTTCATTAGCCTCTGAACCTGTGCACATAAAAACCCAAGCACATGCATGTGATACAGGCGTACAAGAGCAGTATGCGTGAGAACGGCTGCTCCGCATGCACTCATGCAGATGGTCCCATCAGTGGAAAAATCTCAAATGCATTTGATGCAGATTGACCATACCCCCTGAATGTGAACAGATTGACATGAAATCACCTAATATGCCTAAAAAAATGTAAAAATACGCAAATAAAAAAAAATATATGAGAAAAACACCTACAAAGCATGAGTGAAATTAATGAATTCTGTCAAGGGATTTAAGAGGAGATGTGGAAAGACTACGCACCTGTTAAGTACGTACATAAAAAAGAATGTAGCGATTACAGACACTGCTTTCGGCATTTACATGCATGCAGTCATGTCACTGCAGCAAATGTGTCATGGAAGCAGGAAAAACTAACAGCTGTTGGAAGACATAGCTTTGAGTATTCAAAGTAGTATGTGCAGTAATACTAATCCAACACCTGTGAACACACTCTGATGTGTTCAAATCAATTACCGCATGTGCAAAGGTTCACAGTATATCCAGCCGTGTTTGTGTTCCACCCACCTCACGCGCATTTTCTTGTGCCGGAACCACAAAAAAAAAAATGGTTCAAATCTCAAGGTCAAGACTGACAACCTGAAAAAAAGATTATCTTCATTTTTAGAACATGGAACTTTAAAAAAAAACAAAAAAAAAACAGGCTTTTGTGATTTGTGGAGTTTCATAATAACAGCAACAACAATAGCCTTGAGGCTTCCTTGATTTATGGGGGTTTTTTTTGCAAAAGGAGAGGAACTCTGCAACTCCGGTTTAAGATGACGAAGAGCATCGACAACTCCTGCTTATCAGAAATTACATTTCATATTATTAATTCCCTTCCTCAATTATCTCCATCGGCCTTCATAATCCATTATGTGCCTGGCCTTGGCACGCACACACACACAACCACACACTTAATCTTTCGCCTAAAAATAAATCACAGGGCAATTTGTGCATCCGTTACTAAATCAAATCTCATTAGATCCGTTCGTTTTAAATAAATTATATTACCATTTGAATGCATTATGTGTCCCAGTGTCCAGTCCTGGCTAGCATCGTGTTTCCATGACAACCTGCATTAGAGTACTGGTTAAGATGCATAATGGGCCCCTTTCATAGGCAAGGCTACGGGGTCATATGACTGGAGTTCCGAGCAACAGCCACCACTGCTTGGTTTTGAAGCTTTCTTTTGCTACACCAGCGGCGCGTTCATTGGTCTGCTGAAAAAGCTGAGATGGATCACGAGATTATTCTTTCAATTTACAATGACTACTCTGTGCATCCCTAAGAATCTACAGTGAAAGTGTGTGTGTGCGTGTGCATCATCATGCATTGGTTTGATTATTTTTCATACTATTTATAGCTGGAATTTTTCATCATTAGCAATTCAATGGATATGCTTCCTATAATTACGTGTTTTTATAGTAGATTTTTTTTTGTTAGATGGGGGGGGGGGGGCATTGTTCCGGTACTGGATTCAAATTGCTTCCACATGTACGAGGAGTTCACAGGAAGTGATGTAGCGTGTAATCCACGCATCACTGTTTGTAATCTGATTTTATTGATATCTGCTCAATGTTGACTTTTCAGTCTCCTGCGGCCCCATCAGAACAAGTTTTACTGCTAATGCTGTGCTCATATCAAAAGCCACTCATCTGGCTCGAAGATTAAAGCTATCATAAGAAATACAGTCTATTCATTAGTGAGGTTAGTTCTGACTGTTTGCTTTCACATGACATTGTCATTTTTTGTCTGTATCAAATGCGGAAGCGAGGAATGAAACAAGAGGGAAAAGCTACGGTGAGCCTCTGGGTGAAACTCCAGCTCCTCATCAAGGGTAACAAAGGCCTTCGACTGCGTCCCGCTGTTGTTTTAGGACTTGCAATGGTGTGCTGGTTGAGGTCACTCATTGCATGATGGGAAGCCGGCAATATCGACCTTCATTACAACAACACGTTTGTTTGGCTGCACTGTAAACAGATGCATTGGCTCGTGTGTTGTATTTCTGACAAAGTAGCTGTTCAGCTAGCGTTTGCTGCCCCGAGGATTGTGGGACCTGTGGTATTAAATGACACTTGCAAATCAAAAGAGCAAATTTGGGAAGTTTTGTGCTAGATTTATCGGTCTGTGTGTTAAATGCACACACACACTGCACAGAAAAACCCTCTGCTCCTTTCTTACTTACATGTGGGTAGTAGTCCATGACCAACAGGTACTCAGTGCGTCCCTCTGGACCTGTCCTCTCGTCAGCAGCTACAAACCGGGCGATGTTGTCATGCTCCAGCAGCGGTAGCCGGTAGATGGAGCATTCATTGAGGAAGTTCTGCCGGTTGGCTGCAGTGAACACCTTCACAGCCACGGGCCGCTCATCCAGGGAGCCACAGTAGACGGCACCATATCTGCCACGCCCAATCAGCTGAAAGGGACAGGAAAGAACTATTTATAGTCTTTTTTTTTTTTTTGTAATAAAAGAACTTTAGCTCTTGCCTGTCTAAAAAGAATCCGCATAAATACAATGATCATTTTGTTTGCGCGGCTTTGAAATGTCACACAAACGCTAACAAGTCAAGATACAAGTACTTAAAGAGGCAAAAAATTCGGATGCATGAAGAGAAGTGCAAACAAAAAGACACAAAGACAAAAAGGCCAGATGGGAAGAAGAGATGGGAATTAAACGACGTTCCAGACGAACAGCAGGGTTGAACAGTAAAAAAAAAATGGCCCAAAGTCGGTTCCAAATCATTCAATTAGTTCATGAATTAGCCGGAGCACAGCGTGCCATTAAGGCCCAAACATTCTGCTTTAAAAGACATCTGAGTGGTAAGGAAGAAATTAATCGAGGACTGCATTTATTTCTATGTGGTTTCCACCTCCATGTCTGCTCAAACATTTATCACTGGCTATAAAATTAACTGTCAAAGCAACGGAGTCTGTTTTGTCTGCGAGTAAAGATTTCTGACTCGGCCTCCCCCCCCTTTTCAGTCGGTGAGAGAACGTGTACCTGCATTTGATAAGGCTACAAGGACAGCGTTCTGAATTCAACTCCTGTCTGAAAATGCACCGCTCTGGCCTGAACTGCAGTGAACAGATGTCAGGAGGAGGGAGAAAACATCGCAGCTCAGTGCTGATTGGCTGGCTGTGGTTCTGTCCTGCCCAGACGCACAGCAGAGGCAGCGTTTCATGAGATAGCGAACACTTCACATAAAATAAAACACACTCCTCTGAATGCATCGTCAGTCAATTCAACAGAAATATAGTGAATAGTTAATATAACTGTGGGCCACTTTTAAAAGCACACCATAGAATTTGATTTCTCTCCGTTTATTTTCTGCCTTCGAGGCACCGGTTTGACGTTTTTCTTTTCTTTTTTTTCCCAGCAATAACGTTTGTGGTGCAGCCCCTGATAACACGCAGTTCATAAAACTGCTGGCTGGATGTATTGTAGAAAATAAAATACACACAAACAGCAGCATATTCCTTAAAAAAAAAAAAAGAAGCATTGAAGAGCTTGGACGTCTGCAAAGCCGACACCGTTTCCCCCCATTATTAAGCCGTTTCTGTACGATATCGAATTGAAGTGTCTCACTCATATTGATCTAAGAGCTTAACGGAGAAAGAATATGAGAGCAGAGGCAAAGTATAAGCTTGTGTCATCAACCTGCACTGCTCTAATGTTGAATGCATTTGCCCTCTTTGCTAGAGCCTCACAATCTTTGTTTTGCCTCCAGAGTTTTGGTCCAAGTGTGTGCAAGGGAATGTGTTTTTTTTCTTCTTCTTCAACTAAAGCCTTATTTGCTAGTTGGCTAAGCAGAGTGTTTCATTAGCCAGCTGGTTGCCTGGTAAATACTGTAGGTCCCCATGCAGTTAGTTCAAGTGGCTAATTTCAGTCAGACAAAGAGACAAGAGTTTGAAATAATTCATGTAAATTTTTTTTTTAGGAGACTCTCCTGCTGCTTGATCTGATAGGGGCTGTTTTGCTCGAACCAAAGTTCCAGTTTCTCAGATCTCCTAAGGAGGTGGCGAGTGCGGAGCTGCAAGTTATTATAGTTCAGAAGCTGTTTTCCTTTCAGCGTTCGTCCGACAATCGTCACAGGAATCATTGTCTTTGGGAATATGTCCTTCAATTGAAGAAATCATTCCAAATCTACACATGACTGAAAAAAAAAGGAAAAGATTTTAGAGAAGTCTACTCTGGCTGGATATATTTAAATCAGTATCGTCATTGGTTTCTCCTTCTCGCCCTGCCTTTATTGTCATCGTGGCTGAACACCATCCCACCTCTATTGACTTCCTATCACAATATGAGCCGTCCCAATTTCATATCAGGTTTTCAGTATCCCGTGTCAGCGTAACCAAAGTCCTATTTTTGTGCGCTCTGACCCGTCACTTAATGCATCCTGCTGCGATCAGATGATAAAGGTCACACCGACATGACAAATGTAACCATAAACCTTGATGTATTTTGGGTGTATTTTTGCCTCTATGCCTTTGGTTTCTCCTTTCTCTAACCCACTCATGTTTCACTCCCTCCCTCACCACACACACACACACACACACACACACACACACACAGACACACACACACACACACACACACACACTCCTAGTGTGTAGAGATGCTAAAACCAGGGAGAGCAATCCTTGTCTGACTGATGATGTAAGGTTTAAAAACAGTTGAGCAAAAGAAATCTGTAGTATTTGGGGTATAAAAGATGAGGATTTGTGTTTTTGACAAGACCACCATCATTATTATTATTATTAGAAGAATGAATTATGAATCTTTCCAGTTACATGAGTGCAGGCACTGACCTCCAGCAGTTTGAGATTGTCTAGGTCCAGAGAGCTCTCAGAGCCAGCAGCCTCCATCATATTCAGATTGTGAAGCCCCTGCGTCCCGTCTCCTGTTAACACACAGAAACACACACGGAACTCAAGAGACGCGCAAAAACACTCAGGCGCATTCGCACAAAAGCACTCCATTTATCAAATTAATCGAAAATTCTACCAATAACATTTTAACGGCCTTGGATAAATGAGTGCTCTTCATCACAGTGTGGCGCCATAGTAACTCACCGTGCATCACGCGGTAACCAAAGAAGGCTGCGACGGCGAGCACGGCCAGCACGGAGACTGTTGCCAGGGTGATAATTACTGTCTCTTCGTAGCCCAGTGTGTCAGGGTCTGTAAAAGGGGAGGGAGGGGAGGGGGGACATCCAAAACAAAAAGTACGAATCACACTGTGACCTTTATGTGGGAAGAGCAAATGGCTTTGAGTCTGAGGAACGCCATGAACCACAGCAGATATCCACAGACTGAACGACCTGGTTATTCGGTGCGCCTGTACAATCCGACGCATCGGCACAATGCGTTTGACATCGTTCATTTTTTTGGTATGAATATTCACACAGATAATGAGCGTTCAGAGAGAGCCGCATGGAGTAGAGGTGTATATATAACAAAATGAAATGCCTATCAATCATGAGTTAATCTGAAACATCTAAACGCAATACGAAGGAGAGGCGTTTCGTTTTGTGTACGCTTCAGGGAACACACCGATCCATACTGATCCCGCCATCCTCCGTGTGTTCTTAACCAACAAACAGCAGGTTGGCTCAGTTTACGCAGCGATCTTTTAGCGCATTTAGCAGAACACACCACCACCACCACCGCCGCCGAACGAGGAGCAGTCGTCAGCTTTCGATTGCATTTTCCTCCCACCTTGAATGGGGAAGACTGTCGGTAAATACGATGGATGTTGCTTCATCAGTAAAAGAATCACTCCACACACAGGGCCTGAAAGATACACAGTTTGTTTAGATGAGAACACCTTTAGGTCTCATGGTGAGCCACACCATAAGCCTCTTGGCCTTTTGCTCCATATGTTGTTATTGTGGGATTCTTTCCTTGTGTCTTAACCTGTTAGAAATCCTGAGAACTGGAGGTGAAAGCGAGATCCTGAACAGACCAGCAAGTGGACCAACGCAGTATGTTGGAAGTAGCGGGGCCAAAAACATACACGCAAACATTTTAATGGTCTTGAGCATCCAGAGTCTGCGTGTTTTTGCGGGGGCCGTCGGGCATGCTGTGAAGCGCGATGAAGGGGAAGGGAAAGCAAAAAATAAATCAAGCCAAACAACCATGAGGCATGGTCGACAGACTGGAGAGCGGGGCCCGAAAGAGAGGATGTATGGGAAGTGAATGGAGAGAGAGCAAGAACAGAAAGTATGTAAAAAAAACAGAACACTGGAGGGGCAGTCAGACGGCAGGTAGAGGCAGTTCGCTGAGCCGGGTTGCAGTGTTAGCTGTCAGTATTTGTGATTAATGAAACTGCATCAGAGGTACCCTGGAGACACCCCCCCCCTCACATATACCAACACTTGCTGCTCTTATATTCCACTACTGTATACTCTGCAGAAATAAAGTAAAAGGATACACATGGAAGCGCTCTCCACAGCATCCGTTACACCAGACGAAACACTCGCGCAGCAGCGAGACACCAGTTCTATCAATAATTGATGCCTTCAAGAGCCTCGGGGCAGCTTTGACTGACACGCCAGCGCGAGCACGCTCTGGCACGCGCAAACACACGGATGGTTGACACAGCTCCCCCCCCCCTCCTATGCCAAGGTCAAGGAGTTCATAATCAACAAGAAGGCTGCACAGGAAGCAACCTGACAGACAAGATGTACACACACACACACCAGAAAGCTGTTTCAAGCCCCCCCATAATATTGAAGATAGTGCCTGCGAACACAATCCCCCGCGGGTGGAAGCACGTTTACTCCGTGTGCTTAAGCACAATTGCACTTTTTATGTGACGTAATTTTCATTTTATGCTCGTATTTATCCGACAGCTACAGTTACACAGATTTAGATTTCATAGGAAAAAAGAAAGACAGAAATTATCTTGAAAGCTAGGGGTGCAATTTATGATTGCTTTGATTTTTTCTAAATTTTTTTTTAGATCTGATCGCTCATTTGTTTTGTCTATTACATGTCAGCCAATTAGCACAGCGCTAACGGTAGAAAGGCTGGAATTAGCACAACTACCGATTAATGTTCCGTCTATTATTTGTTTCAGCTATTAGCAATTTAATGCATAATGTACAGCTTTACATTCAAGTGTTACATTGTCGTACTGTTTACTCCACTGAATTCATCCGCCGGTTGCTCGTTATGCAGATTCTGATTATTAATACAGAGCATAGGAATAAATGATGTTGGGTTATTATAGATTAGGCTACTTGTAGTAGTACTAGTATAAGTAGTTTAAAGTAAAGTATTATAATAACTTCCTGCCTATAATTTAACTTGAATATTTGAATAAATCTAGTATAGTATATTTTGGTTTAGTAAGTGAAATTTAGAATACTATATATATGTATATATATATATATAACATATCATAATAATTCTACATTGTGGTATTGTGAGTTTTACATGAATAAAATATTTGAGGACTTCTTCCACCACCCAGCCTTAATGTTGTCATCTGTGTCTCTTGGCTTGTGATCGCTCAGACAGCCAACTCACTCACAGCTATTTCCTACTCCGAGTAATAGCGGCATGCATCTGCCCAGACATGTCGGGAATCAACAATGTAGGTAAAAACAAAAGCAGGATTTTGATTTTGAACCCAACCAAAACTTAAATTTGATTAATCAGGAGCCTTTCTAGCACCAAATGTCTGTTTGTTTATTCATTTTCCCTGAACTTTCGCCGGTCTTTGTCCGGTAATCCTTCCACTCTATGGAGCAGTCGCCGGCACGCCCGCAGACAGACAGATACAACAGACGCCTTGTAATCCGTGGAATGCAGAGAGACGACAAGGAGGGTAGAGAGTGTGTGCGTTTGTGTTTATGTGCGGGCAGGAGAGGTGATGACGAGCCACTGCCGTCATCCCCGCTTCCACCCCTTCTCATGCCACACACACATCGCTTTCCTTCACAGCTTAACCTTCAAAAGGAAGGCGCAATTAATGATACATCTGTTTGCTGCGTTCGACACTTTACTAAGAACACATTAACGACTTCGTAAAACACAACTGTATGCAAACAGAATTCAACTTCAACCACTGTCGTGACTCTTGAGTGCATCTAATCCCTCCCCGCTCTGAGTGAGGACGCTGCAGAGCTCATCTGTCCCAACACAAACATATTAATCTCTTTGCCAGCTCCTACAGAAGTCAGAACCTTTCCTTACTGAACATCCAAGAAACCACAGGGATCATTTGAAACGTGTGTTTATACAGATATTTGTTGCCGAATGTTACGCAGAAAATCAAAGTAATAAAAAGAAAAATAATTTTAGTGCCACAGATCTTATGTCTGAAAAAGCATAACTAATTAGCTTATTTCTAAACATATTTAATGGTAAAGGAATGATATAACATCCTTATTCTTTTTATTCGACTGTATAGATATTGTAAATTATCCTAAAGGTGCAGTCCAAAAATTCCCGCCCGGTCCAGTGTCATCTCTGTAGTTGTCTGTAACACAGCTGTCCAGGTTTAAAATGGACAACAAGCAGGAAGCTCAGCTCTAAGCCGTGTGGCTGGATGCTGAAGCAGAGGAACTGGAGGAGGAGGAGGATTAGAGAAAGTAGCTACTCGTAGGTGTGGACACAGCAGCTCTGATGATATCGAACATCCTTTCATTCTTTTGAGTCAATGGCTTTGTGTTTCAGAACTGTGGGGGCATTCGCTCTCTCCCATCCTCTTTCGCCGTTCGTCACTTTTCTTTCCATTCACTCGCCTCGCTTCATTGTGTAAGAGGTGACTGTAACTGCAGCAGAAATGTTAATGTCTCTCTCTGGTGCAGGAGATTACCCCCAAAGAAAACCTAAACATGGTCTCTGGAGTGAAATTATCTGTCTGGGGGGAGAAAAAAAAGAATAATGTCTCACGATCTAAAATGAATGAAGCCTGTCTAAATGCAAACTTCATTTCCAATCAAAGACGTCACAGCCACCTCCTCAATGCAATACCTCTTGGGGTTTAATCCTTCAGCTGAACTAACCTGACATTACGGGTAATCAGTGGCGAAGTGATTTTTTCCCTCACTGCCTCTACTTTTTTTTAAAAAAGGCCAGCACAAAATCCAATAATAAAGCTGTAAAAGTATTGGGGCCAAACCCAAATTCACCCCCTGCCACTTAGTCCCCATTCTTGTTGAGACAGAAGGGAAGGGCAAAGTGCTATAGGGCTACATGGCCCTCCAAGGCTGAGGTATATCTGACTCTCTTTTGTCAGACCACCGGTTCTACAAAAAGAAGATGTGTCACGACTAGGAAGGAATCTTTATCGGCTAGACATTGAATGAAAATGTATAGCATATCATCTTCTGTATGAGCACATCTGCAGAGAGTAGCAGTCATTGGTAAATGTGCGTGTGTTTCTTACGGATTGGCTGTGCAGTGGTCGGGCTGGGCGGTGGGAAGTCCTCCGTGAAGTTGACGTTGCACATGTCGCTGCCGCAGCAGCAGAAGTGGTACGTCCCGTTCTGGGGCTGCGGGTGGAGGTTGGTCACCACGCAGCGGTCGTCGCGGCAACCCAGGTGGTCGCCCAGGTGAGTCCAGCAACCTGACAGAGAGGGGGGGGCGACAGGAGAGGATGAAGCAGCGAGGTCCGGTCAGTACAACCTGTGGCGTAGTCTGGTATAACCTGTGATTTAAGACTTCCCCCACATGCTTCTGTCACATTCTACGCTAGCAGTCATTATCATCCTGTAGTTGTCACTCATGGAAAATATGTTACATATTCAACGTCACAGGAGTCTCAGGTTGTACCTTGTTTGACAAGTCGCACTTCGCCTGGCGGACTTTTTTCCCAGAGGCCAAAACAGTGGCTGCCTTTTGCACATCGGATGGTGGTGTTCTCCGGGGAGACCCGGCCTGCGCCCCCCGCCACTCGCTCCACCTCCCACTGCTGCTGCTGGTCCGTGAAGGCGCACTCCCTCTCCTCGCCCTGCGCCGCTGTGAGGACACAGAGGAGTTTGGGGGGTGGAGTCAAATTTCAAGCAGAGCAGACGTGCGCTTTGCAGCAGCGGCAACAGTGGAAAAGTGCTGGGAGGATGAAACAGTTAAGACGACGTGAAGGAAGAATATACAATTCTAAAATGGAGGCAAACTGGTGTTGATGAGTATGTTGTTGCGGTGAGGAGAGATCTCAACATCTCCACAGCTTCATTAAGTTGTGACATTTAATCGATTAGTCTCATTCCACTGATGGATACAGATGAAAAGTCACTCACATCAACCCTTTCCTGATACAACCAACCGCACACACATCTATAAAATACACACACATGCATTTGTATTTACTTCTTGTCTGCTAAAAGCCCGGCTGCAGAGGCAGGTTGTTAATGGCGCTGTGTCTACACAGGAAGAATCGGCAGCTGAGAAATAGCTGCCTGCCTGTGCAGACCGCTGCCTCTCACAAGCCGAAGATCAATGGAAAATACCAATTTAAACTCTAGCCTGAAGGACATCGCACAAACGCATGCAGAGGCACTGAGGAGGAGGAGGAGGACATTAGGGTCTTGAAGAACCCATCATTAAATGCATAAACAAGTGCTGCAAGATGGCCATGAAAGCAGAGCGCATAGAAAATTGAATGTAAAAAAAAGAAAGAGCTGTAGATATTCAAACACACAGTGTTTAATGAACAGTAATGAATTCAACTGATCTATGGCCTCTGCCCTGTGGTTTGCTTTCTATGTTGGCTTTACAGATTAAAAATATGGACTAATGTGTCACATTAGTGTGTTGATTTGATGCGAGAGTGTTTCCGGGGTGAATGTGAGTGTTTGGGTGAATGTCAGACTGCGTGTTTGTGTACACGGCTTTAAGCTGTGGGTAATTTCAGATAAGGGAAACATGATGTGCCAGTTTGTTTCCCTTACTCCCGGCTCCTCCCTTCCCTCCATGCCAGGAAGGAGGGGGGGGGGGGGGGGAGTCTGTTATAGAGGGAAGAGGGTGACTGCGCCCTGCCCAAGGTCGAGCGAGCCTATGTGGACTGAGGCTGACGCGATGGAGTGGTAGCTCTGCTGGGAACGGCGCCAACTTTCCTCTTCTGCCTCCATCCACAGATAAAGCTATCAACCCTGGCCTACTGTGGGCCTCAGCTGCCCTCAACATGTGTGCCTTTTCCTGCCTACTGTTCTGTGGGACTGACTTTGCCCGGAGGGGGGGAAGTATGCCTTGTACGTGCAGTACAGTGGGAGAGGAGTTCAAACCAAGGGTTAAGTTTGTGGAGGAATTCTCATTCTGATGAGGAAACCGAATTTCAATGAGCCAACGATGGGCACTGCCAGGGTTAGCGGTTAGATTACCAACGTTTCTACACTTGCATGGATTTCCAACACATTACTCTGGGTTAAAATGACCACCAAAAGGCACAGGAAGTGCATAATGCTTCATGCTGCACATCTTTTCATTTGATCGAACTAAACGCAGTAAAAAAAAAAGAACATTACTCACCCTACAACAAGAGCGAAACGCACCAAAGTAATACGGCGCAGATGAACGCAGAACGAAAGCCAGCTCTGACGTTAAACCAGAAACATCACTCAGGGAGACGTGAATGAGCAGACGTTCAATCATATTTTACCACTTTTCTATTGCTGCGGAGGGAAGATCGGCTCCGATTTATTCAGAGTTTAACGACTGGTTGATACGTTTAAAAGAGAAATACACCCGCAGCACCGTGTGTTATATGACAAAGGACACAAAATCCTAAAGACGATGTGGTCAAAGTGACCTGGGATGAGTTCCCTGCACAGAAAGTTGCTCCCTTCAAATCCACCAGACCACTTTGATAAAAACAGTCATTTAAAGTAGCGAAACACAGGAGTTGCTGGACTATTATTGCATGTTACAGGACCGGACTAGAGTTTCGGGACAGGCGGCTGAGATGAGCGACCTCTCTCTCTCTTGCCAGTCAGTCCTGCAGTATGAACTCCAAGGACCATGGCGCCCCTTGGAGCTCTGCAAGCTGCCATTTTTCTACAAGCCTTGCTAGCTGTCCTGCTAGGACTGCGGTAAGTACAGTATGTAGTAATGGAGCGTACTGTTGCTGCACATGTGAATAGTTCTGATGCCATGTCCCTCGTGAGTAAAGGCTTTCAATTGGTTTAAGGTTTCATTACTGCTGCCATTCGGTTAAAAGACACTCAGGCTGTAAACTCAATCTCTTGTTCTTGTCACACATGACTTGACATTTGATTCTATCAGGCTGCACAACAATGATATCCTCACTAGTGATCTTTTCTGACTTGAGTATGTTTCCATTCCAATCACTCCAACACAGAAAGTGAGGGAGGCGGGCGGTGGAGGTGAAGACATGAGTCCTAGAGGAGGAACTGTGGTGTAAAAAAAAAAGAAAGAAAAAAGCATAAAGTGTAGACGCATAAAGGAACAATAGAAGGAAGTGCCTGGACTGTGACAACACCCAGACAGACAAATGGGCCGACTGTGTACAACAGCATGATTGGAAGAGCAGAAATCCATACAGCAGAGAATGTTCTGTCTTTCTCCCAAAAGTTAGATATCAATATCAGATATGAATTATTAATATTCTTGCTTTAATTCACGGCTGTGAAATCAAAAACCCGAACGCCGTCTATGAGAGGTCTTGGGAAAAAACAAAAACCTGAAAAGCGGCTACAGGCTTATGCGCCACGTTCAACCTAGAAATTGATTTTGAATGATTTCCGCGTGAAGTGAAGCGTCATTCAAACACACGCTTGTCGCATTAGCAAAGCACGAAAACAAGGCTTTCAGACTAAACACTGCAGAGTATGTAAATGGGTTTCATGTACCCTGATAACGTCTGTGAAGATGACAGATATCTACTTTGTGCAGATGCTAAATGGAGAAAGACCGTTCGCTTGCACGCAAACGGCTTCTTTAAATCCCACTTCCTCCCGACTCCAAAAAGGCCTGAGACGATTCATTCTCTGACATATATTCGTTATTGGATTTAGCAGCTGAATACACACACAAACAACAACAACAAAAAAGAACAGAGAAGCAACACGGTGCTGCATGATATGGTGCTCAAACACCAGAAGTAGCAACTAGGCTTTGTACATTTGCAGCCTGAGCCATGAACGCTGTCCTGTAGTCGGATTTCATTGGTTTGTCTGCCACTCCGCCTGGCTGTGGTTGGTTCTTTGACTCCGTCTTTCTTAGGAGTGTCCCTGGTTGGACGCCAATCTCTGTGTACATCTGTGATTGGCCGAGTGCAGCTCTGTTCCTGGTTCTGCTCCGTGGAGCTTGCTGTAAGATCTTGGCTTGCGCTGCAGTATTGGATTGTGGGTCACAGTATGCAGGCGAAGCCAGTGGAGCGAGGCAGATGGGAGAAAGAGGGGGAGAGAGAGAGAGAGAGATGGTGGTTGTATCAAAAGGCTCCAAAGTTGTTTTCTGCTCCAAGCCTGTTCATTGGTTGATGGCAAGCAATGCTGAGTGTTTACCCATGGCCCAGTTATTCGCTAATCTCTATTCCCCCTCTAACCCACCTCCCCTAAATGGCCTTCGGTGCACCCTCCCGTCCTCCCCCAGACTACCCCCCATCCCCTCAGCCTCGCTGCTAAAAAAAACAACAGCGATCTAATCTGGCTCTCTCCTTCCTCCTGCCAAGGCCCATTGGAGCGATGTAAGACAAGACAGTCTTGAGACTTGATTAAAAGTCACCAAGTGTGCTGATGTGTTGGCTGCTTTTGCTCTTCACAACTGGTTCTCAGTTCACATCCAAGACTGGAGACGGAAACAGAGGGCGGGAGAGAGGCAGGGGAAAAAAAAGAAAAAAGGAAAAAGGCAGAGGAAGCTCTCCGACAAAAGGGTGAAACGTGCTTGATGCACCCGTGCGTGCACCCTCTCCTCTGCAGGCGTGCGTGCGCTGTCCAGAAAGACTGAACTATAACAGTTGCAGTCACTTGCTTGGGTCTTCCTGGGGAGAATTGCTGTGGTGCAGTCATGTGGAGCATTTGTACAATGCTGACTCTGCGTCCATATCAAAAATGTATGCATTTTAAACACACCCGGAGAACAAATGGCGTGCTATCGTACAAGGCCGGTACATCCGCAGTACAAAATGTTCAAAACGTGTTATGTGCACTGTTTCCTTATCAAGCTCGGGGTGATGCTGCTATGCCATCAGAAGCATGGATCCCGCCCGCTAATCGTACCTGCTGCTGCTGTTTGGGTAGGATGCTTGTTGCTGAGGTGGGATGGATATGGTTCAGAGGTATTTGCTGACACCCCCAATTTCCAAAAGTCCCCTGATTTGATTTTAAAGACGTGTGGGGTTAGCGGGCTTTAATCTGTCCCATCTGTTGCCTTGGGACGGCCCGCCCCCCTCAAAAAACACCACCACTCAGTCTGTGTCTGTCTGGGTCTGGTACAGTTATGCTAATCCTGGGGCTTATACTACCCTCAAAGCTTAGCGGTCTCCATTAGTGACCACAGTGCATTTATACCCAAATTCTACCCCCCTCCTTTTATACCTTAACTTTCCCAAACATGTGATACACGGATGACAGAGTGACCGTAGTGGTGCTTACTATCACACCACAGGGGGTATAATCTCAGATTATTAATGAACAAGCAAAAGTGTGCTTCCAGGCTACGTCTGAATTTAGACTTTGTTTATAAGAACATGTTTTCCTTGTTGAGTAAATGAACAACTATTACAGGCTTGTAGGGCTACATACTACTAGCATGACAGGCTCATTTTCCACTACACATTCACCCAGCCCTGTGTCACCACTGGAGTCCTGTGGTTGTCTGGTATGATGGGATTTTCAGTTGTTCTGTGAGACCTAACTAGTGCTGTGACATCTTGAACTGTGAAGACAAACAATTTGATGAGATCATGTTGGGTTTTTACAAAGGAGGAAGGGGTATTTTTTCCCCACTATTATTAGATTACGGTTTAATGATCGCTAACATTTTACATATCAAATGATGAATTGTTCGGTGGAGAGAAAAAAAAAAAAACAGTTATATCCATAAAGAAAATGCTGATTAATCAAACCTTATCACAAGACCAATAACTCTATAGGCCTATACTATTTTATTTCAAGTATATATGTACATGTAGGCTATTAAATAACAAGAAATTGCAGCACAAATCCAAAACTATGTTTGAGGTCATTTTGAGACAGTGTATCCATTACAGTAACTCCATTGTCCACCAGACAGTAGACTTAGGCATCATCTATTTTTTCATACTTTCCTGACCAGGGTTTATGATGCATAATAGTATTTGTATACAACAAAAAAAGAAAAAGAAGTTAAAGCTGAGCTTTGGTGTCTGTATTATATATTCTTTCCACTGTTGGCGGGGTTAACTTTGTGAACAAACAAATGTAAATTACACATTATGGGGAATGATACGTCCAACTAAACATCACCTGACACTGTTACCATACTGTATGTATTTTCTTTTCAACCCCCTGCTGAATACTCTTAACCCTGGATAGGACGATCTCAAACTGATTTGTTGTGTGACGTTAGATGGGTAGCATGAAATCAGTTGGTTAGATCCCGAAGCAGACCACAGTAACTTCATTTACTGCAGTCTACTTTGCATAATGCATCGCCTCAATACAGCGTTTCAGTATCAGTTCAATGGAAAGAGTGTCTGTGTTATTGGACAGTCCTGAAAATAATAACCGGTTTTCTACATATCCTGGTATTCTGTAATACCTTGATATTGCCCAAGCCTAACAGAGAGCACTCAAAATTTTGTTTTTATACTGCAAAATGTCCTACTGTATGTATCTCGGTTACAATAATAATAAAAAAAAACAATAAATCCAACAAACCTCTGTCAAGATTGTTTTTGTTTTGTGGCTTCTTAAAACTTCCAAATGCATGTTTCAAATACCATCTTCTGCGCTCCTCTGTTTTTTTTCTCTCTCTCTCTCTCCCTGGGATGGATTTCAGATGAAATGCGGCTGCATGATAAGTCTGAAACCTTTATCTTTCAGCAATGTTTGCTTTTGATACTGGGATTAGCAATATCCACAAATGTCCCATTCCAGCAACCAGGGGGGGTATCAAAAAGAGACTAACATTACTTTAAACCTTTGCATTTACTAAAAGTACCCTTTAATGTAAATATTATATCCATGAGAATACAAAACACTTCAACCGACACAGTTCATCCAAACTGAGCAGCATTTTTTGCGCGCTCTAGACTTATTGTCTCTGCTGGTCAAGGAGAACGCTACGTGTTAATCATAGGCTGTCACTCTGAGTTACCATCTCAAGGCTGCACCTTTTGTTTTCCAAAACATCCACTAATTTCTCGGCTGAACACTGTTCTATTGTATCTCGTTTTGCTTTTTTTTTTTATTATCTCTGCTCAGAATTCAAACCAAAGTAGAGAGACCAAATGGCCTTCCTCCCATTCCAGCATTCATTGGCCTTTTTCTAGCTGAATTAAGTGTCATCAATTCTCACAAAAATAATGATGTGGGCTAAGTACCAAATATTATGGCACCAAAACGGGCACAGTTCTTTTACATCTTTAAGCCAAGGAAACTAATTCCTGTCTAAAAACCATTGCTCCAGTTGTGTGAGTACTGACGGTAAATTGTTGGCTTTTTATTACATTACCTCTATTTTTAGTTCTGCACACGGGTTGCCTCACAGATTTACAAGTGATTTGAACATTTTATTCACTACTTTGACTTGATTACTATCCTTGCATTTACCTCCAGAGTGACGCTGCATCCACGTTCAAACAAAAAGACGATAACGCCCACATAGCAGCCTGACCTTAACAGCCAAAAATGATGCATCTTCTTAACAGGTTTTTAGGCTTTTTCGTTTTCAAACCTTTAATCTTCTTCGCCCTAATCGACGCTGACTTGAGGACAAAACTTGAAGAAACTGAACAGGCTTCCAACAGCTTCCTCTGGACCCACAACAGACTTTACACGACATTTTTCCATACATACAAAAGTTCTCTCAAACACCTGACAACGCTTAAAAACTTTCCCCGATCAATCAATGATAAATATTCTAACATTAAGATGCAGACTATAATGCATCACAGAGATTTGACTTCTTTTTCTAAATGTCTGCAGCAATGTCATTAAGGCAATTTCCTCAGCATGTTTACTTGGCATTCAGTCGTCGTAGTCTCCTCCAGCCAAGCCATTAAAGCCATTGAATTAATACCAGGGCTGACAGCAGTCCGCACCTTAGCTCACCAAATCCTCTCGCCTCCCATCTGAGCTACCCTGCGTGGCAAACACACTTGTGGCCCATTCATCCAAGTCTGTAATCTTGAACCAGTAACTTCACTTTCTGTTGAGCTGCTGATGTGACTGCAGAGCTGACAGCTTCAAGCGTCCCCTGTGGGACGCGGCCTGGCTGAAGAACGGCAGGCCTTGTCAGCGCCACGGTACGGGGCTCAAGAGACGTAGCTTCGGAGTTTGGACAAGTAGTGCAAATGAGCAGTCTTTTTTTATGCTATGGTATAAAACTTCTTTTCTAATCCTCTTTAGAAAACTCAATCCTCCATCTTACCTTGGACAACAATAAAAATGTCTCCCTGAATGTAGGTTGTGGCAAACATTATGTGCACATGCTCATATAGTCATACGTGCGCAGGTAGTGTCTGCAGGCTTGTTTGGATTCGTTTTTCTACTCCAGATTTCGGAGCAGCAGGCGCACACACCCACACACTGATGAGTCACAGGGGATGGGAAGGACGACCCGAACTCAGCCGCAAACAGGTTAAACCCATGGCACGAGGAAGAGGGCGAAGAATAATTTGACAAGAAATTAACAGTGGTAAAAGGCGCGCTTGGATTACATTGGTGACGAGAGGCGATAATGTTACTGGAGAGAGCAGAGAAAGGTGTCAAGGTGTTGGGGTCAGAAAGATGAGTGACATGCTCCTGCAAGTCTATTAGATCCTCTGAATCCCTGTCATCATCATCAGCATCATCGCAAGTTTAATCCAAAGAAATGGGCACAGGGCTATATTATCGCTTTGTGTTCATCATTCCACCAAAGTCTGACTGCTGATCCGATTTATTTTGCACAGTGCAAACTTGCATTTATTGGCTGTTTACAAAGCACACACGTTATGCCAGTATCCATTAATTGTCCCTGTACTGATTACTGAGTGTGAATCCTCTATCAGTGACAGTGGTTGTTAAACCACTCTCTGGCAAAAACGGTTTGAAATGCATACACCTCATAAAGGTGAGCTTATTGAGGTAATAATATTTCTAGATGGGAAATCGTTTGGCACGTGTGCTGAAATGACGAATTACAGTTTCACACTTTGCTGGATATTAAAATTCGGGATGAAAATGGCACTCCGCTTTTCCCACTCCCCCCACCTACGTCACAGCCCGGCAATTCATCCCTTCGGTAAACGCTTCATGTTCAACTCAATTTGCTGAATCATCCCTCTTCTCCTCCAGTGTGTCTATATTTAAGTTTCAGTAGCAAGCTTTCCACCTCATTTGTTTATTCATGGCCTCTTAATAAGAGGATGTCAGAAATAACGTCTGGGGGATAAGACATCAAGTCCTTGGTTATCATTTTATGCAAGTGGGATTACTTGTCTGTTGAATGCAAATGCACATAGGATGATATTCTTTCTGCATCACAAGTGTAAAAGCAATGAACACAGCCAAATTGTATTCAAATAATGCTACACACTGACACATTTCCCTCTGCAACAGCACTTATTACTCTGGGCTTCTGATAATACCCTGTCTATAAATGCATGGAGGACTATCGACAAAAACATACACTTGCATAAATAATAGTACACTATTAAGATGCTTTTTGTACACACACTCACACCCACATACTTAACTGGATGAGCATACTGAGCAACAGGATCACATATTTGCAAAATCCAAAGCACAACCTTTAACATCTACCTCCTAAATTACCCATCTTGTAAAATACCTCCCCAGTGTTCCCACACATTCCACCACCACCGCCACCACCCTCTTCCTTGCATGCACCGTTTCTCCTCCTCCTGTGCAGACCAGCTACTATCTTATCATGCTCAAGGTCTCACAGAAGCCTGGCCTCAGCCCAAAGTCTTGAACAAGGGGCCACAACTTGGCAGACAAGGACTGCGGTATATTCGCAGTGTTCTTCCAGGCCTTTGCACACAGTGATAAAAAAAGGAGCCACGGTGCATTTGCTGGAGATATCAATGGAGGTGCACTTGGCACATAACTCGAGAAATGATCCCAGGTAGACAGCAAGATGGAAAATGACAGACAGGAATGGTGTTGCGTCTGGTTTTTTTGGCCATCTGTAACAGTCACGCCAATAAGAAACAACAGAGCTGCTTCCGTCCAAAAAAAATGTATTTGGATTGAGGCTGAAGTAGCTTATTATTCAAGTGACAACATCTGCACCAAACTGGCTATGTGGATGACATACCGAGCAGAAACCAAAGGAAAAACATAAAATATTCATGAACAGCACATTTCCCTCATTCCAAAAATCAGTGCGCTAATAAGCCACTCACCAGCCACAGAAGTCAGGAGAATCGTCAGGCAAACCCCAAATTTTGCTAGTGATTTCATCGTGATTCGGGCCATAGCCACGGCAGTGTACATCGACTTTGGTCTCGTATTTGGATCTCGTCCAAGTGTTGTTGTGCCTTCTTTTGGTCCTCTTCTTTTCACACACTTCGTTTTCACCCCTTTTCCTCACGTCAGCTCAATAACTTGAACTGATCTCTCAGGCATGGAACACATTGATAAATGTTGCCAGAAAGAAAAGCAATTGTGTTGGGGGGCAGTTCGACGTGATTTGTTTAAAAACATTCGCTGCTACCAAAAGTTAAGCTAGTTGTTTGTCAGCCGCCATAAAAAAAGCCGAGAAGAAGAAGAAGACGAAGAAGAAGAAGAAAAAGTTACGCTAGTCCTGCTGTCGACTCCAGCACAGACCGTACAAACAAACCAAGCAGCTAACTTGTTCGGCGGATTTCCCATCTACAGCGAGCCAGCGAGCGTCCATATCTGCTAGCTAGCATGCTAGCTACCCAGGGCGACTGTCTGGTTCTAGAAAACTTGGCTAGGGGGTAAATATCGCAAAAAATACCCCGCATACAACTAATTCATGTGAATAGCGACCATTATCCGTTGCACAAGTTATAAAAAATATCCTTTTTTTCGACACACAGGCAAGAATATGGCATTTAAAAGACAGCCAATTAGCTCCGTTAGGTTACAAGCTGGCTGCTATCGATGCTAATCGACGTTAGCCCAACAGCTAGCCAGTCAGTTCTCCGCGTCCCGTCTCATTTTATGATCTTCGTTGTGAGAAGAAAAAAAAATCACAAGTCAATACAATGAGCTTTTCCGCTTTGCGATTGACATGTACTATTACTCGAGTGCTGGCAGACGACGAAGGTAATAGATATCTCTAGGGTTGGTCTTCCCCGAGGCAGTCGGCGGCGTTTGGCATTGACTGTTTGAAGCTCCGCTGGGCAGACAGACAGACAGGGCGGCTGGGAACGCCTCGTTTGCAGGCTTGTCTGGACCGCTCGTCTCCGGTATCAGGTTGCTGTGGGTTGGTGTTGGGGGTGGAGGACAGTCCTACACAGTTGGAGGGGTGCTGCAGCGCCGCTATGCCGCAGACTATAGATACAACACCCTGTAAAAATTATTGCCATTATCCGAATTTTAGTTACTGTAAACAGTGTAAAAATTAGCACCGTTTGAGCATGCACTAGAAAATAACACAAACAATCTGATTAGTACAAAATATTATAAGACGAGATATGATATTCAAAAAAGTATATATAGTGAGAAAACATTATAATTCCCATGGACGACCCCCTGATGTCAATTCTTTATTACTGCTTTATCCGACTGCTATTAAAGGCACCAATAATTATTCAACTAATAGTGTTACTTTACTGCCTCTGTGTGGTCAAATAACTTTACACATAGTTTAAAGACTGTAGGGTTAAATCAATACTTATTCCAGCAGGTGGCAATGTTACCCTGTTGCTACAGTAGAACAGTGAGTTATATTACATCAAGATAGTACTTAATGCTGCTCAAACACTTTCATACAACAGTTAATGCATTCATTAATTGTTGTATCAAAATGTTCAAATCCCTCAGGACTTTATTCCCAACTTTTATCTATTATGGAAGCATAATAGTAAATGCGCAGATTAAAAAAAATACCATAAAATGGTATCTGAACAACAACAAAAATCACTACTGAGTGTGCCACAGCCACACGCAGTCATAATCCAGTCATGTCATATACATAAGTACTTATTCATCCGTCCACATAGAGTCCAAAAATGATGGATGAATTAGTTCACAGTGCTATCCCACTGGGCATTATTACACCGACGAAGGGGGAGTGTCAGTTTGCGCAAGGGAGCTCCGCTGACGGGACAGATCATAGCAAGGCTTTGAATTCCGCTCTCCAGCTGCTGTTGACCAGGGAAGTCATCTCCCATCATATCCTGGACTTACTTTCCCCACTGTAAATGTGACCCAGCCAATTAAAGAGAAGCGCAATGCCAGGATAAAACAGTGCCAGTGTGCATTTACGCACGTCGGACAGCCTGGAAGCGAAGGATTTCATCTTTCCTTACCGCCGCTTGGGACATCTATCGCAGTTTTTTTTTGTTAAAAGTACCTGGCTGGCCGATGAAAGGTGGGCTACTACACTATGGCTTCTGGTTCAACCGAGGCGAGGAAGTTTACCCGCGGGCTCAACAAACTGGGTACTGCCGCAGAGCTGAGGCAGAGCGTCTCGGAGGCTGTCAGGACGTCAGTGTTGGTGGTGAGTCAAAAACAGTCTGTTGTACCCACACCCAAGACTGAATGCATGTAATCATATATAAGCAATACCTTTTAAAAAAAATAATGATTTACCTCCTTCCACTAGGAGGTCAGAGGGATAGAGATTCTCAGTGCCTTGCTTAAGGGCACTCCAGCTGATTGTTGGGGTCTTAAACCCTGGCATCTTTACTTAAAAGCTGGCAACCTCCAGTGTTTTACATTCTATAACATCACTCATGACTCATGTGAATATGATGACATTTTCCCTCCTTATATCTGACTTGCTTCTGCATGTCTGACTCTGCAGGATGTCTATTGTTACAACTTTCTCAAAGGGGTTGCCAGGTAACAGAAATATACACCACTGCAGCTCTAAAGAAATACTACACACACACACACACACACATGCACACTTCATTAGTTCGTCCTGTCATCTGACCCCCATCATGCGCACCTTGCAACCGGATAGGATTGAGAGAAACAGCTGAGTAATAACAAAAGAAATATTTGACAAAGACACAGTCCATCTATGTTTTTACTGTATGACAGGACGCCGTGTGACGTGCAGCTTCTTGGCATATACGCTCAGAAAACGTTCATTCATAATAAGGACGATCATCGTGTGAAGGCATGAAATCATCCCCTGTGTTCTTGCTGCTCCGTCGATGAGTCACTTTTTGTAAAATCTGCTTTATTGCACTGTTTTTTACTTTTTGTAGTGTCCTCATCCGTAAAGGCTCGTCAACAGTGACCCGACTAACCCTGTGACTGTTGCATAATAGTCATCAATAAAATCATTTCTCTGCAAGTAAGGGCTTTTGTTGTCTATTATGGCCTTTCTCCATGGTCCCACTGCACAGACTAATCTTGTAATAAATGCATAATAATTAAGACAGATTAAGCTATAATGAGGCCTGAGAACTGAGGGTTGTTTATTTGTACACAGGAAACACATGAATGCATTTCCTCTTCTCTCGTCGCCATGAAACAAACCCTAACGGTCAAATTAAATTGTTAATGTAGCCATCTGGGTTTCTGTCTCCTATAGTGTTTGCACAAATGCAGCAGCATCGCACTTGTGTAGCTGGTATATTTGACTTATTTTCCATGTTCTTGTGGGGGAGCTCAGGGGTCCAGGCGCTGACCAGTGACCGTGAGATCTTGTCCATGCTATAATTTGCATTGGGGTTGGCCTTGGGTCATCAGGTTACACTCACACAGTGCAACATTGCCGTAATAGTGCAGTGAGGCCATGCAGAAAAAGGTGACGCACAAGAATCCATCTTGTTTCGAGCCTTTATTACCTGTTATGTTTTCACCTGTGTCTGATTCTTTGTTGGTTTGTCTGGTTTATGCAAAAACTACTGGACAGATTTCCATTACACTTGATGGGAGGATTGGCCTTGGCCTAGAATAGACCCTATTATTACATAAACTATTACTCACGTTTTTTTTGTTGTTGTTTTTTTTACATTTTCTTTAATTTTTCAGGGAATAATGCATGGATCTTGGAAAAGACTTATATAGGCTGAGTCGTACTAATGAGTTGTAGTACCTTTAACTAGCTTTGGCAACTCTGCGTAAAGTTCAGGCTGAATTAGCAGAAATGCACTTTAATGTAATCAGAAACTATTTTGTACTTTTGCAGCAGATCACAAGGTATGCATCTGGGACCCGTTGTTATGTTCCTGTTAACAGTACATCTGTGAACGGCATGCCTCTTAACATACCTCTATTTTTGACTGTGTGCTTATGATGCAGCTGTTTCCCCCCTGCCCACTTGTCATGGCGACTGGCATGCTGGCACGGTAAACGCAAACATATATAGTAACTGGACATCTTAGGATTCCCTCCACAACTCTGATTGACTGGGCTCGGATTGTTCTGAGACGCTCAACTGGCAACTCCGACCTGGACAAACTGGTTTAAGCTTACGACCAATGGATGAGGAGAAGACGTGTTTTACTGGTGTTTGAATATAACAAGTCTCAAAGGGATCATATTCCTTTTTCTGGGTTACAGTTCATTATTTAGTCTCCAGTCCCACTTTTATGTTATAGTAGCCTATTAATTCTGTCTCGGCCCACAGTGTGTGAGATGGCAGATCAAATCTCCTGGCCGTGTTTAATAATGGATGAGATGAGGGTAGGTGTCCTTGCTATTTTTAAACGTGACCTCTTTCTCCTCTGTAACTTGGTGTCACACTCGGCACCTAGGGGACCATCAATTATGAATACCTGCATATGTGGTAAATCATCTAAATGCAGGACTGAGGCCAGATCGGGGACCACATCAGCCTCTCAGCTGTACCTTAGTAAACAGAGCGGAGGCCGAGCAGCAGAGCAGTAAAGACAGCCCCTGCAGATTTAATAATCACTACCACTTGTGGGAAATGCTTGCTTAGACTTGTTTTTTTTTTACCTCTGTCTGCCCTCTTCCTGCCTTGCTGCTTGAGTGCACTCATTCCTTCATGCGCACATATATATATATATGCTATAAAAACACATTCAAACATATATTTTTGTTTATCTTCTCTCTTTCTTCCCCTGTCTTTCCAGCTGTGTAAGACTCCCTCCACTCCTTTTGCACTAACCGATGAGAAATACCAATCAGTCCAGCTGTTCAGACTGGAATTCCACGTATACGAGTGAACTCCACTCCAGAGGATTTGCTCTGATGAGAGCATAAAAACCTGCTCGAGATAATCTGCAGATTTGCAGATGCTTTCTGCACTGCTGACCTATATCGGTGTCATGATACAGGAGCTGCGATGCAGCAGGGCTGGGTTTGTGGTTGAGTCCCAGTCGCCGCCGCCGCCACCGCCGCTGATAGTTGTGGCTAGAACTTTTCTGGCCACATACTTCCATGCCTTCTTTATTTAGACTACCTCATACTCTGTGTCGTTACCACCCTTACACTGGAGTAAACACACGCTCTCTTTTTGCTTTAGCATCCAGTCTGGCATTTGTGTCTTTTGTACGTTGAGTCAAATTTCCAACTTCTACATAAAGACTGACAGAAAACAGCCAGTTTCAAAGCACTGTAATACTTAATTCCTGTTACATGACAAGATTTTTTTAATATGTGGCCAGTTTCCTCCAAAATTCAGCAAACAAGGCTGTCATTGTTCTTTAGAGCCTGCAGACCCACAAATGAAACATCTCTTCTTTGAGTCTTGCAGTGCCTTTGTTTTTGCTTCTGCTAACAGGGTCTGAAATGTTGATTCAAGAGTGCGTTGAAAGGAGATTTCAGTTTAGTGCAGCACTTTCAGTGTTTTGAGGTTTCTTTTGTTGGTTATCGTAGGAATCTCCCAAAGACTTTGCCAAGAGCGGCATTCCATTTCAAGGTCAGCACTTTCAAACTCTTTCAATTCCAACAGCGTTACGGTGAAAATGTCTTTGATCAATAGGATCAATACCTCAATTGACTGAATCAAGTGATTGGGTAAAGATGAGGCCACCAAATATAAAATATCATATTAATAAAGTGCTCCAGAACCATCTTTTTAATAAAAGATGACAAACACCATGTCCTTTATGAGGTTTTTCAGTATGTGGTGTGTTCCCACTGGAAAAGAATAGCCGACTCAAAGCAGACAATGTTTTTTTTAGTGCTGTTGATGCATAGCATTCTCCCACAATGCAGTTGTGCACAAAGGAAAAAGAGGAGCCGCTCACAGCTGAAACACGTTAAAAATAAATTGTGTTTGGTGGGGAAACAACATTTGATCTTCGAGAAAGATCTTTGCAAACAAAAGAATAAGTATTAAATCTTAGGAAAACATTTTCATGATGAAGTTGCAGTTTGATTCCGGTCCAGTGTCACACATATTGTATCATTCTGTTAGAATAAAGTGGTAAAGTGTGTTGATAACTGCTATGGTAATTAGTTTGTAATATATATATTGTATAAAATTAGATCGTAGTATGGATTTAGGACGGAGCTCATGAGTCTGCAGTAATGCTAGTAAAAAAATTCTGATGATAAGCAGGTTTACCATGTTCTTCATCTTTATTTAAAGCATACTAGCAATGGCTTGTTGTTGCAGCCTCCCCAACCTCAAATAACCCTGATGACTTCATTCTGTCACCATGATAGGATGATGTCATCAGGGTTACACAGGCTCACAAATTAACTCACTTTAATGTGTGAAATGGGAGGCGGGCCCCTTTATTTTGTGCCGTTTTTTGTTGTATGACGACTGTGCTTTTAATATAACCCTGACTAATGAAACATTTGCTATTTCAATCCGCAGTGCAGTCAAAAAAAATGGGCAGCGACCATAAAAAGAATTCCTCTGACCCAGTTGACACAGTTACACATCCAGTTCTTTGTCGCGTGTGTAAAAATAGCCATTTTACCATAGTGCGGAAACTTTCACGGTCCGTTTGGCTGTCTGAGAATCCCTCCATATGAAAGTCAGGCTGAGATAGGTGGAGTTAGAGCACATTGACATGTGGCGTAGTTAAAATACACACAAAGGAAACAGTTGTTGGGTCAGTACTGAACACCAGAATCTCATGTCAGGACACAAGGATCTGCTCCTCATCCCCCAGATTACCTGCAGGCATTTCATGAGACTCCCAATACTCAAATCACATGAGCCTAACCCAGATTCACGTTCACTATCATTAGCCTGACGATAGGTCCCTGATGAACTATTGGCACATTTGTCTGAGATAAAGAGAATCAAAAAAAGCCCAATGGGAGCATGATCTAGGCCGCTTTAGTAGACATGGGGTCATGCAACTGAAGATCCGTCAACTACTAAAAATTGTTTTGCCAGAAGCATGGCAATAGTGTTTGTGTCATTATTCTCACCGCCAGATGGAGGGGACATAAGTTGTGCACTGCAGGTTTGAAATGAAAATGAAATTCTGATCATTTTTGAAGAATTTGGACTCCTTTTTATACGCTATATTATTGACCGTGCTAGCAGCATAGCTCCATGGATTGCAATCCAGGTCTGTTGGTCAGTTTGTCTGCCACTTTGGTCCAGACTGAAACATCTCAGTCACTATTTTCCTGCGTTCCCCTGACTTTAACTTTAATGTTGACTCTTGTCTTGTTCCATGGTTATTAGCATAAAAAAACTGGGGCGAGTAATAGAACCTCTGATTAATTATTGGAAAAAAAATATCAATCAGGCTCTAAAATGAATGAAACAGTACGTTAAGGCTCTCCGGCATAGTTTTAGTTCTGACATGTCCTTTTCATTCCTGTGGAATTTGGCTCCCATGCCATCTTTTGAATCATTGCTCTGCTTTGGGCAAGGCTTTCATGATTGCATGTCCCACTTTGCCGTTTTGCTTAGATTTCTTTGATTAATGTGGATGTGTAAGGGAGTGTTTCCCCAAAAATCAGATAGGATGAGGTCAGAGGCATCGGTTGACTTCCTTTCCAAGTGAGTCATCATTGTTGCAGTGTTGGGTGCAGCCTGTGGGAGGCAACAGCGGTGCATGTCTTCTTCCCCCCCTGTCCCTGTCCAAATAATCATGCTGCAAGGGAAAAGACTTGTGATTTACTGTACAGGGGAGAGGAAGCGTCTGTGACTATAGTCACTCGCTCACCCTACAGATCTTCAGCAAATCTGCAGTGAGGAAACTGCTGACATGTATTGGCAGGAGTGATGGCTGTCCACCAAAAACACCCCTCAGTGTCAGTGTCGTGTTGCCAGGAGACCAGCTGTAGTATCTCTTATTTCATTGTTGTCTAACAGCTGACAAAAAAAAAAAGAAGCACCGTTTGGTTTAAAAGTTCAAACACTATGAAGTTTATGGAGTAGGTTTATGATCAGGTTGGGATGTATAACACTCCTCTGTGGAATCAAAGATGAGCATTATGTTTCTTTGCTGACTGAGGGGGGGATTTCATCTTTCCCACTTCACTCTGCACAGAGGATTTTGATCAAATAATTTTATTGCCCGCTGCAATGTCTCCCCTGGTTTTCAGACGTCTTCGTGAAAAAGGTTTATTGGCCGCATTATGGGATGCAGTTTGGATTTCATTAGATTAATGCATCCCCTGAGGAACAGCCCTAATGTAATGACATTGTTCAAAGAATTGCGCTGAAGTATTTCTGAATGTGCCTGAAAACACGGAACGAGACTTACTTAAAGATAAATCAAACTTCTTCTCGCGTTTAAACTGCTATTTTAGCTTTTCGTGAATTTGTATTTACAGCAACGTCTCCGCAGCCTTTTCATTTACAGCCACATTAACCTTTTGGCAGTAGAAGTCACACAGACTTTCTTTAATTCTAATAATTCTATCTCACTTTTCACTTTCATTCCCATGATTCCCCTTACCCGTTTTGCTGCATCGTTCGCTTAAAAGTAGGTGAGTGTGTCAAACCGTTGATGCAACATTTACGCCATCCACCAGAGAGAAGCTCAAGGAAATTCAGAGAATTGTTTGTATGTGCATGTAACTTAGCCTTACATATACTAACCTGGATCTTTGAGCTACAGTAACATCCTTGCTTCTGGAAAGAGGATGCTGTGATGTTGATTAGGTGATGATTTACAGAGGGTTGCCAGGTTTGTCCTGGCTGTCCTGTATGACACATCGTGCTTGACGAAGTGCTAACGACTTTGCATCCGACACCGTGGGTCAAGAGATGCTAAATGATTCCTTTTTATGTCTTAGAGTGCATGCCAATGACATCAGCAAGATGACTGCATTGCTTGTAATTTCACCGAGAGTGGGAGAAAGAGGAAGGAGGGAGAGAGAGGCAGGGAGCAAGAGTCAAACATTGTTTGCAGCAGCCGTTTCGTGTGGGCGAGTCTGTGTGTGTCTTTGTGGGTAACAGTCTGCTTTTTCTGTTGACAAGCATGCAGAGTCAGAGAAATGACTAAGCTGTGAGGGTGAGGGAGGGAGGGAGGGAGGGAGGCAGAGAGCCAACTCGGAGAAAGGAGGAAAGAGCGAGGCGGGAGAGAAGAAGTGAAAGTGACAGGCAAGGAGTGATGGATGGGGAGAGATGGCAAACCAGTGAAGAAGAGTCAGCGAGAGGGAGAGAGTGGAGTGTCTGAGCATCCCCCCGGCAGAAGGAAGACGGAAGGAAGAGGAGTCGCAGAGTCTACGCCCTGCTCCGGCTGGATGAGCAGCCTCTCTCCCGTGCACACTCACCCCTCCATCCCCGCTGAGCCGTCCACAAGGAGGATACGACTAAGCGGCCCAGAACTTTGACTGAGATCTGCTTTTGCAGGTTGCAGCTGTGCTTGAGGTGGGAATCCCCCCCCCCCCCGGCTTTAGAAGCTGATCCCTGAGTGAATTCTAAATCCCGTCAGAACACCTGTTAGAGGACGCTTCTCTGGATGTTGGAGGAGATCAAGGTTGCATCTACCTGCGGCTGAATCGGAGGTGAAGAGTTGAAAATTTAGGCTTCAACACCAAGGTCGTTATTTTCCTGCATGGTGCTGGCGAGTCTGGTGGCACCATGGGATGCACCACCAGCGTGGTTCTGCTGGAGGGGCTGCGCTCCATCCTTGAGAGGAACTGTGGCTACATCAAGGGGGTGGTGGAGCTTGGTGCTCTGGAGGAGGAAGAGGAAACACTGAGTCTGAGAGGATCACAACTCTGGATTCCCACCACTGCTCTGGTAAACCTATATGGAAGTAGTATCTCTCTGCCGTTGTGTTTAATTTCCAATCATGTTGGACTGTTTTGAAATCAGTTGTGCTCTTGATTGGACTCCTTCATGCTTTTCTTTTTCCAGTTTCATTGGCATTGTCATCGTTAAACAAGTCTAAATTGATTGATTTCCATATGAAAAGCAGGAGAATTGCATCAAAAGCTTTTATTTTAGAACCGATAGTCGCAAAAATGAGCATTTACTAGAATTAGCTATTTCTAGGTTACGACCATTTGACTGAATTCTCCTCTATGTCTTATTGAGAAGGGAAACTAGGCAAAAAAAAGAAAATGAATCGACAGAGCTGAGACTTGTTGGATAAAACACGAGTTGCTGCACGGATCAGCAGGATTTTGGCCAATAATCTTCCTAATAGACTCCCCCCCAAGGAACTGGGTTTAGAATTCGAGTGTATATCTGTCAGTGGCCCCCGATTACACAATTACTGGTGCAGCGCATCAAAAGCTTAACATCTGGCTGCGAGGAAATAAAAGATACATCTCTGTCTGCACAATTTTGCTTGTACTGAGCGAGGAAAGCAAAATCTTGGAGTTTTTTCCCTCGGCCTGCAGCCATGTTTTTATGCACTGCTGCATTAAGATGCTTCCCGAGTCCAAGTTAGCTCCATTAGCCAGTAGCTTGTCAATGAGATTTAATGGACAATCGATAGCGAGGGCCTAAAGTCCGATTACTAGTCGAGGATGCTCATGTTAAACTCTTTATCTCTTGTGGATGCAGTGTTTCCTTTACAACCATTAGGCTGTGGTTGGCCCCCTGTGACCCTTCACATAAAAAAAAACAACAGCTACATTTGTGGTGGCAGTGGAATATTTCCTTCCATTAATATCAAAATTACAGTTCAGCTGGAAAATCACAGAACATTTCCAGGATGGAGCCTTGGCATCGGAAACAAAATGCAGATTCTAGCATTTTTATGCCTCACTAAGAATGAAAATACCTTGTAAAATGAAGCATGTGGACAAAATCTAGTGTTTTCCAGAAAGGATCGAACCTTTCCTGTGCAGAATTGTGTCTATTTAAAGCCCCTGAAACTAAGATTAGCCTTTATTGATTCCTAGAGAGGAAGTTCTGATTGATTCTCCATTACTTAGAATATTCTTTAGAAGTTCAGGTTAGGAAATTTCACGGCAAAAGCAACACATTTCGAATGAAATCGCAGCAAGGAGACCTATAGCACGACTCGAGGCACGATACATATGCATTTTGATGATTTGCTGACTCATTTGCTCATATCCACTAATGAATATTGCGTATATGAATGTACACAGTGCACCATTTAGGGAAGTGTAGGCCAGCTTCCAACATTCTGCTCCAGTGCAGACGCTAGATCATCTCTTTGTAAAGTTGAATGTCTATATTTTGTTTCCATGGACTAATCCAATTCAGGGACTTTCTGTGCTTCGGTTGATGCTGCTGACGTCGTAGAGACCGAAGGAACTCCCCTCTCTCGTATCATATTTAACTTATCCCATATGTTTTCTCCCTGTATTACCTGGAGCCACATATTTAGCACCGACCAGACCAGAGCAGCTCTTTGATTCTCTGATTAAAGGACATTCTGCATTTTCACGCTGTGTGACGGACAATAGAATGTGACTGATGAGTGAGTTTTAGGTCAGGGAGCTGTAATTACTACATGTGTGTGTATCGTGTGAGGAGGAGGAGGAGGAGGAGGAGGGGTCCGTCTGAAGGGTAAATTTCACTTCTTTGCAGGCAACACCCTCACACGTTCTCTGGGCCGCCTGTAGCGAGCCTCGCCTCCCAAACATGACGTCAACCTGCATCTTATGCAATTCTCTACAGGCTAATGTGACGCTCTCTGCATGTGTGTGTGTGTGTGTGTGTCTGTGTGTGTCTGTAGGGAAGGGTGTGGGAGACTCACATGTCCTAATGGGTTCAGGCTGTGTGAAAACAAGTGGACGCCATCTTTCTTCTACCCCCTTCCTCCTCCTGCCACTCTCCCCCTCCCTGACAACTATTTTGTTTCTGTCAAGCTCTCACGCAGATGGCTTTGTAAACTCATTTTCGCTCCCCGTCGCCCATCATGCACACACAGACGCACACATCCTCATGACGTTGCCTGCACGGCACCAGCGATAGCTCCAGGAAGCGTGATGTGAGAGCAGTCTAGAGATGTGGGTGAATAAAGAGGGATGACCTCAGTGCAGCCAGGGTCTTTGACAAGAGGCTGATTATCACGCTGGGCTGGTGACGCTGTCGCTGAGGCCTCCAGAGGAGTCAGCAGTCCATTACAGCCCGATGAAGGTCGAGACAGGAACCTGCGTTGGATTTGCCTCATAAATATTCTTCAGTTTAATCTCTCAGCCTTTTCCACCAAAATTGAAAGTTACAAGGTTGTTAAAAGGGAGCATAAAACTGTTTCCAAGCAGCTTGAGCCTCAGAATCAAAGTGTTTTGCAGCAGGACAATTTTTGCTGTGGCTCAAAACGTCTAGTATTTCCCACATAAGAATTAGCTTTGCTCATTGTCGTATTCTCTAGGTATGTAAGAGCAAGAACAAGCACCTCTGTACCCTGCACAACACTGCCACGAGTTTAATGCTAATACCAGCATACCAACCACGTTTACCATGTTCATCTTGAGATGTTTCTCAACCTTCTGGCTGTTACGTAGGAACAGTGTGCGAGGAGGTAGCCTTTGTAAATGCCACACTGCTTTATATAATGTTAAACTTGATCTCATTGAATGGTTATTGGGCAAAAAAGCTACAGGAAGAGATCAACTTGAAATAGGAAAAATTGTAATAGACATTTTTCACGTTTAAGTGACAAACTCAGTGCTCAGAGAGCGCAAACCTCCGCCAAGACCCAAGGATCCTCGACATGTCGGGAATTGATTTTTGCTCATCAGATCCAGAAGGATGTCGGGATCCGGATCAGGATGTAACATTGGGGAGGGTTTGTGGAGGAGCATAGTTCCTTTAAAAGATTCCCGGATCCAGATCCTGATCCAGATCATCACCAAAATGTAATCACCTCTAGCAAACGCTAGGGTTCATCTTTGGTGAACATTTCGTTCAAATCCGTCCATTAGTTTTTGTGTAATCCTGGTAACAAACAGACAAACAAACCGAACCGATCACACAACCTCCTTGGGCGGAGGTAACAAAAGTAATCGTCAGTAGCCGCCCTACACACTTTTATAAGTTACCGTACTTTTCCCATCTGACTTCACCTCGTGGCTCCTCTGTTGGCTCAGCGGATCAGCCTGACTTTGCAGCCTCTGTGCAGTTTCCTGTGTTTTGAGAGGACGTTTCTCTCAATGGTACGTTTCAGCGAGTCCCTTTGAAGCGAGTACAGTTAAAACAAGTTATGCTAATTATGCGCAGTGCCTCATGTATCAGAGAACCCTGCAGTACAAAAGTGAAACTCACACACACACACACACACACACACACACACACACACACACACACACACACACACACACACACTTTGTGCTACATTTTGTTAGGAGCACTTTAATGGATGCGCGACGGCCTTTGAAGTCATCTCAATCCGTGGCATGTCATCCCCTCTCTCCTCTCGCTGACATCCCACCGCTCTCCCTCTCGACCTGTGTGCACAAGAGAGCCCCAACTTCCCCTGTCATAGATGCAATTGGATGGGCAATTAATCATGCGTGTTGAGTCAGAGAGATTCAGTGCCTTGTAAACACACTAGGTGTGGTTTGGGAGTGAGAGAAAACTGCAAAAACAGCGTTTCCTCTCCGAAAACTTACAATGTCATCATTATTATCGTTATCTCTCTTCCTTAGAAAACAACTGAGCCGCTGCTTGGAGATTAAAGGCGGATGATTCTCGTTATAGAGAGGCCGCTGACTGGATGGAGAGATGAGGGGCAGCTCGAGCAGCAGGAGAGAGTGTGTGTCAGAGTGTGTGTTGTGTCTATGATCCGGATAAAGGGAGGGAGGGGGGAGTGTGTTTTTAGCAGCCCTGCTGTGGACGCCTGCTGCAAGCGGATAGAGCGAAGGAGCAGTTCAAACAGAACCAAATATCAATGGGGAGTAGAACCTTATCAACAGAGATCGAGTTTGGAAACGCTGTTACCGTGGCTAGTGGCGTATTTTTAGTCACTTCAACAGTAGTACAGCTTATTTATTATCTATGAAGGGGCTGCTAATAAGGAGTAATAGTACATCAAGGTACACAGTTTCATTATAAATGTCATGCATTTGCATAAGCATGATGTAAAGTAAATATTGGATGTGCAGCGTTGCTTATTCCAATATAATAACACAGCACATGTATATACAGTGTCTATATCTCACACTTGTAATACGCACATGGCTTGTAATACGCACATGGCAATATGACTTGTTTATGTAAGCTTGTAACCTACATAAGCTTATATTAATATTAATGGGTGCACAATGAATGTAATTAATGGTACGTAATATAATATCTGTGATGCGTTTTTATTCTATGGATTCTTTTCTTACACTTTAATAAACTTTTTTTTCTTCTCTGCCGCTTCCTGGATTCAAACGCTCACACCAGGCAGGTGGAGCAGGCACATGACGACATGCTCTCTGGGCCTCTACTACGTTTTTAACAGCAGCGGGGGGAGTGGTTGATTTCTCCTCCCCTCCTCGTCACGCAACTCACACAGCGTACATGCAAACACGCACATATCCGCGCGTGCTCTCAGAGCTGCACAGCTGTGAGGGTGGGAGGAGGAGGGACCTTACCCCTTCTGATGAGAGACAGAGCTGCAGAAGAGGGAGAGGGAGGCTGGGTTTATTGTGATTGAGTGCAGAGGGAATCTCACAGGACGGTCTGCAAAGTAAAGCTCCCTCACCCTCCACTTACTCGGTGCAACTTTGTGCCATGGCAGCGTGTGTGCAGTGAGTCTCACACCTGATTCAAGGCGACAAACAGGCAGTCGTAAGGATTGAGCACCATGCAGGGCCGGGCTGGCAAAGCCCCCAAAAGGGAGATGGTGATAGAGTCTCCACAGCAGTACAGGAGCCTGGCTGAGATTGAGGCAGAGGTGGAGGCTGGGTCACAGGTGGCAGCGGTAAGTCTGTGTGCCATCTTTAACGCAGAATGAAGTTTCTCAAATCTTCCTCTCGCTCTGAGAGTCGCTCACTAAACTGAACTGATGTTATCTGATTGTTTAACCAGTTTGGTTTTTTTGGTTTTAAAAAAAAAATCACTTTTACTTCTAAGAGCAGCTTTGAAGATAATCTAAAAGGGTAAGACGGAAGTCGGAAATAGTAGCTTCAGGGTACACCTCTCTGGGGGGTTGGATGTTGATCTTTTTTTAGAAAATGGAGCACTTGTGGCTCCCTTTGTTCATTAACTCTTCCTGTGCATCAGAGTGAGCGAGTTTGACAAGTTGGCTGCAAAGTTGGTGCAATGATACAGTAAACAGTATACTTTCTTTTTACCTTTTGTTTTTTTAAGATATAAATAATTGCATAGTTAAATTGGTATTTGGAACCAAAGAATTGGTCAATTCATTACTATTTAGATGTCATTTTACTGCAAAATGTCCCTACATTTGGATTCTTTTTTTAACCAGGAAATCAAGATTATAAATCACACTTCACTAGTTAGATAAGAGTATTATTACGCTGGCAGTATTTGACCACATAGAGCAGAATACCTACTACATCTTCATCGGCTCACCTCCGTCTGATGTGTTCACATGAGATAATCGCTAACAAGTCACAGTTCACAGCTGCTTGTTGTTATCGTGTGTCTGAATGGCAACTGTCCAGATCGAAATCGAGACCGACGCTTTCCCTCTTATCAGATGATCTTTTGCATCCAAAGGGATGAGAGGGATGGAGGGATGTTTTCATTACATCATCAGGAGGATTGGTTGGACGAATCAGAATGTAAATCTACGGTCAGACGTCTGTTTAATTGGCCGCAGTTTGTTATGTGTTCACTGGACCCGGACCAAGAGGGTAATCCAAATCATCTGGATCACAGCTATATGCCTAAAGGCCACATTCAGATCTGGGAGCTATGGAAGTTTAGAAATGTACAGAGTGATGAGTGATTTAGGAATATTTTGTCTAGTGGCTGATTCTCTTTTTTTCTGTTTGTTAAAGTCATCTTATAAGTAGCTTGGTACAGAAGATTGAGGCCACCCTATTGGATGGATTGCTATGAAATTTGGCACAACCATGTCCAGGGTCTCTCATTTATTACCAAATACCTGCAAATCTATTATTTGAGTCTCATTAGCCTCATAGGCTGTAGCTTCTCATTTGTGAGAATGTTCTCCTTTTCTAAACCGAACATCTTGGAGTTATAAACGGTTTTGTCGGATAGAACAAGGAAATTGAAGACATCATCTCAAGCTTTAGAGTAAAAAATGTGATTTCAACCCCTTTTTATGCACCAAATCCGACCTTTCTGTGGTGCTTTAAGGCAAAGGAAATTGAAGAGAGGAGAGGATTACGTTGAACTCCAGCCCTGTCTTTGTTCGCAAATGTTGAGTCACGACTTTCGCGCACCGTGTCTCGACATTAAATTGTGCAAAAATCCAACTTCTGAGTGAAGATCTGCTTTCTAATATCGCCGTCAGGCTTGTTGAGGGAGGACATGCTGGAGGAATCCCTTTGGTCTTTTCTGTGGAATGTCAAAGTCGACACATGCAGCACCAGGAGGAGTTTATCATGAACTACGCTCCACTATCTCACCTACTCCCATCCTTTCAAAAACCTTCCTTTTTTTATAGTGCAACATAAGGATTTAATATGCAGAAGAATCCCATCGTCTAGATTCTTTTTGTGGAGCTGCAACAACCACTTTTTTACCTCTACGATGTAGAGTTTGAGCGTGATCTCATGACACAGTATCTGGTACAATGGCGCAAACAGACTCTGGCTCATCCATTCATCCATCCCTCGCTTCTCTCAACTAGTATCTCCTCTTTTGTTAACCCACATTCATTTGTGTGTCTGTGCCAGTTCCTACTGGTGTAGCTGTAAACCTCTGTGAAAGCACAATAGCAACTTGTTATGCAGACGGCGTGAATAGCCCAGATTTTCCTCTGGAGCTCTCACAGCCACTGATATTCTTATTAACTGTGCAAATTCTAGTCAGCGTAAATTCACTAAAACACTTCAGATATTCATAGAAAAGCAAAAGCAACTGGTTGTTCTACTTCTCCACATGCTGATCCACTGCTGTGTGACGTTCTCTCTCAGGTAAAGCCGAAGATCATAGAGCCTCTGGATTATGAGAGCGTGATCCTGCAGAGGAAGACCCAGATCATCAGCGATGTTCTGCGGGACATGCTGCAGTTCCCCACAGACGACTTCCAGGTAAGACACAGGGTTGGATATTGAGCCCTGCAGCCTCAGCTTTGTTTAGCTTTCCCTTAAGTTAAAGCTCATATGCAATTGTTTTAATTCTATATAGCAAATAGTGAGAGAAATATCTGGATCCTTAGCGGCTAAATTCTCCATGGGAATATTTATTATTATAACTATTATTATTATCATCCTAATTCAGTACAGTTCATGGATAGTTCTGTTTAAGTTCCTCATCACTGCACTTGTGTTTTTTGTCGGAAATCATCTGATTATGATATTAAACCTGCGTCTGATGTTCCACTTATACACCTACTGTGTGGTCTTGCATACCTTTATGCACTGCTTATAAAGGACTGTGTCGACATTATCACCTTGGTGATGAAATTAATCTCAGCAGGTCGACGCCCAGACTCGCGTTCAGATGTTTGTCATTCCTCAGCGCCTCCTGACCAGACCTTGAAGGATAAGTCCAGGGAGATGCAAGGAAAATATTCCCCATCAAATGCATAAACTTGTGACCACAGTATGCGGTGGGAAATCTTCACGGTGCAGCGCGCTGCCAGACTGTTTCACAATCGGCAGACGATGAGTGGTTTTCTTTACAAGGCCGTCTGCAGAGCACGGCCGTGTGTAACCGCCCTGGACTTTGTGTGTGCGTGTGAGACCCGGTCCGTGCGTCTGTCTAACCTGCCATATGTTTTACATCACCGGCCTTTTGAGAGGAGAAGGGGGGAGGAGTCGGGCAGACACACATATAGATGCACATGTGCACAGTAACTGGCCGTGCAGGAGAGAAGAAGGTTAAAGGAGGTGAAATGATGGAATAACTCCACCTTCATGCAGGTGTATGGATCGGTGTTGCACTCATATTGGTTAGTCATCATTCAAAGTGGATCGCCTCTTGTCCTCAAGCAGATATCTCCATGCTGGAGAGTTTAATTCCTATCCGCCCCGCTGCCTCTGGGAACACGCTCCTGTGGCCCAGTGGAAGCCATCACAGCCCCGGTTCAATGGCTGTAAAAGGAATGCTGTTAATTGGCAGCCCGTGGTTCTTGCTAACAGCTGACTGACGGTGATGCGCGTTGGTCAAAGCCTCCTGTGAGTGTCCGTTCAAACAGGCTGTGTGCGTTGATTCGTTTGCTTCTAGCGGCCTAAAGCAGATAAATAATCTCTAAAGCTTGTGCGAGTACACCTGAAGCAGCTATGAAATGTCACACCGTGCTGTGACATGCTCTGAATTATAAATTCCCATCTGACTGTTCTCATTCATGTCACACGACCATCTGATCTAGGACCAAATGTGAAAGTGAGTCAAATCTGATTTGAAAATATCAGATTTTTCTGATCTGATTTGTGCCACATTAAGGCAGAATTGAGTCACTTCAGCCTGGTAATGAGAACTAACTCGCTAATTAACACATTATGTCTTTTTTAATATGTGCTGTTTTTACCCTTTGGTGCATAAGCCACAGAGCCAGGCTAGCTGAAGCCCTGGCCTCGTATTTACAGTCTGCATATCACAGTTGTAAATCTTCTCATCTAACTTTTGGCACAAAGGAAACAAATTGTATATCTGTTATTTAAAATGAGAGATTTAATGAGATATAGCCTGTCTGAGACAGACTAGCTGTTTCCCCCATGCCTCCAGTCTTTATCCAAAGCTGACCACCTTCTGGCTACAGCTTCTTTTTTTTATTGGACAGACCAGAGTGTCGATCTTATCATCTAATTTACGGTAAGAGAGCAAATCAGCATTTTCCAAACCGTCTAGCTATTTCGTTAACGTCTTTGCTCCTTTCGTAGAGCTAGAACAAAAACAAAAAGGGTCAGCTATTTCAAACAGGTCTGGCATTTGGAAGCCAAACCGCTACAGTGTCTGCCTGAATAACCAATATTTTCCTAACTGCAGATGTTTTAAACATCACTGGTGCCACTGATTGTTAGCATTTAATTTGATCTGAATGTAGATCATGCAAGATCGAATAAACCGAACTCAGTTTGTGACTCCTGACACATCTTTAAAAGCTATTTAAGACTCAAAAGTGAGCTGGACAAATGAGTGCAGAGGGTCCGTTACTGCTTGATGGTGTGAGAATAAGAGATTTATGACAAAACTAGGTCACTGTGCCATTGTTTCCTACTCATATATGTGGGCTGAGTAGAAAAGCAGAACACTTAGGGGGACCGAAGGCGGCTGCAGCGTCCAGTAGCTCGGATGGTGCTTTCCATCCTGACAGTCTTCACGCCCTGGGGCGCGTTTTGCTCCGCTGCAACGGATCATCGCTCTCCTCTCTGAGGCTTTATCCATTTAATAAAGCTAGCAGAGGAAGAATAAAGCCATGGGCTGCACGAAAGTCTCTGCAGTTTCATATTTCTCCATGAAATGCTTGAACAAACACTTCAATATTGAGGGAAATATTAGTGATTTAACGCGTGATACCGGTGAGCCGAGGCTTATGTTCCCGTAGCAGTGATAGTTCTTCTTCTTTAGAAGTTAAGCACAAAGCTGAGCTAAGATAATGCACATGGACATATTATAAGTTTAGTGACAAGAAAGTCATGCATGCAATCACGTAAAGATAAAATTCTTTTTTTTTTTCATCTAAGTCTGAATTTTATCTTTACGTGATTTGAAAGTTTGCTTCATATGAACTCTGTCACAGCTCCCTCTTAACCACGACAATATAGGCAAAGCTCTGGGGTCTGATAATAAGATACAGTGTGTGCAAAAAAGAAAATGTAAAAATGACAAATATTGTTTGGACTTCTATGAGTCATTTTCACATTTTTCTTTTTCTGTATGTACCAAAGAAACCAGATTTAACATGTGATTTAGTTGGCTGTAGAGATGCTACTTATTAAAACCTTTTAACAGAGCCAGGCTAGCTGTTCCCCCCTGTTTCTAGTCTTTATGCTAAGCTAAGCTAACAGTCCCCTGGCTCTAGCTTTATACATAGTGCACAGACATGAGAGTGGTTTCAATCTTCTCAGCTAACTCTTTGCAGAAAAGCAAACAGGTGTATTTCCTATTCCTTTAAATCTCAGCTTTTACCGTTAGAGCTAACAACATAATATTATTTGACCATCTGGATGAATAAGAGGGGAATAGAGCCTTATGTCCACCAGCTCCGGAGGCTGGTCTACAGATTATCTTGATGTCTGACGCACAAAGTGAACTGTGAGACCGACACTTGAACGTACATCTGAAGCATGAAAACAGCAGCAGGATGGATCTGCTGTACCAGTGTCTTCTATCAGTTCTGTTTTTCATGCCTGATTTCCCTTTCTCTCCTCAGATCTCCACCCTGAGGCGCCAGGGCCGGACTCTGTTCTCCACGGTGCCAGAGACTGCAGAGAAAGAAGCGTACTCGCTTTTCGTCCAAGAGGTAAAACTGATACCTGGACGCAAGCCTGTTTTGTCTGTTCTTTATCCCCCCCTGATCTTGGGCAAAGACTCAACCTCGCTGTCTTGACTGAAGCCCCGCTTTATCCTTTCGTTTGGAGCACAGCCACGTTTTCTCTCTTTTCACCCAAAACCTGTAGGTACTTCACCTCTGTCTAGATAATGCAACCCATCAGATACTGCAGCTCAAACTCAAATCCCGCCAAGTGCTCATCCTGATTTGTTTGTTGTGTACGGATAAGGAGAGCTGAGAGAAGGCTAGCCAAAAGCAGAAGTGTCTGCTGACTGACTACTCCTGAGAGTTAGAGATAAGGGGAAATCAATATGGCGCACGTCAGAAATGTTGCTGTTAGCCTTTAAGTGAACTTCCATTTGTGTTTTCCACCATCGCATATTTCCTGACAATGCAGAGGATCGGCCACAGATGGATTCCACAGTCCATTGTTTTTTTTCATATCATGTTGTTTCAGAGGAGCCCTGTGCTGGGTTTGGCTGGGGTGCGGCCCTGATAGAGCCTGATAGGGGATAGTCCCCCATGGCTGCAGCCAGGACTTACATCATAACTGCATCTGGAGCAGCTGTGGAGCCTTAAACAGATGGGCTGCTCTTTTTTTTTAATCAATTTATTCCTCTACTTTTTAGCGACCCTCCGCCTCAGTCGACATTATGTGTTTCATGAATTTGCACAACTGGTGAAGTCGTATCGGAACATCATTAACTAAGTGATGCTAAGTGTTTGTTTTCCACGTCAGATGTTATGTTGCGTGTTTCAAGATAAGCGCTCAAAAACAGGTTTAATAGCGAATCTCTAAGCTTCAACAGTCGTTTATTGGATCATTTATGTTATTGCGTTGGTCTGAATTGCCAAATTATACAGGAAAGTCTCATTTGGTTGTTATTTATTTCATCTCCTGCTCTGCTCAGTGATTATAACACAACCCAGAACACATATATCTGTGATGTCTCACCTCCTACCACAGTTGTGTAATTGACATTGAGTGCACACTATGCTTTTTATGGCAATAGTTCAACTCAATTAAATTTTGACCCCACATTGCTGAGCTCCACAATGTTCCTCTAGTGGGATTTTGGTAAGATAAATGGTTGTCTTGCTAGTTCATTTGGATGTAATATAATTTAAAGGAGGTGCATGTGCTAAAATCTGTCTTAAAAACAACATCCAGGTCCATTCTTACAGAAATAAGAGACCCTTTGGATGGAAATCAAATATTCCTGTGCTCTTCAGAGGTTGTTTTAGAAACTCGAGGCTATCTGTGGCTGGACCATGTATCTAAGTCCTAATGTGATCCTGCTGAAATGCCCTCTCACCAACTCTTCACTTTCTTTCTCTGCAGTGTCTCAAGACCTACAAGTCCGACTGGCACGTTGTCAATTACAAGTATGAGGAGTATTCTGGAGACTTCCGGCAGCTCCCAAAGTGAGTGTGTGGTTGTTGAGTTATGCTCATCAATGCTGTGACCATTTTCCTGAGGGGTCTGGCATCAAACTGTGGTCTCAGGGTAAAATGGCAGCAGAAGTTGCTTTCGTGCAGCCGGACTCTTCTGCTGCGCTGCATTCAAGGTCCCTGCCAGCCTCTGCCAGATTTGGACAATGATGTTAATTTGACAAATAGATATTTATAGAAATGCACGTGCTGTTTGACGTATAGTTTGCTTTTTCCACCACTAAGTTGCAAAATCCATCCAAAGGATTTCATCAATCAAATCTCATTGTTGTTCAGTGACTCTGCCTTTTGCCAGATCTCTAGAAAGACGGAAATCTGTCCGTCTCTGAGGCTCGGAGCACTTCCACAACAACAATAGAAGGCTTCCTATGTTTTTTCTACCAAGGATAAGCAGACCTATTCTGGGACTGCTGCTGATTGATATCATTAGAGCTCAAGGGAAATCCCACAATGCCCAACGTGTCCTCGGTTGAGCCACTTTCCTTAAAGACAGGAATGTGCTTTACAGATGTTGTGTGTCATGTTTAAAGCATTACAGAGTAAAAGCCCTGGCCTTGGCCTTGACACTGTTTATACTAAAAGTTCCCCAGAGCAAGCTGGGTCTTGTAAAGGTCAAAGTGCAAACGGTCCATTGGTGGTTTGGGCTGCACTCAGAGAAGCAGCTGCGGCGTTTTAGCTACTTCTTGTAAAACTGAGCGCTACAAAAGTAGCCTTGAAATAAAAAAATGGGAGTAGCTTCCATCCATCCAAATCTATTCATCCATTGGAATGCACACTTGATTATTAGCTCTTTTCTCTGTCTTGTCCAATGCTGCACCAGAGAGATTTAATAAGTCTGATTTTATTACACCTATCAATGCATGCTAAGTCCTCCCTCTGATTTATAAGGCTTTAAATGGATCACTGCAACGTCCTGCACACTCTAGGGTAGAGCCCCTAACCCCTGCTTGAAATAAGCTCCCACTTAATAATCGGGAGGCAGGCTCTGCCGACATTTCATTTCTACGTGCTACTGGCTGGCTGGGTAAACATTCGAGGGATTTCTGCTTTCTGTTTTTCTTTGAGAAGCTGTGTTGTTTTTTTTTAGCAGGGGGTGCTTAGAGCAGGGATTCAGGCAGGAAAGAGATGGCAGGATCTCCTCTAAGTGTCATTAATATTCCTGATATAACATGTCAAAATGTCTGCTGTGCAGTCGGTCCAATGGGCTGAACTGTTTTTAATCAGGAGCAGAGACTGTGTGCTGAAAGTCTCCTCTATCCTCATATTTACAGACACGAGACTGCTAAATTCTGTTCTTGCTATTATGTGATCATCTTTCTCTCTTCAGTAAGGTGTCGAGATCGGAGAAACTGGCAGCTCACCTATTTGAGGTGGATGAAGATGTAGAAAAAGATGAAGTAAGTCCACCAATCACACATTTTATGTCCTTTTTGTCCCACTGTCTTCGGACAATTCTCTTCTGCCCATGTGAGGAACACGTCTGGTCACTCGGCAACCTCTCTGTAGGCCTCACCAAACCATTTTAAAACAAACTCGATAGCAAGAGAATAATCTTTGAATTTATTTCATTTATTTAATTTCACTCCTTGAGTAGAAGCACACCTTTAGGTGTTTTATTAAATGTTCTAGGGCCTTGCTTTTTCCCATAATAGTGGGAATGATGTTATTTGCAGCGTTTAAGAGCACATCCACTCCACTAATAATTACCTCACTTCAGGCATTGATTTAACTGAAGGCGAGTGACCTTTAATGGACACGCCTTCATGGCTCAAATCTGCAGGGATTAAGTAAGTGCAGTGTTGACGTCAATGTTGATCTTAATTAGGAGCATTCTTCTCAGGACTGAGCAGAGAGTCAATGTGGGCCTCTTCTCCCACACATCTTCTGGCTAGTCAGCAGATTTTTAAGCTTAAAAAAAAAAACAAAGTGTAGAAATAAATGTAAGAGCAATGTAGAAGAAATAAATGTGTATAAGTCTAGTCTGCGTTTAATTACTACGTGTGCTAATGAGTGTTCTTTGCACCTCCTCCTGCAGGACACAGCCTCCCTCGGCTCTCAGAAGGGAGGAGTGTCTAAACACGGCTGGCTGTATAAAGGCAACATGAACAGCGCGATCAGCGTCACCATGCGGGTGGGTAGAGCGACGTCACTAAAGGCAACACAACCTTTCAAAAAATGGGTCTGAAATTGTAAAGATGTCAAGATGTTCTCATTTTTGCATCATGGGAAATGTAGGTTCCAGTGTCTTTGGAGCTTGGCCACTACAAGGAACTGAAAATCAGAATGTCTTGACTGCTGCTACAAGTAGCATTAGATACAGTCAAAAACACAAGATTTGCAAATAGAAGGGGTCCAATATTTACTTTGATCACTATGCCGGGGAATATTCTGTCATAATCTGTACTCATGTTCTCTTTACCCATTGGAATAAAATGAACCAGGGCTGGCTGGTAGTCTCCCATAGGCGGGGTAGAGGAGAAACCCACAGGATGTCATTTCCTGTACCCACAGACACAGGAAATGACTCATCAGTGAGCCATTTTAAATTCTTAATCATTTCTGACAACTACAAATCTGGATACTTTAGCCTCTGCTACTTTGATTTTGACCATCAAGTACAAGTTCTTCAACTTAATGGAAGTATAGCACTTCACATAATTTCTGCCTTACATTCATTCATAGAGGTTTGCGCCAACGAGAATTTAAGCCTCACCTTCTTGATTATCTTTCAAGTCCATACATATTACAAGAGCAATAAATGGTCCTCAGATCTTTTCAGACATGTCCTGTTTTTATTTTCTTATACAGGCAGCCTTCACTTATGGAAAACATCTGCCTTGTCCATTGTGTAATACTTGGTCTGCCTGTTCTTTCCAAAAATAGTCAGTCTGATCTATCACTCTTTTGGCTTGCAGAAAACCTGATCTATCAGTCTAGAATTGTGTTCTGTAAATCTTTACATGTTTTATTGACATACCTAATTTATTTAGATAACACCAGGTTATAAATGTTTGGTCAACACAAAGATATGTATGTCCTTTGCTTCTGGTAGCCCACAACTTTACCCTTGAGCTTTCCCATGCTCCATCTCCACCCTCGTGGTGTTTTTAGGGAGAAAGAGGCCGTTTGGGATGTAAACTTTCTGTATTTTCATGGTCTAGTCCTTCAAGAGGAGGTACTTCCATCTGGCCCAGCTGGGAGATGGATCCTACAACCTTAACTTCTACAAGGATGAGAACACCTCCAAGGAACCCAAAGGAACCATCTTCCTTGACTCATGCATGGGGGTTGTTCAGGTAAAGGAGCATTTGAAAGGAGCATTTGAAACCATAGTGCACATTATGAATTTAGGAGAAACAGGAGGTCTAAATGGCTGGAGTGTAATGAGAACTCAAAAGGACCAAAATGGGTGAAATCAAAGGTTGCACTTTGTCTTCTTTCAGAACAGCAAAGTGCGTCGCTTTGCCTTTGAGCTGAAGATGCAGGACAAGAGCACGTTCCTGCTGGCTGCAGAAAGCGAGGCGGAGATGGAGGAATGGATCGGCACCCTCAACAAGATTCTCCACAGCAGCTTCGAACAGGCCATGCAGGAGAAGAGGAACGGAGACCTGCACGATGGTGTGTTTTGTTTTTTGTTTTTTTGACATCTTGTTTGTGCATCTCAGCACCCTAACTATTTTTTGCATGAAACACATTGTCTGCCTTATAGTGTTCGTTTCCTCATTTGTTTGTCGCCATGTCTTTCGATGCTTGCTGCACCTGCAGGCTCCTTCAGTTCGCCTGCACCCCATGGAATAATTTAACTTGAGGATGTTTCCTTAGAAAAACCGCTCATGCTTGATAAACATCTTAATTATCAACATTTTTTTTCTTTTGTAATTCTCCATTCTTCTTCATACGGAGGCTGACAGCAACACATCATCATGTTTTCATATAATTGCATCAGCTAACAGAACTCATGTTGATCTCTCCAACAGATGACGAGCATGGAAAAACAGACCTCTCCTCCGGAGGTTTTCAAGACAGCTTTCAGGTAGCCTGTTTTTCTCCATCTATAGAAACAGAAAAACAATGTTCTCCACCTCTGTCTGACACACAGCTACACAGCTGACACCATATGCATTAGTCCAGGTGCTTTGGATGTTAAAAGGTGTTATATGACTTCGCTTGAAAGCAGTCTGGACCGCAACTCTGGGTTTTTTTTGAGTGAAATGGCTAAACAGCTGTATTTTCTGCAACTAGGTCCCCACATTTTCCTGTTGGTGCTAACCACGTGAGCATCTGGTTTAGTGTGTATGATCTGTAAATGTAGAACCCAGATGAAGTCAACACTGGTGTTGAGCAGTAGTCCAGGAAATTGGCAGCCTGAAAACAAACAAGTCAAAATATAGCGTTGAGATGCACTAATTAATATGTTTTATATGACAAATCCATCAAAGTATTATGTGTAATGTAATATGAAGTGGGCTGTTTGTTCGATTTAGCATTTTCACTAAGCTTTACCGGGTATTTGTTTGATCTTTCCTCCCTCAACTTTAGTTTTTTACCTCTCAGGATTTGGTGGAGACCAAAACAGAGCCAAGAGAGAGTGAATATTGGACTTATATTCATCAGTTTGAAACAAGCATGACTCTAAATTAATGCTAGTGTTGCTCTGTCATTACCATTAGCCATAATAACTTTCAAGGTGGTAATATGTGATTTTGTTTCCATTCTACTTCCTGTTTAAAGCTGTTCTGATATACTGTATCACTTTTTTTGTTGTTGCTGTTTTTAATAGACTGCCAGAGATATTGAGTCCAAAATGAGGAGTGAAGCTCGGCTGAAACTGTTCACTTTGGACCCTGACACACAGGTGATGAATATACCTGACAACAACTACCGAGCACCGCAATCAATTTTCCCCAGCTGCTATTGATTTCATGACAAAAGTGTTTTGTTGTGGCAATTGAAGCCTTTTGACGCCACGTCTCCTGCTCCCACAGAAACTGGATTTCTCTGGCATTGAGCCAGATGTGCGGCAGTTTGAAGAGAAGTTCGGGAAAAGAGTCCTGGTCAGCTGTCATGACCTGTCTTTCAACCTGCAGGGCTGTGTTGCAGAAAACGAAGATGGACCAACAAGTAATGTATGTTTCAATGAAAACAGGCAAATATAGTCGATTATAAACTGCATGATCTAGTTCTTATTGCAGGTTATATGGAGGGCAAACTTTAATGAATTCATAAGTACTGAAACACACCGTTTAGCAGAACTCCAGGAAATAAACTCGCTAATGAAGGCGAGGTCTAAATCAGTCAAGAAGATCACAGACAGTTCAGATGGCCCACTCCGCTTCCCCTGCCAAAATTAGTGTTGTTAGCATAAGAAATGGCCGCTACCAGGGCAACCATTTCTTGCCCTCTCACCATGCATTAGCACCAGTCAGAAGCTGGTTTCCTGCTGTCACTCTCCGAAGTCTCTGTATATAGAAACAGCTCCACTTCTACACTCAGCACTTAACCACAGCTATTAGCACACGCACACATACACATCCAAATGGGTTTGTGTAATGGAAATGCATGGTGGAAAGAGTGATCGGGAAGATGAATTACATCAGTGGTCCAATTTGACTGAATGGAAAATAAGAAGTGCATTAGGAAGGATGGGTACCCCTTCTTCCTCTCTTTCCTCTGCTCTGTTTGTCTCTCATTTTCCATCACAAAATGTTTTTCTTCCTCTCCTCTTTCATCAAAGGTGGAGCCGTTCTATGTGGTCCTCTCCCTCTTTGACGTCCAGAACAGTAGAAAGATTTCGGCCGACTTCCATGTGGATCTCAACCACCCTTTGGTCCGACAAATGACATCAGGCTCTAGTAGCGGGCAGGACTTGCGCATCAATGGCGGTGGCGACGGTCCCCTGGCTGGCCACAGGCAGGCCAGCGGGCTCCCAGAAAGGGCCCTCCAGTACCCCAGACAGGGAGTGTTCTCAGTCACATGCCCCCATCCAGAGATCTTCCTTGTGGCCAGGATTGAGAAGGTGCTGCAGGGGGGGATCACCCACTGCACTGAGCCCTACATGAAGAGCTCAGACTCGGCCAAGGTACAGAGATTAGTAGAGATGACGAGGATGTAGGTGTGCATTATCGTATGATCAAGGCATTTGAATCTCCCGTTTGTAAATTTCCCCACTGTGGGACTAATAAAGGGATATCTTATCTCTTATCTTATCTTACTTGTAGATTGCTCAAAAGGTGCTGAAGAATGCGAAGACAGCCTGCAGCAGACTGGGACAGTACAGGATGCCCTTCGCCTGGGCTGCAAGGTGTGACAAAAAGTCTTTTTTGTTGAGCACGAACCACAACCCCCACTTGCAAAAAAAAAAGGAAAAGAGCATCAACGACGGAAATGTCACGCTGCAGAGAAACCCACTTGTCTACAGCATATCACAATAGAATTTGTAGACTCTGAAACATTAGTTGCATTCATTTAATTGTGGGTATGTTTGCAGCATTCTCGCAGTTGCTACTTTAAGACTTAACATTTCCATGAACAGAGTCTCTCGCCATTACTGAAGACGTCTTGCAGTTGCAGCAAAAAGTTGATTTATTCTCTTATGCCAAGATATGACATAGTGGCTACGATTTAGGACACTGTTCAGACTGAGAGGAAGCTGTCAAAGGAAATCCAGCCTCTTTGGAGGCACAAATCTTTAAGGCGCTAGTGTAGAACTCATTTGTGTTCTCGCTCCATTAGATTTCTTTTCTGTTTCTGCAGGCCTGTGTTCAAAGATGCGTCAGGAATTCTGGACAAAGGGGCTCGCTTCTCAGCTCTTTACAGACAGGACAGCAGCAAGTTGTCAGACGAGGACATGTTCAAACTGCTTACTGATTTCAGGAAGTACGCTTCCCCCCCACTTTCAAAGATAACGCTGTAACTCATTATGATACATTTTTATAATTGTTATGTTTGTCTGTTTTTCTAACAGACCAGAGAAAATGGCCAAACTCCCTGTCCTCCTAGGGAACTTAGACGTGACTATTGACAGTGTGGCCCCGGATGTAACCAGTAAACCCTCCAAATATTTACAAAACCACTTTGAACCTTCTATTTATACTCATCAGACTTCACCTTTGAACCCTGCAACTCGTCTGGTTTCCTGTCTCTGCAGATTGTGTCACTTCCTCCTACATCCCTGTGAGGAACTTTGAAGGAAATGGGCCCGGCAGCGCTCTTCTGGAAGTGGAGGAGTTTGTGCCCTGCATTGCCAAGTGCTCTCAACCATTCACCATCTACAAAAACCACCTCTATGTGTACCCAAAACACCTCAAATATGATGGACAGAAATCCTTTGCTAAGGTATGGAAGCCTGATCAGACGTTTCATTTATAAGGTCTCTATTTTGAGCTTTTCTGTGGTAGGTTACACAATCTTCACGCTTAATATTTTTTCCTTTACATGTGTAACATCAAATAACTTCAAAGCGTGTGGCTTGTCCTTTTCGAAAGTGATACTTTTGTTTGGCTTGTATTCATTTTGTGTTTCTGTTTAGCTCATGAAACAACTGGCAACCGCCTCAGCCTCGCTCAGCCAAGCCACAAAGCTGGATAGAATTATGTTTAAGCAGAGCAGCAGCTTCTGATTGATACATTAATACTGTTTTTATAGTAGTCAGTCAGCTCCATATAGGAAAAGCTTCTCTCTCCCTTCTGTCTCTCTGCCTATTTATATTTTAACTGAGAGCTGGCAGTGCTTTGTGTAAAATATCTTCCTGTCCTTACAGAACTAATGGACATCTGAAATAAACACCATAGAGAGACACAGCAGAGAAACCGTCTGGCAAAAATTGGTTCTAGGGTTATCTTGGGTCTTCTTCCTCCTCTCTAATGAGCCTGTTTTAAACTTCTGTCTCCTCTCTTCTTCAGGCAAGGAATATTGCTGTTTGCATCGAATTCAAGGATTCTGACGAGGATGACACCCCGCCACTGAAGGTGCATTTATGTATCAGGAAATGTTGAACACACTTCTCATTTTAACTCTTTACATACTGCACAAACTAAAATGACAATTCAAACTATAAGAGATTTAAAGAGATTTAATGTCACATGACCTCAGACTTGACACTAAAGATTCGCACCTGAAATTTGACTTTACCACCAATGGCTTGTGGCTTAACTTTGACTTGTCGTTATTACGTAATGTGTAAAATAAATTAGTACTTATACTTGCAAAAGGTCCAAAATGAAACTTTTTGTTGTAGTTTGGTTGACAGGCTCTCTGCAAGTAAAGCCATAGATCATCATTTTGCTTTTGAATATTATAAAATATATTTGAAAGTAATTATAACAATATTTTAAACCTGAAAGATAGGTCTTGACTTGGGACTCAGCTTTGGACACTTGAGTGTTGACTTGGGACTTGATGAACTTGGTTATAGGACATGACTATAACCACATGACTTGATCATGACTTGGGTCTTGACTTTTGTTGGTCTTGACTTGTGACTTGACTTGAGGGTGAGCTAGGGACTCGGTCATGACTTGGGTCTTGACTTTTGTTGGTCTTGACTTGTGACTTGACTTGAGGGTGAGCTAGGGACTCGGTCATGACTTGGGTCTTGACTTTTGTTGGTCTTGACTTGTGACTTGACTTGGGGGTGAGCTTCGGTCTTGATCATGACTTGGGTCTTGACTTTCGTTGATCTTGATTTGTGACTTGACTTGAGGGTGAGCCAGGGACTCGGTCATGACTTGGGTCTTGACTTTGGTCTCAGTCTCATCTTGCATTTTGACGTTGAACGTGTTGGTCTCGACTGAGTCTTGTCTTTGGTTTCGTTGGTCTTGACTCATGTCTTGACTTGAGGGTGATCTTGGGACTCGGTCATGACTTGGGTTTTCACTTTCGTTGGTCTTGACTTGTGATTTTACTTGGGGGCGAGCTTCGGTCTTGATCATGATGGTCTTGTGATGGTCTTGATCATCATGGTCTTGACTTTGGACTTGTTATTACTGACTCAGGACTTAACAGTCAAACCAACAACAAGCACTCTACATCAAATGACATTGTGATGACGATGTTCACCAACATGTGCCAATATCTCTCTTATTGTTTGCTTCTCTTCTACTTGTTGGATCTACTACAGTGCATCTACGGTCGTCCAGGAGGCCCCCTTTTCACTAAACAGGCATATGCAGCTGTCCTGCACCACCAGCAGAACCCTGAGTTCTACGATGAGGTATTTTTATGATCATACTACCCATAATAAGAGTTTATTAATGTAATGGATATTATAATATTCGTATTAATAAGCTCTATGACAAATGCTCAATATCAAAAAGTATTTTTTTTACTTCTCTCTTTCTCCACCATGCTGATTTAGCACATTTAGATCCACATTAGAAATGCTCCGCAGGCCTTTTTCCACTTTCATTTTGCTGAACAAAGCTCCCTCTGTATTAGAGAACCAACCCAGGAATCTGTGTTTTTCTCACTCACCTCCAGATAAAGATAGAGCTGCCTACTCAGCTGCATGAGAAGCATCACCTCCTATTCACCCTCTATCATGTTAGCTGTGACAGCAACAGCAAGAAGAAAGACCTGGTGGAGACTCCAGGTAAGCTGCAGCTTTCAGTCACGTCTTCCACCTCTGAATTAAAATCCCCAGTGGGTATTTTTAAATGAATTCATGTAAATGTCTGTCATGCATAATGTGTCCAAAAAGTCAATTCTAATATTCATGTTCATGCTGCAGTTTCCCCAGTTTTTCCACTACTTTCCAAACATGTGGTTGTACTTCTTCTTCACCCACAGTTGGCTCAGCATGGCTTCCTCTGCTAAGGGATGGCAGAGTCATCATGAATGAACAGCAGCTTCCTGTGGCTTCCAATCTGCCAAGCGGCTACCTTGGCTCCCAGGATGGTGTCAACAAGGTGAAAAAAGATTATTATTATTAACAATTGGTTATTTTTTTTAGAGTTAGGGAAGTTACATGCACTAAAGGTCAAGGCAGAACTGTGAAACATTGGTGCAATATAATGTTTAAAAGAGTGAGTTGTAGATAAAGTATTTTTCTGTTTCTCCAAAATCATTTTAAAGATGGGATTTCTCACATTACCAGATAGGATCTGTTACAGTTTGTGGTTAATGGATGATGATCTCATTAGCTGTGAGTAGACTGGGATCTTGTAGAGGTCCAACAGGCTTTGGTATCAAATGCCTATGAAATCTGCTTAGCATTTAAATATAATCCATTAAAACAATCAATGTCATTTCACTGTTCAGATCCCTCAGCACTGGTTCATGGTGCAGGGCTAATGGGTTTAGTGCAAATTTAATAAAAGCTGTAGTATGTACACAACCGTGGCTTGTCAAAAAGCTGTTTGTGCATAGCAGGTTGATTTCAAATGGAAATGCTTTGTCAAAATAAGCCAAAATTGATGGTAGGATGCAAAAGATAAACAGTCAAAACCTGACATTCCTTCATAAGAAGTCTTATTTTTTTTTATCTTATCTTGTAGTACACTGCAGCCATATGGCAAGACAGCTTGTCCTAGTATTTCAGAAAAAAGATTCCTGATTTATTAATTTCATCATGTTGCCTTTGCCTTGTTTGTGCTCTAATAAATCCACACTGTGCAGTTTCTATTCAGTATCCAGTGCAGTAATTGTTGCACTTGTTATTGCAGCACTCAGGTTCAGAGATCAAATGGGTAGACGGAGGCAAAACCCTGTTCAAAGTCTCAACTCATCTTGTTTCCACAGTTTACACTCAGGTCTGTTATGTCTTTTTAATTATATTCATTCATATCACTTAGCTCGTGCAAATTAAAGTGCTGAAATAGTGTTTTGTTTAGGACCAGCACTTGCACAACTTCTTCCACCACTTCCAAAGCATGGAGATGTCAGAACAAGCTTCAGAGGGGGAGCTGGTTAAATATCTGAAGGTACTGCGAGCTGAATTTAGTTCTGAAATGCAACACACCCTTTTGTTCATGTCTCATCAAGCCAGATCGCACTCAACCCATGTTTTTTTTTTTTTAATTTTCTTCCTCCCTTCCCTCATAGAGTCTCCATGCGATGGAGGGTCATGTGATGGTCAACTTTCTGCCCACCATCCTCAACCAGCTGTTCTGTGTCCTTACCAGAGCCACAAATGAGGATGTGGCTGTCAACGTGACCAGGCAAGCCACCCCCTCATGCACACAGACACACACACACACACACACACACCACAAACACTCAACCACACATGTGAGAAATGCCTGGTTTCCAGCAGCAGAGAACTGTGTGGCAGCAGTATTTTTAGTCTCCGACAAACGAAATCCACAGAAATAGTTCTTACTTCTAGGCCTCATTCTAAAGCACATTCGTTTCTCTTTCATAGCCTGAATCCTTTTTCTCGTTAGACTTTGACCTATGGCTACAAACTCCATGTATGTGTTTTATATCTCCGCTGGCAGCTTTGGCTCCTTCTTTATAATAGGCCTCACATCCTCCTTTCCTATTCTTTAATATATTCATAACATTATCTGTGTCTCCTCAGAGTGATGGTCCACGTTGTTGCACAGTGCCACGAGGAGGGCCTTGAACATTACTTGAGATCTTATGTCAAGGTGCAGTCTTTTCTCACTATATTTATGCTGTGCACGTGTAATCGATCAAATCTAATGCAAATGTCTTCTCCTTTGCTCTTAGTTTGTGTTTAAGCCAGAGCCTTATTCCTCCAACCATGTAAAAACTGTTCATGAGGAGCTAGCTAAAGCCATGACGGCCATTCTCAGGCCATCAACAGACTTCTTAACTAGCAACAAGCTGCTGAAGGTAACCTACAGTCATAATAATGCAATATTTTTTTATGGTAAGGATCTATCAATGTCTGATTACTGCTTGTAGCCTTTGCATGACAATATTATTATTTATTTAGTTGTCACATGCCTATATTTATAGCATTTTTTAAATAAATCTGCTCCATTCATGTTGGTACCTTTGCACCTTTCCTTACACTGACTCTTTGTTTTCGCAGTACTCGTGGTACTTCTTTGAAGCTCTGGTGAAATCAATGGCTCATTATCTCACAGAGTGTGGCAAAGTCAAAGTAGGTCTTTTTCACTTTTTCACTTCGGTCATTTTTCACTTTTTTTTTTCTTCCCTTCACCTTTTTCCTCACAGCTTAAATCCTAAATCCTGTTTTGTGTTTGTTTCCCCCGGTTCAGCTCTCAAGGAACCAGCGTTTTTCTGCGTCATACTACCATGCGGTGGAGACTCTTGTAAATATGCTCATGCCGCACATCACCCAGAAATACAAGGATAACCTGGATGCAGCTCGCAATGCCAACCACAGCCTGGCAGTTTTCATCAAGGTTGGCACTCCTCCCAGTGCTTGAGATGTCTTGTTGCCCTTTAATATGCTGATAAGTTCGGGAAAAAAGTGCCTTTTCAGGATAACCATAAAAATGTCAAGGCCTGTAGAGCCCCACATGAATCATTCACTGCAGATTATTTATGGCTTAAACGATACAATAATGTTCTCTCAACTTTTCAAATAGCGCTGCTTCACCTTTATGGACAGAGGCTTCGTGTTCAAGCAGATCAACAACTACATGAACTGCTTTGTGCCTGGAGACCCCAAGGTTAAAAGAATCTCCTTTTACTTCTCTACTGCATTAACTTAAAGATAACTTAATGCCACATAAGCATCCCTTGTTTCCTTCCAGACTTTGTATGAGTTCAAGTTTGATTTCCTGCGGGTCGTTTGCAATCATGAGCATTACGTCCCTCTGAATCTGCCCATGCCATTTGGAAAAGGCAGAATTCTAAGGTTCCAAGGTGAATGACTCAGTTATCACATATAAGTGGAGAGCAGATTATATCCTGCTTGTGCTTTGCATCCTCTTATTTCTAATGTCCGCTCCAGATCTCCAGCTGGACTATTCTCTGACCGATGACTTCTGTCGAAACCACTTCCTGGTGGGGCTGCTGCTGAGGGAGGTGGGCGGGGCTCTTCAGGAGTTCCGAGAGATCCGTCAGATCGCCATCCAGGTGCTCAAAGGGCTGATGATCAAACACACGTTTGACGACCGCTACGCTGCAAAAGTGAGTTGTGCAGCTCTTGACCACCTTTCACACTTTTTTTTTTCCGCGGTTTCCATGGTTACAAGTTGAATTTGCCTCATTCTGTGAGAGGGATTTGTCTCAGATGAGGGTTTCTGGGGCGTAACTCAAAAACTGTTCAGTAATTTATCACAAATCATGAGAGGTGTCTTTTGATATTCTGTGCATTTTTAACCATTTCATTTATTTATTTTGAATTTGAACGATCAGATGAAATGCATGTTACTCCTCTTGGTGGATTTTTCCCCCCCACCATACAAAGATCTCTTTAATTTTGCAAAGGTTTTGGATTTAAAAGGAACTGGACTTGCAAAATTCTTTATTAGTGGTTTCATAAATTTGAATTCTGTCTTACAGTTTCAGTTTCTTGTGTCATTCCAGAGCCAGCAGGCCAGACTTGCTACCCTCTACCTCCCTCTGTTTGGTCTGCTCCAGGAGAATGTCTACAGGCTTGACATAAAAGATTCAGCCCTCCTCAACAGCCACAATGTAAGCTTGACACCTAGTGGTGGCAAAACGAATAGCAGCTCATGTCTCCTTCAAAGCATGAATTACTGGGTTGATGTCAAGCTAATGTTGCTTTCTTCAGAATGCCAGGGAGGACTCCTTGGTGCCCAACTCCATTGTGACACCACAGAAACCTGGGAGCTGCATAGAAAATGCCCTTCACAAAGATGTGTTCGGCGTCATCTCTGGAACAGGTAAAACCCTCCCTCCACAAACGAAGTCGTTAATAACTTGGCTGCAAAATCTTCATGTTAACATGTACTCTGTATTTTTGTGCTCCGTCCCCGCAGCCTCCCCTCACAGCTCCACTCCCAACATCAGCTCGGTTCACCACGCAGACTCCAGAGGCTCTCTGATCTCCACCGACTCTGGAAACAGCCTGCTGGATAAGAGCAGCGACAAGACCAACTCCCTGGAGAAGGTAGAGTGATGCTTCATCATTATTCCTACTGCTTCACAGCCTAACTGGTGGTTCTGAGGATTTGACATATCATAAAGAGCTGGAGCAGTAAACCCAGAGTTCACAGAGCCAGTTGATGACCAGCTTGTGAAACCAATTATCCCGTATTGCCAGTGTTATGTTGTCTGGAGAGTGTTGAACTGGTTTCGTGATACTAGCCTCTGGTCTGTGAGACCCAAAATAATGAGGAAAAGCTAAAGTCAACAAAACACAAGGGTTGAGGTTGATAGTTTAGCACAGCACGCCTATAAACTCTATTTAATTTTACATTATCTCCACTCTTGGACGTCCTCCTCCAGAGCTCCCACACCCCTTCTCCTCGCTCTATAACGTCCCAACCCCTCCAAAAGGAGAGATTCACCAGGAGGCACTCAGTCAACGTGCTGCCTCTCCCTCTGGATCCCAAGGAACGACTCCCACCGATGAACCGCGCAACCAAGCGGGTCACCATGGACTTTTCCCTCCTCTCTGTGCCCCTGCTTGACCTGCTGCAGGACAGTGACAGTGATAATGACAAACAAGCTGCAGGCCAGAGGGGGGATGGAAATCATGAGGAAAACATACAAGTACTCTGTTTGACCTTTGTGTTCTCTCCACTGCAGACTTTTGGTTATAATTGTACAGAGTTCAGCATATTTATGATTCATAATTATTACAGAACTGATGCTTTTGGTACTTTTTGTGTCAGTGAATTCCAGTTTCGAGACCAAAGAAGTATGCAGACATCTGTACAATAAATCCAAGACCTCCCAACAGTCTTCCTCTGAGTGTCCCACACTAGGGAGTGTGTGTGCTTTCACCACTACGGAGGTTGATCTGACTTTACAGTCCTAATTTAACTGCAAATGTGTTACTTCCAACCCACAATTCATGCTGCTATCTCAAAGAAGCAGAGCTGTTGCAGCAGACGGGCCCTTTTTGACCTTCTGTGCTTTCCCTCCAAAGGGAAAACACTTGACATTTCTCGTCTCTGAAGTTTGTTTGAGTGCACTTCTTTTTCTCTTTGAAATCCCAGCAGCTCTGGCAATAACTCTGTCCCTCTCATTCATTTTCTGTCCCTGCAGAACCAGTGCGCGTCGGCTTTGGGCAGCGCTTTGCTGCGCTGTGACAAGCTGGACCGCGACGAGATCAAAAACCTCCTCATGTGCTTTTTGCACATCCTCAAGAGCATGTCAGAGGGTAGGACAGCCTGTCTGAGCCATCGACACAAGCTGATGTGAACTCCTGCACCGTAGTAATCTTTTAATGACTTTATTACCCTTTTCCTCTCCTCAGAGGCCCTTTTCTCATACTGGAACAAAGCAGCTCCCTCAGACTTAATGGAATTCTTTACATTAATAGAGTAAGTACAGCACTAGACATTATTATTATTAGCAGTATAACAATAAATTAGTTTCAATAAGTCAAACAAAGTCAATAAATAAAGTAAATACAGCCTCATAGAAAGCATGATTGCTAAGCTTCATTCATTGATATGTAACATGTTATTATGTATTAAGACATTTCTGACTCTGCTATGAGCTTCCTGTTTACAGGAGCTCTAATGTGAATGGAAGTCGTTGAATCTGGTGATGATTTCTGACCGAGCTGCACCTCTTGTCCTGCAGAGTCTGCCTTCATCAGTTTAGATACATGGGGAAGAGATTCATCGTCAGGTAGAGTGTTACATGGATCGTGTCACATATTTCATTGGACCAATGTCAATGTATGAAATTGATTTTTGAATGGAAACTAATTGCCATCTTTGCATTAATAAGACTCACAGCCGTGCGCAGACTTACAAATCCCCCCTGAATCTTTTAACCTGCTGTCTTTGGTTTGTTCTCTCGTCTTTGACACTGCTGGAAAGTTGTTTTGTGGTTAATTTCGCGGCCCCGGGCCCCTCCTGCATGGGTAAGAGATTGCTGGGATCACTTTGCTCAATCAAGTGCATGATTCTGCCATTAAAAATCACATTAAATTCCAGCCATTCATTTGTTTGCTGTGCTTCATCGATTGCTGCTTCCTTTAACGCGACAATTTCCTCATTTGAACTGCGTTTGTCTCATCTCTTCTGTACTGATACTATCATGTGACTGCAGTTTATTTGACATCCTCACTTATCCTGTAACTTATCCTGTAAAGACTTTGCTCTTCTCCCAACAGGAGCCAGGAGGTGGCAGGGCCTGTCCCTCCGGACAGGAAGTCTCTGACTCTCCCTGTGTCTCGTAACAGGGCGGGGATCCTGCACGCCCGCCTTCAGCAGCTGGGGACTCTGGAGAACTCTCACACCTTCAACAACAGTAAGCCCTTCTCAGACTCATGCATGCACAGCTGACTCTGCACCACACAATGCAAACTCCAGACATCAACCCCATAAACATGTGCGGTTTTCACGTCATAGTTTTTTTAATCATTTCCTGATATCAGCTACCTAAATCAAGCAGATCATTTGCTGTGATTTGGCGAAAATCCTTTTATTGCTCCAATAAAGATACGTCTTGCTAACGGTGACCTTTGCGTCTGTACTTTCTGTGCAGTGTACGCTCACACAGAAGCAGATGTGAGCAGCCAGTGCCTGCTGGAGGCCAATGTGTCTACAGAGGTCTGTCTGACTGTGCTGGACACACTCAGCATCTTCATCATGGGGTTCAAGGTATCAGCTGCAACAGTTGATAAAAGTCTGCGCATGATATTCCGCATTTTAATCCCATTTTGGTTGATCGGTCCTCACATTCTCTTCAGAACCAGCTGAATTCAGATGTCGGTCACAACCCCTTGATGAAGAAAGTTTTCCAGGTCCATCTGTGCTTCCTGCAGATCCCTCAGTCTGAGGCCGCTCTCAAACAGGTCTTCACCTCTCTCAGGACCTTCATCTACAAGGTGAAAGAGTGTCCCTCTCCTGTTTGTTTCATTGAACCACACACATTTAAAGCAGGTGATTTAAAATTCATGCATGGAAAGGAATGATCTTTTGCTCTCCTCCAGTTCCCGTGCACCTTCTTTGACGGCCGGGCCGACATGTGTGCCTCCCTATGCTATGAAATCCTCAAGTGCTGTAACTCCAAGCTGAGCTCTATCCGCAGCGATGCCGCCCATCTTCTCTACTTCCTCATGAAAAGCAACTTTGACTATACCGGACGCAGGTCTTTTGTGCGAACGCACCTGCAGGTCTGCACTTCTTACTCTTTGCGCATTCGAAGTCGATCCAACGTTAGTGTAGCATTGATTTTATTTGTTCGTCCTCTCTGTTCACCCAGGTGGTCATTGCTGTCAGTCAGCTGATTGCTGATGTCATCGGCATCGGGGGCACACGTTTCCAGCAGTCTCTCTCCATCATAAACAACTGTGCCAACAGTGATAAGCACATCAAGGTGAGGGGATTATGATGACACACACCTTTTCAAGCCAGTAAAATACCTCATTTAAAGGAGAAAAGTTCATTTTTAATTTTTCCTTCCAAGTCACATGACAACGGCCTTAAAACACCTCAGTTTAAGCTTTCATACAAATTCCCTCCATGTTAGATACATTTTTCGTATTTTTCTTTGGTATCCAAATTGAAGTCAGGAGCTTCACGTTGTAGGTTTTTGTAAGTCTTTGATATCATACCTCTTATTACTCTGTCTTTGTCAAACACACTTACTATTATCCTGGTGGCATTTTACACACAGTATGTTGTTGCATTCTTTCTGAAGGTGATGTCCAAATGATAAGAATTGTGAAATATTGTTTGAGTGATTTCAGAATTTGTCTGTTGAATATTTTGCCTTTATACCCATTTATTTTACACATTAGAAGGCACAAATATGTTGAAATCCTAAGGCTCTCACTTATTTCAGACCAAACATCCCTATAATGGATTCGTTACTTTGCAGCACACAGCATTTCCGTCAGATGTGAAGGACCTGACGAAGCGCATCAGGACGGTGCTGATGGCCACAGAGCAGATGAAGGAGCACGAGAACGACCCGGAGATGCTGGTGGACCTCCAGTACAGCTTGGCCAAGTCCTACACCAGCACGCCCGAGCTCCGTAAGACCTGGCTGGACAGCATGGCCCGCATCCACAACAAGAATGGAGACCTTTCAGAGGTATTTTAAAACATTTTTTTTTAAATAAAAAAAAAAATTGGAACATTTACACTTTATTAAGGCATTTCCATGTGAACTTGTGTGCAGGCGGCCATGTGTTACGTGCATGTTGCTGCTCTGGTTGCCGAGTACCTGCGGAGGAAAGGTGGGTCTATGTTAAATAACCGCTGACCATTTTAACTCCATTACAATATTTTTATGAGTGCAATTTGTACAGTCCATATAATGAGTGACTGGTTAACACATTAGAAGGACGTTTATAGTGGAATAAAACCACCTCCATAAATTGATCTGATTTACCTCTTGTTCACTAGAGAGAGATTTAGGACATTAATAAACATACCAAGAAACTAACGATGTCATTAATGCATAATGGGACTAAAACCATACTAAATCAGAAGGGTCATCTGTTCTTTAAGATCCCCTCTCATGTTTCAAACTGGATGCTATGTTCTGTATGTGCTTCTGTATCTGCACGTCAGGTATGTTCAGACAGGGCTGCTCGGCGTTCTGCGTCATCACTCCAAACATCGACGAGGAGGCGGCCATGATGGAGGACGTAGGGATGCAGGATGTTCACTTCAATGAGGTAAAATCTTCAGGATCACACATTGTCCACTGTGAATATCTGCCAGTCCCACTCTGTTCACCAAGGTTTAGGATATTTAAGTTCCTCGTTGGCTGCACGTGTTACATAATGACTATCTCTGAGAACCCTTATCTTTGTTAAGACTATCAATTGCTCATCGAAGTGAACATACTGTAGACTTTGACACAGGACGTCTGAGCTGGCAGACGGACCAGTCTCGGAAAAAATGGACTCTCGCTTCAGGCTCTTGGGAATTGTGATGAGAATTTCCCACAATTTTTGGACGTTTTCTTGACAATTAATCGAACAATTGTGACATTAATCATGCGAATAATGAAAATTAGTCAGTTGCAGCCCAATGGGCCATAACTCTGAAATAAAATATGCATATTCATTCTTTTATTTATAAAGCTGTTTCCTTTTTATATGCCTCAATCATTGTGGAAATGTGCACAAGCTTCTCCTCCACTCCCACAATTATCCACAAAGACACGTTTATGTGTGAACTGCATACGCTTGGCGTTTGTGCGTGCACAACCTTTACACGCCTTCCCCTTTCTTCTGCTGAAATGATGTGAAATTGAAAGTGATGGCGAGAGAGCGTGTCAGCTTTTATGAGTCACTCAACATATCTGTATGCAATCAAAAGTGCTTTTACCTCCCATCTCCTCTGTAAAACCTTTCCTCTTGATGACCCGCATCATCCCCCAATAAAAGGGAAAGGACATCGCAGATCCATTTCCTCCCACGTCTGCTGTCTTTACGGGGACATTAGGCTCGGTTTAGGCTCAGTGAAGCCTTGTAAACATATAAGAACAAACAGAAATGTCCCTCTTTGCAACAATCAAATATTCTGAGCTGAGACGGCAGAGAACAGGGGAACGTTTATTCATCTGTGTGTTCAGGAGGTGCTGATGGAGCTGCTGGAGGAGTGTGGCGATGGCCTCTGGAAGGCGGAGCGTTATGAGCTCATCGCTGATGTCTACCGGCTCATCATTCCCATCTATGAACAGCGCAGAGACTTTGAGGTAAACGGGAGCTTTATATTTACATGAACCTGATCTAGAAAGTTACAGCAACTGATTTTAAGATGTGAAAACAAGATTATCACATGAATCTACAGCTGTACTTTTGCTTTATGGAGCTGTATTTTTAGTTTCAGCTCATTGTGTATCCGTCTGATCATAACCACTGAGCACCAAACAGCAGACAGACACAGTTGGAGAGCATTTAGCAGCTACAGAGTCACATATTGTTCTCAAAAGTTGGTGGAGGAGACCAAAAACTGAGCTGAAAGTGTGAATAATTTACATTCGCCAGGTGGTCACAAACACAACTTCATCTTGTTTCTGCTGCATAGAAGCAGCCAAGAAAAAAAAAGAAGTTTTTACACTTTGATGTTCCCGACACAGGCGATCCCACTTTAATTTAGTTATCAAACCTTTTTCTCTCTTCATGTTCTCAGTTTATTTTTGTTCTTTTTGCGGAACAGAAACTGACACACCTGTATGACACCCTCCACCGGGCCTACACCAAAGTGATAGAGGTGATGCATACTGGCAAACGGCTGCTGGGGACGTACTTCAGGGTGGCCTTCTTTGGACAGGTACGAGCTGAGTTCTAACCACAAATGGAACACAGTACTGCTTTTGCCTAGCACGAACGCTAACTCGATCCAAACTGGTGGTCATTCTATCTTTTGCCTTTTGCATGCATCCACACACACACACACACACACTAATGAATCTTAAGCTGCTCCAAGTAAAACTTTTTAACGGCGATCTCTCCTCTTTTCTCCTTCTTCTCCAAGGCTGCGGTAAGTGCACAGAGATTTAGCTGTGTGTGTATTGGCCTATTGTGCTCCTCCACCTCCTTGCATCGTTGTGTTGTTTGAAGCCTGGTGTTTTTTAGTTAAATAAGTGGCAAAATGTTGCATTATATTCCCTATTAAGATCTATAATGGCGTGTGATCACTGTGAGCTCTGGTCCAAATATGGTAGAATAGTATTCCATGCAGATATTGTGGAATTGCATGGTTACAGTACAACATAAGCTAATATCTGACTCAAATTAAAAAAAATTTGTATTATTGCAGTATTTTCCCCAAAGCAAAACAGCAAAAAAAAAAAAAGACTCATTTTTGTGTTGCTTTGAGTGTCCTCCCCATTAGCCTTTCCCTCCATTAGCTGTTGTAGTGCTTGGACTGTTCTGGCCTGTTTCCACCCACACTACTGAGAAGCTGAGTAGCAATATACATGCTTGAAATTTAGCATGTTTGATGTTTTTATTCTTATTTCCTGTCTTTGTGTTTGGACTTTTTTCAACTTTTAGCAGGTGCTGTTTCATTTTTATTCACCAAATTTCTTTGACTCTCCTTGATCGTCCTTTCAGTGTTTTTGTTTTTTTACGCAGTGCTTCACTCAAATGCTTTACAGGTCAAGGTTTATCCCGACTGTAGGCGACCACAGTTCACGACCAGGCTCACATTCCTCACATTCCTCTATGCAGGGCTTCTTTGAGGATGAGGATGGAAAGGAATACATCTACAAGGAGCCAAAGTTCACCCCACTGTCTGAGATTTCCCAGAGGCTCCTGAAGCTCTACTCCGACAAGTTTGGCCAGGAGAACGTCAAGATCATTCAAGACTCCGGCAAGGTGGGGTCACATATATGTGTGTTTAGAAAAAGGGAGTGTTTAGAAGTCCTGGGAGAACATATTATTTTATGTTTGTGGTGCAGAGTTCAGGGACAGCATTTACAAAAGTCATGGTTACGAAACAACCCCATACAAAAGTACAGAAATCCTCCATTCTAAATGCTCTGTCTCTGCTAGATGTGTGAATTAGCTGCTATTAATGCAGATTGAAGTTAAATGTGTTTACCTGCAATGCTTCTGTTTAAGAAAAGCATTTAAAAGCAGACGTTAATAAGTGCAACTATCAGTCTGAGCTTTATCTATGACCACAGGTATTTTATGGCTCTTTGATTTGTCCCCTGTGCATCCAATGCAGGTGAACCCGAAGGACCTGGACTCCAAGTACGCCTACATCCAGGTGACACACGTCACGCCCCACCTAGAGGACAAGGAGCTGGAGGACCGGAAGACGGACTTCGAGAAGAGCCACAACATCCGGCGTTTTGTATTCGAGACGCCGTTCACAGTGTCGGGCAAGAAGCAGGGAGGGGTGGAGGAGCAGTGTAAACGGCGGACTGTTCTCACCAGTAGGTCGTGCAATGATGTAAATGATTGGTCATCATCATCATCATCATCATCATCGTCAGTTTAATTTTGCTCATAAAAGCAGGAGCAAGAAGTACACTGTGGAGTGAATGTTTTTTTCCAGGCAGGTGAATTTATTAGTGTACTGTCCACTTCATCCCAAAGTTCAGGTGTTATCTCACCGAGGCATTAATCCTGCTGACTCAGACACTTAACTGTGTTCAGGGCTCTATTTAGGGCCTGATTACTGGTCTGTAGCCACGGGTCTATTTTCTTAAGCCACAGGTCTTATTTTACAGCCGGAATATTTCATTTGAATTTGGATTTCATTTGAAGTTTTCCAGTCCCTCCAGGAAGCTGCGATGTCGCTTTTGAATAATAATTAATGTAAATTCAACCACATTTTAACCTGTCATTGTCGTCTCCTCATAGTTTCGCCCAAAATAGAGGTCCGTAACTTCCTGCAGGGACTGGTTTGCAATAAAACTTATTTAAGTCAAGTCAAACTCAATGTAGTTTTTTAAAATCATATAACGTTTATTTATTTATAGGGCTGTATCTAATATATAATTGTTTTGCATTAGCTCCATTCTTATGAGAGATGAAGTTTGATTTAATCCAGGTGAGAGACTTCATGATACGAATGGCTAATTGATTTATTAGCTCCAAAAAATACTTCACCTCTTTAGGGCTCAGCACCAGCTGTTTCCAACGTTCAGTGACTGCTTAAATGCACGTTGGACCGTGGTTAATATCCTGTTTATGATTGTTGCCACAGAGACAGAACTATAACAGGTGTTTGCAGGTCTCAGTATCCAAGTTAGCGCCTTCATGCTGCTGTTGCATGCTGTTTTTATCAGGCCGCTCACATTCACCTATGATGAGGAGGTATGGTTTATCCACATCAGTCCTTGGACAGACATTTTCTAGTTCTACAGTTTATATTTTTATATGAAGGCATAATTTATCAACATCCTGATTTCTTCTCTCTCCCATCCAGCCACACACTGCTTCCCTTATGTGAAGAAGCGTATAGCAGTCATGTACCAACACCAGACCGACCTGAGCCCCATTGAGGTGGCCATAGACGAGATGAGCGCCAAGGTGGCCGAGCTGCGACTCCTGTGCTCGGCGTCCGAGGTGGACATGATCCGCCTGCAGCTCAAACTGCAAGGCAGCATCAGCGTTCAGGTACAAACGACGAGGCCGTGCTGCCGTTTCATAGGCTGTTAGCCATTTTACTTCTAATGAGCTACTTCAGTGTAATTGATCATTTTTGACCTCCCCTTGTTTTCCAGGTCAACGCCGGTCCTCTCGCTTACGCCAGAGCTTTCCTCGACGAGAGCAGTGCCAAGAAATTTCCTGACAACAAGGTCAAACAGCTCAAAGAGGTGTTCAGGTACTCATCAGTGACAGCAACTTAAATAATACCATCACGTGAGCCTCGCTTCCTCGTCTGCATCGCCCGTTCTTCATGGCACAGCATGAGATCTTCCTTGAGTCCAGAATGACTCCTTTGAGTATTTTTTTGTGGTTGTTGTTTTGAGCATGGAGGGTGGAAATATGGCCCGACAACCTACTTTTCACTCTCTAACCTTTACTAGTTGCTTCCTATGAGTTTTGACGCGGCACTGTTGCATCCCTCCTCAGGCAGTTCGTGGACGCCTGCGGTCAGGCGCTGGGAGTGAACGAGCGGCTGATCAAAGAGGACCAGCAGGAGTATCACGATGAGATGAAGGCCAACTACAGGGACCTGACCAGGGAGCTGTCAAACATCATGCACGAACAGGTGGGAACCTCATGGATAGCAATGAACACGCGTTACGTCACTCACACCTCGATTAACCCATCTAATGAATTCTGATGGTGATTTTATTCTTACTGCTATGTTTACAATGAAAACGTGCTGCCACATATTTCTTATCTGTACTTTTTCTTATTTAATGGTCTTATTTTATTTGTATTAACTACTTTCATGTGCCCCATTTTTATTGTACTTTAAGCAATCCACTACTGCATCACCTTCTCATTTACTAACCATGTCTCTTATCTCCTGCTCTCTTTGGGCTGGCCTGAGCAGATTGGATGGTAATGCTGCTTTTGTCAAGCTACTATTATTATACACCATAGAGGAATATGAAGGGAATGTATGGAAATTATTAGGATGGAGAGTAGAGCTGAATTTTGAGTCATTAGAGTCTGGAAAACACGCACTTTCCTTCCCATAATATTTAATAATCCAACACTTTGAATAAACAGCTGCTAAATAAACCAAATAGATGAGTATCTGAATATGTATTAGATCAGATATGACTGTCCATCATCATTAAACCAAATGTGGGATGAGAAATTCAGACACTCCCTAAACTCGGATGAACATGCATGCGTGTGTGTGTCGCTTTTAAACAGGATAAAACATCTTTCCTAATCTGAGTAATTGACCTTCTTAGATATACCCAGTGGAGGACGGCACAAGGAGCCCCCTGTCCGACTCTATGGGCATCTTCAACGCCATCAGTGGCACACCGACCATTGCCAGCCCACATGGCTCCACCACCATACTCTGATATGGATGTTTTACTCCAGGTTAAGAGGAAACGATGAAGTACCTAAAAGCCATCATCCATTCTTTATTTTTTCCTTCTGCTACAAATGTGATGATCACTTCCTGTTAACAGTCAGCCACTTCTTCTTGTTTCCTATGGAGACTCCAATCAATACTGTTGACTTTCAGACTTTGACTCTATCTGCTTGTTTCCAGATTCGGGTCATTTTTTCCTTTTGTATTTTTTATTTGATTTTTAAATAAGATGGGGTTTAAGCAGCAGTCGTGACACAGCAATACTGTGACTGACAACATGACGTTATCTTTATTGTCCTTGTGTAATAATCCCCACGCTAGGGATGTTGTAATGAGCATGAGAGGCTTCAGTATGTGACATAAGTCTACACCTTAACAGCAACCCTGTTTATGTACAGTGTTTGTAATAGAGTGCTTTTTAATGGAAATAAATCAATAAATGCCACTACTGTAACCGTAAATGCAGTTTTTCAGCTGATGCACCGTATTTTTACAATTCCCTTTTTTTTCCCATGTTACAGCAGAAGCATCAGAGTTGATCTGTTATCTTACCTTAGACATCTGAAAGAATCATCCACTCTATTTTAGGCCAATAGACGTGTGTAGATGTCTAAAGCCAAGCGGACCACAATATTTTAACCTATTTTCTGTAAAGAAACATGTGCGCAATATTTTCTATTGTACCGAGGCGACTTACTGTACAGAAAAACCACTCTTGCCAAAGACGTTAGAAAAAGACTTTGCAATGCAAGACAAGGGTGTGACTATTTGTAATCTGCCCTCTTGAGTTTCTCTTTGCCTGTCATGTAGATGCCTTTTATCATCTGTTACGTGAAAATAGAAAGTTTTTACTTAATGACCGCTCATGTAAATATGTTTAAGACATACGAATAATAAAATGTGTAATAATACTTCGTTTGTTCACTGTTGTCATTCAAGAGAAAACACACCCCGGTATCTGAATATCAAATTTCATCACGATCCATAACTTTTCATAAAATAGCTTCCTTGTTGCTGCAACTTAGTTCGATGTGCGAATGTCATCTGGTAGTTATTTGATTTTAATGTTAATACTATTTGCTGATACTGTCATTTATTTTGTGTTAATTGTGAGGCCTTAGACTCTATGGATCACTTCTTATTGCCACCCTCTAAGCACCCTGTCTCATTTCAGATGCAACAGATTCCCAACTGTCAGTAAAGCTTCCCACTCTCTCTCTCGGCATAGCAGAGGGGGAATATGATGAGTTACATATGATGTATGGCTGGACTCTATGGGTAAGACTGTTCAAATTGGTTATTGACTGTTAATGTCAACCGATAACTTTCAGACAAGCAGATGTTTGCAGCAATGCGGGTTTTCATCAGTATCGAGGCTGGGAAATGACTAAATGCAGAAAAAAGGCAAAAATTAATACATTGATAGATAATATTACTGGTTCAATAACTCAAATAGAATGGAAAAAGCGATATAAAGGGAAATGATTGCTAAAGTTGCTGCTGCATGCAATTATGTTGCATTCAGGCACATCAGGAAATGGGAAAATAATCCGTGGTGGACAATATGATGTGAATGCATTGTCAGGATTTTTTTTAGACGGAAACTCATGGCCAAATTAAATCGATGGTAAAAGATAACAGCTAATAATTAACTGATTTATCAAGGAAGTTACTTCTTTACTTGTCTAATAATCGCTCACTACATTTTGACAGTTACCAGGCTCCATAAATCTTTACAATGTGCAGCATACAGAGTGAATTCAGGGTGTGATGTTGATAGTGTTGGCTGATAATGTGCCACATTGAGATAATCTCCTCGTGTCCTTGCATTATCTGTTAAAAATTGTTATAATGTTGTCTGGTTAAGTGTAAACAGGTTAATCAGTGTCGGGTTGAATGGAGCTGCATTGAAAAGAAACAGGAGAGGCAAGGGTGAGGTTGGGATGCTGACTCCTGTAAAAAAAAAAAAACCCCACTGCGCTCAGTGTCGTGTAAAAGAGCAGCTAATTCCACCAGAGCTCCCCTACCTCTCTCTCTCTCACACACTCTGTTACTGTTAGTGTGTTGCTGTTTCTGGACAAACACCCCAACGGTGTCATTGTGTCTGAGATCTGGGCTGCTAAACATCATGAGTCTGGCGTGAGTCCTGCTGGTGTTTCATGCTGTGTGTTTGTGTGTCTTTTATTTGGTTAAATGCACAATATTTCAGCATTTAAACTAATGTAAACTGGACCTTTTGTCAAATCTTTCTGCTCTAGCTAGTGCTAATAACCCTCATATGAGGGGGGCTCCGTACTTATCCATAATTATTGCTGTTCTGAAAGTTTTTTTCCAGACTCTTCTATAAAACCTGGGTCAAGAAATATTTCGTCTGCTGCATGTTGTGAAAAATTTTAGCCAGACATAACATTATGTCACTAAAAGCAACATTTTTAATGAAATAAATATGATGAATTGGAAAGCATCACCAGCATATGCAAATAAAACTTATAATAAAGTTGTACATTTGGTTCATGTTGTACAAATGGAGTAAGGAGATGTGTTAATGTAGGAGGGACTAACAGCAAATATAGGTTTGGCAAAGATGCATATTACATGAATTCATTCTGAGGGCGGATCCAGTGGCGGGGCTAGATGAGGACTGGCCCATCTGAAATCTGATTGGCAAAAACGGAAATTTCCCCTCCTGATACATCCTGAAAATTCAGATTTAAAAAAAAAGACATTCAAGACACAATTTGCAAAACATATTCAATTATGAGTGTCTTTGCTCAAAGCTCTAGAGACAACATCAGATAAGGAACGGCTGAATAAGGAAGTGTGCGTGGATGTTGTACGTTTCTTGGCCCCTCTGTTCAACCCTCTTTATCTGTGAGACCCTGAGTCGTAAAGTAATTACTGACCCGGGGCTGTGATGAGTCTGATGACTGTGTGTGCTGGGAGGTGCCGGTTAGTCGAAGGGAGGTTATATAAGGATCTAGCCAGGCCTCGGCTCAGTCTTCGTGTCGTGGATCTGGACAGGGATCACTCGTCCCCTTGTGTCTTTTTGCTGAAGGATTTAGTCAGAGAGGAGTCGACACACACACAGCAGCCATGACAGGTGAGTCTGGACCTGGACCCTGAGGAACCCATCCTTACAGTTTGGGCCTTCTTGTCCTGCTAGTTTAAGAGGAATATTCTCTCTTTGTATCATGCTCTACAGATTGAACTGTTATGTTTGTGAAGTAAGCCAGCGATTAAGTATTTCAAACCAAATGCATTAGTTCAGTTGATTAAATTGTTAAAATTAAATTAAACTGTTTATCTGCACATGTAGCTGCACTAATGTTTTTCAAGAAAAAAAAATACACAATGTGTTCTTTATGACACTCATTTCTGCAGACAGAGACGGGACGTCCAGGGGGAGAAGTGTAAGTTGTTTTATTACAATAAAAAAAATGCTGATATTCATTGTTTAGATCTCTGACTGTGTTTGAAGAGGAAAAATATGCACAGGAAAATCAAGTATACCAATCAAATAAGTGCAGAGTGTGCAGCTTTCTCACATAACTGTCCTCTCTCTAACAGCTGACTGTCTTTGGATACCCAATCAGCATCTTCTTCATAGTAGTGAATGAGTTCTGTGAGCGTTTCTCCTACTATGGCATGCGAGGTGAGTTGGTTTGATGGACCCGATGCAGTTTAAAACGCTTTTTATACAGTCAATCGGTTTACTTGAATAGGTCCCAACCTAGGGGTCGGGCTCCTCCAAGGGGTCACAAGATAAACCTGAGGGGTCAGGAGATGATTACTGGGAATCTAAAGAAGGAAAAATATCTTCTGCTCCAAAAATTCAGCTTTATTTTCTCTGGGAAATAATTGATCGTTTGAGCCTCAAACATTTATTTGAATGAAACTATGTGAGAGTAGAATTAAATGAAAACTGCTTCATAATTGTACATAAGTGCACTATTTGAGTAAATGTACTTAGTTACTTTCCACCACTGATATAATATGATGCCTTGTTACAGATTAAGCTATTTGCCGAAATGTAAAAATGTATGTAAATATGCAAAATATCCACCAAATGCTGCACAGACATCAACACAACCATGATAATATTATATATAATAGTAACACATGATTCCCCATCTTCCTACCCGTCTGCAGCCGTGTTGGTTCTGTACTTGAAGTACTTCCTGCAGTGGGATGACGACTTCGCCACCACCATCTACCACACCTTTGTGGCTCTCTGCTACTTGACGCCCATCCTGGGAGCCATCATAGCCGATTCGTGGCTCGGAAAGTTCAAGTGAGTTTTGAATCCTGTAAATCTTTAACCTGCAGCTGGATAAAAATGTAAAAAAAATTGCACAAAGAAAAATCCACCAAAATCAATCCGCTGTTATTTGCGTCGTACTGACTGGTCGCTACATCCTTTGTGTGCCTCTATATGCTTTAGAAAGTTTTAAATTGAAAGTATATACGACGGAATCAGCTGTTAAATTTCATCCTTGAATTTTGGACCCTTGTCGATCTTATCTCTCTGTTTAACTCTTTGCTCTTCCTCCTCCTCCTCCTCCTCCTCCCTCTGTGCAGGACTATTATTTACCTGTCAATCATTTATACGGCGGGACAGGTTATCCTGTCGGTGAGCGCTATCCATGACATCACAGACAAAAACAAGGATGGCACCCCCGACAACATGACCTTCCACGTGTGAGTTGAACACACTCAGATCGGTGTGATGGAGAGACAACAGGCTCACAGATAGAGACATGTATTTACACTGGGTCTGTGCTGTACCCTCAGAGCTCTGTCCATGGTGGGGTTGGTCCTTATTGCCCTGGGCACTGGGGGCATCAAACCCTGCGTGGCTGCCTTTGGTGGAGACCAGTTTGAAGACCATCAGGTTAGATGTCGCTCAAACACACACATGCTGATAGGAAGAAGAACATCTCCTAATTATGAGGATCATTTCCTCTTAATTATGAGAAAACTAGAATTATGATTATTGAGATAATATAATAAAAATCATCAAAATCCTGATGGAGCAACCATGACATCTTTTCCCGTCATTGTGGACAAATTAGATCCAGATCCTCAGTAATATGACATTATTTATTTTTTTTGCAATTAATTTTGTCATTACAAGACAACTATCTCATGTGAGTCGGTAGATCTTTCATAATTGTGAGATTGTTTTGTTCTCCTATTGATGAGGTGAGAAGATCATTTTCTAAAAATGATGAGATCCTGATCCTAGTGTATGAGAAGATTTCATCATATTCATGAGAGATGTGGAAGCAGAGAGGAAGAGAGTAAGTTTTTTGGTAGAGAAAAAAAAATTCAGTCCTGTAATTCTTTAATTTATGTGGTATGAATCGGAGCCAAATCTTCATCTCATAAAACAGTTATTACACCCATTGGATTACCTCACAAACATTTGATCTCTTATCTTAGAAGTAGTTTGGAAAGTCTGCACAGACACGTGTCAACTGTAGATCTTTTTCTTATCTTATTGAGTTAGATTTCCTCATGATAAAATCCATTATTTGTGCCATTAAATGACATTGACACAAATCAACACCACAGCAGCCAAGCTTCACAAAGGCAATAGCATTTATTGACCCTCTGATTTCCTCTTACAGTATGTACATGCATGCGTGTGTCATCTCCGTCTTCCACCCGTGCACATGCACACGTGCAAACAGAGAGCAATTCAAAAGATTGGTGGCACCTCGTCAGCACTTCTTGTATCTCTGCTTCATTCCAGCTAGTTGTTGATTAACTAATAACCACTGGTGCATCTGTCTGTTCAAGGACAGGGACTAAGATTACCCCGTGATATTAATGGCTCTGGTGAAATGGGATGTTATGTAAGCGTTCAGGAAAATGCTTCCTCTTTGAACAACGTGCATAACATGTATCCGTCCCTTTGTGTCCCATAGGAGAAGCAGAGGAGCAGCTTCTTCTCCATCTTCTACCTGTCCATCAACGCTGGCAGTCTCCTGTCCACCGTCATCACACCCATTCTTAAAGGTACAATAAAGATCATAGAGTATAAACTATGTGAATGACATCATATACGGAATTTTAAAAAACATGTCTGTGTCTGTGGTTTCCAGCTCAGCAGTGTGGTATTAATACCAAGCAGCAGTGCTACCCTCTGGCTTTTGGTGTCCCAGCAGCTCTCATGTTTGTAGCTCTGGGTAAGAAATCCTTCTTTAATGCCTCTATTCGCTATAATGAGGTGATCGGTGTTCATTTATAATAAGGTACATTTTATTAAGTGTTAGCAGCGATGGTTTTACTCAACCAGTGTCAGCTTTCTCCTACTATTCAGCCTATAAATACAACTTATAGAAGCTTTGTCAATTCTGAGAAGATAACCCTGATGATGTCACAGTGATGTCATCGTGGGTATCTCAGCTTGGAGACAACAAAATCCAAACATTAAGAGCTGCAGGTGGAATTAAAATATGATATAATACGAGGGATGTAATATTAGGGAGGCTCTAATGAACGTTGCCATCCAGTTGCATTATGGGATTTGTAGGATCCAATGTTTTTAGCGTGGTGACCCACACTAGGCACTAAAAGTCAATATATTCCAGCATCTGTTACTTTAGTTTCGTCTCACCAACTGATCCTTTAATATATACTTTATTAATGATTTTCATATATAAGAAATAAATTTGCATAGCTTCTGGTTTGTGAAAAAAAAAATCTAATTGTTTATTATAAAGAAGAGCAACAATTGATTTATAAACCATTAATACAATTATTTGCTGCAATTTATAACCCCTATATGACTCCTTATATAATAACATTTTTCTGGTCAATTCCTGTTGTTATCTTGGTTGAATAGTAAATATATATGTCTGGTGTGTGGTTGTGTGTGTGCAGTTGTTTTCATTGTTGGAAGCAGAATGTACACTAAGACTGCCCCTCAAGGAAACATCATCGTCAAAGTCTGCAAGTGCATCGGGGTAAGGGGCTCCTGAAATAAGGTTTCAGCCTCAAAATGGATTTAAATAAGTAAACTCTATGAATTTTACAGTTAGAGGCAAAATATGCATTGAAATGTCCTTTTCTGCTCTCCGTAGTTTGCCATTAAGAACCGCTTTAGGCACCGTTCTTCTGAATACCCTAGGAGAGACCACTGGATGGACTGGGCTGATGAGAAATATGATGTAAGTGCACTTTACATTCACATGCGCATCCGTTTAGCACAATCAGTGACCTAAAAATCTAAAATTATTTTCTGTGTTTGGCTCCAGAAACTCCTGATTGCACAGGTGAAGATGGTGGTGAAGGTGCTGTTCCTCTACATCCCTCTCCCCATGTTCTGGGCTCTCTTTGACCAGCAGGTAATTAAGATTTTCTGCTTCACACTTACAACTTGGTTTTTTTTTTGATTAAGAAAAAATAGATAATGCATATCCAGAAATGCACTGATGGAATCTAAAGACAGGCTAAAGAAAAGTGGGCGTCTCCTCCACAGGGCTCAAGGTGGACCCTCCAGGCGACCATCATGGATGGCGACTTTGTAAGGGTCTTTTTTTGTTTTCAGCATTTTTCTTATGTCACATCTTTTGTATGCAAATGCCAGAGATTCTATATGTGTCCCTCTTTTTGTCTTCTACAGGGATTTCTCACAATCATGCCCGAACAGATGCAGGTAAGACTTCCTTTTGACTCACTTTGTTGTGGTGTTTATTTACCTGCTGTATGGACAGGCTTTAAAACAGTGACTTCTTTCCCACCAGACCGTCAATCCCATCTTGATCCTGGTTTTGGTGCCAATCGTGGACAGTGTGCTCTACCCGCTGATTAGGAAGTGCAAATTAAACTTCACGTGAGTTTATTTCCCTGTTTTATTCTGGTGTGATGGAAAATATTACATAACTGGACTCCTCCAGGGTTTGTTTTGGTGACATTTTAATGAATTTATTTTGATTTTTGTCTGTGTGTCTTCGCCTTTTAAAAAAAAAACTGTCTTTACCCCACAACGAAATGTGAAGCTGCCGCAAACAGAAATAAAGGAAACATTTATTAATGTCTTACCTTACCTTAAACCTTACATTAAATGTTAATCTATCTGTTATTATTAATATAATGCAACCTTAACCTGTTTTTCATCAGTGGATGGTCCCTAAATGATATGAAACGCTGTATAAAAATAGTATTATTAACAAATAATTATATTAACTGCAATATTTTTATTGTATTCAATACATTTTTGTTTATTTTCTGCGTTCATTAAGCATTTGCGTATCTATAAATTATATGATTATAGATGTGTTTATTGAGTATTATTATAATTATTTGAAAATGTTTGAAATGTCCTTAAATCTGCTTACAGCTACTTTATAGTTATTAATTATTTATATGTACTGATATTTTTCTGCAGGTCGTTGAAGAAGATGACTGTTGGGATGTTCCTCGCTGCCCTCGCCTTCGTCGCCGCCGCCCTGGTCCAGATACAGATTGAGGTGAGTGGAAAACACATAAACATTCAGTGTGCTGGGTAATCGTAAACACACATTACCTCATGACTACGCTGCTCTTCTAGAAAACCCTGCCTACGTTCCCATCAAGCACCCAGGGCCAAGTGAAGTTCATCAACATGGTTAACAGGACCCTGGACATCACAGCTGGAAACGAAGTTCTAACCCTGGAGCCTTTCACGGTACTCCAGTCAACATAAGACACACAGACACTGATGCAGATCTGGAAACCAGGTCTGTTTCTAAGTCACCATACGCTAATGTTTAGAGGACATATTTTATAGTGTCTCTTTTCCTACAGGCCAATGAGGATTACCTCACCTATGATGGACCATTTGACCTGAATTTGGGGCCTAATGCGTCTTATGCAACCACCTTACTGGATGGCAACCGCACTACCATGGTCATCATTCAGGATGGGCCCCTACCCAGGCCTTTATCGGTGAGCAGTCCAGCTAAAGTCCAACTAAAAATATTATTATTATTGTCTGCTAAAGCAAGGAATCGGCCTGATAGCCTTTTATTGATTCTGAATCGAGCTCTTCTTCCCTTCTGACTTGAACCTGTTTATACTGTATGTTTACTTTATGCATGGATTATATTAAATCAAACTCAAAGTATAAAGATGTGGGAGCTCTAAAGTGTCTTTCTCTCCCCAGTTCCTGGACACAGGCTCAAAACCGGAACAGGGCGCTAATGCTATCAGGCAAGTTTCAAATTATTATGGAGTTTATAGGAATATGTATAGAGGGCCAAAACTGAGGGTTTGCTCAGGAACTATTTCGTTGAATTATTTTGTGATTGTGATTAAGCTATAGTTTAGCTTACAGCAGCATTTGAAAGAATCCTATTAAACCTTAGGCAGCGCAGTTATATTTTAATTTAACTGAAAGTGTAATATTAATATTGTGATAGACAAATTTATATCAATTTGTCACATATTATGAGTTTTATCTCAAAATGTCTAACTCTGTAGATGTTGGAAAACTCTTCAAAAACATATAAAGTCATTTTAAGTCTTATTTTCTCCCCTCCTGTGTCCTGGTTTCTTTTTTTCCAGGTTCTTTAATGGCTACGGCTCCGTTTTGAACATAACAGCGGGCGAGGAGGGCTTTGGGTTGATCGTCAGCAACAACATGTCAGGATATGTTGCGGTACGACAGGGAAAGTAAGATATTCCTTTATATATCCCATATATATATATATATATATATATACACCAGAGAAATGTCCTTTTCTGACTGGTGTGTCCCTTGGGATTTCAGTGCATTGTACCGGATCATGACTGAGACTGGACAAGAGTGTGTCTACAATCAAAAACTGGGCTTTGGCAGCTCTTACACCATAATTGTCCCACCAACTTTCACATTTGGAGAAAATGTAACTCATGAATTCATTATAAGTCAGTTTGAACGTCACTTTTTTTCCCGGATTGAAGTAACACATCTGGGTTTGGGTCTTGCAGTGCACGCAGAGCATCCGACCAGTGAAGGACATCAGCCCTAACTCCATCAGCATGGCCTGGCAGATTCCTCAGTATTTCCTCATCACTGCAGGAGAGGTGGTCTTCTCCGTCACTGGCCTGGAGTTCTCCTACTCACAGGTAGGGGAGCGCTTTCCTCACATATCTGACACAACATATAGAGATTTATTTGTTGTTGTTGTTTTTAAAAAAAAAAAATTTGCAGTTTATTTGAATCTCCTTTTGCACCCCAGGCACCCAGCAACATGAAGTCTGTGCTGCAGGCTGGTTGGCTGCTAACTGTTGCTGTGGGTAACATCATTGTGCTCATTGTTGCTGAGGCTGCAAAGCTGCCAGATCAGGTGGGTGGATTTTATTTCACCGTTAGTCGACACATCCTCGCTGGCCTTGGGAAAGTTCATTTTAGGTTTAACCTATAATTTACGTTTGAACCTGGATGACATTGCTTTTGATGGAACATAAATAACAGGTGACTTTGTGATCTTTTCACAGTCCTTATTTCATTTTAAAACCGCTGTGACATTAGCCAAACCGTCCATCTCACTCCACTATAAGGACATCCTTGCATTTAAAATCAAATATAAAGCAACACGTGTGTGTTTTTGTTCACTAGTGGGCCGAGTACATCCTCTTCGCCTCTCTCCTGGTGCTGGTGTGCATCATCTTCGCCATCATGGCCCATTTTTACACCTACATTGACCCGGCCAAGATAGAGGCCCAGTTTGCCCAGGAGCCTGAGGAGAAGGAGAGGAAGAAGAGTATGGAGATGTCCAGGAAGGACTCGGATGAGCATCACCACGAGAAGAAGAGGGCTTCCACCTCCACCTCCAGCTCCGATGAGGAGGTGACCAAACAGACCAGGATCTAAATCCCTGTGCATCCTCTCGCTTTGGTATAAGAATGCTGCTCGGTTCTGTTTCGCTTCTCAGCGCCTGTGCCATTACTATTTTTTGGTCATTTTGTGAATGCAGTCTGTTGTGCTGGAATGAATGGATGACCTGATTGAGTCAGTGCTGAAGCAGGAGGAACACTCACCAGGGCTGAGATGGTTAAGCTCTTGGTGGACAATCTTAGTGAAGGATCTTTGCAGGGATAATTCAAACACGATTGTCACCATTGTGGATCAAACTCTTTAAAGAATAGTCCTTTTTTTTTGAGAGGTTTCTCAAATAATTAAAATCCCTGGATCTTTATTGTTAGTAATTTGAGCTTTTGCTGTTGTAAATTTGTTTATACATGATTTATTTTGCACTGCGTAGCAACACATTTATGCAATTTTTATGTCATTGGCTTTTGTTATGTATTGGAGTACATATACAAAGAAAGGATCCCAACATTTGTATATATTTCCAAGCACAGTGTTGTATGTATTGTAATATATTGTCACTGTTTTATATATATATATTATGTTCCCATACGTTCCAGGGTAAAATCAAAAACAACTGTTCCATATTAAACCTCAGATTTCATGTCGGCCCAGGAGAATATTACCCTGTGATAATGGCTGCCCACCACACACTTCACTAGATGATGCTAGTAAGGAGACGTCAATAAAGTTTCTTCAAACCTATGCAATGGCATTATGACGGGTTAATTTCTTTTTCGTGTCTACATTTACACAAGATGATGTCTGGAAACAACATTTTTAATGAAAGTTCCTCTACGTTTTGAGGGTGTTCTTATGATATCTAAAGTAACAGCAAGATCTTATGTTTCTTTAGCTTATATCGACCTTTTAACCTCTATTTTATGATGAGGTTTATTTGCGAAATCTATTTATCAGCCGTTTACAATGATCAAAACACAAAGGGACAGTTTAACTAGCTCAATGCAACAGATTTTAAGTTTGTTTCCACATTCAACACAAATGGATTCCATCAAGCATCAGGGAATCCTCAGAGAAAACATCTCGCCATGTGTGCAGAAGATGAAGCTTGGCCATCAGAGGATGTTCCAAAAGGACAATGATCCCAGGGAGACCTCACAGTCCACCAAGGCTCGGTTTCAGAAGAAGTCCTGGATCATTCTAAAGTCGCCTGACTGGAATCCTATGTGGAAAATCTCTGGTGGGATCTGAAGAAGGTGGTTGCAGCAGGTAAACTCAGGAATATTCCAGACCTGGAGGCCTTTGTTCATGAGGAATGGGATTCCTCAGGAACGCTGCCAGAAGCTGGTGTCTGGATATGCGTCATGTCTGCAGCAGGTCCTAGCAGCTAAAGGATCTCTCTATCTATATAGAGAATGCTAACCCAACGTTTTTGATGTAGCTACCAATTGTGCTAACTGCACAAAGAGAGCCATGCATGACACAAAGCGTCTCAGCATTAGATCTTTATTTCTCATGTCACTTTGAAAGCTTACATTTTACTTGGGAATCCTCAAATGACACAAGCAAAGATTATATACAGTACTATAAACTGTCAGCTATGATAAAGGAGACCAAATGTACACATTTTGTAGTTCTTTCTGTAGCATATGTCTTTCTGTAAGGTATAGATATTTTTGCCGGAGGCAGGTGCCCATATTCATAAAGCATTCCATATTTCCATACTTAACTCTTTGCAGTTATAAAAATATCAGATATTTCTTAATTTCTCTCAATCCCTGTGTTGACAAGTGCGTCTTGATGCAACTCCTCAACATTATTGCTGCATTAGCACAGTAGTAAATTCTGGAACTCTTAAGTAAACATATATAGTAAAACATGGCTATCAGCAACTTTTTTCATTGTTTTGTTTTTCCCCCCCTCTTACAGGTTTATTTAAATACTCGACACACTTTCAAAGTGCAGGAAAAAAAAAAAGAACGGATCCGAAAATTAGAAAAACAAAAACCAAAAAAACAAACAAAGGTGCAAATCATACTAGAAACATGTGGTGAAGCATAAAAGAGGACATGGCACTTCTAGCGTGGTGTGGAAGCGAGAAACGAAATGTCTGGAGTCAGGAGATAAGGATGGCGTTGATTTCTGCAGCTTGGCTTGTCCCCGGTTTTCGGTTTAGTTTGGCCATGTGATTGCCTACGACGGGCCTCGCCTCCACTCTAACGCTCAGGATACATTACAAGCCAAGGAAAAATAATACTTCACGTGACATTAGCACTCAGCCGCACATAGTGGTTCCCCCTTGCAGTCGTCCTCTGCTCCACTCCGTAGAGTTATTTAGAGCCACTGTCCACACAGATCTACCTTCATCCTTGACCTAAACAAGTTCAAAACTGACTTAAATTGTCTAAACATAAGTACAGGAAGAAGTCCCCCCCCCCCTGACTACAAAAACAAAGAAAAACCATCTGCCTCTAAACGACGTTAGCTTCGTATCATAGTTACTTTGATGATTGAAATGGAAGATTGGAGCTCAGTCACTTCGTAAGAAAACACTAATGAGCACTGAATTTCACTCACCGATGAGGAAAAGAGAAAACGAAACGAAATGCCACAACGTAGATGTGTTGATCTCAAAAAGGCAAGGCATTTTCTGTTCTGTCTGTTGGAGTAACTCTTGAAATCTTTAAATATCTACTTTTAAACATCCTCAATATCTACAAAATGCGCATGACCATTTTGTACACAGTGATTCATTTCCCGCACCGACGACTCGTAATCATGTACAGCATGGCGACGCCCCCTCTCCTCCTCCTCCTCCTCCTCACGCTGCCCCGGAGGACAAAGTCCACTTAAAGCACTTTACCTGAGGTTTCATTAAGAATGCTGCAATTTGCCTTAACAGGGATGTCTAACATACGCGAGGGCACGCATGCACGCACACACAAACACGCTCGCAGATGCCCACACACTATGTGCATTTAAGCACACACACACACACACACACACGCAGCTTGCACACTAAGATAATACCCCTGCAGGTTCATCAAGCATGCTTTCAGAGGTTCTGGGGATATGACGCCTGCATTAAGAAGAGTTCTGTCTTGGATTTAGGGGGAGATTTTCTGCTCTTTGTCGAGCAGATTTATGTAGAGACTCCGAGGTGTGAGGCTGGAGAAGTCTCGCATACACAAAGCCCAGAGTCTGACTCGCTCCGACTTTGAGTCTTGAACCATCGCGGCTGTTTCTACGGGTTCTGCTGCCCCCGTGAACTTCTCCTCTCAGAAGTGGCTCAAAGAAGCTCTCCAGAGTCTCTCTGTCATCCTCCGCTATGGAGTCCAGTCATTTTTACAGGACTAGATTAGCCCCGGCCCAACATGGGAGGTCAAACATGGTCAGCTGGTAGTGAATGACTTGACCCTTGGCTTTAACCCTCTGACCTGGCTGTGGTGTTGGGAGGGGTGGGGTGGGGCCTGGGAGAGCAGGGCTGGGGCAGAGAGCCGATTTACTAGGTGGAGGAGGAGGATGTCCTGCTTGTGGAGAAACTGCAAGAAAAATAAAGGAGAACGGTATTTTAATACGCTCTGCTGCATGAGTAATGACTAGAATTACACAATCAGGGGTTCTGAAATGTAGTACAAAACCAGTCAGATGTTACAATGACAATAGGGGGACATGCAGATGCAGCGGCTCATTTAAACTTGCTTAGGCTGCTTACCTCTGGAGCCTGTGGACCATGTGCGCCACCAGGGAATCCGAAATGCCAGGGTAGGCCTCCTCAGCCAAAAGGATGGCCTCTCTCAGCTCATCTAGGACCATGGGGTTCCCGTTCACCTGCTCCTGCCTCGCCTTGAGCTGGGAGCGAGGAGGAGGATGAGAAGGCAGACATTTGGTTGGAGGAGACGGATAAGATTTGAGTGGAACCAAAAAGGTTGGAAGTGAAAGCGTCTGAGGGGTCAGGGTCTGTCTGTTGGTTATCCAGATGGGGCTCCTTACCTCAGATAATGCAGGAGAGATGACTGTGGCCAGGCTCTGTGAATAAGGCCTCTTTGGAATGTCTTTTGTCTGGGGGATAGAGAGACAGACGGACGAATGAGGGAAGTGGAAGGAAATTAAAGTAGTGCATCTCCACCTTAGCATGGAATGCATATTTCCCCAAATAACATTGTGCTATCTTAACATGAGAAAGCTACTGTGAAAAAAGTGTAAATTCTCTGCAAAGTTGTTGCCCGAAGACTAAGCTCACCTGGTCTGCTGCCCCCGACTGTCCCTCCCCGTTCTGGAGCTTCTTGGGGTCCTTCTCCCGGATGGTGAAGATCCAGTCATCGCTGCCAAAGTCGTTTCCGCCTGACGCCTGGCCATCCTGCTCTCTGATTGGACAGAAGTTAAAGAGGCTTTGAACATTTAGCAGGATGAGAAATGAAGTCATGCGTGTCGAGTGCTTAAAGCTCATCATAACAAATGTGGGAGGAGAGCAGCACAGAGACTGATTCTCTCCCTCAGCTGGATGTGTCACATTTAAAAAGAGCCGCCGGCTTAATGGCAGGAGGGAGAAAAAAAAAAAAAAAACAGTCTAAAGTGAGGAGGATGACGTCAGACTTACGAGTCAGACTCATCAGAACTGGACTCTGTGGTTCTAGACTGCTCTGCCTTCCACCTCTTGTACTTGTCCACCAGCTCAGTCAGGTAGGAGGTCTTTTTCGCATGGCGAACAATCAGCTTATGCTTCAGCAGCTCTTTGGCGGTCGGCCTCTGTGGAAATAGAGAGTTGAGCACACGATGCACTCAGGAGAAACGCGCCTGCTTGTCCGTACAGACAAAAACAAATCCCAGTGAAAAACGACTCACAAAACTGGGCTCTTTGTTGAGACAGGCCTCGACAAACTCCTTGAGCGGTTTGCTGTAGCTGCCCTCCAGCGTGGGCGGGTTGTTCTTTGGGATGAGGAATAAAACCTTCATGGGGTGGAGCTCTGAGTGGGGCGGCTCACCTTTCGCCAGCTCGATGGCTGTGATGCCGAGAGACCAGATATCAGCCTGGAAGAGACATACGTTACATTTAATCTATAACATACAAGCTAACCAACAACAGCTTCCCAAAAATTACTATGAGGGAGACTTGAGAGACAGCTGCAAACTTTTCCATAGGCTTGTTAGCCTGACCACGAAACTACACAGTAAAGAGGAAGAAACCTAAAGCTTGTTTATTGCTTTAGTTTTTCACTTCCACTTTTGACAAATTTGACTCTGCATCATCACTGTATGCATGAATGTTTTAATTCCAAGTGTACCGTTGCATTACTCCATTAGCAGTTTCACTTTGTTTGCATGGTGTTTAAAAAAAGAGCTGATGTAAAACAGTAATAGGAGCATAAAAAGACAGGCCAGGCTCAGGGTGTCGTCTCACAGGCACAGGTAGCCAGCACGCTTCAAAATGGTGACAGAGGACGGCAAATCAATGCAGCAAGACGAGCGTGGCTAGTAAATGTAAAGTGCAAAGCTTAAACACGGCACATGGTCTCGCACCTTACCTTAGAGTCATAGGCCGACTGTTTAATAACCTCGGGGGCCATCCAGAAGGGCGTGCCGACGAAGGTGTTGCGTTTGATCTGAGTGTCTGTGAGCTGTCCCGCCACGCCGAAATCCGCCAGCTTCACCTCCCCTTGCTCGGACAGCAGCACGTTGGCAGCTGCGGAGGGGAGAGCAGACGCAAGGTTGACGCGATCACACCGACTGAGAGGCTCCGCCCCGCCGCCAGACACTTCTGCCAATGCTATTTATCTGCACCACCCATTGATTTAATGAAGACGGAACAACTGTCTGAAGCCTTTTAGCGAACGGCCGCATCGTTAATCTCAACTCCCCGGACGAAATACGAACCACGCAGTGAATGAAATCATAAATGGATGTCAATACCATTAACGTGCTACGTGATAGCCGTGTCCAGCTGAAGCCTGCGCCCTCTAAAAGCAGCACTCTACCTTTGATATCCCTGTGGATCTTCTTCTCAGAGTGCAGATACTCCAGGCCCTTGAGGATCTCTCGCAGGATCGTGGCGATCTGGGTCTCATCCAGAGCTCCGGGCTCCATCTTTAGGAGAGAAACAATAGCAATGACTACTTTATCTACAACACAACTTTATTCGGATCAAAAGGACCACTTCGCCTAAATAACACCAAGTCTGGTGATTGAAAACATATCCTAGCCGCTCTGTTGCACCGGGTGACAAGTTCCTTCATTACAACAAACACACACAATAAGGTCTGTGGATTATTAGCAGTAACTGAGTCTTTTTTCTTGGATAAGGGCATGAGGAGGAGTTGTTGGGGTAGGCAGGAAGTGCTTGCAACCTCTGCTAACCACATCCTGTTTTTTTTTGGGGGGGGGGGGATGATTAGGGAGACTGTACGGAGCTTAACGCAAGAAAAAAACAACATGAAGTGAGAATCACTTACCAAATCTAATGCTGAGCCTCCGCCTAAATACTCCATGATGATCCATAACTTAGTGTCCTGGAACAGTGAGGGGGAGAGAGAGAGAGAGAGAGAAAGGGGTTGTTAAGTACTGTGGTGCATTTCACGGTGTGTTTATGAAGTCCAAACAGGGCAGGATGGCACTAATAAGAGCTTGGTGGGTGCTTTAAGTTGCTAATGTGGGATTATTCAGAGGAAATGTGGGTAGAGGAAGAGAAGTCCTCTTTATGTCTCATACAATTTTGATTTAGTGCGAGAGCAGATGCAAAAATACCCAACTAAGAACTGCTACTGCACTGTACTGTGATGGACTACAGCCTTATCTTGTGACATGAGGTGTTGAAACAAACCTTCAGGTATGAGCCGTAGTATTTGGTGACAAAGGGGCTGTCGCACTGACTCAGCACGGTGATCTCCTGCTGAATGTCTTCGATCTCGTCTTCCGCCTCCTCCAGGTCAATGATCTTGATTGCCACGACTTTCTGGGTGCGATTGTCGATGCCTTTGAACACCTCGCCAAATGAACCCTTGCCAATGCGCTCCAGCTTGGTGAACAGCTCCTCTGGGTCGGCTTTGGCATTCTGGCGGTGATGGGAGGGGGAACAAAGCAGGGGGAGGAAAGGGAAGGCGGATTTTTTTTTTTTTTTTTTAAATAAATAAAAAGAAAGAAAAGGGAATGTTTGAAAAGAACTGAATGTTGGGGGGTAAATAGGAAACACCGGCAGGGTGCCATTCTTACAGGTTACATTAATTCATTCATCGCAACACCTTGTGTTTGTGAACACAGAAATAGAGACACAGGAGAAAGAGAGGAAAAGAGTGTAACAATTGGATAAAGGGCAAGTAAAAAGAATTTAAATAACACAAAACATGTGCCTAATGTAACAGTCGAGTCCTGCTGCACCTTTGTTTGCTGATTATTTTCTCCATCAATCGATTAGGGTATGAAATGACAGAAAGTAGCTTCTTAGAATCCAAAGGCACGTTTCCAAATGCTTCATTTAGTCTGAACAACAGGCCAGAACCCCCTCCCCCAGTCTACAATTATGTCTAGCCACAACGCCCCCCCTCGAACACAGACTCAGGCAATGGCAGGTCTTCAAAACTGATGGGAGTCAGAGCTGAATCCCAGCTTCATACACACACCATTAAGACTACATTTTAAATGAAATGCATTCAATGTGAATCGGCGATGCTTATATGGAACCTAGCGTAAAGACAATATGATAAAAAAAATATGAAAATGAACCTGCATGTCACCTGTAGGTACACTTTCTTTATTGGCTTTGGACATATTTAGGTGCTGTAGTTGTAAATGAGTTTGTGCTGAGATGCAATGGTGAAAAATCTCTAATGCCCTTTTACTTTTACAGCCAAACAGGACTGCTGACACGTAAGTGTAACTCCTCTTGAGACAAGAGGAGTAAGAGAGACAGATCAAGCACTTTTGCATGATTTCAAACAGAATGTTAGGGGTGGTCAGACCAAATAAAGCTCAGGTGGAACTTTGGAGTGTTTGTTATTCAGGGAAAAAGCTAGAAATGCTTTTAGTGAATGTAACAAGAATTCAATTCTTTTGGAGTGTGGCATGTGTGTCTAAGTGATGACTAAAGAAAAAATCTACTTGAATGCAGCAGGAAGTGACCTAAAATGACTTAACTCTCCAGAGGCTGTTCTGTGGGAAACACAACAGCGGACGCTGACAAAAACAACTCCCTTTTATGACCTTTTTGGAACGCAGAAAGGGTCAATATGCACATTTTGAGATAGCTAAATGAAACTGCTCCCCCACACAATGAGGGTCATGATGAATAGAGACGGCTTGGCTGTGAAAATGATTAATTAAAAACACTAAACAGCGACTCTACTAATGGAGAGTGTGGTGCAGAATAGAAAAAGACGCGGCAAATTGATGAGTCATATTTTACCAACAAGAGGATGCTTTGTTTGGGAGCAAGGGATTTACAGCTTATACAGGCAGATTCAAACCTGTGTTAAATCAGTCTTTAATATGTGAACATATTGTTAAGATATTTCTTTGTCCTACTGTTTCAGTCTTCACCTGACGTCTTCATAACATAGCATGAGTTATAATGTTTGCCTTTAATGGTGGCAAAATCCCAGCAGTTTGTCTGCTGATGCATCCTCCCCAAGAGTCTGAGTCTGCCTTTACTTCCAACCCATCCGTTAATGAACCTGCACAGTGAGTATAATCTGGTGCATGATGCAGTTTACATTAGGAGCAGTTATCTCCTCTAGTTTTCTATCCAACCTAATTATCCCCTATAGGCAAAATCCTAAAGATAGCAGCAGAGACAAGAACGAGGCTCATCTGTGCAAAACAGTTTCTTTGCACGGTGGCCCCAGAGAGCTGTAATGCTTTCAAGTCTTGTCAAAAAACATCGGAATTATGTGTGTTAAATTCTTATCTTTCTGCAGCAAAGACAGACTGTAAACTAATCATGATGACATAGCAAAGATGTAAATTAACTTACTATTAAGCAGCATTTCCGATAAATTGCGACATCAATTACATGCCCGGTGTGCATTTAATATTCAACACTTGAATGCACTGTGATTTCTGATGTATTTCCGACATTATGAGATTTTACGAGGTGTCCTAGAATCCAACGATGTCGAGAATCACTGTTTGGAAAGGTGTGCAGTGCCCATACCCACAGCAGGGAGTCAAGTAATGTACATTTTGTTCCGGTAGCGACCTCAACTACTTATTGTACAGCAAGCTTAAAAGGCGTTTGGCTTACCTGCATGCCCGGCAGGGTACCCTGAACAGGAGAATGGGCCATGGTGATGCTGACTGGATTTGAGCCTCGACAAGCGACACAGGGCTTGACTTGTGTTTACAGTCCCGTTAGTGCTAGCAACCCTCCAGGACACCTGGTTGGACAGGTCTACTGAGAACCGCCTCAGGTAATTTTGTATGGAGAAAAAGTGTCCTCGCACAGACCTTGGTGTACCGTCGGTGTACCAGAACCACCCCAAATCATCCAAAACAGCTGAGAGAGCTAAGAGACGTTCGCTAACGCTAACTCTGAAGCTGCGAACAAGAAATCCGCAATGTTAGTTTTCTAACCAGACGAGAACGCGTTAACTGGAGCTCCAAATCCAAATTTTTTTTAAGTTTGGTCGTTGCAACTATAGAAGTGAAGAATTCGCAACAACTATTTATTTTAAAATGGCCAAATTGCCACTTTCTGAAAGCGTATTCTCTCGCTAACAGTGTTGTCAGCTAGCTAACATGGTTAGCTTGTTAGCTAGCTAGCCAACGCAGACAGCTTGACAAACAGCTAGCTGGCTCGGAGGACAAATTGTCTGCATAACGTAAATGTCACCCACAAAACGGAGTCCTGCGTAAGCCGACTACCGAGCCTTTTTTTTTCTTAAAAAAAAAAAAAATCTTTGCTTGACTTGTATTCAGCAGCTTTGCATCTGCGGCGACGATAGCTCGCCAGTGTTTTTGTTTCCTCCCTCACTTTCGTCCCGTACTCCCGGCCATCTTGTCGGTGCTGTGACGCCTGGCTGGGCGGATCCGGATCCGGATCAACAACATCCCATCTTCTTCCTCACCAGGTACCCAGTGAATAGACTGTGGTCACAAAAAGTTTTCAAGTCAGTGATAACTTAAGAGATCTTAAGAGATTTATCTGATAAGAGTCAGGCACCCCGTGGTGTTGTGCCTCATTTTTGGAAGCACTGCCCTTGTATGGAAGCGCATTGCTGCCACGGCAGAAAAAGAAACATATATATATCCCTATCAAGTTATAACGTGAAATGAGCTGAGCATGTACGTGTAAGTCTGTAGTGGCTCCACAGAGGCACCAACACGTCATCTGCTGACACGTTTAAGTAATGCAGGGACACACAATTTAAATCCCTGTGCTGCACACCTGCAGCTGCATCATGATGTAACTATTTAGACTGCCACCCAGGTGTAGTAGGTTGGAAATGCTACATGTTTAGTTTTTATTTAAACACTGTTTATTTAAACACTGTTCATAGTCTTGACACATTACAATTTAACTGTGAGATATATATATCTCTCCCCCAACTTCAAAATATTCTGAAATATTTTTCCTGGGCCTACATTCAAAATGAATAGTGGTATAGTAAAGTCATGCACAACTTGTATTAAAAACAAATAGCAGTAGTATAGATTAGAAAGCTGCAGAGTAGTAGTGGAAGTCAACAGAGTCCTTTTGACTTGATTTGTGGGATTGTGCGGCAGCTTTTATAAACACTAATCTGTGACATAATTATACTTGTCTGTCTTTAAAAAAAAAAAAATTGCAGTCTGTAATCATCTTAACTTATTACTTATTATTATTATGACTTAATTGTTGTGTAAATATGTGCATGTAAGTATTGTTTTAACACTGATAAGAAAAAGTGTGAACTTATCCGAGCCCAACAGTGATGTAGTGCATTGGAACCAATTAAACACAAATCAGTAAAATCCTTAATGCACCACTTGTTAAGAATTTTCAATTAAGTCTATGCTTTTTGCACATCTTTTATATGATCTTTTATATATTTACATCCATCATTTGTTCTCTGTGATGGATTACCTAACCTAGGTGTGTCATGGTGATCTTTTAAAGGTGCACTCCACCAATTTTGCACGTAAAAGTCAATCATCTGATTCACCACTACACAACCTGGTTTGTAAAATGTCCTGCAAGGCTCTTGAGGAGCTCTGCCAGGTCTGAAAAAATTAACTGTGATGATGTCGTGCTGAAGTTGTCAGTGCTAACTTGGCTTAGGATTCAGTTTTCCATTTGCTGATGTTTAGGATTAGGGTTAGAGTTAGGGTCTTCATTGATGAGCAGCAGATACAGTACACAGGACGATAAGATTCTGCCCACCTGTGGCAAGCTCTACAAATACCACACTGTAAATGTAGATGATGCCCATTCACATCTTCAGTTAAAATTATAAAGATAAGAATTCATAGTGTGTCACAGATCACAATGCACTTGTATGTAATTAATGTGATGCTTAGAGATCATGTTATATAAACTAAATAAAAAAAGGTTCAAAATTAGTGTAAAAATAGATGAGAGAGTATGCTTTAACTCAAGTGGTGTCGGTCCCTGGGTGGCAGGGGGGTTTAAGCACTTGGTCATGTGGGGATCAGCCTCCATTTAATCCTCTGCAGAGAGAGAGAGAGAGAGAGATTGTACTTATTGATGTCTAACACTGCTTAAGGTGCAGTACTGATTCGAGAACTCCAAAGCCTCAAGCAAAGAGCAAAAAAAAAAGTGTTTACTGGTAAACGCCTGAATATTGTATATTGTCTGATGATCGTTGGATGCAGGATTTCAAAATCTGGATTTTCTTTCTTTTGCCAACACATTTGGAGCGTCCTGGGAATCCTACAGACTTTTTACGATCTTCATAGCTTTTTAAATATTCTGAAATCCCTCTCAGTTTCATTGTGGACGCTTGGATTCATTTGCAAAAATCATCCGGCACAAAGCAACTTGGGAGCTATTCCAGGAGTCTTCTTGCCTTTTTACCGCAGAAATACTGTAAGATCCTTTTTGAATACTTTATCAAATTAATTTATTTGTAATTAGTTTACAATTTTTGGAACTTTGGCATCCTCAAAACTACTTCCTTTCGGACCTACGCTATAAACTTAAAGCATTTTGCAATTTTTCTTTGTGCTTTTCTGGAATAATAGGCCCATTTCACACACTTGACAACTTGTAGAATTGTGCAATAATCCTGGAAACTTAGACACCAACTTTCTCCGAATAAGTGTACTTTAATTTTGTCAAACTTTCCCAATGGCTCAGTCAGACTCCTGCCCAAATCTAGACCTGTTAAATGGGGCCATTGTCCACAGCCCACAAGGCATTTGTTTGGACCTGGATACCCAAAGAGGAAGAGAGGATAAGGAGGGAGAAGAGGAAGATGAGGAAGTGGAACTAGCCGAGGAGGTAGGGGAGGATGTATTGATGATGGGTGGAAGAAAAGAAGGGCAAACCGAAGGAGAAAGCAGAGAGCAGAGTGAAAGGGAGGAAGTGAGGATTATCCAAGTGGCCTTGTTGCCAAATGGAGTAATAAGTGAGGGGGAGGGAGGAGTAGAAATTGGAAATAAAGAGCATGGAAGTATAGATGAAGAGACGAGAGATAATGAGGGAGAAGACAAGGGTGAGGAAAAGTCAAAAGACAAAAATATAACGATTGAAAATCTATGCCAGTCTTCAACATTGATAGAGGTTGAGAAAGGACAAGAACGGGACTTAGACAGCAATAAAGAAGAGGAAGAAGACAGGAAAGATGAAGAAAATAAACAAGAGGTGAAACAAAGTTCAGAAACAGAGCTAACGGAGGATAAGACCATGGTCAGAGATGATGTGTTAGAAGAATACCAGGCAGTGGCTAGTACTGATGATGCACAGTGTGTTCAGGACTCCGCGAAGAGTGTTGTAGAAGAGTCACCAGAGAGTTCACAGTTGTCTACAGGTGACACAGACAACACAGAGGTTGTTTCTGTTCCTGCTGATAATGAAGTAATGGAAGGAGTTGAGGATTCAACAATAGATATGACCCCTGCTACCACAGGGATAAATGAACAAGCCAACAATCAAGATGATGTTTGCCAAACCTCAACTGTTAGTGACCATGGTGTACCCTTTGCTACAGTCAGCACAATTGAAGGCAACCAGTCAAACCAATTACACAGTGAGGATGAAGACAAAATGAAAAACACTGATGAGAATCAAAACTCACAATCCAGTAAACAGGAAGTTGAGTCCATCAATGATGAAAAAACATGGCAACAGATGGATGGCATGGAAGGAAGGGCTGAGGATGAGGGCAATGAGTTTGTAAAAGATGCAATGCCCAGTGATGATGTTGTGGACATAGTGGGTGAAGTGGATCAGAGGGTAGAGGAAGCAGAATTGACCTTTGTACCCTCTGAAGAACAATCACAGAGAGAAGGAGGGATTGAAGAGACAGGGACGGTAGGGATCAAGCAGGAGGTGCAACGGATTTGGGCTAATACTCCAACACTGACGGATGGGGGTGGACTTAATATAGAAGAGGAGGGTAAGACAGGTGATAAGGTTGATATAGAGTCATTTTGTGAGGAAGAGCACACAGGAAGAGATGATTTAGAAATACACGAAGAGAAGAATGTTCCAGATGAAAACCAGGCTCAGGTAGATCTACCAGAACCAGTGCTGCAGTGTGTGGAGGAGGTACCTGTAGACACACAGCAAGATGTGGGTTTGAACCAGGTGGAGGAGGTCTGTGAACTGGAGAAAGGTGGTGAAGTTGAGGTTGATGTGACAACAGAAGAGGGAGGTGATTTGCCAGAAGATCCTTCAAAGCCTGTCAAAGAATCAGGCACAGATGTAGGAGAACAGCTAAGGGAGCAGGCCCTTGTAGAAGATGAAAAAGGAGGAGGAACTGAAGAAGAAGTGATGGAGGGAGAGGTGGAGATGGCAGACGAACCGGTGACTGTTTTAGATGATGAGATTGAAGAGGCAGAGGAGAGTCCAAGTACAGAACATGATGAGCAGAAGCCTGCCACCATTACAGCCCCTTCTGAAGACACCACAGTCGAGACAAAGGTTGAAGAGTATCAAGTGCAAGGAGAGAGGGTTGAAGGCTGCACAGAGAAGGATGAGAAAGAGGAAGATGGAAAAGGAGAGGTAGAGAAGGACGAGAAAGATGACAACAAAGAGTTAGAGTTAGATAGAAATGAAAAAGTTAAAGGCCTGAAGCAAGCAATGGAGAACGGCATCTTGAGTCCTGAGTCACAGCCGCTCAGGAACGAAGAATGGGAGACAGCAAGAGTACTCTCACCCCGGAGAAAAGACGACGACTGGATTCAAAATCAACCAGAGGAAGAGAAAGCACCAGAAGTCAAAGACTGGAGGAAGGAACTGAGACCTGTGAAAAAAGACATCTGGGAATGCGAGAGGGGAAGAAAAGAAGAGAAGAATCCGCCAAGGCAGGAGGACTGGATAAAGGAGTTGAAGTCGGTGATCAAAAACGAATCCCTGCCCAAAAAGAGGGATGAGCAGATGAAGAAGAAGCGAGTGGTGCTGTTGGAGGATGGCCATTCTTATTTCCCCCAACGAGATGAAATGAATGAAAAGAGGGAGGAGGTGAAACTGATCTCCCATAGGAGGGTGGAGAACCCTTTGCCTCCTGTGCACAGGGACAACAGAGCACCGCAAGACCAGGACTACGAGATCTCACTCTATGTCAAGGTAATGAACCTTTTGAACCACTAAACACTGTATGTCCACCTTGAGTCAATAGCTTATATGCAACATTTCAAGTGGTGCCATTGTAGAGAATTGAAAATCGAGTAAAAATGTGATAATTACTGTTAAGACCTCGAAGTCTTTGACATCAAGAGACCTCAAGGGAACTCCTATTCCATGCAGAAAAGAGTCGTCAATCTATGTGTGCATCACAGCTACTTTTTGTCCTCTGATTTCAACCTTCTCATGTGACGCGGTTGACTTTGACATGTGTTTGTCTGAGAGTGAGAGATTCCATCTTGATCTGCTTACCTTATCCCATTAAGAGTGATATCCTTTTCCATCAAGCATGGTTGCTTACTGTTCGTTGCTCCATGCAATGCTATAAGCTGTGGACAAAAATAATAGGTGCACACTATCATTTCCACTCTCTGCATGTGTGTGCATAAGCTTTAATAATTACGTATATGTTATTTTAACTTGCACACATGCACGGAGGCCGATTTTGCTGTCTCGCTCAACAGGACTTTCCGAACTGAGGTGGGAATAAAAGAGGTCAGCCGTCTGATGGCCGGCAGAGAGGTTTTAACGCCAAGGAAAAAAATCCATTAATATCTGAGAAACCCTTTCACGCGTATGCACAACAGGCCTGTTCTCCATGGGAGCTCACATTCAAACAATGGCTTCCTTTGTGAGGGACGCTGTTGGCAGCACAGACTTGAGGTAGATGGAAATGTTATGGAAACATTCAAGCGCCATTCTGTGTCACTGCAGTGCCACTCAAGGTTCACAGTCTGCACCGATAAGACTGGACTTGATTGAGTACATGTAGATGATAATAACTGACTAACTAGTCATAAAACCCAGGACACTCTAGTGGAGCTAGTTTGTAGTGTTAAAAATGATTGAGTAATAGTAGTATGCTGCTGCTGCTGCCACTAACATGCAGGGTTAATCTCTACATTCTCACTCTGTAAGCTGATTAGCCTGCTGTTTGCTGCTGAGAGTTCGAGGCACAGCGTTACTGAAAACAACACATACTCAAACTCAAGTACTGAAGGTTGGAAACAGTCTCAAAAAAGAAAGTTTGACTCATAAAGCTTCATAAGGTTTTTGATTGGTAGGTCCCCATTGGATTTGAACCTTAACCAGACTTTTTCATGGACCTACTTTTTGTGACGTACAATTTGATCTCGTTGTTCTTAAAGTGGAATACAGTAACTCTGATCTTGGAATTTGCATTTGTTATTTGCTTTTGTCATTTCCACTTTCTTTCTCCCACCGTTTCCATATTTTCTTTCGTGAATCTTGCACTCGTCTCGGAAAACATGACGGAGAGGCCAATGCAAAAGCAAAGAAGTTCAAAAGAATGCATAAGCTTTCGCTGATGAAGACTGATGTTGACCCATTGACCACATACTTACTCATGGATAAAAGGATGCAACAAGTTCAGTTGCAGAGACGAGACATGTTTAAATATCAAGAGGAAGTGTAGATCTTCAGTGGCACAGTATCTCAGTCCACAATATTTTCTCTGGGTTTTTTTTTATTGACTGGTGCAGCTTCGTGTGTGTAATATATAAAAAAAAAAAAACACAGAGCATGGAAATAAAATGGCGAACACAAAAGAGATGTCGCCACATCTTTCCCCTCTGCAGAGCAGACTCCACACACTGGAGGAGACATTCCACTGCTGCCTACGCCTCTGAAAAATAAAGGGACTCTTACACTGTTCTGTGCCTCCCAACTGAGGTCAGTGTTGGTGTGAAGTGTTTATATTATATTATAGTGTTGGTGTCCCATATTTCTTCACCCTTGGATTGAATTTGTTGATCACATGGGATTTCAAATTCATTTGAGTCCATCTTTGATTTTGTTTTTAAATGCCGGTGTGTCTGGGTCTTGACACTTGACACCATGAAAAAAGCTCCGGGAAGACAGGCAACGATAAAAGACTTTTAAACATTGAGCGTTTGCCACCAAAATCAAAAACTAGATCTTGTGTGTTATCAAACACTATATATGTCGAATATTGCCACATTATATTAGTTCACTTCAGCACTAAATATGAAAAGATCTTTGTTTGTTACCATCATTGATGTAACCACAATCCAAATGTAATGCTTTTTGTGTGAACCCCCACAATGTGGTTAACACACACACACACACACACACACACACAGTTCCACTTGAGACTGTGTTTATTATTTAATCTGACAAAGAGGTATTGTGCGTGAAGGACACACTGACATACCAGAGAAAGCAGGAAAAAGCTGTCCGAGGAGCAGGCGACGGGCATATTGTCAGACAGACACACGGACTGTTGTGGTGCTGGTTATCATTATAGAATATTATCCTTAGCTGAATACGTCCGTTTGGTTTTTGTCACTGGTGAGTTTTGCTAGACGAGTGTGAGCTTCGGACGTCATTTGGAATCCTAACCAGGACGGTTCGCCATGTCCCTGTATGACATTGCAGTTAAAAAACTGGGCTTCCCTTCCATTGAGCTGTTTGTAAAGGTAAGCAATGCTGCAAACGTCTGCAAACTGCACCTTAATTATATTCACAGAAGCAGTGCTTCTCAGCAGTGATCATCGGTGCTTACCAATTCAGTATCCATGCACGGCTACACAGTGTAGTATTGTTGGGGTGTGGTTAAGGGTAAGCAAATGTACTCAAAACGTTTCCCTGCTCAGGGACATGTGTGGCTCTTCATCTGATAGACGTTCCACTGCTAATGTCTGTTTGGTGCCGAGTTGAAAACAAAAGACATTTGCAATAAATGCAGTACATGGTGATGATTCAGCTGTGATCACCTGCGTGGGTAGATGGAAACCTCCGTCTCCATCCAACGATTGTCTCTGGTGGCAGATGTGCATATCCTGATCCTTGATCTCTCTCCGGTCGTCCACTGGCTCCTCCCTTCGACCTCTTCCCAGTGGATGCTGGGACTGGCGTTCACAAAATGAGGTTGTCTATTTTGATGATTTTAAATAACTCATTTGTGCTTTATGTTTCTTTATGTCTCTTCATGTGCATGCATGGATGTGTGTGTGTGTGTGTGTGTAGGCGGGGAGTGATGGGGAGAGCATTGGTAACTGTCCGTTCTCTCAGAGGCTCTTCATGATCCTGTGGCTTAAAGGTGTCATCTTCAACGTCACCACCGTGGACCTCAAAAGGTAATATACTACACACGCCACACATATTCATCCTTTATGCATGTATTTTGATGTCGTGATGCCCATAACTCTGCTCCAGTGTCTCTGGCTTTAGGAGAAAACTTGAATATTTGTAATTCATAGTGATGGATTGGTGAACGCTAACAGTGATGTCATCCTCATTGCAGTTGCTTTGTACTGTGTTGTCAGGAAGCCGGCTGACCTGCAGGATCTGGCTCCAGGAACCAACCCTCCTTTTGTGACCTTTAACGGCGAGGTCAAGGTGGACGTCAACAAGATCGAGGAGTTCCTGGAGGAAAAACTGACCCCACCACGGTACAGAAAGGCACACAAACCCACAAATATATACAGTATGGTACATAATCAAGCTTTCACTTCTGGAAATGTATGTGTATGTCCACTACGGATGCAGATGACTAAGTAATAGACAACATTTTAGATCTGGAAATCTAAAATTTGGAGGATGGATGACAATATCAAGTGCCATGAAAAGTTGCACCTTCTCTAATGTGTCTTTGACATCAGCTACCCAAGACTGGCTCCCAAACATCCCGAAGCCAACACAGCGGGCATCGACGTGTTCGCCAAGTTCTCCGCTTACATTAAAAACCCACGGAAGGACACCAATGACGGTAAGAGAGAGTGATCCAATCGATGCTGTATCTCAGTCTCCACTGAAAAGTAGGAGATAAATCTGCTGCCCCACCTGCAGACGGCAGGCACAGTCAGCGACTGGATGAATGCTGATGTCGCTCTGTATCTGCAGCCTTAGAGAAGTCCTTGCTGAAGTCTCTCCGGCGTCTCGATGACTTCCTGAGGACTCCCCTGCCTGAGGAGATCGACGCAGACGCCTCTGGAGACCTACCCGAGTCCTCCAGGAGCTTCCTAGATGGGTCTGAGCTCACCCTGGCCGACTGCAATCTGCTGCCCAAACTCCACATCCTTAAGGTTCATCCTGGCTCCTTTCCATTCTTTTTAATAGCCACTCATCATTGATTTTGAGAATATTTGGACTGATAGAACCCTCTCTGCTCTCTTTATTCTGTTTGCAGGTCGTAGCCAAGAAATACCGTGGCTTTGAGATTCCAGCGGACATGACAGGGGTGTGGAGGTATTTAAACTGCGCCTACCAGAGGGAGGAGTTCACCAACACCTGCCCTGCGGAGAGGGAGATCCATTTTGCCTATCTGGATGTTGCAAAACGAATCAAATAAGAGGATGGGTGGTGAATGAAGGAAAAACGGGGGTAAATAAATGATTTGAATAAATGATATGCATATATCTGAGTGGCACAAGAAGTAGACAGACTGTTAGAAAAGAGAATATGATGATGAAGACATAGAGGAGGATGCTAAATATTTAATAATGCAGACAAGGCTGATCCATTTAAAGCTTAATATCTCTGCATCGGCTTGGAAATGGAGCACTGATTACCTGTTTGTATATGTATGTCTGCATGCATATGTGTCAACAGTATATATATATATATATATATATATATATATATATATATATATATATATATACACACACACACACACACACACTATATATATATGTGCTCTCACAGGCGGGGTTGCACAGTCATATCTTTATGCTAATCATTTGACTACTAATCAGACGTTTTGCACAATTAATTCCTGATTTCTTGTTTATTTTTTCACTTTTCAGTCAATGGCAGGACCAAGGTTACCACCAGGACTAAATCAATAGTACAGTACAATGAACAAGCATTGCTATTCAGTGTTAATGTATTAGATAACTTTTAGCTATTTATTATTAAGGCTATTTTGCTGCAATTAGCACTTAGTTAAAACTTCAATTTTAATAGAAAAGAAATACAGATCTACAGAAGAATCTATTCTTGTGTAGCTCTATTCAAGTTCATTTTAAATCATGTTAGCAGTTTGTGCATAAGATTAAATAACATTACACATGCTGTATGTCAATTATGGGCCTTCAGTTTATACATAGAAACAACTTAATATGTTGAGATATGCTTACATTACATATTACTGTTTGTCTGTTTTTGTTTTTACTGAGCTGGTCAGTAGATTTGATTTTATATTAGATTTTTATCCTTCCTCCATCGAAGGTAATTGCCTTCTTGCTCTAGTTTCATATTTAGTTGAATCAATGCAATCATGTCCCAGCCTTATCTTAACGTTTCATTAAAATTGCATTGATATATAGAGTATAACTAACTATCTAGTTTTCAAAATAAGATGCACTTTCATGGAGCAATAGCTGTTAACCCCTTCCCTCTAAACTGGGCTAAACATGTCTTCTCTTCTCATTATATGTCACCACACTGTATTTTCTTCATTAATCATGACGAATCTGTTTCAGAATAAAAAGAAAAGCCGTTCGTCGTCAAGGCATTTCATAGCTAAGAGCTTTTTCTATTTGTACATTTTATAAACAGTTAGTTTGTACTGAATGTAAACTTTCTATATGCAATGAGACTATTTACTCATATTGTGATTTTCTTTTCATCCTTCTTTTGTGTCTAATACTACTGACTGGCTGAGTGAGGGCAGATCTTGGTGCCGGTTGGTGTAACTGGTGAGAATGACGTTTTGATTGATATATTATCTCAAAGGTCTCCATTATAACAATTTGTGCTCTCATTGTCTTGCAATCGTCCCGTTCTATCTCTTAAAAACATGTCACCCCAGGCCCTGGCAATTTATTATTATCAATGAAAAAATGATTTGGGCGATCCTTCTTTTGTTTGCTTACATTTGAATTAATGTGGCATTTTATTATAGGTATATTAGGAATGCCCAACAATTTTTTTGATTTAATTTTTCTCACGGCATAAATTCTTCGTTTGTTTTGTTCCCTTAAATGAAGCTTTCATTAAAATCATTTGTTTGATTGATGAACAGAAGCGTTCTTCTGTGTTTTTGCACCAAACGACTTTTTAAATAGATAATTTCCAGCCATCCAGTGTTTGTCAGAGACGTACAGAATGAGTGCTATGAGCATCCAACCAACCCTGACACCAGCCTGCTATGTTCTGGCCTTACATCCTCTCTGAGGAGAATCATAATTAAACTGATTTTATGACAATGTTGATGGTCGTCATTGTTTCTCTTGTCTCTATGTGTCTATTATTACCTCCAGCAAGGAGGTTATGTGATTGGTTTGTTTTGTTTGTCTGGTTGTTAGCAGGATTAAGCAAAAACTATTGGACGGATTTGCGTTATAGTTTCACCAAAGATGGACCCCAGCGTATCCTAGAGGTGATTTAAATTTGGTGATGATCCAGTTGATTGTTGGGCTTGGCGGAGGTCTGCGCTCTCCGAGTGCTTTCTAGTTATCATCTTTATTATGTTTGTTCATGCAAGATCTGCTATATTTAACACATACACACATGTAACACTCGAGCATGTGCACATGTGCAGACACACACTCTCATCACCAGGGCAACAGCGATGATGACCCCTGAATGTAACGACCCTCAGTTTGCACACCCAGACAGCAAACACACACACAGTTCAAATACCATAGAAACGTCCAGAGGAGGAATGTCCTTGTGTTCATATTGTGGTGCTGTGAACTAATAACAGTGGGTAAAGTCGCACTTCAAACAACAGTAATGTTGAGTTCTAGTACAAATTGCAATACATCACCAGCTTTAGGGAGCAATTGATTACTTTAAGTTCATTATTCAAGGTCTGATCTTTCAGTCATAGTCCTGTTCAGTGTTAATAGTTTCTGTATTTGACTATTTTAATCAAGCAACTGAACAAAAACACCAAATTTGTCGTATTCTGCACTTCAGAGCTTCATGCACTTTCAAATGTAGAATTAAAGGGGACCATAGAGCATCGATCTATTTGCATAACGAACAATTAAAGAGAGTGTGGTTGTGAAAAAATAAAATATCCATCTTTATTGTCACAGAGGCTTTTTGCCATGCCAGAAATCAACTTTATTTTAACATCGGCATACACATTCATTTATGACGTGTGCCTGTCTTATAAGGAAAATAAAAGGTTAACAGGATTGTTTGTTCATGCGCTGAACGACAAGCACACATCGTCGTCTTTGATTGGTCAGTCTTGTTATTTAATGAGCGAATGAAAAGGTCCGAGTCAAGGCTGGCGCCAGTGTGGAGGGCGGTGGGACGGTGTGGGCCTTCCTCGTGTCGCAGCAGCAGTCTCCTAGCACTCAGAGGTCAGGGAAGAACCAGAGAGGAGGAGGGAGGACTGGGTGGAGTGCTGGGTAGATGAGATGAGATGCTAATAATAAACTGTCAATTTAAAGTGTGAAACTTTCACACTAACAACAGCTCTGTGAATATGGAGTGACAGGAAGCCGCGAGTTAGCTTAGCATAGCATCAAGTAAAGTGGAGGAAACGGTGATTCTAGTATGGAATGTGTGAAATTGGCAATTTGATGGTGCATGTGCGTTTTGGGCTGTCAGAGAATTAATGGTCCAAGTCAAAATAGTCTGGCTCATAACTTTACATAAAAAGCACAACATTTTACACTTCAGAACAGAAATTTAATTGAGAACAAAAATGTAATTAATAAGGAAAAAAAGCTCTGTCCAAATGGAAGGTAACACATTTTATAAACAAGACATTGTTTTCCACCTTTGGATAGTTTCCATTGTTAGTGCAAAGCTAAGCTGCTGCTGGTTCCAGCCTCATAGGCCTATTTACAGTACAGAAATGAAAGTGGTGTCAATCACATTTGACTGAACTGTTCCTTTACATTTACACTCCATGATACCTTCAAATCACCCCCAAGCCGCTCGGTGCACATCTTGAAAAAGCAGACAGACTGTATCTCTAAGAAGTAGTGAGAAATCACTCCATTTATTCCCTTGTGCAATCCTCAGACTTTGGAGTACACCACGATAAAGCTGTTTTCACAGGGAATCAGTAACAAGAAGTTTTCAAAAATTAAAGGATAGGTTCCGATGGATGGATGGATGGATGGATGGGAGAGGATGATGGTTAGGTGGAAGAAAATTTGGAAGAGGACATCACTGGTTGAGAGGTGATCAGTTCTGGGAGCAGTACTTCCAGAAACACACTGTGGGAGACAGAGAAGAAGAAGACATAGACATAGACAGATATTTTAACAAATCAAATTATTTATTTTAAAAAAAGGCACTGTTATAAGAACCAAATAGGGATGGGGGCGGTCGCTCTCGACCCGTGCTTTCACCTCTTTTGTTGGTCTTCCTGGTCTGAGGTGGGAGGGACTTCCTGAAATTTCGACCCGTCAGGCTGGGGATGATGACGTCTGCACTTGCTCTCGATGCGGTGCTGTCGACCGCTGCTGGGGGCGAAGTCGTGGGCTTCACCCGTCCCTCATCAGCAGGCAGCTTCAGCGGCACCAGCAGGAGAAAGGATGGAGAGGAGGTGAAGATTGAAAAACCTTTCCAGTGTGCAACAACACTTATCCTACAGCTTGCCCTTTTATTTATGAAGATACTCTCAATCAGGAATCCACACAATTTCTTGTTGTAATGCATGATCGCTCAGGGACTTACCACTTTATTTTTTCTTCCTGAATTTCTGCCATTTCCTGAAACAAAAAATCAAAAGAGGTTTGGTGACAAAGCTGGAGATGTCGACACCGCAAAGTCCAAAAGTCAGCGCGATCATTCTTCGATAAACTCGTCCAGGGATTTCACGAACCCTTTTACCAAGTGCATGCTGGGATAGGTTTCAACCATGGTCACCCTGATGTGGAATACAAGTGAGCAGGTAGTGAAAGTATCAGAGATCTGACATCTCTTCTGTTAGCTAAGGTTCTAACTGCTCTAGAGGCCTTTAGATTAGGCTGGAATGGTACTTGGGGCCTTCCAGGTGGGAATGTTAGTGACATCAGGGTGTTCCTACAGAGAAGGGTTCCCTGAATGATCAATCCAAGTGGTCTACATATCTAGAAAAGCACCTTGACACATCATATGAACGGAATCTGAAGTAAAGTCTACTCACTTTTCATGGCGTCTTTACCTCGTGGCATGATGGTAATCCGTGAGCTCAGTGTGCTGTTAAACGTCCTGTGCAGCTCCTCCAGGGCTGAGATCAGCTTCAGCATCTGGGCTCGTTTATCCGGACCGCCTGTCCCAGGGTCGGCCCTCGTTCGCCCTAACCTGACCCCTCCGGTGATAGTCCCCGCGGTGGTTCTGTCGGTGATTCTCGTCGTCCCGTCCGGTCCGGCCGCTTTGGTACTCAGAAGCCAGCGTTTCAGGTACTGGCTTGGTTTGAGCGCTGAAGACTTCTCCGGTAGAGCTGATGAGTAAGTGAGACTGGGATTAGGATGTGGGAGTTTGTCAGAGCCTGGAGAAGAAAAAAAAAAGAGGAGTGATATTATAGAGGACTTTCTGATGTAGCTTAGAGGCTGATACTCTCCATAACCTTATAATGTTTAATTTTTGAATGCAGGGCTGAATAGTTTTTGTACTTGTGCATATAAAAGCATTTAAAACATCAGTATATTGTCTTAGTTTGAGGACTTTTAAAAGCATGACTTTCTGACACCCAGTTGTACACATTGAGGTGTCGCCAACTGATCTGATTGATCTGCACCAGTTTGTATGTTCATGTTTTTCCACTCAGGTAAAGAGGAATCCATCCCCTTTAACTCCGATTAAAGTACGTTTTGCACGAAAAAAGAGATGCGAGTTCAGGTCCGTGCCTCAGAGCGTCACACACATACATCCACATGCTATTTTGGTGGGATTCCACTGCTTTGCTAGTTGCTAGGGGACCTTCAGCGGTGAGCTGTATGAGTTGTGTTTATGTGTGTGCATAATGACGTCTGAGTTTTTGCAACAATGCAGCTCAGTGAGTTTGTGTTTACACACAGACAAACACGCACCAAGACTTTTGTGAGGAATGAGAGGAATGATAGCAGGTCACAAATGTTGTTCCTCAGTTTAGCTCTGCAAAATTTCCTCTGTGGGATAGACTGCTGTATGAATATTCATGAACCGATCGCCATCAGCCAATCACTCTGTCATTCTTGTTATTGTAATTTAGCAGATTTTTGTTTATTTGAAGTGTTTTTTTTGTCAAAATCCATTTAAAATGTTTTGTTATATATATATATATATATATATATATATTATATATAAGAAACCCTTACTCTTAAGATTTGCATTAATTTGCCCTCATATTCTAGTAAATTTGCCAAATTTATACTTTAAAGTATTATCAAACTTTACTACACTGTTAAACGGTTCATCATAAATGTGGAGTTATTTACTGGCAGCAGCCTCTCACACAAAGAACTGTTTTTCTTCTTCTTTTCTTTTTTACAGTTTCCGACTGTATTTTAAAATTACAGTATATTACTAGAAATAAATATACAGATCATTACCGTATTCCTGTGAATTTACAACACAATTCTGTCACAGTTTGGTGCATTTCTGAGGACATTTTGTCTGATCTTCTCACATACTGGGTGATGTAATAAGTGCTGTGTCAAACCCCAACCACAACCTGAACCAAATGTTTCAGTTCTCAGTCCTTCACCAGGACTTAACCTTGGTTTATATACCATCATTCGTACTGTTAGACTATTTCCATGGTGCTGTCAGTCCCCCAGCTGCCTTACCTCTCATGGTGGGCGCTGCCTCCACTCCCGTGTCAAGAATCAGCAGCATCACCAAGGCTATCTTCATCACAGACACTAGTGCTGCACTGTTATGCATGGCGGCTGGTACTGATCGCTTGATAAGAATAATATTAATTAATAATATTTAAGTAGAACTATTATCACTAACAGTGAGTTGACGTTCTGCTGAAGTTTTGTCAGGATCTCAGTTATTTCCCCTCACGCTCAACTCATCCTTTCCGATGTTCGGTTGATGTCGGAGAAGTTGCAGATGGTTTGGACATCAGCTGGTGTTTAAGTTGGTCTCTTGATCTCACATCAGACGGCTTGGCATTCTGATGTCTCCACTTATTTTAGTGACTTGTCCTTTAGGGTCTGTCGATTCCACAAAAACTGGGAGAGCTCTTCGGTTCTGATAGGTCAAGAAGCTCTTCTTTTTTCTTTCTTTTTTTTTTTAACCAAATGTTGGCGTTCGTCTATTTTAGCTCCACTCCACAAAGGTACGGTTTTTCTTTTTATCTTTAAAACACAGTTAGCCTCTGTTCATTTCCCATGGATGCGCCTCATGAAGAAGGCTTGTCAGCAGTTTGGGTGCGTTTCTTTTCCTAACACACCCCACCAGTGTTGTCTTTATAAACCTGAGTTTCCCCCTGACTGACAGAGCGATGGCTCACTGTCAACCAATGCCTGACTGAAGCTCTCTAACCCCGCCTCCTCGATGGATCGGTGACATTTGGGGAGTTTGGCGGCGAGCTTTGTGTGTTTGGAGTCAAAGCTATCTTTTTCTGAATGTGGTGTATGTGTGTGGCTCTGGCTGTATAAGCAGTGATAAGGTAGTTCTTAATATGTTTGCTCAGGGGCCACAGAAAGAGAAAAGGCCCTCTGACGCATGAGGGCCTGGAGCCACACTGACTGCACACACACAAATACAAACACAGAAAACGACATGGCAAACTCATGTACACACACACAGTCCTGGGGTCAGTTTGAACTTGGAAGAAAGGGTGGAGGACACACAGAGATTGTAAAAAAGAAGCGTGGGATGCACATCAAAAGGCAGAGAAAGGCTGAGAAGTCATGTCCGAATGACAAAAGGCCAAGAGAAGGTTTTCGCCTTCTCCTTTGTGCCGCATTCAGACAACTAATCCCTCAGACAGGAAGTTGACAGAGTGACGGTGGGACGCCATCTCGCCAATAACCGCCACAAAGTCCCCCAGCACACGTGATGAGGGATGAAAGAAAGATGAATGAATCTGGAGTGAGGGAGAAATACTGAACACTGCAAAGAGTAAGAATGATATGAGGTGTGTGTATGTCAGTTGCTGGGCGAGGAGAATTTAGCTTAAGAACATCCACTCATTCATTACTTTCTCTCTGTCCGTCTGCAGAGTGTTGACGTTAATACACTGTGTGTGTGTGTGTGTGTGTGTGTGTGTGTGTGTGTGTGTGTGTGTGTGATGGTAGAGCGATAGGAAATGAAGAAGAAGCATTTTCCTCTCTCCTCCAGCTCATCCATCTTCTGTCTGCCTCTCTATTTGCACATCCCACTTCTTTTTATTTATCAAAAATGCTAAAAAACAAAAAAAGAGAGTTCCCTAAAACTACAGAAATATACTTTATTACTTGCAAGCTTGTGGCCTCTAGTCATGCAGATATTTTTGGTTTTATATCTCCAAAATTTTGTAATATCAGTCTTGGATAATTTATCAAAATGACAATTAAATAATTCAACAGGAGCAGCTCTTTCCATGCAGCCATGTGGATTATTTGCAACATACATACTATAAAGTGCAAATGAGGTAGCCTCTTTTCATCATACTGTGTATATATATATATATATATATATATATATATATATAGTATTTATTTATATTCATGTGTAGTATGTGTAGTATTATTCAAATGTTTTGTGTATTAGTAGTTATTAAAATACAACTCAAATAAATATGAAATATTTCATGATGTGATAATATTATAGTTAAGGTTTGGTGTTAAGGCACAAAAATGATTTGGTTTAGTTGAGGGAAAGATCACGGTTTGGGATCAAATAAGTGTTAAAGCTGTGGAAATATTCCGGTAAGGATTCAAATGCTTCCATGACGTTCACTTCTCATTAAATCTCTGCATCATGATCTGTGCACACATTGCATTCTACTCCTGATGAGTGCTTTAATCCCTCTGCTTCATCCAGGCAGAATAAAGAAAGGAAAGGTCACGAGCAAACACAAAGCTTTCATTAGTCATTCCAGTATGGTCAACATATTTGTGGTTGTTTCCCTTCCAACCGGTGGTGATCTCTGCTGGCTATTCATGTGCAGCCTTCTGGTTTCCAGGTCCAGATAGGTGACGTTGGGTGATAAGGCCTGGCTTATGGCCGGTGTTCAGGTTCACCCTGAAGGTGCTGGATGGGGCTGAGGTCAGGGCTTTGTGCACGTTCTTCCACAACAAAGAAAAAGCATTTCTTTATGGAGCTCACGTTGTTTTCCTTTAGGGATATTTATCTCTCTTTTGTAGGAGGAAAACGGATTAGAATTTCGTTCTATAGTTCGATAGAGTATTTTAAAGTGAAGCATTGTGCAGATATCCAGAGTTTAATACAATATGATTCATGCACTTCCTTAAAGAATTACCAGGAGGATATAGATAGGAGGATTGGTTGGACTCTAGATGGCAGTCTTCCTCTACATATGGCCTTACTGCCGCTGCAGGGATGCAGCGAACGTTCTCCGTCTCCATGCAGCAGCGTGATGCACACGGGGATCCACATCAAGGTGCTTTACACTTTTAGTCTATTCATGCATAATTTAATTCATTATGAAATCATTAAAATAAAAGTCCTTCTTGTGTTTGTGTTTTCCTTCTTGTGTGATTTATTTTAGGACCCCGATATGGATGATAAATATTTTTTTCTTGCAGGATTAATTGAGATTTAAATAGACAGTAAAAGAACGAAATAAAATAGAAAAAAACAATTGAAAATTTTTATTTATTAAATGCATGTATGATGCGTGTATTTGTGACGATTAGTGATCTCAAGAAATTGGTTGTTTGCGCTTGATATTTTCATACATGTTGAATAAATATTGACATACCAAGAAATGAAAAGGATTGAGGGGCTCTGATGAATTTTACTTGTTCCCCGTAGGACTCAGGTAAAAGTCATGAATAATGGAAGATAACTGAAATAAAAACATTAATAAAAAAAAAAAGCCTGAGAGAAGGAAGGCCTTGCAGACACGCCTCAGGGCTGAAAAAAGAAAAATCTACTTCTAAAAACTTTTAATCTATGTTTAATGTTTTTAATCTATGTTCAATATTCTCCTTAAAATCTGCTGTAATTGATACTTGAATTGAACATCAATCAATTATTAAATATCAGGTAACACAAAAAAGGGCAGTGAAAAGCAGATACAAGTAATCATATACTATATGTGATTTTAAGGTTAGTGTATTGATCATATAACACTTAAACAGCATTTCTATTATATTTTATTAGACTACCATTTATGTGTAAAGCATGAAATGATACATTTCCTCATTTCTATATTGTAGACTTCAAGGTTAGACAATCCTTCCATATATCTAAGTGTTCTTCGTGAAATAAACGATGCAGAACTTTAAATATTTAGAATATTTCCACTTCATGAATGATGCAGACATTTAAAACATGGATTCTTTGGTGTGGATACTTCACTGAATGAAGAGATAGAATGAGACATAATAAGTAAGAATCTGTCAGACAGTGAGAAATAAAACTACATGAGGGATCAGAAAAGGTTAAAAAATAATGTTGAAATGTCTCTAAACTGGAATAAATGCAATTTATGATTGATTATGATTGATGATGATGATTACCAACAACAATACAAACAAAAATGTCCCACAACGAAGAAGATAGTTCTTATTTTTAACGAGATTCTAAAACGATGAATATAGTAAACAAAGAACGATTCGATTGATTGAATACATTAAAAAAAAGAAATTCTTCTTAAAGAAGATGAAGATAAAATAAATTCTGAATTAGAAAATGTTTTGCAAACAGGAAGCAACATTCACTATTTAAATAGTGAATAAATTTGAGATTGATGATGACGATAGTAGAAATGTTTTTATACAATTTGTACAAGCTGGATTATAGGGAAATAACAACAACGACAACAACAATAATAATAATAATAATACACTTATAATAATCTTAATTATATAGAACTTTACAGTGGCTTAAAGTGCTTTACAGACAAAAAGGAAAAAAAGTAGTCTATTATGTCTTTGTATGCTTTGTACACACAATACTACTTCTACTACTACTACTGTAGTAATAACAACTTTTAAACTGAACTGTAAAACTTTAATATACTTATATGAATAAGGGACAAAAGTCGCAAATGACTAATGACTCCATGACATGTGTGACACAGATGAGGGCAGCTCAAAGAGAGAGAGAGAGAAGGTGAGAAAAAGAGGAGGTGACCGAAGAGGAGGGATAGGATGGACTGAGTGACAGGGAGGAAGAGGAGAGCACCCATGGGAGAGAGAGACGAGCGAGAGAGAGGAGGAAGGTCAGGGACGAGGCTGAAGAAGAGAGAGGAAGAGAGCGTGCAGACGGAGCTGGAGGTGAAGAAGAAATGTGTGTGTGGGTGAGGGACGGGGGAGAGAAAGAGAGTGATTTGTTTTCAGTGAAAGGTGAGGCCACTTAGCCGAGGCGTAGAGCTACAGCGGAATCTATTACCATGTGTCAAAGGAAACACGAGAAGGGCACGACCTGTGTGTGTCTGTGTGCGCGTGCATGTGTGTGTGTGTGTGTGTGTGAGTGTGTGTGAGTGACAGAGTGAATAATATCAAGTGTGGGCGTGTTTGATATGACAGCGGGTGCGTTTGTGTGTGAGAGCATGAGGATGAGCATGGCCCCTATGATTAAAGCCACTGATACTGCATGTGTGTTTGTTTGTGTGACTTAATGTGACTGATGTTATGGCTGTGTTGCATTTTGTTAGATAAAAGCATTTGGATTGATGGAAAGTGAAGAGTAGCCTGCAGAGAACAGGCTGTGTGTGTTTGTGTGTGTGTTTGTGATCTCATTCTTTACAACAATGGCTGAATTTGTCATTCATTGTCAGCAGACACAGGCTAATGGTAGCTAGCGTTTGTTAGCTGATTGTCTCACTGTTTTATTAGGAGTCCTAGTCCTCCTGGGGTCCTTGTGAGAAAAGGTCACAACCAAAACACAATACAGTGTGTCCTTAATAATAAAATTAAAAATAGGGAAACACAAATTATGAAATAAGGAAAATACAAAATAAAGAAAATATTTAAAATTCATGTTCACATTGAAGACTTAGCACAACATGACAATGTCCAGTGTACCCATTTATGAAGAGAGATTTAGAGGAAATATTTATAGAAGCTGATTATATTTATATATTATAGTATTTCCAAACAGTGCAGAAGTTTTTCCTCTGGCCAAAAGAGGGAACACATATTTCGAAGAAATGAATGATTAACAGAGCAAAGATGCACCGAAATCAATATGACTGTGCCTTCGCTGTCCTAGTGATGACTGTGTTATTTTTCTAAGAGACTGCGAGGAGTCTTACTTGTACTTATTTGTAAAATGTGGATAAACTAAGTTCAACTGCTCCAAAAAGAAGAAGAAATTACTCAAAACATTTATACTAAGGTCAAAAAAGGGGAATAATCTCATAAATGACCTGTTGCATGAAAAGATTTTACAATAACTAGATTGCTAAAGAGAATGAAAATGCACTCACTGATTGATTAAAGAATATCGAGACAAAGACAGCAGCTAATGAGAACGATGTCCGACTGATTAAATGGAAAGGTCATAGATTGAATGAATGAATATGAGAGCGAGGAAACCGGTGCATCATTCAGGTCTGCAGGAGGAACGAGGCTCTACGGGTGTTTGTATGTCTGGTACAGAGAGAGAGAGAGAGAGAGCCACTCTACACCTCATGGATTCTGTGGCTCACCAGAGGCCAGTGTGGTTCAACGGGGGCTGAAACACTCTAACCACACTGCAGCTGTGTGTCTATGTGTGTGCCAAAGCCGCAGGCCGCTGACCGTCCTCTCTCTTGGTGTTACAATATTTTCTTGCACACAAATTGAGGCGAACCGAGTGCTTCTCATCTCTAAGAGAGGGGCAGCCTTTAGAGACGTGGGCTCCAGTCACAAGTGACAAAAACCCCTTGCAACTCGACTTGGACTTTAACGCAAATGACTTGAACTTGAGCCTTTTGACTTGAAAATACTTGATTCCTTCACCAATTCCAAAGATTTAAGAGGATGTTATTTAAATCAAAATCAATTATTTCCCTTCATTTCGGTGTTGGACAATGCAGAGGTGCTACTAAAATGAAAGAAAACTACACTGTCGTCATTAAAAATGCTATTTATTTAAATCTATTCATCAAAACATTCACAAAACTCATCTAATATCAGCTGGTTGCTCTTCCTTTCATTTCCCTTCCATTTGTGGATTAGTCTAGCTACTGCTCTGGAATTAAGGCTAAAACTTATAACCAATATACCCAAATCAATCGACCTCCTCCGTTTCAGGACCATGGACAGCGCCACGCCTACACCAGCGGCTCCCAATTCATTTGGATTCATCTGGATTAGGATTCCTTTTAAGGCTGATTGCTGTGTTACTTTGACCAGATCTGGTTTTTAGTTTTAGAGTTCTAAATTGTGGGACACATCATCAGCTTCATGTTAACCCCAGGATCATCAGGTGTTTCAGGCCCTCCAAGGTTGATCAAGTCTCAGAATGTGTCCCGTAGCCGAAAGGATTTTATTTCTATGATTTCAAAACCACATTATAAGACTTAATTGTACACCCTTGCATAGAATTAGTATGGAGAAATCATTGTTACTCATTAATCCATTCCAGACCAGTTGTTATCACTGTTAGGTTACTCCAATCTGTTCAAATGTGATGGGGCTGAGAGGGTGGCTCCTGTTGGTCATCTGGGTCCTGGGGATCCATGAGAGGATGTCTTAGATGGAACTTATCAACTCCAAAGGGTGACCAGGTAGACTAGTATCATTGTCCTGTGCGCTACATGCTGCCTTATTAGTGACTGTGTTCAGGAGTGTGGAGAAGCTGTGTCAGCATTTGGTCAACACTCCATTGGATTTAGAAAAAACAAGAAAAAAGAGAGAAGGAGGGAAAGCAGAGGAGGAGGCGGAGGAGGCAACGGATAGATTGATGTGAAAACGACTGAGCGGACTGACAGTCAGGGGAGCCATTGATCCTCCTCTCCGCTCCCTCCATCCCATCCCGCTCTCCATCGGCAGAAGACAGATAGTGTTGAGGTGGCCTGTATTGGATTTATGAGTTAATGGCCTTGCCAGGATGAGACAGATGGAGAAATAAGGAAGAGGAGAGAGACGGAGGGAGGGGAGAAGACGAGCGAGAGATTATCTGTGGGGAGGAGAGCGGACAGAGTGCAGGGGAGGGGATGAAGAGGTGAGGATGGTGTGAAAGAAAAGTGACAGAATGAGAGAAAAAGAAGTGAAAAAAGAGTTATCCAGATAGCAGACAGGAGAATGAATGTGTATGTTTTATTTTACTGCTGCAGTTATTTAAAGTTGAGCTAAATTAATTAGTTTGTATGCTGTTATAGTTTAATTTAAACAAATACATCATTTTCAATAAGATCACCATATGTTTGCAATTAGTTTATTTAGTTTAAGAAGTAGAAAACCTTCCTCAACTCAAAAAGAACACTTAATTTTCCACTTAAAATTCAATATAATCTGATTTGAAGACATACGGTTTGAATGGTATGAACAAAAAGTACCGAAAGTAGTGGAATAAAAGTATTAAACTGCACAAAATGAAAATATTCAAGTAAAATATAAAAAGTTGTGGAAGAAGTACTCAAAGCTTTCACTGAAGTAAAAGTAGTTACACCACAGTGCAGAACTATTCTATTACAAATTGTTGCATTTAAAATTATTAAAGTAACAAAAGTGCTAATGTTTGAGCATCAAAATATCCTTGAATATCCTTGGTGAAGATTAAACCTCAGCTTCGGACTCGTCGCGCGCTCTTTGACCTAGTTTCAAGTAAGATTGTGAGGGGCGAAAACCCCGGAAGACAGGGGGGGTATGACACCCCCTACCTAAAAAGAAATCCCTAAATGCACCCCCCCAATACTTGTAAATGATGATTTAATAATATAGTATATTTTAATAATATAATAATTTGTATTAAAAGCACTTAATAATAATAATCGACGCAAGCAAAAGACGAAAGATAGTGAACCCCCCTGCTTACATTGCCTCAGTGGTTTAGTCCAACTCATGACCGGAAGAAACAGCTGCTTTTACGAGCGGAAGTTGTAGCGCCTTGATGAACTCAGTTACGCGACTTTTCAGACCCTCCTATTTTATTTCTAAATTATTATCACTCTGATAATGCTAAAGTGTGAACAACAAATCAAATCAAACAAATGTTCACTGTTGACATTGGCAGGAGAGCTGCTAGCATAGCTGTCAGTAGCACTTTGCGTTGATATGAACTGCATGATGCGTTCAAGTCTGTTCAGTAACAACGAGTGTTGGGCGAAGCAGAATTGGGACGTCATCAAGAGGTGTCAAAATAATGAAATCTTGTAAAATTTAATGTTTGGCGAGAAACTTGAATACAAGTTTTTGAAGGAGCAATTTGTAGATGTTTTCATGGCAATATCAAATTGAGAGAGGGAATTTGTGACCTTTTTAACTTCCTAACATGACCTCTAAGCAGCTTAAAATACAAAATTAAAACCACTAATGCCAAGATTTTTTTTTAAATCAAAGCAAATATTTAAATTAATCATTTTTTTCCCAATCATTTAGATACATCATTTGCTCTACATGGTGATAAGTGTTTATATGTCATTCTGCAGCATACCAAAGTTGAAAAAATATGTTTAGAGGCAAATTCATACTGAAATACCATTACTGAATGACTCATTGTAATTTGGAAAGCTATGGGGTACCATTGCAGCCTACTGGACATGGTTGGTATTGCTGTTTGGTCTGTTGTAAACAATGAAGGCTTCTTATGTCGTGTTTATGACCATAATTTAGACATTGAGAGATCAACCAGGGTGTTCCACAAGCACCGGCAGAACGGCCAACTCAATTGATGTCAAGTTAAAGTAGTTTACTCCCTGTGGTTATGCAGCCAATGAGGTATGTTTATTTATTTATTTATTTGTGTTATGCATTTGAGTTCGTTTGGCATGCATTTCATTTGAATTGCTTATTAACTCATTGAATTTTATGTCTCATTTTGGTTCTCATGGCTCACATTATTATGAAAAGACAAACTGCCAGTAAAAGAAAACTATACTGTCGTCATTTAACTGGAGGGAGCTACAATAAATGTGCAGCCATGTGGAAGAAGTTAATCAGAGCAACCTTTGGTTCACTGATAATACTAGTGATTACTAGTGTGTGTGTGTGTGTGTGTGTGTGTGTGTGTGTGTAAGGCAAGATAAAGACAACACTGCAGCTTGTTATTTCCCAGCAAGACGGAATAAACTGTGCGGTAATAAACTGCGATTATCTCCAAACTTTGAACATGATGTTTCTGCAGATACAAATATGAAAAACATGTATCTTAATTAACCGCCTTTCCATTACGCATGCATTTAACGAGCAAGGACCACACCATGACTATATGTGATTTAAAGGAGCATCATATAAAGCATCATATATTCAGAGGTTTATGAAATATTCTGACCCCTTTATATAAATAGGGAGGGAAAAAAATATGAGAAACAGTTCTAATTACAGTCGGGTACTTGATTGGAAATAAACACTACAGATTTCTTTCAGCTGTTCAAACAAGCTGATGTCTGGCTTACTGAACCAACCAACAGCTGTTTTAGTAATAAAAAGAAATAATTCTAATACCTTTACTCTTTAAATGTTTGCATTCACGTGGTTCCTTTTGGCTCCACATTAGTCTGTTATTAGACTTTTCAAAGTAAAAGCCAGAGACAGATGTTTCCCTGGCTGTTCCTCGATTTGAGCCAATTTCTTTGGTTATTGCATTTTCCAATGTTGGAATGAGAACTGAGTTAAATGAGAATAAAGGCATCCAACCTTTAAGAAATACAGAATTTAAGAAGTACACTAAAGCATGAGGTGCAGAAAAGGACACAAGACTGAAAAACAGAGGAGCGTTCAGCTCCTTAATGATATTTGTTCCAAGGTCATGACTCTTATTCTGCAGGGGAGTGACGAGTGTCGTAATCTATATCACTTACTGTGTCTGCTGCCTCCACTTGTATGTGCTTGTGTGTGTTCATGCAGCATGTGTATGTACGTTAGGGGCTGGGGGTTGGAGTGGCCCCAGACTGTAATGATAATAAATATGATTATTAATAACATTAAAGTGAGGTATGGTTACCCCAGAGAGATGATGTACTGAAGATGTGTCCTCCTCAGGTCAGCCCACAGCCATCTGTCTGACAGAGTTGTGCCATTAAAACCAGCACAGGCTCCCACTGCTTCACTCCAACACTGAAATGCAAAGGAGGCCCATGTCCACAGAGGAGCATTGAAGAGGAGCACTGATGTGCTATTTTTATTCATAGTTTCTATAGGTGTCATTGTGTAGACTGCAATGACTTTTATATCATCTTGATGTGACAACGTAACACAGCTGATGATGGCGTCGCAAATAAAAATGCAAAAATTTGTTTGGTTTGTTCTTGAAGAGAGAAGAAGAAGAAGAAAACCAGAGGACGGATGAACAACCATCAGGTTTTGCTATTTCCAAATGGCAAAAATAAATCACTGATATTCTGCTGAGCCCTCTACCTACTGTCCCCAGGGTCAAGACTAAACATAAAGAAGCAGCGTTCAGTCTCTAGACACGATGGGAAAAATTTCCAGCCACCCTTCTGGCTCCTCCAATATACATAATTTAAAACCAATTGGGTAGAAAATCCACCAGAATTAGTTTATAAATAACCCAAAGACACTTCAAGTAAGTAAATATTCACTCAAACTGCCAGAGAATGCACTAAAAACATCAAAAATATAAATATGATCCATCTCTAATGCCTAAGACTTGATAACTTAGCTACCAAATGTTATGTTTCAGCAAAACTCAGATGTGGACCCAAATGCAGACCAAGTCCAGAGACACCGAGGATGCAGTTCAAAGATTTATTAAACAAAAGAGGCAACTAAAGACGTAGACAGATGACTGATGCACAGCAGGAAAAATACAACCAAATCCAAGAAATGTCCATAACAACAGTTCAAAAACAAACAGCAAGAGTATAAAACCAAAACAAGGAGAATCCAAAAAGCAGAAGTGGGAAAAAAAATAGGAAAAGTTACAGAGAAACACTGGAAACACTGGAGAAAGGCTGGGACTAAATACACTGGGATAACGAGGGAATGACAAACAGGTGGACACAGGGAGGAGAGGTGACAGGTGGAGACAATCAGACAATCACACACTGGAGGGAAACATGTTAAAGGAGAACAAGCAGAGAAAGCATGGAATTACAGGAAACTGTGAAATAAAATCATGACATAAGAGGAACAAACAAACTAGGACCAGAACCATGACACCAAAGGAAGTGATACATTAATTAACCTCAGCACACTTACAAAAACCTTCAACAACCACTGTGTGTCCACTGGCTGGGAAATGGCCCAATGCTCAGGTGTATATTTGGTTCTCCTGCTGTGGAGGATTCAGCAGTGGCTCCGACTCCTGCTTCCCAGCATGGGTAACACAGCTGGGTGTCGACATGCAGATGTACGGGTGTAGACTCCACGCACAGGCAGTGAATATTCATATATCTTATGTGCCTCAAATCTCAATGTGAAACCTTTGGTTTTAATATCATGTAGCATCTTTGTACTTAAATTTGGGTATGTGTGTGAAAAGCTAAGTTTAGGTAATGCTGATTTTGCTACAATAACAGGGGTTGAAGCATCCTGAAACATTAGAAATATGCAAACGTTTGCTGTAGTAAATTATTAAATATAGAAGACTTGGATATCAAAGAAAACTGAAATGAAGTGTTGAATCTGTCTAAAAATGTGTGATTTACTTTGGCAACATTAAAAATGTATGAAAATTGCAGTTAAGGCTTGAAAAAAGTCATGTAGTCTAGTCTATACTACCATCCTTCTGTACGTCTGCCTCTCCCCTCCCTCCTCCCTGACCCTCGCTGACCCCTCCGAGTCTCCGCATCCATCCACATCTCGGATTCTCCTCTCATTCCTCCGCCACTCCATCCTGCACTCACGTCTTTTTTTTTTTTGACATCCACGGAGGAAAATTAAAAATGTAGATCTAATCGGAGGGGGGTTGTAATGTGATCAGGATGACAGGGGATCAATGGAGACTGTCACACACACACACACACACACACACACACACACACACACACACACACACACACACACACACACACACACACACACACACACACACGCACACACACACACACACATTCCAACCACTGATGCATGTTGTGGAAGGGAGGTATGGATGGATGGAAGGAAGGAATGGAACTCTTGTTTCATCGGCGCTCTCTGTTTCTTTCTTACAGGGAATCCTTATCTTTGCATACTGTTTGTTTTGTTTTTTGTTGCATCATAAAAGTTAAATTTGGATTAGATTATATTGAATTTAGGAGAAACTGCTTTAATTGGCTTTAAAAGCCTTGGCTAAGGACTAGATATCGGATAAGAAGGTGACAATTGAATACTCCTGTCTGATCATGTGCTATTTTGCTGAGCCATCATGCTACAAGGCTCTTCAACCAATCGTGACACCATATATCAATAGGAGATGTTATATTCAAGTTAATGTGGGATTCTGATTTTACATAAGTGTCAAGTGAAGAAAAACGGTGACGCTTTGGTTATAAATATTGTCATTTATAGTTTCTTACTCTGTAATTCAAATGGCAGCAGCCATCTCCATCTTTTCCTCCCTTCATTTTATTCAATTAGATGCTTTTATTCACTTAAAAGTAGTTGGATTATGACAATTGTTTATTCATAATCCACATATATTGTCATCACAAAGGAATTTACAGTGTTCCATTCCATTCTATACTTGCTTTTTCCACTCTTGCTTTATCTTTACTCCTCAAATCTCTGTCTTCCTTTCTTTCTTGGCTGAATTATCAAAAGGGAATCTTCATTGTTTGCATGATACCGAAATGTGTTTTCCCCCCTATGGTACAGTCAGCATAGCAAATTTTAATTTCTATAGATTTATGATGATTATTATTATTAATATTTATGATTAGTAAAGTAGCAGTCAAATCCTCCTGCTTTAGAGCCAAACCTTAAACAATGGCTGCAGGATAGTATTACTCATGGTGCTTATCATTGCACCACAGGCCCATCCAGTGCAGTGCAACTGCTTTCTTTTACGTGATGTCACTTTGCATGTTGTTTCCTCAGTGGAACGCCTAAAAGTAAAACTAATTGTGTAAAAAATGTACTTAGATGAAAGTAGGTAGTAGAAGTAGGTCGGTTCAAATGTTGCGTTACTATTTCTATGTTCAAGATTTATGGTGTAGATAATTCACTGCTGTTTGAACCATGTGGGGCTTTGGCCTTTAAGCTTCGAACTGTAACTTAATGCAAGTAACACATGGATAGAGTTCCTGATCAAATCTAATCACCCTTCAATCATTAACTGTCCTCTTATCACACACACGTTGTCACATCTAATATAACATACACATACACAGCATGCACTCCTATTGCAGCAGCACAGGAGGATAAATGAAATATTGACTCTGAAGATTCACGCAAAGTCAACACTTTATGTGAGCAATGTATGAATTAGATATGCTAATCGGCGCAGGCTGCCAATAAGAGCTAATCATGATACAGAGGAAGGGAATTCATTTGTTTGAAAGTCACACAGGCATCAGCTTGTTTGGACACAGACATTCACATTAAGATAAACTTAGGTGTAATGGAATATATATATATAGAGAGAGAGTGTTAGTTTGTTTATATCTTCATATTCCTTTTGTTATTTTATAATAAAGCTATTGCATTAGTTATGCACATGTGATGCCTGAACAGTAAACTTTATATACGTTGCACTGAATTGACAATAAATTGTTGGGGGCAGTGTAGCCATAATTCAAGCAGGACACAACAAATTATGATGAAGAAGAAAAAAATCTGTCGCGATGTATTTAATGGCCTCACAGACCACCGTCGAACACGTCGCTGCCTATGCTTTTGCCACTTTTTATATACTAGGTACATCATCACAATCTCCTCTATCATCGCCATCTTTTTGTCATCCAAACCTTTGCCTCCTTACTGCCCTCCTGTGGATGTTTAAATACCAATGTAAAGGATGAGTGACAGGCAGGCGCTGATGGATACACAGTTTGAAACAGATGTATCTATATTCATATGCAGATGGGGTATAAATGAGCCTTTGATATACTTTGACAGAAGTATAGCAGCTTCCAGTGTGATTGTACAACTTGGATACTTTTATCACAGTTTTTTTAACAACCTAAATAAAACATTTAAATAAATTTAAATAATAAATTCATGCATTTTCCCTCAGTCTTTTTTAAGAATAAATATACTCAATAAACACTCAATAAAAAAATTGTAACTGGATATGTAATGAAATCAAAGATCAGGGGTGTGTGTGAGAGAGAGAGTTCACTGAGTGAGGCAAATGAGAGCGAGAGAAAATACTTACATGCAGATAAGATTAAACAATATCTTGTAAAATGTAAAATATCACAACCTGCATCGCAATTTTTTAGAACAGCTGCGGCGAAATCACATTTATTAGGCTGCAACAGTCCCAAAAAAGGCCTGCGAAATCCTGGAGGGACTGGTTTGAGGTTGCTATACAGGTAGAATATTAATAAAGGAGTGGACTGTAGGTACTGGGATGCCCTTGACCTGGAATGACAATTCAATGCGTGTGTGTGTGTGTGTGTGTGTGTGTGTGTGTGTGTGTGTGTGTGTGTGTGTGTGTGTGGGTGTTGGTGAATTTTTGCGGGTTGCATAAATCGTCCACTGACTGACCACTGTGGTCAGACACAGTGGTCAGCTTAAGTGCCCCCATCCTCCACACCCCCAACACACACACGCACACGCACACTCACACACACAGACACACACACACACACACACACACTGAACACACACATCTTCATTAACAAAGAAACATTTCTATTGATCTGGTCTACAGCTCATGTTACAGCAAAGAAATATGTATGAACGCTAAATGGGTTCCATACACACACACACACACACACAAATACACACACACACACACACACATACACACATGCACTTTTACTGAAAAGGAAAACATGCAAACACACTCCTTCCTCTCTTTCACTTACACACACATAACACACACATGCAGAGTGACTGGTCAGTGCTAAGCAGGTTAGGGTTAGTGGATTAGTATTGACCAGCTCCTTACAGCATAATCTGTGGCTATGGCTCGACACTGGTGTCAGAACCGCTAAAATGTGTGTGTGTGTGTGTGTGTGTGTGTGTGTGTGTGTGTGTGTGTGTGTGTGTGTGTGTGTGTGTGTGTGTGTGAAATATTTTTTAAATGAATGAATGAATTTTTTGAAAAACAATAATGATTTCATGAATCCATAGATTTAATTTTCTAATTAATTGAGAGAGGTAGATTAATTGAGAGAGATAGATAGAGAGATCCTTTAGCATCATAAAGTAAGTGTCATAGAGGAGGATCTCCACAGACCTAATGCAGCCATTAAAAGTACCGATCTGACCTGTGAGGCGGAAACAATGGAAGCTGCATGCCACCAGCACCGGAAACTGAAACTCAACTTGTGCACTAGTGAAATTTATTGAGGAAAATTTCGCAAGATTCCGATGGAACTGGAGTTTTCGAAACCGGTTCTCGATGCTCGGCCCTAAGTGACACTGGGACAGCCCACCAGCAAGGGCTAGAACCAAAAAGGACTAAAACAAAAACAGCTGAAAGGAAGGTTTTTTTCTACAGCGACATGTCAAAAAGTCTGCTGTGAACAGAGCACAAATATTGACTCACGAGAAAAGTTCCATTCATTTTCAAGCTCCGCTTTTTTTTCAACTCTTGCACAATTTTCTTGAAATGCCTATAATATAGAAAATGCAGCTTATTCGGCTGTCACACTCCTCCTTGATCACATTATCTTAATGCCTGAAATATGAAATGTAACACGAGACCCAGTACATCTCTATAAGACAGATAGCTATCACTGGACCTCTGCAGACATCAGTCAGAGCTGGCACTGCTTCAAAACCTCAAACCCTGACACATGTCAACCACAATCACACACACTATCCACCCTACCACCTACACACACACACTGACCGTCCTGTCTGTACGTCCATAGCAATAATACATCAGATCTACCTTCATTGGAGCAGAGCTAAAATCAAACCAGCCCCCCTCGGCCCACCAACCTCACCCGTGAGCCCCGGCCAAATCCAATCACAGCTCGATACATGCCGTGATTGATTGGCTTCCAATCCAATTGAATTTCTTTCAGATGGAGATGGGGGGGTGGGGTGCCTTGCTCAAAGCCATTAGGCATTGGCATTGGCAGAAGGGTTTAGGGGGATGAAAATGGGGAGACAGAAGACAGAAAAGAGAGATGGCAGAAGAGGAGAAGTAATTGAGAGAGATGGAGGGTGTGCGAGATAGAAGAAGACTGAGAGAGAAAGAGAGAGAGAGGGTTGTCTGTATGTTTGCCAGCTCCCATTTAAAATAAGAGACGGAGTGGGATGTGTGTGTGTGTGTGTGTGTGTGTGTGTGTGTGTGTGTGTGTGTGTGTGTGTGTGTGTGTGTGTGTGTGTGTGTGTGTGTGTGTGTGTGTGTGTGTGTGTGTGAGAGAGGCAGGTTTCTCTGTGTCTGCCAGCTCGAGGTTTAATTGCCTTGTTAGAAGTTGACTGTAACTGTAAGCTGCAAAAGTGCTTAGAGACACCAGAGAGGAAAAAATAAAATGTCTCATATTTCTCTGCCTGTCTGCTTTAGAGAAAGGCACGTCCACCATAAAGCAGAGTTAGACTGCCTTTTTAGCGTAAATAGCATCTGATTACATATTTGTTGTGGAGCTGATCAATACAGCGCCGGTTGGCTGTGGGACCTGAACATATTCTGCTGAAATGTTTTGATCGGATTCCACACAGCAGGAGGACCAGTGTCGTTATCGTTGTCCTGGATTTTAAAAGACATGCTTAGAGCTAGTCAGCTCTAAAATCTGCTGTTCATGGTCCAATCTTCCCCAAACTGGCGTCCCGCCCAAGACACTGTATCTATATACAGTAGATAAATTGTGGTAATAGTCACAGCGCCACCTAGTGGCAACAGGAAGTGGTATACTTCCGAATTTGATGTCCTACTATCAGGCCCTTCACCATAATGACCTCAAATAAGGTCAGTAAAGCCATGAGAACTTGATGAAGGTTTATTGTGATTATGAGTTTCCGTCCCATGGCGGCGTAGCGATGGTTGGTTCACCAACAAACAGGAAGTTGGTCAAAGGTGGACCTAGTTATGATGTCATATAGGTTGGAGGATTGGTTGTGGCAAATTAACTCGACTGTCGGGGGATGAAAAGCTGGAGGATGCAAAATGGAGCAAGTCGTCATAGATTATACTGCAGCTGTGTTTAACCATTATATTTAGTATAAACTGCTCCATGAAAGATGGTTTATTAGACAGTATGATCTGGATCCTCCGCATCTTTTTCAGTGTCGAACTGTTGTCTCTTTAACATTCGTCCAACCTGCCCGCAAACCTCCAAGCCATATGCATCATATCTGCCAGCCGGGATTCCCCTCATCTCTCCCACGCTCACCTCCAGCCATCTGCAATCTCTCCCATCATCCCGTCATCCTTATTCCCAATATAAGTCTTTTACCGCCAAACCCCACCTGTCGTCTCATAGCAAGGCTTAGACTGTTCATCATGCAGGCATGATCAGACATGTGATTATGTTATGTCCCATGCTATATTGTTGTGAGGTTGGTATAAACCAAACAGTGATGTGTTAAGTTAATATTTACGCGTGTACTGTGGACTGCAAATCTCAAATGCATTTGATGTGTCATGATTATAGACTTTCAAAGACCTGAGCAGAAGATGGTGTGTGTGTGTGTGTGTGTGTGTGTGTGTGTGTGTGTGTGTGTGTGTGTGTGTGTGTGTGTGTGTGTGTGTGTGTGTGTGTGTGTGAGGCCGAAAAACACACACACATAGACACACAAACAGATGAAAAGAGGGTTTATGTTGATAATGAGGCAGATTTGACATTACCCTCATCGGGATGTGGTGTTTATTCCTCTGCCTCGTCCTCCCACAATTCCCTCTGACCACAACTCCCAGTGTCCTGACAAACCAGGAGAGAGAGAGAGAGAGAGAGAGAGAGAGAGAGAGAGAGAGAGAGAGAGAGAGAGAGAGAGAGAGAGACGGAGACAGAGAGGAGCAGGGAATAAAATGGAGAGGTGAAGAAAGAGAGAGCAACCCACAGACCACATAATGGTTGTGGCATCAGTTATAAGGGTAATTCGGAGAGAGAGAGAGGCTCCAGTTTGACTACTGTGTGTGTCGTCTCATCCTCAGCTAACTTTACATTTGCAACCTTATATTTAAATATATTCTACGTGGGGTATTTAAAAAAAAGGTGAATTATCAGTAGCATCATTTTCTCCGCTAGAAAGGCAGTCTAGAGGGTTCTTCATCATGTTTCCTCCACATGAAGGGCATCGAGGAGGGAGGTTTTTTCAGCTTTTCTTTTTTGCCCTTTTTGTCTCCCGTGTTTCCTCTCTGTCCTCACCCTATCCCTCACTCTGCAAAAATAAAAAGCCTCAGTAAAGGCTGCATGAATGCTATTGAAGACTTCGATCGTTCACCGATCGCAGGTTTTGCAAACGCAACCAAAATTTACAACCGTGTTTCTCATGTGTGGCTTTGAGCCCCTTTTGATCTGATCGACTTATTGAGATAAAGCCATGTTCGGATCATTGTTAGCACTGAAAAAGACTTCTCCCACGCAGAAAATGTAGAATAAGTGTTACTGCATGTTCACAGCAGGAGTGTGGAGGGTCGCATTCAGTGTGTGTGCAGAGGGTGTTGACATGTGCTGGTACTCTGAGCTCAACAGCGATAAAACTGCTGTATTGTCTCTCAGCTCTTACAACACCTCCTTATATCTTAGTCCATGTCTCCATTCAGCCCTCAGTCATAAAGATTAGATGCTTCTCTTCAAAGTCCACAGGTTTGACTGAAGTCCAGATGCCTACCGAGTTAACAAGACTCAGTTCAGACACCGACACTTATTCCTCTCCAACACCTCACACCCTCCAGTCAACACAGAAGACTTCAGCAGGCCGAATCATGCAGGTGAGTGATCCAGAGGCTGGCTAGTCATGTCTGGTCTCGGTAGATTATTTAAGGATGCATGTAAAAATGCGCGAAAACTGCAAAAGGAGCAACATTTTACTGCACGATTTTGTACCAAGATGCTAAGCATGAAATAAGCTCAGATGAAAACATTTGTTTTTTGGTTTTTATTTGTGATTTATAGAAAATTAAATATATATTTTACGACTTACACAGTCATAGATTTGATGGTATCTTACAGTAGGGGATAATAATTTAGATGTAATACTTGCAAAATGTTCAAATTCTGTACAAAAAAAAAATCCAGAAATTAATTGGAGTTTCTTCACAGTAATAAAACTTTTACTAAAGTTATGAGCCACAATTTGGATTTTCTATAAGTTGCTGCTGTTTTTTTATGTTTTTTTATTTTTTATAATTAAGACATAGAACAAAAGCTCCTCTATGCATTTTACTTGGCTTCATAGCACCACCAGATCCCTTGAACCCTCTCACACCTCACTGCTGATGTCTTCAAACTGAACTGTGAAGTGAGCTGGAAGAACGTTTATGAATTTGGGGCCACATTTGGGGCCATAGGTGTATTTCTAACTGAGATAAATAAATCACCTGACATGGATTTTGAGTTGTTGTCAGCCCGAAACATTGTTTAGTTTAACATTCCCAATTACAGCTGAACCAGGGCTTGTTCACAGAGGAGTTATTGATTTAACCTGTGATTCTGCCACTTAGAACTGGGAGGAACAGTGATGTGTTTGACTGTAAACAGATTAGCAGCCTCCCCGTCTGTCAGACACACACAGGGAGCAGCTTTTTCCTGACCCGCTCACATTGATACAGTCATGTGTTCTGCTGCACGGAGATGTTACTAGGTGTTAATGCAGTCAACTTGATCTCAATCCAATAGTGTCTAGAAACTGCTAAAAGGCCTGATGCTAGCTCATGTGCATGCTCTCACTTTAATCCCCCTGCAATTAACAGGCTTCTGTCTGGGCAACTCGATACACACTGAGTGGAGAAGAAGAAGAAGGAGGGTAAGAATGAGAGAGACGCAAGCATTTTCATCGAATCCACACATTTTAAAGAGTCTTATCATGCGTAGCAAATCACTTAGTAGAATTTGATGTTTTTTTAATATAGAATTAAGAACAAAAGTTAGCCGAGCTTAGCATAAAAACTGTCCAAAGTTCAAAGATACACCTATAACACGTCTAAAGCTCACGTGTTGTATCTCGTTTGTGTCATTTGCACACAATCAGAAATGTGCAAATAAAAAATTTGCATGCTCTAAATCTTATTTAATAGCATTTATTCTAGTAGTCACATAAAGTTCTTCCTCTGGGGACCATGAATCACACATTTCTTGTAAATTTGGCCATTCCCTTATATGTTTTATTGGATATTAGGGGCTGCATAATTTTAAATTTTGACCTGATGTTACTGTTAAAGGAAAGGTCAGATGGGTCATCAATAACATCATCCTCTGGGGACGTTGAATTTTAAATATAATGGCAATATGGCCAGTAGTTGCTGAGAAATCCTGCTAAGAATGTGATTTAAGAGCTAAAAACCAAAAAAAAAAAAAACATTTTCTATCATCCCAGTTTCTTTTTTCCTCTTTTTCCACCAAGAGAGGGAGAGGTGGAGGATGAAGAAGTCTTTTTATCCTCCACCTCTCACCCTCTGTCTGTCTTTACCTTTGTCCCTGCTCTCTATCTATCTCCAGGTGTTATCTGTCCATTTTAAGCGGAGGGCAATTAGGCCATCATTCTCATTAATAATACATTGTCGAGCTTGTTAATAATTTACTTTAATTGCTGATTTAAGTTTCTCTTCCCTCGACACAAACAGCCAACAGGGGAGACACACACACACACACACACACACACACACACACACACACACACACACACACACACACACACACACACACACACACACACACACACACACACACACACACACACACACACACACACACACAAAGAGGTCACTCGCTCTCAAAGGTGACAGATGGATTGAGTTTCTCCTCCTCTCTTCTCTTCCCCTTCATCCCTTTGCTTTCTAGCGTGTGCATGTGTGAATATGCACATAATGCAGGTCTGTAGTTGTAGATGGTGAATCATGGTTCTCAGATCAATACAGTTGATTGAGTGTAAATGAAAAGAGTGCAGCTGCTAAAACTAAGTGTCACCATGTTTCTGTGCTTTGTTAATGAGGCTGTAGGCAACTGGGAATATTCATATTTTAATTAGAGGAAGACAGGAACAGGAAAATGATCAATTTAACTCTTTATAAAAATAAAAACACACATCTAATTTCATTTAAGCCCAATATTTAGTCATCTTTTAGCCTTGGTTGGGTCTCCAGCTCTGAAAATATGGGGCTCATTAGATGCTTAATTATTTTGACTAACTGCTCACTTGGGCAAGTAGTGCACTAGTGGATATTAGAGCTTTTACACTGGAAACAGAGCCTGATACTGCTGGGAGCCAGTTTGATAGAAGATGAGTTTGCGGCCCATAAAACCCAAAAAAAATGCTAAGCTAAAAGAGGCTAAACTGCACAGCCATGGTGAAATACGCCTAATCGTTTTCTTACGAAAGTTAAGATGAAAAGGTGGATCCCACTTTGTTTATATGTTAAGATATGTTAGCTTAGCTTAGCACCTAAAACCTGCCTACCAGCATCTGCAAACTAATCAGTCAGAAAATGTGTTTTATTCAGGCTTAATTTTTACATAATGAAAAGACCTCAAGTGGGCTTATCAGCGTTCCTTCATTCATCCTGTAATCTCTTCACTCTTTGCTCTCTTCTCCTTTTGATCGTTGTGCTGGACGACACACACTTATCTAGAGAAACCTTTGGACTTAACCTTGACTTTCAAAGAACGGGTCTTTATTGGTAACACATCAAATGCATGACGTGTGGGTTTTTTTTTATGGCTTTTTCTCTCCTTTTCCTTTTCCTCCTCTTGTCATTTAATTTCATTCTGCTGCATGTTTGGATTCAAATTCATTCCACTCACTTCTCTCCCTGCATGTGTTTCCATGCAGGTCGGCATCATCTCAGCGCTGCACGCAAAGCCGGTCGGTGCTGCTGTCAGTCAGCCAGCAGGCGGACAGACAGTTATTGGAAATGACGGTGACGCGTCGCCGTCAGTAACAAGGATTCATCCTGTTGTGATGCTGCTGGCTGACAGGAAATCACTGTTACTGTGGGCGAGTGTCACACAGACACACACTTACTGCTGTCGGTGAACTGCATGAGGATAATAAAATACATACACAATAAAATACAGCATCAGCATAGCTTTAAATGTCTGCATGTGTCATAAATATGCTATTTAATACCATTTGTATTAGACCATTGTTTAATTTCTCGACATACAGTCGCTGGGATTTAGATCTGAGTGCATATTCAGAAATAAAATCATTCAGTTTTTTCTTCATGCCCAGGAGGATATGCAAATAAGCAAATCACATTATTCAATAGTATTAAAGCATATCATGAGACCAGAATCATGTGCACCACTTCATCAACCTAAGGAATATGTAGCTTTGAGGCTACAAAGTTGGCCACTGAGCCACCAAGATATGGTGATGACACTATTATCATAATCATTAGCCTATTAGCATTGTTTCCGCTGCCCTCAGTGTTTGGAGAAACACTGAATAACCCAAATTATAATATGTCTGAAGTGATCACATCAGAAGTGTTTTGAAAAGAAACTGCAGACACGTCCACATCCCAACTGGATGAACTTTTGTTTTTGTCGAGAGGTGATTCGTGTTGCACTAACTGAGAGACTCTAATTACCTTCAATTGTACTAAACAGCCGGCGTCTAGTTAAAACTAAATCTACCGACAAACACTCGCTCCCTCCTGCCTCTTAGCGCGCACTGGTTTGGTTTCACCCGGCTAGTTCACAGACAGGGCCTGCTGTTTGTGTGTGTGTGTGTGTGTGTGTGTGTGTGTGGGAGTGTGTGTGTGTGTGTGTGTGTGTGTGTGTGGGAGTGTGTGTATTTATTTACCTGACACACACTACTTTTACTGCACTCTGACCCTGGGGAACCTGTGCTCCAACACACACACACACTCAAAAATTAAATACCAACAAAACTTGTGCCTACACACACACACACTTGAAGACAACCAAGCATAAACATACATTGTTAAAGAGAGAATAAAGCCTCTTCCCCCGTGCACAAACGTGCACTCGCAGACCCCGCGAGGCCTCCCGTTAGCTCTCGGTTAGACGTTTGGTCGTGACACACTGGAGGAAAGGCAGCCCAGCGGAACCGACTACAGGCAAACACAAACAAATATCAGCAGCCAGATGCCAAAACAGCTACAGGAGAGCGAATACAGCAAGAGGGTGGGGAGAAACTCACAGAAGTACTGGTTTGTCCGGGGGAAGTGAGATCAAGCGAAGTGATCATGAATAGACACAGAGGTGATATGATGTGACTGCATGTAATGTGAAAAAAACACAACATTATCTTCTCTGTTAACGTTCCTGCCGGAGTCACGTCAGAAAGACTTTCAACAGCAGTTTTAGCATTGAAGACAACATCTCCCATGATCCTACGCTGCGTGCATCTTTTGTTTTGTTATTGTGGAGAAGACGCCTTGCAGCAGAAGTTAAATATTGTGCTTTTTAAAATGCAATTTCAGGTTGAAAAACCCTGCATGACATTAAAACATAACATTCGTCGGGATAAAGTCTGCATAGAAATGTTTGTTGCGCTGATTTTGTGTCGTATCATGTGAAGTATAAAGAAGAACATGAGAGAACAGGGAGTAATCAGAGTACACCCCCCCCCCCCCCTCTGGGAGTGAGAGGACTGAGGCTGCAGGTGGATGCTGCTGAGGTGAGGGAGGAAACAAAAATACACTCACACAGAATTAAAGACTTCAGAGGTTGCCTTTATTAGCATGCTAGATTATAATACTCACCAGGGATTGACTGATAAGCTGTGCGGGGCTGAGCAGAGCGTAGTGTATCACAGCCGTCCAGAAATGGTTGGAGATGCGGCCCTGGAGATCTATGTGGACCCTCTCTGTCTCTTAAAGATTTCTGCTCATATTTCCCTCCAGCTGAAACTGATATTATCATACAGCATTCAGTTCTCCTGCTCCCCATGGAGCCCTTTCCCTTAAACAACCCCCAATAACAGTAATGTTACAGGTCAAGAAAAGGTGTACCTGCTTCCCAAAAACGCACATGCCCGTAATCGATAAATGACAGAAAGGTGGATCTTAAATGAGCAATTATGTTTTGAATTGGATTGGATTGTGATGTCATCATCCCGCTTACCTGAGCTGTAGTAGGGTAATATTTTACAAAGTACACTCACTCTTTGATCAATATGCTCATTACAGCTCTTTCTTCTTCTCTTGTGTGGGGTACCCCATAGCTCTACATTAGGACCACTACTTTTTTTAATAATACCCCATTTATAAATATGATGTCATAACGCTTACTCAATACATTTATACTTTTTCTTAAACCTTTATCTACATACTTTTTTACGCAGGTACTTTTTACAGGGGTTTAAAGAATGTCTCTTTTACTTGAGTATAATATTCTCTTACTCTTTCCATCTCTGGTAGGCGATTAAAAGCTTCACGGGGCCGTAGGATGGATTGTTAATTCTCAGCGGTTCAATATGGATACACAGGGAGATTCGATTTTACTGTAAAAAAAAAAAAAAATGAATTAATTGAGCTTCAAGGAAAGTGCTCTGCCACACTAATTCACTCTTTTCTTCTTGAGTAGAAAAGAGCGAATCAGCTGAAGTGAGGCATGAGTAACAGGTTGAAATCTGAGCTATGTGATAGAAGTTTCGATGGAATAATAGATGGAGGGGAATAATTTTTCAGGAAACATCCATCAGTAATTGAAAAATGAAAAGTATAGAAATAAGATTTCCAGTATGTTTCTTTAATAAAAGCTTACTGTAAGTTCTAATTGTATAAAAGATCTTTGGAGACTGCAGGACTCTCTCTGTCATTCTTGCCCTCTTTGTCCTTCACATTCTCTTCCCTCATTCTTCCACACTAACACACACAGCCTCCCCTCTGTGTCTATGCATGTGCACAGTCCTGATCTCTTTACAGTGACATTAAAGCAGAGCAGCGTCTCCTCTCTCTCCTCAGACCGACTGGGAATTTAAGTGTATTGTTGTCAGAAAGGCTGAAGGGTGGGAGTGTATTGGTTTTTTTTGTGTGTGTTTTTTTTTGTGGAAATGGACTCACACACACAATCCATCAGTAATCTCACAACTGACAACACTTGAAATGGTCTTAATGCATCATACGTCTGTTGCAAACACATTATGAGTGAGTTGTAATTGCGAACACAATGTGGACAAAATCATTAAATCAGGGCCCGATGGGCAAAAACAAACTATTGAGTCAACCATGAAAGCACAATATCAACAAGAAAAAAATTAATAACATTACATAATTACTAATAACTACATAAGAAAAAGCTGAGTGTAATTAGAACCTGTTCATTCATCAATATGCCTTCCTCAGGTGATACCAGGCCATGTGATCAGCTCATAGGGTAGGGGGAGACTATACTTCCTGGGTATTGTATTGCTGTGGTGACCCACTATAATTAGACCTATCAGAGGAAGCCATTACCTGATCAGATCTATAATCCCAATGCTACACTTTTGGCATAAATCAGCAGCATAGGGCAAGGGAAGCTATCTAAAACTGAGGCACATACCAAAATATACATCTGGTTGATTTTGATATAACCTCATCTTCAAATGTTCTTAAAGAACATTAAATCAAAGAACTGCAGTATTTTTTTTTTATTTTATTCTATTTTGAAAACGTGCTTATCTGTTTCTCGTCATATGAGAAGATGAACACCACTCTCACAGAGGCAGGAGTCGATTAGCTTAGCTTAGCATAAAGACCGGAAGCACTGCACCTGAAAGTCCAGCACATTTTAATTCATGCACTTTAGATGTGATGCGGGGCAGATTTATCTTTTAAACTGTGGACAAAGCCAGGCTCTTGTTTACCCTCATTCCCAGTATTTATGCTAAGCTAAGCTGACCAACTTTTTTTTCTCTTGGATGATTCAGGAGATTTTCCTCAATATTATTACATTATAATTATTACTTTTTGGAATCAGATTAGACATTTAAAGTGTCTCCCACTTAAATTTTATTTCAATATTGTTTTTCCTTTAAATGACTTTAAATAATAATTCAATTTTGAGTGGTGGAAAAATGTTAAAGACAGGGGGAAATAAGACTATTAAACGTGAGAAAATCTAGAAACACAGTCGGTAAAACATGAGGGATTCTGTTGAAGAAGAACACAAAGGCAGAAGGAGAGAGAAAAAGAATGGGAGGGAGAGAAAAAGAACAGAAGAAAAGCTTTTGACAGGGAAAGGCTGAAAAAAGAGAACAGATGAGAGAAGGAGATGAACTCTCTCTCTCTCTCTCTCTCTCTCTCTCTCTCTCTCTCTCTCTCTCTTGTCTTGTCACCAGACACCAGAGTGGACTGCAGTAAACTGGACTTTAATTACAGCAGAGAAATGACACTCGATCCACTGAGATCAGGTCACATCAGAGAGAGGAGAGAGAGAGAGAGAGAGAGAGAAAAAAGAATGAAAGCAGAGGGGAGAAAGAGAGCGAAACAGAGGATGCGAAAATGAGGGAATGTGACAATAGGAGGGGTGAGAGGAGGAGAGCAAAATGAAAAGGGTTTAAGATGACAGACAGGAAAAGGAGGAGAAAATCTGGGAGGGAAAGTGGAGAAGGAGATAGGAGTGATGAGGATGAGGAGGTGGAGTGTCTGGACCAGCTGTGGCTGAAAAGAAGATGTAGATGGAACCAAAAATAATAGTGTGCTGGAGTAAGGATAATTGTTTACTGTGTGCACATTGTGTACTAAGCCAGGCCGAGGTTGATTCATTACTGACCTGTCCTGTGTGTGCCTGCGTGTGATTGATGCTCCAGCAGTGCAGCGGTTAGCATTAAAGTGGAGCCTCTCGGGTTCAGACGGTGTCAATATCAGCCGTATCACAGGAGACGATCGCTGAGCTGTCGCGCTGCATCCACACAACGACCCAGCTCCTCTGACTCCACGCACTGTTTATTCATGTTCCTTTAGCTCCAAATCCAGCGCAACGTTCCTCTCCCTCATGGGTTCGATGCTCTCTTATTAAGTTGTGTCTTATTTTTGGTTGTTGCTGTGGTGATCGTGCAGCCAGAGGATAATGAATTTGTGACATATCTCGAAGATGCAAATGGGATAAATCTGACATGATTGCAGGAGAATTTTGCTACTGTGGAAATCCACAAGCCCCCCCCCATCAGCTGATTGGAGGACACAATGTTTATTTATTTATATGTGTGTACCTGTATAGATATAAGTGTACATGCACATGCAAGGATGGCTGACATACTGTTACTTACTGTATTTTGAACTAGTTAGCATGTCTTGGAAGAGTAGTTTCAATTTCAAATATAACAATTTATATTTTAGAATGCTATCATTTTTGTTTTATTTTTGTTTATTTGTCTATCCACTGAATAAAACAAAGGGACTGTTGTTATTCAGTTGTGCTGTATGATTCCTCCAATTAAAAAAAAGTCAAGTAGAAGTATATATAAGTAGTGTAATTAAGGAAACTACTCAAGCACTTCAACATTAAAGGAGCTGTTTGCAACCCTACTGTCTGCTGCCATGTAAATAACACTGACATAACGTTCCTGGAAAATCCATAGAAACATCATGACAGGCGGAAACTGTTTGGGCGACATGAAATTGGATGCGATCCCTAGAGTGTGAATGGTTCTGGTGACCTCTTGACCTTTTCCACTTGTGCACAAGAAGCATCAAAATCTAAAGCGCTTGTGTCGAGTTCACTGGGGCCGTTTTTTTTAGTGTTTTTTTTTTAGTGAAGTGATGTAAAATAAAGTTGTATTCTGAGGTGTAGTGAACTTTGCAGCCTGTAGGAGCTGCTAGTGGCCTAATCAAAGGACACTGGCCTCAGTGTAATCTCTAACCATATGACCACAGTGGTTTTCCATACATTACAAAATGCATATCACAATCATAATGAAGCATTACAGAGAAATGCTCACTCTCCTCCTCTCTCCCTCTATCATCCATCTCTATCTCTCTCGCCCTCCTTCACTCTCCCTCTTGTTTGTGTCCTTTGCCCACTGCGGTGGTCTCTGGTTTCCTTAATGGTTCCCAAGATGCATTGTGGCTTTGTGGGAGCGGTAAGGCGCAAGGGAATGTGTGCGTGTGAGTGTGTGTGTGTGTGTGTGTGTGTGTGTGTGTGTGTGTGTGTGTGTGTGTGTGTGTGTGTGTGTGTGTGTGTGTGTGTGGGCAGCGAGAGGTGATGCGGTCATTTCGACACATGAGAGGTTTTCCATCAGCAGCTTGAACTGCTTCACACACACACACATATAAACACACACACACACACACAATTTGAAAGTGCTCCATGCTGTTATATTGTGTTAAGAATCCATCAAACTGGAAGTCATTTTCATTTTTTATTCTCGCCTCTAATGATCTGACATAGTCTGAACTTTGCTGTTAAAACCACACACTGTTACTGTTGCTTTGACATAAAGGGAAGCTGCAAATAAGCCAAGCGTTGCTTGTGTTATTATTCTGCAGGGCGAGATTTGCATCCAATGCCAGTGTTCAGTTTATCCAGCAGGTCAGTAAGGTTTCATTGTGCTTCTATCGATAGTAGAGTGTGTGTTGTGGGCGAGATGTGAGAATGAAACCTCGTCAAAGGCTTTCAAGGTGTTGCATTTGGTCATATTGTGGACAAAGCAGGTGATGTGGATTTGTCTGAGAGCTTCGGAGAGGAGTTCAAACACAACTTCTTTCTCACCTCCACACACCTGATCAATCCTGGTATACTTATACCAATTCTCCGCAATAAAGTCGATAAGCTTATTTCCAAAAATGATCTTTGAAACATTATTTATGTGTAATTCTTAGAGGTTGGATGAGTTCAAGTCCAGGTTTCATTTCACTGCCTTGTAAAAATGAGCTGAAACACACAGACGCTTATTAGGGTCTTTAACTGCAACACAATTAAAACACTTGGAGTTCATGTGAGATTAAATCCTGACCTTTGTCAATGTTCGCTTTTAATTTGCCTAGCACAGTCCGAATTTTCCCAGAATGCAACACGCGTCAGTTCGCTGTCAGTTTCTGTTTGACGAAGCACAGCAGTTTTGCGCCTTAAATGTTTTATGAAAATTATACTGATTCAGCATCATTGCAGTGCAAACATCTCCAAAGTTGTCGTGTTATTTGTGTGAGGGATGCAGCTCGATATGTTTGCTCAAACTAATTAAAGGCGAGTCGGCGTCGGTGGCGTCGATGGATGTGTTTTTAATGATGTGAGCGGGGGTGAATATGCAAAATGCCACCAGAGCGCCGATTTCATAGCGACAACTTGATTACCTGATTGATTTTTATCTAAGGCGGCATCAAATATGAATAAATATTCACATTTTAGTATGTGAGGGAGAAAATGTGTGATGTATAGTGGAAGTCAGAGAGATGCAAAGGTGTGTGCAATGATCCATGTGTTTATGGGATGGAGCCATGTGTGAATAATTCTGTCTCTCTTTGTGAGAAGTTTACATTCTGATCATATTTATTAACCCTTTGTCGGCCGATTCATGTTCCAAATAGTCTGACATCAGATTTAGTCAACGTGAATTCCTCCTGACAAAATAAGGGGGCTTTTCAAATGAAAAGACATCACCTCGTTGCATTATGGGAGATGTAGGAACCATTGCTTTTGTTTGGGGTTTTTTGCTGTCAAAAGTTCTCTTATTGTTACTGTGGCCTTGTGACCAAGGAGCAGACTGTTTTTTTTTTTTTGCTGGCCTTGTGAAGCACTTTGTAAAATTGTTTTGAGAAGTACTCTAAAAATAAAGATTATTTTATTTTATTTTATTTTGTTATTTTTTATTTTGTTTTATTATTTAACTTCATTAGTCTTTTAAAAGACAGATTCATCGTTAAAAGGTATATAGTGAATATGATTTTTGTTTTTTTTATCAGAAAGGGATGTTTCCTCATTCTAAGAGGAAGTGTGTGTGCGCGTGCGTGTGCGCACGTGTGTGCGCGTGTGTGTGTGTGCGTGTGTGTTATGGTTAATGTTGTGGTTGTGGTGAGCAGCAACCATTCTGTGTGAAACTTCAACTTCTGCAAACTGTGTTAGGAGTGTGTCTTGGTGGTGATGACGCGAATGCATGTTTGTGCACGTTTGAGTAAAATACAATACAGGATGTACAGTATGCTTTGAAAGAGATGCAAAAAATAGTGAAAATCAACAAGTTTTTTGCTTAAACTTTTCATGTGTATAAAAATATTGATTGCACAGTATCATTGCCATTGATAAATGACATAATTCATGTTTATATTGGTTCACAGGCCTCACTGTTACGACACTATTCTCTCTGCACAAAGCAAGCAAATCTGCCCTTATGCAACAAGATTTGTTTTCATTTTTTCAAGTTATTCATGTAACATTATTTCTCCTTTTTAAAAATATCAATGTATAAAAAGACTTTTATTTTCATTTAAATTAAAAAGTAAAATAGTTACTTAAGGTATGTGTTGATGAGTCGTGCCTCACTACTTCTCCCCCGGCTGTCCTCCTCCCTCTCCTCTCCCCTGCCTGGTAATTTGATGCTGAAATATGTATCTAAGGATATTTAATAAATTATGTATCTGTTATTTACTAATGGCCCTATCGACTACAGAGCCTGCCCTGCCTGATAGGGTGACAGAGAGGGGGGGTTTAGCGAACACGGAAAACTGGAGAAAAAGATGATGGAGGGACCGGAGAGAGAGAGAGAGACAAGACCTAAAAGGGTTTCAGTCGTCCCTCGGGGAGAGGAGAGTGATGCCATCAGTCTCTCTCCTCCCTCCCTCCTCCATGTGGAGACTGCTTTTTGTCACATTTGAAGACAGATAGCGATGCGTTCAGGTCTGTGCGGAATTTGTAAGACAGGTAACACGTTTAAGCAAAGCAAGAGAGCTGTGTTGGATTTTAGAGATTTGAATATGACAGAAGGAGCGAAAAGCCTGGTGATGGTGTGTGTGCTGATGTTTCCAGTTAGAGAACTGGTGCACACCTGCTCACTGTCAAAGGAAATGGAACGATCACAAGAAGTTTGCTTATTGGATTATAAGTGAACATATGGCACACATATTGAAACTTAATAAGTAAAGTTCAGGATGCAGCTGCTACACAGCCCTTAGCAGAGGTCAGGTAACGTTACAGGTTAAATAACTGTTGTTTGCTTAAATTTCTAAAGCACAAAGCCGAGAAAAAACTATTTGATTGTGCTCCTGTTAACTGTAAATCAATAGTCATTTTATATACAGCAATAAAAGAAAATGCTGACGCATTAATAAGTACAAATCAGCTCATCTAAATCCATAGACGGCTGTATCTGTGCTCTGCATGCTTCCCTGTGCAATCTGCAGCAGGTAAAAATAACCACAGGCTGAAAGGAGAGGATGGTTTTACCCTGATCAATCCATGATGTGGAGAACTGGATCGCTAAAATTACAGCATGACAATAGAATCAAATCAGATAATTTACTCCTCAAATTAATTACTGCAAACCAATAGCGCAAACATGACATTCTGTCGAGTGTTTGGCATTTTCTCTCCACCACCTGTAGAAAGAAAAGCACAGCATTGACGCTGAAGATCATAAATGAAAATGCAGCTACAGATGCGGCCGTGTGTGTGTGTGTGTGTGTGTGTGTGTGTGTGTGTGTTTTTATATATGTGTGTCTGTATTTTTTATCAGCATTGGATTCTAAGCTTTGTGGCACCGAACCTGGGATCAATGGGCCTAGACCAGCAGACGCACAGTTTGTGCGAGTGTGGTCCCTGTCAGTGTGTGTGTGTGTGTGTGCGTGAGCCTGTATGAGTATATCCAAGTGTACATCACTGTTTCTCTTTAAACGTGAATGTGTGTGCGCCCATACTGGAGCCAGTATGTGATCAGATAATGTTGCATATCAGAGCAGTTGTAGAGACCTCAACCAATATGCATCTCAAGTGCATGACAAGACGTATCTGTGTGTGTGTGTGTGTGTGTGTGTGTGTGTGTGTGTGTGTGTGTGTGTGTGTGTTGGTCAATATATTTGATTGTTCCAGTAGCTGTATTAGTAGAAAAACAACAAAGCAGAATTCATTTGAGGGGCAGCAGACAAGGAGACGTGGTGTCTGTGGCTGCACACACACACACACACACACACACACACACACACACACACACACACACACACACACACACACACACACACACACACACACACACACACAAACATATGCATGCATTTCTCTCTGCTGTTGTTCCTTTTTGTTTGCCTCTCAGCCTGCATCATATAAGTGTCAGCGCTCACAATGGGCACAGAGTCACCTCTCGCTGCTGCAAAAACACAGTTTATTTTCTTCTTCCTGTGTGAACTGAGAATGCTCCCCGCAAAATGATGCAGGCTCAGCTTTGTGCATGTAGCCGTGTTCTTACTGGGAGATTGGGACTTTTTTTTTTAACCCTAGAAAATAAACAATTATGCTTAAAATAAGAAGAAAAAAATAAAATGATTGACTCCTGTCAGAAGTGTTGATTTGGTGTCTTTATTTTTAATGTGCTTTTTACCACAGGCCTCCATAACGTCTATAATTGCGCATTAAGTTGCTATGCCATCTCTGACCTGTAGAGGTCACTGGAACCCCAATCCATGCCACTGAGCTGAGTCACATATCATACATTTGATGGATTGGGTGAATCACATAGTTGAATGGAAGTTATCCCACATTATGATGCTTGCGTCATGAGTCAAGATGCACGCAAACACACACGCACACACACATCATCGGTGGTTAATTGCATATGATTTCCTGCATCTAATCGGTGTAGTCAAGTCAGATGGTGAGTTGGAGCTTACAGAAAAGAGGAAACAGAGATGGGAAAAGAAGTAATGGGGTTATAAACTCTGATCCTGTCATTAATAAGAGTTATGACGCTTGTGGGAATGCTGGATTTGAGCAAATGTATGTGCATGCATCTAATAGTGTAATGTCTTGTGTGTGTGTGTGTGTGTGTGTGTGTCTGTTTGTCTTGTTTGTTGCTCCACAATTAGCTGGTAGCAGCTCACCTACTATTGAAAGCAGATGTTTTAAAGTGCTAACAACTGGATGTTCCAGTAATACGTGAAGCCGCTGCCAGGACTCTGCAGTTGCTTCAGGAAATGTAAAACAGCTTCAGGATCTCACCACCCTGCCCTAAATCCTGCTGAGCCCTTCGTCGACCGCTGATGAAGACACAAAAGATTTCTTTTTTTCCCCTTTCACATCGGTAACAGCTGGGAACACGCTGCTGGAAATGTGATGATCGCATGTGTATTTCTGTCTTTCAGAACTGCATAGTAGAATTATGATGTAAGTAATAACCACAGTAAATAACTGTATAATCTTATATTGGCGCCACAGTGGATTATATTCATAATCCAATACAAAAGTTGTCTCTTTGCACACATAGGCCATCGTTTATTCACATGCCATCCTGTCATCCTTGTGATGTCACCTTCATCGTTAGCCTATCATCTTGCTGCTGTCTTTCTTTATAGATGTGATTCTCTCTGGACCTCTAGTTCATTCATACTGCTGTTATGCGACACCCTCCACCATCCCATCACCACACAGATTCACAAACATCATTATTTCATCAGCGCCATTTGTCTCAGCAGACTCATCAGCCGCCACCACCACCACCACCAGTGTCTGGACTCCATGAGGGGGACAATCTCCCTGTAGAGTCTAAATGCCAAAGACTGTCTGACAGACTAATTATCACAATATCATCTGCTGCAGTAAACAATTATCTTTACATAATTTGCTTGGTTCTCCTGATTGAATTATGTTGTTGTTTCACTCATGTTTTTGTGATGGTTGGTGCTTAAACTGTCTGGCGTGGCTCCAAATTTGTGTCAAGAAAACCAACAAAATGTGATGTGTTTTATTTCTTCATTTTTTTTATAATACCACACTGATTGTGTGTGCTTGTGTGTTTGAGTCCAACACTGCGGCAAGCCACTTACCACAGACCTCTAAGCGTCACACCGCTGCCTCCAAAATCCTGTCACCACTATGGCCTACGTGTTTGTGTGTGTGTGTGTGCAGCATTGTGTGTTCTTCTTATTGTTTAACATACTGTCACGTTTTAATTTACCGTTTCTCAATATAGACATTTAATCTTGATAACATAACATTAGCTTTCTGGCTCATATCTGAGCCACAGGGTTCTATGAGCTGGGTTGACAAGATATATATCCTCTTGTGAAATATATCCGTATTGATGATAAGTGATTTAAAAATCTAAATTTAAAAATGAAATGTTGACATTTGCTAAGAAGGGTGCTGACAATGCAGTTTTTATACACATGTTTCTACATTCATGGCTTCAGATTGGTAAATATTTTTGGATAGGTTTAAACGTTTGTTGGATTATTTTTAAATTTTTTGACATTTAAGAATCTGTAAAAGTAAAAACATCCTTTAGCAGATTTTTCTGTCTAACAATACAAGTTATTATCATTTTTTTAATTTTACTAAGTACTAAGAGGAAGCTTTAAATATAAAACTTATAAAAAAAGAGCAGCCATAAGATGAAAATGTTATTTTATGCAACCGACCACAAGCACGCCATGTTTCTAAATTCAAAAGTAATGTGCATGTTGTTTCAATATTGTGTCTGCATAAAGTACATTTCTAAGATCCACCGTTCATGATTCGTCTGAAATCTGTCACCTCTGTGACCCTGAGGTGTGTTTAATGTCCAATCAAGGACCGTCTGACAATCTGATATCGCAGCCACCTGCTGCTCCTCTCGGGTCCTTTTACCTGTAATTACACCCCTGTGCGAGAGCGTGTGTGTGCGTTGGTGACATAATTATGGCGTTGAAGGTATAGCGTGGCGATCTTGTGACAGAAAAAACAGCCTGCAATCAACACGCCGATGATGAATGTGGCTGCACGTGTGTGTGTGTGTGTGTTGGTTGTCAATTAGACGGAGCTTCATGAATAGATTTGATGTAAAGAGTCGGAGAGAGAGATGGTGGACAGATGCAGGAGGTGTGTCCACGCCAAACACGCAGGAAACCAAAGCGTTACCCAAACCGCCTGTTTAACCAGGGACAGAGTGATGCAGCTATCTATCTATCCATCTATCTATCTATCAATCCATGGTGTACATTTGTCCTGCATTATTTGTAGCTCTTTCAAAGTGTGTGTGTGTGTGTGTGTGTGTGTGTCTGTGTGTGCCATTTACTGTAGCCATAAAGCCATTACTGACATTGTATTCCGAGCTTTAAATATTCCATGTCGAATAATCAGCCGTAATACTGTTAGCTCATTTAAGGCATCAAGTCGTAATGATGTTAAAGGCCATCACACACTGCACACTTAGATCATTGCACAACAGAAGGGCACATTAACACACACAATATACAGTAAGTGTGGCATCCCGGCTTTTAACTTCACTAATTACACCACAAACGTCCCACACACACACACACACACACACACACACACACACACACACACACACACACACACACACACTGTAAGAGTGGAGTCCTACCCATGGTCGTTACACACACACGTTCAACCTGCACCAGGCTTTAAATTTAGTAATCATGTCATAAATGTCAAACACACGACGCGTCGTAATCCTCAGCAGAGGATCGTCAGCGGCGTTAGGCCCCGTTACCGGAGGGAGGCCCACATGTGTCTCCTCCCACCCCCCCCCCATCATCCATCATGCTGCTGGCTCCTCTGGGAGGCTGTTGATTAGTCAGAGGATGTGAAGAGGAAGCTTGACATTTTGTTAACCAAGCAGGCATCGCTCAGGTACTTTTACAGGAGAGTCCAGTTTTCTTAGCGCATAGACAATAATTTAGAAAATGGTAAAACTGCAGGTTTCATGGGACGATGAATGTTTGGGATGCCTCAGCAGGAGAGTGATGATGCAGCATTTTTCATAGGTGAGTTGGCAGGACTGACACATTCCCTCCTGGACTTTTTTTTTTTATTTATTTTTTTTTACACATTTCCTGAACTGCACTTCCAGAAAATCTGTAGACCGATGACAAATACAGTCAAATACCTGAATAACTGATGGAAAAACAGCAACCCTGATCTTGGAGGCCTGAAAGGAAGAAAAGATTTAGAGAGACAAACACACATTTGAACATTCCCTCCGCCTCCTTCTTCTACCCTGCACCCTCTCTGTAAAACTCACTTCAACCCCACTTACTATGAACTTTGTGGACTTTTAATCCAAAGTGCTTTGGATTAATGGGGAGGGGAAAAAAAGAAATCTCCAAAATTACCAAATAAACAAACAAACAAAACCTTTAAGACACACACACACTCTCACACACAGACATACACTCCTGAAAAAAAATCACATGGGACCAATTATCACATTTGCTGTGCTCCGTTTGCCAACCCCCCCCCCCAATCTCTATGCTGACACAGAGAGAGGCATACAGTAAACGCGCAGACAGTCATCACCTCATTAGCCTTGGATGGCATAATTCTTCTACGCATGTGTGTGTGAGTTCAATTCATGTCTTTAAATGTGTGCATTATGTCCATTTATCTTCACTCTGATGGTGCAGTTAAGGCTTTAAAGCTTCATCTTCCTCTCTAGTTAAAACCCTCACATGGTGTCATCTAATTAAAATGCTACTTCAATGCGTCATCTAAAAGTTTAATGTACAATAATAGGAAATATCAGTCATTTATGTGCATAACTTGATACTTTGAATACATTTTTATAATTCTTTTGTTCTTTCACCTAAGCAGGATGTTAAATATAGAAAATCTGGTACTATAACTCAAATAAAGGATCTTTTTCCACCACTTTTGCGTACTTATACTTCAATAACTCATCGTTCTTTGCTAGGATACCACTCAAACTTGCAGATACTGAGTATTTACATCAACTGCAGGCTTCTACAACTTCATGTCAGGACTTGACCTACAGTCCAGATTCTGTATGTTCATGTGCAGCTGCTGCTGTGAGGGCAGCCGAACAACAGACACAACATGTCTGTGGAATGAGAGCACCAGGTGTCTGTGACTCAGTGTGTGTGTGTCTGATGTAAGATATTCCGACATCACAATGCTCCACAGTGACAGAGTGTGTGTGTGTGTGTGTGTGTGTGTGTGTGTGTGTGTGTGTGTGTGTGTGTGTGTGTGTGTGTGTGTGTGTGTGTGTGTGTGTTCAGGAGGAGGTGTTTTACTGGAAGAATCCCCCGCCTGCTACTGAATCATCAAAATGGAGGCGATGGAATCTCCTTCACATCTCCCTGTGACACACACACACCTTCACACTCATCCTCCATGTTTCATCTCCATATGTCGTTCTTTTCAGCCCCCGAATTTCCTCTGATTATCTGTTTCTTTGCTTTCAGTTTTGAGCTACTTTGTACTTCTATTCTTCTAGCCTCCAAAGAGAAATATGATAGTACTTTTTAACCCTCTCTATTTGATAGATTACTTAAGTTATTAAGAGTATAACACAAAAATATAAATTAATATCTTATAATTATACTTTGTATAGATTAAACTTCCCAGCAGTATATGAAGTACTTACAACATTTAAAATGGAGCACAGGGGCACCACCCCCACTCCAAATATATAGAGGAGAAAATCTACTGAAAATAAACTAATTGAATAATGTGACATAATTATTAAATAAAAATGTTTATTCAAGTAAGAGTAAGAGTTTACAGTTGAAGTAGTAGTTGTAGTATTAATTTTAAATGATTAATTTTCATATTAAATACATAATACATATACTTCCTGGTTGAGGGGCGGAGCCAAACAAGTCTATGGGAGTCCCTCAACATGTGGAAGCTCTCTAATTGGTTGCTTCACATTATCTCTGCATCCCGGACCCTCCCACTTTTATTGGCAGGGCATTGGCATTTGTTTTTAAGGTTTTTAAAAAAAATTAATTAATTACTTAATTAATTAATTAAATAATAAATTAATAAACAATATAAGCATGTAATATAAATTATTCTGAAATGGAACATTCTGCAGAATTTGTACTTTTACTTTTGATACTTTTACATTTTGATGCTAATACTTGTAAGAGATGTTGAAAGCAGGACTTAAGTTGTTGTATTTTGACTTTATAGTATTGCAACTTTTACTGAGGTACAACAGAGGAAGCACTTTGTCCACCTCTGACGCACACATACCTCACTATACCACACACTCTACAGGTATGTTTGTCCCATCAGTGGAACAAAAGGGGTCTTACTGGTCCTTAAAGGGCAGCGTTGTTCAGACGATGGCTCATCATTGACATCTGTTAGAGACACACACACACACACACACACACACACACACACACACACACACACACACACACACACACACTGTTCAACGGCTTAATGATCACCCATGACATCATCCGAGCTCAGTGGAAAAGAGGCATGTGTGTCTCTGGTAAGTGATCTGACCCCCTGTGCTGTTACAGGCAATCCTATTTAGCCCCTGTTCACAAACCAGACACTCACTCAAACAAAATGATTTGGTCCCGCGGGAGTGACAGAGCAGGAAAAACAAGTAAAGCCAAAGGAAACTTTCACATGAATCTGTATTTAAATATCCCAAGGATTAAAAAAATAATAATAAGCAGCATTGATACCTGAGTGTAAAGAAAAGAAATAATAAGAAAGCTGCTCATATTCTGTAAATTGCCACCGAAGGTTTTGTTATCGTCTTGAAATCTTGGATTTGGCATTATGGTCATCCCCATCTTGGCTTTATGGACCCAGAAGTGACCATATTTTAGTCTTAAAGGGATCAGAATGAAACAAAAAACTAAATGGGAGGAGTTAACGAGACACGGGTGGCACCAATTAGGGCGGGGCAGACAATCAAGACACACACAGTATTAAATGTATTAAATTAAATGTGAATGTATTTAGTAATTTCCTTCATTTTATATTGTACTCATTTATATTTATATCTTTTTCTTTTGGTTTATAAAATTTCAATCTATCAATGTTCACCTTAGTGAATGAGTGTGTGTGTCTGTGTGTCTGTGTGTGTGTGTGTGTGTGGGTGTGTGTTTGTAGGTGGAAGATGGTGACTAACGGCTCCTCCAGGAGTTTCTCACGCTGACCAGACAGCTGGACATCTTTGCCCTCCTCCTCCATCTTAACTCTCCTCTTTCAATTAGACTTTTTCCACCATCCCTCCGAACCTCCTGTTCGTCTCACTTTATCCTGTTGCGCTGAGCCCATGTGATGTTATCAGCGTTCATCACAGTACTCCCACCGCTTCCATACAGATAACATGTTGAGAAAATATGTGTCATCTGTTTGATTAAAAACAAAAGAAATAGTTTTTTTTTCACCCATGAGAAAAACTCCAAAGCCACCCAGTCCACCTGGAGGGGAACTCTCTCTGGGTGGTGGATTCAGGAATCTCCCTTCCTTCCCTGTTTGCTGCATTGATGCAAGATGACCGGAAATGTTAACGAACGTCGTCTGTCTGGATCCATAAATGGCTGCAAACCTTGTTTTGTGGCTTGAAGTGAAAGCATTGAAGAGTCGGGACAATATTTGAACATATGATATAGTGCTCATATTTATGCAGTGACCCTACACTGATTTTAATAAATAAAACTTTAAATGTGAAGATGCCGACCATATTGCCACTATCACCATCTTTCTGCTCCTGTTTACATAAATGCACCTATATTTATTTATATATATATATATATATATGTATATATATATATATATATAAGATTGATATGCTGATATTAATGGCTCATGTTTTATTGCTCCCCCCCCCTGTTTTATTGTCTCTTAATTGTTTTATGATTTTGTTTTATTTTTTAGATTATTGTCCATAACCACGGCACCGTTTATGGCTGATGTTTTCTTTTATTGCTTTTCCTCTTGTTCTATTGTTTTTGTTTTGTTTTTAATTGTCTCATGTTTTAAATTATTGTATGTACCCAGGGCTCCGTTGAAAATGTGACTCCAGTCTCAATGGATTTCCCTGTCTAAATAAAGGTTAATAATGATGACACACTCTCCCATTTTTCTTTTACAGCCTTAGTCTGGTATCACAGTTTTTTTTCCATTTAAGTTATTTTCGTCAAACGCATCTCACAGTTTAGTTTTATGGGGCTCAGACCAGCCAAAGGACATGAGTGAAGAGTGAGTGGTGTTATTACTCAAAGTCTGGCCCACTCTCGTTGATTGGGAGTCTGTAAAGGAAGCATTGGAAAGCATCCAGACGTTAAATACACTTTTTTTTCTTCTTTTTTTTTTTGTTGCTTTGTTTATTGATGAATTCAAAGGCCACTGGAACTGTTGTATTTTAGCAGCTGGTAAGAACACACACAGCGTTGTGCCCACACGCACACACACACACATGTGGTTCTAGACATGATGGGATTTGATGTCGTGGGAGCTCTGCGGGGTGTATAGGAGCACAACGAGGGGAGGAGGAGGAGGAGGAGGAGGCTGATTGTGAAAAGAGGAATGGAAAAGAAAATGGGGGGAATAAGAGGAGAGAGGGGAGGAGATGGAGGGATGACAGCTGTCAGAGTAGACCTGAAGGAACTTTTCTCTGGTTCATCACTGTGTGCACTTTCCAACCTGGTACCTAAAGCATAACGTGGAAGTCATCATACTCCCAGACACAAAATCATTAAATGTATATTTAATACATTAGGAAACTTTTATAAAATCTAAATGCATTGACTCTACATGGGACTCTATATTGTCTGACCTAATTATGCTTGGCAGTGACTGCACCTGGTGATGTGGGCTGATCGTCACCACAAGCCTGTCTCCAATCCACAATCAAGCCTTGCTGCACATAACCCTGATTGCTACTTCCACTCGTCTCCAGTTTAGCAGATATAATGTTTAACATGCATGCTAAAGTATTAACTCATCTAATTTGTAGTGATCTGAGATCATTGGATAAATTACCACAGTTGTTGCTATTCATCCTGCATGTCAGAACCAAATATCAGTCAGTTTTTGAGACATTACACTTTTTTTGATGACACATTGACATTACAGGAAACACCAGGGATCATCAAAATCAATCATAGCTGATTAAGCCTCTTCGTTCCGTCTGACCCTGTGAGACCCAGGAAGTTGCAGCTGGAGGTCATGTTGTGTCTGGGCAGAGTCAGGGGTCAGCCTCCCACTGAGCTCTCCCAGGACATACAGTAGGACATCCACTGGTTTGTTTCCCAACCCACTCCTCAACTTACCCCTCTGTCCTGAAAGACTCCATCAAGCTCCACGTCAGGACACCTGATGCAGTCCAACTGATCCACCTGAACATGTGGTTTTTTTTGTGTATAGTGTAAAAACAGATTTAGCATGAGGGTTAGGGTGCGTCCAGAAACCTAAACCTGCAGGGGTGGAAGCGCAGCTGCCCTGGCATTGTGTGCGTTGAGGTGGCAGAGGTGGAGTTGAGGAGGGGTAGAAGTGTGTCAGTGCAGGTGTTGGGGTGGGAGAAGGTGTGGAGATGAGGGTCAAGTTGCCTGTGGGCGTGTGTGTGTGTTTGCACTCCATCACCCCTCATTTCAAAAGGCTGATTACGGATACTTAAGCAGCAGGTGTTTGATCCTCGTTTGCACGCATCACAGACTTACAGATTTAGAATTCTTACATGCTCCCATGCAGGCGTTTAAATGGCAAAAGCTAATGCACCGCATTTATTCAGCAGGGTTCTTCTTCATGTTTCCAGCCTCCAGTTTTCCGAAGCAGGCATCTTCGAGCCATCCACTCAATGCAAACAGACTTTCTTGGAAGTGGCGTTCACCTGACCTCCCTGCCCACCTCTCACACCTGCTTCCACTTTACTCATCAGCCTGCCTTGTATGACCCACTGCTTAAAAAAGGAACAGTTCGACCAAAAATTCAAATCCAAATTAGTCCACAGTTCTGGAGATTCTCTCAACAGCTTCATAGCATTCACTCAGACAACTGAAGAAGAAGGGGGCTTGTTTAAAAATGTAAATTTTTATCTATTAATAACTTTTTTAAGCTTGAATCTTCAATGTAGCCTCCAAGCTAAATGCGTTAACACAGGTCCCGTTTAAGGTAGGTGCACAAATTTGGCGTTTGTGAGTGTGCGCTGATTGAATTTTCATTTTTAGGCGATTATTGTTCTTTAGCTCCTGCCTTTTCATTTATCTTCTCTTTTCCTGCTTGGTTTCCTGACTCCTTGTCTGTTTCTCCACGCTAAATAAAAAAAGATTTAATTTTTTTTAAAGTGGCCAAAACCGAAGCAGCAGATATCCTGACTGCATGAGTCAAACCCTCCTAAAACGCCAGATCCTTCATTTCCCGTAATGCTGCTTAATGTTTGTTTGCTTAACCCAGGATGACATCAGTGTGACCTGAAAAGCTCCTCCGGGTCACAGAATACATGCGACTGCACAACTGGCATTTAAACGAGTGGAATTGCCCTTAATGTATAATTGGTACTCGTGTGCATTTCATATAGAAAGCAGGCTGATGCTGATCACTCCATCACACACACACACCCTCGTGGTCACAGCGGTCTAACAGTCTGACCTGCAAAGTGAGGGTTGGTGAAGTGGAGGTGACTCACTTACTCTCTCTAACCCCTGCTGCACACAAACCACAAACGCACATATGGGCGCTCGAAAACACACACCACAACGCCCTCTCCCTCTGTTTCGCTCGCTCTAAACCACAGCTACTTCCTCGATGAAAACTGCTGGTCGAGGGGGGGCAGGTGATTAGTTTTTACACACACACCAACACACAAAAATAAAGCCACAACGCCAGATTAATAGAAACCAAACTAAGTGCATCGTCATCCCCAACTTGAAGACGAAGTCAACTCTGGAGGCAAAATGTCACCAGTTGAGGGGATTTCGGAACACATACCAAAAGCGGAGAGGGAGTCATAAGGAGCGCTGAGAGATAAAGGAAGATGTGTGTGGTGACAGAGAGAGAGAGCGGAAGCAGAAAAGAGCAGCAAGCAAGTGAAGAGAAAGAGAAAGATACCCCAAGTAGAGAAAGGTAGACAGAATGAGAGATCTTTGTGGATAACTTTGCGTCTGAGTCACTTGTGGACTGGAAACCCCACAAGGAGCTTTTCCCCACCACCTCTACCCAGGATCAGGACACCTCAGCTGGGGTAAGAACACCACAAACCTGCACACACATCGTTTTTATGAGTCCTCTCGTATTGCTGCAGCGCTACAAATCCTTACCAAGTTTTATAACAGAGCTCCAGCTCATGCACAAGAGCAAAGCTAGCCTTCGAGGGTCCAGTTGTGATGATGGCGCACGACACCACACTGCGACTGTTGCATCACACAGTCTTGTTTGCACTTAAATCTTGCACACTTTCCACGAATTTCATGCAGTTGTTAACATTGCATGGTGTGCCTCTTATTACCGATAGCATCACTGGCGAGTTACATACACTACATGCGTTCCTTCATGCACACACCCACATAGATAGATGTGGTTTGTGGTTAAGAAGTCGGCCGTGAATGTTGATGTTTCGGCTAGTTGGAGGTCTCTTGTTGACCTCTCTTTGTCTGTGTGTGTGTGTGTGTGTGTGTTTTCATTCATGGCCAGATAAAGAAGGAGGCGAGGAATCGTCTCATGGCATCGAACAGTATATTTGAGTCAGTGTCGTGCTATCGGGCAGCTTTTATTAGAGGTAAGGGTGTTTCTGTTGGTTTTTATTTGCTGATAAAGATCTTTGAAAGTATTCTGAGCATAGTTTAGGTTTGCAGTGGTTCTTTGTGTGAATGTCTGACCTTTGACCCAAACTGCTCTTTCGACATCGACTTATTTTTCACCGTGTCCTGATTTTTATTCCCATTTCCAGAGGTGATGTGTGAATATTTTAGCCTCTCTCTCAGTATTTTACATGTGAAGTGTTCCGTGTTCCTGATTTCCAAATAGTTTTAAGCTCAGTCTTTATAGGTATCAGAAGCTTTTTTTGACAACCAGATTAACTTTCCACAGATCCTGTAAGCATATTTCAATCTGGAGATACAAGTAAATGAAATAAAGGTAATGGTTTTTTTGTTTTTTTTAATTCTTTATTTTATTTAACCTTTATTTAACCAGGAAAAAGTCTCATTGAGATTTAAAATCTCTTTTTCAAGAAGCAGCAGGCAGTTACATGTGATACGTTGTCTTATCAGTAATCTACAGGCATGCAGAGGAAAAGTCTGACTGAACTTTCACTATTGCTCTGTTTTTTTGCAGTGTGATCGCACAATTCAGCACGCAAAATAAAAATACACACAGAGAGACACCCAATACCACCAATAAGCTGAGCACAATGTCACACAGCTTCAACCTGGAATCATGTTAAAAGTACAAGAATTTAATATTATTATCAAAGTGTTTCTATGAGTTCTATGTGCAAATTAAACTAGTAATCTGACTACATTTTGCAGTAATTCCCCTACATTCATAGGGATCCAAGTAATTAAATTACCTTGTTGGTTTGAGTTGGAGGTCCAGGTGTTTTGGTCACCATGTCAGAATATCCCTAAGCTGCAACCTCCAGGTCACACCTCTGTGAACCTGCAGCGTCCCAGCCAAACAGGGAGGATGAGCGGAGGGAGGAGAGTGAGGAATGTAGCAGGCATTCCTTCCTGCTGCATCAACCAGCAGCTGTGAGAATGATCAGAAATGTCTGCTTCGTTTTCCCACCACTGCCTGCCTCTGTCTCACACAGGCAATGTTAACTAAAGGTCTTTCATTATAAATCATCTATTCTGCATTTTCACTATCACCAGATCAGACTTTAACCTTGTCCAATGTGCGGGAAATTTGACTGTTAAAGCAGCGCAGGAACGGAAATAGATTAAGATAAATAAATAAATTTATTCTAAATGTATAAAATAGAAGAAACACAATAAAATCCACAAGAAAGACCGCAACTAAAAAATAGTGTATTGTAGCAGTGTGTATACTAAGTCTATGCAGTTATATTATGCTTGTCATTGTTAGCCTATCTTGCCCTGCAGTGCTGTAGATGTTTGTGTCGTGTTCAAAGACATCAGATCAAGTGTTTCCCGCCCGTGTGCTGCAGTTATATGGCTAAGATGGCACACGTGTGTGTGTGTGTGTGTGTGTGTGTGTTTGTGTGTGTGTATCGTGCACAGTTTGATGCTTCCATACCAAAGAGTTTATTTATCTCTTGTCAATCACTGGGATCTTGTGGGTTTGTGATCTGACCTCAGGCCTGCTGAAAACTATCTTAATGAATCAGCTGCACTGCAAGAAAAAAAAAAAGTTTCATTCTCATGATCAAACCACAGCATATAGGATTTTAACCAGTATAAGATGATCAAATCACATGTGGTTAACCCATCAGCGGTTAAGAATCAATGTGACGCTCATCTCTGATTGGCTTGCATCTCCTGCAATCTTTTGTCATCACTTAACTCTCCTCCAATCAGAAACCTACCAAGCACACGTTGCTGTTTTTATCTCCATATACATGCACACGTGTGCGCATGTGTAAATCTAACAGACACGCTCGACTCTGCTTGCGTTATCGGCCCGGCGTGTGTTGTGCTGTCATGTTGAGATTATCTGCTCTGACTTGCGTGAAGTTTATCTGCAGCAGAGAGCAGGAAAGACGCTTCGCTGTTGTGTTCAACTGATGTGAGTTTTTTTCTTCTTCTTCTGTCTTTTAAACGTCACTGATGAACATAAACTCTACCCTAAGCCAATCAAAGGGGCTTTTAATGACCATTAATCGGCATGAATACAACAGAAAGCTTTAATGGTGACAACACTGATCTACCTCAGGCTGAGGAGCGATAGAGGGAGAAAAATGACCACTTAATATGTGCAAAAAAATCCATCCTCCACCTGATGCACCTGGACTTTCCCTCCTTTCTCCGTCACCTGCCTGCACCACATGCAGCTACACACCTGTTTCTACATCCCTCATCATCTCACCTGATTCCACTCCCCCTCGTTAGGCCTGCAGATGTCAGACAGCTCATTTCAACTGAGACTCATTCAGAACATGCTTGTCTATATTTTCCTTTAAAAGCTGAAGTCAGGTTAAAACCCCTTATCCTCTTAAGGGTTAAGGGACCCTTAAGGGTCCAACATGACTCACCTTTTCCAAACCCTTTAATTTAATTTAATTTTCCCCCACATTTCCAGGAGTCCCCTTTTCTTTTTCGTCCCTCCTCCCGTTCCATCCATCCATCCTTTCCCACTCCATATATCTCACACGTGTAGCTAAAAAACAAGCCACTCCAAGTTGTTTTTGCGCCTTTCCATCATCTGTTTGTTGAACTGACATTGTTCCCCTCCCTCCATCCATATATCAAACTTGTTTTGCTGCCTTTCTGTCAATCTTTTCCTTTAATTTACGCCTCTTGTCACATCTGAACCCCCATCGTGTCGCGGCCTTCGTCGGGCCACTTTGCACTTGTCGACCCTCTCGTCCGCGTCGCGCTCGCCTGTTCAGGGCTGATTCTGGTTATCTGGAGGTTCCACCTGCTGTGCGTGTGTTGTGTATGTGAGTGTGACAAAGACAGACAGAGAGTGTGTTATCAGGAGGCGGCAAAGCGTAACAGAGGAAACTCCACAGGTCTGCTTCAGGCTGATTTTAAAAGAGGTGATACCGACCGGCCACACTCAGACGCACACATACTCACAGACCATTTGTATATTTTCACACAGCACGAATATAAGAGCTTTCTCACATTCATAACTTATCACAGTGTCAAAGCACACTTGTGCTTTCTTCATAGAATAAGGAGCTAACAATGGAAGCATTGGCGGTCACCTGGAGGGCAGGAGTCAGATATCAGGGTCAAACTGGACTTTATACAGGTCTGTTCTGTGTGACGCATAGATCTGATCCAGGCTGACTATGGCTGCAACTTAAGGACGATGTCATCATTTATTTTCTGTTTAATTAGATAATTAATTCGGCCCTAAAATTTTTTTACAGTGATAATAAAACAGAAAAAAACTGCAAGTCTTCATTTCAATGTCAGGAAATTAAAGTTAGAATAATTTGAGAACCATCAAAATATGTGCAAATTATATATATATATATATATACAGTATATATATATATATATGTATATATATATATATATATATATATATATATATATATAGATATATATATATATAAAGGGAAAAAATCAAATCTTAAATTAATAAAATGAATTTAATAGCAAAGACAGAACAATGCTAAATAAATAATTAATGATTTAATTAATTGACTAAGTGCTTCAGCACCATTTGACTGATTACATTTCTAATTCATCAGCTGATCAATTATCTTTTATCTTTTGAAAACCCGTGTCTAAGCTGATCCGACAGTAACGAGACGGGTTCGATATGTCAAAACGAGAGAGCGGTCAGAGAGAACAGAGCCCCACGGAGGCAGCCGAGTCTCCCCCGTAATGTTATTGCACCTATAAGCAATAGTCCCATGATAGTTTGACCCTCATAATGTGGGCCTTTGGGCCGTACCCTACTGTACCTCTACAAAAAAAAAAAGTCAAAATCTGCTCATAAGTATTTGAGTAACCCTGCAAAAACAGACGCCGGCATCAACTTTTTGTTTTTCCTTCTTTCCTCTCAGATCTGCAGCCTTTGGTGTCGTGTTATTAAATTAAATTGATTGCGATGGAGGGAATACACATTAAAAAATGTAAATCGCAACATGATTTCACCGTTACTGTAAAGTACTTGCATGTATGAGTAAAGTTTGTTGATGCACAGCTACAGAACACCTACTTAGACCATTATTCTTTTACCATCATGCACCTCTGTGCCACGTCGACGCCGATTTGACTGCTACTACAGACAGATTTTACACACTGTGTCAAATTGTGGGGTGGATGCAGCACAAAAGGTGCAGTTTACCCAATCCTGTTGAACTAAGAGAGGCTCCGCTCTTACAAAATGTGTGTTGGCCATGCGAGCGCGTGAGCTGTAACAGACAGAGGAGATAGCAATGGAAGAAGGAAGCGAGGAGGATGTGTGTGACAGAGCGACCGTTAGAAAGACAAGGCCTTGCATTCAGCGCACACACACACACACACACACACACACACACACACACACACACACACACACACCGACAACAGACCAACACTGCTGAGGAAGAAAGTGTGGTGTGTGATATTTTTTGTCTGCAGACAGAAACATCCACGTTGTTATTGTTATAAATCATTATGTAACGTGATATAAAACATGTCCAAAGTACTGCAGACATGCAAATAAACGAAGAATTAAAACCAGACAGAGAGGGTGTGTGAAGTTTTGTATTTACTGTGAATTGGTTGATGCTGGTAAACCACACACACACACACACACACCCACACACACACACACACACACACACACACACACACACACACACACACACACACACACAGATCCAGTCAGCCCTCTTTTGTGGTTATTTATTGCAAAACTCTGCTTGGTTTTGTGCCTTTTGTAAGTGTGTGTGTGTGTGTGTGTGTGTGTGTGTGTGTGTGTGTGTGTGTGTGTGTGTGTGTGTGTGTGTGTTTGCACGAAAAGAAAAACAAGTTGCAGAGAAGCAGCAGCGTGAGAAGAGAAGCGGAAATCGTTATTTTAGCAGTCGAGCAACAGGAAGGAGGGACAAGGAGCGAACGAGAGAGAAGAGAGACAGAAAAACGGAGCGATGATGAAGGAGAGGAGTGAATAAAAAGAGAGAGGAAGGAGGAGGAGTACTCACCTGTGATACTTTAAGCACATTTTGCTAACAGCAGACAATACACAAATCCGAATGTGTAATTTTTACGTATTTACTGTCAATATTTTCAATAAAAAACAGAATATTTAACTTGTTTAAACTTTATTTTTAGCTTCTGATCGGTGACACTGATAGCATGTGACAGGATTCTGTGTCCTGTGTTGGCAACGAACATCAGCGTCTGACACAAACCATAATATTTCATCACAAACGATCATTTATAGAAACCCCACGGTGTAAATTAGACAAGACATCCCCTCCAAGGGTCAAATGCTGGTCCTCAGTTACGCCATTTATTCCCACACTTGCCCTGAAGATGCCAGAAATGTTTGCCAGTATGCTGATGATGGAAGTTTGGAAGTCGGTGAGAAAGACATGGAAAAGTAAATGGATGAAAGAGAGGAAGGAAGGACTTATGAGAAACTAGTGATGTTGTTTTTACCAGAAACCCCTCCTCCTCCTCCTGTCTTCAGTTTACTGTGTAGGACAACTATTTCTCAACAATCAAGACGCCAGTAGCTTCTCTCTTTTTTTTTTTTTTTTAGGAGAGAATTTTCCATTCCTTCTAGAAGTTGTGGGAATAAACACAAAATGAACAACACTACTTTTCTTTCATACTGCCATGATAGAGGTGATGCAGACCCACAAAATGCCCCATGTGGATCCAGTGAAATCTTCTTCAGTCTCTCCCTTGACGTTGTTGTGTTTCCTTTTATTCAACTGTGTATAAATAGTCTCTCTCCTTCTCCTTGTGTGTGTCTGTGCATGTGTGCGTTTTATAGGTCATTTGTCCAGCTGTGGTCTCTGGCTCTTATTTTCAAGCCTGGGAATTAATCCTTCTGTGGATTAATCCTGCATCTATCTGTCTTCTTCCCTCTTAGTCCACACACACTCACACACATGCACTACACATACCTACACACACACACACACACACACACACACACACACACACACACACACACACACACACACACACACACACACACACACACACACACACACAGTGGCTCCCATGTGGCGATTTGGCCACACATCACAGAGTCGAGCTCTGCCGTTTGATCTCTGCACCTCCTGCTGCAAAAAGTGTCGACGCTCAGCTGTTGATTTTTATCAGCGGTTCCCACATCAGCCAGTTTGTTTTCTGATTTTGTTGAATTTACTTTAAAAGCGGTGAAATAACGTGATCCCAAATGCACCGGTGATGGATTGATGCAACATTTAAGAGCATCAGGAGACAGTCAGACTCTACATCGGAGCTAGCTTAGCCTCATTTTTTACAGCGCGTCCCTCCTCCTGTTCTCCCCCATCAGCTGCAGCAGGAAGATGGAGATCCCTTCATTTCCTCTCCTCTTTTATCTCTCTCCTCTCTCTCTCCGCTGCCCTCTTTCACTTCCTTCCAACCACCTGCTTAATAGCTTCAGTGTTTTTTAATATCAGCGTGATCTGGACAGTGTCTGCTCTGATTCGATTGTTTGGCACGCATCGATATTTCTTTCAGCAGGGTTCAGGTTTCATCACTGACTTTGAGTTTGACCTGGTCTAAATTTTGCTTGAGAACATGAGGAACACTTTTGAGGAACTTTTTTTCTTTTTCTTTTCATGAGCAGAGTAAAACATCAAAATATCAGACAAAATCTATATCTATATCATATTCATGCACAGAAGAAGAAGCATTTTCAGTAGAAACTTAGCACATCGTGCAGCCAATCCAAGAGCAGCAGCTACTTCTGTCCATGCCATGTGCCAAGTCCTACTGTGTATGTGTGTGTTTGTGTGTTTGTTGTGAGGGTAGGAAGTCAGTGGTTGTGTTTAGGTTTGCAGTTGGGTTATGGTTACGCCGATAATCCTCGATACTTTATGGTTTTCTGTCGCTTTTGAATAATGCAGCATTAATCGCATACGTTTCATATAGTGGGACTTTATGATCTGCAGCTATACATTGACAAAAAAGCTATTGTTTAAAAAGGAAGTCGTCACCCATCTCTATTTTCATTCGCTCTCTGTTTCGCTACACTTCCCCGCTGACTCTAAGCTCCTTCGAAGTTTCAAGGAACCGCAAACAGCGAACAGCCATCTGACGATCGATGAACCCTCCGATCGTCCGAAGCTTTTCCCGGCCCGTTTTTTTCTTTCTCCAGACCGCACTGGTTCTTTCAGCCTTAATGTGCGAGATGGCGGCTGCGTGCCTGTAAAGTCTGGTGGGACAGGTGTCCTGTGCGAGGCGAGGCGAGGTCCCTTCAGTCCTGTGGTTAACGAAGAAGTCATGCAAAGAGTCGCCTCACCCTTTTTCCTCACTCCTCCTCACCCCGTTCCTTCCTTCCAGCCCCATTTGTCCCCACATTGTGGTTAACAAGTGAATGCAAAGTGTTGTCTTTATGCCTGTGGATGTGGGGCCCGTCCCATTAGCGGCCTTCTATTCTGGATTGTAAATTCCGCCCAGGCTTCTGATTTATTCATTGGCTCGTTTGTGACTCTGTGCGTCCCCGTGTGGTCGGGTTCAAGGCGCCTGATTGGCTGGTTCTGCTGGTTCCTTCCACTTTGATGACCCATTTGTGTTCTCTAAAATCTTCCGGGTTGCTTAGCATGCAAACACACACACACACACACACACACACACTATAAAAAGCATAAAGTAACCAAAGCCTGCAGGGTGTGAATGGCTAATTAGTTGATTAGAAGTCTCCTTCTCTAACTGTCAGAAATGATCTAGGCCATGGAAAACAGTCATTGATTTTTGTTACTGTCATTAGTGACTGTTAGATTGAGGTGTAAGTATCTCCAGTATCTGCCTAATAATGATACCATGATAAAAATTATTTTCATTGAATTAGTCTAGTATATCCAAAATGTCAGTCCACACAGTTCACCTCTTATGTGACGTTTTGATTTTCATCCTTAAAAGCGGGACAAAATTTTACTTTAACATATTAAATTATCCAGAATGGCCAATTATGAGATCATATATTATTGTACTGTATTATAATAAGTGATACATTATTGTGTTAATCACTTTAATGTCACTTTATGTACTTCTGGGTAGATTAAACTGCAATAATGCACCATAATTTATTGGTAGATTCATATTAATCTGAGCCTGCAACGTAACTAAAGCTGACAGATAACTGTAGATGAGTAAAAGCTACATAATGTAGTGTAGTAGAAGGACAGAAAATGGAAATATTGAAGTAAAATAAGAGTATGTTTGGACACGCTGCGTAGAAAAGAAAATAAGCTATGCTACCTGAATGCTACTTAAGCTGAATGTAGTTAAGCTACGCTATGCTCAACATCTACAGTTTTTATTAATTACTATAATTAACTATGTTTGCTGTCTTGCAACAGGCTCCAACAGGCTGCTCCTATCCATTCATTTGTTTGCAATGATCTATTCCAGTTTTCATTCTGCCGACATGCATGTTTTATTTTGGAGGTGCAACATAGAAATCCCACCACCTCAACCTAAGAAATAACATACAGAACTATCATTCCTACACTCTGCACCCCTTATTTTACGTACTCTGCACTGCTTTTTGCACTTCTGGTTAGTGGCTAAACTGCATTTTGTTGTTTCAGTATTGCATAAGCAATAAAGTTGAATCTACTTGAATCCTGTCTAACCTAATTTGCATAGACTTCTACTGAAAAGTGTCTTCTGGCTGCAGGAAACTCCAACTTCCTGATGCAATAGAATAAACAAAAGTGGCTATAATGATTTGGAATCTCCAGTTGGACAGTTACCCAGGAAATTCAGCATTGAATCAAAAATGTAATTTGTCCCATGATTTGGTTTATGACCAATTACATGCATTCTGTGCTAATACGCAAATGTTAACATGCTAAAATGCTAATCTACAGTGTAGAATTCAAGCCTCACAGATTTGTGGGCATGACTGCAGACTCTTAGTCTTCTTGCAAGTTGAAAGGATGGGGGGAAAAAACTATATGTTCAGATGTGTTGACAGGCCGTAGTGTGAGGCCGCTGTCAGGAGTTTGACGTCGTTGACACAGAGTGCACAGGTAGGACCTCGCTGCAGTAAACCCTTCTGATCAGTTATGACGTCCATGTTCGCTGTCCGGTCTGCAGTCTGTACCAGATAAAAGTTTCTGCTCTAATGCACCTGCTCAGCCATTCAAACTGCACTAAACACAGCCTGAGGCGCTTCTCTCTTCCTCTCTCTATCTGTCGTTCTGTCTCTCCATCTCATCCTGTCTCACTCTCCTCTGTTTTCGCCAAGTTCATTTCCATTTCTCCCTTGAAAGAATGAGCATTTAGCCAACTTTGATTGTGAATGATTGAATAGGTGTTCTCTCTCTCTCTCCCCCTTTCTTTCTCTCTTTCTCTCTCGATCTGCCCTTCATTTCTTGTGTCAGAAAATCAATTTTCAGTTTAGCAAGAATAACCCCATCTTCTCTCATCAGAGAGGCCAGCTGAATAATTCAACACACACGGACACATATAAAGGACAAATACACACATCACTTTTCTTTTTTTTTCTTTTTTTTGCACATTGGAAGTTCTTTTCCAGACATTTTCATGGGATTTTTACCTCAACTTGTTTGTGCAGACATGAAACTGTAACAACAGATGAACGAACTACACAATGTTATCCTTTCTGATAAACTTATTGTGTGTGTTATTCCTGATGAGGATAATCCATCCATCCATCCATTTTCTTCTGTTTATCTCTTCACTATGACGGTACGATACAGTGCCCACAATACTGCTGACGCTGCATCGAATCGCCTGTCCATCTCACGTCACTCATGAACAAGCCCCCCATGATACCTAAACTCCCTCGCTTGAGGCAGATTGTGGATATTTAGCATCATGGACACAATATGAACAGCTGCGTTGGTGCGTACAAAGGCTTGGTTATTTCTTTTATTAGATGTTTGCTTTCGTCTTATTCAAATGCTACTCGACCAGGATGAAATAGTGCATTTGTCGGGGACTATTTTCAGCAGCGGATTAATACACATTGTCAGTTTTGGTCTTTTTTATTCTATTATAGCGGGTTTTGTGCTGTAAAAGTCTTCCAAGTGAACAAAGAACCCTTTGAGGGATTTGGGAACTAAACCATCAGTGAAAGCAGGGATTAAATTTAGTCGCTATAAGTTTTTCATAGGTTCACCTGTTGTGTCTTAATGCATTGAATATCTCCTTCATCTAAATACTGCTCCCAAGTTGTCCATTGGTAACCTTTGCTGACCTTTTGTGAGCGTCAACCTTTCACTTCTTGCGCCATCTGCCACTGGAAGAAACCCTGAAAGCTTTACAACAGCACCTCTTCACAGATTACGCCGTAAAGCTACGGCCCCTTCATGCCATAAAGTGATCCAGCAGAGTCTGACTAAGTAGCACCGTGTTGAGCATGTATCCTTTCGCTAAAATATTATCGGTCTCTTGACCTGTGTTGTTGTTTTTCAACCTGTGTTATGTGTGAGTGTGTTGTGAATAGTGTGGAGCAGACTATCTGTCTTATTAAGATCTAATTAATTACAGGTAGGTGCAGCGTGTCTGTGTGTGCGAGTCTATGCAAGACTATCATGTGTAGTGCATGAATGCCAGCGTTTCCCCTGTGTTTGTTAGTGTATGTCCTTGTGCAAGTCTGCATTTTATCTTCCCTGTGTGTGTGTGTGTGTGTGTGTGTTTGTGTCATTTGGGGCTGCTGCTAACTGATATGTCAGAAAATCAATTAATTACTTTTAAGCGGCAGTTAACTGCATCCGCACAATACACCGCATGAATTATAGACGAGGTGTATTTACTGCATGTGTGTGTGTGTGTGTGTGTCTGTGTCCCTGTGTGTGCGTATGTGTGTGTGTGTGATCGAATCGGCTGCTCTGTTAACTAGAGACAATTGCTAACTCCTCCGTCACTGATCAATTGATGAGAGTGCTTCAATACAAATCTACTGAGCCACTGAAGTGTCTGAACTCATCCGTGTCTATTTTGGTATGATTTTTACCGTGTGTGTTTTCACATGTGTGTGTTGTGGGGACAATATGTTTCCACAGTCTCACTGCGGGGACTGGCCTTCCTTATGGGGACAAATCCCAAGTTCACATAAGGAAAATCATTCATTTTTAGGGGGACGATTTGCTTTAATTTGTGGGTAAGGTTTAGTTTAGTGAGCAAGTAATGGCTATTGTTATGGTCTCCATGAAACTGTTTGTGTGCCAACATTTTATTTTGCATTGTTTTGGTGAAAGTGATGTAATATTTGTAGTAAAACTTTCTTATTAAAATGCAGATTTAGCCTTAAATGCCATACATTATGCTATAACACAACATGTGTTACTCTTTTATGTGTAAAAATATCAACGTAATTCATCAAATATGGTGCAATTGTTCCACACAATATCAAAATATTGGCAAATAGACCGTCAGACAGCTTTGATTTCACGTAGCTCCAACATCCTGTTGTAGTTCATCGGTTCGTGGCGCCATCTTGTTAGCATGCCACATGTTCCTGTGAGACTTCATTAAGCTTATATACAGGATCAGATGACTTAGAATGAGATACACCGATGAAGATCCTCATATGGTAAAGAAATATTGATTTCAAAGTAACAAGCAAAATGTAACGCATTGCATTTCAACAGAAACACTTTTGTATATATGTGGAGAGAGATTGTCCTTTATATGGAATGAGATGAGGTGTTAACGGTGCTGATGAGAAACCACAGATAAAAACTAGAGGATATCTCCTTTTCCACACACTCCCTCTATACCTTCATCGATCCCTCACTCAGGGTGGCAGTGTTGTGTGTGTGTGTGTGTGTGGTATTGATCCTTGCCATGCCACTGTCATTGGCCTCAGGGTGGCCTCAACTCAGGGGACGACAGGGACAGACAGCCGCTGGCACAGAGAGAGAGAGAGAGAGAGAGAGAGAGAGAGAGAGAGAGAGAGAGGAGGCGGCATCTATATTTGAGTTTGTTTCTTTCCTATAATGATTATTTTGTGTATAACTGTGTTTGATCACTTTGTAAATTTAATATACTAAGCATTTGGGACATGCAATGTAATATATATAATTATGAAAGGCTCCTCAAAATTAAACAGCAGTTTAGTTTCACAATAAAAACAAATCACCGCTAGTTATTTTACAAATACCCTTAAATTTAGGGACTCTACATGAATAAATTGAACTTTATCAATAAAACTGATCAGATATCATCCTCACAACTCACAGTCTCCATATTTAATTTCACCTCATCTATAAGTAGAACGAGCTGGTACATATGATGCTGAAGAATAAAAAAAAATCAAAATCAAAGCGGACATATTGGTCCTGATAGCTGCCTGTGACAGAAGAAAAGAGAAAACAGATAACTAAAGACTCAAGTTACTGCTGTATTTTCATATCTCCATAACAACAGTCACTTCTTCATACAGTATAGCTTTTATGACATGAATATAGAACAAATATGCAAGGTTATTCTAAATGGTCTAGCCCCTATAATTAGACTGCAATCTCTTGGGGTGGTCTTATTATAAAACAAGCACCACCCATACAAAGGGGTAAATAAATATTTACTATGCCTTTACAGTGATCTGCTATTAGTTATCCAAGGAAAACACTAACAGGCCTTTTATCAACGCCATCCTTGCATGAACTGACTTTTTTCGCAGCAGCAGAAAAAAAGCAACAAAATAAATCAAAAGGACCCCATCATATGTCTGCTAGCACAGCTGTTATGTCTCTATGGTTTACCATCAGTGGACACACACAGGATAAGCTTTCTAGTTTTGGCGCACTTTGAACACACACCTCAGACGACCACTGTGGCTCACCATAACCCAGTGACACACACACACACACACACACACACACACACACACACACACACACACACACACACACACACACACACACACACTGTTGGTCTGAGGTTGCCATTGAGGGCTACAGAGAGCTGCTGCACACAGTCACAGTCGGAGAGGCAGTTTTGTGGTGATGTCACCAGCCAAAGGGCAGCAGGGGGAGTCACTGTGGGAAGCTCACTGTCCACCAGTGTGTGTGTGTGTGTGTGTGTCATAGTGGTCACCTTGAGGTTTGGTAGTGTATCTCTATTTAGCTTGAGCCAACAGAGAGCGATGGTTGTGTGGAAAGAAAAAGTACTTTTCGTTTCTTGAGCTGGTGTCAACCATTGGTGGAATGTAACTAAGTACTTTTATTCAAGTAGTGCCCTTGAATTGAGCTACTTCTACTTTATTTGAGTCTTTTCTCCAACGCCACAATAATTCAGAAGCAAATTGTGTACTTTTTCCTACTTAAATGGAGAGCGGTGAGATCCCACCACTTAGCTGTACCATGCAGTGAGAATGAGGAGATGTGAAGTAGAACAGCCCTCTTCACCAAGATGCTCCTCTGTGCATCCACTCCTGTAGGTCTATAACCAGTTTTTATCGGATTTTTATTTGGTTTCTCACAAATGATCAGTAACATTAAAAAAAAACAACAGAGAATTGAAGTCATGTAATACACAGTAATTAAATCCTCATCTGAAATTCAAAAAGCTTCTCTTTGTTACTAACTTAGGGATGGATTTTGGTGGAGAAAAAACATCAACTAGCTTTTTATCTATGTAAAAACTTAACTTAACTTAACTTACTGTCATTCACAAGCTTCTTTTCTATGTCCTACAGAAAACCGAGTGTCCTTCCCTCTGCAGCCGTGCTACTGCCCTCTGCTAGAATAAAATAGCTGATGCACATATGAAATATGTTAGCTTGTACAAGTTAAAACACGTCAACCGAATTTAGCGAACATGGTTCTTAAAATAAAACTAATTTGGCCAACCAAGCTCTCGACAGGTTACAAGCTTGAGCCGAACACTCTAGTGAGTGACCTCAATTTTTCCTCCAAAACTTCCGAGGAAGAGGAGGGTGAAGGAGGGTGAGAGGAAGCGAGGGAAGATTGGGGGGGAATCAAGAGAGAAAATCATTTGAGTAGCAAAATGAAATTAGCAGCTTTAAAGAGCCTGAGGGCAAAGTGGAGTCGTGTCCCCCATGGCTACGCTTTAGAGAAGGAGGGAATGAATTAAGCTTGACTGGCTCCTCTCTTCCTTCTTCAATACCTCCCCCTCTTTTCTCCCTCGCTCCATGCTCCCTCACCTCTTTCTTGTTTTTACTAATATCAACGCCGAGATGGGAGGGAGGGGGTGAGGAGATGAATGAGGGATATAAAGGGAGTTTGTGAAGGTGAGGACAGACTGGATCTCTTCTTTCTGACTCTCTTTAAAATTTCTTTTTGACTTCACACTTTGGACTAACAAAAGTTTTCTTTTAAATTCTTACATCTGTCTTATTTTTTTAAAAATTTCTTCACTCCCACTTCCTGTTATCCCTCTTCTTATTACATTTTTTCCCCTGACACCCTCTTTTCTCCTCCTTCTGGGAGCCAGATATTTGGCCCCAGCTGTTGTTGCCTCCACACCCAGGATTGAAGCATGAACCCTGGGGCGTTTTCCAGCCCTGGCCCCCTGTCTTGGGCCATGTACCTGATGAGGAAAGGCCGAACAGGCAGCAGACTCTTTGGTAAAGCCAATTCTTCTTGACACTTCATAGTCATCATCATCATCATCATCTGGTCTTGTCATGACAGTTTTGTGTTTTTATTACATTGAACTCAATATTCATCAATATTTTCATCATGTATTCCAAGTCTTTTGTCTTCACACAGTTTGATAATCTGCGGTAATTTCTATGATTATGTTCAGAACAGTTTGTCACATTATGGTAACTCAAATATTTTATTTCAATACGCCAATGGATGGTTTCTTTGGATATTTTACATGATCCTGAGCATCTAGCTGGTAGCTTCTGAGCACTTTGTGACTGGGAATTCAGTTCTACAGGCTAAACTGAACTGTGCCGCTAAATAAAGGATTTTTCCTACCAGCTTTCATCCCTGTAATATTCAAAATAATTTCTTTCTTTGGCAGTTCTCTAATTCTATTTGGGGCTCCGGGGTCCCTGAGAGGTTTTAGAAGTCATTGGAATTATCTGGGATTCTACCAGGAGTTCTATTTAGCCTTCACACCCCAGTATCATTTGGAATTACACAGGAAATTGTTTAACTCCAATTCAACATTCAGAGTCAATGCAGGAATAGCATGACCTTCATGTACTACTGGAACTAGGGATGTGGAAGTTAGGCTTTTGTGCAGGCCACCAGATTTAGTCTTAGGTTTATTCCTGTGATTGGAATTAATCTTCAACTTAACTAGGCATTTTGGTTTCCTAAATTCACCATAATGTAATAGTTGCCATGTGCAGAAATTCTCAGGTTTGATGCTTTAAGGGCTTCACTGGCTGTTCCAATGGATCTTTTTTAGGGTTCTGGAGCATTTTGCATCATAACCAAATGTTTTTTTTGTATGTCCATATAATTTTCTTTGCACATTGACCTGCATATGGGTCTAGAAGTGAAAGTAAAATAATCAGACGTATGAGAAGAAGAACCGGAAGGTCGAGACAGTAACAAACCAACTTCAATGTCCAGTAGGATTTCAAACTAAGGGTGTGGTTGTGCTTATAAATCGGTGATCACTTTATTTTTAATGCGTACATGAAGAAATTTATCAAATATCAATGATGAAAATTATCTTAAAAAGTAATTTATACTAAATATCCCTCCAGTAGTGAAGCCCTTCTTTTATTATGTGGATATTTTTGTTAAAATTATCTAAAATTTGAAGAGTCATTGCTTTTTATTTCATTAATCAGATGACATAGCATTTACCTGCAGCTGATAATATGGAGTAATGCTGGTATCAATAACTTTGATAGGCGATTGTGGCTGGGTATTGATTATGGATCAGAGGACACTGACAGGCTCACATTACGAGGCAGTCAGTGGGAAACGCTGGCTGGGCGTAATCCAACTCCTCTCCCTTTTGTCATGGTTTTTGTCTTTCTTTCTCCCTCCTCTGCCTTATTTGTGTCTTTTTATTCATCTGTACTGTATCCCAATTTTATTTTACTCCCCTTCTACAAATATTATCATTCTCCAGAGTTCAAGGACTTAAGGGTCTGGATAGCAGGACTATTTGGTTGAGAACAGACACGATCCAAATCTCTTTTTTAAATAAGTCCGAAATTTTATTAATAAAATCAATTATTAATTTTCACCTAAACCATCATTTTCTGAAATGCCCTGCAAATAATCATCAGGGTGTATAAGTATGATTATGCATGATTATATGAATTGCTGACCATCTAAATTCACTTTCTTTCTATAGCATATGTCTATACACTTGGCATAAGGCCTGAAATGTTCACAGATATAGTTTCAACGCATCCTTCAGTGTTTGAATTATTTATAAGTGTGGTTCTTTGAGGAATAAATGCCCAGTGTCAGATTTAATGACACTTACTCTGATGAAATTGCAGATTGACAGAAGTGCTTTAGATGCAGGTTTAACATGTTGTGCTGAGAAACTGTCCTGAATGCATGAACGTGGATGCTATTGTTAATTTCATCTAATTTAACAATCTGTGAATTTTTTCCCAGCCGTCTGAATTCCACAGATTATCTTTAGTAAAAAATGTAAAATAGGCCCTCGATGAGGAAGTGAAAAATAGATATTTCTTAGGGCAAATCACGTCATATCCATCTCAGGCTGAGATGAGAGTGGAGGCATTTACATTTTTTATCATGCCCCCTTTGGCTACAGAGGATGGATGCAGAAGTAGACTGGCATTTCCCTAAAATTCATCTGACAGCATGTTGATTTAACTCAGGTCAAATAGACTGACTCCCAAAAAGGCCTTTCTAAAACAGGCAGGTGCACAAGATGCTGCATAAATTAACCTTAAACCAAATACTATAATGTTGAGAAAGGGTACAACCAAATTGCTAATTGATTCTAATTAGAAAAGGTCTCAAATTCACTCATATTTCTTCTTATTTAAGAGCTATTCTGATATATATTATATATTATTTATTATTATCACTAACCTGTTCACATGATGTACCTGTTATATATGTTTAACAGTCCTTCTCATGTGACATGTGACATATTATCAATTATTTCTCCATGTAATCCTATCATTACAAAATTGAACAAATCAATCTTATGAATCAGAGTTCTCATCTCTGCATGAAAGAAAAAAAATTTATTAAAAAAGATTAATAAAAGGAATTAATTGGAAATATAATTCAAATGCTCTTTTTAGATGTATAATTTTGGTCAACTATACTATTATCATTTAAATCACATAGAGTAAGTGTGTTTTTATCACCTAAATAAATATCATATCTCCTTCCATAGAATGCACATATTATAACCTATATTTAACCAGAAATTATAACAAAAAATTCTGTCCTGATAAGAACCAATAAGACAATTATGCCACAAATTAGAATTAAAAAGAAATTTAATAATAATGGAATCATGAGAATTTTTCAAATATAGTCCTAAAATCTTTAATCCTATACAATAGCACCTTGAAATAATGATAAAGTTAAAGCTATGAAAAAAATAGACATATCACACTAATCAAAAATTTAATGTAGAACTGATTTGAATTAACATAGAGAGACCAGATTTGATTGCCAAAAGAATTGTTCCTCACTGTGAATTTAAATCAGGATTTGTTTCTTTTATTGAATTTTAGCAGACCACATTTGTTTATTCTAATTTAGAATTAGCTCCAAATAATTTAGGTCGTATTTGAAGTCATACTTCAACTGATTCTGTTGCTCACAGACAACAGGAAGAAATACGGACACCATATAAAACTCCTTTTGGACAGAATTCATATGTGTATGTGTGATTTGGTGCTGCATGACTTAGATCCCCTACTGCCCCCTATTGCCCATAACCGGCACAAACAGCCTTGTGCGGACACACTGCCTTCACTGCATCTTAACCAATCACAATGGAGAGATCTGGAAATGCTTTTTCACATAATTTGTGACATTTTATTAAATTTTAGTTTGTTATTTTATTTTGGAGGAGCTGTTTTCAAATGCACATTTGGCTACAAGTTTGGCTCACTCTTATTTTGTCAGTTTCTATGCATACCATATTACTTAGACCTAAAACATGATCCATTATTAGATCACAGTCTTATATCTGACTATTTTCAGAGATGCAGTCACTTTCTGGTGCTCCGTTAGCTCAGCTCTCTCCAGCCTCTTTCTCCTCTAAACCCCGCCTCCTCTCGGACGGACATAACGCTGATTGGGCAATCCCCTCGAGCGACCGTCAGCGGTGAGCCTCCCCATTGGCTGAGCTGCTCCGTGCACATATGAGATGTAAATCCAGAGGTCTGCCGGTAAAACCCTGGCGCTGTCAGCGAGGATGTCCATTTATCTTGAGGAGAAGAGAGTCGGACGCAGCGGGGGAACAGAAAGAGAGCTTGTATGTATCGGTGTAGACAATTAAAAGCAGGATGAAACGAGAATTAGAGTAAAAATACTTCATCTGCTACTTCCGGTTTGTCTTCATGTTTAGTTTTCTTCCACTTTTAATGCCAAACGTGGAAGTTTAATGTCAGCGAGGAGTCAGGAGGAGGTGTGAAGACTTCCCAAAATCCAACACAAGTCTCAGAGCGACTTTTCTTCCGCAAGATAAAACACTATTTTCCCCCAAGTGTTGGAAATCTGCTTTGGAAGACGTTTTAAATCGGGCTTTTATGCACGAGAGCTGAAGTCCGGCAAGTCTGGACGGGATAAAGCACCGTAACTGCATTTTTTTTACTGACAGATATCAGGAAGACGACAACAACTTATCGACAAATATCCAGAAAAGCAGCTGTTTATTGATTTCAAGACGAAATCGGAAGTTTTATATTGAACATCGGGAAAGCTGTGGGCTAACTGTGGCGCACAAATGGTGTTCCTGTGGGACGCGAAATACGGTAAAAGTCAATTCCTTCTAAAATTACGATATTTCTGTGATGCTATATGAGACTGGATGTCGTTGTAATCAACTGCATCACAACCAGCAGCGTGGTCTGTAAAAATTAAGGGATAATAATTGCTACACACTCATTCATGTGTTCCCCTTTCTCTGTTATAGCTTCGGATGCTGTAGCTGGTGATTTCATGTTTATTCCAGTGAGTCATCTGCTCATAAAAACAGAAATTAAGGAAAAAAGAAACTGTGAAAAGATGCGTTCCCGTGCTTGTGTGTGCTTATGATTGTGTTAAGTTTGGGAGCCTTTGCCACTGCTTTCCTAGAGATTAACAAACAGCCTGATGGGAAATTGTAATGTTCTTATTATATAAATCCACATTTTTTTAAAGTCTCAATGTAGTTAAATAACAGACACAAACATTGACAGGCTTAGATATGCATTATTAAAAGATTATGAACACAATTGCATACAACATAACAAGTTTAATATCATTTAAAAATTCCCCATATAATCCTCATCCATATTTGCACACTTTCAAGCTCATGTGGTTCTTAATAATAGATATATAAAGCCATTATGATGCCTTATAATGCATGTAAGATGTGGTGTCATGTGTGTTACTGTTACAGGATATTTGGATTTTTACAGAACAAAACCCGTTGTAAAAGAAATTCCAATTTATCTAAATATACCTCTATATACAAAACTCTATTTGCTGTTTTTTCCTAAATTTGTCAGAATTATTTGGGATCAACTCATGAGAAAAACTTTCAATAGAGTCACCAGACAACTTCAAGTTGATTGATGAGTTTCTTCCTGATAAACTGACAAGTTTGATCCAATACCTCCAGCCAGTGTTGACTGAAAAAGCTCATATAGCTGCTGCTGTAGCAGAATAGATTCTGGTGGTTCGGCCTTTTGGTGCAGAGCCGTCCTGGGGCCGTAACCACAATCTACAACCTCAGTACTTCCATAACTTCAAAAACTGGTAGACAGAGGATTATTAGAATAATCACATTTTAGGGGAAAATGTCATGTAGCTTTGGTGCACAAATCTGTAACTTTCCAGAGATGATACATCAGTCAGATCTCAGATTATTCAAGTTATTTTATTGTCTCAAACCCCTAATAAGCTCAGGATTTCAACAACATGTAAGTCTCCTGTGTTAAAACTGCTCTCTGTGTGCCATACTGTATAGTAGCAGTGGGAGGGCTTCAAACTGTAAACTAAACTCCAAACCGCATGTGGCTTCAATTGTGGGTTGGCTGACTGACAAACCAACAGGAGCCACTGACGCTGCTCATTTATCAGATTTCCTCTCTCTCATTCACATTTCTCACCAGATGCAGTTCTCTTATTATTATTTCCAGACACGTGTTATTATCACGCGTCTGGAAATAGACGCCCTCGGTTTTAATTTATTGATTGAAAGATGAAGAAAAACTTGAGAATGAGACGCAGGAGTGTTGCTGCCGGCTTTAGTTTCATGACTACACACACTGGCATTCTTGATCACAGTGTGTGTCATCACATACTGCATATGTGTGTGTGTGTGTGTGTGTGTGTGTGTGTGTGTGTGTGTGTGTGTGTGTGTGTGTGTGTGTGTGTGTGTGTGTGTCACCATGTATGTAGCAAATCAAGAGAAAGATTTTCACAATCAATCCATTCATCCTAAAATTTCAAAAAAATTGAATCCACAGTGACGTCTTCAAACATTTATTGAAAAAAAGAGACTAATAAAAATGAATAAACTAATAAAAACTTCAAAAAAAAATAATAAAAAGGAGACTAATAAAAACAGATTGGGAACCAGAATAGAAGCTGCAACACTGGAAATTTGGCATCTTTATGTAAAAGATTAGTTATCAGATTTTTTTATCGCCTATTTGCTGCATGGTTCATCTCCTGATATTTGTCTGCAGGTGTATTTAGATCTACAGCCAAATATTGCACCATAAATGGAAAATAAACTCAACTGACCACATCTATTCTCTCTCAGACCCTGCCCCGGGCCGGCGTTACACCCCTCCCTCAACCACCCTCGCCTCAGGGGGTAAAATGGCCGAGGCCCTGCCCCTGGGTGCTCAGGAGGCCGGAGGCGGGGCTGCTCTGGTCGGAAAACTGCGCATGGCGGACCGCGGCATGGTGGAGGTACTAATTATAAAACACTCCTTCAATTTGTTTTAACATCCACTAATGAGTGTAACTAAATGCGAAACACATACATGATTTTTTTTTCCAGGTGATCTCAGACCATCCAGGTGAGCTGGTGAAGACAGACAGTCCCAACTTCCTCTGCTCGGTCCTGCCCACACACTGGAGGTGTAACAAGACACTGCCCATTGCTTTTAAGGTGTGTATATTGTTTATACTCCACTACATTTCACTGTCACCTGATTCTAGTTACTTAAAAGATTAAGAGTTGCGTCCAAAATTTACGATCGACAGGTAAAATGCAGATTAAACAACATTCTAACATTTAAACTTTCACATCATTAATCATTTTATAACATAATCTATAATCATATAACAGTCAGGAGTCACTATAGAAATCAATACTTTTAATTTTGATATATGGAGTACATTTAGGTGGCAATATTCTACTTATACCTGCAGAATTACTACTTTAATCAAGTAAAAAAAAATTTTTATACTTCATCCACCACTGCAAATAATACACAAACCAAATTTAAGTCATTCATTCAATGATTTCAGCTCTAATGTTAGTTAATGGAGACATCTGGGGTAAATTGACAGTTAGAAATAAAGTACTGCCCTTTTTCTTTTCAGAGAGAGGATGATTAATTGTTAGTTATTTGATTTGAAATGTCGTAGCTAATATTTTTAATAATAACAAGACTCAGCAGTCCCATGAAAACTGTGGGATTTTTTTTTTGCTCTGTGTCAAAGATTTTAAAATGCTTTATTTTACTTTACAAGAAGGACAATCAGCTGGCAAAGCATCTGATTTCTTTTGACGGAAATACATTACAGCATGCTAATTTCCATTTCGTATAAATCATTCTGTCAGTGTAGAGTGTGTTTTCTACAAGAAAAACAGTTTATAATAGTTTAAAACAGTTTATAATACAATAATTTGACCTGTCTATCTTCTGTGTTTTTACATGTGCTGTATGACGGCTTCATTTTCTGTGCAGCGTGTTCCTTTATGCATCGATGTGTGTGGATGTGGACGTCTTTCCTGCACTTTGAGACAAAATGCATTTGTGGAAAAGCAGCTTTTAGCCGCAGAACACACAACTGATTGATTTATTGAGTTTTATGCATTAGTGTTCACACATGCCTGTGTGTGTGTGTGTGTGTGTGTGTGTGTGTGCGTGTGCGTGTGTGTGTGTGTGTGTGGTGTGTGTGAGTGTGAGTTTGGTGCATTATGCATCATTATGGAGTGTCATGAGCGGATGTCACTGCCTTTTACTGAAAATGGATGACTGTTATGATGCACACACACATAATAGTGCACATTGCATGCACACACATGGTTGCATGCATGATAACACACACACACACCGATATAAATACACACAAAGGTACAATTTATAGGGACACACAGACTGTTCTCTTTCTTGAGTGTAAATATTTGCAGGCAAAGACTTGTATTTTCAACTTTGCTATTACAGAAGAATTTTATCCAATCACATTCCACCGCCGGCTCAAATCAATACTGTCATTGGTGGATTATTGGAACATCAGCATATTGATGTTTCAACTCATTCTCAAGGCCACTTAAACAGCAGAGACCTATAAAGACCAATATCTGACACCAATATTATTCCCCAGAAAACAAAGGTTTTGTTTGATTTTAAATGGAACCTTTAAGGACATTTTAAAGGGGGAAATCAAGGTTCACCAGAGAGACTCATTTATCATAGACGTGCTCAGGTCAGGGGTAAAAGAGGAGCTGGTGCACGTTGTGCAGTATCTGCGGTGGTCATTTGCACACCGATGGTTTGGTGTGATTAACGTTAATATGGAAATCGGCTTCCCTTGCTCCATGTTTGCAATGAGGGAGGAGGAGGAGCGCTCTCTAGTCACACACTTTCATTTACACGCCCATTTATATCATTAAAAATGAGTGATTATTGTGACGGATGCAAATACTTGAATCAGGAAGCTAGCTTCACACGTTTCATCAGGCCTCTTTCTGTCAGGTATCTTTGTTGAATGTGGCGACCTCAGGTCACATGACCTCTTCCAAAATGTGGGCCTGTGTGAACCAATCAAATCAAGACTTGCTTCCTAGAGACTTGCATCCAAAACTCTCCCATCATGTCACTATAGGTGGTTGCCCTGGGCGACATCCCCGACGGCACCCTGGTGACGGTGATGGCGGGAAACGATGAGAACTACTCAGCCGAGCTTCGCAACGCCACAGCCGCCATCAAGAACCAAGTGGCCCGATTCAACGACCTGCGCTTTGTGGGCCGCAGTGGAAGAGGTACACACCTAATAACACAAGGAATGAAAGGATGGATGCTGATTTTTTTTTTTTTTCCAGCCATGACGGCTTGAATATGAAATATTGGCGAGAACAGTATCAAACTTTAAAATCTCTCACTGGTTGAAATTGAATAGGTGTCGGTTTCCACAAGCAGACAGCCCAGCGTGGATAAATTAGGGGAAGTACATGTGAATAAAAACAGCATTGACACAACTTCCCCGTAACACTAGATTCAACGTCTCCCTCCCACTGCCTCCCCCCTCTCTCTCTCTCTTTAACGGACACACTGGACCTCTGTTATTCTAAATCAGTCGCAGGCAAATGTCTCGACTTATCTATTTAAAACACCAGACACTGTGTACACAAGCTCAGCCAACACTCGCACATTCAGACAAACACACATTAAAAATGTCCCACAGCTGAATGGAAATATGGAAATAATTGACGGATTCCATGGCCGTGCTTTTTTTAAAATATCGGCACATTAATAATTCTTGGGTACTATCATTCAAATGATGCAGGTAGAGGAGCAGAAGTTTGTTTTCATGCAAATTTAACTGCATAGAGGACAATGAGCGTCACATCACTAGCATCACGCTATCAGAGGAGGATTGTCTCTGTAATTATATCACACAGCTGGAGCTGCCTGCCTGAGTTTTGACCTGATGATGGTGATAAAATCTCAAAGCATATCGGCTCCTACTCAACGTCTAAAAACAAAAAAAATATAGTTACATTTTTAAAAAAAGCTCAGTCATTCTCTAAAACAGCTGGTCCCTGTAGTTTTACTCAGACAGGTGTAAATAGTAGATTTGTTGGGGACTATTTCTTGCAGCGTATTAATCCACTTACATCCATTATATTCTAATTTCACGCTTGCTAACGGTGTCTGGCATCCGTCTCCATCTCCTGATATGATGATTTTCGGTGTAGTTTCCTGTCTTTTCCACCTATGATTTGTGGAGTGAAATGTGAATACTGTGAGGATTCAGCATATTGTGGCGAGTAGTAGTGACTTCTTCCCCCTTAAACCTCTAAAATGTCATTAATTGTCTGTGTGTGAAGTGGTTTGTTTGGTTGCCCACAGCCAAGAGCGGTTAGTGGTTTGACTAGCGGTTTCTTTGAGTGTGTTTCTGTGTGTGGGTGGGAGTGAGCGTCAAAGATCTCAAACTTAGTCATCATTAGTCAGTGTTTTTGCAGAAGCACTTAGTTGCGACACACACTATTCTCATGATTTGTTCAGTATCTATGCAGAGTTTACACCATGTTGCTGTGTGGATTTGCAGGAGTTGGAGATTTCTAAACTTTTTTTTTTTTTTAGTTAAGTATGAAACTGAAGGCGCACCGCTAAAGGTTTTATTATATGTTACTCCTGAAATCAAGTCTGCAGCTCCTTTGCTGCTGTTTTAAGGGGGAACTCTAATTCAGTTATGTGTGCACATGTGCAATCATCCCTCTTTTAGTTCCTCATTTAAACAGGACCATCATTTTTCTCTTTCACAATATCTGACTCTGTTGTGTGTGAACACACACACAACACAACACCACCTTGTTACTCCAGGAACACACACACACACACACACACACACACACATTGCTTTGTTGAATATGTTGTAAATAAGAGATTCCCTCTGATAGGCTTATTGAAAGAATAACTGGACGCCCCTCGACTCGGCAAGCCCCGACACGACGCACATGCACTCAAACACAACTCACCTCATGTGTGAAATCCGCTCTTATCTGGAGAACGTCCCGGAAAACACACGATGTACGTGTGTGTGTGTGTGTGTGTGTGTGTGTGCGTGTGTGTGTGGAATACCACCGGATGGCTGATAGACACAACAGACACAAAGACCTCAGCTGTTCTCTCCCTCCTTCTGTCTCTCTCTATCAGCCGAAAATCTCTTACTGTAAACTCTCTCTCTGTGTGTAAACAAACCACACAAAAACACACTATTAGTCTCTCCAAACGGAGCACAACTTATTTATTTATATATAATAGTATATATATAAAGCATGTGAGTATAGAACAGATACATGAGTACAGTGAGCAGGAGGTAGGACAGAGGGAGGACAGAGGAAAGAGAGGTGATGACAAGTTTTAGGTGATAACACGCCCTCTAGTGGCCATCAGTGTGGCACATTGCCAATTTGTGCCATTTAAATGTGTTTTACATTTTATTTTAAAAAACAACACATTCCTTTATGACAATTAAATGACTCATTTTCCCTGTTTCTATAGTAGAATCGTTTTATAATTCATTTAAAAAGTCATCATATGCTCGCCGGGCACCTTGCATTTATTCTCACAACGCTTCACGATGAAGAAATGGAGCGAATTAGTTTTATTATTATATTAATTCTTCACATTCCAACATATACTTTATGGTATGAAAGTACCAGGAAGTTGAGTATTTGTAGTTTTGAAGGTCTATCAGAGCATTAAACGCTGCAGATAGGATTTTACAACTCTCGAAAGTTTCAGTCTCTCATATTTTCACCGCTATGATTGTGAGCTAAACAACAGAAACATGCGTGCGTTCATTGTTTCATGGCGAGCGACAGTTGCTGGAGGTTTTGCAGTGGAAACGAGTGTGAAGACGAGGCAAGAAGAAAACTTCCCCTTTCTGCTTGTCTAACCGTGTCTTCACTTGCACCAGCATCAGAAACATGAAGGAGAGAATATTTGTTGAAGTCCCAAATGTATTAAATTGTGTTTTTCTGCAGCTCAAAGATGTGGAGGAGAGTTTGTGTCTCATCACAGACCTGCAGGACATGTTGGCATTTCTATTAACTTTAGCCACACTCTTATTCTAAAGATGCTTACTATATCTAAACCATAATTTATTTGGCATAACCACAATATTTCCCTAACTTTAACCATACAGGACGTGCCATGCAAAGATACTGTCAAAAAATCATTGTAAAAAAATCAGAGATTTGCCGTATTGTTCAGTATTTTATCTGATTAAAGGATAACATCTACCTGCAGCAGTCTGACAGCGGATTCAGGATCATATCTGCTGCCTTATTATGCCGCCTGCACCCTATATAAGCTTGCCTTATGACTAGGAAACAACACTGACATTATTCAAAACGAAAAAGTGAAATAAAACCTAAATACGGTTCTGTTATCTGCACATAGGGAGAGAAGAGAGAGCAACACCTGGCACTGCCCACATGTGTCTGCTGTTTGTGTGGCATCAGACTGTCTGCATGTGGTAACTTTACTCCGACCCTGGCACACAGCAACAGTGGTGGTCTGTGTGTGTGTGTGTGTGTCTGTGTGTGTGTCTGTGTGTGTGTCTGTGTGTGTGTGTGTGTGTGTGTGTGTGTGTGTGTGTGTCTGTGTGTGTGTGCAGCCAGCATAGTGTTGAGTGATTCCGACAACCCCCCCAGACACACACACACACAAGTGGTCCACACTTTATTCTCTTTTCTAAATCAGTGCTCAGACTGTTTCACACTGTAACCAAAGCCACAGTAATGAAGAAAGATTTCCACATTAGCTGAAAAAAAAATATTATTATTATTTCACTGTTTTTTATTCATTTGACAGGCAGTTATGGTTTTACCCACAATAATGCACTTTTATTTTTTCTCCTCACCTTGTATCAAACCTCAGTGTAGCAAACAGTTTTTTTTTTTTTATGGAGGGGAACTGAAATTTACAACAGCTGATGGCACAGAACCTCAGCATAATAAATAATCAAGGTGCGTCATATTGATTATACGTTTATAACTTTACTTGTGCATACTGATCTAATGGGAAAAGTTTGCTCTAAAAATCTGTTACATTTAATTTGCATGATGTGGATTTGCTCAAATGTGAAGTAAATTTGTGCTTTTTTTATTTGTTGACTTTTGAAGGAGACCAAATAGCGTAAGCTATTGTAGCTCATTAGCAGTGTTACACAGTCAAGTTTTATAAAAAGTATAAATTGTAATTCATAATAGAGGAGCATTTTTTCCCGTCTTAAGTAACTCTATTGAATGAAATTGATAGCAACAGCATGTTCTCCAGCTAAACTAGCTCCAGTAGCTTCTAGAAATGGGCGAACAGCCTGGAAAATCCCAACATAATCAATTTAGTCCACATAGAATTTGTTCTGTGACATGAAACACATCCACGGTGACATCAGTCCCTTTTTTTTCTTTTCTTTTCTTCATCTTGTTATTTTGTGGCATGTGGTTTATTCCTGTCTGGTGGTTCCATGACTTATACGACTTAATGCATTAAGCAGAACGAGAGAAGATTCGGGGAGAACAGGAGGGAGGGAAGTAGAGGAGAAAAGATCCTATACTAATGAATGCTTTTTTTTCTTTCATCTTCTACTCATCTATCCTTCCTCCCCCCTTTTCTTCCCCTCGTTTTCTCTCCCAGGGAAGAGCTTCACTTTGACCATCACGGTGTTCACAAACCCTCCTCAGGTGGCCACGTATCAGAGAGCCATAAAAATCACGGTGGATGGTCCGAGAGAGCCACGACGTGAGTGATGCTGAAACTGTCGACAGCTTCTTCCTCCACAGATAATAACATGGAGTCCCATCTGATTCGCACACATCTTCAGCACCATCTAAAATTCTCTTCAAGAGAACCCAACTACCAGAATTATGTTCTATAACATTATTTTATTACATCCAACTCATTTAAAATGTTCTATTTCTACAATATCATGACAACCATAATATGGGTAAGTAAGGGAAACATTGTAACTTTGTAGAAAATGATCTATGATTTAGGTATAGATAAAGTTTGGCAACAAAAACACATGTAGTTGCTTAAAGAATGTCTTTATTGGTTTTATTCCAATACATGGATACATGAGGTAATACTGCATAATTTCACTTTTTTTTAAAAATAAACAAAGAACAACAACTCTCGAGCGATTGTGAGATGAATAAATAAATATAAATGTCAACCATGAACACATGTCTCACATGTCACATGTTCTCATTCATCCGAGCTAAAGCGACCGAAGACGGTCTGAGGAGTCGGCGAGGTGACAGGGAAGCAGAGGAAGACTCCCAACAGCTCCGCTCAGCTGCGAAGAACCGTCACTCGTCTCTAACTCGCCCACACACACGCAGTATAAATACACACACATGCACGCTTCCCCCACTGGGAGGAAGTGCCTGTAACTGGAGCTCAGTGTCGGCGCTTTGAAGTGCAGCCAACGCCAGAGACAAGCGTGACACAGCACCCATACACTCACACACAGGGAGACTACCAGAGCCCTGCGCGGCGCCCATCGTCAGATTCCTGCCGACACAGTGTGTTAACAGTGTCGGGACATTTATTATATATATTATAGCTGGTGTTGGGTTGGAACTGCTAAAGTAATCCCTGGATTATGTAATCAGATTTCAAGCATGCACGCTGGTTTCCAAAGAAACCGTTTCACGCCATCTCTCTCCCCCCAGGTCATCGTCAGAAGATGGACGAGGTCAAACCCGGCTCCCTGGCGTTCTCCGAGAGGCTGACGGAGCTGGAGCATCTGAGGCGGAGCTCCATGAGGGTGACGCCTCCTCACCACCACCATCACCATCAAGCCTCCTCCAACACTCGCCATTCTGCGGCGCTCACCTCCGCCACCTTCTCCAGCCCAACACACACTCAGATAGCAGCCGGTAAGAGATGCGCGGCTCTCATTAGCTTGTAATGTCTTCTTTTAGAAAAGGCATAAAGGTAGTGATGTCATCTGTCCATGACTACACATGGTAATCCTATTATGATGACATCTGGGTTAAAAATACTGCCCTTTGAGTTGTATTCAGATGCATAAGACAGATGAAAGTCATTCTTTGCCCCTCTTATGCCCCAATGGTTAGTTCAAGTGCCCCTCTGCAACCATAGGAGAAAAGGGAACCCTTATCCCTAATATATAGATTTAAAAAAATGTTATACTGTGTTTGCGTATGTGTGTGTGTGTGCATCAAACCTCATTGTTCCTCTTTGTGGTTTTGGTGAGACCTATTGCGGTCTATTGTGTGTGTGTATGCATGTGCGTGCGCGTGCGCCCATAGGAGTGTGCGTTGCGGTTGCCGTGGATACTCTGTGTGGCCAGAAAAGACAGTATCTGTTCCTCTTCTGCCTCCAGTGGCGGTGACGCGAGCGCGCACTTGCATGCGTGCATTGAGCCGAGAGTGAGGAAGCAAGTTGTGCTCTCGAGCAGGAAGTGAGAGTTTAGCTGGCAGGAGGTAGAAAATAGAGCAAATGTATAAATATTGTCTCCAAGCAAGATTTCTGGTTTATCTCGCTTAGTAACATTTGAAGATATGTCAAATTTGACACCACACTGAATCAGCACAGTTTCTTTGCTGAAGTCTGTAGCATTTTTATTTGCCTGTGAGCTCTATAAATTTATTCTGGATCACCGGATCTGGATTATTGGATCCGGATCAGACTCTGATGTCTGTTAGATCTCACAGTGGTGTCATCATGTAATAAATAAGGCATTTTAGGCATAATCCATGAAGTTAGAGGCAATTTTTTTTATCAAAATCTGTTCATAACTGTTTGAATTTTGCTCCTAATAGACAGAAATACTAAACAAACAAAAAAAAAAGTAGAGGTTACAACTCACACAATCTTAAAGGAAGCTACTGTATTTGCTGTATTTCTAGGTTTCACAAAGGAGCTGCGATGTGAAACAAATACTTCTTAGTGCTTCTTGTTTTCTGGCTTTTTCTGATCCCTCTCAAAATGAAAGTAGCAACAGGAAACCGTTATTAAGCCACTCTCTTTTTCTTTTTCTTCCCCCTTTTCTCTCCTCCATCATCAAACCCCAACCCCCTCCCCGCTTAGCTTTCATTCCTCTTTTAATAATCATCTTCCCTTCTTTCACTTCTCAAAAATTCCCGAGCCGTGATTAATAAATGCTGTAATGTATTGTAATGTCTTGTGTGTGCGTTTAGGTCCGCACATGTGGGGCAGTGCAGTAAAAAGTCTGTGTTCCCTCTCCTGCCGGTCCACTTAGAGCCCACAGCAGATATAAAACACACAGAGAGGTGTCACATGATGTAAGGCTGGAGGAAATCAAGGCTAATGTTGCTGCAGCCAATAGGCAGAGTGAGAAAATGTTGAGAGGGTAATAACTGAGGATTAAAACAGAAGGGGAAATAAAGTATCAAATGAAATATGCTGTATTCACATTATGAGGAAGCATTACTCATGTCAGGTGTCGTATTGACCAAAAAAAAAAACCTTAAATAGTCTGTAGTTTTTATTTATTTTTTAAATCAGTACACCAATTTGTGTGTGTGTGTTTTTTAAATCTGGATTGTCTGGTTTATACGATGTTACCTAAAGCTGAATTATGAGGTCAATGCCCCAGGAGCCAACAAAAGCCCCAAGATGACTGTGTGGCATTAGGTTTGTGGTGCTATCATCAACTGCAATGTTGGAAAGCCCAGAATCAGCTGACATGATGCCCTGTCTTGAAAATGTCCAAAAATTAAGCTTTAAGATCTTTTCTTTTCTTTTTTTTTACTTGTTTAATTAGCTAAATAAGTAAGAGAATATCCCCAACCCTTAAAGAAACAGTAAATCCACCAGTTTATCTGGAAAACTCAAGAACCATAGCCTCTGCAAACCTTCAGCGTTTCTAAATTTCCATATTTGGATCACAAACGACAAATTTGAGTCGTATTTGTTCCTGTCACTCATTAGCCGACCACCGCGGAGATGTCATTCTATGTTTTCTAGCTCTATTTTCCAAGCAGCCAGCCGTCTGAGACTCCTGCCCCACATAAGTGCTCTCTGCCAGTGTAGAGAAGCCATGAAAAAAGGGGGCTTGGCATGGAGCCTGGGCTTCACCACCACCCAGTTACACCACACACCCTCCCACACACACACACACACACACACACACACACACACACACACACACACACACACACACACACACACACACACACACACACACACACACACGTCAATGCTTGGGAGAGCTCTTGGCCAGACTTGAAAAGCCTTCATTGACGTCTTGGCTGCTGTGTACAATTTGCCTCCTCATCTGTCTGCACACACAATCACACAGATACACACTCTTGTCTGCAAGTCTGTGGGTGATCGCTGCCATTTATTACACTGTGGGGGGAAAGACTGGATTGAATGAAAGAACACACACACACAGACACACACACACACACACACACACACACACACACACACACACACACACAGCCCTCCCCTTCATCCGTCCACCCCCACACTAAGTTAATTGCTTCCTCTCCTCCGTCTCTCTTTCTTCTGTTGCTTTCACTATCAACAGCTTCTGCCTCAAGACGTTTATTTAAATCAAACTTTATTCAATATGTTTTGTTAAATCATAACAAATTAAAGCAGAGATGTTTTCTGGGCCAAAGCAAACAGATGAAATATTCCAAACTTCAGGCTCACTTTGCTTTTGACCGTATCCCATGGCCGCCTAGACTAAATGGAATTTGCTGAGGTGTCATCATGTGAACTTCACGTCCCATAATGAGAGGCTGTGTAATCACTGGAGAGCTGAACTGTGTGCTTGACGCATCCGTGGGACGAGAAAAGCGAAGAATAGTGGAGATAATGAGGCAAAGTTCATCAGAGAGAAATAATCAATAAGTATGAGAACATTTCCTCGTGATACCGAGTAATGATGTATTTGTACTGTAAAATAATGCACAATAATATCTATATTTAATGCTAGTTTTAGTAACATTTAGGTTTCTTGGACATTAATTTCACTCATGTGAAACTATGAGACTATAAATAGCACATTTTCTCTTAAATCTAGTTCAAATCTAGTGAGAGAGCCTTGAGTTGATCACATTTTATCACAGATATATGATTAAAATAAGTGGCTCAAGTTGGAATATATTGTAATTATCCTTTTTTTTTTAAATGCCATGAGGAGTTCTATCCTACTACTCATGTTTAAAATCTTCTATGTCTCTGGAGGAGCTTATTAAAGCCTGGAAACAGCAAGCCTACATCATATATCAAAGGTATGGAATCTGAAAAAAATGTAGGCTTTTTGAATTGCATTATGGGAATTGTAGGATCTGGCTTATTTGTCAGGATATCTAGTTTTCACCGTGCCTTTTCACTTTCTGAAGTTTCCCTTTAGGAAATAAAGATGTTGACTCGACAAGCAACAACCTCTGTCATCATTCAGCCTAATCTGATCAAACCCTTTGGATTCACAGCTCTGCATGTTTTAATGATGACTCTTTCTCTCAGATTCCAGACAGATGCAGTCATCTCCATCTTGGTCCTACGACCAATCATATCCCTACCTTGGCCAGATAACAACGCCCACCGTCCACACAGCCAATCCTCTTTCGCCTGGCCGATCGTCGCTCGGTGACCTGTCCTCACGGCTCACAGGTAACACACTCACAGGTGTGTACACAGAGGAAACAGTGAAACGAGTAGGTAGTGACCTCTGACCTTTGCCCTCTCTCAGGTCCTGACCTCACGGCCTTCGGTGACCCCAGGATGACCTTAGAGCGACCTTTCACCTCCCTTTCCTCCCTGCCTGACTCCCGCTTCTCCGACCCCCGTGTCCACTACCCTCCCACAGCGGCCGCTTTCTCCTACACCCCGTCTCACAACTCCGTCTCCAGTGGCGCCCTTGGCATCACTATGGCAACAGCCATGGCGACCACTCCAGCCGGGAGGTACCACACCTATTTGCCTCCTCCTTACCCTGCGAACACCCCCCACCAGGCTCAGAATGGGCCCTTCCAGTCCACCTCCTCGCCATATCACCTGTACTACTCCACCGCCGCCGGCTCGTACCAGTTCTCTATGATGGCTGGGGGAGGAGGCGGCGGCGACTCGCGCTCCCCGCCGAGGATCCTGCCGCCGTGCACCAACGCTTCCACTGGCTCCTCCCTCCTGCACCCCTCTTTGCCCAATCAGAATGACGGAGTGGGCGTAGAGGTGGAGTCCAGCCACAGTAGCTCCCCGACAAACATGGCGGCTGCTGAAGCTGTCTGGAGACCTTACTGAGCCACAATTTGTGCTCTCATTTGAGGCCACACCTGGTCATGTGATGGCGAACATCATTGAAAATAAAAATACACACAATCCAAATTAAGATTAAGTGACATGATATGAATGTAGATACGATTCTGGAAGGATTCTGGATTGCTCAGTGATTATTGGTTTCTGATTTCTTTAAAAACTCCACCAATCATGTTCATCATGTCCTGAACAGGAATGCTGTCTGAATGCACTCAGTTAAAACTGTCTTACTTAACAGTGTCGGCCAATGAAAAACAAGCTGACTGACTGACAGGTGCATTAGCCAACAGACAGCAGTGAGTGCACCTCCCAGTCTCCAGAGAGGAGCTTCTATATTAAATGAAGGACAAACGAAGAGAAGCAGGGTAACGTTATAGGTTGACACTGACACGGTGCATTTATCAGCACTGGACTGATCTGAAGTCAGCCTCCTTTGTAAAATAACAAGACTTCTTCCTCATAAATGTTGGTTGTGTTGCGAGTAGATGATTTGCTCCTGCCATATATCGTGGCTGGCCTGTCTCTGCTCATTCTTGGTCCTTCCACTCTCAAAGAAAAGAAAGAAACCAACATTTTTATGGCCCCTGAGGCAAATTTGGACAAAAACTGACCACGACCTCTAACCCTGCGGACTGCATACTCAATCCTCGCCCATCAGAATGATTAAAAATTCTTAATTTTACATCGGTGAAGCCAGTCGATTGACTCAGGAGACTGGATTCTAAGACATTTTGATAATTTATTTATTCCTACAATACCATTTTCTGGTAGCATCTATGTGTACTGTACATAACCATGGTTGTAAATGACACCTGCATCACCTTCTCTTTCTTTTACACGCAGACAGTTTGTTGATTGTGTACATTTGGTTTTGATTTATATAAATATTCTTGTGAAGAAAATACGACACTTGTGTCATCATCTGATTGGTCTCAATTGTCTTTCTCTTGCATGTAAAATTCTCTCCGCGTTGCCATCTGTAGGCTAACCATGCACGCGCATGCACACATGCACAATTCATCCATTGCTATTCCTGAACATGAAGGAATTTCTACAGGCAAACAGACAAGCCCCGGCTTGCCTTCCCTGCCAGTTCACCCACATGCACAGGGGTTGCTAAATAAAGGTGAAGCGGCTGAAGCCAGACAGTGAGTACACAGTATTAAAAGCTGATCTAGTGCAGGAAAAGGTTGAGAAAAAGGGTGCACAGGGTTCACCCATACATCAAATGACTAATGAGCAATCATACAATAATAGAGGCTAAAATCATAAGTTCTCATGCTTAAAGTTCAACACAAACCTTCAGAACGCAGGTGAGAAACTCATCCAGCAGCAAATTTAATGAATGGTGAATTAAGCTATCTATCCAGGCAGGATAAGACGTGATATGTTTCTAAGGAAAACGAAAAACAATTAGAGGAGCTTATTGTGGCCTCATGCCGCACAGTGGATGAACAGGATTAATGAAGTAAATCTAAAATCGTATTAAAAACATCCACAACACAGAATAAGGAAGTATTAAATGTTTTAAGGATAAACACATCCAAACTATCTTGTTATGGTTGGTCGTAAGAATAAAAGCAGACATGATGTTTACCATGATATATCACCTGATTCAAGCCAGTTTTGAGTCTTTGTGAACTAAATTGATTTTCATTATCATAATGAATATAGAAACAAACGAATATGACTTCAAACACTAAATTTTACACCCTTATTTTGTCCCCTTATTGATTAATAGCACTCATAAGCCATGCTTATGCAGGGATGGGCCAGTAGAGCCACCCTGTTTGAGTTTAGATTGTTGAATTGGTCTTCAATACAAATACATATATAGCACTGAAAGGAAAAAAATTAATTAAATTTGGTTTCATGGAGCTTGCAGCAGATGTTTCCTCTTTACTCTCCAACATTATACATTTTTACACTTAATTCACTCTCTCAAGGATACATTTATATAAATATCTGAATGTGTTTCATTGTATTTCTAATCAAATTTGAATTATTTCAAGGTAGAGTGAAAATTTTGGGAGCTTGTACATGAGAGAGTTGAGAGAAATTCTCTTGCAGCTCATTTATTCTTGGTAAACAGCGACATCTAGTGGTATAATTGTATATGACAACCCTATTTATTTTCTGGTCCAAGGGAAGCAGGTTTAGTTTTTCAACTTAAAAAAAAAGGGAAGTCCAGACACTTTTACCACAATTGTTGATATAGATATCTAATTTTTTAATTTGTCCTTTTTTTATTCTGATTTGTTTTAACATGATTAATTTCATCTCCGAAAGGTCACTCCTTAAAAAAGGGGTCAACAGGTTCCATAGTCCATAAAATGTTTCAGGTGGTGTCGTTATTCGGGTGTTGTTAGTGTTCAACACATGCCTGAGAGGGTTAAAATGGTCAGCATGCTACTTATGATGTGTTTCCAGTGGGTCCATAAAAAGTGTGTCCTTATTCTCACTGTGACAAACTTGGTTCAACAACAGTTAAATAAAACCTTGGACTAAATATGATCAAATAGGGGCTCATAGTGCCAAATGAATGTCCATTTAAGGGGAACAATGTCATTAGAAATAAGTTCAAAATTAAACTGCAGTTTTTACACCCAAGGCACTTTCTTTTCCTCTCTTCTGGCCTACAAACAGATACGAGAATTGATTTCCTAAGAGCAGCCATCATTTGGCGCTTGGCTGAGCTTCAGATGTGATTGATGACCCACCGTAATGACAAACAAGGGAGAAGTTAACAGGGAGCCAAAATTTACATATCTCCTATTAATCACTGTGACAGAGGGACAGAGGTGGTGATGGCAAGGAGAGGGCAGCAACAACCCGTTCCAGTAAAAAAAAAAAATCCATGAAAGACAACTAATTAATTAATCTATTTATATTTAATAGGTGCTAGTGAAAAAGGAAAGGTTTGAAAGTAGTTGAGTGGAATCACGATCAGTTGACCCCTTGCATGGGGCCAAGTTGACATGTGATCCCCCATCACAGGTTACAAGTTAAGACATGTTCAGCCAAAGTATGATTTTTTTTACCTCTGCCAAGGAGGTCATGCGTTTGCTGTTTTTTGTTTGATTGTTTGTTTGTGTTTGTTTCTTTGCAGGATTATTCATTAAGTTATGAATGGATTTTGATGACATATTTTGGAGAGGTACTGTATGGACCAATGAACAATCCATAAGACTTTGGTTGTGATATGGATCACCAGATGGATCCAGAATTTTATTTTTAAAGCATTCTTTACCATAGGGGATAGGGTTAGGTGCAATTACAAGATTTTGCTTCTAACTCCATGAATAATGCCTACAATGCTTGGACAAAAACACAAAACGTTTGCGATTTATTGGCCTGAGGAGTTGTGATCAAGTCACTTGTGAAAAGTGCATTTTCGAATTCAATTCAAATCCAATTGGTCGCTCCATTTTCCCTTGACCCAATGCAACACCAGCGCGACTCTTACGTCAGCACGCTGCGCGCCAAATTTGTAAAGTGCGGAAGGCGGAAGGCTAAACACAGGCAGATCCCGTGTTTTTAATCTTTTGTTGTTGAACTTTGGGTATTTTCTGATTAAGTATTTGCCGTCAGTATGTCTCAACATCCAGGCTATTCTCCCAGCTTCAAGCGTCCGGCTGAAATTATGCGAATGAGGAGGAAAAGAGCTCGCAGCGACGCCAGTGTCTTCTCTAGCCCGAGCGGCCAGGGTTCCACTGACAGTCCGGGACAAAGCGACTCGTCTCCTGCGTGCGTTCGGCCCTTTTCCCCGGGGCCGCTTTTCAACACACAAAATCGCCCAGGGTGTGGAATAAAACGCAGAAACCCGTTCGCAAACATTGAGAATACTTACAGCCCGAAAAAGAAACTATTTATTTATAACGACGACGGAAATACTGAAGCTGCAGAGATGAAGAAGTCGTCAGAGAAGGAGGACGATGAAGACATGTCAACAAAGATGGAGGGTCAAGGAGCTTTAACTCTCAGTGCGAGGTTGACAGAGGCAGATAAGCAGGAACGCCAGGATATTTCGAGCAAGGTTAGTTATACCTGCACATTATAGCGTGGATACAGGAACAGTTAATTCAGCAGTGACTTAGCTAAATGTTGGTGTGGCTAATAATAAAGTTATTATAGCCACTGAGTGCACATTAAATGAATTGACCCACTCCTAAAATGCATTATTTAAATCATGGTATGTTTGTGTATACCACGTGAGCCGAATTCTTTTAAGCTCTTATAGATACTTTATTGATCCTTTGCAGGAAATAACTTGGTCTAAAGACAACTTTTAGCTTTTGTTGAATGGGAAGTAGGAGATTTTTAAATTTCTACATTTTTCATAGGCAACTGGAATTAAATGAATGACTCTCAAGGCTGTTATTGATGGGTTTATTATAGCTTAATATGCTGCATACACTCAAGGGATTTAAAATCGCACCACTGTGTTTATAAGCAAATTTGCAATACCAAAAATGTAAATATAAGGAAGACTGTTTTGGGGTGACGTATATTTTCATACTTCCTGTTCTCACTTGTCTGTAGAAGAGTCTCGCTTTCTCTGAAGATGACTCTCTGTTTGAAGAAGAGGAAGATGTTAAAAGTCCATTGCTGCAGGTTTGCTTCTTTTACTTTATACTCTTAGGTTTGTCATAAATATAAAAAAAAATGACTACACATCTTTTTGGCTGTTCTCCATAGTCTTCTCAGTTTTTCTAATTGTCATCTGTCTGTTTTCCCAGAGTCCCCGAGCCATTGCTCCGGCCTCCATTGCTCCTCCTGTCTGCACAGAGTACCCAGCAGATTGGAGCCTGAAGACTCGCCTCCTCTTTACCTCCCCACTCTCCCTGTCGTGGGCAGAACACCCCAAAGCCCAGGAGGAAGCCCTGGGTCTTAGCCAGCACTGCAGAGCTCAGTTTAGCACTCTGCCACATAATATACAGGTAGAGCTTTTAGTGTCATCATTACACATTACATCATGGCGATTAGCCTTATGTTTGTGCTGTGCTGTATCTTGTTAAATGAGAATTCTACTCTATCTATGAATCCTTTCTGCCCCCCCTGCAGGATCCCAAGTCCTGCTCAGAGCTTCGCTGTGCCTTCCAGCAGAGTCTGGCGTACTGGCAGCACCCCTCTCTGCCCTGGATCTCCCTGTTCCCCCGAATCAACGCTGAGAGGAGCTTCACTGGGAAGAGCACCCCGTGGGCGCAAGATACAACACTGCAGCAGAGTCTCATGAGTGAATGGTAAAGCTGGGGATACTAGCTTTAGCCACACAAGCTTGACCCAGAGTGAAATATCTCAAAAACAATTTCATGACAGGAAGCAAGAGCTATTGCTACTCATAATTCAGCACTAGTCTCTTTTTGATTGGTTTAATATCACAGCATTTACTCTCTGATTGTCTTCCTCAGGTCAGTCAGTCTGTCATCTCTCTACAGTCTAGTGAAGGCCAGATTGTGTCCTTACTTCTATCTCTGCTCTTATCAGGTAGGTGTCTGTGTATTTTAGGTTTTCATTCAATTTAATTATACAACACAGCCAAAAGGACATTTTCTCTGAGGTTTTCATCAGCACAGCAGGCTTTACGACCGATTCCCTTCATCTAATCTATTTTATTCTGTCAGTTTACAGTGTTGTTCAGAGCAGCAGGTCTCGGAGGGTCTAGCTGCATCTCTGCCTTAATCTCTCCTACAACCAGGGGTCTCAGAGAGGCAATGAAGGCTGAAGGTGAGTCTTAACAGAGATCGTCTTTCAATTGTACTGAAATTACAGCAAGGAGTAACCAAAGCGAGACATTTTCAAATCCAAGTTCACAATGAATGTTTTTCTCACTGAACATTGAGGTTTTTAAAAAAAAAAATTATCAGTCCTGGAGTGTTTTTCTCATGTGTTTACTTGTTACTGGCTGATCAGACATATGACCATGACATTGCCAGAGCTTCATTCATTTCCTGTAAATGTTTAGGCATAGAGTTCAGTTGCCCTTTAGTGGAGGAGAGGCGGAAGAGCAGGGAGCAACAGAGCCTGACAGTTCACCAAGGAGACGAAGAAGAGCAAGAGACAGCACAGGGGTCAGTGTCTCTTCCTTTCGTTGCTTGTCACCTTCCTTTCATTTGATGCAATATAACATTAAATAAACTGGCCATCATGAAGAAGAGAGAGGAAGTATTTGTCAGTAGTGCTTATAATAATTTTAATCACAGGTGTTGTGAGCTGAAAGAGGATGAGGACTGGCAGGCAGGTGATGAAGGAGAGAATTGTGGATACGACGATGATGAAGACGGCAGCTTCTCGTGGCTGAAAGAGATGGGAGTCCAGGACAAAATCAAGAAGCCAGACAGCATCATCATACAACTGTATCCTCCTGTGATGCCCACTTTTGGCCATCCTGTCTCACACTGCTTAGTAAGTACTCTTAAATTAGATGGCTACATGTCCAACTGCGTGTAACAACATCCTTGACTGCTGATGCAGTCGAAAGGAGAGCCACGCTGTGTCTCTGGACCACAAGCCGGAGTCTGTGGTGTACGTGGAGGGATCGCACACCTTCACCCTCATCAACTTCCTCATCAGCTGTAAGAGTCTGGTGGCTGCAGCGGGCTCCCAGGCTGGTCTACCCCCAACACTTCTGGCTCCCGTCGCTTTCAGAGGAGCAACGATGCACACGCTGAAGGTATGGAGACACAAAGTAAACACATACATGGATATTAGTCCGTCTGCACATGTCTGAGTGTATTTGTGTTTTGCAGGCCCGCAGTGTGAATGTGAAGAGCCAGGTTGGTTCTACATACCAGAACATCAGCAGTCTGGAGGTCACAGGTACACAGCTGCAGCATCTAATCTCATTTATGATCATTTTCAGTATTTCTATCAGTTTAGAAATATATTCCATTCCAAGTGCATATAATTATCTGAGACAGTTAATTAGATTGTCTTTATTTTTTTCCCCAGGACCCATCCTCCCCTCCGCCATGCACACCATCACAACCCTCCTTAGGCCGGCACAGAATGGAAACTTCTCAGCTACTCTTTACACACACACACCTACTGCCGTCATGAACACACACAGCACTAAGGAACAGGTAGGCCAACCATATTATACCTTTTTAAATTAAAGATAAAAACTCAAAGTAGGCTGGGGGCTAATGCGCGGTTTTTTAAATACACTCACTCCAACTTCTCTGTGTGTTTGCAGGGTACTGGCGGGTCGGTGGACTTCTCTTGTTGTGGGCTCCATCCTGCTTCCATCCAGCAGCTCCAGCAGCCCTCCAGCCTGGGCAAGACTGCTCTGACCCACATCAGCATGAACAACTACAGCTACACCTGGAAGAACTGATGGAGGCATGTTTTAGTAATGGAGTTTAATAGTTCAGTCTCAGGAGTACTGTTTCAACCTCCTGATTTAAAATGCTTTTACAAGCAGATTGAGCTGTATTTTTAAGCTCTGCTCATTGCATGACTGGATTGTTCGTAATTTATTTTTAATGTAGACTAATGCGTTGTTTACTACTACGAAAGTGTGTTTTAATTACTTTTAATTTGTTTTATTTATTTATTTTTTTAAGAATCAGTTCAGCTTTTATCAAATTAAATTTTGGTGCACTGTCTTGCATTTTGAGGTTGTGTTCCACAGGTTGGGAATGCTGAGGAAATAAATATGTTCTCTGTGGAATCTATTCAGTGTTTGAGAATTTTTACAAATGTCTCTTCAGGAATATATGGTAATAAAAATAGTTTTCAAACTATTTTTTGTATTTTCATTAGATTAGATTTCAGCCCAACGTCAGAGTTACAGTATGTACGTTTTAAAAAAAAAAGTTTAACAAGAGCCTGAGTAAATATTATTATGGCATGGTGGTATCAATACGAATGACAAAATGTATATAGTACTGTATATGATACCTGGTGCTGTAAGCTTTTCACATTACAGACAGCAGAGGGCGCTGCTGCTTCATCACTGGAGACAGCTGTAAAAATAGCGAGCTTCCCAATTTAAAAACATATTTTTTTCTGTTTTAAAGTTGATTGTACATCTAAATGTACTTTCTGATATTTCTCAACATACAAAGATTGGTCACTTGACTTGGAAATATGAATAGTCTTGAGTCTGAAATGTTTGTTTACTCTTTTTTTAGAATCACGAAGCGTGTCCTCGTTAGTATAGTGGTGAGTATCCCCGCCTGTCACGCGGGAGACCGGGGTTCGATTCCCCGACGGGGAGAGTGAGTATTTTTATACATTATTATTATTTCCTACTCGTGCACCAAATTTTGTGTACTAATATAACATGGCATCACCTCAGCAATAGCGTCCTAGAGTTGACAATACCCATTTGTCTTTATTTTTTAACATAAACGGATGTTGGATTGTTGAAGCATTGTTACATTCTGTACACAATCACACATCCTCTACCTTCAAATTTCCATTATCATCGCAAAAATATATATTTGTTGTGTACACATTTTGCTATAATAAATTGAATAAAGGCAGGCGACTAATACGTCTGAAACAGCACTTGGTCCATGTAGTGGAGTGTGCTCACCTCAATCAATACATATATAAATGTATGATTAACACCTGAAAAAACACTAATTACCTGAAGAAAAGAAAATGTGCGCCCAACGTGGGGCTCGAACCCACGACCCTGAGATTAAGAGTCTCATGCTCTACCGACTGAGCTAGCCGGGCTGTGTTACGTTGAAAGCGAGGCTGATATTAGTACCATTACAATGGTTGATTTTTATATTATGGAGATCGTGATGTGATTTGCCTTCTCGGTGCTGACTAGCAGCTGTCGGGTATTGAAGGAAAACTATTGGCTTCTCACACTTGATTGGAAGACAGCTATTGGAGGAGCAGAAACCGATAGCTACTTTATTCCACGATTCATTTATTGTGTAAAATAACTATTGTGCTGACCTCAATCAATTTATATGTGTGAGTAAAAAAAAACACTTGCCCCGTGTGAGGCTCGAACTCACGACCTTCAGATTATGAGACTGACGCGCTGCCTACTGCGCCAACGAGGCTACGCATGTCATATGCATTTTCACTAAATTTACAAGACAGAAGAATTCTTTTTTTTTAACCTCTTCTGTGGGTACCCGGTTGTCAATGATGGACGTGGACATTTGATGTGCTTGCAAAAAAATGGAGAGCCATACACGATTGATTTTTATATTATGGAGATCTTGATGTGATTAAATGAAAAGTGGTTGCCCAGTGTGAGGCTCGAACTCACGAGCCTACCTGACATACTCACGGGGCTATTGGGATGTGAGGCTGTTTTTATATTTATTTTATGGGTTTTTGTTGTTTTACAAGTCTCACTCTGTCCTCTTCTAAACATCTTGGATTAGTCAATAAGTGGACACTGTAAAATCTAAAAACACAACACATTTAGTAGTAATTTCCGTATTCTAAAAGGCAAAAACTGAATTCTTACTTGATCAGGAAAATGATTGCTGATCAGGTTTTCTTGCATTCTCCTCCTCCTGCTGCACCGAGCAAGTCCCAGAGCTGGTAAATTTCTTCATTGGGTTCTGTTCCCTCATCTAAATTTGTGATAATCTCTATGTATATTCTTCGGTGTATTCATGAAACCTAAACTTTTCTGACACTATAAAACTACACTGTATTAGCTGTATGTGCATGATGCATGCAACATCACCGTTCCCGGTCTCCACCTGGCACAGAGGCGCCTTCAATTAAGCAGCTAGGCTGACATCACGTGACGTTAAAAACTTACAACCGCTGTCCACATAATAAACAATTGAGTTTCAACTTTGACCAAATTTAGATGCGGCAATCAAAAACCAATAATTCCATTAGGGCATACTAAGACACAGGCACCAAATGAGAACCATATTTAATAATTTAATTTCATCATGCATAAACAATATAGAAAATACTTTACAGCAATGTTAACAATAAAAAAATGACATGTCATGATAACGAAAACGCAAGTGTCACAGATCACTGAAGGCTCACAAGTCGTCATCGGGTTAGTCTGATGGTAGTTAGTACATCGTTAGATAAAGAGGACACACAATAAAAAACAAAAAACAAAACAATCATAACAGTATAATAAAAATGCTGATCTAACTTTAATGGTACATTCATTTTGATTTGCACCTAACCCTAGATGGATTTGAAAATGGGTCTAGACATCTGCCGGGTCATCACTGCTTTGCAAAATGAAGCACACAAGGAAAGAGTAATCAGTGACCCCCGACAGAAATGGGGGTAGAAATGAATAGAAAGGGAGTTTAGTGTGTTAGCTGAGGTGGAGGGGGGGTACATGCAGAAGGCATTCACCCTTTTCAAATGACACTAGCTAAAAAAAAAACTAAAAACAAACATTATGGCAAAACACACTCCTTCATATTACAAACGATTGGCAACAACGTCCCTCAAGTAATACTGCTTTATACAAAGTAAAGGCAAAGCAAAATAAAGTACTGCTTCACATATTCATATTTCAAGTCACTTACAATGTGTTCCTCTGTTCATCACTTAGGGTGTCAAATGAGTTTTGAAATGACATTTTTTTTCTGCAGAATGCCCACCAAAATCTTCCAGTCTAATGATGTGATGCTGAATTTTCAGAAAACAGATGATTGGTTCATAAAAAAAAAAAAAACACGAAACCATTTCATTTGCAGCCCCATCGGCCCCAATTTTAGACTGAATCATACAATCGCAAAATAAGAAAAAAAGATTTCTTCGACAAAAAACTTAAAATACGACGTGAAAAATTAGAAGCGGGCGCGTTTTCCCTTTTCAAAGGGACAGAAACGGGAGCGGTAAAGCAAAGAGTTTCAAAGCGGGAATGAAAACACAATAGGTCCGAGTCACTTCAGTTCCATTCAGAGGAATGAGTCTGTTACAGGTGAGTGATTCATTCATCCAGCTGTGTACTGCTGTGAAGTCAGTGCTTCTGATTCTCTTAAGGAGGATTAAAAGCTTGATTCTTGATTCGTCCCACCACAATCTGAGGAAAACATCGGATGCCTTAAAATTAATCAGCAGCATTGAAACCACTGAGACCCATTCGGTGACGGTTGCTCGTAAGTTTGTGTCAACATTATCTGGAGTCTGGTGGAGAAAAATAAAGACTGTCAAGGCATCCATTTAAGTAAGAGGAGATAGGAACACACAAATGGATCACGCAGTGTTTCCCCTACACAGACAAAGCAGTGTTGTAGCAATGCAACTATATGAACATCTCCTTTTTAATAGAGAACATATTTAACGTTTCTCCCAGCTCATCGAAGGAGATAATGATTTATTTCGATTGAAAACAACTGGAAAATTGTCCTTCCAAGTATTCAGTGTCCCTGCAATTAATTTTTCTATAGTTACAACATTACAAATTGTGTATTTTCTGCAGTAGCTTCAAGTCTGTTGGCTGAGTTTGACTGATGTCATGCTAACGCCTTGTATTTAAAATGCAGGGAATCACTGCATCCTTCCACCTAGTTGTCTCCACTATAAGTTCCTTCATTGCAAATAGTAGTTTCCTTTCTTTTTCCTTCACAATCAAGCTACTTTAGCAAGAGGCACGTTCCACCTTTTTTCATTTTGATTGAAAAAGTCCCCTTTTCTTCCATCTTATCACAGACGAAGGATATCAGCAACTTGATCAGCAACTCATTTTCCCTCCCTTTCCTGTCAGAACAACACGTCTTCGTTGGTAATGAGCGTTTCCACTACGAGTCTCTGGTATCGGATGTCATTGAGCGCCGTCATGGCGTCCAGCTCGGGGGCCCTCATCAGCGTCGGACCGAAGACGATGCCCAGGTTCTCGCTGGACATGAGGTTCTCCTTCTCCTGCTGGGTCACTCTGGGATGGAGAGAGGACCACGGACACAGAAACACATCTAGATCAGGCGACTCATTAAGCTGAATAAGAGCAACAACAACAGCAGCTTCCACAACAACAGGCTGGTGATTAAAGTGTGACCATGGCGCTGTGTTCACACCTCTTGAGGTGAGCCATGAGGTAGCGCAGCGTCTCGTAGTGAGCTGGCGGCAGCAGCTTCAAGGCCTCGTGGAGAGACTCCAGGCGTTTTTCTGCGTCTATAACCTCTGCAAAGCACAAAAAAAAGTGTTTCAGGAGCTCTAAACATAGGCTAACCCACACCTAAGTGACATTTATGTATTGAATCAATTATTATAAAGTAAGATCCAAAGAAAAGGACCCGACAAAACGCATTTCCCCGACATCTTTTCCAGATTTGCGGCCTTTGCAGGCGCTGCCACGTGTCTTCAAAGCTTAGCTGGGCTTTTTAACTGTTATGTAAGAAGGTACAGAAAGCATGGCGACCTACTTGCAGCTTCTATGAAGCGTGGGTGGGCATCGTATGTGATGAGGGGAATCGGCAGCTCTCTGAAGTAGAGTTTGAGGGCTCCGGTGATGATGTTGATGTCCTCGTAGGCGCTGGAGGAAATGTCGGCCTTCTCTCCATCTGTGGATGGAAATGAGTCCCCCCCAAAAAAATGACGGTCTTATGCTAACTTTATTGATGTTGCGCTGACACCTAAAGGGATTCGGGGCACGCACCTCTGTCGAAGGCCAGCTTCACGTCTTCAATCAGCTCACTGAAGCCTGATATTCTGTACAAACCCTCTGACTGAAGACCTGGGACGGGACGAGGAGAGGAGAAGGCAAGAACTTCAAGTCTTTGGATTGACAAAAGAAAACTTCGGGGAAAAATGCGACGATTATGTTCTTCGTGAAATATTTCTTACATGTTTAGACTAAATTATTACTTAATCAACGATGACGACAATCATTATTTGAATCCCTAATTCTTCTTATTGCATCACTGCCGCTTCCTCAAACGGGCTGATGGTGATGAATGTTGATGTACGCCATGTGTTTATGACAACGGCTTCTTCCCTGTATGCACAGACGCACGCGATCATTTTCTCCCTCTCACCTCTAGCCTCGAGTTCCTGTATGCACATGTCGACCACCATGGGTCTCTTGGCGTTGTGGGCTTTGACCAGCGTTGTCAGGTCGCAGCTGTACACCTTCTTGACGTGCCGCAGGTCCGGCTGGCAGTCGTTCGGCACGACTTTGGAGCACTGCTTGTGGACGTTCAGCCCACAGTCTGACGGAGAGAGAAACAGAAGACGACTTTAAGAGATGAAAATAAATCCCTGTCTGCCCACTCTTGACCCGAGAAGGGCTTCTCAAGCTTTTTCTGCAGCTAACACTCAGCAGAAACATCTTTATTTTGTCCAAAAAACGTGTGATATTTAAAAATTGGATGGCGAAAGTTAGATCAGAAGTGTAAATGTAGGTGTTGTTATCACGCACACACTGATAGTCACGCTGACAGCGGGTTCTTTGGCACCAAAATGAGTGCTTTTAATGAGTCAGCATTCAAAGTGACTCACTCCGAGCCTCCTGCTGCTTTGAGACACAGTTTGAGAGAGAGGGGAGGCGCGACACGTTGAACACGGTGGAGGCAAACAGGAGCAGATACGGAGTCTGTTTTGAGCTCCGGAAAAGGTCATCACAGAGGCGGGATGTGTCGGTGGAGTGTGTTTACCTACCTGCGCACTTGACTCCCTGAGCGATGAGACCCCACATGAAGTTGGCGCAGTACTCGCACCAGTGGGGGCCTCTGAATGTATGAACCTGGAGGAGGAGGAGGAGGAGGAGGAGGAGGAGGAGGAGGAGGAGGAGGAGGAGGAGGAGGAGGAGAACGAGGAGGAGGAGGAAAAAAAAAACAATTTTTTTTTTTTTTGGTCGCAGCAAATTTTTAAATGTAAACAGACAAAATAAAAAAAATAGCCGGTGAGAAATATTCATGCGATAGATCATAATAATAATTACAGACGAACAGGTGGCGACAAAAGAATGATGATGAAAAAAAATACAGTGAGAACAGAGTTTTAATCTGCCCGTTTATTGCATGAATCGACTCTACATAATGGAATGCTAATAACCTCCATCACATGCCGGTGCTCTTTGTGTGTGTGTGTGTGTGTGTGTGTGTTTCCCTTGAGTTCACTACACTGTGGCTCTGAGCTTTGTGCTCTGAGCTAATGACTCCTTGTAATATGGAAATCTGTGGATCTAAAGCTCTAAACAGAAGATTAAAACCTGAAAAGTAAATCCACAAATGTCCTTTTCTCTCTCTCTCTCTCTCTGTGTTTATGTGTGTGTGCGCTCTCTAAGATGAATTTGAATAAGACCCCATGCGCTGAATCAGCGGTTTTGGCATCCTTCAAGACAGACAGACAGACACACACACAGGGCAGGATGGGGGAGCAAGAGGAGGGGCTCACCTTGAAGTTGTGGACCTTCTCATACTTGGGCGTCAAGTCGCTCTCCCTCAGGGTGGCCCGTCGCACCAGCGATGTGAGCTGCGAAAGGGCAAAAGATCTGATTGGTTGCCAGAAGGTCGAAGCAGGGGAGGTGGGTTTGGAGGCCGCGCCGGGGTCTGGGGTGCCGCCGGAGACCGGGAGGGAGGGAATTGAACCGGTGCTGGCTTGCAAACCGAGAGCAGTGGTAAACAAAGAGCCCTTCTGACCCGTTCCCTTCTCGGCTCGCCTGCGCGATCGCTTTTTACCTCTTTTAACAACATATAACTCTCGGCTTGGCATTGTGGGGCCTGTAGTTTTAGTGTGATTTCCACAAACAATGACGGGCTATCAGACCAAAATCAGAACCCAATTAATAAATATGTGAAATCAATCAGACCGCCAAGGATTGTGAAACTGGGAAAAAAACAAACAGGAAATGCTCCAAAAGTTGCCCAGAATAATTAATAATAAGTAGAAAACAGCACAATAACTATTCTCTCAAATAATAAAAAAAAGCTCCATCTGACAACAAAAAAACATCCCAAACTGAGGAGCCAACACAGGGCCAATCATGCCGTCTTAGCTCCACAAAGATCAGCCAATCACATCAGCTCTGCGTAGTGATGCTGGCTGCATGGTGCAATTCCAGTTCATAACAAAAAAACAAAGGCAGCCAGCCAATAAAAAAACCCGTCTTTGGATACAGAAAACTAAAACAATGTGAAATAAAAGTTCATTCAATACGAATCAATTCTTGGAAAAAAAAAAAATGGATGCGGCAGAATGAGCATTCCCGTCTCCCGGTCTGGTGGAGGTGAGCGCTGCTGCAGCCCACATGGTTCAGCGTTAATCCGCCTTCCCTCCACTCGCTCTCCAGGCAGAACCAGCAGAGGAGGGAGAAAACAGAGGCAGAGAGAGAGAGAGAGAGGAGAGAGGGGGGGGGGGAGGCTGAGCTACGGTGCAGCGATGGATGAATTTAACAGGTCACATTGAGAGAAGAACGAGCCAATCGGAGGACAGAGATTCTTGTTGTTCGTCACCAAATCTGCCACCTCGGTTGTCCCGGGAGAGAAAGAGAGGGAGAGGAAGAATGAGCCTGAGAAACGTGATTTCATTCATTCGTTCACACTTTTTGCTCCTCTTTGTTTCCCGTCTCTCGTCTTCTGTCGTTCGACATTAATCAATTTTTCCCCCAGTGTTTCCCAGATTCCTCAGATGATCGCCTGCCGTAAACAATAGTGCTATTGTCTGGTTTGTGTGCACTTTTAACACGCAATCCCACGTCCTTATATGGCTCTGCAATCAAAAACAGTAAACCAATTTAGATCTTCCAAAAAATATTCTAAGAACGGTTTAAAGCTACTTTTTTTTTTTTAGAGGTTTTTGGTTCGGCGAGGGGAGGATTTTTTGGGATTGAAATTAATCTTCTGTAAATTACATCTTTTTTTTAAAGACGTTTTACATTAAGATGCTCAAAAAAAATCCTATTTTGAAGCAAAGTCGTGGAAGATGTTCTAAAAGGATGAGAAATTAAAAGATCCGTGTCATCGAAATATCATTATCGGGAGGAATTTACACAGTCAAATCACTCATCCTCATTTTCTATATGGAACACGGTGAATATGTGTGACTGTCCATGGATATTTAATGACTCTTGGAGGAGGGCGCGGAACAAAAAGAGCACCTCGGTTGTAGGAACAAAAGCTGGTTATGCTCGGCGAGCTAATATATCATCTGCACACTTTAATCTCCCATAATTTAATTTTTTTTTTTTTAGTGACTTCACAATAATTTCCAGTGAACTCACACTCAAAACAAATTCAAATGTAAAACCTCATCACCAGAGCCTTGTCTGCATCTCCCTCAGAGGGGCCGTTAACCCACAATGAAGGGGTGATGAGCTGAATGAACGTATGATTCCCAACAGAGAGCCACCTCTGGTCTCAATGTCGCAGCCGTTCCTGCTTTGTCTGCAAATCCATCCAATTATGAAAAGCGCACACGTACACAGGGCCACCCATATTACACACACGCACAAGACAGTGATGTATGAGGCGCAGTGGTTGGTCACGCTATGCAGGTCATACAAGGCCTCGGGAGGCTCAGAACTGGCGTAGCAGTGTGCCTGTTGGGTGTGCGTTTTGGATTGGGGCCGTATTACACTTGTGTCTGTGTGGCCGTGTGCTCGTCTACATGAGTCTGAGGGTCGCACAGCAGCTGGGTGAATGGATCTGCATCTCCTGCCTCGTCCTCATGCGTCCACCGCTGTCCATCGGCTCACGCAGGGAGCTCACATCTCCAGATTTCATCGCTTCTGTTTTCACGTTCTAAAGGAGCTCCGATAAAAAAACAGGGAACTGAGCCGACGACAAAGTTGTTTTCTGAATATTTAATCAATGTTGGGGTTTTCTTTGGGGGAGATAGCAGGTTTCTGCAGGCAGACTGCTGTTACGTAATTTTACTGCAGAGCCCTTGGCTGGAGGCCATCTCTCCTCTGCATCCATCCTCCTCCTCCTCCTCCTCCTCCTCCTCTTTTCACGACGTTCCTCAACTCTAATCCTCCCATCTTGGCACTGTACATACAGCAGCTTTCCTCACCTCAACCCTTATTTTAATAGGGTTTTTTTTAACTTTTCAGATGCACAATCCACACTTGAGATGGAGCCAATTTTTAGATACTACATATGTCAACTTATTCGCTTCTCATTCCGTCTCCGGATCAATGAATCCAAAGAGCCCGAGATCACTTCAGTGTTCTTAACACATTTTTAGTTGAGCTTTAGTTCAGTTTGCTGAAAATAAATGTTAACTGGAGGAGAGGATGCTTTAGGTCTGCATTCCAACACAGTTTCCATTCAAAAAGCCGTATTTCTCCTCTGAGATTGATAATTTTGGGGGGGTATTATGTATTATTTCAGTTGTTCATTGTTTGTCCTCACCCTCTCCTCGGCGTTGCAGTCGTCTTTGGCTGGCGTGGGTCCGTCCGGGGCCTCTGGGCTGAGCGGGAGGTGTTTTTTCAGGGTGGGCTCCTGGCTCAGGGTGGTGTAGCCCACGTGTTCATAGATGGGGTTTATTGTCATCTTCGCGATGTACTCCGCTGCCTAACAAGAGGAAGACGACTGCTGTAAATTTGAGCGGCTCAAATATGTCGATTGCCATGCTACTCTCAAGTCTTTGAACACACCACTTTGTTAGTACTTTCCTATTGTAGTGATCTTAAGAAAATGCACGTTCCTTCTTTCTTCAGCTATTATTTTCAAATGGGTGCAACTATGCATCTATTACATGGAACAACCTAATACTTATCTATCCTCTGGTTCATGCAGAGAATTTAAAAAAGAAAAAAAAAAGATGAATTGCTTCTCATCGGTGCTGCAGTGAGGAATGGGATGTAGATACACACCTTTGTCTCAATGTAGAGCGTGATGAGGCCGTCTGTGACCAGGTCGTGGATGGACTCAAACCTCTTCTCTCCGACAAAGTGCTTCCCATCATGGTAAAGACGGAAGTTTTTCGTCTGGTTCCCAAACCTGGAGGGAGAGGATCAAACTCGGTCAAACTGATAAAACAAACTGGCTTTTTTTCTTCAAAGAGTGTGAAAAAGAAATATATTAAGTGGCTCCAGAGCAAAAAAGACACCTCATCTCTTTATACTAAGATAAAACAGATAAAACTCTTAAGCGACAGTGTGATAGACAGACATCGTGAAGTGGGCCAAGACATTATCTGCTCCTCAGCGGATCGCAATGAAACCACCAAGATTAAAAGAAGAAAGAAGAAAAAAAAAAGATCATTAACCCAAAAATCCAAAATTCCCTTTTCTGCAAACCCAGAGCGGATGACTAGTTTATGAAGGGGGTATTTATGGAAGGTAATTATGACCACAGGGAGAGAAACTTGTGCAGGTGGAAGATGGGCATGGCTATGATTAGAGCAAAGTGACCCAAAAACTCATTCGAATGATGCCATGTATCCGTTTTGAAAGTGTGACACCTACTCTGAGGAAACGACAGGTCACACTGCAGTTAAAAACTGACGAGCTAACAGGGTCAAAGCAAAGAGGGCAGGCTGGGTGGCGCTGCACGCAAATATGTGCAGGTCCCGAAGCATGAGGTCTCGATTGGATTCGACGGGGAAAGGCTAAAATACCTTTTGTGTCTTGTGGCATTTGTTCTGGATTGTCTGCATCTCCCCTAAATGAGACGACTGAACAGACGCAAACGTACCGCAGAGCCAGTGTGTATGTGCCCGGCTGCCTCTGACTCTCCCTGATGAGGTAGCTGCCTTCGGCCTGACTCAGCAACTGGTCGGCCTCTTCTCTGGAGATCATCCCGTGGTACCTGGAGGTAAAAGCAGCAAAGGTTTCTTGCCCCATGCCTCACAACAACACAAAGTCTTGTGGAAATCCGTTCAGTAATTCTTGCATAAACCTGCTCACAGACAAATGGATGGACATGGGTGAAGATCTAACCTCCCTGGTGGAGGTAATTAGTAGGAACGTGCCTCAGATGAATCACTGTTAAAGAAAAGACCAACTTACTCTCTCCCATAGTATTTAGGTCGGTTGTCCACCTGCAGGAAAAAGAAAAACATATATAGTGTGTAGGCTGTGAGACGACAGGAGGCAGAGGACTGACGCTGCTGTTCAAAAAGAAGCTTTATTTGTAACGATGAAATAAAAGAAAGCGATCAGGATTTCCATTCAATCTTAAAAGTTCACAACCGACGTATGAAGTAGATCATTCCTCACATCGAGTGTGCTTTGGCTGAACATTTTCCCAAACTCTGGCCCATTTCTTTTTTTTTGCGAGCGGGTGCGAGTTTGTGAGTGTGTGGGCGCAGAAAATATTGCACGAGTCAGGTAGAAAGCCGAGCATTCTGTTAATCGACAAACCTGCTGTTGAGTCAATAAATCAACAAAGACCCAACAATCAGCTCTGAATGTTAATAGTGCTCTATTATTTGTGCTTAGGAGGAACAGGAGCAGCATTTTTCACATATTACACGAATAAAAATGTGGGCAAATTTTGCATTGCATGTCCATAATGCCTCAATCTCTTATTTTGAAAGGAGAAGTTTAAAAAAAAAGCACCAAAAAAACCCCTGTAGCAGGCGATAAATTTGTCCCGCAGCTATACGACTGGTGTTGTCAGCTCGTTTTTTTGGCCAGCGCTTTAACAAAGCCTCCTTAAACTTTACAGAACTTTTAGTCTGCGAAGAGAAAGGTTCCACTTTTACCGCAAAGTCTTACCACGAAATAATGTGTTAAAATTCACACCTGTAAAATGTTTAAATTAAGTATGTGCAATCTCCCTGGTAATAATTAGGCTTTTCAAAACACCGCAAATGATGCTCAGTGATGCATCATGTATGCAGCTGATCTCTTGATGCTATGCGACTGCAATAGGCTTAATTGGACAGAGGCTGACTGATATCTAGGAAGGGCTTCCTCACCTCACAGGTGCAGGTGAGTCTGCGTGGGTGAGGCGCCTCCTGCTGGAGCTGGTACACTGTGGAGGAAAACATGCAGCAAACTATAAGCGAAATGCAACACAACGCGAGAGCGTAAGAATCTTAATCAAGAAAATGTAAGTGTAAAATGTTAAAAGCATTACTTACAGTAAGACTTCCACACTGGTGGCCTGTATTCATCATGATCTGAGGACAGAGTAACAAAAAGCTGCAAGGTTACTCTGACAGCGCCCCCGAGTGGACAAAACATGACATCCACCGGATGAGATTTTGATCCTCTGGTTCTGTTTCATCTCCTTTCTCATTTTTAATCAGCGAGAATGCAAAGATGACTTAAGGATTGCAGGGGGGGGGCTTCATGCAAAAAAAAATCAATCAATCACATGATCATCACGGCTAAACACTGGAACTGGAGAAGGGGATTTAGCAGTTTCGTCAATGCCACTGCCCAAATTAACAAAACAACAGCTAAACTGACAGTATGAGGATGAGGATTTCAGTCCCTTATGTATTCTTTAATTTCTGTGCAATTAAATCTGGATATCAAACTGATGGATGACGTATTTTTTTGTCTTGAACAGAAACCTCGCAGAATATAAATGGCGACTTAATAATTAGATCTGCGCTTGCGAAGCACGAAAAGCTACGAAAGATTCATTCGTATCGCTTTGCAGAAACGTAATAAGTGTCCATAAGCTCTCACGATTATCTCCCCTTCCCTCAGACAAGCCTCTGCTGTCATCCCCCCTCGGGGCTCCCCGTCAAAATTAATTGTTGATGGGATCAGAATTAGAGCAGTGCTTGTTCAGCTTTTATAGAGCATGAAGAAACAATGACATGAATATTAGAGTAAAGCACGATTCAATGCAACGTTTAGATGCAAAGAAGAAGGGGGTCATCTTCGGCCCCAAGCACTGCATCAAAGTTGGTGTTGCACATTTATTCTGAGACTCACTGTGTCCCAAGTGATCGTGCAAATTCACAGTGGTGCACGACTCCATTTGCAAAAAAAAAAAAAAAATCAATCAGAAATTCAGTAGACCACTTTTGATGATGAATATTAACATGGATATTAAGACTCTGCAATCTGCAATCCTTTGTCTTGAAAATCCAGTCATATGCTGTACTTCCATCTTCTCTGCGTGGCTAAAACAGCCTGCTTCCTGTCTCTGTGTGTTCTCTTGAGTTCCCTCTACAAGTCTTATCTATTCAACGCTTGTCCGTCCTGGTATCCTGTCTACAAAATAACTCCCAGGTCCTCCCCTGGGCAAGTGTCTGTCCCTCTTTCTCAAGGCAACAGAGAGAGAGAGAGAGAGAGAGAGACACTCACAAGAAACCAGACACAGCATATAGAGAGAGCTGACACTTACATAGTGTCAACTCTCTATGCAATCGGAAAGTATTTTCAAGGCTACCACAAAACAAAATGCTCTAATGATTGTTAATAAGAGGTCTATTACTAATCTTCTGAATTATCTCAGCCACATATTGTTGTCTGTATATTTATATGATGAAATTAATTATTATTGCAGATGCATTCCTGTGCACGCAGCATGTCAATGAATTATAAGCCTTTATCCACTGTTGAATAGTTTAATCTATCTATTCAACATCTGCCTCAAAGATTTAGTGAGTAGGAGTATAAAGTAGAACAAATGGGACATATATACTCAAGTATTATGGTTAGAAGTTTGGGTTAAAATTGTACTTAAAGAACACTACTTGAACAAAAGGACTTTAGCAGATATAACCCAGTACTACCGGATCCAATAATACACTCATACATGAACACAAATGCAGATATCTGAGGCGTGATGCTGCTTACCAAAGACATTTAGTGCCATCTTGATGCCGTGATATGATGAACAATTAACCAATAGATCCAAATTTCCATCAAAACGGACCCACTTAGTTTGAATCCTGAAAGAAAAAGGAAGGGGAAAGGAAAAGTCTTTCTGACTGGGATAAATTCAGCAGGCTGAGGTGGAAACAGCTGAGTAACGATAAACAATAAATGGTGAAGCTGAGATTATGGGAAAGCTAACATTAGCTGATTCGGCCAGCGTTACTTTAGTTGGTGGGCTGATCCGAAAAGAAAACGCGGCTGACTGGTGTTTTTCTCACTACACTGAAAATAAAACATTTGTTCCATTACAAAATGACAGCACACCAACGATTGCTTCAAACAATGCGAAATTACACATTGATTTATTAATCTGACGATTAGCGAATGATACTCACATACACATCCATTCTACATTGTGGTCGCCATCTTACTAAGTCACGTGACCTGTCTCGCCCTCTCTCCATGGTAACTATGGCAACAGACCTTGCTTCTTTTTCTTCTTCTTCTTCTTTTTTCTTCTTCTCTCGGTTTACTGGCGGCACAGACCTTGCTGACGCTAGCTCACGGCAATGAAGACGTAATTTTCGATTTAAACTTAGTTTTTAGCACTGTGTTGTTAATTTTCCTTTTTTTTCTATCGCCATCGCCATCTTACTAAGTCAGCTCAGTTGGTTAGAGCGTTGCAGGACAAACTCGAAGGTCGCGGGTTCGACTCCCGCACTGGCCAATATTTTCTGCCTAGGTAATAATCGCAAATTTTCTTCATTTTATATAATTCCCGCCATAGTGTGCTCAATTAGGACAATAAGGATAATAGCATATATCTGCAACACATAAGAAACACAATAGCAAACCCAAGCAGTGACGGAAGATGTAGTCAGATACTGCGTTAGCAACACTACAGTCTGAAAATGCTAAGTTAAAATTGTATTGCACATTTTATACAAGCAGCAGGCATTGAAGACAAAAGAAATGATACGATAAATGGAGGCCTGCTCCCCAGAAGAACTTTACAGAATATGATGCAAATAAATAAATAAATAAATCATTGAAAGAACTGGTTTGGTTCCTTTGTAGGTTGAGGAGGGATTAAAAGAAGAACTTTACAGAATGTCTAGCAACAGCCCTGTAATAGATCTTTATATTGTTGATGTCGATACAAGCCTTCACGCTTCTATTTGCACAAACATGGTGGCAATATTTAGCTTCTCTAGTTGCACTTTCTCCCTCAGCCTGATAATGGTGACCAGTGGTGCCAGTACTGGAGGCAGGTGCGGTGCGAGGATTTCAATTTTAGGTGAGCCAAGTTCATTTTGACTGGTCCTAATATTAAATTAATGCTGCTTATCTTCTATTGAAAGTTTCCAACTAAAAGAGAAATGACTGATATCATCCTGTGGAAGGTAGCAATACTTCAGATTAGATTTAAATGAAACATAGTATCCTGTGTTTATTTCTTGCTGTGGATTATGCAGAACAACAGATTTAACCTCAATGTATTGTGATGTAATGTGAATACATTTATAATGAATAACAAATGACAGATTTTTTTCTGGTGATGAAGCTCAACGATCAACTTCAGCAGGCGTACCAGGAGACAGATGAAACTTGTGCAGAGGTGCAGAGGCTGCTACTGCTGCCGAGGTAACACCAGCATTCAGTCATATTAAAGTTTCGGATTCATTTCTAATTCACTTCCAGTTAAAATATTTTAGCCATGTAAACCTCTTTTTCATTCCCAGTGTGTCCCTTTATTGTGGTGTAAATGGTTGTGGGGAGGAATGATACCTCCTTCCTGTAGCTCTCTTCCCTCTCAGGGAGCTGCTGATTCAGGTTATTTTCAGTGCCAGCGAGCTCCTTCTGGAAAATCGGGCCTTTTTCTCACAGACCTCCTTCTTGAAGCTCTCTTATTTACATGTTATTTTTAATAATTAAGTATGAAAGTGAAGAAAGTCCGTGTTCTCTCGGTCATTTAGGATTGGCTAGCTGCACAGGTGGGTGGGCCCAGTCCCGTTAGCTCCACCCACTACGCCGTTCCAGTAGAAAGATCGCTGCGCGGTGTCCCACGTTTGTCTCAATGGCTACCACACAGAAACCACGTCCCACCTGAGAGGGAGCGGATCGGACATTTTTCTTAAAAAAACTTATCTGCAGCAGAACACTGTGTGGGGAATTAAAAGCTGCTGCTGACGGACAATCTGATCCCGAGGAAAGACGGGGGTAAGGAAATCACGCTATCTGAATAATGAAGCGAGGTTACACGTAGCCTCTCTGGCTTTCCTTGTGTAGTGCACACTTATATTTAGACCCAGCCAGATTTATTGCATACACACTTCACGTTCAGAGCTTGTGCTCATGTTTGATGAGCCCGATCTTACGTATAAGCTGAGTAACGATAAACAACAAATGGTGACGCTGAGATTATGGGAAAGCTAACATTAGCTGATTCGGTCAGCGTTACTTTAGTTGGTGGGCTGATCCGAAAAGAAAACTCGGCTGACTGGTGTTTTTCTCACTACACTGAAAATAAAACATTTGTTCCATTACAAAATGACAGCACACCAACGATTGCTTCCAACAGTGCGAAATTACACATTGATTTATTAATCTGACGATTAGCGAATGATACTCACATACACATCCATTCTACATTGTGGTCGCCATCTTACTAAGTCACGTGACCAGTCTCGCCCTCGCTCCAAGGTAACTATGGCAACAGACCTAGCTTCTTTTTCTTCTTCTTCTTTTTTCTTCTTCTCTCGGTTTACTGGCGGCACACCAACGATTGCTTCCAACAGTGCGAAATTACACATTGATTTATTAATCTGACGATTAGCGAATGATACTCACATACACATCCATTCTACATTGTGGTCGCCATCTTACTAAGTCACGTGACCAGTCTCGCCCTCGCTCCAAGGTAACTATGGCAACAGACCTAGCTTCTTTTTCTTCTTCTTCTTTTTTCTTCTTCTTCTCTCGGTTTACTGGCGGCACAGACCTTGCTGACGCTAGCTCATGGCAATGAAGGCGTAATTTTCGATTTAAACTTAGGTTTTAGCACTGTGTTGTTAATTTTGCTTTTTTTTCTATCGCCATCGCCATCTTACCAAGTCACGTGACCTATCTGTTGTTTTTCAAAGATGAATACGATAAAATTACCAAAACTCCTTAGTACTCTTGTCGGCCGGTTAGCTCAGTTGGTTAGAGCGTTGCAGGAGAAACTCGAAGGTCGCGGGTTCGACTCCCGCACTGGCCAATATAAATTTTGCCTAGGTAATAATCGCAAATTTTCTTCATTTTATATAATTCCCGCCATAGTGTGCTCAATTAGGACAATAAGGATAATAGCATATATCTGCAACATATAAGAAACACAATAGCAAACCCAAGCAGTGACGGAAGATGTAGTCAGATACTGCGTTAGCAACACTACAGTCTGAAAATGCTAAGTTAAAATTGTATTGCACATTTTATACAAGCAGCAGGCATTGAAGACAAAAGAAATGATACGATTAATGGAGGCCTGCTCCCCAGAAGAACTTTACAGAATGTCTAGCAACAGCCCTGTAATAGATCTTTATATTGTTGATGTCGATACAAGCCTTCACGCTTCTATTTGCACAAACTACCACATGGTGGCAATATTTAGCTTCTCTAGTTGCACTTTCTCCCTCAGCCTGATAATGGTGACCAGTGGTGCCAGTACTGGAGGCAGGTGCGGTGCGAGGATTTCAATTTTAGGTGAGCCGAGGTCATTTTGACTGGTCCTAATATTAAATTAATGCTGCTTATCTTCTATTGAAAGTTTCCAACTAAAAGAGAAATGACTGATATCATCCTGTGGAAGGTAGCAATACTTCAGATTAGATTTAAATGAAACATAGTATCCTGTGTTTATTTCTTGCTGTGGATTATGCAGACCAACAGATTTAACCTCAATGTATTGTGATGTAATGTGAATACATTTATAATGAATAACAAATGACAGATTTTTTTCTGGTGATGAAGCTCAACGATCAACTTCAGCAGGCGTACCAGGAGACAGATGAAGCTTGTGCAGAGGTGCAGAGGCTGCTACTGCTGCCGAGGTAACACCAGCATTCAGTCATATTAAAGTTTCGGATTCATTTCTAATTCACTTCCAGTTAAAATATTTTAGCCATGTAAACCTCTTTTTCATTCCCAGTGTGTCCCTTTATTGTGGTGTAAATGGTTGTGGGGAGGAATGATACCTCCTTCCTGTAGCTCTCTTCCCTCTCAGGGAGCTGCTGATTCAGGTTATTTTCAGTGCCAGCGAGCTCCTTCTGGAAAATCGGGCCTTTTTCTCACAGACCTCCTTCTTGAAGCTCTCTTATTTACATGTTATTTTTAATAATTAAGTATGAAAGTGAAGAAAGTCCGTGTTCTCTCGGTCATTTAGGATTGGCTAGCTGCACAGGTGGGTGGGCCCAGTCCCGTTAGCTCCACCCACTACGCCGTTCCAGTAGAAAGATCGCTGCGCGGTGTCCCACGTTTGTCTCAATGGCTACCACACAGAAACCACGTCCCACCTGAGAGGGAGCGGATCGGACATTTTTATTAAAAAAACTTATCTGCAGCAGAACACTGTGTGGGGAATTAAAAGCTGCTGCTGACGGACAATCTGATCCCGAGGAAAGACGGGGGTAAAGAAATCACGCTATCTGAATAATGAAGCGAGGTTACACGTAGCCTCTCTGGCTTTCCTTGTGTAGTGCACACTTATATTTAGACCCAGCCAGATTTATTGCATACACACTTCACGTTCAGAGCTTGTGCTCATGTTTGATGAGCCCGATCTTACGTATAAGCTGAGTAACGATAAACAACAAATGGTGACGCTGAGATTATGGGAAAGCTAACAGCTGATTCGGTCAGCGTTACTTTAGTTGGTGGGCTGATCCGAAACGAAAACGCGGCTGACTGGTGTTTTTCTCACTACACTGAAAATAAAACATTTGTTCCATTACAAAATGACAGCACACCAACGATTGCTTCCAACAGTGCGAAATTACACATTGATTTATTAATCTGACGATTAGCGAATGATACTCACATACACATCCATTCTACATTGTGGTCGCCATCTTACTAAGTCACGTGACATGTCTCGCCCTCGCTCCAAGGTAACTATGGCAACAGACCAAGCTTCTTTTTCTTCTTCTTTTTTCTTCTTCTTCTCTCGGTTTACTGGCGGCACAGACCTTGCTGACGCTAGCTCATGGCAATGAAGACGTAATTTTCGATTTAAACTTAGTTTTTAGCACTGTGTTGTTAATTTTGCTTTTTTTTCTATCGCCATCGCCATCTTACTAAGTCACGTGACCTATCTGTTGTTTTTCAAAGATGAATACGATAAAATTACCAAAACCACTTAGTTCTCTTGTCGGCCGGTTAGCTCAGTTGGTTAGAGCGTTGCAGGAGAAACTCGAAGGTCGCGGGTTCGACTCCCGCACTGGCTAATATAAATTTTGCCTAGGTAATAATCGCAAATTTTCTTCATTTTATATAATTCCCGCCATAGTGTGCTCAATTAGGACAATAAGGATAATAGCATATATCTGCAACATATAAGAAACACAATAGCAAACCCAAGCAGTGGCGGAAGATGTAGTCAGATACTGCGCTAGCAACACTACAGTCTGAAAATGCTAAGTTAAAATTGTATTGCACATTTTATACAAGCAGCAGGCATCGAAGACAAAAGAAATGATACGATTAATGGAGGCCTGCTCCCCAGAAGAACTTTACAGAATGTCTAGCAACAGCCCTGTAATAGATCTTTATATTGTTGATGTCCATACAAGCCTTCACGCTTCTATTTGCACAAACTACCACATGGTGGCAATATTTAGCTTCTCTAGTTGCACTTTCTCCCTCAGCCTGATAATGGTGACCAGTGGTGCCAGTACTGGAGGCAGGTGCGGTGCGAGGATTTCAATTTTAGGTGAGCCGAGGTCATTTTTACTGGTCCTAATATTAAATTAATGCTGCTTATCTTCTATTGAAAGTTTCCAACCAAAAGAGAAATGACTGATATCATCCTGTGGAAGGTAGCAATACTTCAGATTAGATTTAAATGAAACATAGTATCCTGTGTTTATTTCTTGCTGTGGATTATGCAGACCAACAGATTTAACCTCAATGTATTGTGATGTAATGTGAATACATTTATAATGAATAACAAATGACAGATTTTTCTCTGGTGATGAAGCTCAACGATCAGCTTCAGCAGGCGTACCAGGAGACAGATGAAGCTTGTGCAGAGGTGCAGAGGCTGCTACTGCTGCCGAGGTAACGCCAGCATTCAGTCATATTAAAGTTTCGGATTCATTTCTAATTCACTTCCAGTTAAAATATTTTAGCCATGTAAACCTCTTTTTCATTCCCAGTGTGTCCCTTTATTGTGGTGTAAATGGTTGTGGGGAGGAATGATACCTCCTTCCTGTAGCTCTCTTCCCTCTCAGGGAGCTGCTGATTCAGGTTATTTTCAGTGCCAGCGAGCTCCTTCTGGAAAATCGGGCCTTTTTCTCACAGACCTCCTTCTTGAAGCTCTCTTATTTACATGTTATTTTTAATAATTAAGTATGAAAGTGAAGAAAGTCCGTGTTCTCTCGGTCATTTAGGATTGGCTAGCTGCACAGGTGGGTGGGCCCAGTCCCGTTAGCTGCACCCAGTACGCCGTTCCAGTAGAAAGATCGCTGCGCGGTGTCCCACGTTTGTCTCAATGGCTACCACACAGAAACCACGTCCCACCTGAGAGGGAGCGGATCGGACATTTTTATTAAAAAAACTTATCTGCAGCAGAACACTGTGTGGGGAATTAAAAGCTGCTGCTGACGGACAATCTGATCCCGAGGAAAGACGGGGGTAAAGAAATCACGCTATCTGAATAATGAAGCGAGGTTACACGTAGCCTCTCTGGCTTTCCTTGTGTAGTGCACACTTATATTTAGACCCAGCCAGATTTATTGCATACACACTTCACGTTCAGAGCTTGTGCTCATGTTTGATGAGCCCGATCTTACGTATAAGCTGAGTAACGATAAACAACAAATGGTGACGCTGAGATTATGGGAAAGCTAACAGCTGATTCGGTCAGCGTTACTTTAGTTGGTGGGCTGATCCGAAACGAAAACGCGGCTGACTGGTGTTTTTCTCACTACACTGAAAATAAAACATTTGTTCCATTACAAAATGACAGCACACCAACGATTGCTTCCAACAGTGCGAAATTACACATTGATTTATTAATCTGACGATTAGCGAATGATACTCACATACACATCCATTCTACATTGTGGTCGCCATCTTACTAAGTCACGTGACCTGTCTCGCCCTCGCTCCAAGGTAACTATGGCAACAGACCTAGCTTCTTTTTCTTCTTCTTCTTTTTTCTTCTTCTTCTCTCGGTTTACTGGCGGCACAGACCTTGCTGACGCTAGCTCATGGCAATGAAGACGTAATTTTCGATTTAAACTTAGTTTTTAGCACTGTGTTGTTAATTTTGCTTTTTTTTCTATCGCCATCGCCATCTTACCAAGTCACGTGACCTATCTGTTGTTTTTCAAAGATGAATACGATAAAATTACCAAAACTCCTTAGTACTCTTGTCGGCCGGTTAGCTCAGTTGGTTAGAGCGTTGCAGGAGAAACTCGAAGGTCGCGGGTTCGACTCCCGCACTGGCTAATATAAATTTTGCCTAGGTAATAATCGCAAATTTTCTTCATTTTATATAATTCCCGCCACAGTGTGCTCAATTAGGACAATAAGGATAATAGCATATATCTGCAACATATAAGAAACACAATAGCAAACCCAAGCAGTGACGGAAGATGTAGTCAGATACTGCGCTAGCAACACTACAGTCTGAAAATGCTAAGTTAAAATTGTATTGCACATTTTATACAAGCAGCAGGCATCGAAGACAAAAGAAATGATACGATTAATGGAGGCCTGCTCCCCAGAAGAACTTTACAGAATGTCTAGCAACAGCCCTGTAATAGATCTTTATATTGTTGATGTCCATACAAGCCTTCACGCTTCTATTTGCACAAACTACCACATGGTGGCAATATTTAGCTTCTCTAGTTGCACTTTCTCCCTCAGCCTGATAATGGTGACCAGTGGTGCCAGTACTGGAGGCAGGTGCGGTGCGAGGATTTCAATTTTAGGTGAGCCGAGGTCATTTTGACTGGTCCTAATATTAAATTAATGCTGCTTATCTTCTATTGAAAGTTTCCAACTAAAAGAGAAATGACTGATATCATCCTGTGGAAGGTAGCAATACTTCAGATTAGATTTAAATGAAACATAGTATCCTGTGTTTATTTCTTGCTGTGGATTATGCAGACCAACAGATTTAACCTCAATGTATTGTGATGTAATGTGAATACATTTATAATGAATAACAAATGACAGATTTTTCTCTGGTGATGAAGCTCAACGATCAGCTTCAGCAGGCGTACCAGGAGACAGATGAAGCTTGTGCAGAGGTGCAGAGGCTGCTACTGCTGCCGAGGTAACGCCAGCATTCAGTCATATTAAAGTTTCGGATTCATTTCTAATTCACTTCCAGTTAAAATATTTTAGCCATGTAAACCTCTTTTTCATTCCCAGTGTGTCCCTTTATTGTGGTGTAAATGGTTGTGGGGAGGAATGATACCTCCTTCCTGTAGCTCTCTTCCCTCTCAGGGAGCTGCTGATTCAGGTTATTTTCAGTGCCAGCGAGCTCCTTCTGGAAAATCGGGCCTTTTTCTCACAGACCTCCTTCTTGAAGCTCTCTTATTTACATGTTATTTTTAATAATTAAGTATGAAAGTGAAGAAAGTCCGTGTTCTCTCAGTCATTTAGGATTGGCTAGCTGCACAGGTGGGTGGGCCCAGTCCCGTTAGCTCCACCCACTACGCCGTTCCAGTAGAAAGATCGCTGCGCGGTGTCCCACGTTTGTCTCAATGGCTACCACACAGAAACCACGTCCCACCTGAGGGGGAGCGGATCGGACATTTTTATTAAAAAAAACTTATCTGCAGCAGAACACTGTGTGGGGAATTAAAAGCTGCTGCTGACGGACAATCTGATCCCGAGGAAAGACGGGGGTAAGGAAATCACGCTATCTGAATAATGAAGCGAGGTTACACGTAGCCTCTCTGGCTTTCCTTGTGTAGTGCACACTTATATTTAGACCCAGCCAGATTTATTGCATACACACTTCACGTTCAGAGCTTGTGCTCATGTTTGATGAGCCCGATCTTACGTATAAGCTGAGTAACGATAAACAACAAATGGTGACGCTGAGATTATGGGAAAGCTAACAGCTGATTCGGTCAGCGTTACTTTAGTTGGTGGGCTGATCCGAAACGAAAACGCGGCTGACTGGTGTTTTTCTCACTACACTGAAAATAAAACATTTGTTCCATTACAAAATGACAGCACACCAACGATTGCTTCCAACAGTGCGAAATTACACATTGATTTATTAATCTGACGATTAGCGAATGATACTCACATACACATCCATTCTACATTGTGGTCGCCATCTTACTAAGTCACGTGACATGTCTCGCCCTCGCTCCAAGGTAACTATGGCAACAGACCAAGCTTCTTTTTCTTCTTCTTTTTTCTTCTTCTTCTCTCGGTTTACTGGCGGCACAGACCTTGCTGACGCTAGCTCATGGCAATGAAGACGTAATTTTCGATTTAAACTTAGTTTTTAGCACTGTGTTGTTAATTTTGCTTTTTTTTCTATCGCCATCGCCATCTTACTAAGTCACGTGACCTATCTGTTGTTTTTCAAAGATGAATACGATAAAATTACCAAAACCACTTAGTTCTCTTGTCGGCCGGTTAGCTCAGTTGGTTAGAGCGTTGCAGGAGAAACTCGAAGGTCGCGGGTTCGACTCCCGCACTGGCTAATATAAATTTTGCCTAGGTAATAATCGCAAATTTTCTTCATTTTATATAATTCCCGCCATAGTGTGCTCAATTAGGACAATAAGGATAATAGCATATATCTGCAACATATAAGAAACACAATAGCAAACCCAAGCAGTGGCGGAAGATGTAGTCAGATACTGCGCTAGCAACACTACAGTCTGAAAATGCTAAGTTAAAATTGTATTGCACATTTTATACAAGCAGCAGGCATCGAAGACAAAAGAAATGATACGATTAATGGAGGCCTGCTCCCCAGAAGAACTTTACAGAATGTCTAGCAACAGCCCTGTAATAGATCTTTATATTGTTGATGTCCATACAAGCCTTCACGCTTCTATTTGCACAAACTACCACATGGTGGCAATATTTAGCTTCTCTAGTTGCACTTTCTCCCTCAGCCTGATAATGGTGACCAGTGGTGCCAGTACTGGAGGCAGGTGCGGTGCGAGGATTTCAATTTTAGGTGAGCCGAGGTCATTTTTACTGGTCCTAATATTAAATTAATGCTGCTTATCTTCTATTGAAAGTTTCCAACCAAAAGAGAAATGACTGATATCATCCTGTGGAAGGTAGCAATACTTCAGATTAGATTTAAATGAAACATAGTATCCTGTGTTTATTTCTTGCTGTGGATTATGCAGACCAACAGATTTAACCTCAATGTATTGTGATGTAATGTGAATACATTTATAATGAATAACAAATGACAGATTTTTCTCTGGTGATGAAGCTCAACGATCAGCTTCAGCAGGCGTACCAGGAGACAGATGAAGCTTGTGCAGAGGTGCAGAGGCTGCTACTGCTGCCGAGGTAACGCCAGCATTCAGTCATATTAAAGTTTCGGATTCATTTCTAATTCACTTCCAGTTAAAATATTTTAGCCATGTAAACCTCTTTTTCATTCCCAGTGTGTCCCTTTATTGTGGTGTAAATGGTTGTGGGGAGGAATGATACCTCCTTCCTGTAGCTCTCTTCCCTCTCAGGGAGCTGCTGATTCAGGTTATTTTCAGTGCCAGCGAGCTCCTTCTGGAAAATCGGGCCTTTTTCTCACAGACCTCCTTCTTGAAGCTCTCTTATTTACATGTTATTTTTAATAATTAAGTATGAAAGTGAAGAAAGTCCGTGTTCTCTCGGTCATTTAGGATTGGCTAGCTGCACAGGTGGGTGGGCCCAGTCCCGTTAGCTGCACCCAGTACGCCGTTCCAGTAGAAAGATCGCTGCGCGGTGTCCCACGTTTGTCTCAATGGCTACCACACAGAAACCACGTCCCACCTGAGAGGGAGCGGATCGGACATTTTTATTAAAAAAACTTATCTGCAGCAGAACACTGTGTGGGGAATTAAAAGCTGCTGCTGACGGACAATCTGATCCCGAGGAAAGACGGGGGTAAAGAAATCACGCTATCTGAATAATGAAGCGAGGTTACACGTAGCCTCTCTGGCTTTCCTTGTGTAGTGCACACTTATATTTAGACCCAGCCAGATTTATTGCATACACACTTCACGTTCAGAGCTTGTGCTCATGTTTGATGAGCCCGATCTTACGTATAAGCTGAGTAACGATAAACAACAAATGGTGACGCTGAGATTATGGGAAAGCTAACAGCTGATTCGGTCAGCGTTACTTTAGTTGGTGGGCTGATCCGAAACGAAAACGCGGCTGACTGGTGTTTTTCTCACTACACTGAAAATAAAACATTTGTTCCATTACAAAATGACAGCACACCAACGATTGCTTCCAACAGTGCGAAATTACACATTGATTTATTAATCTGACGATTAGCGAATGATACTCACATACACATCCATTCTACATTGTGGTCGCCATCTTACTAAGTCACGTGACCTGTCTCGCCCTCGCTCCAAGGTAACTATGGCAACAGACCTAGCTTCTTTTTCTTCTTCTTCTTTTTTCTTCTTCTTCTCTCGGTTTACTGGCGGCACAGACCTTGCTGACGCTAGCTCATGGCAATGAAGACGTAATTTTCGATTTAAACTTAGTTTTTAGCACTGTGTTGTTAATTTTGCTTTTTTTTCTATCGCCATCGCCATCTTACCAAGTCACGTGACCTATCTGTTGTTTTTCAAAGATGAATACGATAAAATTACCAAAACTCCTTAGTACTCTTGTCGGCCGGTTAGCTCAGTTGGTTAGAGCGTTGCAGGAGAAACTCGAAGGTCGCGGGTTCGACTCCCGCACTGGCTAATATAAATTTTGCCTAGGTAATAATCGCAAATTTTCTTCATTTTATATAATTCCCGCCACAGTGTGCTCAATTAGGACAATAAGGATAATAGCATATATCTGCAACATATAAGAAACACAATAGCAAACCCAAGCAGTGACGGAAGATGTAGTCAGATACTGCGCTAGCAACACTACAGTCTGAAAATGCTAAGTTAAAATTGTATTGCACATTTTATACAAGCAGCAGGCATCGAAGACAAAAGAAATGATACGATTAATGGAGGCCTGCTCCCCAGAAGAACTTTACAGAATGTCTAGCAACAGCCCTGTAATAGATCTTTATATTGTTGATGTCCATACAAGCCTTCACGCTTCTATTTGCACAAACTACCACATGGTGGCAATATTTAGCTTCTCTAGTTGCACTTTCTCCCTCAGCCTGATAATGGTGACCAGTGGTGCCAGTACTGGAGGCAGGTGCGGTGCGAGGATTTCAATTTTAGGTGAGCCGAGGTCATTTTGACTGGTCCTAATATTAAATTAATGCTGCTTATCTTCTATTGAAAGTTTCCAACTAAAAGAGAAATGACTGATATCATCCTGTGGAAGGTAGCAATACTTCAGATTAGATTTAAATGAAACATAGTATCCTGTGTTTATTTCTTGCTGTGGATTATGCAGACCAACAGATTTAACCTCAATGTATTGTGATGTAATGTGAATACATTTATAATGAATAACAAATGACAGATTTTTCTCTGGTGATGAAGCTCAACGATCAGCTTCAGCAGGCGTACCAGGAGACAGATGAAGCTTGTGCAGAGGTGCAGAGGCTGCTACTGCTGCCGAGGTAACGCCAGCATTCAGTCATATTAAAGTTTCGGATTCATTTCTAATTCACTTCCAGTTAAAATATTTTAGCCATGTAAACCTCTTTTTCATTCCCAGTGTGTCCCTTTATTGTGGTGTAAATGGTTGTGGGGAGGAATGATACCTCCTTCCTGTAGCTCTCTTCCCTCTCAGGGAGCTGCTGATTCAGGTTATTTTCAGTGCCAGCGAGCTCCTTCTGGAAAATCGGGCCTTTTTCTCACAGACCTCCTTCTTGAAGCTCTCTTATTTACATGTTATTTTTAATAATTAAGTATGAAAGTGAAGAAAGTCCGTGTTCTCTCAGTCATTTAGGATTGGCTAGCTGCACAGGTGGGTGGGCCCAGTCCCGTTAGCTCCACCCACTACGCCGTTCCAGTAGAAAGATCGCTGCGCGGTGTCCCACGTTTGTCTCAATGGCTACCACACAGAAACCACGTCCCACCTGAGGGGGAGCGGATCGGACATTTTTATTAAAAAAAACTTATCTGCAGCAGAACACTGTGTGGGGAATTAAAAGCTGCTGCTGACGGACAATCTGATCCCGAGGAAAGACGGGGGTAAGGAAATCACGCTATCTGAATAATGAAGCGAGGTTACACGTAGCCTCTCTGGCTTTCCTTGTGTAGTGCACACTTATATTTAGACCCAGCCAGATTTATTGCATACACACTTCACGTTCAGAGCTTGTGCTCATGTTTGATGAGCCCGATCTTACGTATAAGCTGAGTAACGATAAACAACAAATGGTGACGCTGAGATTATGGGAAAGCTAACAGCTGATTCGGTCAGCGTTACTTTAGTTGGTGGGCTGATCCGAAACGAAAACGCGGCTGACTGGTGTTTTTCTCACTACACTGAAAATAAAACATTTGTTCCATTACAAAATGACAGCACACCAACGATTGCTTCCAACAGTGCGAAATTACACATTGATTTATTAATCTGACGATTAGCGAATGATACTCACATACACATCCATTCTACATTGTGGTCGCCATCTTACTAAGTCACGTGACATGTCTCGCCCTCGCTCCAAGGTAACTATGGCAACAGACCAAGCTTCTTTTTCTTCTTCTTTTTTCTTCTTCTTCTCTCGGTTTACTGGCGGCACAGACCTTGCTGACGCTAGCTCATGGCAATGAAGACGTAATTTTCGATTTAAACTTAGTTTTTAGCACTGTGTTGTTAATTTTGCTTTTTTTTCTATCGCCATCGCCATCTTACTAAGTCACGTGACCTATCTGTTGTTTTTCAAAGATGAATACGATAAAATTACCAAAACCACTTAGTTCTCTTGTCGGCCGGTTAGCTCAGTTGGTTAGAGCGTTGCAGGAGAAACTCGAAGGTCGCGGGTTCGACTCCCGCACTGGCTAATATAAATTTTGCCTAGGTAATAATCGCAAATTTTCTTCATTTTATATAATTCCCGCCATAGTGTGCTCAATTAGGACAATAAGGATAATAGCATATATCTGCAACATATAAGAAACACAATAGCAAACCCAAGCAGTGGCGGAAGATGTAGTCAGATACTGCGCTAGCAACACTACAGTCTGAAAATGCTAAGTTAAAATTGTATTGCACATTTTATACAAGCAGCAGGCATCGAAGACAAAAGAAATGATACGATTAATGGAGGCCTGCTCCCCAGAAGAACTTTACAGAATGTCTAGCAACAGCCCTGTAATAGATCTTTATATTGTTGATGTCCATACAAGCCTTCACGCTTCTATTTGCACAAACTACCACATGGTGGCAATATTTAGCTTCTCTAGTTGCACTTTCTCCCTCAGCCTGATAATGGTGACCAGTGGTGCCAGTACTGGAGGCAGGTGCGGTGCGAGGATTTCAATTTTAGGTGAGCCGAGGTCATTTTGACTGGTCCTAATATTAAATTAATGCTGCTTATCTTCTATTGAAAGTTTCCAACTAAAAGAGAAATGACTGATATCATCCTGTGGAAGGTAGCAATACTTCAGATTAGATTTAAATGAAACATAGTATCCTGTGTTTATTTCTTGCTGTGGATTATGCAGACCAACAGATTTAACCTCAATGTATTGTGATGTAATGTGAATACATTTATAATGAATAACAAATGACAGATTTTTCTCTGGTGATGAAGCTCAACGATCAGCTTCAGCAGGCGTACCAGGAGACAGATGAAGCTTGTGCAGAGGTGCAGAGGCTGCTACTGCTGCCGAGGTAACGCCAGCATTCAGTCATATTAAAGTTTCGGATTCATTTCTAATTCACTTCCAGTTAAAATATTTTAGCCATGTAAACCTCTTTTTCATTCCCAGTGTGTCCCTTTATTGTGGTGTAAATGGTTGTGGGGAGGAATGATACCTCCTTCCTGTAGCTCTCTTCCCTCTCAGGGAGCTGCTGATTCAGGTTATTTTCAGTGCCAGCGAGCTCCTTCTGGAAAATCGGGCCTTTTTCTCACAGACCTCCTTCTTGAAGCTCTCTTATTTACATGTTATTTTTAATAATTAAGTATGAAAGTGAAGAAAGTCCGTGTTCTCTCAGTCATTTAGGATTGGCTAGCTGCACAGGTGGGTGGGCCCAGTCCCGTTAGCTCCACCCACTACGCCGTTCCAGTAGAAAGATCGCTGCGCGGTGTCCCACGTTTGTCTCAATGGCTACCACACAGAAACCACGTCCCACCTGAGGGGGAGCGGATCGGACATTTTTATTAAAAAAAACTTATCTGCAGCAGAACACTGTGTGGGGAATTAAAAGCTGCTGCTGACGGACAATCTGATCCCGAGGAAAGACGGGGGTAAGGAAATCACGCTATCTGAATAATGAAGCGAGGTTACACGTAGCCTCTCTGGCTTTCCTTGTGTAGTGCACACTTATATTTAGACCCAGCCAGATTTATTGCATACACACTTCACGTTCAGAGCTTGTGCTCATGTTTGATGAGCCCGATCTTACGTATAAGCTGAGTAACGATAAACAACAAATGGTGACGCTGAGATTATGGGAAAGCTAACAGCTGATTCGGTCAGCGTTACTTTAGTTGGTGGGCTGATCCGAAACGAAAACGCGGCTGACTGGTGTTTTTCTCACTACACTGAAAATAAAACATTTGTTCCATTACAAAATGACAGCACACCAACGATTGCTTCCAACAGTGCGAAATTACACATTGATTTATTAATCTGACGATTAGCGAATGATACTCACATACACATCCATTCTACATTGTGGTCGCCATCTTACTAAGTCACGTGACATGTCTCGCCCTCGCTCCAAGGTAACTATGGCAACAGACCAAGCTTCTTTTTCTTCTTCTTTTTTCTTCTTCTTCTCTCGGTTTACTGGCGGCACAGACCTTGCTGACGCTAGCTCATGGCAATGAAGACGTAATTTTCGATTTAAACTTAGTTTTTAGCACTGTGTTGTTAATTTTGCTTTTTTTTCTATCGCCATCGCCATCTTACTAAGTCACGTGACCTATCTGTTGTTTTTCAAAGATGAATACGATAAAATTACCAAAACCACTTAGTTCTCTTGTCGGCCGGTTAGCTCAGTTGGTTAGAGCGTTGCAGGAGAAACTCGAAGGTCGCGGGTTCGACTCCCGCACTGGCTAATATAAATTTTGCCTAGGTAATAATCGCAAATTTTCTTCATTTTATATAATTCCCGCCATAGTGTGCTCAATTAGGACAATAAGGATAATAGCATATATCTGCAACATATAAGAAACACAATAGCAAACCCAAGCAGTGGCGGAAGATGTAGTCAGATACTGCGCTAGCAACACTACAGTCTGAAAATGCTAAGTTAAAATTGTATTGCACATTTTATACAAGCAGCAGGCATCGAAGACAAAAGAAATGATACGATTAATGGAGGCCTGCTCCCCAGAAGAACTTTACAGAATGTCTAGCAACAGCCCTGTAATAGATCTTTATATTGTTGATGTCCATACAAGCCTTCACGCTTCTATTTGCACAAACTACCACATGGTGGCAATATTTAGCTTCTCTAGTTGCACTTTCTCCCTCAGCCTGATAATGGTGACCAGTGGTGCCAGTACTGGAGGCAGGTGCGGTGCGAGGATTTCAATTTTAGGTGAGCCGAGGTCATTTTGACTGGTCCTAATATTAAATTAATGCTGCTTATCTTCTATTGAAAGTTTCCAACCAAAAGAGAAATGACTGATATCATCCTGTGGAAGGTAGCAATACTTCAGATTAGATTTAAATGAAACATAGTATCCTGTGTTTATTTCTTGCTGTGGATTATGCAGACCAACAGATTTAACCTCAATGTATTGTGATGTAATGTGAATACATTTATAATGAATAACAAATGACAGATTTTTCTCTGGTGATGAAGCTCAACGATCAGCTTCAGCAGGCGTACCAGGAGACAGATGAAGCTTGTGCAGAGGTGCAGAGGCTGCTACTGCTGCCGAGGTAACGCCAGCATTCAGTCATATTAAAGTTTCGGATTCATTTCTAATTCACTTCCAGTTAAAATATTTTAGCCATGTAAACCTCTTTTTCATTCCCAGTGTGTCCCTTTATTGTGGTGTAAATGGTTGTGGGGAGGAATGATACCTCCTTCCTGTAGCTCTCTTCCCTCTCAGGGAGCTGCTGATTCAGGTTATTTTCAGTGCCAGCGAGCTCCTTCTGGAAAATCGGGCCTTTTTCTCACAGACCTCCTTCTTGAAGCTCTCTTATTTACATGTTATTTTTAATAATTAAGTATGAAAGTGAAGAAAGTCCGTGTTCTCTCAGTCATTTAGGATTGGCTAGCTGCACAGGTGGGTGGGCCCAGTCCCGTTAGCTCCACCCACTACGCCGTTCCAGTAGAAAGATCGCTGCGCGGTGTCCCACGTTTGTCTCAATGGCTACCACACAGAAACCACGTCCCACCTGAGGGGGAGCGGATCGGACATTTTTATTAAAAAAAACTTATCTGCAGCAGAACACTGTGTGGGGAATTAAAAGCTGCTGCTGACGGACAATCTGATCCCGAGGAAAGACGGGGGTAAGGAAATCACGCTATCTGAATAATGAAGCGAGGTTACACGTAGCCTCTCTGGCTTTCCTTGTGTAGTGCACACTTATATTTAGACCCAGCCAGATTTATTGCATACACACTTCACGTTCAGAGCTTGTGCTCATGTTTGATGAGCCCGATCTTACGTATAAGCTGAGTAACGATAAACAACAAATGGTGACGCTGAGATTATGGGAAAGCTAACAGCTGATTCGGTCAGCGTTACTTTAGTTGGTGGGCTGATCCGAAACGAAAACGCGGCTGACTGGTGTTTTTCTCACTACACTGAAAATAAAACATTTGTTCCATTACAAAATGACAGCACACCAACGATTGCTTCCAACAGTGCGAAATTACACATTGATTTATTAATCTGACGATTAGCGAATGATACTCACATACACATCCATTCTACATTGTGGTCGCCATCTTACTAAGTCACGTGACATGTCTCGCCCTCGCTCCAAGGTAACTATGGCAACAGACCAAGCTTCTTTTTCTTCTTCTTTTTTCTTCTTCTTCTCTCGGTTTACTGGCGGCACAGACCTTGCTGACGCTAGCTCATGGCAATGAAGACGTAATTTTCGATTTAAACTTAGTTTTTAGCACTGTGTTGTTAATTTTGCTTTTTTTTCTATCGCCATCGCCATCTTACTAAGTCACGTGACCTATCTGTTGTTTTTCAAAGATGAATACGATAAAATTACCAAAACCACTTAGTTCTCTTGTCGGCCGGTTAGCTCAGTTGGTTAGAGCGTTGCAGGAGAAACTCGAAGGTCGCGGGTTCGACTCCCGCACTGGCTAATATAAATTTTGCCTAGGTAATAATCGCAAATTTTCTTCATTTTATATAATTCCCGCCATAGTGTGCTCAATTAGGACAATAAGGATAATAGCATATATCTGCAACATATAAGAAACACAATAGCAAACCCAAGCAGTGGCGGAAGATGTAGTCAGATACTGCGCTAGCAACACTACAGTCTGAAAATGCTAAGTTAAAATTGTATTGCACATTTTATACAAGCAGCAGGCATCGAAGACAAAAGAAATGATACGATTAATGGAGGCCTGCTTCCCAGAAGAACTTTACAGAATGTCTAGCAACAGCCCTGTAATAGATCTTTATATTGTTGATGTCCATACAAGCCTTCACGCTTCTATTTGCACAAACTACCACATGGTGGCAATATTTAGCTTCTCTAGTTGCACTTTCTCCCTCAGCCTGATAATGGTGACCAGTGGTGCCAGTACTGGAGGCAGGTGCGGTGCGAGGATTTCAATTTTAGGTGAGCCGAGGTCATTTTGACTGGTCCTAATATTAAATTAATGCTGCTTATCTTCTATTGAAAGTTTCCAACTAAAAGAGAAATGACTGATATCATCCTGTGGAAGGTAGCAATACTTCAGATTAGATTTAAATGAAACATAGTATCCTGTGTTTATTTCTTGCTGTGGATTATGCAGACCAACAGATTTAACCTCAATGTATTGTGATGTAATGTGAATACATTTATAATGAATAACAAATGACAGATTTTTCTCTGGTGATGAAGCTCAACGATCAGCTTCAGCAGGCGTACCAGGAGACAGATGAAGCTTGTGCAGAGGTGCAGAGGCTGCTACTGCTGCCGAGGTAACGCCAGCATTCAGTCATATTAAAGTTTCGGATTCATTTCTAATTCACTTCCAGTTAAAATATTTTAGCCATGTAAACCTCTTTTTCATTCCCAGTGTGTCCCTTTATTGTGGTGTAAATGGTTGTGGGGAGGAATGATACCTCCTTCCTGTAGCTCTCTTCCCTCTCAGGGAGCTGCTGATTCAGGTTATTTTCAGTGCCAGCGAGCTCCTTCTGGAAAATCGGGCCTTTTTCTCACAGACCTCCTTCTTGAAGCTCTCTTATTTACATGTTATTTTTAATAATTAAGTATGAAAGTGAAGAAAGTCCGTGTTCTCTCAGTCATTTAGGATTGGCTAGCTGCACAGGTGGGTGGGCCCAGTCCCGTTAGCTCCACCCACTACGCCGTTCCAGTAGAAAGATCGCTGCGCGGTGTCCCACGTTTGTCTCAATGGCTACCACACAGAAACCACGTCCCACCTGAGGGGGAGCGGATCGGACATTTTTATTAAAAAAAACTTATCTGCAGCAGAACACTGTGTGGGGAATTAAAAGCTGCTGCTGACGGACAATCTGATCCCGAGGAAAGACGGGGGTAAGGAAATCACGCTATCTGAATAATGAAGCGAGGTTACACGTAGCCTCTCTGGCTTTCCTTGTGTAGTGCACACTTATATTTAGACCCAGCCAGATTTATTGCATACACACTTCACGTTCAGAGCTTGTGCTCATGTTTGATGAGCCCGATCTTACGTATAAGCTGAGTAACGATAAACAACAAATGGTGACGCTGAGATTATGGGAAAGCTAACAGCTGATTCGGTCAGCGTTACTTTAGTTGGTGGGCTGATCCGAAACGAAAACGCGGCTGACTGGTGTTTTTCTCACTACACTGAAAATAAAACATTTGTTCCATTACAAAATGACAGCACACCAACGATTGCTTCCAACAGTGCGAAATTACACATTGATTTATTAATCTGACGATTAGCGAATGATACTCACATACACATCCATTCTACATTGTGGTCGCCATCTTACTAAGTCACGTGACATGTCTCGCCCTCGCTCCAAGGTAACTATGGCAACAGACCAAGCTTCTTTTTCTTCTTCTTTTTTCTTCTTCTTCTCTCGGTTTACTGGCGGCACAGACCTTGCTGACGCTAGCTCATGGCAATGAAGACGTAATTTTCGATTTAAACTTAGTTTTTAGCACTGTGTTGTTAATTTTGCTTTTTTTTCTATCGCCATCGCCATCTTACTAAGTCACGTGACCTATCTGTTGTTTTTCAAAGATGAATACGATAAAATTACCAAAACCACTTAGTTCTCTTGTCGGCCGGTTAGCTCAGTTGGTTAGAGCGTTGCAGGAGAAACTCGAAGGTCGCGGGTTCGACTCCCGCACTGGCTAATATAAATTTTGCCTAGGTAATAATCGCAAATTTTCTTCATTTTATATAATTCCCGCCATAGTGTGCTCAATTAGGACAATAAGGATAATAGCATATATCTGCAACATATAAGAAACACAATAGCAAACCCAAGCAGTGGCGGAAGATGTAGTCAGATACTGCGCTAGCAACACTACAGTCTGAAAATGCTAAGTTAAAATTGTATTGCACATTTTATACAAGCAGCAGGCATCGAAGACAAAAGAAATGATACGATTAATGGAGGCCTGCTCCCCAGAAGAACTTTACAGAATGTCTAGCAACAGCCCTGTAATAGATCTTTATATTGTTGATGTCCATACAAGCCTTCACGCTTCTATTTGCACGAACTACCACATGGTGGCAATATTTAGCTTCTCTAGTTGCACTTTCTCCCTCAGCCTGATAATGGTGACCAGTGGTGCCAGTACTGGAGGCAGGTGCGGTGCGAGGATTTCAATTTTAGGTGAGCCGAGGTCATTTTGACTGGTCCTAATATTAAATTAATGCTGCTTATCTTCTATTGAAAGTTTCCAACTAAAAGAGAAATGACTGATATCATCCTGTGGAAGGTAGCAATACTTCAGATTAGATTTAAATGAAACATAGTATCCTGTGTTTATTTCTTGCTGTGGATTATGCAGACCAACAGATTTAACCTCAATGTATTGTGATGTAATGTGAATACATTTATAATGAATAACAAATGACAGATTTTTCTCTGGTGATGAAGCTCAACGATCAGCTTCAGCAGGCGTACCAGGAGACAGATGAAGCTTGTGCAGAGGTGCAGAGGCTGCTACTGCTGCCGAGGTAACGCCAGCATTCAGTCATATTAAAGTTTCGGATTCATTTCTAATTCACTTCCAGTTAAAATATTTTAGCCATGTAAACCTCTTTTTCATTCCCAGTGTGTCCCTTTATTGTGGTGTAAATGGTTGTGGGGAGGAATGATACCTCCTTCCTGTAGCTCTCTTCCCTCTCAGGGAGCTGCTGATTCAGGTTATTTTCAGTGCCAGCGAGCTCCTTCTGGAAAATCGGGCCTTTTTCTCACAGACCTCCTTCTTGAAGCTCTCTTATTTACATGTTATTTTTAATAATTAAGTATGAAAGTGAAGAAAGTCCGTGTTCTCTCAGTCATTTAGGATTGGCTAGCTGCACAGGTGGGTGGGCCCAGTCCCGTTAGCTCCACCCACTACGCCGCGCCTGACCGGAGACCGTGTGTTGCTCTTTATTCCACTTTGAAGAGTATTACCGCAAAGTCTTACCACGAAATAATGTGTTCAAATTCACACCTGTAACTGTTTAAATCCCACCCTAGATTCTTATAAGTATGTGCAATCTCCCTGGTAATAATTAGGCTTTTCAAAACACCGCAAATGATGCTCAGTGATGCATCATGTATGCAGCTGATCTCTTGATGCTATGCGACTGCAATTGACAGGCTTAATTGGACAGAGGCTGACTGACATCTAGGAAGGGCTTCCTCACCTCACAGGTGCAGGTGAGCCTGCGTGGGTGAGGCGCCTCCTGCTGGAGCTGGTACACTGTGGAGGAAAACATGCAGCAAACTATAAGCGAAATGCAACACAACGCGAGAGCGTAAGAATCTTAATCAAGAAAATGTGTACAATGTTAAAAGCATTACTCACAGTAAGACTTCCACACTGGTGGCCTGTATTCATCATGATCTGAGGACAGAGTAACAAAAAGCTGCAAGGTTACTCTGACAGCGCCCCCGAGTGGACAAAACATGACATCCACCGGATGAGATTTTGATCCTCTGGTTCTGTTTCATCTCCTTTCTCATTTTTAATCAGCGAGAATGCAAAGACGACTTAAGGATTGCAGGGGGGGGGGGGGCTTCATGCAAAAAAAAATCAATCAATCACATGATCATCATGGCTAAACACTGGAACTGGAGAAGGGGATTTAGCAGTTTCGTCAATGCCACTGCCCAAATTAGCAAAACAACAGCTAAACTGACAGTATGAGGAATGAGGATGAGGATTTCAGTCCCTTATGTATTCTTTAATTTCTGTGCAATTAAATCTGGATATCAAACTGATGGATGATGTATTTTTTTGTCTTGAACAGAAACCTCGCAGAATATAAATGGCGACTTAATAATTAGATCTGCCCTTGCGAAGCACGAAAAGCTATGAAAGATTCATTCGTATCGCTTTGCAGAAACGTAATAAGTGTTCATAAGCTCTCACGATTATCTCCCCTTCCCTCAGACAAGTTCTGAGGGAACAAATTCACAGTGGTGCACGACTCCATTTGCAATCAGAAATTCAGTAGACCACTTATGATGATGAATATTAACATGGATATTAAGACTCTGCAATCTGCAATCCTTTGTCTTGAAAATCCAGTCATATGCTGTACTTCCATCTTCTCTGCGTGGCTAAAACAGCCTGCTTCCTGTCTCTGTGTGTTCTCTTGAGTTCCCTCTACAAGTCTTATCTATTCAACGCTTGTCCGTCCTGGTATCCTGTCTACAAAATAACTCCCAGGTCCTCCCCTGGGCAAGTGTCTGTCCCTCTTTCTCAAGGCAACAGAGAGAGAGAGAGAGAGAGAGAGAGAGACACTCACAAGAAACCAGACACAGCATATAGAGAGAGCTGACACTTACATAGTGTCAACTCTCTATGCAATCGGAAAGTATTTTCAAGGCTACCACAAAACAAAATGCTCTAATGATTGTTAATAAGAGGTCTATTACTAATCTTCTGAATTATCTCAGCCACATATTGTGGTCTGTATATTTATATGATGAAATTAATTATTATTGCAGATGCATTCCTGTGCACGCAGCATGTCAATGAATTATAAGCCTTTATCCACTGTTGAATAGTTTAATCTATCTATTCAACATCTGCCTCAAAGATTTAGTGAGTAGGAGTATAAAGTAGAACAAATGGGACATATATACTCAAGTATTATGGTTAGAAGTTTGGGTTAAAATTGTACTTAAAGAACACTACTTGAACAAAAGGACTTTAGCAGATATAACCCAGGACTACCGGATCCAATAATACACTCATACATGAACACAAATGCAGATATCTGAGGCGTGATGCTGCTTACCAAAGACATTTAGTGCCATCTTGATGCCGTGATATGATGAACAATTAACCAATAGATCCAAATTTCCATCAAAACGGACCCACTTAGTTTGAATCCTGAAAGAAAAAGGAAGGGGAAAGGAAAAGTCTTTCTGACTGGGATAAATTCAGCAGGCTGAGGTGGAAACAGCTGAGTAACGATAAACAATAAATGGTGAAGCTGAGATTATGGGAAAGCTAACAGCTGATTCGGTCAGCGTTACTTTAGTTGGTGGGCTGATCCGAAACGAAAACGCGGCTGACTGGTGTTTTTCTCACTACACTGAAAATAAAACATTTGTTCCATTACAAAATGACAGCACACCAACGATTGCTTCAAACAGTGCGAAATTACACATTGATTTATTAATCTGACGATTAGCGAATGATACTCACATTCACATCCATTCTACATTGTGGTCGCCATCTTACTAAGTCACGTGACCAGTCTCGCCCTCGCTCCAAGGTAACTATGGCAACAGACCTAGCTTCTTTTTCTTCTTCTTTTTTCTTCTTCTCTCGGTTTACTGGCGGCACAGACCTTGCTGACGCTAGCTCACGGCAATGAAGACGTAATTTTCGATTTAAACTTAGTTTTTAGCACTGTGTTGTTAATTTTGCTTTTTTTTCTATCGCCATCGCCATCTTACTAAGTCACGTGACCTATCTGTTGTTTTTCAAAGATGAATACCATAAAATTACCAAAACTACGTAGTTCTCTTGTCGGCTGGTTAGCTCAGTTGGTTAGAGCGTTGCAGGAGAAACTCGAAGGTCGCGGGTTCGACTCCCGCACTGGCCAATATAAATTTTGCCTAGGTAATAATCGCAAATTTTCTTCATTTTATATAATTCCCGCCATAGTGTGCTCAATTAGGACAATAAGGATAATAGCATATATCTGCAACATATAAGAAACACAATAGCAAACCCAAGCAGTGACGGAAGATGTAGTCAGATACTGCGTTAGCAACACTACAGTCTGAAAATGCTAAGTTAAAATTGTATTGCACATTTTATACAAGCAGCAGGCATTGAAGACAAAAGAAATGATACGATTAATGGAGGCCTGCTCCCCAGAAGAACCTTACAGAATGTCTAGCAACAGCCCTGTAATAGATCTTTATATTGTTGATGTCGATACAAGCCTTCACGCTTCTATTTGCACAAACTACCACATGGTGGCAATATTTAGCTTCTCTAGTTGCACTTTCTCCCTCAGCCTGATAATGGTGACCAGTGGTGCCAGTACTGGAGGCAGGTGCGGTGCGAGGATTTCAATTTTAGGTGAGCCAAGGTCATTTTGACTGGTCCTAATATTAAATTAATGCTGCTTATCTTCTATTGAAAGTTTCCAACTAAAAGAGAAATGACTGATATCATCCTGTGGAAGGTAGCAATACTTCAGACTAGATTTAAATGAAACACAGTATCCTGTGTTTATTTCTTGCTGTGGATTATGCAGACCAACAGATTTAACCTCAATGTATTGTGATGTAATGTGAATACATTTATAATGAATAACAAATGACAGATTTTTTTCTGGTGATGAAGCTCAACGATCAACTTCAGCAGGCGTACCAGGAGACCGATGAAGCTTGTGCAGAGGTGCAGAGGCTGCTACTGCTGCCGAGGTAACGCCAGCATTCAGTCATATTAAAGTTTCGGATTCATTTCTAATTCACTTCCAGTTAAAATATTTTAGCCATGTAAACCTCTTTTTCATTCCCAGTGTGTCCCTTTATTGTGGTGTAAATGGTTGTGGGGAGGAATGATACCTCCTTCCTGTAGCTCTCTTCCCTCTCAGGGAGCTGCTGATTCAGGTTATTTTCAGTGCCAGCGAGCTCCTTCTGGAAAATCGGGCCTTTTTCTCACAGACCTCCTTCTTGAAGCTCTCTTATTTACATGTTATTTTTAATAATTAAGTATGAAAGTGAAGAAAGTCCGTGTTCTCTCAGTCATTTAGGATTGGCTAGCTGCACAGGTGGGTGGGCCCAGTCCCGTTAGCTCCACCCACTACGCCGCGCCTGACCGGAGACCGTGTGTTGCTCTTTATTGTTCCAGTAGAAAGATCGCTGCGCGGTGTCCCACGTTTGTCTCAATGGCTACCACACAGAAACCACGTCCCACCTGAGGGGGAGCGGATCGGACATTTTTATTAAAAAAACTTATCTGCAGCAGAACACTGTGTGGGGAATTAAAAGCTGCTGCTGACGGACAATCTGATCCCGAGGAAAGACGGGGGTAAGGAAATCACGCTATCTGAATAATGAAGCGAGGTTACACGTAGCCTCTCTGGCTTTCCTTGTGTAGTGCACACTTATATTTAGACCCAGCCAGATTTATTGCATACACACTTCACGTTCAGAGCTTGTGCTCATGTTTGATGAGCCCGATCTTACGTATAAGCTCGGTTGCAACCAGCCGGTCTATTTTCCTAATCGGCTGAGCTTCAGGGGGTCCAGCAGAGTTTCTAATGAAAGACAAGGGTAGCCCTATCCAGCAGACGCCTCAAACGTTTATTGCAACATTTCCACAAAGTTAATATTTTGTGGATCTTAACCTGGCGTGTACTTTTGGTGCTGTTCAGGGTATGGCAGGTATTTCCTGCTACCCTTCCATTCACAAAACCTTATAATAGGCAAAGCTTTGCCATTATCAACACCTCACCACACGCACATTAATATTGAGCACACACTAACCCTGTCTCTGAAGTGTGATCAGGTTGTCTTAGCCTACTGACATCTTAACCCTCTCCTGAAGGATTACTCCGCTAACCTACATCCTGTGGCTTTCCAACTCTATTCTTGATGTGTGTACCTTATCGGATAGTGTCTGTTTTATGTCACTTCACAAAGCTGTTGTGTGCACTATTTCTCTCTCTCTGAAGCAGTGGCAATCCTAGATTCAGGGGGGGGGGGCCAGCCAAAGAAGCCCATCATGAAGCCGTCTGAGGCTACCAGAGGGGGAAATTATTGCTTCTTCATGTATTCTTGCTCGATCAATCCTGATCTTATCTCTATCAGCTTTGTGACGGCAGAAATCTTCTCCTGGCTTTCTTCCACTTTGTGCCGTCGGTGAAAGGTCGCAGGAATGTGAGGATCTCGCTCCAAGTCAGCTGATCCTCTATCTAAGCTTTGAAATCTCGCAATTTGAGGTGTTGGCGGTGTATGTTGTAGTGCCTTCATGAGAGATTTAAGGAGGTTTATAGTTGTCCTTGCAAAATGTGCTAAATGAGTGGCCACTTTGGGCCCCTAACATTTGCCTCGTGTGCCTTTCCTGACGGTGCACCCCTTGCTCTTGAGAATCTGCAAAAGGCACCCATGAGGCGACATCAGCTGACAAATCCCTTTCTCTTATTGATCTCTGGGGGACATTTGCACCCACCCTTTCAGGCTGAGGTCAAAGCACGGGGTCAGTGGGGAAGCAGCACCCGTGATTGGGCTTTTGTCTTGCTCATAGGGACTTCATTTTGCTAATGGTTGGTGGAACATGGGCACCCTGATGCAATCAATATCACACCTACAACACAAGGAGAATCGTTGTTATGCTCAGCCTCACAATTGAACGTCTCCTGAGGGCAGTAGAGCAGCTTAATGGCTCGGCGGGTGGAGAGTGTCACCTTGATAAAACGCACAAGGGAGCAGCCATTGATCTGCCGAAGACCGCTGGTGTAGCTCACTGTGATGTGGCCTCGATCTCATCCTCACCTGTGCTTGACAGGTTGCAGTTGGACGCCTAGTGTTCAGTCAGTATCTGTTCATTTTTCAACACAACGTTCTGGATGTATCAATTAGGTAATTACTGTACTCTCATTATGGTCCTTAGGTATTCTTTCATTTGTGTGCGGTAAATACAAGGGTGCACTCGGCTTTTGATCAGAACCCGCAGGGGATCTCAGTGACGTGTTCGCTCGTCGTCACGTTACAAAGCACGGGGCCTCCTGCAAGAGATAGCAGGGGATCAAATCAGCCGACCTTATTGAATTTGTGCCTCACATTTCCTAATTCAAATACTCCTTCAAAGTGATCCACGCATTCCTGCACCTTCGCCTGCAATTTGCTGTGATTTCTGCTGTCAGTTTTCTGCCATTTTATCAGACAAAAAGTCATAAACCGATCATAAACATTTGTATCAGCGCCACCCCTACATGAGGTACATAAAATAATTTAATAGATATCAAATGAAGTGCTTAAAGCCCATCTATCGCGTCAGTTTGTGGCATCTGATTCTCCTTCGTAGCACAGTTTCTGTTTCATGTCATTACGTTTGAATGTGTTTCTCATAACAGTTTTTCCACCACCCGTCAGTATGCGCACACACGATTCAGTTCCCTATCTCCTGTTACTTTGAAGAACAGCGTATCAAAGTGTTGATTGTGAGGCCTGTTTTATCTAGCTGGCAAGTGTCGCCTGTTACGCAACCTCAGTGTGAATATTCTAACCCAGATTATGTCATGGTTCACTGACACTTCAACATATGAGCTGTCTTGATTTATTATGAAATGATTTCACAAGAAAAGGATTAAACCTAAAGCCCTCTTTAGATCAACTTGTCCACACACATACTCACATCCGATTCCCAGAGCCTAGCCTGGCTTCTCTCTCGCCAACTCTTGGGAAACTTTCAGCTAACGCGAGTTCAAAAGCGCTGATAAAAAAAGGCCTCGGACCCTCTGAGTTAAAGCCCCGCTGCTCCCACAGTGGCTTCCTTTGTGCCTGTGTGACCAGCTCACTCTGTATTCCTCTCGTGCTCAACTAACTCCATGTTTAATCCCCCCAAGCCTTTGCTGAGGAGATGATGAAACGTCTGCTTCCAAATTTCCGCCCTTGAGTTGTGAAATTGCTCTCAAAAAAAGAGGATAGCACTAAAGTTACGAGCCAGCGTCTGACTCACAAGGCCTTCAATCGACCCAGCCCGCGTTTATGATTTTGTTTATGATGCAAAAAAAATTTAAAAAAAATAAATCATTGAAAGAACTGGTTTGGTTCCTTTGTAGGTTGAGGAGGGATTAAAAGTCCTCTCTTACTGTTACAACAGTCTTGTGTTGTGAGACTGCCAGACGTGCAGGGAACAAACCAGCAGTGCTGTCTGCAGAATACGACCTATTGATGTTTGTGTGGATAATTGACACCTCCTTGTTAGTGAATGCTTAGGCGCAGCTTTAAAAAACTGGTCTCAGTTGACATTTGTTTTGAAGGGTGACAAACTGAGCGAGCTGATGATTATCTCCGAGGCGGAGCCATTTGTGTAAGTATTTCTCGAGAGAAGGGGATTTGTAGCTTCAGGCTCCGACAGCCGATACTCGGCGACTGATAAACAGCAAAGAAGAGCACTGCTGTCATTGTGGTGGAGAAGTAGGACACCACAGCCAAACATTCCCACAGGTGTAATGAGTAACTCAGACTGTCAGGCCACTTCCTTGACCTGGCTCCAGTTTCAGCTTTTTGTCATTGAGGTGAAGAGAAGCGCTTGTTTGTGCATGCAGGGTTGTTGTTGGTTTTTTGTGCAAATGCAGATCATGCAGTTGTGTTGATTTGGTTTCCATTAGAAGCATCACAGTATATTTTTGCGGTAGCTGATGCAGGAAGAAGAAGTCCACTTTCACACGGAGGTCAGATGTCCCTGGAGGTTGTTGCATTCACTGGCAGTGGGATCTCTTCCTTTGGACTATAGCTACTGTAGCATTAAGGCTGCAAGTAATAATTCATTAATCTTCAATTAATCTGCTGCAGTGAGGTGCATTCTGCCCCAAAAACATCAGGTTATATTTAATCATAATCCACAATTTAATTCTGCTCAGGGTCCAGAAGGCAATGTGTGTTTTCTTGAATGAGGATGTATGCAGCTTAAAATCAACCAGAACAAAGACGGATTGAGCAATCTGTTAATTATGTTGTCCAATAGATCCCTAACGATGTATTGATTTAACAATTTAGTGATGCTGTGACTGTGTTCATTAGCAAATGTGACTGAACCGAATACAAAAACAGCAGTTTTACCTCAGACGAAGCCCAACAAACAAAAAAAAGAGATCTGAGAGATTTTTTTAAATTTGGTTTTCATTGTCCCGTTCTGCTGCCATGCATTCCCCCCCCCCCAGACTGTCTTCTAAAACATTCCTCAGCTGTGATGTCACCAACTGTCTGAGAGCGTTATTGGTTGTCTGAGGTTGAGGTTCATCAAGTGTCGGGTGGAGGTGGGGGAGCTGAAAAGTTTGTGCCCCTGTTTGGTGGGGGGGTGTGTCAGACTGTATCTCATCTGCCCTGCCTGAGCAGCTTTGATTCAAGTCTGAACTGGTCTCACTGGAGCTCTGTGCTGGTGTGTTTGCAGGAGACGCGGTAACTCACACCTGCATGTGCTGCAGATGGAACCCGTGACTGTCTAGAAAGGTGTGAGACATCTGTCGTCGTCTTCGTGCACTGGCCAAACTCTAAGTCTAGCTTTCAAACAATACAGGCCTGTTCTAGTCTGGGGTTTATCATCCATACAAATATTTTTTTTTAAACTCCCTGACTAAGATATTTTGGGTTATTCAAGCACAAACTTTCCCTTCAAGTAACAACAAATCCCTTTTAAACAGCAGACAAATGTTTTAACGCAAAAGGCATTTGGTTATTTCCATATAAAATAATTCAGGAATACTGTATAAGGGATTGTCTTTATATGTCTACCAACACACAGGATGTGATGTAACGCTGCTATTTAGGGCCTTTGTAGAAGCTTGGTTGTTGCAGAAAATCCCTGATCCTTCTGGCTTAAAACTGCCAACTCTACTCTATGTTTAAGTCAAAAATACCAGAAATGACAGACTGAATAAGTTTTTGGCTTTGCAGGGTTGACGCACATAAAAGATTGGAAATGCAAACCTCAAATCGCGAGACAAACTATGTAAACTATTCTTTCCTTTATCCCGCAGACGTGAACAGAGGTGCCTGCAGCTCGAGAGCCCCTCACTGTAGCGTCTCGTCACCATGGTCGAACCAGCTGACAGGCCGTCTGCAGCCGGACAGAGGCTGGGCGCCCCTGAAAGCTTCGGGGTGTCCACCCTGGAGCCAGGTCTGCGCCCTGCCGCCCAGTCTGCAGGGCGACACGTCTCCATCAGGGTTCAGATGCTTGATGACACACAGGAAGTCTTCCAGATACCGGTGAGTCATTTATCTGTCTGCTTCTGCTTCTGTCGGATAATTATAGACAATGAATGTGCATAAAAGCTTGTTTTTTTTCCCACTCTTCTTCTTCTTCCTCTTGCTCTAAATGCAAATAGTTTTAGAGGCGCTTTATAAATAGATAAAGTAAGGAAACCTCCTGTCACAGCCTCACAGTAATGAGTGATGCAAAAAGCTGTAATAGAGATGTGGCTTTATCAGGGGAACATTCAAATGCTTCTCTTTCTGTCCGTCCTTCATTCATCCATCATTATTTGTGTCGGGAGGCGGTTCAATATGTCCATTTACCTTGAGTGTTATCTCATCTTGACTTCCTGGACATATACAGGAAATGGGATAGAAGCCAGGTTCCTGTTTAAACACACCACACCTTCAGATCCCACACAGCAGCCTTCACTCTCTCTCTCTCTCTCTCTCTCTCTCTCTCTCTCTCTCTCTCTCTCTCTCTCTCATCATCACAGTTTTTCCTCTCACCTTGTCCCATTTGGAGACTGAGGCATGTGTTTGTGTACAGCAGCCACCTGGGTTCCTGTAGAGAAAGGGGCTGCTCTTGGCGTGTCATCCCCGGGTGGCGTTGGCCTCAAATTTCTAAATTAACGCCTGCAACACGCTGACAGTTTGGTTGCATGCCCTCCTCAGCAGTTTGCACGCCTTTAGAAATCCCAGACGCTGCGTTATCATCTTAGAATTGTGGGAGTTTTTGTGATGATAATTAAGAAAGATTCCAGCGAGTCACCGTCTCCGCCGCCTTGCAGAACATCCAGAGCTGCCAGTTTGGGAAGCCGTAATTGGCTCTCGTGAAAATGCCAGGAATGTATGGGGTTTTTTGTTGCCTGGGGATGTGTGTGGACGGTTTGACAGAGGGCCGGGATCTGGTGTCTGCATGAGGGGCCCGTCATCTGCAGCAGCAGCAGCAGTCCTTTGCAGAACCGGCATCTCTCCCTACCTATCCTTTCCTATCCTCAAATCTTTCGCACTCACAAATGAAACGTCCCATCTCTGTGGAACATCTTTGGACGTCACTGCTCAGACCACAGGAACGCATCAGCTGCACGACCGCAAAACACTAAGGCGACTCACACGCTTGGGATTGTCTGGTCGCTGCCACAAGAACGAAGCAGCAGAGGGTCGGACCGTGACTAATAATGAAACACAAATAAGAAATGAAGAAAAGGGAAGAGGGGAAAACTCTGCCGAGTGAACTAAATGAATTACTTTCAGCGCTTCTCGCAGATCCATTAGAATAAGCGAGGCATTGTCTTCTGAGCCTGTCTCGCCTAATCTGTCTTCCTCCTGTTACAATATCTTCCAGTGTATTTGTGCAGTAGGTGTAGTCTAACGTGTGAAACAAGAGATAAGCCTGCAGCTCGCGCTTAGCGCTGGCATGCTCATAAACGCGCCTGTTATGCTGAAAGCTCAGCCAGCCAGGGGGGCTGCAGAACAGCAGCAGTAGATTCTGACTGACTGAAAACATGCAGTCTTTATCATTTACAGTCTTTTTCTTTCTTTTTTTTTTTTTTTTTTGCAGATTAAAGAATTACGCTGACATACTGTGGTGCTGTTGTAACGTTGCTTGAATCGTGTCCTTTTTCAATGCCGTGATTTAAAAAGATTTCAGTGTCTTAAAACTCACTTTCCACTTATTTTTGCATTCAGAAGTCCAACACGACACAGATTTTTAATGTAAAACTGCTCATCATTGGCGCTGACCCTATGCTCAGGCAAGTAGCATCACATAACATTAAATATCCGTGGAACGCTGCCCTGTCTCCTTCCAGCGACAGCTACGTTGTGATCGCATCCCTTTTTTTTAATCCAGCCTTCAACTCTTATCAGTGTCCCTCTCTATGGAGACTTTGTAAGATAAATCTATAATCCAACACTGACACTGTGGTTGACACTGAAAGAGCCAGCTTTATTCTAAAAAAAACAACAACAAAAAATCAGCTGTATCCTGAATGCGACCTCCACTCCTTGCCAGATTTAAGCATCTGTTTATTCCTTGTTAACGTGTTAAATTATTTGTTGTTTATTGCCTTTTTCTCTGAGCTGGACTTGAGAACATATTGTATGAGCGAACCGTGCATTAATAAAACAGTGTCACACGCTGCATTAGCGGCTTCATTATTAATGTGGAACGGAAACAGCGCGATGGAAGGAGCGCGGAACACCGTCACTCCCTCCCACCTGGTAAATAATTGAAGATAGAAGGGATGTGCTATGTGTGTGTGTGTGTGTGTTTGCATGCATGGTGAATAAAGGAAGGATCTTTGTTACTACCAGTAACCTACCAGTTGTACCATTTGCCCTCACAAGTGAAGCTTCCTGCACCAGATTCTCTGTTTGTCACGAGGTAACAGCATCAGGGATGGAGGGGGCGTTGGAATTTTCCAACCACTTTAGTTTGTGTGGTGGCGATTTAATAAAACTTGGATGAGATGGAACAAGTTCGTACACTTCGCTGGAGCGCACACCTGTTTCTAAATGGAAATATACAAGAGGGGCTATCATGCGCTGCATTCAGATGCTTATTTAATCATGCGAGATTTCTAAACTTGTGTTGAGTGTCGAAACTGAGTAGAAAATTATAACTTTGCTGTCTAGCAAGAGCAGCATGCTATAAAAAAAACACTGTTGCAATGGTGCACATGTCATTACAGTGAACTCAGGCACTGCAGTTTACACTATTTTAAGTCAATCCTACATTTACTGTCCCGCTGCTGTAAATACTCACTACAATGCCAGATGTGTGTTAATCCACAGCGGGATATATAATCCCTCACACATCCATTTAAAGACGGTGTAAGGCCGCTTTGATTCGTGCCATATTTTTTTTATGGGATTCATTAGCAAGAATATAGAAGATCACGAGACATGTCCTTTAAAATGGATCCTAACCTGAAGCAGAACAAAATCAACAGGGATCACGGAGGAAGTGCAAAACAAAGTGACTTGTCTTGTCAGTTCTGGAAAGCCATTTTTTTTAAAATTTGTTTTAAGCCTGGTGTTTTTTTAAAATATTTTGCTGATTCCTGCACATCTTATTATTTATTGGACCTCAATGTTGGCGCCTGCAGCTGTAGTTTTTTCTTGCAACAGCTTCATATTCATGGCTTTGGCAGGGACTACATTATGATGGCAAAGATGAAGTCCTGCTGATTCCCTGGAGGGCAGCTGAGCTCACTTAAGTCTGCCCCCCCATGGTCCTCCTGTCCTCGCTATGAAATCTTATTGGTTCAGACACACCCAATTTAATCTCTTTCTTCTGTATCAAAGATGATTTAATAGTGGAGGAGCAGTCTTTTTCTTCTATCAATCACCGGTGTCTGATTGGTTCGTATTTCCCTGCAGTCTCCTGTCTAGCATTCTTGACCTTAATCCCTGCAAGACCACCCAATATATCCACAGCGAGACTGACCTTCTCCGTGGATGTCAGGAGCTTTAAAACAGTCTGATAGCAGGAGATGCCAGACAGCGGTGCATGTTCTGGTGCAATAAGGTCACTATGGTTTTTTTTTTTGTTGCCTGATTGGATCGCAGCTTTACCTCGTTTGTGTGTGTTTTGTTTAGAAGAGAAATGTAGAAAGATGCAGGACTTCAGAGGGGAGGGTTATGAGGATTAGGACGATACAGTCATTCGATGGATAAATGAGCCACAAACGCAACACACGCACTGAGCTGTGGACGTGTTCCAAATGGACAGATTCAAATGGTCTCTCCTCATCTGAATGTACGTATGTAGCATTTTTAAGGATGTCCAAAATGCTTTAAAGCAGACCCTTGTGGGTTAACTGCGTGTCTCTCGCTTCCTCCACAACAGAGATATGACCAGAGGAAATTAGCATTAATGCAGCCTCCCATTAGTGAATTAGTATGCGCGGGATCATACGGTTTCAATTTCATGCGGACTCGAATCAAACGGCCGTGGTAAAACTTTTGGATCGAATAGCTTCTCTTTTTTTTTCTTTTCGTTTCTTTTGCGTTCCTTTTTCACGAGAGTCAGCCAGAATTCTCAAATTGAATTTCTAGACGTTTATTTGTCCTCCGCCGCAGCGTTTCACCCTGAAGCATAAAACGGAGCCGATACTCAGTTCCTTTGCCTGTTTGTCTCTTTTGTACTGTATTTTCTTTTCTTGATGTGTTTTTTTTTTCCCTTTCTTGACATTTACAGTGGAGAGAGAGAGAAGAGAGACGAGTACAAAGCACTGATAGAAAAGAAAGATGCTTGCAGACAAAGTGTGATTGTATTTTTTTTATTTTTATTTTTTTTACGTCTTCTCAAGTTGGCATGACTCCTGGCACTTAATTTCCCGTGGTTTGGATGCGTGGGTAGATCCAAGGTGATATTTAAAGACGGTAAAACGTAGTCATTTCAGGGTGAGGCTCAAACACCGGCTTTATGATCTCTGTAAGTTTACGACCCATAATCTCATGGCAGAGACGTGCTTTCTCCTCTTCTCGTCTGACTCTATCATCCATCCATCCATCCATCCATCCCATCTCCTCAGGCTCGCTTCTGATCTTTCAAATAATCTCCTTCTTTCTGCTCTCGTGGAGCAGCTGCGACAGGCCACATTGATCACATCCTACATATAGAGAGAGACCTGCTCCATGTGCGTGTTCGAACCCCCAGCGCCTGCTCAATCCAGTATAACATGCTAAACCTCTACTGGTGCTGTTGACACGGCCTCACATGGGCCACATTAAACCATGTTACATGGATATGTGAGTTTACAGGGCAGTGTGTGCATGCTTCCATACAGAGTCTGCACTGTGCTGCATTATGCAATGGTTGGCATTCACTGTCTCATTCCTGTGGTCATAAACCTCAGAGAGAGACTTTTTGACTGTGGACTGACTTCACTCTCAGCTACTTAAACTCCTTATTTGTCCTCATGGAGCTGACCTTAAAGTTTGACCTGCCTGTGAAACAAATGAAGAGCATTTCCCCTCGAATCAATGAAGACTCATGCGTTGTTGTTGTTGTTTTTTTTTAATATTACTTTGCTATTAAGGTGGGTGTGTGCACGTGGAGCCACGTGGGAACACTTTAGACGTGCCGGGTTCAAAGGCAGGGCCACAGACGGAGCTGCCTGCAAAGCTGTAGCTGTAGTTGTTGATGGGGAGAGAGTTACTGACAGGGAGCCGGATGGGGGATAGAAAAGAAGTGAAGAAAAGGAGACATGGTGTTCCTCTCGTCACGATAGAGAAAGACGCACACAGACACACATCCGTCTCCCGCAGCCAATGAATAAGTAAACACTGTCCGCTCTGCTTGGCCGTGGATGGGATCCTTTTTTTTTTTTTCCTTTCTTTTTTTTTCTTCTTCTTCTTCTTCTTCTGTAATTGCAGTGAATGAGGTCCCCAGTGAGGAAGCCAGCAGTGGAAGAGCTGGGCCCCATTCAGGGTAATCACTGTAAATGTGCGTTCACCGTGCTACACAAAACCGGAGCGACAAATTAGGAGATTTTGTTGTGGATCGCATGTACAGGTTTGGAGCCGCCTGCATGCAGCCACTGTCAAAATGAGCCTAATTTTTTTTTTAAAAGCTTGTTTTGTCGCCCCATTCTTTCAATTTGAGATATGAATTATTTCCTGTACTTCCCCTTAATAATATCTCCGCTTCCGTGTCGTCACAATCACTCCTCCAGTTTGGCAAAATGTAATTTGTCAGTGTTGTTTCAAAGACGATGGGAGATCAGCTGCTAGCCCACTGCTGGAAGGTTTATCATCACAACCAGACACCCTGGACGGGAGCCAGAACTCACCCGGAGCGTCTGCTGTGTTTGAAAAATGAATCTGGCAGAGGTAAAGAAGTAGTAGCTACATTTGCATTTTGTCATATACATGTCAGTGTTGGACGCAGGCAGCGCTCGTGTTTTTAGATCACCGTACTGATATTTCCTCGTGCTCTTGTGTGAAGCGAGGCAGCAGAAAAGGGGAGCACAGAAAGCAATCAGGGGCTAAAATGAGCTCTTTCCTATTCTTCCTCTGCTCGTGAGTCGGACAGTAGAGTTATTATTTATCGCGGCTGCTGTCTCTGCTGCCATAAATCTGCACCCAGTGATGGAAGAGAATGGTTTGCTTGTGTCAGGGAGGGCTTTCCCATGGCATCAGTAAATAAAGCCACCGTAAGGAGGCCTGGAAACTAATGGAAAATCACATAAGAGTAATTCAGCTTCTGGGTTGAATTAGCATCTAAATGCAGTGTTGAATAAAGCTGCACTTAGGTGTTCATACCCTTGTTTTTTTGTTTTTTTTTACTATTTGGAGATTGAAATATGCACTGGAATTAAGTGATTCCTCACCATGAGAGTCCTCAGAATAAAGCAGGGCTTTAGATTAGGAAGGAAATGTATAAGTGGGCATGTTAAGAGTTTAGCTTATACTCAAGTGGCAGCTTTGGTATCATAAAGATTTGCCCCCCCCCCATAGAGCAGCCCCGTTCAATCTTTGTCGCAGATCCGGCCCTGGTGCAGCAACATGAGTGTATATGTGAGTTAGCATCCTGCACTGGGTTCTCTTTTCAATGGGTGAAGTGTTTCTTAATCTCCCTCCTCGCCTCCGTTTGGATGTTTTCCAGAAGCCTCCGTTGAATTCAACCGCGTCCCCCCCCCCCCCCACCACCACCTCCTGCTGTTTCCCGGAGCCTCCAGCCGTTTGTCTCTCTGAGAAACTAGCAGAGGAATGTGATGTTTGTGCGAAAAAGTAGTTCTCACCTCTCTCCACCAATTCTCGCTTTTATCATTACACTTTTATTATTACACTCGCTGCCTCTTTTTTTTCCTTTCCATGCCCGCTGCCTGTCAGACCATTTCGTCACGCTTTAGCCTCAGCATTCTTCATCCTTCTTCTTCTTCAAACCCATCGTAATTCACTTTTGATGGGACAGTTCTTTTAAAGCCTAGAATTCACTGGCACTGCTTGCTTTACCAGTGACTTATTTATGTGATTTCTAAATTTATCCGATATTAACTCCTCTGCACCGTTTTGGGAACACTCCATTTGAAGTTGACCGGCTGCAGAGATTTGATAGTTTGTGTGTGTCGATCGACGTTCTTCAGTATCTCTGAAATATCCAGCTTTAATTGCATCGAGGACTTTTGGAATGTTAACAGGAAGTATGATGCTGCTGTGTGCTTCAGTTGAGTTTTTTTTTTTCCCAGCCTCTATTTACATTTTGGCAAACTGACACCACAAGAATTTCACAGCACCCTAATTATCTCCATTAGTTGTTGGCCTAAGCACCACCACCACCCTGACCTGTGACTTTCACCTCACCCGATATCCTCTCCAATCCAATCTCCTCCCTCACTGATTAAAAACATCTGCTTTAGTGTATCTAATATTATCCCGTCATCTTGATTTAATAATAACCCGCTCATCATGGATGGGGAATGTGTTGCCACAGCATGCTAAAAAGTATGCTCCTGTAAGTCACTTGAGATAAAGCTCAGCCGCTTTCATTTTATCATCCTGCCTCTCGGTGGAGCTCCAGGGGAAACGAAGCGGCCCTGTTGCGAGATTTACAGACCTTATTATTGCACGAGGCGCAGTACAAGCGTACCCGCCGTCATCCGACGGCAATTGCTTTTTAATGGCGCGGCGTTGTGCATGTATTTCCCCGCTGCTGCTTGATTTAATTGTCTTGCTTTGTGCCGTGAGCTTTAACATCCACACACACATATATAGTACACACTTAGACACACCGGCATCTTCAGAGCAAGCTGGCAGGCATTTTCATCATCCCCACCATCAATTTAATTTCCCACAGTTCCTTGCTGTCGCTACCAGGTATGCTAGTTAGTCAGCAATCTGGTGAGGCATATGTGTGTGTGTGTGTGTGTGTGTGTGTGTGTGTGTGTGTGTGTGTGTGTGTGTGTGTGTGTGTGTGTGTGTGTGTGTGTGTGTGTGTGTGTGTGTGGGGACAGTCCTTTCCCCTGCTGCTCGTGTGAAGGAAGTGGTTTTGACGTATTGCCAGTAGGTTAAGCCGTTTAACCTAATCTGTACATGAGGATGCGATTGGCGGACAGTGGAGGTGGGAGGAGGCCTCTCCCAGCTGTCCTGCTGTTCACTGGTATTTCTTCCTTTGAGGGGGGGGGCAGTTGTCCGGTTCAAGCTGTAATTCTATAGTCTCATATACAGGTACTAGATGATGAATTGGAGGAAATCCGTTCCTTACTTGCTTCTGCGCTGATTTGAAAACCTGAGGTGAAGAGATGGGCAGGATGGTACATTAGGTGATACCAACATGGGCTTCTTTGCTCGGTTGTTGCAGAAAATAATGTGTTTATGCTATTAAGCATTGGAGAAAAACACTCTGTTTTTCTCCAATAAAAGATAAGGAACAGGACAAAATGACATCATGATTAAAGGAGGTAGAATAATAAGGAGAATCTTTTGATGAGGTTTGATGTAACCCCAGCTGTGTCTTCCCTGTTGATTTCCAGCCCATTGACCCTCAGTTTAGCAGCAGGACACAACATGCTCTCTTGTCCTTGCTCTCTGGTATGACGCCTCCATCGTTTCATGATATGGTTGACTCAGAAAATAAAGCAGCTCTCGCAGATCAGGCCGCTCTCGTTACAGTTTAGTGCTCACGGCCCGATAGGAGTTCAGTTAAGGTTCAGGTGATTCCCTGGCGCTCTCTTGCCAGATTCTGACCGTTTCCTCCTTTTTCAGTCCCACCGCTCTCCCCTCGTCTTCACCTCACTCCTGAAGTTGTTTTTAGCAACCCGGTAACCACGAGACTGATTCGCAGGCATCCTTTCTTCCGGAGACGTCAGATTTTCGGTGTGAAATTGCGAGTAAAATAAAAAACATCCAGCCACGCATGCTATAAATTTAAAGTAATATCTAAAAGTAATAACGGCACATTCTTTCTGTCATCTGCCTGACAAAGGGTTGAAATTTCCCTGCAGGAATTCATAGCAGGAGACCGAAGGAAGAAAGTGAAGAAAGTCTGAGCTGGGTTTTTTTCTCTCCCCCCCTGTCTGTTCCCTCATGGAGAGTTCTTATCATCAGTCTCACCCATCTGGTTTCCATCCCTGTTGACATTAGTCAGAGTGCAGGATTACACACCCCTCAAACATTTACTTCACGCTAATTTGCCTCAAGTCATGTTCTACTGTTTGATGCATGTCTTGAACCTTTATTTTGAAAAGCACGATTCCAGTAAGATGTCTTGATTTTAATCTCCAGGAAGCTCGTCTTTATTTACTTAGCTTGTCCTTTGTGCAGTGGACCACATCAAGCAAATGGTTTATTTAGGAACTTTTAATAAAAAAAAACCCTGAGGTATGAATACTTTAAATGCCACATGCATTATTTTTTGGGGGGGGGGGGGGGGGGGGGGGGGGTTTCTGGTCATTTGCATCAGCGGGAGACTCTGTAAACCCTCCACACAACATGACAGATGGTGAGGATATTTTACTTGGCTGTGAGTTTTGCAGGGCAAGAAGGAAAAAGCAAAGGAAAACGGTGAAAGACGAACAAAATGATGAGCAGGTGAAAATGTCTTAAGTAGGCTTTTATATGGGAGGATGGAGGAGTGACGTATAGCGACTGCTGGTGTCAGAGTTAAGTGATGCGTTTTTAATTAGCCGTTCATCTGTAACGCAAAAGGCAGTTTTGGACATGAACAGAAACAAAAAGGGGAGAATAAAGTGTAAAGAGAGAAATATGTGGAGGTTTCCAAGACCGGATAGTAAAAAAAGGCTGAGTAATAAGTTGGATATATGCCTCCCGGTTTAGCCAGGCACTAATCCTGTTGCGTGAGAGAGGCCTTGGATTTGTTTTTTGTTTTTTTTGGGGAAGAAGTGTGCGTGCTGAGAATGCCTGTGTGTTTTTGCTGGCTGACGACTTTACCGAGGGTGAAGAGATCCAAAGAAAAGGAGAGCGAGAGAGGTAGAAGAGAAACAAGACCACGTCTTCCCTGATGGCTAAGAATAGCGTTGATTTCAAACGGACACGTTTCCAGTCACTATATTTGGAGCAGACAACTTCAGCCCCGAATTATAAGTAACACAAACCAGAAATGCTCACCTCGCGGTATCTACCAATCCGCCTGCCAGCTGACCAGAATGGATATTTCTATACTTAGTTGTGACATTTTGTTTCAGGGGCACTGCACTATAATTTTTGGCCCGTTTGCTCCAGTAAAAAAAAAAGAAAAGAAAAGGAGCCTGAGTCATTTTATGGAAGGTAAACAGAGAAGAGGTCCAGTGGCCACAGGCTGCAGACAGCCTGTTTTACTGGGAGCTGTTTTTGTGAAAAATAGCCAGTTATTTCAACAATTAAAATGTGTTTTTCCTCTGCAGCACATCTGGAGCTGTATTGGTGACTTTTCTTTTCTTTTTAAGGCTCTACTTGTCCTCTTGGAAGGTTTTTTTTTTTTTTTTAAGCTGATGGTTGCCAGGCTTGAAGCCAGGTTTTGAAGGCTCACTACTTGAACCTCTCGTCCTCTAATTATCTTTAAAGGCATCAACCTGTTGGTGTGTGAGGCCCAAGAAGATGGACAGCTGCGTGAACCTGGGCGCCGCCTTTAAAGGGCGTGACCTCGGCCTTCTGCACGTCGTTTTTACCATCCAGACTTGCAAGCAGGAAAAAATCCACACATGCTAGTGAACGTTTCACTGCAAGCATATGAAACAGATAAAGCGCTCACAGTGTGTCTGTTTTGCAAAAGCGCCATTCCACAAATGTTGGATAAGAGAAGAATCGCCCTCTAAAATATGGTCAAAATGTGTCTTTGAGTGTGTAGCTGAGTGAGTGCAAGTGTGTGTTTTTGGCTGACTAAGAAAGGCTCATTGATGGTTGCTGCTGAATGAAGTGATTGTGATTTGAACTGAATGGAACTCCACAGGGCCCAGTTAGCTTTGTTCTGCTGCAAAATATTTCAGCAGACACGCACACGCGTTATTTTTAGACCTTAAAACTGTCAGACGAAGAAACTCGTAGAGGAGATTTGCCTGAGGCGCCCTGTCATTAACGTCCTCACTTTCCCTATTCATTACCCAAGAGGCACAAAACCTTTATATATATATATATATCATGTTTGACCCTGGCCTGCTGACCATTTCCTCTGCTGAAGATGTTGCCAAGATGAGAGCGGATCACAAGAACATGCTGGACTTTCCTTTCTCCGAGTTGCCTCTTTAATTCAGTCAGCAGCATTTTTTTGCCCCGCCGTTAACTGTATGTGTGGTAACACGGCTCGGCTGGGTTTTTCCTGCTGCATTAACATAGCATGAGTAGGCAAAAACCCTGCAACATCAACCTCACTAATTGTCTGGATTTTTTGGGGGGGTTTTTTTGTTTAAAAATGTGATTTGTCATTTCTAGGTCTTTCCATCCAGAGAGTGTCATAATAAGTAGAAAAGTTGTGAGCTGAGAGGTTTGTGATCTCAACTGAAAGGGAACTATCCCTTTTCAAGTGAAAGGCACTCGTGATCCACCAACATTTACCCAGTATTTTGAGTCGTCTGCCGGGAACAGGATGAGCGTGGGTGTTTGGTTTCACATCATCCCACCTCTCTCTCTCATTTCCTGGTTCTTCGCTGGAAGTGAAAAATCAGACACTGCGATCTTGGGAATAAAACTCCGAAACACTTGGTGGCCTTAGATGCGGTTTTGTTCACAAATCTGTATCATCTCTGACATCATTGGCCTTGAACGTGTGATTTTCCATGCTTTTACATCCAAGTTTGAAGTTTAAAGTCAGATTCAGTGAACTTGGCCCCCGGGCTACTGTGTGTTGTTTTTAGACGTTTGCCTCAGTACCCAAAAAAGAGCTGAATCTGACCACGCCTGTTGGGTTCGGGATTCAGCTTCCCTCATTTCCCAGCACTTCTGCTTTCACCTTTTCATTACAGCTTCAGTTCAGCCAAAGCCATGAAATAACGCTGGGCATGTTGCATCAAGTTATGATCAGGCAGCACTTTAAATGTTCAATCATCCCCCATGACTGTAAGAAGAAACAGCAGCGCGTTAGCAGTGCCTGTTTTATTCTATCTGGTATGATATGTTAAGATCTCACCACCGTTTCCTCAATGACATTCCCTGTATGCATTCCAGCGTCTTAGATTTCTTAGAAGTGATATGGGATGTCTCCCCAAATGCATGCACACAGGCTTACCGAGGCTATTGGAGAGGGGTTTGCAGATATTAAAGGAAATTGCTTCTTGCTTGCGGCAACCTTCGCCCCCTTTTTTTTGGTGCTCCATTACCTACTTTTTTTTGGGAGCACCTCCTTCGAGGTTCCATAAAAACTGAGCAGGTACTGAAAGGTGATGTGAGAACACTGCAGACCTCTGATTGGTCAGAGAGAATGATCTCTGCATCGTTGCGTCATCACTGCACGGAATGCACGGGATATCCTGCATGGCACAAACCCATGCCGGCCATTTTTAAACAGCCAAGCCAATATGGCGGCAGAACCAGTACCAAGGTGCAACAAAGGTGCAACAATCCCACCCTGGAACGAGTCTGTTTGTCGTCATCAGGCGCTAATTCCTAACCAGGATCTCCATCATCTTGTCAGATCGTTTTGTCACACCAGTCATGCATCTTGCAAGCAAAGGAAGCAACAATCAGAAAGAGCTCCTTGTAGTATTCTGTCAGTCTTTAAACTCTAAACTCTTCCTGTTTTCCTCTTCTTTCTGCCTCAGCGTGTGTTTTCTGGGGGTCACGTGATAAACGCCTCTGGAGTCTCCTCCAAAACAAGCATTGCACTGTTGAAAACCGGAGCCCGTATTGTTGAAATTGGACATTTAACGCAGGAGTTTCCATCCAAGTTTTAATGAGGCGACATTAAATCATGCATATCTGACTGAGAAGGCTGCTTAATCACGAGGACAAACAAGTAACATGAATAAATGCTGACAAACATGCCACTTCTTCTCTTTTCTCTCCTGTCCTGTATTCAAGCCAAGTTTGCGCTGGGATTCTCCTCCAACCTGTTCTTCAATTTCCTCCTCTCCTGTCCCCTCTTAACCTCCTTAAACCAAGATTACCGCTATACCCAGAACTGGATCCGGTCCAAACTCCCAGAGATCCCCGATCTCTGCACACGACGGTGGCATCTGTCGGCCGTTCAGCCCGTTTGTATTATCGCTAGCGTTTGTTGTCCCCAGAGGCCTGGGTGGCATGGGAAAGTGTGTATGTGTGTGTGTGTGTGTGTGTGTGTGTGTGTGTGTGTGTGTGTGTGTGTGTGTGTGTGTGTGTGTGTGTGTGTGTGTGTGTGTGTGTGTGTGTGTGTGTGTGTGTGTGTGTGTGTGTGTGAGTACAGTATTTGGGTGTGCCCATCCAGACGGACTGACCACACAGACGCAGATGGACACAATCACACACACGGGAGCCAGATGGTGACAGACTTGGCTCACACCTTGGCCTTCACCGCTCTGATTCCTCTATTCCCCTTTTTTTTTTCTCCTCCCCACCAATCTCTGCTTTGCTCGACTCTCCATTTTACAGTAAACGTGAAGTTCCCAGCAGGACAATCTCGGGCTTTTTTTTTGCGGAGTTGTATCCTCCATCTTAACAGGGGATGTGTCGATTTCTACTAGACGAAAACACTCAAAAAGTTGATATAAAAGGCCAGAAGTGCAGTTAAGTAAAGTTGCTCCTCCAAATAACTGCAACAAATGATGATAAGTATTGAAATTAAGTGCATGGCTAAATAATAAAATTGCTCAAGCAGGATGAATGTCGACTTTACAATTAAAAGCCCACAATGCAGCTTTAGATTGGTGGCTTTTTATCTGGTAACTCTTAATATTAGCGGCAAGGAAATGTCCTGATCCAATCAAGAATTGCATGTGCGCGTAATTAGAGATGATGTCATTCATCATCTTGTGACACGCTTCGACTGAGGAAAACACCCAAGCTGTGATTTACAGAAGTGAAGTCGTGTTTGTGTTTGTGCCCGTCAAAAGAAGGAATGCTTCATTATAACTGGACCAGAGCCTCGTCAGACCCTGAATGTCTAATGGTACGCTGTAACTCAGGGTGGTGCCATTTAGCTTCAGCTGCCTCTGAGAAAACGATCCCCGCCTAATTCTGGGTTTGGTTTCCACGTCTATTTTGGAAATCCTGCAGAGGAGGTGATTCCGTGCTTGTAATGTTCCTGCTGACAAAATAACGGCATGCATGCTAACAAAACTATTCTTACTCCAGGTGTAGCTACATCATTAGACTAGGAGCGTGCACACTTTTCCCGGGAACCTGGGGTTGTTATCCAGCAGCTCCCAGCTGAGCCTTGGCCTCCAGCTATTCATTAGACCCAAACCTGGGGCCTCGCATCGAGGTCAAAGGTCAGCAGGCTCGATATTTCTGTGTACTTGTTGTGTTTTTCCAGCTTTTGGAAATTAGACTTATTTTAATATAATATACAATTCTGAGGAAATTATAGACGACACTCTAGTTATAGTTAAACCTCTTTGAAAAAGACCCATATTTCTGCTCTCCTCAGTTACATCACCTCTCCCTCGCCTCTCACCTCCCCCCCGTCCTCCATTTTCCTCTATATTTTAATCTAATTCATTTCTTCCTCCTTTCTTCTCTTCTCCTCCAGCAACGTTCTCCCGGCAAAGTGCTGTTTGACCAGGTGTGCGTCCACCTCAACCTGACAGAGGGCGACTACTTCGGATTGGAGTACACGGACCAGCGCAAGATGACGGTGAGACACACCTCATCTGTTTTTTTTTAGGATATTCAGCTTCCTTGTTTGCATATCTTCCTTGTACCGTCGGATGGAAGCATCCACCTGGACTTAGTTGTTCCACCTCTCTCGTGAAAGAGCAGCTGGTTGGGATAATTTGCACATATGCTGCAAGTTCCAGGGGTGTGAAAGTAGTTTGTAGATGCTGTTGTCTGGACTGCTGCCGATGTCTGCTGGCAGAATCTGCAGTAGTGAGTGAAACAGCGAGCTCTAAAAGAATATTAGTCATTGTATAGCTCTCAGAGGAAGGACTATCTGTCAATAGTCGCATACAATTACTTGAATGGACTCTTATTGTGCATTTCAGTGCCTCGGGCATGAGGGCAGTTGTTTTTATGATGTCCAATGGAACAGATTATGTCATTCTGATGAGATAATGACTGAAAGAAGCTGACGGATACATGAATGCATCAACTGGAGCCATTTTTTATTGTTCATTTAATCTAATATGAGTTTTACAGCCGGGATTAATAACCCAGATTCAAAATGTGCCGCATGATGTTTTAATGTGCTTACCTTAGACTATTTTTTATAAGGATCTCACTCTAATTTAACGATGTGTTCAGCAGTGATTTTATAAAATAGGTCATTTTGTCCTGATTAGGATTGCAGTATCAGCTGAATCAGATAAAGCTTTATTTTAGAGGGCTTTCTAATAATTTCCAAAAGCCTGGGGGAAAAAAATTGTATCTATTTATTCAGCTTTTATTATGAGGAAATAGATTCTGAAATATGTTCTGTTGTTGGACTAATTAATTCCTTGTGCAACCTAGAGAGTGTTTTAATTAGTGCACAACAAGCCAGATGTCCATGCAAATATGTGGCATTTGTCTACAGGCAAACATACAATCCAGCAGTGCTTTCCATTATAGATGACTTCTATTTTAATTAAGCTTACATTTCAAGGAAAGTCATTATATTCCCTGTAATTGGTACCAAATTAGAATTTGGATATGCCAAATGCCAATATGTGATTCTTCCATCTGTCCTCCGTAGCTGTGGTTGGATCTGCTGAAGCCGGCGCTGAAACAGATCAGACGTGAGTAGTCTTCTTCCATCTTTCAAAACCAAACAAACACCCTGTGTTTGGTGTCATCGCTTTAGATTTGCTGTACCTAAATGCAGGATAAAGAGTGGGATTCTGCCATCATGTCAGCCACTGATTTGTAAAAAAGACAAATGATTTTTTTTTTCCCCTCTACATCCTTTGCATCTCCGCCTCTCTCTTCCAGTCGTAACCATATCCTCTCTTTTCCCTCCGTCAGGGCCTAAAAACACCATCCTTCGTTTCGTGGTGAAGTTCTTCCCCCCCGACCACACGCAGCTGATGGAGGAGCTGACTCGGTAGGCCTGCTGGACACCGAAACCACACATCTCCGAGAAAGAGCCTCTTAGAATAGAAGACATAGTCGCTCAGGAGGAGTTTCACTGCTCTGTCCATTTGCTATAATATGTTCGTGTCTGGCTTTGTTCTTATTATGGCCTCTTAACACTTAAAACACATTTATATCCGCACGCATCACAAAACGTCAAAGAAGTTGGTTTTAAAGTCCGTCATCTGGGAGCCGAGCTCATAAAAACATTTGTTGTTCCAGCTGAAAGGAGACGCCATGTAAAAAAAAAAAAAAAACTTGAAGTCATAACTTCCAGTCATCTCAAACTGGATCTGGAGATGTTCCTGCTCGCCTCCTTTTCACCTCCTTGTGGAGAATGTAAATTATCCGTCATCATCTTGCCTGCCGTCTAGTTTTGTTTAGTCTGACAGAGCCTATTGAAGCAGACTGCACTCTTTGTGCCTCTTTGAGCTACAGCTACAAGGCTAACATAAGTTATACTATCAATATTTAACACTAACAGTGAAAGGATCCAGTCGTATATAACAATTACAAATAATAAATTAATGCTGCATGGACATAAATCAGCTAAAAAACATACATTAATTTGAACTCATTTTCGCTGATATCAACTCTTGCCCATTATGAGACAATGACAGTATTTGCTGCAGATCTGAAGGCGCCAGCTGACATTTCACAGCCTCCTATGGCACAATCCCACTTTTTCTTTACATAACCTCTAACGTTTAATCAATGTTAGCAGCTAGGAGAAAATCTTGAGGGATGCACTGTGACCGTATTTAATCCTGCCTCACTGATCGCTTTGCTCACAGCTGTCATATTATATTAAGTGCCTGTTGCTGCTTCACATTCAAAGCATTCGACTGATGAGGAAAAAGCCAAATGCGATGTTTGTTTTTTTAATTAAAATACTGTTAGTTGCTTCCTTTGCTGCAGTGTAAATCAATCAGGACTGAAATCGTATCATCACCAGTTTCGAGGGCTTTACATATTTTCCATTCACCTCTCAGCTGCCCGCTTTATTCCACTGATCTCATATTGTCTTGCAGAGTGCCAGCCGTCTCCAGCATTAAACAGGACGTGGGCACACAGCCTTTTTTTTCCCCCCCTTTGTTTGGCTCTGGCTGCATGTCGCTGCTGTCAGTATTTCCTTTGACGGGCAGAAAGACCAAATATTTAGAGACGGAAACTTGCGTTACGTAACGCTGGCCAATCAGAGCGGTTCCAATTTGATAGAGTCGAAGAAAAAGATATTTTCGATGCTGATGTGCCTCACATTGCTTGTGCATTACATACTGTGGCACTCTGATATGCCAACATAGCAAAGTGCACTCGCCATAAAAGAGTGTAAGAGTTTGAGTTGATATGATGTATTTCACTCTAGATTGGTGCAGTGTTATGAAACAGTAAACGACTCCTGGCTGAAATAAAAAAAGATATGGAATCTCACCAGAGCCTCATTAACTTAAATAGAGTGCTAATCATGCAGCTATAAAAAAGGGTTGAATTGGATATCACATAAAAAGCTGCTGTGGTCCATTAATCACACACTGTTTGTCCTTGTACAGTAAGTAGAGAACTGGACGATCAGCCAAGCTCGGTTTAAAACACTTAGCGTTAAATAACTTTCATTTTGTCCCTTTTCTGTTTGCGCTCATATTTCTTTCACCTGTCATCTTTCTAAATGCTCTTCGGGGGCCTTTTCTCAGCTGGAAACAATAAATAAATGCCACGGATCTGATGCTAATGGAATAGCTTTCAGCAGTTGACTTTATAAAGCATGCATTAACCTCCTCACCTCATCGCTGCCTGTCTTTTCTCCCTCCCGCACTCTCTTCCGTCGCCCTCTGGGTTGTAATCTTGTCCCTCTTTCCCCAGGTACCTGTTCGCCCTGCAGATTAAGCGCGACCTGGCCTGCGGTCGCCTCACCTGCAACGACACCAGCGCGGCGCTCATGGTCTCGCACATCATTCAGTGTGAGTGCACAGATGCAGATTATTTAACATAAAGAGAGGTTATTTGTATGCCTTTTTTAGGCATACAAATAACCTTGTAAATGCTCTTAATCTTAACACATTAAGAGCACTTTATTAGATTCTAATGCTATGAAATTTTTAAAATCCACCGCTATTAGCTTGTCTAGATAAGCCATTAATGTAAAGGACACACAAGAGTGAATAACACAAAGCTCATCAGTTTAATGAAGCCATAAATTTTACACTTTCCACATGAGAACAGGGCTTTTATCTCACTGTGGGCACCACCGTAATAAAAAAACAACAAAAAAAACTGCATGTGGGAGACCATAAATCACCAAACACAAGACAGAAATTCCCCTTAGGGGGGGGATTTCAGAAGCACTTACTATGGCCTATGTGTTGCTGGTTCAAGTTTAAACGAGGTTAGTTAAAGATATACCGTCTCAAATGACAAGAGGGGCATTAGAGATCAATATTTACCACTAATAGTGAAGGGATCTAAAAAAGTTAGATGCATTTCCCTCCTGTCACAGTTACTGAAGACTTCCCTCACATTCAGAGCACAATGCATGATATTTGAATAGAATGAACGCTGTAGTTTCACCGCCTGTCAGGTCGCCTGCGATCGCCACACATTGTTATGCAGCGCCATATGTGGAGGATATAAGATTTATGGACTCAATTCAGCCTCGCAGACAGCAGCGAGCTGCGGCGCAACATGCTAAAGAACTTGACTTTGTTGCCGTGGTAACTGCCGGTGCCTCTGTGTGTGTGCATCTGCAGGTGGTACCCCATGAGGGTCTATTGTTAGTGTTACTAGACAGCTGGAAGCACACGCATCAGCACACTTAATCTGATCTACAGTAGAATAGATTGAAACGGAGAATAAATAAGAATAGACAGAATAGATTTCTTTCCTCAACACTCTGCTTAATCCATCGCCCTTTTTCCTCATCTCAGCCCATTTCTTTCTTTATTTTCACCCCAAATTAAATAACGAATCCCCCTCCCTCCCCCCCTTCCCTCCCTCCATCAGCCGAGATAGGAGACTTTGATGAGACCCAGAGCTGGCAGCATCTCCTCCACAATAAGTACCTGCCCGACCAGGACGCCATCAGAGACAAGATCACCGAATGCCACCGCAAGCATGTGTAAGTTACACCACGATGAGCGCACATACTTCCACAGAAGGTCTCACAAAGATAATTATCTGTTTATTCAAATGCATGCCCACAAACACACCCATTACAGCCAACCCATGAGTCTTTCCCCCGCAGAGATGTTTATCTCTTTAACCACAACTGCTAACACACACACACACACATTTGCAGACAAACACTTTTAATCTCTCCCCCCACAGAGGTGGCTGTCTACAAACATACCACTTGGCACTCCCTCTCTGCCCCTGAGAGCAGCACACATTCACACAGCAAACCTCTCTTTCCAGGTGCTTTCTCCACCGCGGTTTGCAAACACATCCTTGTGAATTCCCCCAAAAACCGTTCCTTATCCACGGATAAGTGCTAAAAACCAAACTGCAGCCTTGCTGATTATTTATGATGGTCACACTGTGCACCTCATGCCCGCTCTCTGTCTCCAAACCCTCCTCCTCTGCCGAGGAGCCGATGCAGGAAGGAAATGGCTAATTCAGCCACTCGTACAGGAAACAGGAAGCTATTTTCAGATTTGTGAGGAAGCAAACTTCCCTCTGTGGCACATTTCTTTCCGCCTCCACTGGGCACTGCCATGTGATCCGGTGGTGTATTTTAAGACTGTTTGTTGTTTCTGCTTTCACAATAAATCTGGAATAGAGAGCTGGAAGTGGGCTATATTTAAACCAACGTTGACACTTGACCACTTTTTCAGTCATTAGATTTTCCAAAATTTTGACAGGGCATTCAGGAGAGTCTTCTTAAAGAGCAGCCCCTGATTCCCACCTATATCTGTAAATCTTTAAACTAGCATAACAGGAAAAAAAGGATTCACATTTCTGCTTGAGAAAGAGTTCCATGAGCAGCTGATTGATTGTTATGATGGTTAACGGATCGATTGATCTCTCCTCCACAGCGGACAAACTCCTGCAGTGTCAGACTACCAGCTGCTGGAAATCGCCCGGCGATTGGAGATGTACGGCATCCGTCTGCACCCAGCTAAGGACCGGGAGGGCACTAAACTCAGCCTGGCTGTGGCGCACACTGGAGTGCTGGTTTTCCAGGTAAAAACCATAAACGACCTGCTTAAACTTTCACAGTGTTTTTGCTGAAATGTGAGTTGTTTTAGTGAAAAATACTGGGCTGCATATGAAGGTTTGCGGTGTGAGCTGTAAATTCTTGAAATGTTTTCCGCGAAAGTGTGATCTTTTTTTGTGATGTGCTACTTTTTCTTTATCTTTATAGGCTGAAATCAAGGTAAAAGATATGTTTACTGACAACAGCCTCTTATCTAGAGGAGAAGAATGTACTTATTAGGAATATATAAGTTGTCAAATTGAGCTGAAACAGAATATTTTGGAGAAAAATGACATTTTCCTTTTGAATTGAATTCCCGATTGCTTCCTTCTCCCTTGTAACACAATGTATTTTCATGAATGTGCTCTCCCTTATTCAGGGGTACACAAAAATTAACGCCTTCAACTGGTCCAAGGTTCGCAAGTTGAGCTTCAAGCGCAGAAGGTTCCTCATTAAGCTGAGAGCAGACCCCACTGTAAGTGCATACGACACTTTCTCATTCTTTCCATCCTGTCTGTTCATCTCCCCGTCTTCATTCATATCTGCCTCTGCGTCTCCCAGCAGAATGCCCACCACGACACGCTGGAGTTTGCCATGGCCAGCAGGGATTGCTGTAAGATCTTCTGGAAGATCTGCGTGGAGTATCACGCCTTTTTCAGGCTCTTCGAGGAGCCCAAGCCCAAACCCAAGCCCATCCTCTTCACCAGAGGATCCTCGTTTCGGTTCAGGTATGAGGAGGACAGAAAGGGAAGGATGGGAAACTGCCATGTTTGCATTTGTCTTTCATCGCCCGCTTGTCTCTCTTTGCACCTGCAGTGGTCGAACCCAGAAGCAGATCATTGATTATGTGAAAGACTCAGAGCTCAAGAAAGTTCCCTTTGAAAGGTGAAGTAGCTGAAAAGACACAAATCATCAATCAGATTCCTGGTTCACAGACGAGTCACATATGATGTAACCTCATCTGCCCCCTTCCTCTCCTTTTAGGAAGCACAGTAAGATTCTTTCCAACAGCAGCATGTCTCCTCAGTCGTCTTCCTTCAGATCGCAAGTGCCAAAAGAGGTGATACACACTTTTTAACACCAAGAGAAACTGACCTTAAGTCGCCCATAATTTAGTTCTTTTATTTATATTTTCTTGTAACTAGAGTATACTGAGCGTGGTTAAATTAAAGTTTTTTTCCCCCTCATTTGCAGAGTGCCATGTCTGTCCAGTTAGCAGACCAGCCTGACTCAGCCAGACTGGGTCATCAAGCAGAGTCTAATGGCTCAAAAGAGCCGCCAGCGGCCACGTCATCCAACAACGGCTTCCACGACATACCGGCAGCGCCCGGCTCGGACCCGACTCACACCCGGCAGAACCACAACGGCTCCGGATCAGCACCGGACCAGCAGTTCCTCAACCCAGGTCCTTCCTGCAGAGCAAACAAAGGCAGCAACTCCTCTATTCCTTACATAGACTGCAGCGACATAGACAGTGAATGTGATGTGACAAAGAATAACAGGGCCACCAGGGGCCACAGCAATGCAAATGACAGCAATGCAGATGAGCCTTGTGATTATAATAATAAGCATGAGGGTAGCTGTAGCAATGGGGGGCAGACTGGGAATCTGTTTGGGGTTGTGAATGGGTTCTACCACACCAATCACCAGGGGCTCAAGCAGCAGTATCAGCAGCAGGGTTTGATTGGGCGGCAGCAGCAAGATATGCTGGGTAACAGAGGCGCTGTAGACCAGTCTCCAGTGCAGAACCAGTTTAATGTGAGTCAGGAGCTAACAGATTGTGAAATTGTGCCCGATGGAGGTTCACTTCATGGGCGCCTCCCTCTCCACAGCACGATGCTGGATGAAATATTTCAGGGTCGAGGCAGGCGAGGTGCAGCAATAGGGCGACCGTTAGGAAGTGGAACTCGTAGTCAGTGCTCCAGCCCGGTGATCAGCAGCTTTCACCACCGCACCAATTCTTTCAATCACGCCGAGACGACAAATGGTCACAGTCAGCCGCGCTCACGTTGGGATGACGGTGGCCATTATTTCAGTAAGCGTCCAGGAGTAATCCCAGTGGATACTCCCACTGTCCCGCCGTCATCCCACCCACCAAACCACTATGGTAGCTACTCCCCAATCACCGCAAACCGCACACCGCCACATTTTGCCAAACCGTACAACAACAACAATATGAGGAACCGCTCTGATACCGATCCATTCATTCTCAGTCAGCTGACATCCACCCCCATCCATCACCGCAACCCTCATCAGTCCGGGCTGCAGAGCCAAGCTCCATGTTCGGCCCCGATGGAGCGAAGAATGATAGTAACTAACGGGAATCATGCGGGGAGCCTTGTGGCTCCAGGTCAGGCGCGATCCAACACGGTGCAGCGGTTGTTCGGCCGCCAGGGAAAGCCCGGGAATACCCCGACCCGTAGCAACCTAAACCAGCCGGTCCAAATGATCGATGGATCTACCAGCAGCGGCACCGACACCAGCGACACAGAGTCAGACACCGGAAGCAGCGCGTACAGCCAGCCGTTAATGTACGGGAATCCTGTCGCTGTCAGTTCCATGAATTCGGTTCACTCGAATGGCGTGAACTCGTCCCCGCTGCCACACAGCAAGTTCTCCTTCGGGAGCTTCCAGCTGGAAGAAGGGGAGGGTGGCGAGGGAGAGGAGGAGGATGGGTGTTACAACTTCAACGAGGAAGATATCGGAGGTCGGGTTTTCAGCTGTTGAAGCGTAGGATGTATTAGGCATCATAATGTACAGTTATTATAATCCTGAATGTAAGACAACACCTCTCTTAGTATATCACCAATAAACTGCTGTGTAAGGCGGGAGAGTTGATAAAACTAATCTCCCCTTTACAATAATTAAAATTCAAAATCTTAAACTTAGTAGTTGATTATTGAAATAGAAGAACACAACTGTGAATTGCAATACTGTAGATATAGTCCACCTGTTTACACTACATTAGCTGCGATCAACCCTTTTTGACACGTTCTAGTTTTTTAAAAATTTGAATAGAAACACCTTACTACTTTAAAATTCATTTATAATACAACCACAATTTTTGTAATGAAATTTGTGCGCGAAGCTTAAAGCAAACAGCTGATTTTAGTGCAACTTCACACACAGTAAAAAGTTTTTCTCGCGATTTGTTGAAGGGAGAGCTAATGCTAATAATCGGCATACGTCTCAAGAAAAATCCTCCTTACAACGTGCCATAATTTAAAAAAAAAAAAACTGCACATTCAGTGTAGATGTATGTGCAGATGAATAGAAATCCTAACACCTTCTTGTGTATAGTTGTATTTTTGTGGGGAAGATTATATCTGCAGCTCCTCCCTCTTCAAAAATACAGTACAATCGATTTTCATAGGAGAGCTGAGGGCTCTGATGATTGTAGCTCACTTGTGTAAATGACTTTTGAGCTATTTGGGTGTTGAAGGAAGAAATAAATTAGTTGGGAGTGATTTTTTTAAAAATTTTCAGGGGAAATGTGACACTTAGTATCAGGATCTGCTGCTCTTCTTAGTCATTTTCCCCAAATAGAGCGGTTTGCTGTCATAATTTATAGTGGCACTAATGTGGCGTTTACTCTAATTACACATATATAATTATTTGACTGTTGTCTTGTGCAATAGAAGGGCTTTAAGATAGTCTTTAGCGTAGCCTGTGGCTGTTATGACTGTGTCAAACCACAGATATGACACAGATTGCTATTTGTACAGTATATTTGATTGTTCTTAGTAGGGAATGGATTGTAGATGGATTGTTAAACTTGACTTGGTAGAGAGTTGTGTTTGACGCGTCAGCTGTGGGGATCTACTGGCGGAGGAGTGCTGTAGCTAATGCTAATGCTGTCTGCCTTTCTCATTCGGTTTTGGCCCGAGCTGAACGTCTTCTTTCCTCAAAGCACTTTTTTAACGCTTTCGTTCGATTTCTGTCTGCCGTGGGAAACTTGCACCGGTTGTTAGCGTTAGAGACTTTTTGTAGTCGTGCTGTAGGTTTTGTATCAGTGAAAACGTTAGCGTGGACATGACCCTAACCTTTTATATTTGTATTTTTGATAATAACCGAGGCTACATTTCTACTGAAGATGCATTGCATGCTCTTATGCTACTTCTGTTGGTTGGTTATGGTGTTTATTTCTTTCTGTTGTTCTTTTTTTTTCATGGTTTTTAAGCAAAAATCAAACACGCCAACCATCGTTCTGAAACCTGTGACCATCCATGGCTGTCTGCTTTGCTTAGCTTGGCCCCTGGCATGTTTGACATCCACTGTCGCTGTTATAATTGAAGGACGTGTCGGCCCTCCATCCCCATCACCGTCACTTGCTGGCTGTTTGCTTGCTGCAACGCACACTTTTGGTAACTTTCACTGCGATTGACTGGGGATAAAATGGGTGCTCTTCTCCCACATTGACCTTCAGTTGGTTGCACTGCCTCAAAAACAGCAATGTCTGTTTTCAACAGCAACAAAGACAGTAAAAAAAAAAGCACACATAAAAAGCAAACTATTTGTTGTAAAACTGGATCTACTCTGAAGCTAAAGATGCTCATGGATAAATGACGTGCGATGCATGAAAGCACCAATTTAAACCATGCAAACTTAGAATCAGCACTACAGGAAACGCTATTTCAATTACCTTATAATGCTGCATTCAAGACACATGGGAAATTAGGTAATTTCAAGCTCCGACTTGGTCAAAATTATTTGAACGCATGGTCGAATTGGATTTTTTTGACATTTATTGTATGCATTCTTACTATATTAGTGAAGCTGCCAGCGTTACAGCTTTTGCAAAAGACGTCTGTAATAATTGATATTAGATATTAGCCCACTAGTCTACTAAAGCGTTATTGATATTAATATGATCGGCTAATGCTATGGCCACACATCTTCCGTGTTCGTCATGTGAGCTTGCGTTTTTAAGAGGGCGGAAATTCCTACATCGAGATTAGCGTCTTGAAGGCAGCATCAGCACACTTGTCATGAATATAGTCAGAGCTTCCTAAAGCAGTGATGTGAGGCTCAACTCGGACTAAATGTGATCAGAATCTCACCTTCTGAAGCCAGACTGCTTCCTCAGAGCTCTTCCTTTTTCCTGTAACAAATGTTCACACTTCATGCTTTTTAAATGCGTTGTCTGTAAGCATGTTTGGGAGGGGGGGGGAATGCTGTTTTCTCATCCTTTTCTTTTCTTTGTTATGAATGCATGTTATCCAGGCAGGAAAGGCCCGCCAACCTCCCTGCTGCTTTTCTGCCCTGCTCTGTTTTTACTCACTTTGACGCTTGGTGTTTCTGTCACGGGGCTCAAAATGCTTTCAAACATTTTGATGTCTGTAATATCTTCTTTTTTTTTCAAATCTTTTGGAAACCATTTGTGTGTTTTTGCCCCCTGGTTTCCTCACTGTGTGCACAAGGAGAAAACGGGAGCTGATCTCAACTCCAGTGTGAGGGAACAGGGGTAGACAGACACACGTTAAGTCAAGAATAGAGCAAATGTAAGTGAAAGATAACCTTGAGACGTGTGGAGTTTAATTTCGTAAGATGTGAGAGTCTTGAGTCTTGTCAGGAGGTGGACACACACACACACACACACACACACACACACACACACACACACACACACACACACACACAGACGGACACTGGAGTTGAGTCGGCCTCGTTTTCCCCTCACTGCCTGTCACCACACGCAGCAGGTCACTTCCATAGATTTAATGTCCTGTACATACAGAAACAGACTGATAGATTGTCACTTTGTATTCACATTGTAATTTGTGTGCTAATCAGAGCCAAATTTGTTAGATTCACTTTAACACAAAAGGTAAAATGATTGTCGCTTCTTCTGCGGTTTACACAATATGACAATGCAACAAAGACAGCCTGGTAGCACCTCTCTTATTAACACATTATGTCTGGTTGGGTTGATTTGTACAAAACCCAAAGTGTTAAACCAATAGATTGTGCTAACAGGCTTAATATTCACTGTACAAGCATGAGACTGGTATCAATCAGTATCCCATAATGTCACATCTTTTCATCTTGGATTGATCAAAATGTATAAGGCGGTCTTTTAGCTTCACATCTGTGCTCAAACTCACTTTTCAACCGGCTTTCTGGCTATTCTTGTGATCTTGTGATGTGACGATTGGCAGCTCGAGTTTGCATGTCCCATATTTGCTTCACGCTGCACGGCGAGACCGCGCCACGTCTCCAAAGCATGAAACCGAAGTAAATGCTGCACATGCAAAAGGTCAGCTGCCAATCAAGCTGAACAACTTCCTGTTTCTTTACTAAACAAGGGCATTGAAGTGAGTTTTCTCGTGAAGCATGCTGGGCTAAAAAAAACAACAACGACTCACTGATTTTCTTTGTGAAACCTTTTAATTCCTGCACACTTCTCCTTTTTATTTCCACCACAAAACACAAACTGGATTTTTTTTTCTTGTGACTTCTTGAAGGTTTTTTTTTTACTAATTTCTTCTCTCTTTTTAACACTGTAACTGATTGTGTGCACTAGTGTCAATAATAAAAAAACAAACACCTTGTGTGTTCGAAGAAGAGGGACTCCAGAATTTCTTTTGTCGAGGGAGTTGATGTCCAGCTACGCCTGCCTCACCCCTCACACACAACTTTCCCACCCTGCTTGAACTGTGACCCCCCCACACACACATTGTCTTGTGTTGTTGTAGCTGGACTGTAGAGCAGAGGTTTTTTCCTGTGTTTCATGTTCTATATCTTGTGTGTAGTAGTTTTTTTCTGTATGGTGGTAAGTTCTTTTATAGCGCCCGTCACAGATCTGCCCTCAGTGGTTGCCATGGTTTTACCCATGATCCAGTTTGGTGTGTAACAATGGACTCTTTGGAAACTTTGCACCGGGGCAAGTATACAGTCACAACCGTGTAGTAAATCCTCTGTAGTGACTCTAGGTGTAGTGAGAAGTAGGTCTAACTTTTTATTTTTCCTGTCCAAAAAAAGTTAATCAGACCAGACTCCTATTAAAAAAACACACGATTTTAGGCATCATATGTCACAATCTGCAATCAGATATCTATAGATGATCATATCTATAGTGCATTGTAAGGGAAAAGACAATATATAAATATATCAATACTTTTTCAACTAGAGCTGAATGCTAATGCTAATGCTATGTTTAAATTATTTGACTTTATTTGTCTTTACCCTTATAAAGCACAGATATGGTCTTCGTTAAGTCTGACTTATTTGATCCGTAGCTCCTTACTAACATCCTTACGTAACATTCGTTGTTTGTTTTTTCCTTCCTTTTACCCTTTTTACTTTACCTACAGCCTTATTTTGGATGAGGTAGAGTAGATGTAGCGGATCGTAGCATTTCTGTTATGTAGCGACCTGCCTGAACAGGACAGCTGCTCCTTTTTGTAGTTTCAGATTGATAGCGTTGTCTTGCCTTGAAATTCATCGCCATACAGTTGGGTTACTAAGACTTATTTGGAGCATAGGAATAAAAAATGTCACCATAAGAATTAAATGATAAGGAAGATGGCAGTGAATTTCATGAAAGTATCTTTTTATATTGTACTTGCAGGATCTATTTTAACCCTTATCATCTTCTCCCTTATCTCACACTGTTCTATTCCTGTCCCCATCTCCTTCCTCTTTTCCATTTTGCTCTTTTCCTCTCCTCCCCCCTAGAAAGTCCCAGTTCAGAGGACTCTCCTGTGGGAGGGCCCCATGTGGTCGTCAACGGCAGCGGCTCAGTGAATGGACAGGGGATGGGCTGCACCGGTATCCTGGGACCAGGTCCCGAGGGACAGCAGCTATCCCCTCTCACCAGCCCGCTGCTCACCGACGCCGGATGCGTCCGCAACGACGACGAAGAGGAGGCGAGAAGGAAGGTGGGCGTACAGACGCAGACATTTATATTGTCTGTGTTTATCAGTGTGCATCATCGTCAACATGCTAGAAGCAACATTTAGCTCATACAGTTACCCACGTTGCCTTCCTCAAGCACAAACATCAACCAATAGCAGCCACTTAAAGGTGACTACCCATCATTCACTGTGTTGAAACATGCATGCAAAGTTACATGCGATATTTTTCATTATTTCCCATTTATTTTTTACATTCTTCCTGCTAATTTGAGTAAACTTTAGGGTTTTTTTATGTATAATTTTAATGTATCCGTCTGAAATCTAATTTCCCCCTTTGCTAAACTGAAAAAAAAGAAGAAGAAAAATTAAAAATAGGAATTTATCGGTGTATATGTAAATGGATGGACACATGGATGGATCTCCTCTCTCTGTTTGTGTCCAGAAGTTTCCCACAGACAAGGCCTACTTCATAGCCAAGGAACTGTTGACCACAGAGCGGACCTACCTCAAAGACCTGCAGGTCATCACAGAGGTAAAGAGGACTTTTACTTATAAAGCCTTTTTTTTAAAGCATCAGCAAAGCAGGCATTTATGTGCATTAAGTTTGGCACAAGTCTGAAGACTGAGGCTCAGCATCAGAGTCTTCTTTTTCTGCAGGATGGATGCGAACTTGCATCTTGTTTGCTCTTTAAGACGACACAGACGATTAGCTCCAAGCTCTTCGGTTTACAAGTGAAACCGCTAACATCAACACAGACCCTGCATCTTAAATCCTGGCATTAAACTGCAGCTTAATGCGGGTCAGGCTTTCATGGGCTTCACTGTGTTTTTACTGTCTGTCACTAACAAACGAGGGTAAAATCAGCAGCAGGAGGGCGATGAGAAGAGGGAAAACACAGGTTCAAGGCCCTGCAGCAGGGATCACCTGCCTGCTGACGACGAATCTGACTTTGACTTCTTACCTCTGTCGGGGAAAATATTGTATTTCCCATCTATTGTGTCTCTTTCTGCCTCTTAGCTGTTTTTTTTTTAACTTTCCACCCTCTTAGATGTGGCAGGAAGGCGTGCGCTGGCACATTTTATTTTTTTTTCAAACCTCTTAAATATTTTCGTTGGCTGGCTCTGCCTCACATCTGAGATCCCACACCCTTCCCTCCTTCCCCCATTCCGTTCCCCGCTGTCACTCCTCTCCTCTCCCACCGAGTCCTGCTGTGAAACAGCCAGACAGCCTCCTGTCTGCACCGGCTGTCTTAACCGCGTGTGATTCACTTATTCTGAGAACCACAGCGAGATGGATGCTGTCTGTTTCCCCCCCACATGACCACACGTGTGTGTGTGTGTGTTTGCCTGCTGCAGTCCTTTCAGGGTGTCGTGGGGAAAGATGAGGCGTTCCCCGACTCGGTGAAGAACCTGATCGCCGCCAGCTACGATCCGGTCCACAAGTTCCACCAAGGATTCCTTAAAGAGGTGGAGCAGCGGCTGGCGCAGTGGTCAGTATACATACATACTGTGTTGTAGACATTTTATCCTTCCTCATAGGTTGTTGAATTATAAAACTCTGCACAGAAAAAACAGGAAATGCATGAGAAAAGCCATGAATTCAAAGCACATTAATATACATTAATGCCATTTAATTATAAGCTAGAATATCCTTTCATCCAAAATGTCTTCATGCAAAGCCCTCATTTCCTCCTATGGCCTTCCTGTCTGTGTTTCTGACCCAGTGACTTGCTGGTAAACTGAATGGGATTTTCCGTTTATGTGCTGTAGAATGAAGCTCTGTTCTGACATCTCCTGGTGAATATGTGTCACTGCATGTCAAACAGTTCCTGTAATTCCTTCCCCCCTTTCCAGGGAGGGCCGTTCTAACGCACACATTAAAGGAGACTATCAACGGATTGGTGACGTCCTCCTGAAGAACATTCAGGGTCTGAGGGTAACTCCGTCTCATTCTTTTTTTCTTTTTTGTTGTTGCACTATAACCCCTCGTCCTCTCTCCACCTCTCATCTCTGTCTTTCTTCCTTTTGCATCTGCAGCAGTTGACCTTTCACCTTCAGAAACATTCGGAGTGCCTGGTGGAACTGGAGCGGGCCTGCAGGTGGGTGAATGGAAGCGACCGGCGATTACTGGCGTGAGACATTACAATTCCAAAGTCATTTAGAGGCGTTTGGCTTCAAAAGTCTGCACAGCAACATTTCATCTTCAGCCCCCAAACAGGTTTATTGTAGCGATACAAGCAGGATGCATGTGAATGCGTTGAATCAAGACAAAGGAAGCATTTGCGTTTGCCGTTCCTCAGGTCCAGCCGGAAGGTGGAGGCTCTGTGTCGAGACTTCGAGCAGCAGAGAGTTTGCTACCTTCCCTTCAACATCTTCCTCCTGAGGCCTCTCCACCGCCTGCTGCACTACAAACTCATCCTGGAGAGGCTCTGCAAGCACTACCCGCCCACCCACGACGACTTCAGGGACTGCAGAGGTCCGTTCGCTTCTGTCTTCCTCCACCACCTCGTGAGTATTTGTGCACACGTGAGGCTGAATGTTGCCCGTCCTTTCCTTTCAGCGGCCCTGGCGGATATCTCGGAGGTGGTGCTGCAGCTCCAAGGCACCATGATGAAGATGGAGAACTTCCAGAAGCTTCTAGAGCTCAAGAAAGATCTGACGGGCATCGACAACCTCGTCGTCCCCGGGAGGGTCAGACTCTTTGCTTTGATTTAAGACGCATCGATGTTATTTGCTGAAGTGACTGACTCTCGTAGCAACGTTTGTGTTCAACTTGCAGGAATTCATCAGGCTCGGTTGCCTCAGCAAGCTCTCAGGGAAGGGCCTTCAGCAGAGGATGTTCTTCCTGGTACGGCATTTCAGCTACTTTTCAAAGCGACGCCAGTAGAAACAAAAATCTAATTTCTCCCCTTCCTCCTTCTCGGCCCTCTCCAGTTCAGCGATTCCTTGGTCTACACCAGTCGGGGAATGACCCCATCCAACCAGTTTAAAGTTCACGGTCAGCTGCCTCTTTATGGCATGACGGTAGGTGACCGCCAAACCTCCTTCGCAAAAAAACCTCCTTTTTTTGGGTGAAATTGTCCATTAAAGTGTGCCGATGTGCGCTGGTTGCAGATCAGAGAAAGCGAGGAGGAGTGGGGCGTCCCTCATTCGTTCACCTTGTTTGGGCAGCGGCAGTCTGTGGTGGTGGCAGCCAGGTAAACACTTTAAAACAATGGATTTCTTCTTCTTCTGCTACTATCCTATAATTACTAGAACCTGTTCTCTACCACAGATTTACATCTGTTCCCTTAATTGTCATAATTATTCTTTTTTTTTTAATCCTTATTTGACCTTATTTATGCATCTCTACCTTTTATTACGATAATCAACTTAACATAAAGTGTCTATTTGTGTTTTTATGTTCTTCCTCTGTCTGTTTGGTGCATGTAATTTCTTTGTTGTTGCTCTAGATATAAAGTTAATTATTCACAGACTCATGCGCGAATTTCACTGAACAGTTTTTAGACACGATCTCTCACTTATTTTCCTCTGTGTGCAGCTGCGCGTCAGAGATGGAGCAGTGGGTGGAGGACATCCGGATGGCCATTGACCTGGCGGAGCAGAGCAGCAGCCAAAACACTGACCTGCTGTCCACCAGCCTGTCTGACAACAGTAAGTCTGGCCTGTACTGTATGTCAGCCACACACTCATCATAAAGATACAGTAACGATCATTTTTCTTAGATGTTTGTTCCCCTCAGTTTTATATCGATTTAAAGGCAGCAGCAGCTTATGAATAATCCCCCTGATTTGTCCCAAGTCATCATATTTTTAATGTCACCTGATATACGTAGGTCCAGACACCAGCTGTCGCCCCCTTTTCTCTTCTTTTTTCCCCCTCATTCTTTATCCGAAACGCCTGTCAGGATGTTCAGCGAGTCGACCACCTGGTGACCTTCAAGCCTGACGTCTCCATTGTGCCTCAGTTAAATCGTCCGCCGTGTACATTTATGACTCAGACAGTCAGAGAGTATTGGCTTACATTGGAACAAAAGGGGTCATCTATCTCCTTTCTTCTGTCCGGACTGAATAGAAGTAGCTTTGATCACTGTTTTCAAAACTGGAAAAAAAACAAGGTGGTGAAAGATTGTAAGACAGGTCCGAAATTTATGTTGCCATTCTCATATCTTTCTAATTTTAGTTTCCTCTGAAGATTTTCCTCTTTTGTTTGGTCTTGACACCAGCTTTAAGTTATTTTAAAACCTGATTTCGACTCATCAGCGGTGAAAGAGAAATCTGAAAAGCTTTTTACTTTGTTTCCAGCTGGTTGGAGGTTTTAGATAAAGTATTAATCTTAATATTTAATGTCACTCTGTTTTAATTATTTAGCTATGATAGCATTATTTTTGACTTGTTTCACAACAAATGATTTTATATTAGACGAGACATAAGTGCTTCTTATTCATTGAAATGATGCTGCTATGACTTTAAACCTGTTTTTAGCCTTCTAATAGTCATTATGTAATCTACTCATTCATCAATTCGCTTATATCCTCTTAATTGTTTGTCTTTATTTCATGGTAATCATCAATCAAATAATCTCATCTCTCTGTGGATTTGTTAAATGTGTTCTTTAGTCTATATATCCTGCTAACTGGCATGTTTTGATCTCCCCGTCGCTCCCCAGAGCTGTCGGAGGACGGTGGAGCTGAGCTGGAGTCGGAGGAGGAGCTCTGCGGCTCGCGCTCGTCTCTGGAGCGTCAGGGTCACCGCGGTAACACCACCGTGCACGTCTGCTGGCATCGCAACACCAGCGTATCGATGGTGGACTTCAGCATTGCTGTGGAGGTATAGTTAGTTTGTGCCTGTCTCCATCTTCCATTTGTCTGCATGCTGTCCGTCCACACTGACATTACTGGAGCTGATGAGGCCCCTCAGCAGAATTCAGGGGCCCATGTCGCTCTCAGATACAGAAAACACAGCTTTCTCTCCAGTGACACCTAATGGAATTAGAGAGCTACTGCAAAAGCAAAAGCTCTTCCTCCATGCAGGGATGTAATCGCCTGTAATTTCCCAAAGATCTGCAAGATTTCCCCGTCATAGTTAACACTACAGTGGATTTAGTTTCACTTTAGATTCACGTGTCTTCTGTGTTTCCAGAACCAGCTCTCAGGTAACCTGTTGAGGAAGTTTAAGAACAGTAACGGCTGGCAGAAACTCTGGGTGGTGTTCACCAACTTCAGCCTCTTCTTCTACAAGTCACACCAGGTGAGATATACAGACGTTTCCAGGTGTTGTTATGAGGGCGGGGCTACATTTTGGTCAAGCAGCTACATATTGAGTATGTTTCTTTATGATCACATTGATCACCTCTGGCCGTCTCCTCTCAGGATGACTACCCTCTGGCCAGCCTTCCCCTGCTGGGCTACTCGGTCACCGTCCCGTCCGAGTCGGAGAACATCCACAAAGACTACGTCTTCAAGCTCCACTTTAAATCCCACGTCTACTACTTCAGATCAGAGAGCGAGTACAACTTTGAGAGGTGATGGGAGGTCGAAATGTATTTTTATACACTTATTACGGGATACATTCTGCAGGACATCAACTTAAGTCTGTAGTATTTATTCCCACTGATCTGTGGATTTAAGGATTTTATTATAGACAATGAAGGCCTGGAAATCTAATCGTAAAAAAAAGTGCATGCAGGATTCTGCTTTAATTCATTCATTATCGCAATATTATTGTAAAGCTTGTTTTGATCCAAAATTTGCAGACTTCTCTGCATTGTACCTAAACTTTTTACCAATGTGCACTAAAGCTTTTCTTATGGCACTTTTGGAAAAAACGAAAATATATGTAAAGTACCTTAGTAATAAGTGTTTTAGCACTCAAATAAAGAAAATATTCAATATTTAATATATTCAAAATACACGTAAACTGAACATTTAGAGCAAAATAATTTACCAAACGCTAATATCTACTGAATTATCTTAGATCAGTCAAATTCTTATCATTCGAATATGTTTCATCTCCAGGTGGATGGAGGTGATCCGCAGCGCCACCTGCTCCGCCAGCCGCTCGCTGCCAAGCACCAGGAAAGATCTGTACTGACGAGTCGGCCTCCCCCCGCCTCCCCCCGCTGCACAGAGACGCTCGCCTGGGTGACGGTCTGAACTTGAGGCTGCACAAACACCGGAAAAGACTCAAAGAATCGTACGGCAGGCGCTGGAATCCACATTTATTAATATCCAAATAGACAAGTCACACACATCATCACCTCCACCCTCCTAAAACACACACACACACACACAAACAACAACAAAAAGAGTGTTTGGGATGACTCATGAGTTTGTGAACCATGTCGTATTTGCCTTTTATTTTTCCACGGTAAATATTCATGTCTAAAGAGACATTCGAAATGCTTGACGAAGATCTGAACCAGAATGTTAAACCATACGTGGAAAGTATTTTCTGTGTGACAATCTATAAGTAGATGAATTAAATGTGATTCCAGTTCGGACACAATTAAAACCATCTATCTTTTTCCTTTTTTTGTAAGGTAACTTTTTGTACAGTACTTTGATACACTGTGAAATGTTCTCTTGTTTTCTCATGTTTTCCTGTACGTCTCGCTTTTGTTCAAAAGGACAAATGACTTCCACGCTGCTTCCAAAACGCCAACAGAGATTTCACCGGTCTATTTGCCAAATACCGTCTCTTTTCCTCCAGTTCTCTGGAGTTCAGTATTCTTTAATAAAGATGAGAAAAGACTGTGTTCATATGAAAAAAAAAAATTCAGTTGACTCAGATGTTGATGTCTTTTGTTTTAATAAGGATGCAGTGAGAAGATGATGATTAAACAGGTTAATCCTGCAGAGTACAATTGCACTAAGTCCACAGACCAGTATTATAAAAAAGGGTAAACAGTTTTACTGTTCTGGTTTAATTTGACGACCAAGCTGTTAAGTTATTGCACAACGCCTCACACGACAGGGATTCAAACATGCGAGTGTTGCTCGCTACTCACAAAGACAGCATTCGATTCTCAGTTGATTTGATTGGTTGAATTCAAGTAGTGAACATACATGGGTGTTAGGTATGCACATGTCACGTCTGCATACATGTGTGAAGGCAAATGTTGAGCTCATTAAAGAAAAGACAACGTTATACTCCCGCTCAACTGGTTCTACATGCTGAAGATGAATGAAGGAGAAACAAAATACTGTGAAACCGATGCAGGACACCAAAGATATCTTCATTATCTGATTTTACTGAGCTTAACAACCATAACGTTGCAAAAGCGAACATATAAAAGGTTGGTTATCGGCTCCAAAGGGCAACCCGGGTTTTCCAAAGCATGTCTACTAGCAGCATAGAGACAAATATGAAGACATTACACTTCTACTCCTGGCTGAAACAGACACAGTTGCAGCCGGACAATTTGTGCATTACATTATAATCAGTTCAATGGCTTTGAAATGATTGCAAAAACCCCCCAACAAAATTATACGAAGTATGACTTTCCCTGATAGATATCCTTCACCTGTGTCTGCTGAGCATCAGCTCCTCTTTTTCCAGCCTCCTCCATCATTGCCGTAGTTCTCTGATCACATACATGAGCCCGTGATCTCCGTGAGAGTCATAGTTCTCATGGTGGGGCAGCGAGAGCCAGCCAGGTTCATATTGTGCCGTGTTGTACACAAACGCCTCCGTGGTGCTTCCTGGTTCTAGTCTCTCCTCTCCTTCGGCCACCCCCGCCCACTCCTTCACCTCCAGCTTCATTAGAGCCCGCTGGTAAATGGTGTGAACCCCTTCAAAGTCGTCTAAGAACTTCAGCATCTGGTCGTCCACTTTGTAGAGCTCTCCCTGGAGTCTGTGACCCTGGCCGGGGGCGTTGAGGAGGAAAGGGACGTTGTACTTTGTGGCGATCACTAGCGGGTATTTCTGGGTGGTGCAGGCTGATGCGAGAAACTCTGCCTTACCATTGGCGCTGTCAAACATACGATAGTGGTTGGGCTGGCCTTTCTTCAGGGTGCCGTAGACAAAGATACGAGCCATGTGGATGCAGAAGGCCGACACTTCTGGAAGAAATGATGGGTTGATTATTCAAACACATCTAGCTGAGTGACATACTTACATACTGAGCTGCTATTTGGCTCATGTGTCTTTTAGCTGATCTTGATTTATGAGCCTGTCTCTTTGTCACAATTTGTGAAAATGTCTGGAGGCGTTTAAGGGAATGCAACACAAGATACAGACCTACAGAATAAGAGGGAGCAGAGGAGTTGAAAAAGACGAAACGTATCATTTATGATAAGTGAACAGGATTCTTTAGTTTTTGAACTGTTGGTCAAAAAAGAAGATTTTTTGAACATGTACACTTGAGCTGTGGGGAATTATAATGGCCATTTTTGTCATTTCATTTTGAAAACAAATGGCTGATTAATATATAATGAAAACTAAACTTGGCACTCAGGAGAGCTCATATCTCCACTGAGGCCAAACAATCCTTAGCTTGATGAGAGAAATAAAAACAACCTACTTAGCAGAGTCAATGAAACTTTATTGCAGGCCAAGTTTGATAACTTTTTTTTTTTTTTACCACAGGTGGAATAATAAAAGAATAAACAGCCACCGGTCGAAAGAACCTTGCGATCAAAGCTAGCCGGTTATCAGATCCTATGTTATGGAAGCTTTAAAATCTGTGTTTTTTGTCACAATTTTAAAAAAAGGCAAATGCAATCAGGTGTTTTTAAGCCTTCCACAAGTTTCCTAGTCTTTTGCTACTGACATAAAGTTCTGAATAAGCATATATTTACAAAAAATAACTAAGTTTATGAGGTACTACCTTAGATATATTGTCTCTGTACTGTTACCGTAATGGCGTCTGTAGCCCCTGAAGTTTTCTCTATGGTTACATGTCAGAAAGGGAGTATGATGAAAAAGTTTAGCATAAAATAGAAATTAAAGTGCGCATTGCTTTCACCACATCTCGTATTTATGTAATAACAATAATTTGATGTTATTATCTCGTAATTAAGAGAAAAGATAAGTTGATTTGGTGAATGCCATACGCTTTCGTACAAAGTACAATTGTCTTAAAATCAATTACAGTCCCTGAGTAAATGCACTGAGTTACTTTGCTACTTTTAAAGGTGACATCTTTATGCTTTTACCACAACAACCCCACAGTAAACAATACCCGCGTACCGTAGTTTGTATCACACGCGTCAAGGTCTCATTAAAACCAATTAAATCACAATCAAAGTGTCAACTTTTAACAGCGTAAATGACGACTTCATCTTTAAATGGTATTAAAATGGTCTTACCTGTGGCGGTGGTTATACTAGAGAGAGAAATCCTGTGTTTGGTGCGCAGGATGTCTCTCTGCAGTCACGAGTGAAGCTGGATCCCAGCCTCGAACAGGCGCATAGCCGGTGCAGTAAAATCTCGCGTGAGCTGTCGGAAACGAGAGCTGGTGATAAAGTAAAAAAACCAAGATATAAATATAGTGTATTTAACAAAAGTTAAATACACTATATTTAAGTACAATTTGGGGGCAGTTGTACTTTATATTAGTAATTTTACATGCAGTGCTTTTACTTACGATAAAAAGTTCACAAGTGAGACCTGGGTTATTCTATACGGAGCCCCTAAAGTTCCTTAAGGGGAATTTGAACTTGTGCGCACAAGTTATTATCTTGTGGTAGTAAAATATTGTTTCTGTGAGCACAAGATGAATCACTGATCATTCATCAGCGCCTTTTCAGATGAATACACCCATGACGTACTGGAAAGTAGCCTACGGGGCTCCGTGCAGCTCACAAAAACATTAATTTACAAACAACAACAACAACAATTAAAGCATCCACACAATGGAAAGTTACAGAGCCCCTCTGACTGCTCTTGCATGCAGACAAGGGATTGTCACTAGTATGAATCATTTGCTGTGCCTATGTTGCTGGTAAATATGTTGCTAATAATAAAAGTTACAGCATAAATAGACAAAGAGGACTGGATCCCACATTATGGCATGCGATGCAAAATGTCATTTATCTGTCATACGAATTATTTGTGGAATTAGTTGCATTAATTCCATGTAATTAAAAATGTGACTTTCACAGCAATTAGGATTACAACTGCGGCCTATTTAATTATCTACAGGGGGCGCTCTACAAAACTCCCTGAGCATTTCTTTGATTTGTTGAGTACGTAAGATGACGTAAGCACGTCTGCAGCCTAGCAGCAGAAAAGACGGCGTAAACAAAGCAGACATCTGCAAATCAGCTAACGCTAAGTAGCTAATGTTTCGTAAAATACTTACTGTAGCTACATTTGGCAAAATATATTAACTTGCTATAGTTTAAGGATGAGCACAGGTTTCGTTTGTACGGATACGAACTGACTTATGGGCAGAGACTTATACTAAAGCTAGTTAATAAGTCACTGTTATCGCTAGCTACATTAGCTTTAGCTAACCTCAGGTAACGGAGCACGTATTTTGTATTTATGGAAATCTGAAATAACTTTCATTGATAAGAAATGATAAACAGTCATTTGGCCCATCAGCGTTGGTTACGCTGATTACATTAAATGCTGGTAACATCGATGCTATGATGAGTTAGCTCGCTATGTAACTAATTTAGTCCATCAGCCATTTAAATAGGCTTGGATAGTGGTGTGACGCTCCTGACTAGATGACCACTTGATTGCTGTCATTTGGACCTGGACTGCAATGTTTAGCCTGATGGCGAATTGCTGCAACTGGCTGAAACGCTGGCGAGAGCCTGCAAGGTAGGTTAGATGATATTACGATGCTGAAATCTTCCCTGCCCTTGCCTAAATCATTTAGCTAAAATCAGTTTCTCTCAGTAGTTTGGAGGAGCCAGTCGTCATCTGATTGAAATCGAGTTTGTATTCACTATTCCACGGCTGGTTTTTATTATTTCACTCTCCCCTTCTTCCCCCTGGGCCAAAGCAGTTCATTATAATATAATTTGTTACACAATATATCAAATACGCTATAACCACTGACACTGGCAGGTCTAAGTTCAGTGGATTTTGAGCAAAGTAATTTTGTCTTTTAATGACAAAAGAAGATACTGTATTAAATACTGTCTGTGTTTGATCATAATCTGGAGTGATTGATGTGTGAGATGGTAGAAAATAGGGGTTTATTACAAATATTATTAGAACTGAAACTATTAGATGATTAGTCATTGACTGACAGAATGATAAATGATTTTCAGGATCAAATTAGTGACTAATTAAGTAATTTCATTTCTGCTATAAGGATTTGCTGTATATCTATTTAAATTGTAAATCAGTATTTTTTATTACTGGAAGACGCCTCCTTGGGCTTTGTGGAATTATGATCATCAGTTTATCCTGAATATATTTGAAAGATAGAGTAATATTCAAAATAATGATATTCATACAACACTCCTGTTCTGTACCTTTTTTTTTTTTACGTGCCTTTGTGGCATCAGGACCAGAAAAATGTAATTATGAGTGATTAACCCACGTGGTGCCTGTGAGGCACCTGATCCTTTGGACTTAGTGAGAAATCCTCACCTAATCCTGCAGCCAGGTCTATCCAGTGGGCCTCTTCCTTTTGTCCCGTTGTCGTGCGGGTTTTTTAGCAGCGAGGACAAAGGGTTATGGGTTAGCATACAGGAGACAGACAGTGTCTCACCTTTGTGGAGATATACATCAAGCGCTGCTCTGATGAAGGCCAGCTGGCTCCAGAGGACTGTTAGATGGATAGTGCAGTTGATGTCATTTCGGCGCAAGTGTCAAAGTTAAGTATGCATCCATGAGACAGGGATGGGTGGTGTTCATGTATATGATGTAGCTTTATGTGCATGTTTTAAAACATGCATATTGACTAAAACCAACACTAGTTTGCATTTTCGTTAGTATTGTTTTGTTAGTTGTTTGTATGAAATATGCGTGCAGTGAAATGTTTATATGACAATGCAGGAAAGTTAACAGCTGGCCAAATATTATTAGAAAACCATCAGTATTAATGTTACCTTGAGCGAATACACAGAATGTATTTATTTAATGATGATCCAAGCGACTGTTGCTGACTCACTCAGCCCACTGTGCAGATCTCCCATTGTGTTGGTCATTCAGATTATCAATTGGCTTATCTGTGCCCCCAAATGCGTCATGAGAGCTCATGCCAGCTAATGTGACTCAGGCACTGCACATCAGTATGCAGAGCGCCGTAGGTGGCATCAGATTGTTCCCTTGCACTGATAGCGATAGTCTGTATACAAACGTGTGTATTCATCGTTTGCCTTTCTCGCCCAACAGGAAAGTGACTCTGGTCATGGTGGGACTTGATAATGCGGGGAAGACGGCCACCGTACGAGGAATCCAAGGAGGTTAGGACCATATGTTATAAATGTTAATAATGTATATTTAGTGTTTGCACATTTTTTATAAAACAATTTTTGTAAATAATAGAACATCTTCTTAATTCTGAGTAAAGTGCCTCATTTGCTCTTCTGTTTAGCTTATTATCGTGTATGTTTTACATCAAACTGCTCGATAGTTATGCCTCGCTGCTTCTATATTTTATCACTGCTACATTTTTACATTTTTAAAACAGTGTTGTCTCCGCTAATATGATTTCTGTTCCTCCAGACAATCCCGAGGATGTTGCTCCCACGGTTGGTTTTTCCAAGGTTGACCTGAAGCAGGGCAAGTTCGAGGTGACCATCTTTGACCTGGGTGGTGGGAAGAGAATCCGAGGCATCTGGAAGAACTACTACTCGGAGTCGCACGGCGTGGTGTTTGTGGTGGACTCCAGCGACGTCCAGAGGATCCAGGAGACACGGGAAACCATGGCCGAGGTCCTCCAGCACCCGCACATCGCAGGGAAACCTGTGCTAGTGTGAGTGCTCTAACGTCCAAGGACACTACGCTTGACAGAGGTTGAAAAAGTGCAAATATGTCTGCTCAAAATGTGCGTAAAAGCATGTAGCGTTTAGACTGTCGTTTGAAAGCGTAGAGGTAAAAGATGAGGAGATAATAGAGTAATTGCCCAACCTAAAAGAGGCTGTGTGCATTGCAGGTTGATTCCTGTTTAATCAGTAATCAGGACACAAATGACAGGTTGAGGCACAGAGAGTTTAATGTATTTTTCCATGCAGATTATTCTAATAAACAATCCACAATCAGTGCAGAGACGCAAGATTTCCATATGATTTCTAGCCAATATAACCAAGCATACAACTCACACAACTCCTTTACCTTTCTTTCCAAAGCTTTGCTTGAACTGGATTTACTGAGAGCTCGTCTAGTCCAGTCACAGCAGAGGGATCGTGAAGTCGGCGTTTCATTATGCCTTTGTTTTTTCTCTGCTTTCAGGCTTGCCAACAAACAAGACCAGGAGGGAGCGCTGGCTGAAGCGGACATCATTGAGAACCTCTCATTAGAGAAGCTTGTCAACGAGAACAAGTGTCTCTGTCAGATTGTGAGTGTTTTTGCACCTGTTGTGGAACAGCCGCTAAATGACATGAAGGGCCTTCGTTTTTGCTCTGGTTTCAGGGTTGTTGTTCTTTTCCCATTGTCCTTGTTAAGTTTTGGGCCAACTTAAGGCAGAATGCATCTCTCAACATGTGTTCCTACTGCAGGAGCCGTGCTCTGCCATTCTAGGCTATGGCAAAAAGGTTGACAAGTCCATCAAGAAGGGCCTGAAGTGGCTCCTCAACAACATCGCCAAGGACTACGAGGCCATCGCTGAGCGCGTGCAGAAGGACACGGCGGAGCAGCGCGCTCAGGAGGAGCAGGACAAGAAGGCAAGGGCGGAAAGGGTTAAGCAAATACGAGAGGAGAGGTGAGGACACAAGGGTAACACATGGTAACCACTGTTTGTAACAACGTCACCGAGGTGGTGTGATGTATCATCGTACTTAATCTGTCGGCAGAGAACGGCAGGAGCGGGAAGAGGCGGAGCGTGAGGGCAGGCAGGTCCAGGAAGAGGAGCCTGACGACGACCACATGCACAATCCCTTCCAGCCAATCAGCAACGTGATCACTGAGGTGCGCGCGACTGTTTGAGGCTCCGAATCGGAGCAGAAGTTGCAGTATGTTCAGAGCTCAGGAACGATTTTTGGGTTTTGTGTCTCCTATCAGAATGAGGGTAAAGACGAGGAGAGGAAGAGGCAAATAGAGCTGCAGCAGGGCCAGAACGACAGCCTGAAGACGGACGTCGATCAAGAGGAAGAGGAGTACGAGGACGACAATGACAAAGAGCCAGACGACACAAGACAAACGCCGGAAAATGGCAGTTCAGGTTGGCGTAAGATGTTTGAAACCACCTCAAACCTCAACATTTCTAGTTCAGATTTTACTTCAGTTTTATGGCTGGGAGCTGTCAAATGTGTGCCTGTTTGATTTGATAACTTCAATCATTAAAAAAAAAAAATGTGCCAAGGTATATTTATTTAGAAGGGAATGTAAAAATGGTTAGATGTGTAGATGTGAGGGCAGCAGGAAAGTGTTTGAAGAGCCTCTCCTCACAGCTCGTGGTTTGGCTTTGCACCATATGGAGGAGAGAAGTCTGGGCTTGTAGATAAAACAGAAAGCAAGATATTGAATCTGCTTTAACTCTGAAAGCAAATGATTAAAAGAAAATGCCTGGAAACGGCAACGAAGATTTATTTGAGGTATCTCAAAATAAAAAAGAGAGATTCGGTCAAGTTGAGCTCCTGTCTGACATTTAGCATCTGAAAACGAGGATGATAACGAATGTTTCTGCACAGGCGAGCTAAACAAAAAGAAGACGAGGAAGCTTTACCTGAAGCGGAAGCACAGGGTGGACCCACTGAGGACAGACGACGGGCCAGCAGAGAGCCCCACCCCTCCGCCGCCTCCAGGTCAGCGTGAGCTGCACTCATTTTTTTCACAGGCTTAATTATGAAGATTTAAGTAGCTTCTATTTGAATGTCTGTGGTTTGGAGTTCAATTCCCACTGATCACTTTCAGTCCTGTCAACGACTGATAATGGGAACCAAACATTTCCTGCTGCTGCTGCTGCTTCACACTAAAACTGTCCCATCATTCACCACCAAAGTGGGAGGCTTTTATTGTGAAACAGCTGTAGGTGATGCAATGGATTTGTGGTAATAAGTCATGTGTTTTTGTTTAATGCTTTCCTAACTTTCTCTTCTTGTTTAAAAAAAAAAAGGATTTTCCACGTTTTTCTTGACCAGTGTGTCTTTATTTTTCTTTTAGTGGGATGGGCTACACCCAAAGTTTCTAGGCTGCCAAAATTAGAGCCAATCGGGGACTCGAGACATTCCGGTAAAGATGCCTGTGACGTCCGGCTTCTCTCCATCCCTCGTTGTTAACCACTGTCTAATTTCATGCATTCTTTCCTTTTTGGGCTAAAGGAACAGTTGATCCAGAAATGAAAATTCAGTCACCATCTGGTCACCCTCATGCCAATGGAAATCAGATGAAGCATTCATCTAAACAAGTGAAAAGGGAGACTGAAATATCTATTTTGTTGTTGTTTTTTTTACATTTTAATATAATTCCCCATCTTGTTTTGCTGCGAAGCTCCAGAAATATTTCCTTTGGCAGGGGGGTGAATGGCTAATGACTGAATTTTACATTTTTGGGCCAACTCTTCTTTTAAATCAGCCACTCACCTCCTCACTAACGTGGTCTTTGTGTGGACTAACTCGTGGGCACTGACTCAGGGTTTCCTCTCTCATAGCATTCCAGTGTCTTCTTTCTGTGGTAGCTGTATCGCACACAAAAATAAAACCTTGGTATTGCTAATCGCGGCTTTACATTAGCGAGGTCTGTTTGCCTCGCTGCAGTCGTGGTAAATGTGTGTCTGTTTGGTGTTGCAGAGGAAACGCTGAACTCTGCCCGCGGATGTGCGATGACTGTTAATTAGTATCCCGGACCCACATCGCTGTCTTTCTCTCCTCCTGCATCTCACCAGGCATATGTTTGAATGTGTGTGGATCCTTCGTGGTGGCAGACATCTTAATCAACTCAAAGGCTTGTCTGTGGAATCATCCACGTCTCTCCTCCAGTCTACATATCATTTTACATCTGTGCAGCCACAGCTAACGTCTTTTTTGTGTGTTTTTTTTGTGTGCTTGTATTCTTAAAGATAGAGCTCCTGTTGTGTTTTTATTTCAGGCCACCATGGATTTAGTTTACTAATGTAGTGAAACCCCCCCCCTTTCCCCCCCCCCTCCCCTCCCATCCTCTCCGCAGAATTTTACAGGAAGCCCCTCCCGCCTGTCGCGAACAGGCCACGGCCTAACGGCGACGCTCACGACATCATTTTCTAAACCTCCCTTTTACTGATTGAGGCTCTCCAATCACGGCTCTCCCCCTTTTTTTCTTCTATTTTTTTTTTTGCTCTCTGTCTCAAGCGAGCGTCGCGTAAGCCGTCAAACGCACGGACGGCCTTGCAGACGGCGCGGGAGTCGGCGAGCGGAGGAGGAGGAGGAGGAGGAGGAGCGGTGGGGCAACGAAACGCACAGACGTGAGAGAAGGAAGAGACGTCCTGCTCAGGAGCCGTTTTATGGTGTCATGAACTGATGCAATTCAGTGTAAAAAACCTCGAACTTGCCTGAACTGCTCATGTCCGGTTCTGTCCCTACAAAACACACCATGTGCTGAACTCTTTCCACAACTGTTTTTTTTTTTTATTGATATCAGTGTTAGACATGTTCAGCTGAAACGCTTTGAATTGACAAAGAATGTAAATATGCCCATTATAACCTTATATGTGTTCATCTGTTACAGAAAAATGGACTTTTATGCACACCGCCATTAAAAATCACCACATAAAAAGGTGTTTTATACAGTAGAGGTCTTGAGTGGCTTTTCACAGCTGAGTGCTTTAAATCGGATCTTTCTTCTTTTTTTTTTTTAAAGACTGAAACATCTCTTTTTGCAACAGCGGTGTGAAATGAGATGAGTCACATCTCGGAAAAAAAAATGCGGTGAGCTGTTGATGTAATTTGCTACACTACACGGAAAAGTGTTACACAACGTGATTGTTGATTGGTCCGTTTTAGGAATGAATTCGTTTCATTTAAATACTGTAAAGTTTTTATAGACGCGGAAAGAAAAAAAGACTGATTTTTTGTTGTTGTTGTTTCTCGCCAGCAGCATCTTGTCTTTTGTTGTTAAATGTAAACATATGAAAATATATTTGTCTCTCTGCAGAGCTACAGGTTTCTTTTTCACGCATTCTGCTGTTTATACTGTGCGTTTGTTTTTAAAGTGATGTTCCTCCAGAGGCAGGCATCAGCCTCAGACTTGCTGCCTCTCAGGTGGCCCCCGAGGTGCGAGCCGCCACTGTTGTTGTTCCAGCTCCTCTCGCTCCGTTCTCTGCACCCATTTTCTCTTTGAAAGGTGCTGAAAATAGCTAAAATTGCATCTCAAAAAGCACAGACCTGGTAAAAAAAAAAAAAACACACACACTCCATTGCCCCAGTTAAGCTTCTGTATGTTGGAGGAGTTGGAGTGAGGCGGATGAGGGAGGGGAAATATCACTACACCGACACCTGGAACAGACAATATGGGTCAGAACACGAGAGGATCTGTAGCAAAAGTTAACATGAAATGTCTCTTTAAAACTACAGTATTCCAACTCTAGTACAACTAACAAGGTAGATGCTTGAAAAAATATCTTTTGTACCCAGTTTGAATTTTATAACGGCACAATTAAAGCTCTTTAAATATAGTCTTGACTCTTTACGTCTGCAGTGTTTTTCTATTAGATTAAAGTGTGGTGCTTGTTCCTTTCTAATATGAGGATTTAAGTTATCATCAAAGCTTAAACTACACACTTTTAGATATAACGGGGGGTGGGGGGGGGGGGGGGGGGGGGGGCTGTTCAAATGCTTGGAACTCCCCAAAAAAAAATGTGTCCCAAAGCTAAAAACTTTTTCACTCTGAGGCGGTGGAATATATCCTGTGTCACACTTGTGTGCCTGATGCACACAAGTGGGTCATCTCATCACTTTTTGGGCTAAGCTGTGACCTAAAAAGTTCTTTATAAACCTAATAATCGATTGACAAATAGATTTTTTTGCTCCTTTAACTGCTGCCACCGCAACTAGACTCGAGATTTTTTTTCAAATGTCCTTTTGCATGACTATTATGAATTCTCAAATTGACCATTATAAGACTAGGCAACTAAAATATATTGCCATTTAGATTCAGAGGACTGAATTAGATCCAACAACATCAGGTGGGGGTTTGTGTTCAAACAGGCTTCCAAGCAGACTATCGATTTCAATGTGCACAGATTTTAGAGCAGATATGCAGTTTGTAGGAACACATGAATATTATATTCTAGGCCTATAATAATCATGCGTTCCCAAAATATAAGATAATGCTGAAAAAAAAGGAAACCAGAATGCATCAGATGCCAAAATCTGCCCTTTTCCTACAGATGCATTTTTAATCTATATGCAGATGATACTGTATTTTACAGAGATGGAAACGCTGGACATAAAACTTGAGAGTTAAGGAGGGTGACGTCTCTTAAATTAACTTTCTAAAAGTTAAAACGAGCAACAATGGAACAAGAAGAAGAAAAAAAAACATTTTTAACTGCAGGGGATTTAAAAAATGTTGTGGTATTTGGCTGTTTTACTGCCACTCAGATGTGTGTGAATCTGTTAAACGGTGTGTATAACCCGGCCTTTCCTCACCGACCGTGACAGATGAAGTGCAAAACGAGCAGGTTCAGCTCATCAGAGAGAAACAAAAGACAAATTGAATCAAAAGAGGCGATCAAACAGCATTAAATAAACGTGTGTGTGCGTGATTGACAAATCAATGTCAGACGTCGGCGAGTGGGTTTGCTCTCCAATCGAATTTTCGATAATTTACCAAAAACGTCTTCATGGGCTTAGAAGACAGGGAGGAACATGTCAGCGTGGAATTAGATTTTTATACTAAATGATGCACAAGCTGGGGAAAGTGCTCCCCAAATGGTGGGCAAACACAAAATGGAAAGCAATCCTTTAAAGGATGGCAGGCGATGGAATAATTACACATATCCAAAGTGCTGATGAGAGCGGGGCCGACCTCATCTTCTGCAGAGGAATGTCAGCCTCAGGACCAGACAGAGGAAAAATGCAGCTTTTCTTAAACGTGGAAAATTTGGAAATGAGCCTCCGCCATCTGTTCCCCCCCCTAAAAATAGTTGTTTTCACCGTTTCCACATCCTCATTTAGACATTGTCAAACATCTGTTAGCAGCGTCTACAGGCCATGTCACTTGTAACCGGGACATTGCGGTAATGTGCTGTCTCATTACTGCTCTCCCTGTTGTGGAAATGCAGGCAGGCTTCATTTAAGTGAGTGATGTCACGTCGCGGGAGCCGAAATTCGCGCAGCGACGCCGCGTCCTGCAGGACGAGGACGGCAGATGCACTGGTGCCCTTCAGCAGATGCTCTCAACCATCAATCCCCTCCTCATTATGCTTACCCTCTTTGGAATCAATCTGTTACGTCCGGCCCATTCCAGGAGCGATTTTGTGATGAAGTGCTGTAATTTACTCCACCCGTCCCAAAAAAAAAAAAAAAAAGAAAAAGTCTGCCTGTCTGCATCTGTTTCAGTTCCTCATTTTCTAAGATAACCCAGAATATGCCTTTCAGCAAAGCCTGACAGTTTGAAGTTTTAAATAAGGAGAGAGAGGAAGTTTTCATTTTGAGGAAAAGTGAGTGCTGCCATTATGTCGCCTGTTAAAGTGTTCAAATTACAAAAACGCCCCAAGTTGTGAAAGCTGGGGGATTATAAAAAAAAAGTGCAGAAGTCGGTGTCTCTTCTTCTACACTGGAAGTCTGTGTCGTCGCGCAAATGTAGGTGTAGGGTTTGATTATACAGGAGTGTCCTGCGTTCAAATCGCCATCAGAAAATACATCAAGTTTATTCTGTTTTGGATCTTTTAAAGCAGCGTTATCGATTTGCGCAGACACGTGACAAAGGTAGGTGCGTAGACGCAGCACACAAGGGCTCACTGGATGGGTTTTCCACGAGAATGGAAACGGTGTGAATCATCCTCACTATAGTATATAGTATAATTTAGCACCATAAGCAAGAAGACTGGGGAAGGCACGTCCTCTTCTAAGACCCACACACAAATCATCTGTCACCTTAGCAGAAATATTCTGTTGTCTGTTGCACTAATAGGAAGGTTTCTTAACTCGATCCTACTCCAAATAAAGATGGTAACCAGAAATGACACATGTTGCGCTGCATTGATTCTAGAAAAGCTACGACACCTGCTTCTTATTCTCCTCCTAACTTATTGCTCAGATCAGATCAGAAGCCATTCTGCATATTTGATGAACAACAAATATTGTTGGGCATTTTATTTTTCGGATTAGGGTGAGGGTGAGGCTTTCACCCCCTCAATCAAACTATGTCCAGTACTTTTTATCCTTCTGTTTGTCCCAAATAAAACGGCCGCTGCTGGAAACATAAAATGCATCACATACCTGCGCGCCGGAGCATCCCTGAGAGTGACCTACAGCGGCGGGCGTTTAAAAGAGCAAACAAAAGCTTTCATGAGCGTGGAAAAGGTTGAATCACCATTCTGTTAAATTGCTTTGAGCGACAAAAAGGGGGCTGTGAGCTGAGATGAAATGTTTTTGGGGCGGTCGTGTTGTTGCCAGTGGGTCTACCGTTCATCTGAAAATGCTGCACGTAGCGTGCAGGACTTCTGGTGCTGCCCTCTCCCTTGTTAATAACATCAGGTAATTCTGCTGCCAGCAGTGAGCCAATAGCTCAGCTCACTGCTCATTGACTGGAGTCATCACTTCACCTATATTGCATGTTTTTGGGCTGTGGGAGGAAAGGTTGCAACGCCACTTGAAAAGAAAGCTGGTCCTGCCTCCCACTCACCGAAAGCCTCTGACGTATTTAGAGATATCTGTAATTACTCTCTAAATAATCCATAATTATCTATAATTAATTTGCTCTAGGCGAAATGAAGTTGCAGATATCAGTAACGAATATCCGGGCTAATAAATGTTAAAAGGGGCATATTATCCTTTCAATATATCAGCCATGGATGCAATGCTTGTGCAGAATAATACTTTATTTGACACTTTTAAATACACTTAATGCATCTGTATGTTTGTGGAAGTGGGATTTTAAATGGAGGACTTTTGCAGCAGAGCGTTAAAGAGACGGCGTTCTAACTTAATGAAAGATTTTTTTTAACGGAATCTGATTTTAATCCACTCATCATGTGGATATTCTGATCCTTTCATATGTGCAGTATTTTGTGGCATGCGCACCTCAAACATTTGAATATTGATGAGACACCAGAAGTGAGTATCTGGGCCAAACCTGCAGAAACATGTTCTCAAATCTGGACCCACATATCTCATTGGCATCTCTTCACACATGTTCCCAAAAGCTGTTTTGATGCCGGTCCCATATTTCCATCTTATCGTTCATCATACACCACACTGCATCATTTTAAAATGCAGCAACAATGCTTGCTGCAGGCAAAAAAAAAAAAAAAAAGACAGTGAAGAAGACAAATAATCCCCTTCTGAAGGAGAGAGTGATGCTAGGACACATTATACTGATAAGGTATCGCCGCCTTTGTTGATGTGTCTTACACAAGAGCCTATGGTGCAGAATGTGCACCAAGCACAGCACTGTTCTGCTCGCCTCTGTGTGCGTGAGATAATAAGTAGTGTTACAAGTGCCTGTGGTGTGTTGTGTGTCAGCACAGCTCAACCTGTCACGAAAACCCGAGGCTTAAATAAAGAGCGAATAATGAACAAGTTGTGTTCTGTCCTGTGTTTTTTTTTTTTTTTTGTGTGCATCTGTTCTTAAAATGGGTTCGAAAAGGTAAGAGGTAATAGAGTGTGCTCTCGTGCTGGAGGGAGCTGCACAGCAGTATAGGTTGAGCCTTCAGGGAGTTGTTGCTGCTCCATGGCTGCCTGGATTTTCTTCTTTTTTTCTTCTTTTTTTTTTTTTACCCTGTGCAGTCATTTCTCAGCGCCTGCAGAGGGCAATGCAGCTCCAGCAATCCTCCCGCAGAAGTGGCTGCAGAGTTGGACGCCGATGACAACTTGCTGTTCATCAGGGCTGAATGGCGTCATTGCCAGGCTGTAGACGGTAAAGGAACAAAACATAGATCAGGAGCGGCTATAATCTAGTGTTCAGTCAGGAGCTGGAGGCTGGTTTCACTCTGGAGCACCAATGGATGCCATGTAAAGCCTCGCTGTGGAGCTAAACAGGGTAGAATAAGCAGGGGGGGGGGCCTTGAAGCATGAGATGAGCATATTTTGACTGAGCTCCTGGAGGAGAGCAGCTGTTGCATGTAGACGTTGATTGGTTTGTATGTTAATGCATGTGCAGAGATGCTGCTAGCAGGGGGGGGATAAGGGTATAAGGAGTATTTAAAGTCAAAGGGACAAGGATCTGCAGGATAAACAGCATCGCTGTCGACAAAATCATGTTAACTCATGATGTAAGAGGCCTGTAAAGTGAATGAAATCAACACTGCAATCACAATTATGACACATCCTTATTACCTCTGCTGGGGTAATAAGGAAATTCTACCAATTCTACCAATTCTTCTCAACAGATTTCCATGAAACTTGGTGGGAGGATGAGTCTCGGCCCAGAATTGACCCCTTTATATTTAGATAAAGTGGAGGATGCAGGATTTTTGACAATTCCTTTAGTTTTTCAGGGATTAATTCGTGGATCCTGGGTTCGAATCCACCTGAGGAACCCCGGGGCGTTTTTCTGTGTGGAGTTTGCATGTTCTCCCCCGTGTCTGCGTGGGTTCCCTCCGGGTTCTCCGGCTTCCTCCGAACCACCAAAAAACAGGTCTGTGAGTATGAGGCAGCAGATTTGAATGAGTTTTCATTGCAGGCTTTATTTGTGATCATGTGACCAATCCTGATATTGGATGGTCTCTATCACAAGCAAGCAGAGCTAACAATTCATTTATTTGCTAAATTAATTATCTTGTGGGCACTTAGATTAATTTCAAAACCCTTTAATGGGGTCTCGATCCCCACAGCCCTACACTATCACATTGTTAGCGTCAGCTTTCCTCTACATCTCTTTTAAAGTTTATGAATGCTGTTAAATGCACTTGAACATGACCCGCCGTTATGTAGTGGTGATTCAGTAAGTTAAAAGTCATCCCCCTTGTAGCTGGAACCAGATCAGCATCTCAAGTGATACGGTTTTCAGCATTTTTTTGTGCTTTATATCATAGTAAATGTAATTCTAAGGGGGATTTATTTACACAATAAAGCTTTTTGCATACAAAAAAATCATATCAGACGTTAATTGTAATCAATACAATCATTTATTGCACCTCCTGGTTGCAGCTTCTATAACAAAATCCCACTTAAAGCGATTTTCAATCCATTAATATACACTTAAACACACGAGCAAATAAAGAAATGAGCTTTTGTACCTCCTTGCGCTGATTTTGATGGAGAACTGGCTCCAGCTGGTTCTATATTCTAACTAATATAACAGCCGTGCTGGCTCATGAGATTCAGCCTTGATACCACAAAAGTAATTTGCACCTATTGGTGAGATGAATACAGTTAATGTCAATGAAGAAACTGCCCTGAAAAGCACTTGAGCCCAAGCCCCCGCTCTATGTAGTGCACTCATCTACAAATACTTGGCTGTTCTAATCGTGGACCTATTTCGGTGTCACATCATTTCTGATCCAATGGCCTCATTGCACCCTAAAACAATGGACCAGTGCACCACATGCACTCTGCTGTTCATAAATTATCCCCCACGACATCTCCTCAACATGTGGTATTAGCACACCTGATAGGGACACAATGCCTGGCTTGATTGAGGTCAGTAATGTAGAAAAATGGAGGTTAGCAAATGGCAGAGGGAGATGCAGAGAGGCAGTAAAAGTAGGGAGATTAGGAAGGGGGGAGAGGCAATGAGAGATGGGAGAGAGAATAAGAAAAGCAGATAAGGGATAATGAGGTGTTTGGAGGAAGAGCGATAGAGCGAAGAAAGGAAAAAGTGCAAATAATGGGCAAGTGGATTTTGGGGAAGAGACAGAGGAGATAAAGGTGAAAAAGGAGAGGAGGAAGGTGGCGGCGTGTCTGGCCAGGCTCAGCAAAATGTGGTCTGAGAGCGTGAGTGGATTGTGAGGAAGCTCGGCGGAGATGAAGCCATCGGCCTCTTGAGTGACGGGGCGATGTGAGGGCGCACTCCAGGGATCGGGGGGGGGGGGCATCAGTGCCGAGTATGAGGCAACACAGGAGCAAGAGAGGTTGGACTGGGGATGGATGGGGGGGGGGGATGCTTTCTGCAGCCTGAACAAATGTGTGCAGTAGCAGCAAAGGTAGTACAAAGGTAGTTCTGATATTCTGATTCTAAATGTCACCACATTCCCCTTATTATATTTTTTACATATTTATAATTATATATCAGGTGGTTTGTCATGTCTTTATATCATGTGTTGATTGGAATTATTGTAATTCTTAAACCAAAGCAACTCTCACATAGATCTTTAACTGTAGTAATGGGCTTTTATAAAATAGCAGATCACTGTAAAATGTATGAAGATTGGTGCGGATGTCAAATAAATCCCCCAAGTCTTATTGGACACATGCATGCAGGCTTTCAAACTGGGAAAAACTGACAATATTTGAGGTCAGAAATATAGAAATGTGATAGGCCTAGTAGTTGATTTGTAAAACTGCTTTACTTTTCTATACTATACTATAAATGTGGAAGCTACTTACCAATATTTAGTCATTTATTTGTCCCCATAAGACACATTTTTCAATTTTTTTTTCAAGTTTTTGAGTTCCGAGAGTTGCCAGCTGCCGTGATCTTCAAACCCACTCCTTTTAGTTTATCACCTGGTCTGGCTGGTGTTCGACTGATCGTCTGTAGATGTTTCCCTGATGGAAATCTCACAGCGGGGGGGGGGGGGACTTGAGAAGGTTATAAAGTAGCCATGGGGTTGGGTTGATCTCTCCGCCTGCCTCCTGATAGCATACTTATGCATGGAGCGAGAGAGAGAGGTATTTGTAGATGCTTTGATATGTTTTTAAGGGTAATTTTTTGAAGGATATATGCCATAATGGAGATGAAGAAAGTAGCATGTGGTCAATTAGTACATTTGATTTGATAAACATCTGTGACAGCATTAAATAAAAGGGGATTGTGCACGACTTCCCTCCACATTTTCATATCAAGGCGATACTGACAACATTGACGACACTAAAGAGATTTTTAGGATTTCATTCATAAAAAAAAACCCAACACAAATATGGACCAAAATGCAAATAATAACAGAGTCAGAGTCATCTTTTTTTTTTTGGATTCTGTCACTATTTCTCTGATGACTTCAATGTTCATACATGCGCACAACTCCGACTGATCTTGAGTCTGATTCTGATACGCTGCCACACACAAACACGACGCCTGTGCTCTCAGTGGAAGACTGATCTGTGCAGAGTCGGGGCGATAATTACGTCCCTAGCAGACAGCGGAGGATAGGAGAGCCAAAAGAAATCATTAGGGAGCTGTCAAGGGCCTAAAACACTCTGTCCGTCCTCCGTCGGCTCAGCGAGGCTGTGGCGTTTGTTTTTAAGTATTTTGTTGAAAGGAGAGGGCAACAGGATGGAGATGAGAGAGGATGCTAAATTTAGACCGTCGATGTTGAAGAAAATTACACTAAACAGCACAAAGGGTATTTGTGAGTTGTAGATCAAGTATTTTAAGACTTGCTTTGACCATCCTGTGTTATTTGGCTCCAGATTCCATCAACGCTTTAGTTTAAGATTCATTTTCCAGCGTGATTCAGTCACTTCAGTCCTTTTTATATCCTTAGAAATCCCTGATCTCCTCTGATCCATGTTCGGCAACAGAACTCCAGTGTGGCAAGGACATCTGAGGACTGTGCTTTTACTGTTATAAGCTCCAGCACTGTGAAATAGACTCCCAAAAGTATCAGCACAGTTATGAAGAACCTACCAGTATACCAGTATGTACCTTATTTGGTTAAATATACAGTATAACACTTGTTATATCTGTTGTATTGAGCTATTTAAACTGTTCTAGTTTGACTTGGTTATTGCAAACAGCTGATAAATAGTGTATTTTGCCATAAACCATAAAAACTTGTAGCTGTCAGCAGTTTAAATCTGCTAAAAAGGAAGCAAAGATACGTTTATTTAATACGCAGGCAAATGAAAGCTATACAGTAAGAGAAGCCGAGAGGAGAGCAAAAGCGTGTGACGTTACAGGCAGAAGCAAACGATTGTCTTGAAAGGTATTGACGAATACTGAAGAGTGATGGCACCCTGAGGGGGGGGGAATCAGGCGCAGAGAGGAGAGTGATTCTGCCCAATGGAGAGGTGTATGTTCTGTACAGATGGCCTGTACACTCTGAGTGACCCTATCTGTGTGGACTTTTCTCTGCCTCTCAGTAGGATAATACAGTTCAGGTTCAGGTGGTGCAGCAGTAATCATATCATCACTGGTTCCTGTATGACCACACATGTTCAAATCTCCAACAGTAAAGGTTATTTACGCCACAAGTGCAGCAGTTACACCGAAATATACTGTAGGCTACTGTAAAAGGGAAGGAAAGACAGGCTTTTCATCCCCTGGGTTTTTTTCTTATCGTCACATCTAATAGTTTTTATGTCAATTAGATGTTCTCAATAATAATGTAAGAAAATGTCTAGTTCTTACTCACTCAGTTTCTCTCTGTATGTAAGGTCTGACTACATTAAAAATACAGAATGTTGTAATGATAAGGTTAAAGTTGTGATAAAGACGAAATAACCATTTTATGATAAGATATAAAACATTTTTATTAACTCGATAGGATGAAGACTGGGAGTCCAAACGGTGTCTTTGTCTGAGCGCCGTCATCTTTCTCAGTTGCTCTCAGGATAGAGCGTACGAGGGTGCAAGAGAACATTTCTATACTTCTTTTTTTTTGCGCGACTTCTACTCGTTGAAAATATCGGAGCTTTTCAGAAAGTCGCAGGCCTCGTCTTGCGTCACCCTGGTAACCGAGAAGACGAAGGAAAAGCCCATTCTGGCCCATTTGTTGGAACAGATGGGCTTTCGATGCTTTCATTCATAAGCTTGTTGTTCTGTGTCGTCAAGCCTCTGTTAGCATAGCATTAAGTTAGCCACATAACTAATGCCAGTCAATACCGACATGTAAGTCTTTCTCGCTTCATTTCAGCTCTGTCAGCACTTTTTTGCACCAATGCATCTCATCAACAGACGAGTGCAACAGGCCCCAAGACCAATTGTCTGGCTTAAATTAGCAATCAGGAAGTAGATTCAATCAGACTAGAATAAAGGAGAACGATTATTCAGGTCTTTGGTGTTCAGGTGCTTAACTCTGACCGCTGGAAGTGGTTGTATTACATTTATAAAGTCACTTCTCCAGTCGGTCTCCCTTGAGTTGCCCGGTTTTTATTATCGAAGATGTTCGGGGGCGATGGGATTTTCAAAACCTGCGACACATCATGTTTTATGGAAGCGCTTTCCTTTAATAGTGCAAAGGACCATCTCTAGTGGTGCTGGAATCCTGGTCTTTGGTACGATTTATTCCAGTCAGGCTCGCTGTTTCCAGTCTTTCCAGTGCTAAGCTTGTCAAATTATAGCATCTCTTTGAAAATGTCTAACTATTCCTTTAATTGGGACAGGTGAAACCGTGCGTATGAGACAAACCAACCAGCTAAAGCATTCCAAACAAGCTCTCCTCTTTCCTATAAATCTACACTGAGCAGAAACTCCTACTTGCAGAGCATTGCAGGGCCTTATGCGTCAATATGCTGCAAGTTCTCTGATTTATTTACTACCTATCAGCCCACCTGTCCTCTCCACTCACGGGATGCCTTTTCATCTCCCTCATTTGAAATTAAACAGCCAGGGGCAGAGCCTCAGCTCTCTGTGCTATCTGTGTTTAACGTCCCCGCGGTCCATCATCTGCTCGCATCTGCCAGCGTTGCTTTGAAGTTCATAAACTGTGCAGCAAAGGATGGCTGATCTGATGGTCACTGCAGCTCAGGCAGAAAGGGCCCGGTCAATAAACCCACAAAGTGAGATGCCTCTGCAGAACTGCAGAGAGGCATTAAAGCAAAGGGGGGGCTGTAAACGGATGCCTTTTGCTCTCTTTCTGTCACAGTGTCTCTGAGTGTGTTTGGGTGTGGTGTGTGTGTGTGGCCTCTTCAAGGATACCTGAACACACCTGAAAAATAAGCTCCCACTGCTCAATATGTGCAGTCATTAGGTTTTAGATTTATTTTTGAGGCCCCGGAAAGTTGTCTCCTCTGTGAGTTCATCCAGGTGGCGACTGAGAGGCCTTTTAAACACATTTAATTTGATTTGTAACCTCACAGATGTTTCACCACATTCACAATTTAGTGCAAAATCGTTGCGGAAATACACACACAAAAAAATGAAGACATACTTTTTTTCTAATGGTTTTATTTTGACATCGCTCCCCCAATGGAGGCTGCACCACCATAGTTATGTAACATAACTATTGCATGAAGACATCATGAAAGCGTGGGAAATCAGTATTCAGGACTGTGCCACAAGCTGTTATGGGGCCGCTGTTCAGACATAATGAATGTGCTCGGGACCAGACTTCATGTAAAGTGAATGTGGGAAAAAATGAAGTTCACTTGACCTCAATATATTCCCCTCAGCTACTGAAAAATTGCTTTTTCTTTGGGGCCTTCCACTTGATATCTTTTTGCCAATCACAAAGAGCCACAAAGATCCAGCAAGTGTCCTCGGTGTCTGTGCAACGTCAGCACTGCTGTCGTATAGCTCAGATTGTGCTTAAGAGCATGATGCACATGTGCCGACTCAGCAGCTGTCACCTCAAATTGTGGAAGGCTGGAATATGAAAAGAACTCTGTTCTTGACTGACACTTTTCAAGTTGCACGAATGGCAAAACATTGTGGAGAAAAGTCCCGGCGGGGAGAAGAGAATCTTGTCTTCTTACAGGAACCAGACTCCGGTTGCTGTTAGTGCTGCAAACTCCGCAACTATCAATATTAAAAAGTCAGCAAATGGGTTTTTGCACGAGAAGTTTGGGTCTGGAGAGTTACTTTATCAACTTCTTTAAGTTGATTATCAATCAATTCTTTGCTGGTATGACTGAAACTGACATGAGTATCTGATTATATAAGTTAAAGCTGCTCAAACTGCCTAATAGCTACATCAACTTGGCTCCTCCCTGTTATCCTGATTTTATATGTATATATATCTATATATAGATATATATATATAAAAATCTGGATTTGCTTCTCAAACTTGCACCAAAATTTGATTGGTTCTTGCCTGATGTGATTTGTGGTCTTAAACTGACTTTACAGTGCTGTTTGCTTTCCAAATATTAGCAGATTAAATTCTAATACGCTAATGAATGGAAAATGAAGACGAGGCGACTGCAGAAGTTGGAGCCTGAGTCTAACATGACATCAAGGTTCCTGCTTTGACTCTTTGTTATGAGAGACAAGGCATGAAGGCGATTAAGTGACGAAGGTGCATTAAGAAATCAATACTGTAATGAGTTAAAGCAGCAATAAAATATATTTTATGGTGATGCGCTTGCAGTCAGTGTGAGGCTCAATCATAAGAACTTTTCAAAATGACACTTATCTGATGTGGATAGCAGCCGCTATGTCTCTTTATAATACAACAAATTAATACCATCAATTATAATGGAACATTCGTAATATTTGACCATAAGGGACAGAAAGTCCTCAAGTGTCTGAGTGCATGAGGAGGTGGGTCCGTCTCAAATGGTCTATGATGGCTGACGATGTGATGGAGACATCTCGGTGACACTTCTTTTTTTTTTTTATATAGGAGCTATTTTCTCTTCTGCATGCATAAAAGGCTAACTAGGCTAAACGTCACAGCAAAAGTAGAGTAAATTGGCTTCTGTGGTGATGATATGGCATCAGAAGCTCTTGGGCTTAGCTGTGATGTTTGAGCTTTTATGCATAATTAGATGCACGCTTCCCTCTGCGTGATAACATGCAGAGAAAATAGTCCCTGAACACAACAAGCGACGTTCTATGCTTTGCAACTCACACCGAAAAAACAAACTAGATGGATAAATAGCATGAAAGGTAAGAGGAAAATGAGTTGAACCGTCCCTTTAAGGGGTTTTCATTCGACTCACTGCCTTCGCCTCCCTTTAAGTAGTTGCATGCATCTTTTTTTTTTTTTTTTTGGTCACGTCTCATCTTAAAAATGAGATTTTTTTTTATTTTTAGAAAGCATACATTGCCAGTGATGCTCAGAAAGCAGACATCCACATCTAGACAGAGCTCCTTTTAAAGAGGACTGTGTCATATCCCTTTTTCTCTTGTCTGAGTGCAAGACACTGATTTTTGGAGTCGCAGCAAGGCCGGCTTTTGTGTTCCCATGGTCCAACAGCACTTGCTGTCTGGCTTCTTCAAGAGGAGTGAGGGGCGACAAAGGTGGTTAGCCATTGTTCCGCAGACAGGTATAGTAATTACATTCTCTTCTATTCAGTCCCTATCTCCATACAGCACCAGCATACCCCTCTCAAACTCCATTATACGCTTGCCAAACGGAACAAAAGCCTAACATTCAATGGTTTTGGAGCTCAAAAAGAGACACTGACCCCTTCTGGGGTTAGACATCAAATTGTGTCATGGTCACGCAGGCTGCAGAATACAATATGACTTTTAATTTATGGTTTCAGAGTGGGGTGTCGCATCAGCCTCTGGATTATCCTCATCTTGGCACGAGTGCTCTTGACAGGCTTCACCCTCGCTCTGACTGGGTCCAGGTCACTTTAAATCTAAACAGTTTGTAATTCTTATGCCCCATTACCACAGAGTAGATATTCTCTCTTATTATTGTATAAGAACGTGAGGCTATATGTGTTTGAACGCACATTTTCTTCGTATCTGAGCTTTAACAGTGTGACTTTTCTCTGCACACATTTGTTTTTAGTGACAGTCAAGAGGAACATTTTTCTTCGGCTGAATTTTTTCCCCCCTAACACCCAACATTTTTGAGTGAGAGGACTCTGCTCTTGGTTGTTTGTCACAGCCTGGTTTTCAGCTACGCTCTAAATTGCGCTAAATTGAACTGTTAGGGCTCAGTAGACAATTCCTAATGAATACAAGGGCGACACACATCTCATGCACAGTTGCTTGAGAGCGCACAGATGTTATAGCTGGGGCCTGAAGTAGCACACAAAGCAAGACACTTGTCTGATGTGATGAGAGGGCTCATTTGGAACTGCCATTAGTAGACATATGATTTATGGCTCTGTCTGCTCCTGCAGCAGAATGGAGACTCTCTCTCTCTCTCTCTCTGCTTCTGTCCCGTAGCTCAAATGCAGCACATGGAGCTTTAGTGGATTGGATGGAGGGTAGAGAGAAGGTGTCACGTACCACCAAATAAAACTTGTTTTCCCACGTTGCTTCCTTTTCACCCAGGAGTTCTCTCTGCAGGCAGTTTTGCAAAATTACATTTATTTTAAGCGACTGTTAATGTGATGACATGGTTTAAAGTGGGAAACTTTGCAAGGTTTGGTGAAGCTTTCTTAATTTTTAAATGCATTTTTAATTAGCTGATGAATAATGGATTTTAAGTATTTATCAACGGGGTTCCGCCATAACTACATTGTAAACTAGAATGGCACTCAGTAGAGTGCATACCTCCACCAAGGCCCTTTAATACAGTCGAGCTTTATCCAAAATCAAACTCATAGTCCTGTAACCATAATGTAAGGTTACTTTTAACAGCCAGCCATTTAAACCTGATGGATCTGCACCAAATTGCATTCAATCATAGATACCACCCCCTAAATATGCCATTACTCCCTGAGCGATTCAAGAAAATGTTGAAAAATGCCCCTCTTCTTCTTCTTCTTCTTGTTAAATGACGGGTGGCAACTAGCCTTTAAGGTGCATTACCACCACCCGCTATGCTGGACTGTGGACCAGAGCTCTATATTTCCATGAAGAATGAAAGAGAAGGATGACTAAATAAATAAAAATACAAATAAAAATTATATTCTCTTCATTAACCCGGTTTCTTTCAGGAATTAAAATAATGCTTTACAATTCTTAATAAATCCTTAAGATTAAATACTCTCACTCCACATTTCTTGAGTTTCTTCATTAACTTTCTTTTCATTAACTTCCCCTATGGGGTATTTCTCCTTTTATTTTTATTTATCCTCTCAAGTTATCATGAGCGATAAACGCTGTATCCTCTCCAGTCCACTAGAGGGCGTCACCATGCCCTGACGTCATGACCTGTAGACCTGCCTTGCCCACCTGTTCTTCTTCTACGCTTTAGCTTTCCTCTGCTAGCTTGTGTTCCGGTTTCTTCCTTTGCCCCCTGAGTTGTCACTTTTATTTCACGTATTCTCTGTGATATTTCCACCAAATGTCAACCACTTGCTGTTTTGTTACCTCACGTAATTACAAAAAAAAATTGGAGACATTTGCACTTTGAAAATGGCAAATTCCTTCTTTTGTCTGTGTTGCTTAATTTCCTCTTTCTGCCTTCGCTAAGCCGGAAGCGGCTGCTGATGGCGACGTGACCGAGATGTTGCTCCCTGCCGGGCTGCTCTGCCGCGCTACATCGGTCCATCTGCCGAGCATGAAGGCCCATCAATCAAGGCGCTGAACGCAGGTGAGTGTGAGGAACCGTCAACAACCATTAATCACTCCTAGACATGGACACCAGTGGGGGATGTTTAAGCATGTTTGTGTGTGACGTGGTGATTTAAGTCGGGATGCAAATGTTTCATGCCATGGTCGGACAGTTTTTCTGTCTAACCCCAGCGTGTTTTGTTTTGATGTTGTGTCAAGAATATATCATCATCGCCATCACTGTTCTGAAAGCTTCTTGATAGATGCAGTGTTTCAGATAGAATCCAAAAGTCTGAACTGTGATTCCCGCAGGTGATCAGTCATAAATTCGACCATCCGAGCCAAGTTGTTGTATTTCCGGTTGTGCTGATCTTCAACCTTTTTAGAGAATATGAACTGGAGAGGTGTGTGATGGCTTCCTCAGGCAAAACATTGAAGCTAAAATAATGCATTCCTGCAGGGAGCGGTGTTACATATTGATATTAAGGTTGGGACATTGGCGGCTGAAAAGCATTACTGAATTTCTCTTGTTTTGTTCAGTGGGGCTGTTTTTCACCTGTCCTATTTGTACAATGATGTGCAGGAAAAAAGAACCCAGTAGAGCCTTTTTCTTTTTTTTTTAGCTCAAATAGCAACACATGTTTAGTCTAAGAAATGCACAAAGTAATGCATAAGAGACATTTCAGCAGTTCAGTATTTAACCTCCATAAATTGTTGGACGAATCTGTGCAGCAAAGCTCCACAAGCTCAGGCTCCTACATTTCCTATAATGCAATTAGATAGCAACTTTCACCGAAACCCGCCTGCCCCCTAAACATCCACCTATTCCAACGTCAACCATCCACCAGTTTAGGTGCATGCTTTGACTTACGCTCTGTCACGAGCTGATTAATGGGACCGGACTGAAGCGAGAGTCAAGGAATTTCTGTTGTCTTTCTAAAAATAGGCAAAAACACTGAGCTGTGTCTCTGACCCGGCTTTATTCGCTTCTCACAAAGTCACAGCTTGGTCTGTTGGTATGAGTCATGTTCCCTGCTTTGGGAATTATGTGTAGCAGCATGAAATCCACAGCAACCAGTTAACTAACTCTCTGGGAGCATGATGATAATCCACCTGCAGCTTCAATAGAGATGCACACACAAGTTTAAACCGATTGCCGTTCCTACAATTCACTCTCAGTGTTTTTTTTTTTTCCTCTTTTCACGACCAGATGGATTCCTTATTGAAATTCTAAGCACTGACACCGTGAAATGAGAGGGAGGCAGGGCCTTAATTTTACGTAATTTTAAACCCTGCAGACAAAATTCTGCTCCATCCCTAAATTGGCAATTACAGCTCATATAAAATACATTATGTCTATGCAATCATATCGTATTTGTACAATTATTCTTTAACACCGATCAGCGGATTCCTGCTTGAGCCATCTGATAGAAATAACGGCCACAAGCAGATATGGTGTAAATTGCATTATGTAGACGCTCGTATGTATCGATGAAACATGGCAAGAATAAAAAAAAAAGTGCACATTTGCCAACCTGCTACAGCTGGAAGAGCTCTGTGTAGAAAAAAAAAAAGTGTATAAAAATAAATGTCAGTTGTTTACGCCCTTTAAAGTAACTCCTAACCCAGAGGAGGGGGTGTGGGTTTCAGCTTGACCACCGGGTGACAATAAAACACATTTCCTGTGGTAATACAACACATTTCCTGTGGCGGTATACGCAGGGGCATATTAGCCGGGCTGATTCAAACAATAAATTGCTTGATAGCGATGTTGAAATGGTTTATTCATGACAGAAAAAATTCTACTACCGCTCACCTTGGACCTCTGGATTTGGCTGACAGGGAAAATTGAGAGCGCTTGAGAGGAAAATAGGATTGAGAGGGAAAGTAGAGAATGGTAATATGCTGTATGAATAAAATTTTTTAAAACAAACATGGAGCTAAGCTCTAGAATAAAATGCCCAAAGGCAATTAACTTTAGGATAGCGAGAGGGCAATTAATTTTGTTTTTCAGTGATGTATAACTTTTATATAGGCCCGTGAGGTTTAGAAAAGTCCCTGCTACCTGGTTTTATGATGCATGTTTTATTCAGATGCACATTTGTGGCCTCTGTGAACGTCCTGCTGCTCAGTATATGAATTACGTGCTTTTAAAGTAACCACACTGACAATCCCGGCTGGAGCTGCATGAATATTCTCCTTGTCAACCGCTGTGTCCTCTGTTCACATTGTTACCGTGTGCGTATGTTTTTGCAAAGGCAAGAAGTGAAGTTGGGTGTGGAAAATTTCTTGGAACAGCAAAAATTCAGGGAGGAGCGTAAAAGCATGTGCCTGAGAGGAGGCGCTGAAGATAAAGCTTTTATATATAGGTCAAACACATAACACCCCACAACCAAGGTTTTACTTTAGGATTAAATGAGTAAGTTGTTTTTTTTTTTATATAGATGAAAAGGCAGAGAAAGGAATTTAATCTACTTTCAAGTGTCGGAAAAAAATCAATACTGAAAAAGGGAAACCGAACGTTTAGCTCAGATGGATCGAAGTGGAATTTTGCAGCAAATTAATAGAGCCATCTGATCCATGCAATTTTTTTTTAAAATTAAATGGCTCTTGATACAGGTGTGCTGCTTCTTTGCGTTTCGTGATGTTACATTTTTTAAAATCATTTCTGAGGGGGAAAAAAAAAAATCTCAAGCAGCCACCTTCAGTTGGCATCTTATTCAATTTTCTTACGGAAAAGGCGGCTCCTTGACATTTCTCCGTAAAAACGAGAAGCTACAAAGAGAGACATGCTTTGTCCTCAGAGTATTGAAAAGTGTTTTTTTCCCCTCTAACCACTGGTTTTAAAGACCTGAGTGGTTAACCAACGGTCATCCAGATTTTCTGGAACATCAAAAGACCATCCTCGACTTCAAAGATTGTTTTGATCTGAAGAACAGGATTTTGACCTGATGAAACCGCCAAAGGCCTCGGACAGACAGCACTCCTGGTCAGCTCCACTCTCGATCTCCTCGGATGTTGTTTTTTTATTTTATTTTATTTTTTTTTTATACCTGCGAGACCTGCGCCTGGCAGCAAAACAAACCCTGCGCCTCAGCGTCTCATTCAGAGCCTTTTTTTGATGGAAATGTGCCTCGTTAAGTCGGCTACCGGCTGGATGAAGTGTGCGCCAGTCCTTGAATCATTTGTGGAGAGTGGTATTAATCAGCAAATTGGATCAATCAGTCAGTGAGTTGAGTATAATGGCGTCCTCAAGTGGATTTAAGAAAGAAAATGTGAGCTCATAAGAAAGTTAAAAGCTGTGGAAATTCATTAAGGAAACAATGGATGTTCTTTCTACATAATAAATCCAGTGTATGGGCACAGGCTTTCGTCAAGGATATATTCTTTATAACTTTACAACGAAAGGAAATCACAGTTAAACGCCTTTATCAAAACCTCCGGACTTTCACCGGAACACCGGTTCACGCAGAAAGCTTAACTTTGGCTCTCCCTCTTTTTTTAAAATTTTATTTTAAAGAACACGCCGGATCTTTTTTGCATTCCAGAATTTTACTTTAGCTTTTTGAACTTTTTCGACATTTTTTTTTTTTTTTTTGGCTCTCATTTAGCTCCCCCCCAGTTGTCCTTTTCTGTCTGTTTCTCCTCCGTTTTCTTGGTCACCGTGGTGATGGGTGACGAGACTCGTCCCCCTCAAACAGGAGCAAATGCATTCGTAGGGGATTCTTTCCATGTCACCCGGTGCAACAGTGTGACTCACTGATGGGCTTTTAATAGCATCTGGAGAACAATGGATCATTATGACACGGGGAAATAAGCTATATCAAGCTACACAGACATGACCTATTAGTAGAATCAATTCATCGTAGGTTTTGATGTGTTACCATCACAGCTTGTGAGCTAACACTGCATGCAACATGTACTTGGGGCTTATAGAGGACATGTTTCCAATGCACTGTGTAGCATCTTTCTGCCTTCCAGCTAGTGCTGCATAATCAAACTGCATCTTTATGGTTTTTTATCACTATGATCACAGTCAGAAGAAGCAATAAAAAAAAAAAAAAAAAATCCCTCCTGACTATCAGAAATGCTGGAACACAATTAGCACACTTCTCGTCTCCCACACTACCTGCCCTCATTGATGTAGCAATTTCACACAAAAATACAATAATGGCTCATGACCCAGGCCATCCACTCCATTGTCACTTCACAAAAGTCCCCCCGTGGCTACAGATGCAGAAGGTTGAGGTGCAAAAGAGACCATTTCGTGCAGAAGCGCTGCCCTGCCCGAGCCATTCAAATTCTGAAGAGTGCCTCTATGATACGTGCCGTTTTCACATTTTAGCAGCAGCACAAGGGGTTGGAGTAAAAAATTCTTAACACACCTTGCATCAGTGTATCATTTAAAATGAGTTTAAAGCGAAGTCGACTCCACTGGAAAAAAATGCACAAATGTTATTTCTGTTGTCTAAGAGACCAAATACTGTGTGTGAACACGGACAAAAAGTACCACAAGTCACCAAATGCATTAAAGTAAATGATCAAATTCTTTTTTGAGAATATTGATTGAGCTGGAGCTAGGCGTTTGTTAGCACCGCTTAGCATAAAAAAAATGCAAAGCAGCTCGTTTGGCTCTGTGGAAAGTAATAAAATCGGCCCGCAAACACCTTTTAAGGCTCTTTTATTGCACGTTTTCTTTTGAAATATTCACACTAGCCGTGTTTTAAGTAGTTTTTAGATGACGACGAACACCGCAAAGACACAAGTTAGGCTGAAAACGGAAAATTGTGCTTCGTAAAGATGCTATTTTAAGCCTACAACATCCTCTTTACCGCATGGTTCCTGCTGGCTTTGGTTCAATAATGGAGTGCTATACCTCCCATCGGACTGGTTGTTATACTGCCTGGTCAGAACGACAGACTGAGGCTCCGGCTAAATGAGCTGTTCTGATGTCCGAAATGCCCTTCGCTGCTCAGATAGCTGAGTGGACAGCAGTGCTTTCTCCCTTTGGGCTCCCTGGAGGCAGAGAGGAGCAAACAAACTTATCTCATCCAAACCCTCTTCCCCCCCCGCCTCTACTGCTTTACTGTATTTTCATCTTTGTGGATGGAAGTCAAGTCATATGGCACAGCTGGATGCACTGATACGGACAACGTTGTGAGGAACTGAGGAAGATGTATACCACCCCAGTATTGGAAATTAGTTGATGTTGCAAAATATAATCACAGCTCTAATGAAAAAGCTTTAAAAAAAAAAGAAGAAGTGCATTACATCCCTGTTTTGTTTTCATACACGGCCGATTTTATTTTGTCAGATCCGCTCAGCCGTGTTTTTTCAGTGACTTTGAATGCAGCACGGTTTCCTTGGCGCCCTCTCTCCTTTCCCTGGTCTGTTTTGACTCGAGTTGCCAAAATCCCTACTGGGCCCCCTGCATGTAAATGTGCTTTTTTAGATGCAGGAGAGTGTTGCTTGGAGTGTTGTTGTCATCACTGTTTGGGAATGGGGAACTCTGACTTCCATCACACGCAGCATTATATGATGAACACATACTTAAATGTGCGTGTTGTGGTCTTGAAAATATGATTGACAGGTCTGCTCTCATACCACGCTGCATGTCTAATTGTAAACAGTGAAATCACTAATGCAGTCTGATGCCGCTGCAGGTTTTGGTGCTTGGGACGGGAGAGAATCGGGCTATTTTTTTCCCCCCATAATTTTAAATAATTAAAGTTTCATGATATTAGATGGTCTGCATGGAGGAAAGAGCCTGCAGAAAATATGGAGGCTATTTCAGTGACCTAAAACATGTCTGCTTCATGCACTGCAAAAGGTGAGCATCAAGCAACATCCTCAGGTCCTCCTTTGAGACCCAGACCACAGATTTGTTTCGTGCACCCCTGCATATAAAATGCACACATGTGAAAGTATTTGCGTCCCTGATCGTTACATCTGCATTTTGGGATGAGCGTTTATTTGCTTTCCTGCCCATGTCTATTCAATATGAAGCTACAGCTAGCGGTCGATTTGCTAACAGGGAAACAGCTAGCCTGGCTTCAAAGCTCACAAATGAACGGAGATGTGTGTCTTATGGTTTGCGTGAGTTAATCTTTTAATTTGGTGGACCTCCCGCTAAGATATAATGAATTAAGATGAAAATAGCGTGACTGAGCTCTTATGAAATGTATTACTCCAGGTTGTGTAATATTCAGCCGCGTGCAGGGCTGTGTTTGCAGCTGGAGCTGGATTTGTAATGCTGCAGTCAGAACAAACACCCTGAGATGCATGAAAAAAAAAAAAAAAAAAAAGCCGCGCCGCTGTCCTGAGGTTGAACTTTAAAGGTCTGCTCCGAATCACTTCAGTCTAATTTCACACTGTCGTTCCAAGTTGGAAGACGGAGCCATCAAACACAGCAAGGCTAATACGTTGTTTCTCCTCTAATGGCTGAGTGCTTGGCTCGGATCTGAGCGCCTTTTGAAGTTGTGCTCTCCCTTGAGTTGATAAGTGTGACTAACAACCAACAGCGCGTCGCCACCGAGGAGCAGCAATATTGTTAAAAGTAATAGAGGTGTTATCTCGCTAATGCACTTCATACTTTACAACCGTCAAAAGGAGTTGGGGCGCTCGGAGGTGGCGAGGACAACAACTGATGCCTGTTTGCTGCATTTTTCACAGCCGCTACTCGAGACGTATTTTATGAAGCTGGATCTCGTCTCGCAGTCTGTTTATTGCAGAGGAATGAATTTGCGCCTCACCTAATGAAAGTAAATCAAACGACGACTCCGGAGCCAAGATGAATTATATCCAGCAGCATCAATCCCCAGCTTTTGAGGCGGGGGGGGGGTCACAGGTTCTCGAACCACCATCCTCTAGATTTAAAAGGGCTAATACGTCTCTGCTTTCAAAACAGCAGAGAATTATGGCCTGAATCAGAAATGATGGAGGAGGAAATGGGCCCTGTGGGATACTTTGAATGACACAATGTACATCCTCCTCTAAAATTGTTTCACTACATTTTCGCTCCCCCCCGACGTTGCGACACCTGCAGCTACAAACGAGAGCCAACGCTCCGGCACTGCAGAAGCTGCCTCGGACGTCGTGAGCCTCCAAATACCAGGCGATAATCCGCAACTGAGAATCCTAAATGTGCATAATTCCACACACACCGGCCATGTGTCCTCTCAGTTACACAAACTAAACCCTTTCTACTAAGTAAACGGGAGTGTGACAGAAGTTGGCCAGTGATTAAAATAGACACAACGCAATAAAGGATTGATGAATAAGTCGATAAATATACAAATGACGCTCACAACGGTTTTTTTGGTGTTAAATCAAAACCACAATCTTTTCATAACCTCCATTAAATTGCTTTTGTTTCCCGAACTTCGCGCCACGCAGGACTTTAGTTTTACTCCCAGCGCTCCCAAGACTATTTGACCCTTTTAGATCATGTCTAAAGTCATATTGTGCCATTCTTTGATAATATTTGCCAAGGATTTACAAAAAAGACCCTATTTAATCTATTTTTATATCAAAATTCAATCACTTTTTCTTGCTGTAAAGCAAAATATGAGGTGAGCTTGAACCAACCAATTTCAACCAATCGTATCAGGACACCCACCCATCAATCAACCTTAAAGTTGCACAGAAACGCAACTTAAAAAAAAACTTTATATCTGATTTCGGTTGCAACTCGATCAAATATTTTTCGTCTTTCCCATCTGATGTCGACTTTCCTGATGAGCAGGTGGCTCAGACTTGTCCCTGAAGTAACCCTTATCTGCCGGGGAACACGGCCGGACGGCGTTTGAACACAACGTCGGGGACGGACTGAGGCCAGTTTGACGAGAGGGAATCCAGTCCCACGTTGGCTTACGGAGTTTCCTCACGGACGGACGGATACCTTTAAAGACATTCCTGGAAATTAAAAGAGAGAGACGATGGAAACGTTTAGTTTGAGTTTTCTGCACGATCCCATTCTAAAGCAGCGATTCCACCGCGATTGTTTGTGAGATCGGGCTTTGTGAGTTTTGAGATGAGGACACTTGACGGAGCGTCTCCATGATCAGTCCTGTTCAGTTAAACATGATTAGTATGATTGATCATTTTCCACATCAAACCAGCCTTCTGGCTGCTGTTCCCATGGTAACTACATTTCTAGACAGCCGTTTATGTCTGAGCTTATTCATATCTTCTAAATCATTTGGCCCTCCACAGATCATGCGCACCCCCCCACGCCCCCACTCCCTTTCAGGAAATAGTTAGAGGGAAAATTGGATTCTGTTTTGAGGTACCTGTTGCAGATCTGAAAGGGATTCTTTTGTATCCATGTAGATAGCACTGTGTGCTGCAGACAACAGGATGAAATCCTATTTTCCAGGCAGTATATCTTTAAAAACAAGAGAAAAAAATACACTGGCTTCTTTTTTTTCACATTTTGATTGTAGTTAATTTTTGACCTTGGCAATAATAAGTCTCAATTTCATTTTGCGACGCTTTTCAAAAGCATCTCTCTTCACCTTTATCCTAACGGTGCCTCAGTGAGTAGATTCATGATCCGTGATGATATTTTTTTTTTTGTTTGTTTTTTTTGCTTCGGACGATATCTGTGACTTAGTGAAGCGTAGTCCAGCCGAATGGCACATTATTGACTCTTACTGTAGCCGTGCATGTAAAACCCAAAGGTTTAAGTGGAGTGATGTCGTTATAGCACTGCAAAATGTCTTGATGAAGAGGATGCATGAGAAAAAAAAAAGAAAAAAAGCCCGTAGCTGTGACAGCAGACCACATTTTGCATCCTGGCCCCTTCCAGTAAAAGCCCAATGCTGGATTTATAGCCATGGAAAACTTGTTCAATGCTCTGACCATGCCCTGGATGTATCTTAGCCGTTTTGCTGCAGGGTAGGAAAGTACCAGTGTCTTAAATTGGATTTGAGCAGCCACTGGCAGCTAATGCACGGTGCGGAGAAGTCGAAGCATTCTGGATGAGCTGCAGAGGTAAGATGGCACCTGCGGGCATATATGCCAGATAGGAGGGAGTTGCAGTAGTCTAGGGGCGAGATTGACACGTGTGTGAGGGGGAGGGATCCTCCTGATGTTGTGGAGGATTAATCTGCAGCTGGTCATCCAGCGTAGGACCAGGGTCCTCGCAGCCGGGGACGCAAACATTCATATGCGTTGACCTTAATCCTAATTCTGGGGATCCTCTGAATTTTTAATGCAGTCAAATTCTAGTATAGCAATGACACTGTAATAATCTTAAGATTGTTCACAATAGCAGCCATGCTGGTATTACTGAAGCACGGGTGGGTTTTTACTGCATCTGAATTCAAGTTTTTCCATCTTTTCTCGGAGCTGCTCTCCTTTTTTTTTTTTTTTTTGAGCTGTCAATTTGTCCGGTACTCGCTGAAGCCACCTGGGCCTTGAGCTGGCCTAAGCGAGTAAAGAAGGAATAAATAAAACATGTGTAGTCCAAACTCGAGAGAGAGAGCGAGAGAGAGAGTGAGAGAGAGAAAGAAAAGAAAAAGAAATCAATAAAAAAAACTGTGGAGGTATAGAGACAGAGAGCAGAGCTTGCCACGGAAAATGAATTCAAATCATATCCGTGTGCTGACGGTGATTTACACGTGTGTGTGTGTGTGTGACATGTACACGCTGAAGAGGAGGAGGAGCTGGGAACAACAGCATAACAGGAGTTTGACAGACAGTCCGGCCCTCCTCCTCTGCACCCATGCCGCCCACCTCCCCCCCTCTCCGGTCATTCTCGGAGGAGTTGTTCCCTGCCCAGTGGCATGTGGATGTGTATAATGGAGATGGATGGTGGCTGGCTCTGCCACGCCGCGGAACAGACGGACTCCTCCCTAAACGCCTGTCTGCCAGCTTCCATCAGTCTCGCTCTGACAGCCCCCCCTCCCAACAACAGCGCCCAGGCAAAATACTGCCCTGCTCAGGTGTGTGTGTGTGTGTGTGTGTCAGCGCTCTTTTTGAAAGGCCGTCTTCAAAAACACATTATTAAAACATTTCGAGGATGAAGATGACAGCTCCTTTTTTTTTTTCATCCTGCTTTTTCTTGCAAAAATGTTTGGAAGGAAGTGATGCCAAAAAAAAAAAAAAAAAAAATCAACAATCTCAACAGCGTGGGGTGAAAATCGGCAGCCCTTAGAGTCGGTTTGCAAAAGGAAATTCTATGCAATCCTCTGGGAGCTTGTCCAGCTTCTGTTGTGTTCCTCCTACAAGATGTTTCTATTCCCCTGAATCTACAGCTCTGTAGGGACTTGAACCATGTGAATCCGTGTTTATATATATATATACACACTGATGTGTGTGTTTATATCACATCTACAAAGGTTGTATTATCTTCTGGCTCCTTATGCATTTGCGCCTTTGTGTTCTCTCTGACTATAGGAGGGTTCATAGCAGATGCTGTGAATTCCGTCACTATGCAGTCCAAGCACCGACACTCAGTCTTGTTTAATTAAGCTGCAGGATCAATAACCCCTTTGATCCCTCTCTGTTCTTTCCTGCCTGCAATGCCGTCTGTTCACCGCGACTCGAGCAGGGCCGGTGCAACCTCTCTGGGATCCTCTGAAATACCCATTAAAAATCCATTAAGAAGCGCCGGAAGAAATGGGAAGGCGAGATTTTTTTTAGCTTGAATAGCATTTCTGCGATTGTGTTTTTAAGAAGAGTGATCAACAGGATTAAACTGGTGCTTGTTTCGGTAAGAAAGGAGTCAGTTGGGAATGTTTCAAATGTGTCTGGTCATCCTGTTTATCCAGTCTGTGGTGGTAATAGGAGAAACAGATCTGTACCCCAGCATTCCCTTCACTGAGGTTTTTTTTTTTTTTGTTGCTTTTATTATTCCTGTCAAGGACTTTCCTGCCATGCACAAACAGATTCTATCTATGCAATGAGATTTCTGTAAGTGGGTGGGTGAAAACCGCCGGCATTGGAGGTGCTCGCTGAATGTGCTTCGGCTACCGGAGGGCTAATTAGTCGACATCGGCTGCGAATGAAAGGAACAGCTGTTAAACATAAAAAAAAAAAGGTCCAATTTCTAGCTCAGCTGAAAATCAAGCATATTTGCACATTTTACACAGAATATGTTAAAGCCTAATGCTTCATGACATCAGAGTCATGCGAACAAGTGGTAGCATTTGTTTGAGCTTTTTAGAGCTAGTCGGTCACATGGTCTTAATTATACGATATAAGGCTATATCATGTTTTGCATATCAACTTATTTAAGCAATCAAATGCGTTTATAGTGTCAGGACTCATATATATACTGACTGACACGATGCCCTTCCCAGTGGTGGACGAAGTATTCACATTTACTCGAGTAAACTACTGGAGAAATGCTGCAAAAGGACTGCATTACAAGTGAAGGTCGTCAGGGAAAAGTACATAAGAATCAAAAGTAAATGTACTGCAGAAAATGTAGCAAAAAGTAGCCAATATTAAAATACTTATAATATTAAATATATTATAAATATTAAAATATTTTTGCATAGCTATATATACTTATATACTGTTGGGTTGTTTAATCTATCACAAAGTGTCATATTTGACGAACTTTTTGTATTTTTTTTTGTCAAAAATCAACTTTTATAAAGTAACTTAATCTATCAAATACTTGTAGTGAAATAAGAAATAGAATATTTCCCTTTGAAGTTGAATTGAAATTCCTGCACAGGCCGTTCCTCACTTTTCTTTATTTGTTCATGAGGCGTTCGGCGTCTTTGGCTGGCATCACCGAAGCTCACTGGCTCATTTGCAGCTGATTGAAAAGGCCAAGAGAAACTATCGGCGCATTTGTCAGTGTTCGACGACAACCTGACGGCTTCGGTTTGCACATCACATCTCGCATACGGATGTTTCAACACGTGATGGAGTGGAGGCAAGAAGTCGGTCCGTCTCCTTTGTCTCATAAGAAATAGCATTCTGCTTTGCCAAGGACGAGCACCCAATGCACATTGTAAATAGAAGCTCTCCTATGGCGAACCCTTTCAGCATTTAATCAATAGTGGAATAGTAGTTGTAGATAATAAACCTTTATAAGATTAAGAAGGTTTACGCGGCCTTTTTCAACTTACACAGCGTGATTTAGTCGGCATTTGCAGGCCTGCTAATTCTAATGCAAGCTCTCAATCGATGCTGAAACACTTCTTTTTTTTAATTACCCTCCACCATGCATATAACCCGAAGTTGAAAAGGCAAACAAAGGAGGCTTGAATATAAAGTTAGGGAAAAGTTAGTTATAACCCCTGGAATGCATGCGACTGCACAGATTGACGATATTGAGTCTTTGCACCACTCTGAAAAACACTCGCTGCATCAGGGTGTTCAATTTGAAACAGGAGCAATGGGACAAGCGAGGGAGTGTTACGCTCTTGGTCAATATTTCCTGGCTGGACAAAGAGACTTTTGCTCATAAGAAGCTCTTCAGTCTACCTGAGGTCAGAGGAGATTAAAAACAGGAGCTGTAAGTAAAAGAAGAGAGAAAGACTTATTCGACAGGTTGTCTCGGTGCTGGAGAGACACAGACTAATAAAAATGGTGTCGCTTGTCTGGGATTATGCCGGCGTTGATGGAGCTGACAGGCCTCTCACTCCGGGAGCCAAGACAACTGACTTCTGTAGCTAAATTCACCCGTCCTGGCTCATCACAGTCGGATTCTCTTAACACAAAAAGGCGCTGCCGGTTTGCCGACCGAATGGAAACGCTAGTGGAAGGCAAAAGGAGTCAAATCAGACCAAAAGTTTAGTCAAGATTGGTATTTTTTTAAATTCTTTCTAGGGCTTTTAATTCTATTGAATGGAAAATGTTGCAGAATCTGCTTAGAAAATGTAATGAATTACTCATTCGATAACTTTAAAACCTCTAATCCTCCTCTAGTGTTGGTGGTGTAACGTCCGAAACAATAGCCACCCATCGAAACCTCCGCCAAGGCGCAACAGTCCTCTAGTAAATCCGCAAAAATGGCTGCCCACAGGGTTCTCGCAATGTTAAAGGAAGTTATCATGGACCCACCCCTTTATCCGGATACTCCAGAATTCATTGGCTCCTTCTTTAAGCCCCCACTCTTCCACCAAGTCTCATGTTAATCCATGGAGTTCTGGGTTCTTCCTTGCTACATGCCCAGCCCCTCTAACGAGTCTCATCACAATCTCTCAGGTAGTTTTATCTTATGCTGCCATTCTCCTGCATCCGTTGTGTGAATTCTTGTTTGCTTTTTCCGCCCCTTACTTTTCTCACAGAATAACCGCAGGTCGTCCTCCCAGTAAGGGAATAAACACCTTCTCCAGTCTGTGGATGCTTTCCAACCCATTCTGGGCCTGAAGCAGTAAAGCCTGCTCATGCAAACGTTTCTCAGCGATTTTTTTATTATTTTTTTTTACCTCACAAAATAACTCAACTCGCACAAGTGGAGCGCATCAGCCGCCACGCAGGACCTTCACCAGCCGTGGCATTTTAAAATTGTACCTCTCTATCACAGGGTCTCTGGGTTGTGTTGGGAGTTCACACAGCGATCTCAGTGTCAAAGCCCTTGTGGAAAATTGGCTCCATGTCAGTAATAGCTCTTCGCTGATGTTTTCCCGTATCATCCATCAAGAGCTCGGAACGCTTCCTCTAAATGCATCATCATCATCATCATCATCCTTGGATGGTTCCCGCTTTTCACTAGAAATATTTATATATTTAAATATTTCACAAATTCACAGATTAGAGCGTTATTAGTACACTTCTGCTTATTAGACGGACACAACAACTTCTAGACTCACAGCATTAGCTGCACTCCTGATCTCTTTGCATGCTTTGCACTTTTCTGTACCATTGCCCATTCCTTTCCTTTCCTTTCCTTTCCTTTCCTTTCCTTTCCTTTCCTTTCCTCTCCTCCCCTTTTCTTCTTCTCTCTGGTGAGTTTAACGCCACCTATCAAATGTCAGTGGATTGTCGGTTCATGTTTTCCACACAGCCCTTAAGGCTGCCCTCCTTATTTGGGTTCGCTGGGGCATTTCTGTCCATACAAATAGTGTGTACAAATGTCCTGGTGCACACATCCATGTTGAATATAAAGCACAATTCATCACCATAGTCAGGTGGGTGAAAACAAAGTTGGTTGTCAGCTCATGTTTCATAAATCCCACGTGGGATTTTCTTCTTTTCATTTCATAGGAGAAAAAAATATACAAGACGAATAAAAAACAAAAAAACAAACAAATCATGCATATGAGGCCCGGATGTGTGAACATATGATTGAGATACCTCACAAGGAAAATACAGTAGAGCAGAAAGACAAATCAAGAGTGAAAGCCAAAAGAATGAAAGCTAATGGTGCCAGGAAAACATCGTGTCGTGTTTTCTTTTTCTTCTTTAAACCATTTCACACAATGCCGCCTTTTTATCTCGTGGTTTATTCAGCCGTGAGAAACAAAGGTGTTGATATTCCATTGTGATTTTACAAATGATGAAGTTGAAGTCTCTTAATTAAACCGCTCTCGGCTTCACCCACATAGCCTCTCAATCACACTTTATTACCACACCTCCACACTGATTTGACGAATTAATTGGTATATTGTCCTTCCACTGGATAAATGAATCGCATTCACAGGTCCTGTCTATCAATGCATCACTTTTTTTCTTTTCTTTTTTTCCATCCATGCCATTCACACCTGCAAAACAGCAGTTGTCTTCCTACCTTGTTGTGCGTTGCTGGAGCCGCTGTGATAAAACGTGGCGGCACCTGTTAGCTGATCCGTCACGATGCCGACCGCTGCTAATTTCAGCTACAACAGGTCTCTCTTTATTTACCTTTATTGTGTCAAGCTCGTTCGAAATATGACGTTTAAATTGGCGAGGCGCACAGTTCAGGAGGCTTTGCAGAGCTGAGGCATGAAACAACATGCATGAGACGGGAGAGCAGTGACAGAAATAGGCACAGTCGATTTGGTTGTGTACTTATTCTGTCATAAAACAACATATCCATTACATACCTTGCAAAATATTCGCAATAATGTGACATGTTTGACAGAATAGGGTTGGGAAGGTACAAAATGGAAACATGGCACGAAGTTGCATTAACCTAACATGATAAAACACTCGAAGGTTGCCATAAAAACAACAATTTATTTTAGAGAGCAGCTGCACAATAACGTCGCAGTTAATTGTTATGTGTAAAAGCACAGAGAAACAGGGTAATGACTAAAAAGGTGCAGGTGTTTCCGATTTGCTCTGAAACCCGTGACTTTACCATTTTAACTCGCGCGCCGACGCACAATGATTCATGCGAGGAGCACCGCCGTGATGAAAACATCCAGCAGAAGGGAAGAGACAGAGACTGTGCATGACAAACGGGACTCGTAAGTAAGTAGGGGAGATTACACTGGTTGCTAAACTCTCCATGGGGAAAATGTTAAGCAGATCCAATGGATGAAGTAATTCAATTTGAGCCCCTGAATAATAGCATCATTTGCCATGGAATTAGCATCCGCCACTATCAATCAGCATGGCGAAAGACTAACACAAGCTGTGCCCACCAAGGACACAGGCTTTCTGTGAAATTCAACTCATTTATCAGGTTAACTTGACTGCAGTCACCAGTCACTGCACGACTGCTGTGCGAGTCTTGTCTATTTTTTTTTTTTATAGTGACTGTATTTTCTCAGCGATGTTCTTTTTCTCTCACCAATACGTTGTAAATAATTGTGCCTGTTTTTATTTTTTATTTTTTTTAACAAGCCCTGAAGCCCCAGCCTGCAGCGAACAACACAACAGAGTATATGAGCCGTAACAAAAACATATCACAACATCGCCCAGGTTCATTTATTTGCATTTGAGGAAAAGCTAGTTATTTAGTTTGGAGTAATGAGGGAGAACTTCTGGAACGACACTAAAAAAATTTAAAAGACTAGGTTGAAATTTTTGTAGAATTCTGGTGCATAATACTGCAATTTTTATGTAGATTAAATAACAAAGATCTATAGAGGTAATCACTGCGCTTTAGAGGTGCAGGTAGGTGCATCTTATTAGCTTGTTTCCAGTATTTATGCTAACCAGCTGTGAGATTTAGCTTTCGTTTTTACTGTAAAGACACCAGACTGGTATTGATCTTCTCATCTTAGTCTTATTTATTTTATATTTATTAATTTGATGTCAATTTAAAAAAAGAGATCATATGAAAAAATATAGTTATATCATTTATATAATCCTAACACAATCGTAGCTTAAGGTACTTTGTTGGATAAAGGGAGAGAGAAGAGGAAAGTTGAAGCTGATGTTTTGACCAATAGATCAATAAGAAATAAATTACATGATCCGATTGTCCGATAGCTAACTTTAGCGTAAGAAAAGTTAAGAAAAGTAAAAATAGGCCTACTTACATTCTAATACAGGGCTTTAAACCAAGTAATGTGTTTTGTCTTGTATCTACAGGAAACCACTCTACAAAAGATGCATGTTTAGTGCTTCCATGATCTGTATTACAAGTCTCTATGAGTCTCCATTATGTGCTGAATGGGTTGTATTTATTGTTGCCGAGGGGGAACTCTTGAGCTGATTTTTGCTAGATTGAAACTTCCACTCCCGGTTCTACAAATTGGCACCTTTCCAGTGGTGAAAATTTAACAAATTAGATGGTGGCTGCTTTCAAAAATCTGAAGACGTGCTCCTTTTGTATAGAATTGATTGTATTGCAGAGAATGCAGAGTTGACAGGCGTTTCAGCGCAGGGCCGTTATTAGTGTCACTTTCTAACAGAACGTATTGCTGAGCATTGAAAGGCTATGTTTTGTCTGCCCGCTTTTGAATTAAATCTAAAAGCCAGGAAGGAACATGCTCTCTAATTTTTAAACACAGACCACACCGTCTACCCGCCATTTTTTTTTCTTCTTTTTCTGCTGTCCAAGCTAATTCTCTGGAGAAACGACTGTGGAAACTGGACCAATTTGCTGCCCAATTGGTTACAGAGTCATGTTGCGGAGAAATTCGTCAATGTAGGAGCGAGGCTGGCAATTCTTTACATTTGTGACACCTCGCAGCACTATGTAGGTTCTAGAGCTGTCCAAGTTCGTCAATGCAGATGGATATATGAAGAAAAACTGTCAATAGCTTCTAGTTATGCTGCAGCACACCTTGGTTTCGGCTCAAATTGTTTGTCTTGGAGTGTAGAAGTCTGCTTTTCCAAGGCTTAACTTCTTTCATCTATTATCAGCAGCTTTTACAGCACTGTACACAGAAAAGCAACATGTTTTTTTAAACATTTTTTGAAATTGCCTCACTTGTCAGACATTGAAAAAGAAGATCAAAACATCCTCTAAAACAGTTGCATATTCGTTTTCTCTCATGCTGTCAAAGGAAGCTGTCAATTCTCCGAGCAAGGGCATCTGCTAAGGACTGAGTGTGTTGTCTTACTCCCGGCAGAAAAAGACAGCCTTGTGCGAAAGCTTGCTGTGAAATGACCGGGTCATCCTTATCACTGACCGAGGCTGGCGAAATGTCAAAACATCCCCTCCCAATCCGCTTAGAAGGAGGAGGATCAGGACTTGTAAAATGACTGGCACTGCCCGAAGCGAGGTTTGTCAGGACTCAGCAAACGGCAGCTTACCAAAAACAACTGATGCTCGGAGGTGTTGATCATTACCTGTGAAGGTTTGAGGACTTTTGGATGCACTAACTTTTAATCATGTTCATTAAATGTCTAGCTTCTACATTTTCTGCTAATTCGAGGAGGGCTAAAAGCCGTGAAGCCTCACGTGGAGCCCGCAGACGCCTTAAGGTGTGACCCCTTCTTTGACTGGCAGTTTGTGTCAAAAGAAAGACTCTATGGCCCTCGGAACTAGACAGTACTCCTCCAACACTGTCTGAATGCCGGTCACAATATGCTAGGGGTAAACTAGGGATTCTTAGCTGCTCGCTTTTTTGTTCCAGCTGCCATTCACACATCATCCTGGCTGACACTTCATCAGCCTTTATCATGGGGCGAATCAGATCATCCATGAACAGAGGTATGAAAAAAAAGGGCAGCCCTTGGCTTGGTCGCCAGCTTATTCCTCGCAGAGCAAACCTTCCAGATCCAGAGCATTTTTGCAGCAGACGAGTGTGCATCTGCAAATATATCCTGTCGTTCGCCGAATTAATTTCCCCCTTTCAATCGTCTTACTCGAGAGAGGCAAAAGACGGTCGGACGTCCGTCGATCTGTCAGAGCCGCTCAGTACCTCAGGCTGCACAGAAAGACCCAGTGAGGGCAGAGAACTCCTGCAACATTTACTGACAGTGAGGCAACAAACTGCTAAATCATTCACAGCAAGGTGGGTGAAGCAACACAGGAGGGATGCTTGACAGGCTGTGCCGGCCCAACCGGCTCGGAAGTGTCCAAACTGTACTGCAAATCAATCTGCGGTCCACTGACAACTGTAGGTCATCAGAGTGTTTGCTCTGTCCACCAGAGGCAGCGCTGCTCATGGCAATGATGATGATAATGATAATGATATTGTGACAAGGACCTATTTGGTACTTGATGTAAATTTTCTGTTCTTGTTCTTGTTGTTCAAAATCACACACCGGAGCGGCGTTGTTCCACCACTGCATTGTTCAGATTAAACTAACAAAGGCGTTGTAGAGAAGGGCTGCCGCCTCTTGTTTCTTACCATGATGTGACATAAAACACGAGAATGTATATCAAGCAAACGATCCCGGAGAATCTCCGGAGTCGAACAGGAGATTCAGTTTCTCCCCGTGGCTTGAAAAATCTCACTTTTAAGAGGAAGCCTTAGTTAGGCGAGCAAAACGACACATGATGAGTGTAACGGTGACGTAAAAGGTCGGGTGTTGGCCGTGATTGAATGAAAACACAGTAAAAGCACATTTTAAAGAGCTGGGACTAAAACCTGGGTCACAGAAAGTGTAGTTAAGCCTGTATTTCTGCTCTCTCTGCAGCGGACGGTTCCCCGCTGTGGCAGTAATTTCAACTGGCTCCTGGGGATCAGGTGAGAGGTGACTCTTTTTTTTCCTTTCTTTAATCGTTGCATTTCAATGTTTTGCAATACTGACTATGGGAGACTGTTTTTAATTGAAGATTAGCTTCAAGTAAACTCAGAGCTGGTCTCCAAGTTAGCGCCACCTCTAAACCGTTGGCCCTGTATTAGCCATGCACTTTGTCTTAAGCATCTCAGGAGCTCTGAGCGGTTGAATTCAGCCTCCCACGGCATGCGGGATCTCTGGAGAGATGATAGCACACAAGCTAATTGCTCGAATTCAGAAACGTGTGTTATTTCATGAATATTTGAGCTCAGTTTCAGTGGCGCAGGTCTCTGAATTATTTAGACATTGTTGGTGTGTGGGAGACCTCGCTGCTTACAGAGCCAATAATGGGGGGGGAAAAAAAGAAGTCAAACTCTGGCTTCCGTCCATTGATTCCTTATCATCAAAGTCAAATGAGTGGTTCATTTCTGCTGTGGGATACAAGAAGAACGCGGCCTGCTTCCTCACTCTCACATTAGGAAGTGTCTGTGACAGGCAGTCACATTAAGCCTTGTTGTTTGCACCCTAAGGGTGTAAATTAATTTTTTTGCAAAGGTTTTACTGAAACAGAATTACTCTCATGCATCCATAATTGAAACTTTTATCAAGCGAGGCTGTTTCCTCCATTGCGAACTCCTTGAGTTCTTGCAAAACTGAATTTTTGCCAACAGAGGAAATGTAGAAAATCTACGAGTAACAGTCTCCACGGTCCTGATGGGGGAAATTACTAGCTGAGCGAAAGTTGCTGAATGTTGTTTATGCATGAATTTATAATGGCCTGCGTCTTGTCTGCCCAGGCTGGTTACATCCCATAGTACTTTACCTAAGATGATCTAGGCTCCTCCGTAATACAGCAGTGGTTTTGTGCCAGAGTTAAACATATCAACAACTAAAACATCCCTTCTGGATAAACAGCCTTGGTCAGCATGACCAGCACCAATCCATGCTGGGTTAGGCTTAGGGTTGCTGGTCTTGCACCAGCTATGCCAGTGAATATTTCATTTAGCTCTAATCTTAGGTCTCCGCTGCAGGTTAGCCTTTTCCTTGCCAACAGGTTAGCATGCTGATGCCTCACCTGAACATTTCCATAGCCGTAAAGATAAAAGTAAAGATACCCAGGTGACGGTCCATCACTACGCACATTCCAAATGATGGGAGTCGGTCTCCAGGGTCAAAGACTGACGTGGTGTTACTTAATTTGGCATGAGGCAGATCCTCTGATAAACAGCTGTTACTACAGGGTTTTGTTGCGTTCTAGTGTGAATGAAATCTTCCGACAGATGAGAAATGAATCAAGGCGACGTCTCAAAAGCCAAACAATGAAGTCACATTTCTTGGCCTCTTTAAAAAAAACCCAACAACAAACACTTTAAAGCCTTGTTCGCTGCCACAGTGTGGAAATATTCCTTGAGGAAATCAGCTTTGTAATTAGCAGTGCTGCTATGACCTGGAGCTTGGATGACATGCTAATTATAAATAATTTGAGTTATACATATTGAGTAGCTTGGCACAAACAAGTGCCGCTGTTTACACTAACAATATGAGAGTCACCAGTACATCGAACGCGGCCAATTGGCCAGACATTTTGGAAACGGTGATGGTATGCAAATACATCTTCATTAACATTTTTAGCCCTTGTGTGCAGGTGGGCTATGCATGGTCATAGATATACGCTGCTGTATACCCTGCACCTTTACAGCTCTACAATCTTTAAATACTCATTAATAAACAGCCTGAGACGATTTATTTTATTCCAAAATGCAGCTTTAGCTATAAGATAAACATTTGGTTGCATTAAAAACTGCAGGTAAGAGTTGGAAAAAAAAAGCAGAACAATATCTGGAACTGCTGCCTAAAAATAGATCAGCAGTAGCACATGTCACATGTCAATCAAAATAAATGCCCTTTTGCACGTATTCCAGAACCTATGGGAGTGGGGGGAAAAAACCAAACATCTATAGCAGAATTAATGTGTTATTTTTGTAATCTTAGCCTAGATTTGCAAAAAAAACGAGTAGCAGAGCCAAGAAATCATCAAAAGGGAAAAAGAAAAAAAAAAACTGGAGCTGCTCTTCTGTGCTGTCAGAGGAAGGCAGACCAACTTTTGTGGATACAGTGAATTTGCCTGAGGAGATTTTTTTTACAGGGATGTGAGCAGATTTTCTGGTGGGAAAGAAAAAGAAACCGGCAGTGTAATTAAAGGAAGCTCGTTTGGAGGAGCTCGAACATTTAGAGAGGACTTGAAGCCTCATCAGCTCTCATAAAGTTCCATGTAACACTTTTACCTAAAAGAATGTGGATTTATTCTTATGTGTTATATTGGAAGTGTAGCATCTGTAGCGTCTGGTCGCTTGAAAATACACGCATGCAATCATCATCACTCCCACCCATTTCAAAATGAGAGAAAGGTATGACACAAAACTCTTATCCTGACTCCAGCCTTTTAGTTTTGATGCAGGTTTAATGTCTGACACTCTTGTGAAAAATGTCGGATAGATGCTCTTCGCTGCGTTAAACTGTTGCCGCCTCCGCTCTCTATTTGTCAAGATAGGCCATTGCACATTATAGTGCTGATGCCAGGTGACCTTGACACGTCTTAGCTTTTGCTGAGCTGACACCTTGCCTTCCCCCCCCCCCCTTTTTTTTTTCTCCACCCACCATCTTCTTCTTTTCCTTGTGACAACTGCTTAACTTTCACTGCACTTCCATTAAAAGCAGGCCGAACTGAGCGTGTGCAAATATTTCGTCTGCGTTTTAATTAAATGCAACTGATGTGACGTTGAATTTTTGACCCTGTGTGTAAGTCTTCATATTCCGCGCTCAGGAATGCCCCTTTAAATAAAACCACCCCTTGCTTTGCAGCAGTCCCTCATTAATAATTTGCCCAGATACACCCAGTCCTAGCCCTCGCTCTTTATCTGCAGCCATGAACGGCTCGACTATAGCAACCCTGGTGTCCTTTTTTTTGGGGTGACATTTATAAAAGTTTTATTGCAGCAGTATAAAACATTACATGTCACCCTCTCATTAATCATTTGTGTCATGGATCATTGCTTCAGAGCCAGACCAGAGCGCCAACGTTAATAGGAAGCCGCTCTCCGTCTTCAGCGAGTCTGTTTCCATTTGTGACAGAGGTGTCAAGTGGTAACGCCGGGAAAACGGACAGCGTGTCATCCACAATTATTCTTAATTCATGATCGCGAGGTGCTTTGTGTTTGCCTCTGTGTGTTTGGGATAGATTGTTCATCGCAAGAATAGGAAAAGTTTGAGCATGTGTAATAGAGGGGAGGGGGGAGGGGGTGAAGTTCAGGGAATGAGTGTCCTCTCAGTTTGAACTGTAGAACTGCATGACCTTGCCTGGCAAAGTGAAGGCATGAAGTGGAAAAGTATTAAGACTCGTGTTTGAAGCCCTTGTTTGTTAATATGAAATAATATCAACAGATATCTGATATGTGTAACTACTATATTGAAGCAAGTCATTCAGACTGAAACACAAAATGATCCTTTTTGTTGTTGTTTTGAGTCACCGTGGTGTTTTTTTTTTCTTTCTTTGTGCTTCTTCTCTTGGGTTGTTATCTCTATGATTCCCTTTGTCTCTCTTTATGGTGGTTTTGTTTCTCTTTGTGGTCAGTTTGTGTCTCTTTGTAGTCATTTTTGTCATTTTATGGTTGTTTTGTGTCTCTTTGTGGTCGTTTTGTGTCTTTTTTGTGGTCATTTTTGTTCTCTTGTGGGTCATTTTGTGGATGTTTTGTGTCTTTTTGTTGTTATTTTGTGTATTTGTGGTCATTTTCTTTCTCTTTGTGGTTTTTTTTGTATCTATATGGTAAGTTTGTGTCTCTTTGTGGTCATTTTGTGTCTCTGTGGTCATTTTGTGTCTCTTTGTGGTGAGTTTTTATCTTTTTGTGGTCATTTTTTTTTTCCTTTTTGTGGTCGTTTTGTGTGTCTTTGTCATTGCTTTGCATCATTCTCTGGTAATCGTTTTTGTCACTCACGCTCTTGAAACAGAGGCGCTCATCCTTGGGACTTTGGTCCTGGACCCGTTAGGTCTGTTGAGTCATCCATGAGTGATACTAACAAGCCAACTACCTGTCACTGACTCACTCTGGGGGGGGGGTATGCCTTTGGGCCTCCTGCAGTTGCTGCCATCTCTTTATTAATTCAGTAGCACATTCTATATTTGATCAGATGTGACAGTGTGATACTGTCGAACAAAGTGAGAGATGAATAAAATTATGCTATGCTTTCCACCACTTTGTGCAGCTGCAGTTTTACGGATGCCTGGTTGCATATCTTAGCAGATGAATGAAAGGGAATGACTTCAACCTGACATTAGACTTGAAAGGAAGTATTCTCTGCTCATCTCACATTCCCCACTAAAGATAAAATTTCATGGAATATCTCTTTCTGGCTATACCAGTTTCCCCATCAGTAAAAAAAAAAAGAAGACATTATTGGCAATATGGCAGCCAACCAGAGATGAGAGAACCACCATCCCCTGCAAATGAGAGGGGTAAAAATCCCTCAATTGCTGAGCTTTATCCTCTCAATTCTGTCTGATCTGTATCGGCTGCTCTATGGAGAGTGAGGCCTGCTAGGAAAACATTTAAGGGGAAACTACGAGATTCGATTTAGATTGTTGGCCCCCAACCTGCATTCCTAATGCTTTTATTACACGGACGGATTGGAGCACACTTTACACACAATTACTTTTCCATTCGAGTGTTTGATGACCTCAAATCGCAGTGTTTAGTTCTCGAGGTGCACTGCGTGAGAGTTGAAAGGTAAGAAAGGGAAAAGAGTAAGTGCAGGAATATGGTTGGCTGGATTTAGCTCCTAATCAACAAGGGATGGAGAGACAATAAACAACTAATGAATATCGAGGGTCCTGTACTTCCACACAGCGGTGATTAGAGCTAAATGCTAATGACAGCATGCTAACCTGCTCACAGTAAAAATGCGAACAGGTTGATATTTACAGGTCTTATTTCCAGAGTGTTAGCATGCTTGCATAGCTAATTAGCACTAAGCAAAAACTAATGCTTTAAAAAAGGGACGAAATGATGGCCTGATTTCAATACATATAAAATACCAGAGCGCAAACCTCCGCCATAGCCCTTTAAAAAAATTCCTGGATCCAGATCCTGATATGGATCATCACCAACATGTAATCGCCTCTAGGATATGCTAGGGTCCATCTTTGGTGAAAATTTCATGCAAATCCGTCCATTAGTTTTTGCGTAATCTTGCTAACAAACAAACAAACAAACTGAACCGATCACATAACCTCCTTGGCGCAACAATGCATGTAAAAATGACAGATAAAACAATATTACAGTCCATAAAAAGCAATTCTAGTCTATTAAAAGAGATTTAAATTGATTAAATGATATCAGCTTGTCTAATTTTACAAATTTCTGCATCTTCCTCCACTGTCACTTTCCAGAGCCACTTTTCCCACTCTCAGTATTGATATTCTCAAGGACCAAATAGTCTTCCAAGTGCAGTGTGAACTTGATTTATAATTAAGACGACATGAAAGATACTCAGGTAATTTGCCAAGGAGCGCTTTGTAGATAAACATCTAGCTGATCACCAAAGTGATTAGAATTCATCCTGAGGGGAAAGTAAATGCCCGTACTAAATTGAATGGCAATCCATCTCAAAGTGGTGCAAGAAAAAAGTCAGAGGATCACTGAAGTCAGACGGATCCGCTGTCTGGGGAAGATGAATGTCCGCGTAGATTGGCGCTGGATGAAAAGTCAAGGGATTGTCAAAGTCAGTAGGATTCATCCGGCGTCGACCATGACCGTCTGAAAATTTACAGCAATCAGTCCAATAGCGCTGGAGATATTTCAGCTCGAACCGAACGCTGGACTGACTGACAGGCCGAGATTTATATTCCTTAATGTTGCACTGTTAGCGTGGCTGCTAATGGAATAGAACCAAGTCTAACCAAGCCTGTGAATGACAAGGAAACCCATAAGCTCTTCCAAACACTCTCAGTACTCTGGCTGTACATTATGACCAGTTCTGACATGAGAACGGGAACTCCGGGCTCCTGTACGAGCTCACAACGGCTCTGCTGCTGTGTCCTTGAGCTGACTGTGATCTCCGACACTCGCTGTAGAAGGCAGGCAAACATGATGGTGCCAGTAGAAAAAAACCCAACAACAACATTACACAACGGCTAATCGATGTAGTATATTTATAATCGGTGATGTTAGAGGAGACGATGAAACTGAATGCTACGAATTTGTAATATTAAATATGTTTAGAGACAAGGGAAGTCTCAAAATGTAAAGACTGGATTGCTGACGTCTTTAGAAATCTATGACTGTAGTTCTGCCTGCGAGGCGGAGTCCAGGGCACAGAGTACACCCAGTAGTGCGACCAGGGTCATTCCTGGATTGCAGTTTGCTGGTGATAAAAGGGCGACTCTTACTCTCTTTTGTACTTTTTTTTAGTTGAGAGACATGAATATTAAGAGTCTGAGCTACAAGTCAACCACCATATGTGCGCATATATTTCCAAGAGTATGACAATTATGCCAAAAATATGGACTAACCTGTGAAAATAATAAAAAAAAAAACAACAACTTTAAGATTCATCATTTCAAACCCAGCATGTTCTGGATCTTTGCGCTTTCAGTTGTGCTCACATCTTGGGTTCAAAGCCCCCACTTTTGAGCCAAATCCTGCTTTGCTCACATAGAATTTGTATTTGACATGTCGCTCTGAGATTACTTAGATTATTTCACTTCGGGTGCCGCCATGAATTAATTAGTCTACTGTGCGAACAAAACGATTACGACAGATTCGTTTGAAAATAGCAACAAAGGCTGGATAGACAGAGAAGAGCGCGTCTCCAAAATCACTTCAATCTACGCTTTGTGATAATTCTCTACTTCTGCTCTGTTTAGATTCTCCTCTCTTTGTTTTGCCGTGTTTGGCCTCGGTCCTCCAAAGTGTGTATTTTGGCCGAAACTGGCTGGCTGAGAAAGTTTTGGGCGACTGCGAGGCACCAGCTGGCTGCTTACAAGACTTGGCCGGCGGAGCTGATAGAAGTTCACAGATCAGAACGTGGGAGCGATGTCAGGGTTTGGCTCTTAAATCTCAAGATATGTGCTTTTCACAAATGACATTTAGAATTTCTAATCCCCGGTGATATAGATGGACGTTTCCTGCTCGTCCTGTATTTATTCATCTTATTAGTGACCATGCATTTTTGTGAGTGACAGATTTTATTGAACAAATGAGTCAAAAGTCAGTGAAAATTCATGTTGATTGCCAGCCTGCAAAATGTAATTGAAGGCAGGAGTTGATAGAAGTGTCTGTTTGAGAAGAACAACAAGAAAATGCATTTAGAGAGGAAGTTCTTCACGTGTCAATCAGATGTTTGTGTGAATGCTTCCTCTGTTTTTGTACTCTTTGTTCTCATCATTCAAACTTCTTTCACCCCTACGACCTGAGTTTATATTACATATATCACTTTTTTTTTCTCTTCTTCTCCACTTGAGCGTAATGATTTATTATATTTATTTTCACAGCAAAGACGGTTACCTTTGCGTCGCTTTTTTTGACAGCTCATCATAATTCTATTATTCCTAATGCCTGCAAAGCATGTCCGTGTCGTTTTCCGCTTGTCCTCAGCATGTTGCGTTACATCAGTCGGCTTCCAAATGCCATTTGTTTCGCTCTGCCCTTGTAATTTTAAATATCTTTATTCGTCACATGCACAGAAAAGTGCAGCGAAGCAGTGGAATTCCAAAACACAAAAGAAAAAACCAGTAGAGTAGAATTTATTTAAATTGGAATAAAATGAAATATCTTGTAAAATGGGGGGACGGCATTTGTAGCAGGTCATAGGTAACATGCAGGGAGGCAGATGTCAGCATAGAGCGGAACCACGGGTCACGTTCCTTCACCACGCTCCTAACATGGAACCATTAATCAGACAGTGCAGCATCCGTTCTGATCCGTTTGATTTGATTGTGTTTTATGCCGCATTACATCATCGTCTCCATCAAGTAAATCCCATGAATCAACCCAGGGGTGATTGATTGAGAGGATGACTGTAGCTCAGGAGGTACAGTGTGCAGACCTGGGCTCCTCCTGCACGGTCAGTTTGTCCTTGAGAGAAACGCTGACCCCAGAAATTGGCTATTGTCTCACACGGCGACTCCACCGCTGAATGATCGTCAAACGCTTTGTCCTGCTTATGCTGAAAAAGTGCCTTATAAGTGCAGTCCATTTACCATGTAGACAGATAATTATGGTTTTATAGTACTGGGGAATCTGGTTTTCAGTGCGTGCATATCCTCAACATGTGTTCAGTCGGTATATATACATGCATATTCATGGCCCTGCATCCCCAAAACACACTTACTGTACATGTCTCCAAGAAATGGCATTAATATACAAGAGCTTTGCAACAGGGAATGTTAATAAATGTTGATACTGGACCAGTGAATCAGTAAAACATCCCTCATTTGTTTCCCTATAATATTTGCTCTGCGAATAAAATATCTAAGCAGCAACTTATTGAATTTTTTTTTTAGGTTTTGTTAAATCACTTGGTTGAAGTCAAAAAATATATTTTTCTCATTTCTCGTAATCTCATTTTATTTTATTTTATATTATTTTATTTTATTTTATATTATTTTATTTTATTTTATTTTACTTTGTTTTGTTTTATTGCTTTATTTTTATTTTTATTTAGCTTATTTGACAGTGATGATATAGTACATGAAGACACTGTTACATTTGAAATAAAATGAAAGCAATGCTCTGTATATGCAGTAGGACTTCTAGCCGTAGCTAATTTGCAGTCCTTAGCTACAAGTTGACGTTTATGAGGCCTATGATAAAAAAAATACCACCTATATGTTTTAGCATTGTGGTTATAATGATGTTGTTGTGTTCACTGACTTTATATTCCTTGGTTTCTCTACAGTGTATAAATGGTAGGGGACAAAGAGCAGAAACTGCTTCAGCACCACCTTCAAACAATGTCTACAGAAAATGAGTTTGTAGCAGCGCCTCCTCCACTTAAAAAAAAGCCTTGTCTGTGAATATGATGCAGGCAGCCATTACATTTCTCATCACAACGTACTTGGGAGAACAAATTGCTTGCATATAATTACTCGGAGACGGGGGTTGGTGCATTAATGGATTAATGACATTCACCGTGAATCACTTTGTTCTCGTTAGATGGAAAAGTGCTCTGTAAATGCAGCCCATTCACAATGGAAGGCTGAAGCTCCTGTCGTTCCCTGAATGGCTAAATTCTTAACCTGATTTTCAGCCATTCAAAAACAGGTAGCGTATGTCTTCGGTGCTGTTTCCCTTTATTCCAGCTCGGCGTGGATCACAATGAAGCCGAGGCAGCAGCATCTGATATCAGTTACTCGTTACAGTGAATCAAAGCAGCCACATAATTTTATAATGGAAATGAGGGAATTTTAGGCTGCGACAAACTGGATAAGAATGTGTCACAATATTTAGCTCATTTTGGCTAAATAGTAATATAATATAAATATATTTTCTATGCTATCATCACAACAGAGTGAATATTACAGTTCAAAGAAGAAGAAGCAGACCACGATACAACAAAACAATCTCAATATTAGCTCCGCTTAATAGCTTTTACTGGAACTTTCAGTCTTTACTGCTGATAAATGTTCATTTGACGGTGGCATAACAGATATATTTAATAAAAAACAAGACAAAAAGACGACATTATGTTTGATGCAATGTAAAAAGCAACAACAAACAAACAAAAAGCTAAATTTGCATTCAGAATTAGAGTTCGAATGTAAAAAAAAGTAGACCTTAATATAAAAACGAATAAGATTTACCTTCAACTAAGAAAAAAAAGTACATAAATCCTTACATGACAAGCTATTGACACATCTACATCCAAGATAGCATTTTTAAAACTGTTTCAGGTTCACCAGATGTTAGAATGTTTTGTGCCAGACGCTGAAGGTACCCATTGTTTTGTTGGGAGAGCAGTACACACAAACTCTGATTTGTCATTGCAGAAAAATAACAAGAATGGAGGACATTATCGCCTGCATTGCACGTTGCATCTATCTGTTTGCAACTGTCTGCACTACGCTCTGCACTTCTTATCATGTGAAGGCAGCTGTGAGGAAAGGCTCTGCAAGTCACACACAGGTGTTAAAGGGTGCCTCGTGCATCAGGATGAAATGCAAGGGGCGCAGAGGTATTTGACAACCTGGGATGAGAACATATTTAAAAGTGTAACTTTGGTTTAAATGAAACTGACCCACTTAAAGCTGAAAATGCAGCAGAAAGTAACAATAAAAACCCAAATAATCGTAATATCTGGGGACATCCTTACTTAAAAATAAATTCTGCTGCAGTTCTAAGCCCAAAAAATCCATATTATCACATAACATGTCACATCATTTCGTCTTGATCAGGTACATATTCATGCAGTGCCTTCATTTACATAACATCAAGCCGACTTTTTGCCCAAATCTTGCAGATGCACAATTGTGCAAATAGCTCTTGTTTTACGGTAATGCAGCTCATTACTTGCACTGATTGGTGGGATATTTCGAAATGCCGCGAAATGAAAGCTCGCCTTTCTCCTCGAGTGGTTTATTTGGGGCATTTTATCTTAATTTCACAAAACACCGTGTGATGATTTCACACACTGATGTGCAGCATTAGCCAAACAGAGCACCGTGTTTTCACTAATGCATGTACGCTATTATTCACAAATGAAAATGCACAGCAAATATTATGAAAAGATGGGAAAGGTAAAAGTAATCCAGTCAAATAAAGCAAAAAGGCAGGAAGCGGCATCTTACGTAAATCAGTATATTTGGATCTATATTTTATGCTCTTTATCAAAACCAGTCTTCACTTTAAGCAATTTCACAGAAGGACATTTACTCCTTAATTCAGATGTAAATGAAGCACATACAGTATCTCCCTGAACAGTACAGGCTGTACAGACTTCACAAAGAAGTAGAATATGTAAAACATATCTTTATATGAAATTAGTTCTGCAGTGTGGTTGGAGTATTAGACATTTCGAAAGGTAGCCTTATCTCAGACGAGAGGACTGATACAACTTTCATGTCTAAGTATTGCACTGGCTTAGCTTAGCATAAAGTCTGGAAGCAGGAGCAAACAGCTAGCATGACTCCCTCAAAAGTGAGTTCACATACTGATACATTTAGCTTAGTAACTATGCATGAATGCTCTTTATGCTAAACTAAGCTTGGCTAATTGCAGTCTGACTAGAAGAGAGCATAAACATGCATTCAGTCATGTCAAATGTGCTTCATCAAATGCCGTAATTTATTTAATAAATAACAAATAACACCACGCATGAAGGAGGTGCAACATGTAAATATGGAACAACATTTTCTTGGGGGGGCCCCATATGTTTGCCCGGGTTGCCTTTCCTGACAAGTGCGGCCCTGGCTCCATACGAAACACAGGAAGAAGAAAAGGGGTGCTGCGATTTTCTCGTATAACTTCTGAAAGAAGTAGTTCTCATTTTTCCACAATGTTCAAATGTTCTCTTTAAAATGAGGGACAGTGCTTTTGACATTTGAACTAATTCCTGACCAATTCAGGGAAGCTTTTAGAGAGCAAAATCTACATGAAAATCCAGAAAAGAATAAAAAAAATATCCATGTTATTCCATGTAACAGAATTATGAATCACTTCACTATCTGTAAAAGCCTTTCACATTCAGGCCAATTTAACTGAGGCTTGGCATTATAAGCTGCACACATTGTGTCCTGAATGGAGAAGAGCGGCCGCCTTCAACATGTTCACAATTTTAATATTAGAATTCAGAAATAATTTCTCAATGGAAAAATGTTGGGCAGAAAAAAATAAAGCTTAGAGATATGGGACCAGACTTCTGGTTTCCCCTCAAGAAAAACATCTTGTTGTATATTATATAACAGGATATACATACATTTGCAAAGTGCAGAAACACATGTCGATTAAATATAAATCATGCAACAGAAAACAAACAAACAGATGATGTGAATAGAAGTGTGTCTGCACCTGTGATGCATCTGTATAATTATCATATTATGATTTATTTAGTAGGCTTGAGTTGCATTGCTCCGTTTTCTTTACATGCACCCCTTGATTCATTGACGCCGCAAGTTTTGAAATGCATATTTTAAGCGGAGTCGGAAAATTAACGCACAAAAGCACCGGATTGAATCCAGGTAATGAGAAAAGGTCGCTACACCTGTGCGACCGCTGCACGCTAACACGGATCAGTCATGACATTTGCCGGGCGGCAACATGTTAAGCTTCTGCAGATGCAAATGGGAAACAAGAATGATGGAAGTCAATGGAATCAACATGCCATAGATCATTTCCTCTCAAAGAGAAATGGGGGATTTGACACCCTCATTGAGGTTGCCATGGCAACATGGCCGTCTAGAGAGAGTGAGGCGGATAACTTATTTCTGCTCAGAGGTAGGAAATGTGTTTAAGTTGATTCCGATGCTTAGCATCATAAAGGAGGCGATCCCCTGACAGGCGGTGCAGGGAGTTTTCTCAAACTTGCTCCTGATTGGCACAAACGGCCTCCCGTAGCTTTACTCGTCCTCTTGAGATCGCAGATTCGGTCTCCGATGCGGATCTAGCATCCCTCTCATGTGATCCGTGCTGGGCGTAATGACTCATCATGGTCTTTAGCGTTAAGACTCTTTAAGTCAGTCATCTTTAAAACGATGTTAAATCTGTCGCCTTCGTCTCCCTGTTGTTCACTGTAACGTGGATATTGAAGGTGATCCAACCGAAAGAGGAGGAAAGAAAATGGGAAGTGAATTTTTTACCGCCACGCTCTACTACTTCAAGAGACTTTCATTCTTTTCTCCCCCTTTGTCGGTAGCTTTGAGTATGAAGACACACAATTTCATCTCTCATTTGTTCCCCTCCTCAGCCGTTAAAGAGACCCGTGACATTTTGAATTGACTTCCCAGATTTTTGATATTTGCTCTGGTTTGTAGTTCAAAGTAAAAAAAAGAAAAGAAAAGAAAAGTAACACAACAATCTTTATAAAGCTCAATTTTTCTTGGACAAACTGAATGATTGCAGTTTGTGGGGCTGATATTAGTCCAGTTTTTTCACTCTGGACAGGTTTAAAAACACCAAACACATGTCTTAATGGGGAAAAAAAAGATACACATGGCTTATATGTTTAGAATGTGATATTTAATTCAATCTTGAATCTTGATCTTGTATGCTGACAAAACATAAATCCACACATTTATCCACAAGGTTTTAATTATGCAATAAAATGTGCGTCGCCCAGTTTAAGGATAGGCTCTCTGTCTGTGTGATTATTTAATGGCTGGTTGAGACGCATCAGGCTCACACTGATTGGTTTAATTCAAAGTGCCAGACAGACAGCACATCCAGGGATGGTCATTTTTATGAAGCATTCACTGTAATCACGCACTTGTTGTAATTTGCAACGTGACGGCTATTTCAATCAAATCACAGGACGGGCACGCCGACAATTTGGATATGGGATGTCAGTTGAAAGTGTTGATTTTTCTTTGACGATGGACCTGATTGGAGCTGGTGTTCAAGTGTAATTTTAGCCGCACTTTGCTTCACATGTGACCACCACACACTCTCTATTTGTCTTTCAAGTTGAAAAAAATCCAAGGAAGGAAATACAAAAAGGGGAATTTAATGAGAACAAGTGTTTCACAGGCACAGACTTTGACATGAAAGTTCCTCGTATCCCGTTAGCAAAAAAAAATAGTCTAGCTATAAAATGCATTTGCTGCACCGAACAGAGCAAATATACAAGATTACATAACTGCTGCCCCCAAAAGTGATGAATTACTACGACATCAATAAGCTAGTGAATTTCATATATATATATATAATTTACTTCGCCTGAAGTAATAAAACATCTGCTATTGCTTCCCTTGGAGCAAACACAGCTCGATCTCTCCTCTAAATTTAGTACAATGATGCAATTTATTGCCTAATATTTGCTGCACGTCATGAAAATATTTAAAATATATGAAGCAAATACTTGAGTAATTAGCTTTTTCTTCATTAGTCTTACACTCTCAGACCTACACCTATACTCAGTTCTGCCCATTTTTCCTCCTCCTGAGCTGTTGAGGGTCAGTCTATGGAGGCTGCGTCTTTATAAGCGAGAACATTGCTATTGATTTCTGTGCACCTCGGCCGGATCAAACAGTTTCTTAGGGGACGTTTGTTTGATGGGCTGCTTTGACAGTCGGGCCAGCCGCTGCTAATGTGACAGCAGCTCCAGAAATAAAGAAATATGTTCTCTTTGCATTTAGCGATTTAGCTGTCTAATGATGTTACAGCGAATTAGTTCTGCTTTTAATCTCAGTAATGTATTCCTCAGATAAACCTGCAGCTTAATAACTGGGACTGGACACTCTGCCTTCAAGAGTTTCTAAACCATCAATCAAAATTTAATTAGTTTGGGTTCCAGTAGATTTCTCCATCCTGCCAGGAACGGAAAATATGATGGAAACAGTCAAACTTTCGGTGTGAAGTTGGAGAGAAATATCGAATTTTGGCAAAAAAAAAATATAGGCTACTGGGAGATGGATCCATATTTCTGACACTCAGGACTTTTCTAACGGGAGCAGGGCTACAAGCAGCCGATTGGCGGTGACCGCAAGAGGAGGCGAGGAAGGGTGCGAATAAATTCTGCTGCTGCTCTTCAGTATGAGACTTTAAAGAATGACTCAAAGGTGACTCTGAGACCTCTCTGCAACTTCGAAATGACTGAACTGTGACTCATTTTGGAAGCTCTCGCAGGACTCGAATGTTAATCTAGATAATATATCGCCAAATTAAAACTACATCAAGTATTAATTGAACTCATTTGGATTGAATTGAATTTGTCCAGCCATTTCCCAAGCGAATATAAAGTGCTGTGTTTGGGGTTGACGCGTCTCTCCCTCCTGGGTGTAGTTTTGATTGACGGATACTCAACTCCTGGGCTGACCAGTGAGTTGTAGAATAAAGTACAAAGACCTGTCATTAAAACTACCGATGATTCGCTATTTGGCCCCTAATTTAAACGAAAATAGTCAAAATTTAAAGTTGGAAAAATACTTTTATTAGTATTTTGCAGCGTGACTTGAGAACAGAAAACGGTGCTTAAAGAGATATAGCACATTAAACACTTAATGGATGATACACTATGCAGAATTTATCGAATTTGATTAATGTATGCCACTTATATTACATGTACTTAATTAGTCTGTAATGTCCCCCGAGGGGTAATTCGGTTTGCACACAGTAGTCAAACACACCATTAAATAAATAAGACATAATACATACATAACATAATTTAGATATCATGACGTAAAATTGCAATGAGCCATAAAAGCGCTAAGAGTCCAATGTTAAAATTAGAGTGGATTTAGGAGCTCAGCTGAGGGAACAAATAACGCGCAAATGCTTTTGATTGGATATAGATATCTCAAGCAAATATAAGCATTTACTTCATTAATTGATGCTTTCATCAAGAATGGAATATTAGCTAGGCAAAGTGGGCATGTTGACAGTGAGCTTTTCGGTGATTTGATGAATGCACTTGTACCTATATGCACCTCTAATTCCAATCAACAGACAATAGACAGAACTTTTGTTGCGTTGCCATGCAGAGAAACTTTAAATTGAGTCGGCCCATGACTGAAGACCTTGTTAACTTTCAGGTGATACGAATGTCCCTTTAACAACAACACCACCACCTTTACACAGGCCATTATCATGATTAATAATGCCTCCCTTCCTGCAGGTAATTACAGCTATTTGTATATTTCCATACGTATGTAGTTGTTGATTTACTAATTTGTGATGCGGAAGTCATTGTCAGAGGGCCAATTTGGGGATCGCTCGTGATAAATGATGGTATCCATCGGAGCCAGCGGCGTGAGACCGGGTTATGACTAAGGTCACTCCAAATGGAGTTTGCGGGACTGTAGGTGCTTGCAAGTCAGTGTCATCAGCATAGATCACGGGGCCCCACGAATGACCGAGCCGCTCTGCCGCTTTTTAACTGCCGCTACAAAGACGGCGGGGTGTGGGGGGTGGGGGGGGTGGAAGAAAGGGGTTTGTGTGGTTTTGTGCGTTTGAATGTAAAAGGAGACCAAAAACATAGGAAAAACGGAGAGGAGCAGAGGTAGTGGACTGACCTGGCCTCCCTTCAGTACCTTGATTTATCATAAGTGGAACATGTTAACTGCTGCGTTTAGGATAGCCAGATAGAATACCCATCTTCCCCTCCACTCCTACACCACCTCCTGATCGTTATGTCATTTGTTTATGATCCACGGCTGCCTCATAATGGCCCGTTTGGCGTAATGCGATCCATCAGTCTTCCCAATGGCCTACTTTCACACAACACCTTTCCCCCCTCCGCCGTGATGCATTAACACAAAAATGTGTTGAGCCCAACGGTTGACTTTGAAAAAGCGCCGCGAGGACGTAGGTGTGTGTTTGGACAGGCAGGAGTCATCGCCACTCAAGAGGAGCGTAATGTTTTCCTGCGACTATTTGGCAAGTGCATCCAGCTTCCTGCTCCCTGCAAGATCTTAAGGGGAATGCGTTTCGGAGGAAGCTTAAGGTAACGGCGTGCTAAGAGTGGCAGTGAATCGATTTCGGCGGCAGCAAACAGGCTAGTTGAGGCTTAAAGATTCGTCTCATTGCAGAACAAAAATCACGCTTGCAAAAAAAAAAACCCAACGTCATCTGCTGCACTTCCCTCCTTGGCATTTTGATTTTTAGTGACTTGTTTTTGCAGGACTCGCTCAAGAAAGTACATGGTCTTGTCCTTTATTTTCAGGAAAGCGGTGTTAAAATTCCCCATTTTATCTGAGGGCCGTGGCTTTAAAATGTCAGGGTATCACATAAATCACACCGCTGTCTCACCGAGCGGCTTAAACGCTGAACATTGTCCACGGGTAGAAATGACTCCACACGAACACAATCTCAAGTGACATTTGGTCCCTATAACAATGAGATCAGTGTCTGTTTTTCTATTAATAATGACTCGCGGAATCATTTGAGCCTTCGGGAAAGTTATTGAATGTGGCAAAAATGTAATATAAGGGATTGACTGTTTCATTTTCCCTGACATGACCTGACCTCTCTCACAGCCTCTCTGCTTAAGGGAAATGTCATAAGACTAATGTGCCGATCAGCCGTGTTCAGGTCACAGCACACGGCTGGACTGATAATAAAGCCAACTTTTTACATGCTGATGCAGACGATACACATATGTGGGAGGAAGAGAGCTGGGGATTAAATATAGGTTCTTCTGACACTCTTATGTACTGAATGGAAGCACATGCTTAGTTCTTCAAATGGGTTATTATTAAAACTGGTATAAATGGAATTATATTGTAATATTAGGCACTGAGAAATAAAATGTTTTTCTATCACAGCAAGACACCTCTATTCACAGGTCCTCCACTCATATTGTATTTTACGAGAGCGACTCAGACACTGATAAATATTAGCTACCGAGCTGGTAATACCTGGCGCAGCAGCCCCTCGTTGAGAATGTGCATCTGATTACACAGCAGGAGTTGCGTCTCACGGGTTTTTAAATTTCAAACAGTGCAAAGATTCATGTCACTCTGCAAATCCCCCTCAGCTCTACGGAGCTTTTCAGCTTATTTCAGCTCATTTGTTTCCTGGTCTTACTTCAGCGCTGCGGTTCATTCTCACAGCTCTCATTAGTGTCGTTTAGGGACACACAACAGGAGGGCTTTTTTTTTTTTTTTTTTCTTCCCCCAGCATAAAAAGCTCCAAAACCTCCGTCATCCATATGCCTCTTAAAAAAATATTGTTTTAGATCTTTCTTCTTTTTTTTTTAGAATTTGTTTAGACTCTCCTCTTAATGACGTCGCATCAGACATCGTGTGTTTAGGGTATTGATTTTGCAGATATGAGCTATCTGTGACATCGCAGCTACCTTTTGATCGCCGTCGTCAAAACGCCTTGCGGCGGATGATCACTTGTAAATGTCAGCATCTCCTCCATCGATTGCTGAAAAGTTCCCACATGTTTGTTTACATGTGTGTCATTTTTTTTTTTTTTCCTCTCCTGGTATTTTCTCTCCGTCCTTCTTTCCACTTCAAGCAATTCCCAGTCTGGCAGAACTGCTCGCAAGCTTTTTGGAACGACACCTCTTAGAGTATTTTTTATCCGCTTGGCTCGGTTTCCACAACAATGAAGTGGACGATGCATTTTCACGGGCTCTCATTAGGCACCCATATAAACAACTTTAGCCTGGACAGATGGTAATTCCGAGTTGTGGTGTGTTGAGACAAATTCAGATGAGACATATGTGTGTGTGTGTGCCCAATGGGGAATTGGTCCAATGGCAGTTTGTGTTGCTTCTGAGTCCAGTTGTGGATGTGGAATGTTTGCTCAGTGTTGATTCATGTGCTGGAAAAAGGAGCTAGAAAGACTAAATGCGGTTGCCAGATCCTGTCCATCAAAACCTACCTCATACATCCTGCCAACACAACACCTTCTGTGTTTGACTTCATAAAACAGCAGGGCACGCGATTGGTTGACGCCAAGATATATGCATTACACAAGGGGAGAGCGGGGGGGGGGGGGGGGGGTGGCTGCACATCATTGCAACCCAGGCTATGTGGGCTCTAGAGAGACCTGGTGATGGCGACACAATCTACTGTGACTGTTGCTAATGAAGGATCCTGTTCTGGAGACTTTTGACATAAAGACGGAACTCATTTAATAAGATATGCTGGAGCCATTTTTAATAAAGAGCAGTGTGACATGCACCTCTGAAAATGGATTTCATTTAATGTCACCTGTCGCTACAAATGCAGATTATATACTGCTAAAGAGGACATGTTGCAAATCCGTTCACCCTGAGGGGAGCAGCAGGCCCTAAAACTCCAACCGATGACGCTCTACTCCCTCCGACATCATGGCTCCTCCTTCAAGATACAAATAATAAATATGCAACTGGTTAGACTTTAAACAGAGCAGCACAGGACTCCCCCTGGTCTCCCTCATAGGTGAGCCATCAAACCCACCCGATGTAAAATCCAGAATGTCAAGGCGTCTGCTGTGAGAGGCAGGTGCTGCAGATGAGTGCTCAGCCGAGGCCCAGGCGGCTTTGCGTGTGTTCATTAGTGAATGCTGGGGAAGCTTATCATTCTGAATGGCCTCATTAGTGATAGGGATTAATATGAGGCAGGTTCATTAGAGAGACAGGCGGAGGAGTGTGTGTCGCCAGAATTGCAACAAGGCTGCCGGTCTGGACCGGCCCTCGCCTCTCGTGTTGTTCCAGCTATTAACAAAAGCCTCGGAAGGGCTTTGATCGTTTTACCGCGGCGTGCGTTAAGGTCGAGGACGAATTATTACAATACCACTTGTTGCTGTTTGACAGCACCGAGGGGAGAAACGGGCAGAGTTCCCTTTTGTTTTACTGCTGCTGCGCCGTGTAACAAATGTCGTCTCAGCTTTAAGGTGACGCCTCCTGTAGACAAAATGCCTTGTGGTGTTTTGTTTTTTTATTGTAATGGCTAAGCTGACAGTAGGTAATAAATCACAAACACCACAAAAAGGGATTCGACTGTAAAGTGTTGGATATGGAATAATAACTGATTGATAGCATGTTAAAATGCTATTATGCTACTTGTAAGCCACTATAATTGATGTATTAAGGAGGGAAATGGACAAATTTACCTTAGACTGTTTGGTGAGAATCTAAATAAAACCCCTTTGTAATTTCAATTTCTTTATGATCTTAGATTCAAGCTAATTTAGGTTAAAGGTGTGAGAAAAATGTGGCTGGCGTTTTTTTTTAGCTGCGTGTCGGAGACAAATATGAACCCAAACCTTTTATTGTACCCGGTGGAAATTCCATTCACAGCGAGGCATAAATATTCAGATTGTTGGATTGAGCCATCCATACCGCAGACTCACTTTCTCTTTGCGTCTGAGTGACTCAGAGCAGCTGGTGGCCCACCACATACCCGCCCTGTGCCAACAGCATGCTGAGAAGGGGACTTTTGTGCACGGCATTAAATAATAATTGCGGCGCTATCGTGTGTTCTTTTATTTATTAAATATTCTAGATTCAACGCCCGGTTTGAGTTAAAAAGTTCAGTGGAGCGTGTTGTTTATTCATACAGGGCTTAAAAATGCCCATGGGTCAGAGGAACCTCCGCAGACACACTCTGTTCCTCTCCGTCTTCACAGTAGAGCCAGAAAATAGAACAAAAACACCCCAGTCCTCTAGTCATGCAATAAGGATTTTAGTTGATAACACTTTAGATTACAGCCTGCAAATGATGCTAATGAGTATATATGGGGTACAAATGTACTGGGTGATTATACTGGGGGAAAAAAAAAAAAATCAACTACCCATTACTCACAGCGATGTTGTCACTGAGTACTAAGATGGGGGAAAATGAGCAAAAATGGCCTTGCAGTGCTGATACTTACATTTTAAAATGATTGGTTGCGTAGCTGACGTTAGAGACGAGTCAGCTATTTCACAATTACATGTCGTTTCGAGTCACTTTTAGGTGCATTATTTGGTGGAAACCGATTCTCAACCGTCCCATCAAGAGATTCTCTTGTATATGATGGCTTGAAAACACCCACCGCTGGCAAAGCATTAGCATGCAAACGTTTTTTTTTTTTTTACATAGCATCAATGTTTCTGTCTCACAAAGACGACAAGAGAGCATCAATAACAAACTCAAAACACAGATGGACGCGACAGCTGAAGGGAGAACAGGAAGAAGTGGGAACAAGCTGATCTGCTCGTCCTTTTTTTCCCGGCTTATGATGAATTCCTCTTCCAGAGGTTATACACCTGTTGTGGCGATGATAAAGCAGCTTAAAGGGATTACATGAGAGCCTTTAATAAATATGTTCAGCAGGCACGGAGAACATCATGCCTTGGTCATTTGAAAGTAACGTGTCCTCCTTTTTCTGCATCTGCTTCCTCCCCCTGATGCATTTCTTTTTGGTCACTGTGTGTAAAGACGGCAAATGATGTTCCGAAGATGACACGGTCGCCCGGATAATCCGATATGATCCACATTTAATGTGCGCTGATCATCTCTGAGAATTGGACGAAGCAGTGTTTGAAAATTGTCTGCCGTCATCAGGAAGATGGAGGCGCCTCTCCATATCATTATGTTAGCTGTGATTAGCGCCGACCTTTTCTTCTTGGAGATGGAGGACGTTCACGGCCAGAGAGGGCGATTCACCCCAGCAAAGAGCTCCCGACTCCTCTTTATTCTGGTGATGAGGTCATTTTGGTCGCGGCCTGTAGCTTTATGCAATTTCAGCAGCAAACAATGCAGAGATCAAATGTGATTGGCTGCTGTTCCGAGGAATATAAAGCCCTAAATCTGGGGATTACTCGCTTGTCATGATCATCAACTTTGTGCCCGAACCCAGTTGCGATTAATAAAGCTACTATTTCACCAGGATCTGGAAAAAAACAAAAAACAAACAAACATGAATTAAATATGAAAAAATAATTTGCAGGGAGTGGCTGCAGTGGCTGCATTTTTTCTTAAATTTCTTTCCAAAATAATGTGGAGGGGGGGGCATTGCAGATAAAGCGCCCTCTAGATTAAATTCACAGCCCAATTTAAATGGATGTGCTTTATTTATATGGAAATAAACCGCGTGATGGTGAATGCTATAAGTTGGCAAATAAGCGAGTGATGAAAGTGCAGCAGTGCCTTACTTTTCCGGCATGTTGTTGCTCAGCAGGCATAATAGAACCACCAAAAACTTTGACCTGAATAACAACAATGTGCATCCCCACCATTGTAGGTTGAGCATAATGGATTTTCCCCTCATAACTGTTTTAATGGTCTCATTTGCATAAGGAAATGAGTAAATACAGTAGATGTGCTATCTAAAAATAGCAGTAAATGAGGAATTTTATTGGCTGTATAAAATTGAATTCTGAAGACGACAAGTGAAGCTGACACCTGTGTCAGTTTTATTTTCCCTCTTGCCAACGTGGAGCTCGGCACGTCTGACTCGCAGGGACGACAGATAACTTTTCTTCTTTTTTTTTTAATATGTTTTTCTCCATCACAATATTAAAGTTGCTGAGACATTTAACCGGCTTCGCTCCAGTCGCTCATGAAGCCGTGGCCTGATGAAGTCGGGGGTTTTACAGGGTTTTGCAAGAGCCTGATGACGATTGGGTCTTCATTCCCTGCTGTTTTTTTTCCTTCTTAAATGACACCTTCTCCCTTATATTATGTGGGGAAATAAAACATATATTAATGCTGTAGCATTTGGGATGATGCATGACCCTCTGAATCTTGCAACCACGTGTCACAAATTAAGGTTACGTTTCATAGTATCTCAAGGTTAAGGCTGCATAATTACCCTTACCTCTATCAAACATTGAATGAAGTCGTCATATAGGATTAAAACGAGGACATCCTCTGTCTACATAAATAATTTTGTAGCAATAGAAAGTTTAGCGTAACATTTTGTTTTTATGTAGGATGTTCAAATTCTACCAAATGCTGCTCCTCTTTAAGAACTAATAAAGTTATTTCCAGACTGAAAGTGAATAATGGTGCTACAAACTGGATCCTTGAAGGGTACAGATTTAAATCTGTGCTGTAGTCTGCTAAGAAAAAGGTCCTACATATCACAATTAAGATTCAACACATTGCAAAGCAAAAAAACAAAACAGAAGCTGCATAATTTTGACTGAAAAATAAATGTTTAGAGAATTTGTTTTTTGTGGGGGGGAAAATAAAGTTAATTAAATCTCTAATAATACCTTATCTACATGTCATTTTATTCAATTGTTTATGGGGTGATATGGCGTGCAAGACTAAAAGCTTAACAAATTCTTGAATTAAGGCACCGAATGTTGCTTAAAAAAATCACACAAAAAAAATCTTTACAACTAAATTCAGAGTTGGAATCAAATCCGTGATCTTTGCACTCGAGTCCAGACAGACGCTTTGATTTTCTCATCAGATCATAATGACTGCATTGATATGTATGTCCATACAATGCAGGAACATAATAAACACGGCGCCCGCACATACTAGACCAAGTTTGTTGTTGGACACACAGAACTAATCCTTCCCTATAATCCTTCAGAAATGATGGACTTTCACTTCATGGTGGCGGCTGCTGTATCACAGCGACACGCTTTGCATTTCCTGATAAACTACTGTTGTCCCTGCTTCTCTAAGCTCCCGCAAATGCAAAGCGTCACGGTCGGCGGAGCAGGAGCGCTCGCGTTTAGCTCCCATTACTCAGGCGTTGCTTTTTTGATGCTGCAGCCATACAAAATAGACCTCAACATGAAAACTCCCATGGTGCGTTTTAAAATGAGCAAAACACGACAGCACTGAACACTGGAAGGAGAACAAAAAGAATCTCTTAGCTTTGATTTGTTGAAAACATACTGCTGAATGGTCGGAGAATCCAGGTGATTTCAGTTTGGTGTTTGCCAATTAAAAGTAATTAGATCACAACGAAAGGAAGCAATTTTCAAATATTTGTGCTTAATTTAATTGTAAATCAAGTGCTGCTAATTTACTCCAGTTTCCCCTCAAGTGCTCCTGGAAAACTGCACCCTGATGTGAGCGCTTTGGTTTGCAGTGATTTGCTCTGATTCAGTCTCGCGGTCAACGCCACGCCTCCGAATTAGATATTTTCACTAATGCTGCATGGAGGCATGTCTCTAATTAAATGGGCACATGGCTTCTGTCACCGGAGGAGTCGTACCATCAGCTGCTTGCATTGGATGCTAGGAGGGGTGGAGGGGTTTGAGTGCCTGAATGATCCTATAGGAGCTATGTTGTCAGGGGCAATTTGCCCCTGTTAGTGTCTCCCAAGGCAAATTGGTCCTAGGTGACAGGCCAGACTAAGGGCGGTTCATAATACCCTTATGAGGAACAAAAAAAGGATCCAGTTTCGAGGATACCGGGGCACCACCCTGGAGCCAGGCCTACAAATATGTCTGCGCTACTGTAAAAAGAGTTTATAGTTCTATTTGATGATGTGGCAAGACTGTGGTTAAGGATTGGTTAGGTTAAAACACAAAAATGACTCCATTAGGTTGAGGGAGACTCTGTGGTTTGGTTAACATTGCTATGACATACAGGGTTAGGGGTCTGTGATGGTCATGCATTAATAACTGGATGGTTAAGGTTGGGACAGGGCTGTTGGAAATGGGAAATGATTCCAGCCTCTAAGGGGCTTTGTCACTTAAGCACAGCCACGTCGTGTCGGGCCACGCTCTAAAATGAGAAGACAGGTCTCCGTGGGTCTGAAATGTGGTTCTCTGCTGAATCTCTGACTCTTTCCCACTAATTTTCCGTTACGTATGAGTTCATTTTTTTTCGACTCCTGGACAAGGGGGAGCCAATTTATTTCAAAATCACACATGAAAAAGAGAAAGAACATTGCATAAAAAATGTGGACTGACAGCAGCAATAGCGACAATTCTCAGTGCTAATCCAGACTGTGAAGCTGGATGCAGATTCAGATCCTTTCGCGTTGACCCCCCTTTGACATTTGACATCATCAGCTAAATGATGCGCTGTTTTTTTTCTTCTCTTCTTCTTGCTCTTCTGCCCTTCACTGCCTGAACTCGAGCGTCCGTTCTACGTTCAAGTAAATCTCCCAGAGGTCACCCTCTGCAGCCTCGCATAAAACACTCAGAGGCCGGACACCACAAATGACAGGTCAGATAGAAATGAGTGATGGCGGATATTATCACACGTTCATACAAGCAAGGAGAGACATTATGAGCCGGTGTTAGAGACAAGGGTGACCATCGTGGCTTAAGTTATATTCATGGCAGTCAATGAAATCCAACCTTCATGTTCGTGACAGATTCTCCAGCAGGGTCACAGCTGACTCAGAATAACAAAGGAAGGATTGTACGCTAAATTTTTCAAAATAAAATGCACAATTAGCTCACAAAATCTGCCGCATAGACGTTAACGTATGGATTGCGTTTCAACAGCTGCTTAAATTTTTTTTTTTGTGTGTGTGTGTGAAACTTTCTACACACAACAACCAAATATTTATGGATTTTTTGGGTCATTTTCATTTTTTCCGTTTCCATGGTTACGAGTTAGACCGACGCTCATTCTGTGAGTGGGATTTGTCTCAGACGATCTCAATTGAACTCAAAAGCCGCTTAATATTCTTTCACAAAACTTTATGTGTATGTACTGGAGAGGTGCCTTTTGATATTTTGGGAATTTTAACCATTTTATTCTTTTTTTTTTATTTGAAAAGTTATCTTTTTCTCAGATATACAATTAGCTGTACTTACATTTAACAGGAACAACTTAAATAACTTCTCTCTCACAGTCTTGTCACTGTCAATGAAATTCACCCACGGTGGAGCATTTCACGCTTGTTGAAAATGGAACAGATAAAAAAAACAAAACTTATACACATTCGCATGTACGTACAATTTATGTATATATATATAAAAGTTCAAATCCAATTAAATTAGTGCTAAAAAGACTTTGATGTGTTATTTAATAGAGGATTTTACTGAAAAGTGTGACAACTTCAGATTAATGCATAAAGCACACTTTTAAAGGATTATGTAGGAATGCACTTTGCAAGCGCATGATATGCCCAGAGCATTTCATTTAAATGTAAATTGTAGACGAGCTTCAGACACTTGTGAATCCAGACTCGGCCAGAATGGCGGCATCTCTGCATGCAAGCAGTCAAAGGAAACTCTGCTTTTGTGCCTCCTCGTCATCCTTCTGCCATTCGTCCATTACTCATCATTCATTTTCAACCTGCAGATGCTTCACTTGGCTTTTTCATTATTCAATTAAAACTTTGCAAGAAAGACAAGGTTGGCAACTTAATGACATTGTACACTAACTTGTGCGTAAACCTCTCCGACATTGCTTTGAAATGGGATTGGACAGCTTTTAGGATGTGAGATAGGAACTTACCACATCACTTTCTACATATAAATGAACAAACTCACGATCCTTGATTTCTTGCACTGCAGTCTCATGAAATATGGAATGTAGGCTGATAAAAATCTTTGCAAAACACAAATTGTAAAAAGGAATTTCAGCCTTAAAACTTAGGCTTTTTTGCAATCCCATTGTCGACACACTACTCCGGATGCAAACCTGACAATTTAATGCCGATAAATGGAAATTAGATTAATTTCAAGGAGCTGACGGCATGTACTCAGACTTTACTTACCTCACAGTGTAACTGCAAGGGCTTTAATGCAGCCGACTTATATGGTTTTCACTGAAGCTAAACCTGAGCAGATGCAGTGCATCCTCTCCACTGAACCACATCCCTGCTGGTAGTTGTCAAATGTTTGGGTGCAGCGGTGGTGGAGGATGATAAGGAGTTTATTGGACTCTTCATTACTCAAACAACACTGCAGGGATGTGCAGCCACTTTGATCGGGTCTCCTGCGACTCCCCCGACACGAGCACTTAAATTAAAGCATACACAATCAGCAGGTATATTTATCACAGAGTGTATAATTGCATAAGTGGAGGATAGAATGGGTATTGTTCCAAAACACATACTGTAACAGAAGCACCATAGATAGGAAGAGCTATTTAAGGTGACTTCTCAATGACGTCATCACGAGGAAGTAAAGCCCTGCAGGCAATAAAACACAGCTGCATTTGTTCACAACCAGGCCTAAAACAATTATATTTCTCATGTAAGAGAGAAACGTTTTCCAAAAATCAGAATTAAATAGGATTATGCAAATTATGCAATTAAAAACTATATAGTGTATCTATTGAAAACTATGCTATAAACTATTATGCAGCTGTTAGAAATCTATTTAAAAATGAAAGAAAAAAAAAGCTGTGTCATTTGCGATCGACACATCGCTACTGTTAATAGTAATATGCAACACTTCTAATTGCTGCTAATATTAGCAAGAAGCAGCTGCAGAGTTGTGCAACTTTTGCTCACTTCTTCTCGTTAATTCTCCAGCTCCTTTGTTAAACCAGTAGTATATTTGCGCAGCTGATTGATTGCGATGCCAATTTTGACTGTAATACCAAAACGCAGAGGGGTTTGTCTGTCTTTTTTTTTTTTTAATTTACTCTCACTGCTGCCACAAGAATCTGCTCTCCTCTCAGGGATAAGGCCATCAATCTCCCTCTCTTTTCGCACCTCTTTGTCGGCCTCGCTCTGCTTTTGCTTCCTCACTCGATGCAGGGATGAGCCTGTTTTGTTCTCCCAGCATCTGCTCAAAACAGAGCGTGAAACCCAACGGCTAACGAGACTCATTTCACTCTGTGTTCTGACGGTTTTAATGGATCGGCCTCACGCTTAACATAATCACGACGGCTATTAAATTCACCACTGCTGCAACTCCATTATAGAGGTCGTAAGAACACGAACTTTCTTATATAGATGTATGACTTAGATGAGAAATATAGATTTCCTTTCAAGGTGACATCAATGCAGCAAAAATAGTTAATCTAAAAAAGAGAAAAAGAAAGAAATCATATTCAACCTCCAAATTGTATTCCCGGTCCTTATTCGGCCTTTGCAGCAATCCCAGTAATTGCTGGCTCTGTGTACTCTAGTTGCGTCTTACAGGGACAAATGTCACTGAGATTTCTCACTAAGATATACCGCCAGCATTCCTGCTAAAGAAAACTAATTAACTCCACTGTACATATGCCATTGCAACGACAGGGTTTTCCCCAATCAATTAGCGACTGGAACAAATTGCGTCCTGCCATGTCGGCACCCTCACTTTATGTATTTCATGAATATATATATATATATATATATATATAAGAAAACAGGTGTTGTGGTCAGATTAGATTATCTGATGAACATGAAAAAGGTGAAAGGGTGATGCATCCGTCACTGTCATTTTGTGTAGTTTTGTCACAGCCCTTCCACACACACGAAGCTGGTCACCCCCCATTAATTCCGTTGTACGGAAATCGGCTGCAATTCACCTAGAGGGCGCTCCAGTCCTAAATGAATGGGAGTGAAGGGAGCTAAACGGCTAAAACAATTCTTTTCACCTACTTTTAAACAAAAAAGACCCACATTTTATTTTAGTTCCTGCAAATATAGTATTGATTATATATCAGAGGTGAAATGAAAGCACGCTAATGTCCTTTTCGTTTCTCTTACAAGGCGTTCGGTGGACTCACCCTCCGACATACAGAAGTATAAACTTATTGGCGTGGAAGAGGCGAAGTAAATAAATAAGGAAGTAGATACATAGCGATGTAGCATCGGTAAATACCGAGGTGTATTCACTGAAATTTAATTAATCTCAAAGGTGCATTCGCTGTCTTACAACTGCATCCGTTGCAGATTTTATTCCCGAAATATTTCCCGCGTGTGACTGTGTGTTACTGTCTGTTGTACCCCTTGTTAAGTACATCAAGTATTGCAATGTTCTCAACCAAAAACAAGTCAAAGCCCTTGAACTTGACAAGCCAACATACTCGAGAGTATGTGGGCGAGCTGGATTTCAGAAGAGCTGAAGCCGTTCTTAAGGGATTTGTAAGGCAGTGTGGGTTTTAATAGTAATAATAATAATGTTTTTTTTTACATCTTGATAGAAGTTATTAAAGAAATGGATAAATTCACCACATGGAAATCCAGATATTTGTGTCTCCATTTCTGTTTGAATAGCAGCCAAATGTAAGTGCTCATCTATTTCATACTATTCTTGTGTAGCAGGCATTAAAACACACATCCTTTTTTTTTTTAACGCCTCCTTTGCACCGATTTTAAAAAGTCTAACAAGTGCAAGAATTATGGGGTTACGCAGAACAAATGTAAGAATCCAAGGTGAGGCCATTACAGTTTAATGTCTGCTGTCCTCATGAATCAGACACCCTGTGCTGGGAATGATGGGAAGGTGACTATGGCTTTTCCCAGAGGGTGTTTTTCTCAGTTTGGCATCCCCAAGGTGAACATCCTATTAACCCCTCAGTGTTTGTGCAGAGACAGATTGCAACATTTGAGTGCCAATGGAGCAGAAGGCGCACACACACACACACACACACATACACAAACACAAACTCCAACACGCTCTCACACTTGAAAAATGCAATGTCTGGTTAGATTTTCAAAATAAAGCTTGCTGAGAAAAAAAACGCTTTAAGTTGGACTCAAACTCCAGTTCTTTGGGCGAAAGTTCAACGGTCTTAAAAATGAGGAGGGTACAGTTTATTTATGACCTATGACCTTTTGAGTAGATTAAAAAGGGGCAGGAAATAATAAGTATGGTATAGGCAGCTAAAAAGCTCGATGAACAGGGTTACGTTAATTATAAATAACCAGGGATGAACGTTGGTTTTGATATTTTCATGGGATTCGTTGGCATTTAAATTACCTAGAGTAAATAACTTAAGTTGAAAAACAAATGCTGGAATAAAAAATTGAGAATTTCCCCCCCCGTCTTGGTCTGCACCCACACAATAACAACAAGCCGGCCGCACAGAGTGCAGTGTTTTAATGAAATAAATATGACTCATTGGCAGAAATGGTGAATTGTATGAAGAGTTCTCTGCATGGGGTTTTCTAGTGATCTCGCTGTGTCTGATACAGCAGCTCTGCCTGCTGAAAACCAGCCACATTTTACGCATGTCCGTCGCGTTTGATCCCAAAACGCTCCGCTGTCAGCTCGGCTAAATCCGAGCCTGTCGTCAAAATGGCAAAACAAGCTCCTGGCATCCTCGGCTCATTGTTGAGGAGATGTCACAGCTTGTAGGCTGGCATGTTCTCGACATCGAGCGAACGCTGGAATCTGAGGGTGAGGAAACTGGTAATGAGAGGGGAGCTCAGAGTTCTCCAGCATGTCTTACCTTAGCTGTCTGTCAGTGGGCCTCGTTATCTCAGCTCCCTACTGCTGCTCGGCCTTGTTATCCTTAAGTCCTGTCTATGGTCTCATTACTTCTAAAGATATAGAACCATTGCCATATTAAAAGGCTGGACGGTATCTATACATATAGGTAGGAGCCGAGACCGAATTTCATCACAATGTCTGGCCTGTAGGGATTAGCCGGTATCCTCGTGTAGCTGAAGCCACCTGTTGTATCACGGTGAGGGAACATCAATGGGATCTTGATAATGGTGACGGGATCTAACAATGCTCAGATCTCTCAATCCAATAATAATCAGTCCAGTGTGGCGACGCTTCTCCCCCTGACACTGGTTTAAATGCACTGATGTGCTGCTGACGAGATCGTAGCTTTGATGCTACGTGTAGCTCAGTTCAGCAGCAGAGCAGAGACGAGCCAAACGGAACGTTAAAGGAAAAATCTCACCTTCACGTATAGTTAGGGAGGCTCGATAATGGCAAAAAATTAGTGAGGTCATGATTATTTATGACTTTAGAAAATATCCTGCTTTTTGAAACTTGTCTTATTATGATAATAATAAAACATAATATAATAAATATGAAGGAAATATTTAGTATATGATATAATAATATATGGTGTGAGGCACAATTATAGTTTTTTCTTGATTATGTTTTATCTTAATTTCAAACAATTGCACAGCGCTTCATAATGTATAGTCACACTGTCAGCATTCTTGTATTTGCATTCAAGGGGTTATTTAATTTAATTTAATTTAATTTAATTTTTATTTTAGTATTTTATTTTAGTATTTTTTTTAATAATTTTTCTTTTATTGTTTTATTTTGTTTTATCTTTTTGTGAATTCTATTTTGGGTTTTTCAGTTTTGTATTCAAAACAAGCGTGAACTGGAAACAGCGACAAAAAACACCAAGACAAACAAAAAGCAAAGACAAACAAACAAAAAACTAAACAAAAAGAGCTGCCAAATATATATGGATATATATATATATAGGTAAATATAGGTATATAATATAGCCTATGAGTACAGATAATGGGTAAAGAGTACCGAGATGCACCGATACAAAATATAATGGACAATTCTTTTTCCTTAAGATAGTCGGGGGTTATTTAGGAGCCAGTTTAAACTTGTACTGTTTACTGGTTGGATCTGTCTTGAAGTAACAAGTCCTGGCAGGAATAGCAAAGTAAGACTAATACACTGGACTTTTTCCCATAATGATCTCTGTCCCTCTCTCAAAATGCACTATATCTTGCGGCTTCATCTTCCTCGTACAGCCTATGATGGATCGTGCCCTGTTTGATTGGGAAATAATGGAACTAGATTGAAGCCATTTTTGCCTCGCTCTGAAAGACTGACGCCGAAGCCTGACATTAATGTCGACGTCTCACTCGAACTGGAAATATCCCAGATATTGCCTTAGAATAAACAGCTGTCAAACTGCATGTATGTATTCTGAATATTCCAGGTACTGAAAAAAAAAAAAAGACAACTTTTTGAAAATCCACTCCCAGCTCTTTAAGTGCTTATTAGAGCCCCCCCCCATGTGTCCCACGTGCCACATCATTGTTTCCTGACTGCTATAATTAACGTCAACCTGCCTGTCGACGGTTCATTTCTCATTTCTTGTCGTCTTTGTTGGCTGCGCCCCGTTGTTCCTGCTAAAGGGTCCAAATTAAAACACATTCAAGTTTTGCAGAGCGTTCGCATTAAGGGCCCAATCAGTAATCTTTGACAACATTAATTGCAGACATATCCACACGTCGAACTCAGGAGTTTGAGTTTTGTGAAAGGAAAAAGCACAGGAATCTTTCAGATTTGGTGACGTGGCGGTGAAGTGATCTGGATCCAAACCTGCAACCTGCCTCCTCCCTGCTTCCTCCCACAGACCTACAGTAAGACATTAAGGTTAATTAGTCAGAGAGTTTTTATCTGTTTTATAAACTATTATAATGCTCCGATTATTTTATTTTCCTGTCACGTGGTTTGGAAAGAATAGCAGAATTCAATCTTGTCTTTTAATTATTGCTATTGCTATTTTTTTTTTTACATCAAACCAGCTACTCAGGTGATTCCAACCAATCATAGTCTTATACTTACTATAAATGAGGCATATTAAGCTGTTTCTCCTTAAAATAATATCACAAACTCTTGTCAAAAGCATCCAAAATGCTGCAGACAGAATGTTCCCGGGTCCCTTTAAGAGCAGTGTTTGAACACACCAGACACTTTAAATTAGAGGCACTGTGTTTGAATAGCACTCAGACAGGCTACATATTTGATGAGTGTGTTCCCTCGGTTTTCATAATAAAACGGATTTAGTATTAAGAGAACATTTTAAAATGATTTGGTTGCTCTCTAATAGTCATTTAGAGCAAATGCTCTGTTTAGTATTGAAGTTTTCCCAATGCCTCCTTGATGTGAAAAAGGATTTTAATTAAACAAAAGGCGAGAAAAGGCTACGACTTAAGCCGCTGCCACCTCTTTAATGTCTCTTGGGTTATCACAAGCGGGCCAGCTGGAGTAGCTCGGTGTACACAGCGGAGGTGCTCAGGTGTGTTCGCAGGCTGCAGGGAGAAAGAAATGCAAAATGCAAAATGCACAGGAGGTCATGGGGGGGGAAAAAAACACACCCATTTAATAAATGATACAGATTTATGCGCTACGTCAATCTCTCCACCCATCCAATCAATGGCTTCGTTGGATTTAAGTGAACAGCTCTGATCCACTTGTAACCCAACAGCTTCCAGTCCAATTAAGAAACACATTAATTACTCATTGCCATATCATTCACCCCCCCCCCCCCCCCCCCCCCTGCTAGTCCATGTCTCTGAGAATGTCTTGTCACAAACAATTAAGCCAATAAAGGTGGGAGTTAATTAAATCAAAGGCAGTGGCGTGTCATTCGTTGCAAAGTCATTACGCAGCCTGGAGGGAGGAGGTTATTGATGGCTGCCTTTTTTTCTTTTGGTTGGGGGTAAGTCGACCCACATTAAGCGAGGAGCCGCATCTTGGAGACACCGACTTGATTTAGCTGAGAGGGGATGAGGCAGGGCAGTTCATCCCAGTTCACACTGTGAACCATCTGTCATGTGCTGACCTCACCCTCTTGCGGCGAACACGTCCTTGGCACAGTTCAGCGTCCCGTTTTCACCAGCATCCCATCACAAATATGCAGTCCAAGTTTATAAATATATATATATGAACATATGATCAAAACCTGCACTGCTAATTGTGCTGCACTTGCCAAGATTGAACATCTAACATCTGGAAACATGAGATTAATTCTGTTTTAATGTATTTACTAGTTGTTTTTTTTAAAAATCTAACCTTCTTGAACATCTTGATGATTTCTTGAAAAGCATAATTATCTTGCTGCATGCTCAGATAGTTTCACTTGGATTAAAGTCATTTTCTCCTAGAATTCAGTGTTTATTCCTTGTATTTTTCAGCTACTCTGTTTTGCTAGTTGGCAGATGTGTTTTTTTTTTTTTTTTGGTGTGTTGCAGTGATTTAAAGGAATTAAATCACGATTGTATTAAAGGGGAGAAAAATTACTGGTAAACTTTTATGTTGGTTGAAACTTCAAAATCCAATGGAAAAATCCCCTAAATCCTACATAGATAAAGTTTTTTATTGACCCGAAACCATTCAGTCGTCTAAAAACAGTAGATTTCATGACTCAGTAATTGATTTAATTGTAAATATTATATTTTCGGTAAATTCGCTGAAAGGATATAACTCTAATTAAAAAGGAATTAAAAGCCGTGTCCTAATAATGAAATATTCCTGTTTGATCAGGGATTCCGCTCATTCTTTTATAATCTGGCTCCTTTTGACATTGTGAGGAATAGAACATTAAATCAGGCCCAAATACAAATCATCAAGGTTAACAGGAAGTGGAAGATTTATTTCCCGATGCGAAGTCACACGGCAACAAACCAAACACAGTTATATCATTATCAATAAAGTCACTATAAATCAAACGGCGTACAAAACTAGATGATGATGTTTTCCTTTTAGGATACCTGTAAATGTCCCATAATTCATAACTTGATGCCACAGCAGCTTAATCAAATTCCTGGCAGCACAGTCTCCCCAACACTATGAAGGTGGTCTATCAGATATTCAGGGCCTCTGTCTTCTTAATATGTATCATATATTAAGTATTTTGTGTTCAGACATCACTAAGTTTACCCTAAACTCCAGCTATGCAAAATAAAAAGTACAGATTTCCATCAAATGAGTGAAACACCATAATAAACCCACATATCAGTCACATGCACATACTCCTAATTAGAGCTGAGAAGGATTAATGGATGAATTACATGCTTTAATGATGCCTGCTGGGAAATTCTGTGTTTGCTTTGCCCCTCTCCACAAGAAGGTCAGAACACAGGGTCAGCAGCTAGAAAGGCACCGGGGGGAGTTAATGGAGCTTCTTTCTAAAGGACGGCAAAGCAAGACTGGATCCCTGCCAACATGTCGGGCTTAACCCCTGGGTTCATGTGTTTAAGGATGCTCTCTCAGAGCGTGAAACCACCTCGCTATCTATATCCGAGTGGCGAGGAGATCAGGACGAGGCGGGAATAAAACGCAGCCAGCAGGAACTTCTAATTGAAGAGAAACCAAGGCGGACATTTTTAGTTAGGAGTTTGAGATCGATTTGTCCCTGATTCACCCCTGAATCAGACCAGCTGGTCATGTGTCCTCCTTCGGCACAGGTGATCTGGTAATGCGCAGGTTTTACACACATCTGATTAGTCGTGATAAGTTTTATATTTAAAACCTGGGTGATTACACCTGTATTATCTGAGTGGGACCACAGCAGTCAATTAGAGAGCTGACAATGAGAAACCATGCAGCTCTTCTCTCGAAGCTAACGTTAGCTAGCCTACTACTGTTGACAGAAACTGGATGCTTACCCCCAGTTCTGGGAAAAGCATGCTTGTTTATTCGCGCCACGTTAATCACATGATCACTTGGGCGACGCGTCGCCTACTCTGACGCCATCATTTGTAGAATATCCAGCAGTGTGTGCCATTATTTCCCCATCTTCTAGTGTGCATATCGTCCTCAGTTTGAGGAGACATCTGGGAAGGTTTTTTTCCTGCATGCAACCCAAATTGAAAGTCTGTAAAGTTAGAAATTAATAAAGCAGCAAATTAGACCTGCACGATATGAGGAAATCTGCAGTGTGTGATAACACTGTTCAATATTGAAACGACAGTGTGACGTGCGATGAATGAATGTTTAAGAGCCGTATTTGCTCCTCTCTTCTGCCTCAGGCTCAGCTAATATCCTTGTAGTTGCTAATAAATTGATACCAATCAATCTTGGAGGAGCCAGCGGGCGGAGGCTTCATCTGGTTGGTCAAATATTGCACATGCATGGCCCATGTACCCAGGACTCCCTCTGATAGGTCAATGCATGTTGCATTCACTTGCAGTGACAATGAAAATACTATTTACCAGTCAGCGCTCCATGCAGCAACTCCTTCGCAAAGGATGCTGACTTTAAAGGGTGAAAATGAACCTTCCCTCAGTAAACCTTCATTCAGGCAACCACCTCATTAAGCAGGGAGCTGAACTCCCCAGGGTTTTAGTAGCCTGGGTCGTCCACAGGTTGTGCAGCAGCATCATGTTGCTTTCTGTGTCACCAGGCATGGGAGCTCCATCTGCTGCCACACAGGGCCACGAGGAGAAGACGGAACGGCACGCAGCTTTCCTCCAAAACTCCATCCCACTCGGGTCTGACTGAGGAAAAAAAAGCTGGTCCTGACACCGCCGCTGTGCTGGTGAGAATACATAATGCACCGACACGCTTCCGAGCCACTGCTGATGCTCCCTGACTTCTCAAAAAGCCGACGTTTAACATTCTCCTGATTTGTTTTTAAAATTACATCCACACAGATAACCCTCCTCACCTCATGTTTTCCCTCCTCCTTTAAATTCTTATACTCCGTTAAACTGTCTTCCATCTTAACTTAATGTTTTCCACGAGCTTCTTAAAGCGACAGTGTGCAAGAAGTGGTGTTTTTTTTTTGTTTTTTTGCAGTTTGGCACCCCTAGCCTAGACAGTTGTGCATATGCATATGTTGTGATTACATTACTTATCATCACAAACTAGGGTCTGATTGTTCACTTATGTTACGCAATACAGGAAGGGTGCAGAGTGAGAATGACTGACGCATCGTTCTCCCAATTGCAAGTTCCCGAAAAGTTTATTTTAAAGCTATTATTTAAAATATTAAAATAGTCGCATGATGCCGCTTTTATTGAGTTGAATCATTATTTGCATGTTGCTTTTTTTTCATCATAGTTTTTCACTTTGGTGCTGCAGGTTTAGTTAATTCCAGTAGCAGCAGACGTAATACTACTATTAATATTAACCTGTAGAGCCTTTGGTTATTGGAGGTTGAGTTGAGGTGTACAAGTATAATCTTGGTGTCTATGGATAGGTAAGACCTAAAAGAATTTAATGCCAGCGTAAGAAATTTAATTAATCGGAGATTTTAGGAACTTAACTTTCGGGTATTGTACCGATGGGAGAGGTTAATAACAGAAGGTATTGTATGGGCAGCTAGGAGCCCTCTGTGGCTCAGCTTCCTCTCTTTGTTAATATAAAAAGTCGATCCCCTAATCTGTGCCAGTCATGGCAAAACTAACCCCAGTCCACAAAAAAAAGTCTTTTTTCTTTAGTCTGACTTCATCTCCTGTTAATTTCAGTGCATTGGCACGCCACAAATTTGAGATTACATGCATTGTTTGGAGTCCAAGAACAGGAAGTAGTGTTATATCGATGCATGTCTCATTTCATTCCTGACTTATTTGATTGTTTTCTCCAAAACATTGTATTATATATATGTTTTCACTTTGTGTTTGTGTTTTTTTTTGTGTGTGTGCGTGCGATAACAACCACAATCAGATTTCTGCAAATGCAAAATAGCTTAAAGCGAGGAGACAGCCTTGCAGGTCATTGCAGACATGCAGTGAAGTGATGTCCTCACTCGGGGTGCTGTGGCTCATACTTGCAGCAAGAAGTCTGTTCGTGACAGAAGTGACATGTGGTGCAGTGGGAGGAGGGTTAAGGCTTCTGAAGCTGATTTTTTCTTCGTGCTGCTATTTCCCTTTAGATTTTTGGGATTTTTTGTGTGTGTGTTTTTTTTGGTCTTCAATGCAGACAGAGCAGCTGGGAAGAGAGTGTGAGGAGCAAATATGCAATAAATGTCCAAAGCCTAACTCAGACTAACATCCACCCGGACACAGGAGCTGAGATATAGGCTTTTCTTACTGCAGAACAAAACATTACTAGAATTACTCTTCACTGAGTCTGCACCCCATGTGTCTCACTTTTATCGCTGTAAGGCCATTATTAGGGTACTGCATCAAATCAGCCTACTGCAATCGACATACAGTGTATTCCCAGTCATATATAGGTTGTACCACAGGTTTTGTAAGCATTTGTTTGGCTAAACGTAACCATAGATAAGACTTTAATTATGTCCTTGGTAAACCTTCGATGTTAATTTGACTTTTCCAACGGCTCTCTTTGGCTCCAACGTGCGTCCACAACGCTTTAAAGGCAAAAAATTCAAGTTATGTTTATATAACCTATAATATTGCTGAGTGAAAAGGATGCTTTTCTGTTTCCGGATCCTGAACTCGTCAAAAAAATGCCTCCAAAATGCTCTTTCACACATCAACGAGAGCCTAAGATAAGATGCATATTGGTGTCGGAACAAGCTGGGAGTTTTTTTGCACCATAGTAGATGCCAAAACTGTGTATTTTTGCAGGGACAACCCACCATTAAAAGTAATTACACCACAGTTAGCTTGCAGCTAATTTACATCTGCAGTCCCTGGGCAACCACGAAAACAGCGAATACACTAAAACGGCCCAATATTTGAATACATCAAAATCAAATCAGGACCATTGGCATCACCGTTGTCCTGCAGCTTCATGCTTCTTATGGAATCAACTTGCCATGACACTGAACAGAAGCCCATAAAGGACACAGTGTTTGTGAATGCCGTGTTCAAGTGGTTTGAAAGAATTTCTACTGCTGATCTATAGAGACTGGTATTCAAAGGCATACTGTGGAAAGTGAACCAATGAATAGTACACAGGAAGTACAATTCATAGAAATAGTCTTTTGTGTGGTCGTTAAGAAATATGGCAATACTTATGTTCAAGTCTGCAAACCTCTTTGTGTGAAAGTACACAATCTTTCCAAGCTATAGGAGGCCTCTATGGTGTGTCAATGAGTGATTTCTGTGTTTTGTTTCATTCTTCTTTTATTTTCTTGTCTGCTGTGAAATCGTTACAGCGATAACTTCCCGCCAAGGCCAGAATCCTCTTGAGAAAACGGCTTTGCTCGGTGAAAAGTCGAACTCCTGCCTTTGTCGTGAAAATCCTGACATATGTGTGGAAGCCATGGAATTGGAGACGATCAAATTTTTTTTTTCTGGAGCTTTTGATGGGTAGATTTAAATGCATATGCTGGGGTTGTTCTGTCCTCTCCCATTTTCTAGCTGAAGAATAAAAATCCAATCCTGCTGCAACTTGACGTCCCCCATGGGAACCTGACGTCCAGCTAGTTGCTTCCACTTGAAAACGTGTTCGATGAGAATTTGTGTCCTCTGAGGCTCCTGATCAAACAGCTGCTGCCGGTTGATTCACAGCGTGATGGAGATACGCTGAACAACAACTGCCAATCCATATCAAACACAGCTCTTCGCCTTTAACTCATCATATCCTCTCCAAGGATACTCTCCCCCACCCCGTCGAGACGCCATGCATGTAATAAAGATTGTGTCACTCTGTGGCTTGATACGGTTGTCTGAGTCCATCAAGGTCCAGGTTCCTTGAGGAAAAATGAAAACGGACCACAGGAGCAGGGTAAAAAGAGACGGAGAGCTCTTTTCCTTTTTGTGTCTGGATATTTTGAACCGATGTTCCGCTTTATAACAGCATAATGGCATAAGCGTTACAAATTCCCAGTCATTTGGAGATAAGTGGAGGGAGTGATTGAGGAGATTTTTAGGCACGATTATTATGAATTAGGATTCTTCAGAAACGTGTTGGCACATTTTTTTGTTGTTGTAAGGTTGGATCTCTTCTTTTGAAATCCCATAAATGTATTCAAGCTGCTGTTGAAGTTAAAAATGAGGCGGTGAACGCTGATAACACACAAAACCTGCACCGCTAATCGAGCTACATACAAGCATTTATGTGCTTGACCTCCTCTTCATGCCACATGCCCACAAAATCCACTCTGAGACAAAGTTGTTTGCCCTGAGGTTACTTGCCTCATTGACTACAGGCTAATAGCACTGACCTCGGCTACAATGAAAGCCTTTAAATGCCTTGTACTTTCCGAACTCAGATGCTTCACAGGCCTCCTCCTTGACAGCTGTTTGCCCCTAATGAGCATAATACAGCCAGCATTGGCCAAAACTTAGTTGAACTTAGTTCCACTTTCCCCTCAACCTTTTCCAATCCCTGACGGAGGAGCCTTAATGTGATGTAGAAGTAGAGAGAAGGACCGTGACAAGAGAGACTTTAAAGTACACAGAAAAATAAGAGTGATGCTGACAAGAGCAGAAATGACAAAAAGAGAAGGGTTCTACGCAAATGATTGAAAATCAGAGAAATATCCCACAGCTATTTTACATTATTGTAATGTACTTACTATATGAAGTTTAGGATGGAAAGATGCTTTCGTTTCAGTGGGTGGGATGGAGCCTATACCAGCTGACACAGCTGGTAATTTACCTCCGCCAAGGAGGTTGTGTGATCGGTTTGTTTGTTTGTTAGCAGGATTCTGCAAAAACTAATGGATGGATTTGCACGAAATTAAATTTTGGTGATGATCCGGATGATTCTTGGGCCTTGGCAGAGGTCTGCACTCTCCAAGGGCTGTTGTTTGTATTATGGTGGTGAAGCTAGGGGTATTCTTACTTTTTTAATCAGTGGAAATTAAAGGATTCATTATAAAGCTTTCAATGCAATGCTAATAACTTAACATAATGTAATATATGAGGTCAGCGTTATTTACAAGACTGAGTAGGTTTGATTGCAAGCGACAGGTATACCAGACCTAAGTCGTCATGTGGTTAACGTTGTGAAACGGCCACAGTTTGGTTCATTTTAAGAAAGACCATGATTTCAGTACGCTCAGTAAAATAAAATATTTACCTGGCCTGACTTGGGATTTGACTTTATATGAGGAAACGACTGAGACTTAATCACAATTTTTCAAAATCTGCATGCAAGAAAATTTTTTTTTTCTTGAGTGTCTCCAATTGGAGGCTTTAATTGCTCAAGCTTTCCATAAATGTCATCTTAAAGAAAGTCACCTGTTCACAATGAAGTTGACGTTTGCCAATGGCTACCTGCTGCGCTCTACATTCACGAAAATGTAATTACCAGAGATTAAACAAAGAATGTCAGCGTGTGGAGCGTCGACTCCCGCTGTTGGAAAATTGGCAAAGAAATTAGAGCGAGTCTGACGTGGTATTCAAGGACCTGAAACAATTAAATGTCACCATAGAAGCGCTGTGCTGTGAAAATAAATAAAGAATGAAAGTTTGTCATCCAGTTATATCTTAGAATATAAAACAAGTTGGTCCATGACCGACAAAGTATTTCTCTTGTTTCGATGGAGGTTCATGCGTGACGCCCGACAAAGTCTTGTCACGTTCAGGCGGGACAGTTCTTTGCTTGTGGGATCCTGCTTATTAAGCTCTGACCACAGGCGTCTCTCTAAACTTTTCCTCTTATGGCATCACACAGGCTTTAAGGGGTCAGCCACAAAATGAGATACCTGAGCTATTTTAGATTCTGCGTTATTGTATACTCAGTGAAATAAAAGGAGCTTCTCCCAATGCTGCTGAAATGCATCACAAAGCTCCTTCAATGTCAAAATTCTGCTAAATACAATATATCTTTGACGCCTGACAGTAACAATAACAATGTACATCAGGCGTCTGCAACATAACATTATTGAGGAGATCGTACCCACGGGGACTGTCAACATTTTGCAGATTGTGACAGAAAGAAGAAAAACAAAAAGCTCTTTTCCATCACATTGGTTTTCATTTTTCATGAGAGGCTTGCCGTTGCTTCATTAGTATAAGGCAGCGGAGGAGACAGACAGGGCTCTTAAAAAAGACAGCTGGAGACGGGCGTTTTGGAGAGAAATTGCAAATCTGTCTCCTCACTGTTTTTATTATCTAACATCATGACGAAGTGAGAGTACCCAAGGGAAGTGGCAAGAGACATAGCAGCGAGTATCAATAATTCATGCTTTCATATATTGGACAAATACAAGCCAGCTATTGTCAGGTAGTTCGATATAATGTCGCTGGAATGGAGAGGAAAGAGCCAGAAGCTATTGCAAATTGCCAAGTGATCGTTATTCATTGGTGGTTAATTGTGCAAAATCTGGAAAGGCGACGATATGCCTCCGCAGACCAGTGAAATTAATATGATGAGGAAGAGGGCTTCACTTGTTAAAGGAATTAATTACAAACGTTTAATGAAAAGGAAATGTTCCCATTTGCATTTCCATCTCTTGAATATCCAATGAATCTTAGGCTGATGTATAGATTGACAGGACTTTTTTCCCTTTTTTTTTTACTTCGACCACTCGCTAATGGGAATTGCCTTTTAACTGACACATTTAGTCGTGCAAAGATAATGTCTTTAGGTCTTTTTCATTGATTTCGGAAGCCGCTTTTGAATAGCAAATATCCATACTTTTCACCATTTCGCCTCCCATATTCCCAGTCGTGCTCCTCGAGCATTGCCGCTGTGCTTGTGCCATTGTTCAGTGACGCTCCCTCCTGCGGCAGCTGGACTTGAACCCAGAAGGTGGCACGCCTGCAGATGAAAACCCATTTCCAAGTATCCAGGATATACCAATGATAGCTTAGATTTATGAAGATGTTGTTCTGCGAGCTGCGTGATGGCAAAATACCCCGAGGACACCCAGGAATGGATTGCATGAGAGGTCCGGAGACCCATGCAACATCGGTTACCACCAGAGAGGGGCAACAAAATGGGGCCGTGTGGACTCTCATTTTGATTAGGAAGTGTCTCATTGCCTCACTTGTTTCGCTCAAGGCCTGAGGTCTGAGTTTTGAAAGCATGGGACCTTCAGTGATCTTCAACGGTTTGTTTTTAACAAGCAATGACAAACAACATCATCCCCACCTCCCCTCTCCCCCGCGCTCCCACTCTCCAGGCCTTTATCTTTGCTCAGCCTCTGAACCAGGCCTTAAGGCAGCCGCATTGAAATATACACGGCCCTGAGGAAGCCGACGCCACACAGAGTACCCTCTAATTCTGGTATCTCTTTCTTACAAAACAGCCAAAAGGCTATAAGGAGTAGAAATACTGCCGTTACATCTGTCCTGATAAATCACTTTCAAGTTTTCAGATCCAGACTTTCTAACAAGGTTTCTATTTTTAGCGCAACGTCAGTGGAAAAACTGTTTTTGTTACTTTTCAGGTTAAGATTTCACATTAAAAGCCTACGATAAGCTCATAAAATCCGATGCCTTGTTATATTAAATCAAACATCTCCACTTGTGACCCCATACTAAAAAGCAGCATCTGTTTTGGGGACCACTGTCAAGATTCCCCCCCCCCCGCATTTAAATAAAGGTTTGAGGTCCAAAAGGCTAAAATGACCTAATATTTCACCAAAAAAAAGCAAAGATAAGTCTAATAATAACAAAGACAGAAACAAAAAAAACAATCTACATTATTCTGATACAAATAAAAAAAAATGCATCCAGTGGAATACATTTAAAACACATTTCACTCAAAAAAAAACCATAAAATACTTTTGTAAATCTACAACGTTCACTGCCATTAGATGTAGCTAAAGAGCATCAGCAAATGTGCACCAATAAAGTTGGAATAAAAGAAAAGGAGCACATCCAAATGCATACTATATACTTTTCGAACCTTATTTTAGTGTATTTTTTTCCCCATAGCTATAATAATAACATTGTCTTAACATGCTGCCATGTAGAAAACGGCATGCATGGACGTCCCAGGTACCAAAACAGAGGAGCTCACTTCCCTTCTAGAGGTGGTGTGACATCGTGTCTCTCCTCAGGACTTTATTCCATTGTATCTTTCTATGGCAAATACTGTCAGAGAGGAAACTGCTGTCTCTGCCTTTATCATGATGGATTTCTCCCCTTGTGATCACTGAATGTGGGTGTGAGATGGCCGTTCTGAGAGGGAGGCCCCCCCCCTCTTCTCTGAGGCTTAGATGTCTTTGAATAATTTTCCGCTACACTGCAAATATCTCGATGATCATGTTGTGCGCCTGTTATCTGTTCAGAATAGACTCAGAAATGCAAGATGCAGCCGTTTACAGTTTTTTTTTTTTTTTAGTGAGACTTTTGAAGCATATTTCCGTGGTTTAGCTGTTATTTTAATAAAAGCATTATTAATAGGGAACTAGAGGTAAAGAAATCCAAACCCTACAGCTGTTTACCTTTGGAACAAACAATGCGCTCGCTTCATTTCAGCCGTTGTAGAGCAGTAATCAGCAGCTTCCTATGAGCTGTGTGTTTATGCTGATGGATGAGACAGGCTGCTCCCTATCTTAAGCAGTTCAACGCTGCCTGTTTTCTCAGAAGGAAACCATGCAAATTACGGTGGATCAGCAGAACTTAGTAGCTCGCGGAGGGTCAGCTTCTGCGTATGTCTATAAAAGCTTACATCACATGTATTTTAAACCATTTTCCCTCCCTAAGGTCTAATAGAGATTTATGTTTTATTCTCTCACGTCTTCTAGCAGCTGGAGAAAGAGCTGTATTTTTTTTTTTTTTAAAGCTATGTCGCCGTTATACAGAGAACACATCAGCTCCTGCAGAGTCAAGTGACTTTTTCCAACTTACTTTCCACTCTCAGTGATATTTACACACCAAACACGCGCTGTGAAATTAATGAGAAACCACCTTAATGGAGTGGCTGAGGGCTTCATAAGCAGGCCTGACAATGTTCGCCTACACCAGGCAATTTGGAGATTGAAGTCTATTCCACACGCACCTTAATCTAATTCAAACACCACTACAAAGATCTCATAATTATGACTGGCATTTAATTATAGATGTTGCACGCCGTGATTGACTTAGAGACAAAACGGAGCGAAAATTAAAAAGTGCGGCATGTAAATCACACTCCATCTGAGCTTTGCTTCTGTTGGAAAAAGATTGTCTAAGTAATTTCGGCTAAATGGCGATAAAAGGCCTAATGTCGAATTCGTCTTCAGTAAAGGAAAATAGATCCAGGATGATTATCGGGGCTGTCACATTCGCAACAGGCCCACAGCAGATGCGTTGTTGTTCACGGCGCAGGCTGAGACGGAGGAAATGAGATAAAAGGTTCGGATGGTGCCTTCCTAACTGGTTGTCACTTATGAACAATGTCAAGTTTCTGCGAGCAGGAGCTCGCTGCCACAACAAGTGACGGTATCGTCCGCCTCGCTCTGCACTCCGTTTTCCTTATCTCCTTAAAATTCTGCATCGGCTGAAGCCGTTTCCACTCTCTGATTCTCAGCGATGCTGCAGCTCTCGGGTGATGAATTACATTTTCTACAGCACGAATGCCGCATTTGCGTGCATCGTTCGAACTGCAGCGCGATTTCATGCTTTCGTTTGTTTTTCTCTCACGGTCGAGGTTTTTGAATCCTGCAGTGAAGTCACCGCGTTGCACGTTACGCGACACAGTTTGAATGTAAATACGCCAGATTGAATTAAACGGATAGTTTTCATCTTAAGTCCTTTTTGCAGGATGAAGGAAGAAGAGTCATTGTGCATGTTGAATAAGATCTATCACGCTAATGCTGAGGCTACAGTGACGCACCTGTTGCAAGTATTCTTAAAAGCATGTAAAGAGCCATCAAATAAATGCCAGAAAATTCACATTCTTTGAAACTGGAGTCTTTATTGTACTGGGGCAAAGAGCTTGTACGCCGATAAATAAAGTAGATAATTTAACAGTGTTTCTAATTAGACTCTTGACGCCGGCGCAATTCAACTCAACAATGCAGTCTTAGTCAGTGTCATCAATTACATCAGGTTTAGTGAAGGAGCGATGCACCAACAAGTGTATGAAGACCAGTTTGCAGTATTGTCCTGTCAAGGAAGCAAAACATGCAAACCAATCCTATACACGATGGTATGAGTGCATACAGATATAGACGTTTCAGCTGTAAGCCATCATTACTGTACAGTAAAAGCCATTACAGCACCTGACATGGACTGATTGTATAGATGCCCTTGCAAACATGTCAAATGCACCATGAGGGCCCTTGTAGATCCGCCCTCACACCGACTGCGGTAAAGTCAAGGACTCTTTGTTCAAAGATGCCACTGAAAAAAAATCGTTTTTTTGTGTGTCGAAGCCATTATTTAAGATGACAAACCCATGAAAACGTCCGTCCCTACCTCTGCGATGCGGCCACTGCGGTCGCTTTGGGAGGTATAATGGCATGCAAACATTTGGAAGACGAGACTGCAGGCGGCGCGTGGCCTAGAACGCCGCTGACCTGCATGATTCTTCTTCTGTCAGCAGTGGCCACAATGAAGAGTAATGAAAGGAGAGACCTTCATCTAAAACAGTCCCTGGCCTTCTCCTCTGAGTGTGTTGTCTTACATGATTTCTCTCCCTTTCTGTCTCTCCTCTCCATCTCCCCCTCTCATAAAAGCCAGCCCAGTCTTTATAACCCCCACTTGTCTGCGTCTTTGACTCAATTTTCACGTAATAACATTTAGTATTTTTGCTCGACCTTGCTGCTTTGAGGTCACTGTTGCGTAAAATGTGAGTAATTGATGAGAACGCCCCCCCACCCCTCCTTGACTGTAGTCTCTTCAACGGCTTCGCCTTGGTCAGATCAAAGTATTACAACACAGCACTGAAAGGAGGAAACTGTGGACATTTTTCATTAAGCGAGAAAGATGAATGGACGAAAAAGGAGTCGGCTACGACTCATCAAAGTTTCAGTTCAAACAAGGAAGAGGAGGATTTTGCTTTTTGGCTTATTACCACCTTCAGTAAGCTGTACTTCCCACTCCTTGATTGACATTTTTAGCTTTTTAGCTTTTTGCAGAGTGGTAAAAATGACACTCAATGGGAATAATGCAATGCAAACTATGACTGCTTTACATCTCTTTAAGAACACAGTGAAATAAAAAACACATTTTCAATCGGCATGTTCACCTTATCTTACATTATATGCAAAATATATGGTATTCTATACACAAAATTCTCCCTTTTTTCACACGAATTGTGGCCATAAGCATAAATATATCCAATCAAATGTAATTTTTTATATATTAACACACTTGACCTTTGGCTCAACCTGCCCAACCAATATCGTAGTAGCAGCTGTTTTAATTTGGGTATCATTTGATTTGAAGAACGTACATACTGTCAGGCTTACTGTCAAGATGGCGGCAAAGTTTAGAGAAACAAGCATTTAATTGTCTTGTATTGTGCCTGTAACATTAGTGGTTCATAATGTATCCGGCTTGGGATTAATCCACAGATTGTCCATTTCAAGATGAGTACCAAACTTTTCTATGGATGTCAGGACAAAGACGAAAATATAAGCCTTGTTTTTACTCTAATTCACTGGTTCTCGAACTATTGGCACATTTTGACCGATATTACTGCAACAATCTGGATGCTTTTATACCTATTCATAGAGCATTACCTGTCCATAGCCGAATCTTTAAATGGATTCACATCCCTCTGATGTGGGAGTTCGGAATAAATCAGTGTCTGAAACTGACTCATCATATTTGTCTGCTCTGTAAGCTCTATATGTTTATGCACCAGACTCTGCGGTGTGTTTTTAAGGCGTTTCATTCAGGTGAAAAGCCCTTTGTCTTTGTGCTGTCCTTTGGTAACACTGGCCCTTATGTCTGCCAGAAGGTGGGTGGATGCTTCGCCCTGCTCTCAGTCTCCTCGAGCAAAATAATGAAACCCATTTCCTTTCTCCTAATCAGACACTCTGCTGTAAGATTAAACAAAAAAAAAAGCACCATAACAGGTTACATCTTTTCCTTTTTTCCCGTGACTCGGCGTTCTATTTAATTTTAAATTAGCTGGACAAAATCTCAGCCTCAAAAGTATCTCTCCGTGAGCACATTAGGAATTCAAATTAATGTCTTATGTTGTTTTTTTTCTTCCGAGGTGTACTATGAAATGGAATTAGCTTTCTCCGGAAAACCTGTCGTCTTCATTAGTTGCCTAGCAACTGCAAAACTGTTGCCCAAAAAGAATGTTTTATTTATTTATATTATTTGTTTTCTTTACCTGGCGTCAGTGTCTGGAACACCTCGTTCCACATAAAAGAACACCATTCAGGAATGAACATTTTATCCAAACAGCTCTGTGGATTTTTTTTGTTTGGATGCCTTTGTGTTGCTCCGAGGAAACTAATTAGGGCAGTAGCTGTGATTTACAAGTGCAAGCTCTGATTTACCTTTAAGTGACAAACATCCAGCATTAGAGTCAGCTGTGCGTTCCTCTTCATCTGTTTCCCTGCACGGCAAAGACTTTGTGATGTGAGCACAAGAAATCATCAGGCCAGTGAAATGAATAAAAAAAATTCCTTAAAACATCACATTTGTTTGAAAAAAAAATATCAACCAGGTCACCCCTGAACTTGAAGATGATTAATTAAACCTAGTAGATGCTTTGTATTCACAGTTCACACTGGCTTCAGTGTTTAAAGACAACTGCGCTGATAAGGAGTAACGTTTCATGATTAACACGACGCATCTGCAGCCACTGAAGCTCTTACAAGGACCGACTTATAAAGAGCAATTCATATTTAATGAAAAATGATGCAACCAAGGAAAATTATTGAAAAAGGAAGGAAAATTAGTTTTAGTGACATCCTGTTAATTAAGAATCAACTGTACTGCCCCTTGAAAGAGAAAATATGTAGCATTACTGCATTAAAAACACCTTAAAACATGTTAAAATGAATAAAAAACGAATGCACCTATACCTAAGATGTTCTATATTTTGTTTAGTTGTTTACTTAGATCATCCCAAATGTTTTCAACAACGTTCAAACTTACAGAAATCTGAAATTGTATTCATTTGGTCATCCGTCAAATAGATTTTTATTGGCAGGGGTTTATTTTTTTATCAATGATTTAATTATTAATAAATGAATTTATCAAATTTGCACACACCACCTCCGTTGTGGTCACGCGAAACGTTCCAGACCACTGATTGGTCCTGCACAGCACAAATCAATGGCCGCCACACGCGACCAGTCAAGCTACTTTAGCGGCCATAACTTTTTATTTATATTGCAGCCTCAATTGTGGAGGTGCAGATGTTCCTGTCTTTGATAGCTATAGGTGTGTTGAAGACACGGCGGTTTTCGCGTGGCCCATCTACCCATCTGCCCTGAGGAGGAGCCATCCCATAATGGGAAACGACCTGCAGAAAATTTTCACGGCCATTTTTGTGTGTGTTTTTTTCCGGTGACATCGCCGTTCCTAATGCTGCCTCCACAGCTGCCATTGGCTCGCGGCGTCTTTTCAACCAGAGCAACCATTTAGCACAACACCACCAGATCTATTTCAATCAGTTAAAAAGGCTTCAAATGCGAATATGGAGCACTTAACATATGCAGTGGGCATTTATTTGTAATTACGTAAAGCATGCAAACACATAGCTATTTGATCCGCTCAGTATAGCATGGGCATTCTTTTTATTGTGTGATTACCTTAATTAAAGAGCACATAAACAAGTGAATAAAGGTGCATTTATGTCTGATTAAGCCGTGGGAAATATTTAATTCCCTGACGCCGGCTTCTATTTTATTTAGCTCCTTCTCTCTGTAAAACTCACTCTGTATTTCTATTAATTGCTCTGTGATGTTGGACTGTGAGAGGGTTGCAAAGAAAAGGGAGAAAGAAAAAAAAAAGGAGAGGAAGTATAATCACCATCTGTTGTCAAGGTCATTTGCCAGACTATAAACACATCCATCAGGAGCAGGAAATGCTCACAGTTAACTGGGAATGGAGTCGTTAGTCTTGGTGACATTTCGCATTCAATATTTTGGATCATTGTGCAGTATAACAGCGCAATAACGACCAGATATAATCACCAGACCAGATACCATCATGTATTTGATCTTTTATTCATCACAGCTTTGCCACTCAACCTTCTTTTCAACTATTATAAATAGCATTTTCACAAGTCTGCAGCACAAGTGAGTCTTCTGCTGCTTTCTCGCTTGACATCCTCTCTAACCTCTGGTAGGGAAAGCTCTCCCGCAAAGGGCAGATCTCAAACATCCTTTCAGTCATGCATGCAGTATTTCGGCTTTGTTTCATCTCAAATGCCAGAGCGATGCTACGTCTCCATCTTGGCAGCTGAATGCAGGTTATTTGGTGGTGAGATGCGCCGCGAGACTTTGAACGTCGTCCGCTGCGATGAGACGTTTGCTCGCCGTACCAGAAGAGACCTTTTTCGGATCTGATTTATTCCGTTTGATGCCACTTTATTAAAAGCAAGGCAGTGTTTGCGAACCAATGGCACATGGCCTTGCGTTTGAGTTTCCTTGAATTAAGAGGAGGTTTTGCTCAGTTCATGTTCTTCTCCTAATAAAATGATTTCTAAGTAGTAACAAGGCCTCACTGGTGAAAAGTAGCTAAGTACAGTACATCCTTCAAGTATCACAGATATAATCTTAAGAGATCGGGTGAGGGGTAGATCCAGAACATGTCAGAAAGATATGCCATCCAGATCAGGGGGGCCCTCAGGATCCATCAGGAGGAGCAGGGAAGACTACCTCGCCTAACATGCTGGTTGTTTTGTTGCTTCTAAGCAATAAGCCTGACATATATTTATATGCATGTTTTTAGTTAGTGACATCTGTTTTAGGCGTTGCAACATATCAGATCCAACAGTTAAAATTCTGCTGTCCTTCTTTAACTATGCTCCTTTTAACCATTTATTCCTCATTTGAACCTTAAACTTCCCATCAAACATGCATTTTCTTAATTTAATCAACCGCACAGAAACCAAAACAGTCAAAATGAATGTGAAAGTGAAAAGTGGATTTTGCGTTGCTGATTTAAGTCCCCCAAACATCACCTGATTGGCCCACTTAGACACTAAAAAGGTGCGCTTGCTCCCACACACTGTCTCCCGTAACCTGCCTTTGAATTTGCAAACATCACCACAGTGCCCTGCTTACATTTCGTAGCGATGATAAATTGTCCGGAAACTTGCCAGAGGCTCTCTGTTATTGGTTTTTAAAGCAACATGAAGTCCCATTGGAGAGTAAGTCTGACCCAATAACAACAGAAATGGATTTATGATAAAAAGGCACAGGAAACGCTGCTATGGGAAACCAAGGGACTCGGGGAGAAGGTCTTCGGGGAGAGGAAACAAACTAAAAACATGGATTTTTTTTTTGTGGCTCTTAAATGTTTTGTCCGTGATGTCTGAGAAGTCAGACGGGCCAAAATTGAACAGGCGGTTTTAATAAAATATTTCTATGCCGTCGTTATTCGCCGCCATAATGAAAAGCTTTTATAGTACCAGGAGAGCTAGTTACCTTGTGTTGTTATCTCCTGGTTTTTTTTGTCGTTGTTGTTGGGCACAGAAGCCGTATATGATAGCAATCATATAAAAACCACAATACCCAGGAGGAAGCTCTCTTCTTTGGATAGTAATATGATGTTGCATTAGCATAATGCTAACTCTATACCTCTTGGGAATCCCTGCTGAAAGTAAGGTAAACCAATTTAGGAAGATTCACACCTTCATGTCCACATCTGTTCCAGAGTCGATGATGATGAGTTGAAGATTTCTATTTCATCTTGCATTAATTGATTTTCTCTGCATGGCACGGCAACCTGTGAACACAAAATACACGTATCATCACTTTTTGATCACCCCAGTTGTCTCCTAGTCACACTAACATTGTTTCAGTAAAGGGAATAAAGTAAGGAAGTAAAAAGTCTTATTGTCCGAACTTTAATTTTGAAAATCGAGAGAGAGAAGAAAAAAAAAACCCTCTCATCTTGTATCACGTAGCACTTAATGCTGCCGGAGCACGAAGATGTTTCCAGGCGATGATCGGCAAAATAAGAGGCTTTCGCACTTAGAAAAAGGAAGTCATTGAGGACACGCGTGTCATTAAGACCCTCCGCCCTAAGCGCTCTCAGTAAATCCAGAGCTTGGTGTCTGAACCCGGGGCAGCATTATCAAGCTGTCACCACTCTTTGAGGCTTAAATCCCACCAAGACAAACCCTGGTCGCCCCTGGATATGAGACTCCGGTCAGTCAGAAAATAGATCTGCCATCCGCCGCTGTCCTCTCACTCACCCTGTGTGTGTGTGTGTGTGTCTGCATTGTTAATGTTAAGTCGAAGTCAGCACATTAAAGATCGCTCCACTCTGCTGCTTTCACAGCAGCGTCTCGGAGCCTGTGAAGTGGTCAAGAGCTCATACCTGCCTGCGAACGTCAAACCAGGCCGCTGTCATGTTCTAACACACGTTTGATTGACACCTACAAAGGGCAGAAACACACAGACTAAAACACTACAAGTGGAAAAAAAACAAAAACCCAGTGAGTATTTCTCTAAAACAAATGTACACACACACACAGCGAGACACACACCGAGCCTCGCCATCCTTTAACACACAGTCATGCTTCATCCCCTGCTGTGGATGAGAGTGTTGGCATGAAAGTTTGATTTATCCTCGTAATATCCATCAGGTCAGCGGGACCTTGGGAAGGCTCAGCCATAAAATCAGGGTTCTGGCTGGGCCTTTTTAATACAGTCTCAGTAAAATGGCTGAAGGTCAACAACACTCTCACTCAATCAGATAGAAACTGTTCCTGCAGCCGGAAACTGCTGTTGCATCAACGTTGGACCGACGCGCTGCAGCAACACTGCTCTGAATAAAAGATGTTTGTTCACAGCTCCGGGAGAAAGATGCCTCTCCCTCGATGGAGCCATTACTCTGAGGTAAAAAGGTATCCGTCCTATAGTTGCTATGTAAAAGATGATACCTCTGCTGTCCTGGAAGCCTTATTTACTGCTTATTTACAGCTGTTTTAGACGCAGTTTTAATTTAGTTTAATTAGTTTCGAGGAAAATGAAGATGTCTCTAATATCTAATGTTATTCATGCTTTTATTTTTTCACACCTCGCCTTTTGTAATTAGCAGTATATCGGTATCAGTCGGAGCTAACCTCCACCCGCTCCAGCTGGTGCAGGGTTTTGTCAGGCGCCAGGAAATTTGAGCACATTTCCCCCTCAAAAGCAGCACCAAAAGCAGCCCCGGTGAGATTTTACAGCCATGTCTGTGGCGACGACGAAAAGTATTTTGCGACGAAGCGCGATCCTTTCTGACCTGCCATGTGGAAATAGTTGTGCTGCTCTGAGGAAAATACACTTAATCCTAGAGGGAGTAGAAGGAGAAACCAATTTGTTTTTAAAAGACTTTATTTGAAGGTGTGCATAAAACTGACATGACATCTGCAGGGAACATGTTATTTTTTTTTGTAATGCAGAGCTGAAATTGTTTGAGATGGGTTGTTTTTTTTAATGGTAAATTGAGGGGGAGGGGCTTAGAGAACATGCACTATACTACATTTAAGGATACTAATGGAAGTATGCAATCTAAAGCAATGTCAGCTTTTAATTCACAATGACAGTCATGAACATTCACAAGGACTCCTTGATGTTCATGACATGTGTCATGATAATAAGTGTTACCAAAAATTTTTTGTTTGTTTGAATATAACTTGTCATTCAGCCACATCACCATCAAGTCTTTTTCCTTGCTGAATTGATGAATAATATCTCTAATATGCATCTCAATGTGTGAAAGCCCAGCAGCTGCACTGTTTCAACGCTGACACTCAATCACTATCTGATGACTTATTGAGGAGCTGCTGTCGGTGGCGCGGCGTTCTGCCTCTGCGAAGAAATCAAAACAGGATCCCGGCAGAAAGCACACGCTGAAAGTGCTGCTGGAAAACAAACAGAGAGAGCTGCAGAAGAACGAGCTTGGATGTGATTAATTGTTCCTTTTGTCAGTTTTGGGAGCACCTCTGACAGATGAGGGATGTGTGATTTTCACAGCTTAATTATGGATCACTCCCATGCACCGGGAGTGAAATATGCTCTTAACCACAGCTTCCCTGCTCTCATTTATTTAACCCTGAAATCTGTCATTAACAATCCTACAGAACATATAACCTGGTGTAAATTTAATTTATGCACATTATTAATGACGTGATTATTGATTTACACAAATTCCGCGATGATTCTTTGAGAACTTCAGATTCTTGCATCGTCCGTGATCTCAATGCAAACAGGAAAAGCTCTAATAGCAAATTCGGCATGATTGATTATGGTACAAAAGGGTTTAAGGTGGAGCCCCCACCTAGGTCAATGACACCATGGCAACGATATACTTCTCTATTGCATTCTCCCCGTAAAAAAGTATTATGGGAACTGTGAGAACACGATAATCCGAAACCAAGAGAGGAGGGTAACAAAACAAAAATGTCATATAAAGATGGTTCTGACACTCCTGGAGAGCTGGCACTGTGTTAAAACGTCAATGACAAACAGCTGAAGTCATTGTAAAGTTCATTAGTTCATTAATACATGCTTAAAAATGTCTGGAATAAAGACTTTTCCGTATGACAGGACCGACTGTCTTGTCGGTTCGGTGTCCACCAGCAGTAATGCTTCTTTTTGATAGAGAAACGTCTTAAATCTGGAAGAAATAATAAGTGTGGCTGGCTTCTATGAGTGATCCACAATGAAGAGGTCCATATTTTTCCTTGTGAGGGAGTGTCGGGCCTGCTTACAGTCATTTCGGTCGACCTTGTCACTTGCACTCGTCAGATCTTTGAATTACATCCCACCGTGCCCCCTCCCTAAAGCTATCATTACCAGTATTAATGGGACATGACACAAGTCGTTGCCACACGGAGCATTCTCCCACCACTGAGGAGTAATGGCTTGTTGGTTTCTTCTTCCTAGTGTGTCAGGAAGTCAAATATTACGAGTGCGACGCGTGTGCTGCAGACGTAATGCGAGTGCGGTGCAGGGGGACTTCTCACACAGGCAATGAAATCCAATTTCATCTGTGGGTGTTGCAGATGCGAATTAAACGGGCCCATCTGTAATTTGTTTCAAACTCCTCGGCTTCGCCAATATTACCTGGACACTGATTGAATAGGTGACGCTGTCCGCGGCGCTGAAACTCATCTGTGGGTGTGCACTCGGCAGCGCCGCGGTCAATACCTCTGCGGGGTATGTTTTTGTCTGACTGTAAATCAGGCATGATTACATGTAAATTATGCAGCCGGGACGATATTAAATTTGTTTTTATGCATGAAGTGGAATTCATCATGTGAACAAAAGCTTCAACGTTTAGAATTCTTCACCGGGACTGGTTGTCTTTTCACCTTCGCTCTAATTGTCTTAATTTCCTACACATTATGTAAATGGATCTCATTGCAAAATTATATGGTTAAAAAACAGCGCCATGTCCCGAGGCTATAGTCCTCTAGTGGTCGGCGTGGGTTCGATTCCGACCTGTTGCCATTGCTGCATGCCCCCCCCCCGGCAGTACTGAACTTTTACATACATTAAAGGCATAAAATGCCCCCAAAAAATAACTAAAAAATGTGAAGATATTACAGATTTTAAGGACAAGACGAAGATACTAAGATTTTGCCTCAGGCAGCCATTGTGTAGAAGTGAGCTCTCTCTCTCTCTCTCTTTGTGTATGTGTGAGTGTGTGTGTGTTACTTAAGAGGACCACTTCATCCTCATTACAGGCTACATCTTAATGATTCTACTCCCGGTATCCGTTCTGTGAAATGCTAAAGGTCAGATCAGCGCCCCAATGTGTTACCTTCCTGCCTTCTGACCCACATACAAACCGTGATCACTTGGTTCAGACCCCACATACAGTAGCGTGGTCAGTAGCCTGCGGAATATGTAAATCAATTTTCCCTTTAACCACGCTTCAATTAATTAAACCTTGACATTTGTTTGAGCACGGATCACCGCCAGCAGATGAGTCTATAGCTACGGGCTTATCATAACTTGTCGTAACAGCTTTGAGGTGCAGAGCTGCTGAAGAGTGTTGTTAGCTGACATCCAAACAGTATACCAGTATATTTGAAGGGGTATTTCCTTCCATCACCATGGGCATTAATTGGGAATGCTTTCCTCTCAGATTTTTGACAGACTTTTGGGTGAGATAACGGAGGACAATCCACGAACGTCCAGTTGGAGAAATGCACTTTAAAGCGTATCGGTCTCCATAACTCTCGCACGTCGGTTAGTAAACGGCAGAAACACGATCCGCTCTAGCGTTGAAGCCAACGTCGGATGATCCTGCCTGGTTTTGCCAGAGCCCTCCGCACCGCTCAGGTGGACTTTCTCAATTCAAATGAACTTTGAGAGGGCTGCATGTTTTTCATTCTGCAGTGGGTGTGAACACGACCTACGTGAGCTCAGTGTTGGGTGATGAGGCCTGGCTCACAGTCAGCATTTCAATTCATCCCAAAGTTACTGTTTTGAGGTCAGGGCTCGGTGTGGGTCAGTGAAGTTTTTCTACACCAGACTGAAAAAGAAAAAAAAATCTTTATGGAGCTAGCTTTGTGCAAAGTCCAAAGTCCAAAAGGACAATGTACTTTCAGCTATGGGTTCATTCCAATCAGGAGAGATCAATTGGAAGTATCTTAGGTGTTGCAGTCACCCAGGCATAAACACATGGAGATATACACAATAAGACTGGATCCCTTTGGAGTCAGTCGGGGACACTGACGTTGCAAAAACGTGCGAACAGAAATATTATTGGTCAGATATGGTGATGTAAGAGTTGCTAGCGTAAGAAAATTAAGTTTAGGGAAAAGATTCAGGTTCACTGAAGTCATAGCAATCTAAAAACTATTAATCAACTAATAATAAAAAATAGTAAAATAATAAAATAGATTAGATTAGTGCTGGATCACGTAGCAGAAAGTCATAAAGGCGAAACATGAGAGAATAAATTTCCCCTATTGTGCCTAAGCTTCTACACTGAATACAATATTGATTGAATTTGAGCAACAATATCTGCTTGAAAGAAATGAGGCAATTAAAAAAAATAGACGCAGAAGAAAGATTTAGGACGCCTCGAACGCCAGAGACAAATTCCACTTCCATCTGTGACAAGTTTGCACATCTTCGTCTTGTTCCAGCACAGCTGGTTAAAACAGCAGCTGGCAGTCTGAATCATGACGTTGACACATTCTCCTCAGCTTTGACTTTCTTCTTCTGCTTCTTCTTCCTGTTGGCAAAGAAATATCTATAAGTGATAATAAACACGAATGTGTGTTTGCAGGACGTTCATATCTGATGTAATGTTGCATCAAAATCTACACTCTTACCTGTAAGCAACAGGTGCTATAGAGGAAATAACCTGCATGTGTACAAGCAGCTGTTCGCTGAAAGCTTTTGACTTGTTCACTGCTTGCTTCCCTTTGTCCTCTATTTCCTTGCATCCCTGCATGAATAATTGGTTGAGTACTCAGCTTCTGTCGTGTTTACATAAAGGAGCTTTGTAATATTTATAATCTAGGGCTACACCACATGTGCATGCACACATTTTCTTACAGACTTAAAGCAGTTAAATTACCCTCTGTCAGCTTGTCGCCCAGGCCGGGGCTTCAGCCTCCGTAAAGCAGAGAACGGAGCTTCCCTCCCATACCTCAGAGCCTATAGCTGCCACTCTGACGCAGTAATTACCTCATCCTTCTTTACAACTAATGAGAAGGTAAAATATGAACGTCTGGAAACCACAGCCATTTGCGACCCTAGCTTGCTTCCGGCAGCAGCAGCAGCAGCAGCAGAGAGGGAGAGAGAGAGAGAGAGGCTCATTTCTAGTCACAAGCCACCGCTGAATGATGCCATCCATCCTCAACCCACCTCTACAAGTGATCCCATGTAACCCCGCGCCTGTGTTTGGCAAATGTTAGCTCACATAACCACCTTAGCAAGGTCGGATGGAGTGTAAACGTCCCCAAATCAAATAAAGAGCAGACAGAGGCCCTAATTTTCCACAACACATCTGGGACCGGCATCCATTCAGCAGTGGAAATGCTGCAAAGTGGATGTCGCCCTGCAAGAGGATGTTCCATGGCATTGTAAGGACCACAATGTCACAAATGTAGCCATTTTACCATTTGTCGTTCACATTAAACACACAGTTCCCTACATTTTTGCGACTACACTCCCATTCACACCACCTCAACAAAGCCTGACAGGCCTGATGCATCTCTTTCCAATTGCTAAGCGATGGTTGGACAATCACAAACTCGTCTCCTGTTGCCCCCTTTTCTGATTTCCTTCCATGCGAAAGCACACAAGGTTTTAAAAAAAAAAATCAATACTCTTTGGAGAGTCAACCCTGTAGAGTAATACCCTATACATGATTTAAGAGTCGCGAAAGATGACCTGTGTGGGAAAATGACTCCAGTATGATCTCTCAAAGGCACCTTTCACCTCTTATCAGCTACAAAACATGAACATTCAAATATCATCAAAATGAAATGCATGCTTTATGAGCCCATAAGACTTCATTCGGCATCCGAAACACATTTCCATGTCATCACCGCTGTCGTCTATTCCATTATCATTTTTTATCTGATAGGAAACAAACCAAGGTTTTTCCAGTGCCAGGGACAAAAGCCATTTTCATGTTGAAGGTTATAGAAAAGCATAGTAATGTAAGTGAAAAGATTATACTGGTGCCCTTCGGATAGACTCCAATGTCACACTTGAGGAGACAAAGAATTTCATCACAGCCGCAGTGGTTTTTGAAGGCAATCGAGAAACATTTTATGCTTTTGGCAGAGCTTCGTCTTTGCCATGAAATCTTAGAGATTGACTCCAAAACCTTACCAGGGGGTGGAAAAAATCCTATTAGAAAGAAGAACAGCAAGCGACATTGAAAACATATTAGCAATAATAAGTGATTGTCCTGAATCCATTGTATTCAGAATGACTGTTTTAGTGGAAATGATATAGCCAGGGCATGATGAAATTAACTTCAGAGAGTCATGTAAATGCTAATGCTTTCTGGTTATACAGATGCTTCGGTTATTATTCCACTGACCACAGTGCAATGTATTTACAAGATTATGCAAAGACTTGTTTCTATTCAGGAAACAGGGAACTGTCTCAATCTGTGTAGAGTAGTAGAGTCGTCTGAGGGGGGATTAAAAGGATTTAGAAGACATAGACCGTGAGATGTCAATATGATGTTATTACAATAAACCCTTTTGGCCTGACCTCTAGTTTAAGCAACAAAGAATTGAGGTGCCCCAATGCAATTACATCACATGATAGCGGAATGATTTCACTGGAAAGTTAAAGATGTTACTCTGCAGCTACTTTGTGCACCTGAACAAGTGTTTCCAAACACAGGTTTCCAAAAAGTTCGGCGTTCAACATGGCATCTTTTTCGAAATGAAAATCAAAAACGATTGAAGACTCTGTCGTATGCACGCCAGGGCGGTATTTGGCAGTGTAACTTTTCATAACAAGCTGACACCACAGAATAAGATCACAGTGGTGGTTCAGCAAATCTTACATTGGAGGACCGTTTGCAGCACAAACAAAACCGGACAGTCTGACATTCTTTCATTGTTGTTCTGGCCATAGTTGGCTTTCTGCCTACCGTAAAAGGAATGCACGAAGGAGGGTTTTCAAAAGTTAGCATTTTCAGCCCTCGAAAAACGCCGTTCTCAAGTAAACAGACAGGCAAAATCACATCTTTATTGCACATGATAAAAAAATTGGCTTCCAACAAAGTGCTGAAAAAACATTTTGCCATTGCTTTAGAAAACCTATATTCACTTAGGGGCTTTCAAAGAGTTCCTCACCTGCCTAACATTATGTTTTTTTTTCCAATACAGTGTTAAAAGAGGCACCCTTTAGGAGAAGTACATCTGCGGTAATGGTTTGGTTCGTCTTGGTTCAGAGAAGGAGAGTGGTTGCACTGTGAATAGAAAAATCAACCAATGATCAGCTGCAGGAAGGGTTATCAGCTGACTTTCAGATTGAGAAGTGCTCTTCATATTGGCAACAGATCCTCCACAGCACATTGAATGTACAGCCCTCTTAGTGAAATGTTAACATGTGCTGTTTAAAATCAGCTGCTACTGATACTCGCTCTCGTCCCTTTAATTATTCATCTGCAGGTTTATGCAGAGATCCACTTCTCTCGGGGGGCAAATTAAACACTAACAAGCATTTTAGGAATAAAAGGACATTCATCCAGACGACAACAAGGTGACGTAAAACGTAAAATGTTTCTGTCTGAGTAACCTCGCTCCACACAATGCTTGTAACTCAATGGAAGGTTGTACATCATTGTGTGCTGGCATTGTTCAGCTACCAATCAATTAACTGCAAGTTGCTCCTGCCTGTCTCAGTTCTGAATATAAGCAATACAGAGAGAAACTCTTTAGAATTAAATGGATTCAGCACACGGACACACAGTGGCTGGTTGCTACTGCCAAATAATTTAATATAAATGGTGTTCAATTTACATTTTATGCCTCTATTTACAATATTAGCCTTGTTATTTGATGCCAAACTTGTGATAGTAGCAGAATTGTGATGGAGGAGCATCATCTCACTTTAAATTCAACTTTGCCTATTAATAATAACACCGGTGTTCTGTTTTCAGTCTCAGAAAATGTTGCTTCGTTCAGTGCATTGCAGATGACTCTAAATTAACCTCTGTTGGCATTGCTCTAAAGAGGAAGTCAGTCAGATGAATCGTTTCAAAGTACTTTTTTTGTTGTAATTGGACACAAAAGGTGGCACCACGGTTGACAAATGCATGCAGATGCAATTAAGTAATTTAAACTGCAGATTTGTGTATCGTTTTTCTAAATAGTGTCATTCCGAGATTCCACCTATCATTAGCAACAAATGTGATATAACTTTAGCTGAGTGAACTGTTCCTAGCAAAGTACAATCAATTATACAAAATGCTCTTTGATGCAATAGTTTGTTACAGCAGGAATTCTAATGTCAGCATGCTAAAGGTATATTTGCTATCTTATTTTAGCATGTTAGCAGGTTAGATTTGCCTAGTTAGCACATAATACAAAGTAAAGGCGAGGCTGATGAATTTTATTCAGGCATTTGTGCATAAAACAAAGTCATTAAATTTCTGACCTGATGATGTTGCTGGATGGAAAAATAGGAATCATCACAGATATGTTTCTCTATGCAGTTTCATTTAATTCATCCTTGTAGGGACATGAATGTGTGTGGCAAATTTCATGGCAATCCATCCAATAGTTGAAACCAGAATTGCCAATCTTGTGGTGGCGCCTCAGTCAAAATCAAGGGTTCGCCAAAGTCTTTAACTTGTATCGTCAGGGAAGTTGAGACAAGGAACACAGGAAGTGTTGAGATAATTCAGTTTGGATCAATGTCTTGGACCAATCAACACATGTTTTGACACATTTCCGTCCCCAGAGTAATAGCTAAATATCCTTGTGAGATACTTTAATATAAATATCTCCTTGTAGTTGCTCAAGCTCGCAAAGACTAGTTGTTGAAAGTTGTCCTTTTCCTTCAAAATCATAATTTCAGTTTTCATTGAAACTTTGTAAAAAAATAAAAATGTTTAGGCCAATCAAGTCTCTTCACAATCAGAGCCTGCAATATTATAAAGCAAAGCAGATCAGAAAATGACATCTCCCTGCTCAGAATGACTGATTCCTGTCAGGGCTTGCATGTGAAAGACGCACGGTCCAACCAGCTGGTTTAGACGGCTAACCACATGTAGATAAGGCCAAGCCTGGCTGATGACATGCTTGGCTTGGAAGGAAAAGCAAATCATTCAGGACAATCTATTCCCTCTGCTGCCTGTCACTTCACTGCTGTCAGTTCAATACAAGCCACACAGTGGCCTGTGAATACCATTTCCATATGATTATTCCTACATAAATGGAAGACCACTCGCTGTTTCATCAACCTTTTGGACAACATGCTGGCAAATAGATAAATAAATAAATAAACCTTGCCAGCAAATGTATTGAAGGGGTGAGGAAAAGTTAATGGAATGGAGCGTGCTGCACACGGGCAGCAGGAAGTGTTTTGTAGCTGTGGCCGTGTTCATTGTTGAATGGGATGACCCTCACTTGGAGGAACATTTGTCACCGGTGGAACATTTTTTTTTTCTTCATTTGTGGAGACACATGCGGAGGGTCCTTGTAAATAATTGACAAAAAAACGGAATGAAGGTATGAGGAGGTATTCTTATTGATACATATTTGAAATGTCTTCATCCATCAGGGCAACGTAGCTTGTCGTACAGGCTTTCGTTTAAAGATTTAAAGTTCAGGGAATGAATTTCGACAGTGTTCACAAACAGTTTCTGAGCTTTTTTTTATCTCTTATTGTTATTTTTTTTTAAAATTGTTCCTCCTGTCTTCAAACCCGGTGACTCATTTCCTGCGGACTCCCCCCCCCTCGCGCTGTGAAGTTAAAAGCATTTGCATTTCAGAACCACATTGGTGTGACGGCAGCTTTTATTGGCCTAAACGACCCGGCACAACTTCACCTACTGACAAGGTGCATGGAGAAGGGAAAAGGTCCAAAAAGGAACACTTGCAGTATTAGGAACAACTTTATTGATAGACCAACGCGTTTCGGCTTGTGGCCGTCATCAACAAGACTAAACAAATTCACGATTGCTTAATTTTACTTCCTTAATTGCACAATCATGACACCATTGCAATGTGTAGCAGATTATTAGGTCAAAAGTGATCAAGTTATAAGATTAAATGTAGACAGACATTTGGTCAGAATCGAGAAATATTCTTTTATCCTCAGGTTAATTTACCTTTACCGGTCAGAGTACTGAATTATCGTGTCGGAGGATCACAGTAATGCATCTCTCATGAATGAAAAGGGTCTCTCTGTGTTTAGCCTCACTACTAATTCCCCAGTAAGAGACAGCAGTCAGACACAAATGACCACCAATAAATAAAAAGAGCCGTGGACACCGCAGCAGTCACAGCAGTATTAGGCGGTAGAAATGAAATAAGTGTCACTTTAACAGCGGAATAAAACATTTCCAAAGCGGAAAGCACAGAGAAGTATAACCAATATAAAGTCCACAATGGCTGCAGCCAGAAACTAGATAGCTGGATGCACAGGGATGCACAGATTGCAGCTACATCGTTCTAAAAAGTACGTTTTTGATTAAGAGCAAATGAGTTGCAGATGGGTGTAATAGAACATCTTTATGAGGAAAATATAATCAACAATACCTCAGCAGCAGAAACAATACATGCACTCACCCATTAAGACGCACGCTATGCACGTTTATGCACGAGGCTCAACTTCAGTGATGCAATAAATCTCTCGACACGCCAACAGAGCAAAGCAGCCAATCAAGACAGGTTGACCATTTTTTTGTCGCCGTTATCCAAAACGAACATTGTTCATCCTAAGTGCATTTGGTGTTAAATAGTCTCAGGCGGCTCGAGCTGGGAAAGCAATTATTGTTCTTGCTTTTGCTTTTGCTTTTGCTTTTGCTGCCATTACATCATTTTTCATCAGCTAGCACGGGAAACTATCAAGTGCTAATTAGTCAGCATTCATCCACAATGCACGGAGAAGAATCAATACCTAGACTTCAGAGATGATCATTGGTACTTACAGTGGATCCAACCCTTTCCAGCATCATTACTCAAACACTTACTCTCTTTCAAATAGAATTGATACAGGTCAGTGGTGGAAAGTACATTTAATCAATACATTTTTAGAGAGAAACATTGCATTATAATCTCTTCTGAACTACTTTTAATATGTTTGACAGCAGTATTTACCAAGTATATGAGCTTATCAGCTCATTAAAATGATGAATATAGATTAAAGCAGCCCATTACAATGCGACGCCGTTAAAATCAGCTCCACCTCCTCCATGTAGAACAATAAAAAGCAGCTCACGAATCGATGCGGCGATCCTCAACCTGAGGATGGGCGGTGGTCACAGGGGTCACCACAGTTTACAGGATAAGAAAGTTTCTGCTACACAAAAACCACAGACTTTTCTCTCTATTCTGTAATTTCTGTCTTTTCCCTGTGAAGAACTGGATATTTAATGATGTCATATTGTAAAAAACAAAGTTGGGAGGCACTAAGTTGTTATCCTTGAGAATGTCATGATTTGATATTATTAGTGTTTTCTACAAATTGTCCATACAGTGCCATACTGGCCTGACCATTGGGAGCAATGGACTGGTTGGAGAGCAGACATTTTGACCTGTCATAGCAGGGAACTCAAAGGTGCATTCATGATTGCTGCATTCCACTTAGCTATTAGTGCATGCTGGTTCGCTGTCACTCTTACCGGTACACTTAATGCAACTGAGCTGTCATTACTGTTATTTTTATACGAACTCCGCCTCCCTCCTCTGCTGCGGCACGTCAAAACGTCTGCTCTGCAAGCAGTTCATTTAAGGCGAGCTTAGGGCCGGATGTTTACCCAAGAACACCTCGTCGTGGACGACCCACTCCTCCTACATTACTGTCATTTATTACTGCATCAGTATTCATGAATGCATCCATTCTTCCTTTGCTTGAAGCTAAGCATAAATGCTATAGAAACTACAACGAACTGTTGTAGTCTAGTATGCATCTAGTATGAAAATCTATGCCCTGGGAGCCAATTGGGGTCTGTATCTTGCTGAAGGACACTTCGACATGTAGCCTGGGGGAACTGGGGTTCGAACCAACGACTTTGGGATAAGTGGATGACTCAAAAATAGCAATTTTTTACGTTTCTTTGCAGCCAAAGAAAAAAAAGACTTTCCCTCAAGACACAACTTCGGTACTTACCTCCCCCTCGTTCCCAGTTTTCACAAAAGTGCTCCCCTCCACAACTGTCCACAAAGTCTTCTATCGACATGCAACTGTGCAACATGTGCGTGTCTCTCTTTGTCATTATTTTAAAGATGCTCCAGTTTCTTGTGACAATGCTGTGACATCGCAACATGCTTAGACTCAGTGTACGAAACGGTCTATCGGAGTGATCTCTCTCCTCACTTACCCTGTAAACACACACAGACACACACACACACACAAAATGAAGTACTCAGCCTACATCATTCACAACTACTCTTTGCTGGCAGTCATTAGAGTCCCATGAGCTCTTTTGCTTGTACCTCTTCAGTCCCGTAGATTTCCATAGCCAATAATTGTTATAATTGATGTTTCCCTTCTAAGCCTCTAATGATGTTTTTAGTATTTATGGTTACAGACAGCCAGGCGAGCTGATTCATAATAGTTTCCGGCTGCCGTTTTATTGGCATGGCGTCTCTCACGTTCGCATCAGTAAATTAATTTTGACCCAGCTATGCCATACATCACAGCAAACCACTGCACACTGTCTGCCCATGACCAGGTTTTCTGGAGCTGTTGTCGTAAAGAATGGTTTATCGATCCTCCCCGCTGACGCTTTAATAAGTGCTTTGCATAACAAGTATTTTACAGCTGGATAAATCACGTGGGCTGCCGGCGGCTGTCAACCACACACACGCACATATTTGTAGACAGAAAGCAGTGGCAGAAGCGAGTGACCGGATTGGATGAGGAGGTGTAAAAGTTTGTATTTCTTCGAAATTAACAATATTTGTGTTTTTAAAAAAATGCTACAGAGTAAAAAGAATATATTTTAGATATTCACCCAAATATATAAGAAAAAAATCAGTTATATTGCTTGTTGCTAGCGAGCTAGCCAATACCAGCAGATCTGTTTAGGAAAAGGGGGAATTCAATCAGGGAGATCCATGGGCTGGTGCAGAGGCCTCTGAGTGAGATTGATGGCTTGAGAAGGAGGTTGCCATGGGGCAGCTCCCCCTGGTACAGTTTTTTTCTTTGTTTATACCCATCTTGTTGCCAGTCCCGTTTAGGGAGTGTAACCCCAGGTGGAGCGGAAAGGCACGGGGAGGCCAAAGGCACGATGCATCAAGGTCCCAGAGGCGGCCCAGGCCTACCACAATAATATCATTTTGTCAGCCATGAGTGAAGGTTTCTCCGACTTGCGTAGGGTTGATTGATGGCTGTGGTAAATCAATGATGAGAGTGCTGCATAAGGTGTTATAGCTGGGGAAAACCATACAACCCACATAAGTCTCCCTAAACCTCTATGTTTTTACCTCGCTCTTACTCTTCAGTGTTTTTGTGCCTTTTAAAATCAAATTTTTTTTTTGCATGTTGTCCGTCTGGTTGATGGGTTTGAAAGAGGCTGGACTAATGATGACTGAGGATATGACTGTAGATTAATATATCATGGAAATTAACACTTGTGCCAGATGACGAATAATAAATTGCGTTTGTCCAGTTGTGTTGAAACCGGCTTGTCCAAGTAATGGATTACAAATGACCAGAATACATTTTGGAGTCGCAGCTTTATGTCGGATTCTGAATTCCCCTCGAAGAAATCTCCGTATTCCCTACATATAACTCCGTATATTCATGTATACACACGAAGCCATGGAGGTGAAATGTTCCATGCCTCATTTTGATTGTGCCTGCATTGCCAGTAAATGTTAACTGGAGGCTGAGTGCTCAGAAATAAAATGACTATGAAAAGAAGGCTTGATTGAGTGATCGATACCAAAGCCTTGTAAAGATGAACAGCCTTCCCGCGGAAAGAAAAAAAGGGATCAATAAGCACTGGGGAAAGTCAGAAAATAAAAACAAACAAATAAATAAGTATCAGAATTTTGATGAGTCTATTGGTGCAACCGTCTGCAAAGTTGTGGCTAAAGAAAGAAAAAAAAAAGGAATGTTCATAATGTCTGCTGTATGCTTTCAGGCAGCACTCGATTGTCTTCAAAGACCGACAGACAAAAGAAGGAAAAAACAACTTCTAGTCTCTAGATTTAAAGCTGAAGCTTGTCATCCGATTGGAAGAATAGCATATTCTTACTTTGTTCGCTGCTATTCCAGCAGACAACAAAGACTCGCCAATAATCTTTTAGGAATATGTGAATATATATATTTTTTCTACTTTTTTGAACATTTGAAAGATGCCGTAACACCTGTAACGCCTGAACTCCTACATGAATCACCGTGAAACTGGATGGAAGGGTGAGCTATGTGCCAAGGGAAAATAAGACGGTTACATTTTGGATCCATGCTTCTTCTTTTTTCTCCCTTCTGTTTTCTCCCACTTCCATTCATTATATTGCTTGTTTGATATTTTAATTACAGTCCCAATACACCATAGCTATGGTCAGCCACTTATGATATGGATAGCTTTATTAGGCTAGGGTAATAATTGGAATTTGGATTAGCGTTTAATTTAATTAGAAGGGACCGTTGGGCCTCGGTGGAGGTACAGTATGTGTTCTACTGATGGTCCTTCTGCTTTTACCTCTTTTCTTTATTCACTAAAGAATAAACACATTTCTATAATAACTTCTTACATATTGAAAGGGTTGTATCTACAGTAGGTTCCAATACAGTTTCACTCACAGGAAGCAAGCAGAACATGTTTTTTTTTGTCTTCTCTTTTCTCATAAGTGCTCTCCATCATGATCAACCCGCACACACACGGCTTAGCGTTGCTTGTTTTTGTCTTTGAGAATGTATTTAAAGGGGATCAATCAAGATTTGCTCTAAAGCTCCAAATGAGCTCTGGCAGGAGCGCCGTGTTGTTTTTTTCCCATGTAATCGCTATAATAGCCCATGTAGTGCAGTGCATGAAAAAACAAGGAGAATACTGTAAATCCTGATCTCCTGTCTGTCTCACTTCGGGGAATTGATGTGTGTTTGGCACAATCCTTCATCTTCAGGCTGCGTTCCTATTTTTGAAATAATATGGCCCACTTTTTAAGGACAGCTGAACCTTTTCCGCTTCACATCAACACTTTTTTCCCCCCCAAAATGCTTGGTTCTTTCTTTTTTAAAACAGCTGAGCACATGTTCCTTTTTAGCCCCAGCAATGCAAACATGGTCAGATGAAATAGGTGCAGCTCAGTGAAAATATACTGGAAGAAGGAGCAATTTAGCAGACTTCTTATTCACACTGATTAGCCGATGTGACACATATGAGGTAAGAGCTAGTGTGACGTCAATCAAGTCTGATGGTGCTGTAGCTGCAAATTTAAAAGCCTTAGAAAATGAACTACTCAGTCAAGATAATGTAATGTTCAATTTACTGTTACTAAAATTCTGCTGGTATTAAATTATATGGTAGCAACAACCTGAACTCCATTGGAGGATTTATCTCTTTATCTCTTATCTCTATCTGCTGGTCAGTGTAGATCACCCTCAATCTCAAAATCTCCTCGCCATCACTGCCCAGTCTTCGCAGATTTATCAAACACATCCTTTCATCAGCCTCATTAGTCTCATCAGAGTCATCAGCCGCCGCCACCACCACCGGTGTCTGAACTCCATTGGAGGATTTATCTCGCTGCTGGTCGGTGTAGATGACCCTCAATCTTAAAATCTCCCTGCAGAGTTTAAGACTTTCTGACAGACTAATCATCACATATCATCTGCTGTAATAAAAGATTACATGATTTAAATGCTTTGTCCTAAAGAAGCTAAAAGAGAAAATGTCTTTGCTCTAGTTAGGTTAAAGATTTAGAGGCTCGTTGTGACAAATTGATGTTGAACTGCACTTTGCCTACTTTAAATCATGATTACACCGTTATTACAAGCTACTATGAACCCATTATATATGGTCTTTCAGAGTTGCACAGGTTAGTTCTCAAACACAGACACACTCCCCAGCGGACACACAAGCACAGCGACCACGTCACAATCTTTCTCACTGCATCTAGCGATATGAGGAAAGCTGGCTTTTCCACATCAGGATGAGTGGGGGCAGGAAAAGCATTATCAGCCCCGGAGAAAGATAAGAGTTACATCGGTGGGCCAGAGTAGTGTGAAAAAAAAATCCAAAGACCGCTCAAGCTTGACACCAGCTGACATGGAGACACTAAAGGTCAGGGAGATTGAAGGGGTAATCAATTCACAAGGATGACAACCACCCCTTCACTTTCACCTGGGTCCATTTCCTCCCAGCACATTTTCTTTTTATTCTCCAAAGTGACTCATTGTGAGATTTTGTCGTCAGCGTTCCAGGATGTGTTTCATTTAGGCGAGATAATGTGTAGGTTTTTTTTTTCTTCTTCTCCCTCAGAGGACAAAATGACAACTATTACCATCCAGAGAGGTGAGCAAGGGAACGAGAGAGGCAGCGACAGTGAGTAAAACTCCACCCGAAGCAGACCGCTGAACCCTGGCTGTATCAAGGAGCATATTAATTCTAGTGGAGCACCCTGGATAAGTGGGGCCCCCTGGGCGATACACTCTCTGGATATAATCACGGAGTTACTGCAGTCGATAACATAATAAAATATGCACTATAATGATTAGCTGTGAAAGGAGTGTAAGCAAACCTGCAGAAAAGAAAAGCACGAGGATGGAAGTTGCAAAGTTAATTCAGCTTGTAGATGAGAAACAACAACCTGCCTTTTTTTATTGTCCAAACACTGCAACAATTCTATGTTCCTCCACATCAGGTGTGTTTGTTGTATTTGTTCGACCCACAGCACGGACCATTTACTCCTTTAGTGCTGTTTGCTTGTGCAGCATAGGGTCATCCAAACAAATAAATAAGTGCACCGAAAGGCCTGACGGGGCAGGTCTCAGTCGTCCTGCTCCACGTTTCCTGTGCTGCGATGCAGTTCGTCGGGACTAAGAATTCAATATGAAGTCCAGTTAAAAAACTGTACATCCACTGTCTTAGAAATAAGCCACAAAACACCAAGTCGTCATGTAGTTCCATATCTGAAAAGCCTGGTGCAAGAAAATTCATTGAGGGAAAATTGAAGACTCATATTCCACTATTTCTTCTCTGAACTGCAGGGTGAGTTAATGACAAGTAAGTCCATTAGTGCTCGCCAAGAGCCTTTTCACCGCTGTCCTTTGTTCAGACGGTTTGTGATTTTAATGGACAGAATGCGAGGGGTCGACACCATTCAGGACAGCGGATGTAATTCTGTTGGCCTGACCGAACCTGTGACTTCACACCGAGGCGCTTTGCAGCCTGAGGGAATAAGTGTCAGGGTTGCCAGTCGTGAGGTGCTCTGCAGGGAAAAAGGAGGATTGTGAGTTCCTACACCTAAATAAGAGGAGTTGTAAGATCAACATGCAGTTGGATGCAGTGCCGGCACTAACGTCTGCATTGCAGTGGACGTATGAAGTTTGCAGGGTCGGTAGTATATTTTAAAAGCATCTTTTATATTTGCTGACAGGCCTGTAATACGCTACAGAATCAAATTAAATGATTGCACAACCTGCATGCATGCATGCAGCTGTGCACTACTAACCTTGTGTGGATGTGATATTATTGTTGCATTGCTCGCAACCCCTTGTAAAACACGGACAAACACAAACAGAAGAAGCACAATAAATCGAGGAGTAAATAACAATGCCTTTTCCAAAAACTAAAACCCTTCTACACTTTGCCAAATTGCCAACATTTAAAGCTACCCAATAGCACTCAACAATGAGCCATCAGCTGGTAAATCTTCTTTAAAGGCGCTGCTTTTATTGCGATCAGACTCTGTGCAGTCAAATGAAGCAAATGCAAAACACACAGATTCTCCTCTTGAGTTTAAACCGAATAAAAATGAACGACAGGTACAATGAAACCTTTAAGTGCCTCTCCAGTCTGGCCATTACCTCCAACATCACTCCCAGCTCGGAGACATTTGCCACACAGTGAGGCACTATTAGGAAGGAAAACTTCTCCAAGGGCTGTTGGATTTTCTCATCCTCTGGCCCTATGACCACGCATCGTGTCGACTGAGCCTAATCTGACAGGATGCTAATAGATGGTCTCATTAACATAATGTCCAGCCATTAGCAGTGGTTAACCTTTGACTCATCGCACTGACAGGGCTAATAGGAGGAGTGGGAAGAAGCACACAGATGCTCTTGCACTGTGAACTCGTGTTATTTACATATTATTTCCACACTTCACAGGATCTGTGCACATGTGCACTCGAGCATGGGAGCAGTCCGAACATGCTGCCGTCCGTATCGCCGCACCCAGTGGACTCGGAACGATGTCATCCAAGCCGGCCGCTTTCCGCAGCCTTGAACTCTGGTTCCCTCGCACGCACGTCCCACAAACATGCGTGCGTCCTTCGCACACACGATTCGCCATGATGTCTCTTTCCACCTCATTTCCTCACACCCCTGCTTCTTTCTAATTGAGGCGGCATCCAATACAATTATGGTGAGAATCATCCCGGACTGATGTGAGGACGGATTAACGGGATTAAGAAGATAATCTGCTGACCCTCTGGCCCCGGCGCGGTATGAGGCTGGGAAGGCAATTTGAAGCAGAGAGAAAAAGAGATAGGGGGGCTTTAATGAGCGGGAGAACGGAAGCCTCTGACCACCGAGAGGCTCGCTTGGCGTGCCGCTGGGGGATTACTTTTTCTTTCTTTTTTTTTTTTTTTTTGCAAGCCTCCTCTCCACAACCCCACCTCACCCCTCTCATCTGCCCAGCTGCTCACACACTAACTCCTGCATCAAGGATGTTCAGGAACAGCCCCCATATAAGCATTGTCAAACAGCAACATGCATGCTGTGCGAGGAGCTGAGCCTAAATTGTAGATATTGAATGTCTTTTTCGATTTAGTGCCCGTTTGAGTAATGGAGGTTCAGACGTGGAGTGTATAATGGATAAATAAACTCAGTTTACCAACTTTTTAAATTGAGGATTGAGTTTGCCGTCACTTATCTGGCATAAATCATTCCGAATCATTACCGGTTCCATGAAATGGACATTTCAATTTGAGGAGAACCGTCACCTCTTGGTAAATAACTTTATTGGTGACCTCATCGTAAACAAACTTATTTGCTTCATATCTTTCCTATAAGTCATAATCATCTCTCCTCACCTTAGAGCAGTAATAATGAATTTCCAGCCACTTGGAAGCAGAACAAGCTTTTAACACAACACTGTGATATCACCTATTATATTAAGCTAGTTGTATGCAAACAGTCACAAAAAGCAGCTTTTATAATTAACTTTAATTTGTGTCCACCTGATGCAATCCAATTTTCACCACCCTTTCAGCTTTGGTCCTCATCCGTTCCTGAGGGAAATATCTGGCACTCGTTAAAAAGGCTCCATTATGTTTATTAGCTTGTTACTAACTTGATGTGTTTGCTGTTTGGTGTGTTGGTGCAGGTAGAGTGTAATGGCTTCTTTTGCAGCATTCTCATAGCAGTGTAAGGCCACGTTCACACTGCAGGGACAAATGTGGCCCAAGTCAGACTTGTTTGTGCTCACATGTGACTTTTCACGGCAGTGTGAACAAACACAAACCACATGGAATCTGATCTTTCTCTATTCCGATTTGGGCCGCTTCCACATGTGGTCCTAAATCAGACACAGGTGGGATTTTTGGCAATGTGTGCTTGTTTTTGTGTGCGTTTCTGGAGGTTATAACAACCAAAAGGCCTAGAAAGTACTTTTATCCAGTCGTTTTAAAGCGTTGCATAATTGATGAGAAGATTCAAACGACTTTAAGCCCTAATTGTGGTGTTAAATTATTGAAGTTACCCTATAAACAGCTCTTGCGGACATAAGGAAACTGCCAGACTTTAAAAGTTACTAATGGATATAGTGCCACATACCTTTACATCATAAATATGCCTGGAGCAGATAGAGAGAAAGAAATAGGCTAATATTATGTTTTATTAACAAAAGTCAGACAATGGTCCTCTTCAAGTGGCCTGTTGTAGTTTTGATCCTCAGACAGTGTGTGGACTTATTTTTTATCTTCTGTCCTGCAAGTAAAGAATTTCCAAATGTATTTTCACCACACGGCCTGTCAGGTATCATCCAGGAGAAAGCCTTTTAATTCAATAACCGTGATACAGTTGTTGATCTGCGGCGCGCTCTGGATCAATGGACCCAGATTAAAACTCATGTTTGATGGGTTTAAGTGATCCTTTTGACTTAAGCTGCAAATTATCTTCCGTTAGCTGTCAAACAAAACCGTCTCACAGCTCAAGAATGAAAGACTTTCTGTCAGACGGGAGAGTTTCATTCTTTGACGCATGGTGTGCTTTTCAAAGAATAATAGGTGCTTAAAGGCCTCGCTTTGAATAAATGAATAACTCACAAACAGATTGAGTCATATTTTTCGTGCCAAATTAGCAGGAAATAAGCAAGACGCAGGAAACTCTGGACCAAAAGACTCGCAGAAATGGAGATTAAACATAAAATTCCTGCATTTTTTCACCTGAGTCATGCTCATTTTGAACCTCTTGGATGGAGATTTTGGCGACACAATCAATGCAGGCAGCAGGGGCCTCTTTAAGATAAAGTAAAACCCACCTCAAAGTAAAAGTAGAATGTGTCTTATTGTACCGAGCTGCATGGGGATCTGTATTTTTGGCCAATTCCAACAAGCTAGCCATTATTTATCTGCTTATTTACTTGTGCAAGGCTGTTGATGAAATGTGTGTGCATGCTAGAAAAGAACCGATAGTCGTGCACGGTCTCGAATGAATGATATACCCAGTCATGTATACTGGTTTTTGTCATACTGAGTCTCCTATCTGCCCTAACCCAGTGTACCAACATGTCGACTGCCTTCCTCTGAGATGGAAATCTGGAAATCAGTTTCCTAGAAGCTTCCAAAGATCTGCTACAGTTTGGGGAGAATAACTCTGAGATACTATTGCATGCATATGCATGTGTGGCTGTTACAGCCTCTTAAGTTTTGATCATTATCTGCTGCAGCAACAACATAGCCGGGGGTTGATTTCAAAAGTATTCAGGATTTTCCTACGCCGTTGGAGGCAGTCGATTCCTGAGTAAGACGAACAGTGGTTTATAGAATAAAGGTTGCGTTTGAGATGCATGGGGCCAGTGAGCATCTCTCATTTTATAGCAAAAAAACAAAAAAAATCACGTATACCTTTATCTGATACCTGAGGACACGCTTTAAAAAAAAAAAAAAAAGAAGAAAGTGCAGACAGAGCCGACTCCAAGATATCAGGCGGCGCTTTGCGGGTTTGTCTTGTAGCCAGGCAGGAAGATACAGCAGGTATGAATGTGTGTCTCGCAAAGACAGGGAGACGATGTGTTTTCCTGCCTGTGATTTTTATTACCAGGGGGTTCAGTGACTCCGTTCGCTGTCCGCCTTTTGTGCTGACTCAGCAGACTGTCCTGGGGATTTTCAATCACAGCCCGGACGGCGCGACACGTCCTCCCCTCTAGGTTAAAGATAGGACCGCATCACACTTTCCAAGGCTACAGTAAAGCTGAATGAGTAGAGTGTCAAACCATTGTGTCCAAGCCATTAGCCATGTACTCAATACACTTTTTTAGTTTCTCATGTTTCTACAAACTACAAACACTTATAATGGATGTACATTATTTGTACTAAATTTGCTGTCTTCTGGTTTTAGAAATCCAATTCATCTCGACTGGCCTTTCACACGTGCTTCTTTTTTTTTTCCTCGGCTACGGTGCAGCTATAGACCGTCTCCTGACTTATTAGTATGGCTTCTGTTTCTTTAAGTATGTTTCTCATGCAACAATACGGCCGTTAGTTCTGGCTCCCAAAGGTCATGTTCAGATACTGCAAATATCATTTAGAGTAAGTATGTTTTCAGAAGAATCACAATTTTTCTGTTGAATGTGTTTGCAAAAATATTTTTACAAATATTTTTTTATTGGGACATTGCATCATTGTTTGAACTCAGCATATCATTGTACACGAACAATATTTTTAAGAGGTGTATGTATACATATAAATTAATTAAAAATTTTTGGTTTAATGGAAGAATAGAGGAGGGATAGAAAGGGGTAGAAATGTATAAGTATATACTTCTTTCTACTCCTTTTTGATGTTGTTATTCTTGTTTTGTTTGTTCTCCTTATTTACATGTTTTGTTTTTTAATTGCATGTTCTAAACAAACAGATAAATACATTAATAAATAGACAGATAGATAAACATAGACATGTCCTATTTTATATTTTTAAATATCAATTCAACCATAGACAAAAAGAAACAAAAAAATACAAAAAAAAGTTTTAAAAAAACAACAAATGAATAAATAAAAGGAAACCCTCTATTCCAATTTGTATCTTCGGATTTCAATAACTTTGGTTTCCACTGCTATATTTCCCACAAGAGATGATGGTTTTGCAGATGAACTGAAACCACAGCTTTGTCCCGTGTTTATTGTGTTGTTTTGTGAAATAACAGAAAAAAAAGGTCACAGAACAACAGTTTTGAGAGGGCAGAAGATCACGTCCAGCATGTGCATATTCAGACTGTGCTAAATGTTTCAGTTCAGACCATCTGGACGTCTCTTTAGGCCGACAGACATCCCGTTCATGTAAGTCTGTATCACTTTATTGTCAGCACACAGCTTTAAACATATGTAATTTGTCCGACTCCACTCTCCTCCAGTAGCTCGGTTCTGTCATTTGCTTAAAAACTTTCACGCACCACATTAATCATAATAATCCTGCTCGTCTTGTCTTGAATATAAAGTGTGTTTGGTGTTTGAGAAGTTGTTGAGGCAAGCATTTTTTTCCCCCACTTCTTTCCACTGCCTGAACTTCGCAAATACAGTTTTTTTTCTTTACACCTCAGAGAAGAAACACTTAAACCAATGGTGTGCATAACTCTATTTGTTTCTTGGAAGTGTGCCGCTTAATTCCATGCAACATTATAATGCACAGCGTAGCGTATTATCAAGGGAGTTGACGTTTTGACATGCAATGCACACCCGCTCATTCCTCACTATAAGAGGAATATATGAAAACATTTCTTTTGGGAGAGCTGCAGACGTGAGAAAACTGTTTTGGAAGACGGAAGCAAAGTGTTTCTCTCTCCCTCTGGCATATCAGCGGTCAATGCTCTGTCAATACCTGTGTGTAGAGCATAATGTGAGATTTTTACTATGGCGTTTGCATATAGTATTTGACTCTCACAGGAGAACGTGATTTAATTGGATAAAGACCTGTCACTTTTTTCCACGTGTATTTTTTAAAGTCTCTCTCAAGAATAAGAAGAAACCAGATAGGACTTTGCAGTTCATTTACACCTTTTTTTCTTTTTTTAAACTCGCACAAAGTGTGAATACATCCTTGTAATTATTAAATAATTCAATCGCTGAACCACAGTTGTGTTTGCAGTCACCAAATTGTCTTCAAGATCTCGACAAATGTAAATACACCGCTACAACAGTTGAATGTCGCCTACGATTTAAGGTATTTTTAAATCATTTTTGTTGCAGCTCGAGCCACTTTATGCGTCATCGGCGCAGGCAAATCTCATTTAAATTGCACTTAATTGAACTTCTGAATACATGCAGTTACTTTTCACCCCCTGCCTTTTACTTATTGGAATAAAACGTGCACATTAGCATCGTTTAAATTAGCAACAGCAAAAGGTAAAGCTGCTCAGAGTATGCCTGTCAAGGGGGAAAGTGCACCTAATGCAGAACAGATGCAAAAGGCAACCTTTAGCGTCTATTTGTGACACGCCCAGCATGTCTTATAAAGATTGTATGAATGAGATGCCCAGGGATGTGATGCATGTCGGTATTTGTTGGCGTGGGAAAGAGACCAGGCTGAAATCTCATACCATTGCAACCCTAGAAGTAAAAGGAAATGTAGCGGAGTATTAACATAAAATGCAAATCGTATTTACAGTAGGTCTCTATAGAGGTCGTATTAGGCGTCGAGATGCTGCAGCATTGACAAGACTTGTGAGTAAGCACTGCGATTCACACTTGCTCTGAGCTAACGTGATGGACGCCATTTGTCTCCCGCCCATGCAGTGATATCCAGGGAGGACCATGCATCGCTCTGTGTTGCCATCAAACATTGCATTTTGCCGGAGTTTAAACAGTCTGAAAAACCTGCCGCTCTTGTACTCATGTAGGCGTCATAATTGCAGGTCAAACGTCAAGGCTTCGAAATGTAAGCGCTTGCACCACCAGTGAGCTTTTCAAATAAAGCTGAAGTGATAATGCGTCTTCATCGCTGATCAGGGAGATGATGTGTTAACTTGTTTAAGCTCCACAAAAGCCCCAGCGATGAATTATCTCTGTATATGACTCCAGTGCGAGGCCCCGCACTTCAATGCTGCCATTTAACTCGGTTGCTAAGGCAACAGGCTGGCTCCGGTGACAGCGGGCGACGACGGAACGATCGCTGACAGACCGACTTCGAGACAGGCCACAAGTTCTTCTTCCACTTCTGCAAAAACACTTAAGTCTTTTATCCTCAGCAAAAGGAGGCAGCTTATGCAATACTTTGCAACAGATATGTCATGTTTGCTGTGAAATGTTATATAAATACAGTTGGACATAACCTGAGAGTAGTAATTATATTGTTTAAAGAGGAAAATGTGCCTTTTTTTTAAAGCTGGGATGCAAATGATAGCTCTTCTCTGGCATATGTACACTTATTCTAAACGTGTGACGGATGTCATGCGACCATATAATGGCGGGAATGCTCCTTTAAATGCATTTACAATCCATGAGTCCTGCAAATTAAGTGGTGGTGAAGAGCACAACCGTTCAAATCCAGAGTTCTGTATCTGTTCTTCAGAGGACGAGATGCATCCAAAGGAATCTCGCATAAGATGCACAACAGACCAAGATCCACGTTTACACTCAGGACCTTTTTTCTTAGCTGCAAGCGAAAACATTCTCCTCTTGTTAAACAGTCTTGTTTTATAAATGCAGAGTAGCTAATGTCAAGAGTATTTCACACAGGGGTTGATTATTCTGCATCACAAGGTCTTTCTGGCCCTTTACCATCCCGTTAAAGGGCAAGCAGACACTTTACATTACAGAGTCCAAACTTGAGCGTTGCTTTTTTTTTTTTCCTTACCCAAGGATCCGTGCTGTTGAGTATAACCTTGCCCTCATTCCGTTGGGGGGGAGCCGGTTGTCGGAGAAAGAACAGATGTGAAATTCACACTTGTTTTTGGGTTCATTTTCCTATATAATGATGACATCTCTCAGCAGAAGGGAGGCCGCGGGATGCAGTGATGCAGCTACGTGTATGAAAAGAGCAATACTCTGACCTGAAAAGTGATAATGGGCCGTTATGGATTGCGTCTAATTGACCTAAACTTCAATCTAAAACTGCAGCCGTCGTTAGTCTGACTGCTGGAAGACAAAAATACAAGTCTGCTCTCCAGGCGGGCCTCACTAGGAGATGACGGTTTCATTCCATTTTCACACCATTTTCCAGGTTCCCACTTAGATTGACACAAATTGCACCGTAACGAAATCCTGCGAGCCAACAACTCACCTCTACATGGCTGCAAAGGAGGTTGTGACTTTCCCTTATCTGCTGCTTTTACCCTCATTGCATCAGTCTGCTGGGCGACTACAGGGAGTCACAGCCACGGAGCCTTTTTTTAAATTTTTTTTTTTTGACAAGTATCCGTTGGGAGCGCAGAAAGATAGGTCAAAGAAATGAGTTGTTGTTCTCCTGAAATGAAAGGCGGAGAGAGAGCTCTATGGATTGAAGGCACACATCAACATAACTCATCATAATGCTCCCAGCTGAGGATTCCATAGACTTCATTATCCAGTGCTTCATTGCCTAGATGGATTTTCTCAGTTTCAACTCATCACTTCATTTGCCCCCATCAGGGATGTTTGCAAGAGATCTCGTACTTCGGCTCCACGTGAGGTGATAATCAGTGCCTTTACTAATCTGAGGAAGCCCTGTCTTTGTCCATTTTATCTTCTGTTGATGGATTCTTCTCAAATCAGATCGACATAACCTCCTCCCCACTGCCGAGATAACAAGTAGTATTTTCCTTCCGGTTTACGCCAAGCTCTTGCCAGGTCTTGGAGAGGAGTCGTGGAAAAGCATCCAGACTGGCGTGGCTGCACGGCCCAGGATAGGAAGGCCCTTCAACATGTGATTAAAAACCGAAACATTTTTATCCAATGCTATAAAGAGACCGTAAGGACCGAAATGATTGCCAATTAAAAATTTCACCGCCATGTAGTTTTAGACTGCATTTTAAGATTTAGGTCTGCAAATGATGAAAAACAAGCTATAAACAAAGTTCATACGGGGAACGTGTTAGCAAACACTCGTCTGTTTACTCATACAGCACACAAGGAGCATTAGCATGCATTTGAATGTGTGTTTCTGGCCACATAATCATGAATTTCCAATTTTTTTTTTTAGGAGTTTGTTCACACTGATATAAGCTAATTTGTAAGAAATTAATTAATCTATAACAGACTGATTAGATTGAAATAAATGTCATTTTTATTTGCAAGTTCAGCCCCCACACTGTATGTTTGGAAAGATTCTGGACTTTGGACAAATGATGATGCCTGCAAAGATATTGATGAGTGAAGCTGCTGGAAGGTGTCAGGGCGATTCTAGTATTAAGAATAAATAGCTGTCAAATTAAAATCCACTGATATTTCTATAGGTGGTGGATTCAGGTGGCATATAGGGGACCAGAGGGGCCCCCCAGAATTCCTAGATACACCCCTGCTTATATAGAAAACTAGGAGTATAGTGTGTGGAGTAAAGGTATTTTGTTTGTCTTACGATGTTCATGTTTTAAATAACCCAATAAAGTCATTAAAAACATGTTTGGTTTCACTCTCCCCTCTGTTGTCCGCCTCTCATTAAGAGAGAAGTGATGCTGGGAGTGGGTGAGAGAGAGAGGAGGAGGGGGGAGAGAGTCCTCCGCGCGGAGCTCGCACGGTGAACGAGCGGCGAGCGGGAGCGCGCGTATAGGAAGGAAGCGGAGGAAGGAGCTGAGGCAAACCAGTCGCCAGCGGAGCCCAAGACGGCGGATGAGCGGAGCCGAGCGTGTGTGTATCACTCTCGTCGTTTTTCACAGCAGCTGAAGGCAGCGTCCTGAAACCCGGCCGAAAATGATGCTCAAACTCGTCCATCTCCTCGGGGTGCTCGTCTGCGGCGGCCAAGGTAAGGATGCGCGCGGGGAGTGCGTGAAGCCCTCCAGCTTGGTGACTTTGTGGACAAGTTGTGTGTTATTTTTTTTTTGTGCCATCGTGATCTGCATCGGGCAGAGAGAGCTGGGGGGGGGGGGGGGGGGGGGGGGGAGAGAGAGAGAGAGAGGAGAGAGGGGGAGTATTGTTTAACTGGACGATATTTTGTAGTTGAGGCACGTCTTGCAGGGGCCAGAATGCTTTCTTACTGAAAAGGAGGATTATGGTGGGGTCTTTTTTTTTTTTTTGGGATGGGTGAGCTGTTGATGTCTGTACTCCTGGGCAGGAACTGGTTTTTATATATATATAAATATATATTTATATCATTAGGGACACCCTCTGAGTGTTGGGGTTCGGATCTTCTTTGCAAAAAGCTGATTGAGTCTCCAATCGATGAGGAACTTCAAAGTGCCATCATGCATTCATTTGGACCATCTGATGTGTCTCGCTGTCTTCCACTCTCCAGTCCGCTGTGCAGAAACATACCGTGGACTGGAGACGGCAAAAAAACAAACCCAAAAAACCCAAAAAACAACAACCCACATCTCCCTTTAGGATCTGCGTCTTGTGCGGGGGCTGTGCGTGACAATATTGATCCCGTGATGCGCGCAGACTCTCCGATTCTCCAGAAAGTTTGGAGAAATGAGGCGCCTTTGCGACAGCAGTGACACTTAGCCTTCATTTGGTTTGGGCGGCGTGGCGCACCTGATCCGGAGGGGCGATGGTTGTCTCTGTGCGCGCACGCCCATGCGTGTAGGTTGCACGCGCGGAGGAGAATAAACATATTGGGCGACTTGAATGACGTATGTTAAAGAGCATTGGTGTGTGGCTTTTTTTTTGTCTTTTCTGAGCCCCGCGTGCTCTGTGAAAAATACCCCAACTCCTTCAGCTTCACATGCATCAGGCCGATTAATACGCGCAGCAAATTTGCGTGCACGCTTTGATTATTTGATCTCTTTGACTGCTGCATTTAAGGCAAGCTTTTGCATACCAAAAACAACAACATTTGCATGGAATAATCAGCTCATCCGATTCTACTTTAAGCGTGATTTTACACTTGGCCACAGAGAGAAGGGCTCAAGACGAGAGAACAGAAAGAGTTGCAAGATGGACATTTTTTTCTGCAGCGTGGTCACACTGGCTTCCTGGCACACAACGGCAGGTGGGGGTAGAGCGCTGCAAAGTGGTGCCAAGAGGGAAGCCACAAGCCCCTGGTCGTGAAAGCATGCATGTCTCATTCGTTCACACTGTCAGGGTTAGAGGGTCTCAACGTGAGCTTTAGGAGGGGTCCTTGATGAGGTGTCTCATCTAAACATGAAGAATCATGGATTTGTTTTGCAGTATTACACAATATCAGTTTGCATTTTAATAACAGTTCCCTCTAACACCAGGAGTTTTCCCTCATAATTTAGAGCATAAATCAGCTGCTGCCCTGTCATGTGGGGTGAAACCGCATCCAATGGGAGCCTACATGATTTAATTTGTTTGTTATGGTGGTTTGTGGCATAAAAAACAAACAAGAACAGACCTTCAAAAATCAAAATTTCCAGCATAGAAGAGTCAGATCCCTTCTCCCAGCTCATCATTTTAAGTGGACTGCGGCTCGTATGTCAAGCATTTCAACGAATAGGCTGCAGTGATGACGGAGGGGGAATGAGGAGCAGCGTCTTCATTCAAAACAAAGACAAAGGCCGTACTGTTCATGAGTCCGAACTGGAACATTCATCACTTTGTTTCTCTCCTTTTGTTGCAGCGGTGTTACGTCACCCATACCGACTAATGCTTTTTCGGTGATCGCAAAAATCCACACAAATGGAGGGGGGGGAAAAAAGCCAGAGGAAGTGCTGTGATGTTAATAATAAGGCCGGCCCCCCCCGGTTGAAGGGCATCCACTGGAGCCTGAGGAGGATGCTCAGCTGTCGTTGCCCAATGTGTGTGTGTGTGTGTGGGGGGCTCATTTCCCCCCCCTCTGGCTCCTGAAGGAAAACATTTGCTTCCTGAAGTCCCAGCACACCCACACATCCCCGCACTTGAGCATGCATCCTTGACGGTTTATGCATTTGGCTTTTTACCGATGCTGAGCACAGTGAATTACTTGCTCGGTCTCGCTGGGGACTCGCCAATGTGATGTTAAGTAGCGTAATTAAGACATTTCACTGTGTCTCTGGGGGGGGTGTGTGTGTCAGTGGCTCAGGGTTTAAAAGATTTATGCCCCCCCGTGCTTGAGTGTCTCTCATTGCACCGTGAGCCCAGGCTTAAGCATGTGCTTTGCAGTTTGCTTACATTCCATACATCTGGTTTATGAGCATGTTCACATGAGGGATTGTTAAATGCATTGGACACCGCACTCAACCTCGCACTACACAAATGCACCACCCTTTGCATATTTATGAGGGAGGTGGCCATTTTTTTTCCCCCTTTCTTTTGCAAAGCCTCTATCCTAAAAAAAACAACCTTTCTGCCATTGCACAATCATTTAACACCATGCAACTAGTCACAAACTCTTATGTAAAGCTGTGCACAAAGATATGGCCGGTGTCTCAGTCTTGCAAGGTAAAATTGATTGCATTATTTGATTAATAGACTAGGATGGAGAGCATACACATAGAGTGCCAGTGTATATATGGAAATGGAATCGCCCCCTTGAGGCAGCTGCATATGAGAAATCAATTTAAGGAACGACTAGAGTCAGCAGGCCTCTGAATCGTACAAAGGGCAATCTCAGTGTTATAGATATGCTATTTATTTGCCTGAAAGCTTTTGATTTCTCGTGTGTGCCCTTTAGCACTCAATCCGCCGCTTTCAGGCCTCGGCATTGAATTCGCTCTCTGTACATAACACGAGACGGGAGGTGAGTGTGATATTCAAAACACCTGGGTACATGGGGAACGCTCTGCCTAGCATCTGTGCTGCGGGGTTGTTGTCAGCTCGCAGAGGAAGACATAACAAAGGAAGAAGAGTGAGAAAAAATGAGCAGCCGCTTTGACATATGACATCGCCGTGTATTTCTAACTCCTACCCGCATATGTTCGAGTCTATTTCCAAACTCAAGACTGCAGAGCTGATAAATTATTAAAGGCTAATAGTAGAGGCTGCATGACTTAAAACTTTGTGCAAATGCATTGTTTCAGGAAGTTCATGAATATCTGTGTCGAACACTGTTATACATAACCGTAGATTCATTACTGAATGGGAGAACTGGGCAGCTGCCCAAGAGATGCAGAACAACCACCAAGAGACCACAAAGAGATGCGAGAACAACCACGAGCTGACATGAGATGACCATAATGAGAGACAAATTGCTCGACGCAACACGAAATGTACAGAAAAGGATGAAAAGCACAAGAAAGAGACGGGAAATAACCACAGATGCATAAAAAAAAGCCTAGAATTAAGTGGAAAACGGATACAGATAGACACAAAACAACCATTAACAGGCTTGGAATGACTCGGAACAATGAGTGCAACCCTCTGTATCCTAATGCATCTATGTGCATGACTTCATTGGGATCTTGGGAGAACAGAAATGACCTGCCATGCCTCAAGAATAACCCTGGAAAGCCCTGTGTGTGAGCTTCACAGTCGTCAGCTCACTGCTCGGTTAACAGGATTTGTATGAGGGATTAAGAGAGCCGTGTGGCAGATATATATCCAGGGTTATTTGTAGATGTATTGTCTGGCGGTGACACATTTTGGCCTCTAAAGTAACGTAGGTGAGAGCAGAGGTTTCGGAGAACAGATGATATTCCGACAATTAAGCTCCAGTAGGTGAAATTTGGCGCCTGGTTTGGGAAAATTGTCATTTATTGCACAAACAAAACCCCCAGCAACATGTTCAACGATGCCCTCTGCCAACCTCAGTCTATTTCCACTCAAATTACCCACTATTAACATGGAAGTGACTAATGCTCTCCTCCGGGAGTCTCACCCAACCAGGAGCCAAGAAAATGTAGATACCCTACGCATCCAGGGTCCTGTTGTGAGAAGGGTTTGAGGCTCATTATAGTCTATATTCTGAATTCCAGAAAGGGTAAAAAAAAAAACTAAAAAAAATGGGAAGGATGGGGTGAGGCAGAAAGGGAGGAAGAGATTGTTTAAAATTCATTCAATTCAAGTGAATCTGATTGCATCTATTTAAATTGCATTGCCAGAGACTGAATCAAACTCCGTGGAGTTACACTGCGCCAAAATTAATCAAATGTAATCGAATCCTGTCGAGATGGAATCAAATTAGGCCGGAGTGACGTGATTGGAGGAGGCAGCTGCTTCATGTTGCCATGTGCTCCTGTGGGTTCGTCTGCTGTTTTACATCTAGCCAAGCAGGAGACCCCTCTGGCTCCTGCTTTAAGTGTGTCCTGCCAGTCTAAATGCCAGTCTAACCAGCAGGCTAATAGGCAGAGCCCGGATGCCAGGGTGACAACAGAATCAGTGGGCATGCTGGCTGGCTTGGCAGATGGATGGAGGGAAGTTGTTGCTTGGTCTTCCTCTCCTGTTTCTCGCTGTATGTCTGCAGCTTCTGCAGGGCCATGGTCTCACAGCTGAGAGTGTGCTCCTCACATGGGGTGCTGCTCCGCTGCTTTGGGCCTTACTTTTAGGTTTTGGTGCATGATTATATGAAGAACAGAAGGACAGAAGAGCTTCAGAGTTACGCATTTTGAGTGACCCACATAGACCGTATTAATACCCACTGTGAAGCCTCGGGGTTTGCCTTACAGTGGTGTAAATCACATGTGAAATAAAAACTGCAGAAGAAGTTTTGTAGGATTTAATATGATTTAAATGAGACTTTTTTTTTATGTCGGACACAAAAATTTAGAAAGTTGACATATTCAAAGGTGTCGCCAGGCGTGTTAAATCAAATGTAATGTGTATAAACGTGCAAAACCACAAGCAGAATATTGTTATTTTATACCTTAAGAGTGCGATTTGCCATTTTGAACAACGTTAATGTGAGTCTGCCGAAAATAGAGAAAATGGGAAAAGAGCTTAAATTTGCATGTATTTTTTTTTTCCTGCTCTCATTATCCTGCAGGAGCGCTTTGAAATCACAGTTTGCTTGATGCACATTCCTGGTAGCACCATCTCATTTGTTTACTTATTTAAATGCATTCACTCCTAGGTAACAGCGGCAGCTTTAGCTCAACTCTGTCTGGCAATAAAACGAGCATTAGACACATCGCACTGTATTAGATGTTGCATTCAGGGCAGCTGTCGGAACAATTGCATTCTTGTGCGCGGAGCAACCAGGAACATCAAGGTCATGTCTGAGTCTGCCGAAATTAAAATAGAGTAAACCTCACAAGACGACTTCACTCCTCTCCGCTTAGTCTCTCCACCTTCGCAGCAGAACCTTGCACCTTACGTAATTTGAATCTGTCAGTTTTCCACACAGATCTTCACATTTCAGTACACCTTCCCCAGATGCTAACGAGAACTAGCATCTCCCCCCTGCTTATTGCATTTAAAGCAATGCACAACTTCACCTCCAACCCTTTGGAACAGGGGCCTATGGTAGAAACAAGCACATTTCTCCATCACCACATACTGTAGATCTGCATACATTGACTTTTTGCATTCCTTCCTTTTCAAAGCATGCTGTATCGAAGATAGACTTTTAATTATTCCTCCTATACCTACTGTACTCTCAGTGCATTTAGCTATCGTGCGTGTCTTGGTAAAGCATAAACAGCTATGTAGATGCAATTAGTAGTGAATGAGCCAAAACTTTTAGGGGTGAGATAGAAGTTTCCTTGAAAGTAAAGGAGAGAAATCGCTTAAATCGAATGGGAGCGTTGGGTAGTTAGCTGTCTAGACGTCGGTAGTGTATGTAGCTGTAGCAGATGCACACACAGAAATGATAACAGCTCTTTATGAGTCATCATTAGAAGGACTTTTTTATGGAAGTGGACTGATGTGCTCACTTCAGCGGGAAAGCATAGTGGAGGGGTTGCCAATGCAGTTGACAGTCAACGGTAAGAAGATATAGACGGATGACAGACGAACAGGCAGGCGAATGTGCTGCCGCTGAGGCACAGATAGAACCGTAATGAACAGAAGCCACCAGAAAACATTTTTCAACTTCCTCCTGCTGGATGCGGGCCTCGCGTCGAGCCAGCATTAGTTAGCGCTAGCCCACAGAGGCTGCCGAATGTCTACACGGTCCATCACGATGATCGAGGACGGGATTAATGGTGATTGTAGCCATGCTGGCTGGCAGACACTAATGAGAGAGTGGTGCAGGCTTTTGGACACACTTATCAATGTGTTGAGAGAAGCCAGGGAGTGGCCTTTATTTAGCAGTTTTAAGTGTGTGTGTGTGCATGAGCTACAACCTTATATGCTAGAATAACTTTGTAAAAAGCATGAGAAAGCATTGGATTCTGAAAGTTTGGCAAGGTAATAAACCCACAAACTTATTTTGGCCAAAAAATTAAGGCCAAAAAATGGCCTTAATTGTATTACACAATCATCCTGAACCAAAAACAGTTTGTCATAGAGTTGCAAAAGTTCAGATTTACATGCTCTTTTACACTTGAAGGACCTCTCATGTTTGTTATTCGTGCTCCGATTTTCAATCATCTGACTAAATCTGACGTCAAGGTCCATAAAGTATCCTCCTCTTGATGATTTTTTAATCAATTTGAGGACATTTCTATCCACGCTGAGTGCTTTGTATACACTTCTTTGAAGAGGGATGTGAAAAAAAAATCTTACATGATAACATAACGGCAATAAACGAATCCAATTCTTTTAAAATCAGCTCTAAAAGCCAGAATCAACTGATATGGTGAAAATTAAGCTGAAAGCTATGCTGTCACTGTCTGGCATCAGCTGCTGTCTCCTCTTTTCTCTGCTGTCTTTGCAATCGGAGTTTTCCTTTGGGTTTACACCATTAAATTATCCCCTGCTATATTGTGTTGTGCTGTATTTGTCATATTGCCTTGCATCCGTTCATCCATTCATCCAGATAATTAGCCCTTGACTTGTCATTCCTGCTGGTTAATGGAGCCAAATTGTGATTGATGTGCTCCCCGGCGACTAGTCTGTGGTCCTGATGCTGACCCACCCAAGGAGATCAACCCAGCTGCCGATCACACTTCACGGTGGTCTCGAAACGTTGTCAGAGAAAGTCTCTGCAGTGTTGAGTTCAACGCCCCTCCCATTGGTACTTCCCATCATAAAGATGACTTCAGGTAGTCCAACGTCCGTGCAGGATTGGTTCTGCTTGGAAATGATGCAGATACCATCATGAAAAGGGATCAGTTTTTTTCAGATTTCTTGCCTGGTGGCCAATATCCTTATTTATGGGAGGCAGTACTTGATGAGAAATAGATGATGGAGAAAGAAGGAGGAGGAGGAGGAGGAGGAGGAGGGACACTTGAGATGTGTTTGGGTGCAGCAGAATAGCTGGCAGTGAGGCCAAACTGCCTTTGCTCTCCTGATTGCCTCTCCATCCTAGACAATCTTCAAATGGAATCTCCTAATGCAACGTGGGCGAGCTTATTTTTGTTTCTGTTTCTTCTTGTTTCCTCCTCTCCGCCCTGCGACGGACCAGAGACGGTATGTTTTCGGTTTGTGCCTCCGTATGCCTGACTTTTGGTCTCGTCGTTGTCGTGTCTCAGAAAGACCTACAGGCAATTTCTTCAACTTTGGCACAAACGTCCACTCGGTCTTCTAAAACTGATTGGATCTTAGTGGTCAAAGGCCAAAGGTCACTGTAACCCCACGTCCATCACACTCTCATAAAGTCGATATATCCGGACCACCCGGAGGGAACTTTATCACATCTGGCTCAAACGTCCACTTGGACTCGAGGATAAACTGATAAGAATTTTGCGGTCAAATGCCAAGGTCGCTGACCTCACTAAACATGTTGTTGCCTTACCTACGGCTCAAATATAAGGATCGCTTGCTTGTCCGGGCAAGTAAATCGGGCACCTCACTTGCCCAATCACTTTTTATCTCTTTTGAGAATTGCACACGCGCATGCAAGTAGGCGCTAAGTAGGTGAACTGCAAGCTAACGTTTGAATCATTATAACAGGAGTTCAGTTGCGTCACCTTAGAAGGCACATAAAAATGACAATTGACTAAAGTCTTTGTTGTTATTTGATTACAAATAATGAATGGAACAGATTGTTTAGGGGCAAGTAAACATTGACTTTGGGCTAGTAGCTTGACCGTCGCCTCACCCGACAAGGCTAGTGCGAAATAAACATATTAATTATATTAAAAAGTGAGAAGGAATGTGGTTGGAATTCAGTTATGCTTATGGACCTATCATATTGTCTATGTGTGTATGAATATACCAACTCAAGCTTTTCCAGGGTTGCTCTGTCAAGTGTGTTGTTATCGTCATAGTGACGGGTTTTGCAGGCACTCCGAAGACGCACCAGGCAAACTGCAGGCGTGTTTTTAATTACTTTCTCCATCTGCATAACTTCCCATCATTCATAGCTCATCTGCTCCCAATGTGGACACCCTGGAATCGCTGTCTTTCCGCCCACCATCCGTGGAGTTTCTGAGGACGTGCATCTCCGTGGGAAATACACAAAGGATTTCTCCGTAATTAAAGAACCTGTCTTTACTTAGATTGGATGTTTACTGCGGTGCTGGCGCTCGAGGTGAAACAGGTTTCCTCACGTGTTAAGTCTTTCCACGCCTCTGAAATCACTGGGTAGCGCATGAGACCCTCTGCTGATGATATTTTTGGCTCGACTTCACTGCCCTACCCAAATCTTGTCAGTCGTTTCCTGTTCAGTAGCCGTTGAAAACCTGATAATAATAACATTCATTCGTACTTCCATCTATTAAATGCACACATCGCTGTTGTTTGTCACTAAATGGACCCGTTTCATGTGGTTTTGCACATGAAGAAATCGACAGGAAAGGCATGTGGGAAGGCGTTGGCAGTCGTTTCATGTGAATGGATGTGCTTCGGGGCTCGAGTCTTGAGAGAGCCTTGTGATCTCGTGCATTTGTGCATTCCATTGTAGGCAGCAGGCTCTCGTTGACAGCGTGATTGTAATGAGCGCCATAGCGGCCGCAACACCAGGAAAAACAAAGGCTGTTAATATATATGTGACACACAGCATGCTAATCAAAGTTGAATTTAGTTTTCTTTCGGTTATAGATCCTTCGGCATCTTCACTCAAAATGCATTTTGAAGTTGTTGACAGCAGTTTGCTCCTCATAAGACTCCATCAGCCTTTATCTTTTTTTTTTTGCTTGGGATTCTTGTTATCGTGGCTACACTCCAGCATGGAGTCTGTAACAAGGGAAGATTAGATTTCTTAGAGCATGCCATGCTGTAGAAACAGGGTACATTCCAGTTAGCTACTGTATATTGCTCCAAGAACCGAGATTACTTTTATTTCACGCCGCCTTTCATCCATCCTGTGGAGTCTTGAGTAGGCGACTAAAGAAATGATAGATCGTCTCGGCACTTGAGGCGAAAGCCGCAGCTGCAGACGTGGAGAAACATTGCAATGCGGCTCCTCGGTCAATAAGTAACAAGGAGCTTGGCTGGAAGCTGCAAGAAGGGGATGCAGTATAGTGGCTGTGGCAGCCCTTTCCCCCAAGGAGGCGGCCTGAGCCACAAATTAATAGAGCACTCCCACATGATCGGGGAGTTTCATTTGGAACCGTCACGCTACATAAAGCCCCACAGAAATGAGGAGTTCACTGAAGTCCCCCTCCACGTCCCCCAGAGTCACCGAATAACCTGTGTGATTGTAAGACCGCTCCCCCCACCTATGCACCTCCCTCCTAGCTTTGCTCATCCTGGTTTAATTACCACAACTCATTGTCTCATTTTTTTTTTCCAGTTTCAAAGTGTGTCATATATATTCTGTCGCCCCTAAAAAGTGAAACCATCTCTTAAAAAAAAAAAAAAAAATACCAAAACATGAGTGATGTGATGCTTTTAATGCGTAAAGTTCCACAAATTAATCCACAGAAAGCTTTAAATGATGATAATTATACATAAAAAAAAACCAAAAAACATGGGGAATAATTTAATTCCCACTGGCTGCCTTGATTTATTGCACTACAAATGTTTAACGGCATTTTAACATATCAGCTAAAATCATCTGACAACAGTGTGAAATTCTTAGTGACAAATATGGAGAGTTATGTGCCCCTGAGAGCTGCTTCGCTCTTATCGTTATGTTTGCAATGCCTGAGATTAGACACGGCAACCAAGTCTCTCACAACAACAGCGTGCCTCGGAGCAAGGATTACCTCGCTGACTAATCACTCAACTCGCTGGACACAAAACATGCAGCAACGATTCATATTTTGTCGCGAGGTTAATAAAAAATCGGCGTAGGAGATTTGCTTTTGTCACATCGCACAGCGGCGTGTTTGGAGGGAATAACCCGATCATCTTTTTTTGTCTCAGCGTAACCATTTCCACAACAGTGATCTTATTGAAGTATCTTTAACGCCTGACATGTTTCAGGGTCTTCAGAAGCCGTTTTAGAATAGCGCGTGTGAATATTCTGTATTGGATACTGATTTGGTGAGTTTTCCTCTTGGTCCGCCACGCAGTTAACATTTTTGCTTATTAGTGCATAGATTGTCAAGGACTTCTAATTTATTTCACCGGATGAATCGTAAAAAACGTGAGTTTAAAATGTGGATTTATGACATTCCCGCCAGTCTCGGCTTTACTTTGGTTTAAGTGCTAATTAGCACATTTTAGCATTCCAACATTAGTCTACCTCTAGTTGTATAATATCCTACATTTCCTAGAATTCCTCTAAAAAAAACCAACACAACACAACTGTTGGTTAATTCTGGACTATTGAGTTTAAACTCAATATGATATGTGCAACAACTGATATGTGCTATTTGCTTCAGTGAGCTGAAAAGGCCAGTAGCACCATAGACCTGGATACAGCCCCTGGATTGAAAGGAACGTTGCTCAAAGCAGCAATTTAGTGCTTTTTATGTGGCGCAAACGGTAATGACGTGGCTGCAGGGTATGCAAAGACAGCAGCAGTCAACATCCAAGTGTTTGGTGGTGCCGTTCAGACAGACTCAGCTTAATTAAAATAATCATTATTACAAACATTATTACATTATTACTTCAAAACACACACATAAAAAAAGCAATTTATTTCGTGTTGCGCGACACAAAGAGACAAGGGGCATTTCAGCGCTACTCCTTAGAGCGTTGTGTTGTTTACCAGAGGTGCAGTACAGTGTAAGAATTTTTACCACACTGCAGGCTTGCCCTATTGATCTATTGTCTCGGAATGTAGCAAACAATTTTGCTCCTCTCTTTCTCTTTCACTTTGTTCCTCCTCCCCTCCAAAGACCGAGTATGTTAGCTCGGCGAATACCAATCATTGCTCTCTGCTCCTCTCTCTCTCTCTCTCTCGCTCTCTCTCTCCCCGCTCTTGTCAAGGAATCCGGAGAAAAGAGAGAGAATCATCTCTCAAAACCGCAGTCATTGCTCAAGTGAAAGGCGAGTCGGTGAGAGGGATTCCTTTTGTAAAGCAGGAATGCGAGACCTTGTTTACATTTTTATGGCGGATGATCAACATAGCTTCCATTATATGCCACTAACGTGCAGATAAAAAAAAGTTATATGGAACAGGAAGGACATTACTTTGTTCTTTAACACAGAATACTTGTTACCTAACCATGTGCAAGGCATTTATTTATTCCCCCAAACACTGTGACGGCTCCCCCCCTTCTTTTTCTTTTTTTTTTACTGTAGGTGTGTGCGGTGCTGTGCTTTTAGCACTCAGTGCTTACATAACCGTTCACTTGTATAACCGGGGATAACAGGGAACAGGTCCCAGGGTGCACCGTGCAGCCCAAACAAAACCATTTATTACATGCACAGGTCGCGGTGTTCGATGAAGCACGAGGAGCTCGCCGGGCGTGACGCATTGCCCGGACTCTGGCGGATGTCGTGTCACTCCAAGGTTGTTTAATGGGAGCCCCTTTTTCCTCTTATTGATTTGGGTGAAGCGGCTGCATGTGTGCAGGCGACACAGGCAGATCGGAAGCTCATAGGTCATCCCACTGAGTCAAATATGGCTCTTGCCAGAAAAATTGCAAATGAGTTATAAGAGGATGGATTACAGATGTGTGTGTTTGTTTGCCAGAGCATTTATTTCAGGATTTTGCTTACTCTTTGCTTCTCCCTGTTTTGAGTTTCACCCCCCTTTCTCGCTCAAGGGTTGCGAGCGTCGACTGCTCCTACCTGCTTGCATCAGCAAAATAATATGCAAAGCGTCATACAGGCAGAGCTGCACACGCATGTAAGATATCCTGGAGTTCCCTGCCTCATATTAGGCTCAGCGGCCGTCTTGGAATCTTGAGATAATTGAGAAAAAGTTTTAATTTAATGCTCAACCCAATTCAAAGCATGTCCCCGCAAAGACAAAGGAAATCAATGTATGTGGAGGAGAATGTTCGAGCAGTGAATCAAATTCAGGACCTCCTAGCTAGGCGGTGATTATAGTCCAATCATAATCTCTTGGCGGGATTCCCACTTCCAGTAAATGATCACGAGACGGCCTGATAGTCCATCAGCGCCACACAGGGAGGGAGATGCACTCAGTGTGGCCCACTTCCAACATGCTCAGCCATCTGCGCCACCTTCCTGGCCACAAGCTGCATCTTTTTCGGCAGGTGGAAGCCATGTGGAACAAACTACGGCTTGGTTAGATTATGTCACAATCCCGCGGTAATCCTGTGGGCTGTAAAGCAGTCGCGTGAATGAACATCTCGACAGCATGTGCTGGGTGCAAAATTGGTGTCACGAGCCGCCACGCGACGCCGTCTTTTCACAGAGTCGCTTGACACCCGAGCAGCAGCAGGAAGAAATCAGCTGCTCCCACCTCTGCGGAAGCCGTAAGCCGCTTAAAAAAATTTCCGCTCGTCTATCTTCTAATGCCGTCTCACCTGCTGCTGTTTGTTGAAGTTGCAGCCTGCATGCCCCGATATCGAACTCTCACCTCCCCGGCGAGCAAATCAAAGGGGAGCCTCACGCCGTTAGGGGTCACGAGGACATCCATCAAATCAAAGGTTGTATATGATGGGATTGGAGAATGCTCTGAACACAGGAATCGACATGACACGTTCGTGTGTACACAGTAACGTATTTCCCCATTCAACACGAGTGAGAGTGATGCAAAGTGGCCCTTTGAGACAAAGCGGCTGTTGTTCTCCTGTGCAAGGCCTGCGATGCTATCGCCGCTAATCTCCTGACTGGGTTATTGTGCTGTGAGCTGCCAGAAGAGACGGCACCACTCCACCATGTTCCTCAATGGGGATTGTTAGGGGGCTCAGGGCTTGTGACAGTGTGCATATGTGCACACTGGGTGCACTGAGTGCTGTGCTTTGCATCACGAGGGAAGATGACGCTTAGCATGATGAACTTCTCACAGGCTCTGTGGGTGTTTGCACTGCAGGACGGTTGGAATTATGGCAGAGCGGACGCTAAAATGCATAATGAATTAATCTCTTGTCAATTAATTGAGTATTTGTTTGATTATTACTTGTTTCGTCCTCAATGACAGACAGTGAATCCTCTAGTTTGAGGAGCTGTGATAACATAACTACATATTGAAAAAAGTGCATATGCGAATATTAGCAAATCATTTCACTGCTTTCCGCCGTCACAACTGAGAATAATAGAAATATCGAAATCATAAGGCTTTATTTATTCACCAGTCATTTGGCGTAATCTCACAAAACACCCACTTTTAATAAGTTAATAAATGTAAAGTCCATGTAAGCTGATAAAACCCCCACAAATTTAGACACACAAAAAAAAAAAGCATTATAGAGGGGGAAAAATGAGCCGATTAATAATTTAGTTGACGCGTAGAAAATTAATCGGCAACTATTTTGGTAGTAAATTATTTAATTTGTCATTTTTCAGCCCAGAGAGCCGGATATTAAGTCGCCCCAGCTTCACACTTTGTGAGGGAAAAGCTGCTTTTCTTTGTCTTATATAATAATGTATTTAATTTTCTTTTTTTGGGGGGACTGCCGGTCAGACAAAACAAGCAATAGGAAGTCATCATCGTGGGCTTTAGGGAATTATATGAGCACTATTTCACATCCATGCACGCTCCTGTCGCTCACATGCCGGCAGCCTGAGTTCATCCCGTGTTCATTTCCTGGTTCATGTAAGGAAGATGTAAACAATAAACGAGGCTGCTGAGGAAAATCAATGAACACTGAAATGCATTAATGACTTGTCAGCCATCTTGACGTCGCCCATCCTCACAAATTCCTCCCGTTCTCTCGCTTTGTCCTCCTTTATTTATTTCTTCACAAATTGAGACGGGAAATAAACTTGGGAAAAAACGACTTATATGAATTCATTAGCAGCTTGAACTTGCAGCATCTTTATGTGAGAGTGAGATAGTGTGTCTGGTGTAAGCGTGTGTCCTCCAGGCCCTCAGATTTGTTCTACAGTATTTTAGTGTGTATTAAAACCATGCGCTTGATGGCTCTATTTAAGACAGTGTGTGTATACAGTGTGTGTGTGTGTGCATAGACCCACGTGAGCAAGTGATTTATGGGCTGTTTTTAATCAGGCGGTAGAAAATGTTATTAGACAGCCTTCTTCGCGCTCCCTCCGCCTGCAAATGAGCCAACCCCTGCTGCACCCTGGGATAGCCTCCTGTAATTAGTTCTGGGAACTCACCTGTTACTGAGTGGAGATTGAGAGGGATGCAGAGAGAGAGAGGGAGGGAGGGAGCGACGCGATGAGAGGAGGCGGTAACAAGCAGACTTGATAAACAAAGCGGAGGGAGACCGGGGGAGGAAGAGGGGATGGGGCGGGCAGGAGGTGAAGGGAGGTTGGGGTTGGAAAATAGAAGGAGCAGAGAGGAAGAGGAGTGGGTGTACTTGCAGAGGGAAGAAAGTGACCTCGCATAAACACGAACACAGCTCGTCTTTTAACAAGCCTGCCGGTGTCTGCTTGACTTTTGCAGCATATATTAGATTGGATGATTCTGGGGGGGGGGGGAAGAAAGGGAAAAAAAGACTCTACCATCGCTTTATGAATACAGTAGAACTCTGGGTTTACTCCCAGGTGTAAAGACTTATATATATATCTATATATATATAGATATATATATATCTATATATCTATATATATATATATCCACATCAGCAGAACCTTCCTTACTTTATTCTACTGATAAACAGCAGCCGCTATTTGGAGGAATTGGCGTTCGAAGCAATTTGAAACCCTCACAAACCAAAGGATATTGATTAAACGAGAGGTTAGACTGTCAGAAACAGCTCAAGTGTTCTTCTTCTAGTGTTTTTTTTTTGTTTTTGTCCGGAGGCCTTCAAGGGGTACAATTTAGTTTGGCTACTAATTTGGTGTGAATTTTAATCAATGCCGCTGGAGGAGAAGCAGCTACTGCAGCCAGTTGTATCGATTACTGGGGAATAACTTCACATTATAATTTATCAACTTCCAGTGGACTCTAATAACACTATTTATAATGGTATTTTTTCAGATATGAACATATTGTCGTCATATTTTAGAGTTATTTATATTTATGTATTTATTATATGGTCCAAATGAATAATACAAAGTGAATTACAATTCATAAACTAATAATATGTCATTTAAAGCTGCATTAATCAATCGTTTTCATGGAAAATGCATCAAATCACTATATGTAACATGATAACACCATTATGGCAGACAAAAGTAAGAAAAGTTGTCTTAAATATGAGACGCTGGTTGCCATAGATGGTAGCTCTTTCATGCACTTTTCAAAAAGTATCTATTTTTCCTCTCTTAAGCTGAGCTCATCCCAAACCTGCCAAAATCATCATGTGACTTGCCTGCTGTCTGGGTGCATCACTCAACCCTGATGAACCGACTGTGGTCGATGGCTGCAGGCTCTCCAGCGAGCAGCGTCCTGACAGCCAATCACAGCAGTGGCCTTTCACTCCTCGCCACACACACACACACACACACACATAACCACCTACACATACTCACACACACAGAGAAATACAACAACAAAAAAATCTGAAATTGTCAGCACACAGGCATGTGATTTAAATTTCCATGTATGCAGATAAACACACAGAGCGAGTCTCCGGCGCTGCTGAGGTCGCTGTGGTTTTGTTCTACCTGTCTCAGCTTCTCTTGTCGCTTTAGTGCGAGCTTGTAGACGCGGGGATGCCGCCGCCTCCGCGCTTGTTGGCATTAATTTCGTTCCCACTCGTTCGGCGTAAACGTGTGCCTGTGCGCCCTCGTCTTTGATTATGCGTCTGTGTTCGGACCTGTTTGCACCACCTCTTTGCTGTCACGGCTGTGTGTAATTGGGTCTGAGCCAGCCATGCCTTTTGTCTGTGTTGCCTTGTGCTTACTTCAACCATGCTGCTCTTATAAATACCTAAGCCAAAGCGGTCCGACTTTCAGCCCCCGAAAGCACCTATTATTTTTCATCCATTAACATCGAAAGGCAGTTATGGATGCCGCTGACCTCTTGCTGAGCTATAGATACTTTTGAGATCTTCCTGTCGGACACCTCCCCATGAAAAGTTAAACTATAAAAGTAAGTAAATCAGGCATTTTCCTCTGGAGGAAGCATTGGAGTCCCACAGGTGTCTGTTTTAAGCCCATTTGCATTCTATTCATGTATACCTGCTTTACCTCACTTCAGTTATTAAAGCACAAAACTTAATCATGGTGACGTTTGTCTTGTAGTTCAAACATCTTCCTCTTATTGGAAGCTGAAGATTGTTCCTTGATTGCATTTTGAATTGCGACAATTTAGAAATGCCATCTCGTCGTGCATTTTGCTGCCTTTGCATGAGGTCTTTTGCACAGAGATATCCTCATGATTGCTTTGCAGATCTGCTTTCCTCCCACTTGACTGGAAACATTTTTTTTTCCTCCATCTTACTCAGGCAGGTGCCGTCGGGGATGCTGTCTGGTGATTAACAGACCATATCACCATTGTAGCCTCTCTGCACAGAAGAGGGAGCCTCTTCATTTGTGTTTAAAAGAACAAAAAGAAAAGGAGACTTGTTAAACAACTCTGGTGCTGATCCTCGATAGAGAAGCAAAATTTACATTTTTATGAAAGAATTGCACATTAATTTTTGTATGAAAATTTCCTATAATAATAAAATCGGCTACATTATTACCAAAACCTTGAGAAACAACTTAAAGCATATTAATATATTCTTTATATAATTGATACTTTAATGGATTTCTTACCTCAAGTCGATCATTTCCAACCTGAATTTCTTCTCCTCAGACATTTGCAGCGTGTTTACAACCCCAGCAGCATGACGGCATGTCACGGCCGGAAAGAAATGATTGGCGTTGCTTGACGTCTGTGGAGGCTAAAGAGATTTCTCAGTCAGTCAAACGGGAATATTGACACAAGTCTTCTCTTAACGTGCATGTTAACAGCTTCAGCAAATCTACTCCAGACCAGTAAAAGTCAATCTGGAAAGCCTCAGCATGCTCAAAGATGCACACATGCACATGCACAATATCTGACATGCAAATGCACAGTCCTAGTTAGCATTGTCCCTGTGTCTGTGAAAGGATGAAGCAACATTCCCGCGGAGCTGATTGAGGGAGCGTGCGCTGTTAAAAAGCCAACTGTGACAGCCTCCCAGCTCCTGCTGCGCTTTGAAAGCCTGTTCTCATTCACTGAGATGCATCAGCCAGCAGAGGCCTAGGAAATGAAAGCAGGAGAAGGGAAAAGTTTGCACCGTACTCGGCATCGAATAAATCACAGCGAATGGCCCGATTTCTGCAAACACGTTTATTGACCATTCTGCACTTTTTCCTTCCCTTTGTTTCCTCTTTCCAATCCAAATGTTCAAAAGTTAAGGAGGTGCTCTGAACAGGATGTTTGTGGCCAATCGCCCATTTCTTGTAGCAGATCACCGATCAATACGCTGTGTGTTGCACTGATGTAAAGTGTCTCTAACTCAGCACACTACACTTCCAAACTGTACTCTGCAGCCTGATTATGTGTAGTGTAGTAAACCTCTTCCTTTATTTTCCTCATAATGTCACTGGCAGGGATTTAATTATTATGTAATTGGGGAGATTTGCCCATTAAACAGTCAAGTTCTCAGCCTGGCTCTGATAGCATTAAGTGGCAAGAAAGCAGCAGGAGCTTCTGTTCCGGGATTACGTGGGCCTCCGCAGACCGAGAAAACATTTCAATCCATTTCAACACATGGTTCCCATTTTAAGAAAAACAACAACAAACACCATCTTTTTATAAAACGGCGCTGATTTTCTTTAATCCTTAAAAGTTGCCATTTTTGAAATGCACCATGCAATATCAATTTAACCTTTTTGCTAATTCTTACCTGGAGCATACTGCTGGGTAACATAGAAGAGCAACGCATCCACGTAATGGGATTACACTGATCTACTGCAAACATGGTAACCATAATAATCTGTGCCACCGTTAAAATAGCTCAGTAATCGCGTAAGTAGTTGACAAAACTGTAAGTTGGCAGAACATAAAATGATACTTGAAGTTACACAGTGTTTGCAGATGTTCTTTTTTCGGACGTGCAACTGCACGACCTCGTTTCTTTGTTTCACCCGTTTGCTTTCATCCCAGCAGATGGATTATCAGCCGGCGTCTGCAGCACTTTCGCCGCCCATCAGCGCTCCCTCCTCAGAAGACGGAGCGATGGCCGAACACGGTCCCCCTCCGTCCCAAACACATGTCGCGTAGCCTTCATTAGTCCCACCGTTCTGAGGTGTTCATAAATCACAGACATCTGCGACGCTCTCGGTGCTGCAAAGCGTCACGCTTGGAGCGCACACACACATACCGGCGCCGCTGCCAATCAGATGGCCGATGAGACAGGATGGGAGCAACACATGAGGGAACCTTTGCAAAGGATAATGTGGTTTTACTCCAGAACCCAACACAGCATTTGGGTTAAAGTCCGCTTGATAGTGCCTCATTTTACCCTCAGTGTTTGGACTTAGGATATATCACCGCAAAACACTCGTTTTTATTTTCCAGTCTGCAGACTTTTGCACATGCATGAAAGGGTTCATGTGTTTTCAAGTCTATCCGAATATGCATATGGCAACATATACCTTGGTCATCTGCAAAAAATGCATTTTCAGCTGAGACTAATATGACTTAAACCGTCATGAGTGCTTATCAAATGATATTTAGTTTAAAAAAAAAAATGTTAACAAAAGGACTATAACCTTTCAAGGCACCCATTTTTATGTCTTAAATTGTCATATTAGCTTTGGATTAACTTGTTGTTGCACTTGCACATTTGCATATGACAGAACAGTGGAGTATTTACCCTGGTGGAGGCACGCGCTCTTTTTTAAAATATAAAATTAGAATCTCTAGAAATTAATTCCTCATACAGCCGAGTGGGAGTTTGACATCACCGAAAGCAAGGCAAGAAGTACGGCATGTGACTGAACACACACACTCCTACGCAGCGCTCTGCACCTGTACGTCTGGAACGCAGCTCTGCTCCACGTAAATCCAGACAACCGCGACCAGATGAGTTTGAAAATAGAACGATCTGCATGTAGCGATGGTGGATCTGTTTGAGCTGCGACCCTTTTGGAAAAGTATTTGGAGTTTATAATGGGCATAGCGCTAAATCTCCAAACAGTCGGTGGCAGTGTTGCACTGTGGGTAATGCGAGATTTGTTGAAATTAAAAAGCATGTCTCCGGTTCTGCTGCACATGTTTTTGAACCTTATTATTTTCAAGCTGTCTGTCGACTGGCTGACAGTGTTATAGGAGTGCAGTTCCAAACCGGTGGAGTACTTTTAATCACGGTGCATCCTGGGCTCGCTGAATATATACTGTATGCAGCTTTACTAACCCAGCTTTCCCCCCCAAGCACAACAGCTGCAGAAGCAAATATCCCTGAAACACGTTCCGAGATCTGAATGAACAGCTTGCGCAGCTCTCGCGGAGTGTGCTTGCACTGGTGAACGACATCTTGGTCTTTTCATATCTGCACACATGGATACTTAACTCTATTACCTTAATTGTGCTTGGATCGGCGTAAACATGCGGCGTTGGCTTGTTATTCGTTTTGTTACCTGTGAACGGGTATATCCGAGTGCATCACTTAATCAAAAATGCCTTTCACCCGAAAACATTCGTGCGTGCAAATGCATAAAGACCCTGCTGCTCGGGCTCAGCATGGAACGACTCATTCGCTTGCAGAGTCTGGGAGGCGAGTTTTTTTCTTCTTCTTGCGTTTCTTACGTTTAGTCTGCACGCATGCAGACAAATGCAAAGCGTCGAGTCTGCTTGATGCCATTTATCCTCGACGCATCAGGCTCTGCTGGCGTTTGTCTTCTCCCACCATATCTGCTAATCCACGACAAAAGAGGAAAGTAACTGGGCCCCAAATCAGCAAGATTTCACTATTAAGACTCCAATTTCTTTTTTTTTCTTCTTTTCTTTATGTGACATGTTTACACTGTCTCGGCCCATCTGGATGCTGCTAACTGAGTGAAATCCTGGAGAGCAGAGAGATACAGCAGCAACAAGACAGAGAGAGACATTTTCAGCCACAAGCAAATACCTCTCCCCCCCCGCCACTGCTCCCACCTTCCTCTCCGGGGAAATCACCGACAGGGGAGAGATGTTGTTTTCTTTTCACTCAAGTGATGTGTTACCCCGGCTCTCTCTCCCCCCTTCTGTCTACCTGTGTCCTCCTCAGCCGTCCTTACAGCACAATAACCCCCCCAATCTCCTATAATCAAACTTTTCCCTCCTCCCCTCTTCTCCATCACTCTCTCACTCTCCATTTCTGTGTCTCCTTTCCTTTCTTTGTCTTTTCTGTCCCGTTTCCCCTCAATTCCGTCTTCCTCATTATCCAACCCCCCCAACCCTCACCCCGCCCCCCATCCACCGCATCGCCAGCAGAACTCCAGCAGGCCATTTATTGATCAGCTTAATCGGAGGCGTTAGAATACAATTCCATCTGTCCTCTCCACTCCATGGCTCTGCGGGCCATTCGATAACATTTAGATGCTCGGATGCAGACGTGGCTGTGTTGGTAGTCGGTGACAAAGAGGGGAGGCGGGGGGAGGGATGGCGCTAATGATGAGACACTCAACGCTCCCTCAGTCTCTTTCTTCACTGCATGTCAAAACCAAACCTCTGTTTCTCTCCTCATCTCCCCCTTTGCCTTATTTACCCATCTGTGTCAGACTTTCCCTCTCTGATCCCATTTTTTTCTCTTTTCATCTACGCTCCCTTTTCTGTTGCCTACAAATATTTCATTATCTCATTGTGGCTAAGGGGGTTATTCCGAACAGACGGGATCCTGTATTGATATTCAAATACCTCTCCTTCGGGAGATAAGGCGGGCCATTGTTTCATCCTTGATGTGTAAACTTTAATTCCCCCTTCTTTTTTTTTTTTTATCCACGTTTTGCACGAATGCAATAAATCCCACGCCGGCTGCCAAGATCTAGTTGTGCAGAGAGAAATGTTTTCCTCTCCATCAGCAACTTTTGTGCATGTACCCCCCTGAGCGAGACATTTAATCCCCCGATTTGCTCAGAACCCAACAGTACAAGATTAGCAAGGTTTTTGGTTGCTCACAGGTATGAAGGGATGTTCTCTTTTAGCATCACGGTGTGATACATTCATACAAACCGGTATCTGGAGGCTGACCAGTACAGCCGGCATCTGCTGTAACAGCTGCACAAACAAACACAGAAAACCACTGATTTCAAGGTTGCTTTTATATGAAAAAGAAAAAACAATATTTGCATATGTCTCATTTTGACAACATCCCAGCAGCAGATGTGCATTTGTTGCCGTCAGTGATGGGTTGCATGCAAAGCCCCCGCTGACAGTATATCTGGAGCAGGCGAGTGGGAGGTTCGCGTTCAGGACTGCATTGCATTCTTGTCTCCGTTCACCGTGAGCAAAAGTGAAGGTTGAATTGGAGACGGTTTTGCTGATGAGGCGCAAATGACGTGTGTTCGCAACGGCAATGTCTACCGGATGTCTGCTCCTGTTTGTTTGAGTCTGTGATCATTTTAGTTAAGACTGAATTCATGATTTTTACACCATGTTTGCTTTGATTGCAAGAGAGGCAGGGGATGCTAATTTTTATTTAGATTTTTAATGTTTCACATGAGTGATTATGTTGCAGCTTTGTGTATATTTTTGTGGTCAAACGACTTAATGTCTGATGCCATTGAGATTCCTGCAAAATCTGTGAAAATGTCACGCTTCCCTTCCCAGCACGTCTTTCCTTGCGGGGTGTAGGAAATCCAATCGTCTGTATCTTTATGAGTGTTGAACATTTGAACACAAATCAGGGCTGTAAACAAGCCCTTTCACAATAATTCTGCAGCCCTGGCCTGCAAAATCAGCCAATGAGTCATTATTTTAATGTGATTTTTACCCATTGGAATCACTCTCTACATAAAGTAAGGGCTGTTTGTTAGCATTGATGCACTTGCAGACTGTGTTTCTCTGCAGGATGCTTCGGCATAGACGGTGAATCTGATCCAGTGAGCGATGGAACACGTGCCAGGTAGCATTTAAGGTTGAAACCTTGATTTGCAGGCTCCTGCACCAAACTCAGTGGGAGGGCCGGTCTGCAGGCTGACTACTCGCAGCACCTGTAAGAAAGCAGGTGTGTCAGCTCAGGAGGGGCCTCACTTTGAGCCTAATTCATGTGAATGCCTCAGAGAAGGCCCTGTCTGCTCACATCACATCACACAGGGCCTCTTGTTCTCTCGCTGCCGCAGGTGATTGGTCTGGCTCGCTCAATTTCACCGGCGTTTAACAACTGGGTTGGTTACTGTACGTTTCGCTGGACTGTGCAGGCCTGTGCAGGCCTGTGCAGATCACAGAAGGTACTATTCATGCACATTGGTCAGGATTGTTCTGCCGGTTAGCTGCTAATGGGCTAATTCACCTCAAGCCAAAACTACAGGAGAGGAGTGGATTTATTGGATGCAAGTCTGTTTAATGGGCCATCGCCGCCTTTTCACTCTCTGTAGCTCCATAAAAGGACAAATTATAAATGATCGTTAAGAAAGTAAAAAAAAAGGAAATACTTCTTGGCTGATTTATACTTCAATCCCGATGTGATTTAACAAAAACGATTAAATCCCCACAAAGAACATATGGACTAATGTGAAGTTTAGAAACTACATTTAAGTCTATTATAGAAGCATATATGAAGTATAATTAACAGAGAAGACGGAGGCCCCTTCTGTGCACATTTAAGATGTAAGCGCTCCACTGGCGGCTGATTTAAAGGCATTCCAGCTTTTTGTGTGGCTCTCCCTCTGAAATGAAATTCCCAGACACAAGAGGATGTTCAAAACCCCAACATATTCCATTCACACTGACTTAAAACAGAGCAAAGCCACAAATTCAATTCATTTATTCCTTAATAGTTATTTTGTCAATTAGTACAAATTGAAGCTGATTCAGTTTGATGTCTAACTTAACGTATCTTCAAAGGTTAGATCCTGAAGAAAACCACTATTAGTGGTTCCAAATTCTAAGGGGTAGGTTTTCATGGTCAAGGAGGAAAATTATGAGGGTCAAACTATTATGGGACTGTTGCTTTTAGGTGAATGACATAATGGGTACATTTTATTTAAGGTAACAGTGCCGTGTAACATGAATACAACTTGAAGACATTACCTGACCTGAGCATTTCTGCCTGATAGACAACAACTCCCATGATCCCCGGCGGCAGGAAGTACATAATGTGCATTAATGAGTTGTTTTGATTGATAATCAACTAATCCGTATCGCTGAAACTCAACTCTGAAGAACACTCTTCCTTTTCCTCCTCGTGTTTCTGCTTGAAAAGCCAGGCTTTTGCAGCGGCGGCGGTGGCGTGGCTGACTGTCCTTGAACCTGTCGCTTTCTTGAAATCTCACCATTTGCGAGAAGCACTTCTACTCACTAGTTCCCATCTAAAAAAGAAGAAGAAAGCGCTTATCGAGGGAATTCTGACAGAGCTCTCATCCTCTGTCACAACTTCGCCCTCCTTCGCACTCGCACCACGACACAAAGTGACACTGTTGCTGCTCCGTATAACTGTCCTCCACTCCCGTCGGCCAATCAGCCATTCCCCCTGAGCGGAGAGGGGCCCGCTATCTTGCTCAAGGGCACCTCCACAGAAGATGTTAAAGGAGCGGAAAGCCTTTCTCACTCAATTTCCCCACACTCCATTTTTCCCAGCTGGTCTAGGACTAAAAAAGGCGACCTTGTCGGAACAGGCTCACCAGTGAACCTCGAGGCCACTGTCCCACCACAGCGCTGTCTGTCTCCAGACTGTGACTGCAAGGTTCAATGGAAGGACGACCCCTGGCACGTGTTTCTTGTTAACCTGTTGCTGCTATCGCAGATAAATCTGATGGTTTGTTTCTCACATCTTCTCTGTCGCAGTGTATTGAGGGGGTTAAAGTGACCATGGAGGGAATACATTTTAGATTTTGTTGACAATGAATCCTCGGAAGGATAGCTGTAATGGGAATACAAATAAACAACAACATTCTGCATATGCATGCACATTAAAAATGAGCCTATTCCTCCTGATAGTCATTATAACACAGGGAGTTGAAGTTCTACAATTGCCCTGAAGGGGTGGAGGAAAAAATAAATATTCATTCTAGTTTTTTAATTAAAGCTGCTATGGGTGTCTTCCATACAATCTACATTGTTCAGCAGACAGAGTAAAGTGGTTGAAGTGCATTAGTTTTTCTGCTTTTTTTTTAAAGAATATTTTTATTGGTTTTATTCCAATACATGGATACATGAGAGTACATGAGAACACAAGAACGTACTGGACAACAACCAAACACACGACAATGGCAGCACAAGGTAGAGGACTTGCTCTGGATGAAGGGAAGGCTGGGTTCATGAGGTTTTGTGGTATTTTTTAACTCTCAGCGACCACAAAAAACACCAAACATGCAGCACTTGGTGCAAAAAAAGACTCTCAGTGCCTTGTCACGCTGCTGGCTTTTGTAGCGTAGTGTAATTGTAAATAATATCCTATTGTAAATAATAAAAAAAACATGCTGGCCTCAGGAAAGACTGCTTTGGTGGACACAGGCCCTAACAATTATATCGAGGATTGTTGGGCCTTGGCGGAGGTCTGCGCTCTCCGAGTGCTCTTGTTTTATTCTATGTCATTGTAACTTTGCAGAAACCTGGAACTTACCTGACCGCCTGTAGCACTTCACATTTCATAGAAAATGAGTGTTGGTGAACTTGCTCAATGTTACTATAGCTAGTTAAACTGCCTCATTTTGCATAGCGAAGCATCAGGGCCTTGTGTCGAGCGCAAACATCCTCCTTTTCCAAAATGCATCCTGCAGGATTTACCGAGCAAATACTGTAAACACACACACACAAGCATGAACTTTCAAAAAGTTCAGCCATTCTTTGAAAGTTTGAATAAGAATTCTTTCTGTGCAACTCGAGCAGATACAGGGAGAATACAGGAGATGAGGAGAACGCTCAGCAGGGGGAGAGAGAGGAGAGGATGTGTCTTTAACATTCTTATTTTTAGAACTCTCTCCTCTCCTCCTCACCTACGCTGCCACATGTCAGTTTGCCTCTGTGTTTATTCTCATCCATCTCCGTGCCGTTTCATCTCCCAGCTCACCCTCAACACCGCGTTCCCCCTGCAAGGTGAAGATCACATATCTTCGGCCCAGCTGGCCTCCTCTCCGCCCTGAGCCAGCCAGGAGGCAGGCTGGAGGAGGGGGGGAGCTGTCCCACTGCCGGTGCTGAATTTGCATCTAACAGCAGTGCTGTCTGTGGTGCTGATAGGGGAGCAGCTCTGCCTCCTGCAGCATGGCTCTGTCAGTAATGACAGCAGATGGGGATGGGGGCAGAGGTGCTATTTTCATGTAACTGTGCGGATGACTTGAGCAACACAGGCGCGCTCGCTTGTTTTGCATGTGGTGTACCTCTCTCAATCGAACCACCGAGGCAAAGAGCGTAAGGGAGGAAATAAATGCAAGCGGGGTGAGGGCGTAAAGATTTGAAGGATTGTGCGACTCTTGACAGGAGTACACTATATTCAAGGCAGGCGGGTGAAACGGGCCGGGAAATGTTTCCCATCTGGTCGCATTGTGGAGGGAAAAAGAAAGAGGGGGAATGTTTATCCGCAGCAGCGTGCGCAGTTTGCAACCTGGAAAGTCGGAAAAAAAAGAAAGAGGCGAGTCAGCAGGTGGTGTCATGTCGCCAGTATGACACGGCAGCCTCCTGTCGTCATATCTGCTGCTCTGTGGAGTGAAAGGTTTTAACCTCGTGACACGCTGTCAGGGAAACAAACGGAGCCTTTTCTCCACCTTTACGAGTTTGTCTCCTCAGAAGTGCGACTCTGACAGGCAGCGCTGAGGGTTTTGAGACATTTGTCTTTTTTCTTTCTGTGGTTTTTTAGCACACGACAGCAACGCTAGTGGGAATCAGTCAGCGTGAAAGTGCTTCAATGGTTTCACGCTGTCTCATTTAGCACAATGAGGGACATAATTTGCCTAGGAAAATGGGTCGCAGCCACACTTTTGTTTGCACGGCGAGCAAAAGTTGCTCGAGCGGACTGAAGCTGCTCCCAGTTCCAGTTTCGAGTGAATCAAACTGGCTTTTGAAGACATTTCACCATCTTTTATCTCCTTTACACTGCTGGAAAAGAAGAGAGGATACCATCAGGAGAAGAAAAGGAGAGATTAAGCCCCTGCTGGTAATCAAACCCGTCTAACACACTGGGATACCATTAGCTCTGACTCTGATTTATTTGGAGGCAACAGTTCTCACCAGAAGTCTTTTATTGTTGTCCACACTTACTCAGATTTGTACGAATCACAACCACCACATCATTGGTAGAACATCATTTTCAGATGTATTTCAGTCCTCAAGGAAACTGTCAAAGCCGTTTGATCGACTCAATTTCTTTCTCCGCCTCCCTCCGCTGAAATCAAAAGTCGCTGTGATTACCATAATTGTACAAATCTGACAAGACGTTTAATCAAGATCAAACAGAGGAGGGATTAGTGTTTTCATTCAGATGCATGTAGCTTGCACTTCATGTGTGCATGTGTTTTGTGGCGGTAGGTAATCCGTGAAGAATTGGCGTTGTCGAGCCGTTTAAAGCCGCAGATGACGAGTCCTCAAAGAGCCGCGCACGCTTGTGCACACCTGATACACACAGACTGGATGCTGATATGCACATTGTAAGAACGCACAAACACAAGCATGCAAAGTGGTTCATAAAGCTGTGAAAGGAGAGGATGCAAAAAAAACAAAACGGGGGGAATAAGTGAAAGTGTAGATTACCAGAGAGAAGACTAAAGGAGAGCCGAGCAGGACTTCATTAATATTAAAGTTCTTGTTGGAATGTTTAATTATAAGGCTCAGTGGTTTCTAAGCTCATAACTTTCAAATGGAATCTGGCAGTTGAGTCCAGCAGCGCTCGCACAAAGCCCGCTTTATGCTGTTCAATACAACTTTACGCGGACGCAGTAAATGTCACCGACAAGCGCGGCTCTCACTTTAGCGACGAAACGCGAACCTTTGAATCATTTTTATTTTATGGGGATTATTTCACTGCGTCTTATCATAAAGAAGCAGAACGATGAGCGGCGTTTATTTTCCAAAATGACAACCCCCTGCCGGTGTGGATAAACATGAAAGCAGCTTGTAAAAGTTGGGGAAGGCATCAACAAAACCGCAGCGGCGTCCGACAATCAATCAGTGTCATCACGACGAATTAAAGGCCTCCAAATGTCTCCAAAACCTCGTAAAGTTACACATTCATCTTCACTCGTTCATGTTTGGCCTGAAACTTTGCAATAAGATCGACTTTTTGAGCAAAATCTCTTGACGCCACCATTTGAGGTTCAGCCAATACAAAACTTTCTTGACTCAGATATTAAAACCATCGAGACGAGCATTTCTCTCTGTCGTGGCATCTTCATCTTGATATTTTCTGTTTTACTGCAGACGGGGAAAGAAAACCGCACTGAGCAAATAACCCAGTCTCCAGTGGCGCCGTTTAATCAACACCCTGTCGTAACTGACTCGACAGTGAAGGAGGAAAAAACAAGCTTTTTAAGTGGGCAGCATGCTAATAAAGGCCACATTTTGTAAAACAACAGCAGATTGTGGAGTTTTGAGAGGACACAGAAGCATGAAATGGCACTTAAAACACAGCGAGATAAAAAAACAAAAACAGATGCTCCTCGTTATAATTACATTTGTTCATTACATTCTGTCACCATCGTTTTTGCACAGAACACAATCCAAGAAGGCGTCGTTTTAGACCTCTACAGTAATTACCGCCATCTTTCCAGTCACTCCTTTGAGGAGCTTACAGAGGGATCCTCTGTTAAACAGGCCTGACCTCTCTCTCTACCCCTCACACAAACCCGGACACTGCTTCAAGCCTCCCCCACCACCTCCTCCTCCTCCTCTGCCTGCCATGGAGACCATGGAGAGCTGCTACAGGAAGGTGAAGTGTCGGAGTCAAACGCGGCACTAACCTTGGCCAGCCCAAGGGCGAGTGCTCGTACTCAGCCAAGCTTAAACACCTGCATGCGGTCGCCGGGGGATAGCAGCCCTCCCCTCAACACCACCACCACCACCACCCTTCAAGCTCTCTCTTCTCCCTCTCCAGCGCATCATTAGCATATGCAAAGACAGGCGTAGTTCAAGGATGCAAATTAGGCCAGAGCACAGCCATGCATATTTATTTTAGTCACTGAAGTCAGGGCGGAGCTGATGGGGGAGATTTGGAGTGCTGGCCCTAGAGCGGTGCTCAATTTTTACATTAACCTAGAGACACGTAAACATGGCTGCGTAGAGAGAGAGAGAGAGAGAGAGAGAGAGAGACCCCAATTACCCGTTCACATTTACACCTCATGAGAGGTCACTTATGTTCGAGTGGTTGGATGCTTCGTCAAAAGATGTCACAGGCGAAAATTGCGTGTTGCCCGTTTGACACCACTCTCTTTTGTTTTGGTGAATAATAGGGAGTTTGTCTGCATGCAGCAACCCAGAAATCTATTATTCAAATATATTTTCAGGTTAATTTAAAAAATCATCTGAATCAATATCCTTCAATTAAAACCAGCATTTAAAAAAAAAATATTTTGTTTGTTGGTGTGGTGGCCATGAGGGCTCAACACACTGGTGCATGAGAAAACACATGAAAATAATCAAAATATAAGACATCAGTTCATCTATACACACATTTAACCAAAGACTCCAAAGAAATAGAAGCATATTTTTTTTAAAAACCTCATGAAGAAACAAATTCATGAATTTTAACACATGCATCCAAATAAAAAGACACAACTAAATAAAAAGACACTTATGTAATGTGTTATTTTTGTATGTAATGTGCTCATTCCTTTATTTGCTTATTTCTTCCGTATTTGCATCACTTTTATGTATTTGTGTTTTCTGTCGTTGCAGCAGGTTTCTGCGTTTGATCATTTCACTTTATTTCTGGCGTGTTTTTTTTTAATGCTCCGCACACGCCTCGTTAAATTACTGGAGATGTTTCCTTCCTCTGCTTTTATTTAGCTGTATCTCTAGTCGCAGTGGTTTGGCCTCCAGGGCCACCGTACCTTTCATCCAATCTCTCTTTAATTTAGGTCTAAGATGAAATGAAATAAGATCTTAGGATAGAGACATCAGCAGCACAAGAGACGAGGGACTGTCTTCATGAAGTATTTGATGTAGAACGTGTCGGCCTCGACTCTCAGGCCTTCTACCATTCATACTTCGGTTGTCAAGTGAGTGTGCTAGTTTTGCTTTTCCCAAGTGAAGACTACCTAGCCTTGAGAGACAAAGCATGGGGCGACACCCACCTCGTCAGCACACTCCAAAGAGGTGAGAAGGAGGAACACGACTGAATTGGTTGAAAGGGTTTCTGAGCAGGCACAGAGCTACAGCTGTGTTTTCTCTGATTTTTCCACACAATGAAAGATGGAGGTGCAGGACAGTTTTGTTTTTTAATGAGTGATCGCTCTCATTTAATGCACCTTAACATAAGGACCCGATAATGGAGTGGTGGTAGTTTCTCATCAAACATGGTGCTAATGGACAAAAGTGACAGACCAAGAAACGGCGTGACACTGCTGAGAGCATGAAAAATAAGGAGCGTTCTGTTTATCCACCAAGAAAGTTGTGCCTAGTGAAGGGAAAATAAGAAAGGAGGAAAGCGGACATTGTGGACAGCACAATGCATCTATAACGGAACATATCGGCGATAATGAACCTTCCACACACATTGAGAGACTTTCTTATCTGCGTTTGGCTCGTATAGAGAAAAAAGTCTTGCGCATAGGGTAGAGGCGGACACAACTGTATCTGTGAGCTGAAAAGCATCCCTGTGAGGGAGTGTTTCTGCTCTGCATGCACAATTGCGTTCCCGTGTGCACGGGCCTGTAGTGAGCGCTAATCCGCCCTTCCTCACACCTTCATAACTTCTCAACATCCACATGCCAAGTCTTGACTTTTGAGAGTCTGGAGGCGGAGACGGAATAGGCGATGTCTGGGAGACATCACCCACAAACTTTTGCAAGGTGATGTTAGCTTCTCCAGCATCAGACAGGCTATTTATCCAGGCATGAGAGAGTATTAGGCCCAGAGTGCATAAAGGAAATTTATACCTTCAAACACTATTAAAATTGGCTATCAGAAAGACGTTATTAGTGTAATACTAGCTCCGACATGATGGCCCCATGAAAACGGTTCTCGGGTAACTGCCTGTCTTCCATTGTCTAAGTGATAAAACCAAACAGCCTATCAAAGGTCATGGCTCTGTCTGTTCCATCCCCACCCACAAAGTCCCTAAAGTAAACTTGTATTGACCTTTGACCTGCGACTGCGAGGGCAAAAGGAGGGTAGCGCTCGTCGTAGCGCCGTGTTCGCGTGATCGCACTTATGCACGCAGAGATCAGATTATGCGATCGGATTATGACACATGCTGAAATCATTCTTGCTGTGGTTTTTAAGTGACAGGAAGAACGCTGGCTAATATCGGCGCGGTTTCAGGCACTTCAGCCGATGCTGAATGCTCGTCTAGTGCATTTAAAAATGGAGGAATTTAAATTCTTTCTGTAAAAACAAGGTCTTAATAGATACACACCCAATAGCTGTATGAGTTGTAAATGGATGGTGCACACATTAAATCAAATGTATTTTAGTAAGCATACTTAAGAAACAGTGTAAAACAAGAAAAAGAAAAAGAAGCAAATTCCCATTATACAAATGTTGAATTTATGCTGTCTATCAGAACATCTCCTCAATCTTGTAACTGCTTTGCAGCATAAATAACATACGACTGATCAATTACCTCCAGTATACCAAGCATGCCTCAAGATAAGTTGCTTTTCATGACAATGATACTGAACTGTAATGGAAGCCAATGGCTGCCTGGAGGGACCGAAATCATCATTAATGGGGTTGTGTTGAAACGACACACATTGCAGACATGCTAATTGCATTTTAACAACACCACTTAGTTTCCTGTACACACACTCTCCACTCAAAGTGTTCCAGCTGTGACTTGTAGACGTTTCTCCACTTTTCTGGTGCACCATCGCTGCAAAGACTTTTGGTGAGCCGACCGATGCATCATTGCCTCGGTGGAGCCCTGACAGGCATGCGACTGCTATACATGTATGTCAGACCATCTTTGTTAGTCACATGAATAGTTAGACATGCAAACCATCGAAGTGTGAGGGCCGCAAGCTTGGCGAACAGTACGGCCAACACAGATATGTAACACACAAGCACTCAACAAAGAGGAGTTACATCCCTGTCCTGTGGCCTCCATTAGACATCCATCAGAAGGAAATCACTGGCGCTGTAATAAATCAAGCCAACAAGGCTCACACCGCCATTCAGCCCCGATGCCCTCATGATATAATGCGCAGGATATCATCACCCCCTAAGCCCCAGCATTTGTCTGAAAGGTCCTTCGGTCAGATGGCTCTTGAAGAGGTGAAGCGTGTGGTTTTCTCAGGCCAAGGTGACGCTGACGAAGAGCCGGGCCTCACATGTATGTGACTGGGCCAAGGTGACTTTAAGACCGCTGAGGGAGAGAACACGGCTGATTTTCTACTTCACTGATGACCCACCCAGCGGTAATCCTCTCGTGCTCATTAAGCTGCGCTAGATTGGACCGCCTCAGGCGAGGGCGACCGAGTGAGCTTGTGCACGGGAATGGGAACGGAGTGGGCGTTTTGTCTTGAAGAAATTGGATACCAAGGTTTTGGATTAAGTTTTTTGTGCTTGTTTGCTGCTTTTTTTTTGAGCTTATGAATTTGACCTATGACTTGCCTGCTGGTGTCTAATATTTATGTTCTTGCAACAAACTATATGTTTAGAGTAGAAACTTTAAACTATCCTTATAATGGTGCATCTGAAATGGATCTGCAGTTTGAAGATGCCTACGGTGTTAAATGTGAGCTTAATAGCAGCTCGCTAACCGCTAGAATTACATAAGATAACATTAGCAATATATCCCAGTGGCTTACGTAAGAAGTCAAGTTAAGACTTTTCTTTTTTTATATATTTATTTGTCATTGTACAATCCTGTTGCTTTTCATACATTTTTACACTTTCTCAATTAGCATCATAAAGCAACATTTAAATCGGCCACAATGTTTTATACTTGACTGCTATGCAACCAATCTAATAGACATCAGCTAAACATTTAACTCACAAAAAAAGACAAATGAATGACGACTGGACAAATTGGACCATTCAACAGGTAAAAACAGGCATCTAATATGGTAATATATTGGAATATTGGAATTGGGGGTGCACTTAAGGATGAATTTCATATATAATAGAGTGTATATTGTTATAAAAAAAGAAATATGTTATAGGTTTGGCTGAATGAACTGAAAAATGCATTTAGTTGATGAGTTGGGATGTTTAACAAATGTGCTAATGAATCATTTATAGCTTATGACTATGTTAGTACGATTTAACGTTCATGTCTAATTAAAAAACAACAACTAAAAAAAAACATTTAAGCATTACGACTTAATGTTCAGTAAATAATTTAGAAGCCACAAGGGGAAAGTATGGAAGTTGTGTGAAAGTCTGAGTGCAAATGTATTCATCAAAAAGGAAGGAGAAATAATTACTCAGGAATTATAACATGAAATGTACACATTAATGTGTAATTATTGACTCTTTAAAGGCTTGTGATGGGATTTTTCTTCAGACTACTATGAGTTTGGTGGGAATTGTCACAGGAACAAATCTTGAGTGTCTGAAGAAGACGGAAAATAAGGTACAGCTTTGATGACTCATTTCCCATACGCTCCCAGATGGAGTTAAAGCCACCTTGTACTGCGCATACAGCAAAGAAACAATATAGAATGGATCGCTGTGGAATAAAAAGCAGTTGAAATAAACGCCAACAACCAGCCGTCCCTCCCTTTACGCCCCTGTCACCCCCTGCATTTCAGACGGGACATGTGTGACTGGTTCAGATGCATGGAGTCGGGGTCCCTCCTCTCAACCGTGCAGAACCTGCTGCTAAGTGTGTGCAGGATGTGTGGGACAGGGAGCGCCACAAAGAGAGACATTCACCATGAACTCCCAGTGAACCTTGCACTCCCCTGTTGACATTTCACACCAGCGCGCCTGTTAAAACACACGTGTGGCGCGGAGGCTTTTTTTCTTCTTCTTTTTTCGCTCGGCTGCTTCCTCACCCCTCCAAATTAATCATTGCACATCATCCCTCTGGTGCACACACGTTTCGCCTGTTTTGGAGCCGTAAGACCGCTAATAGGTTCCAGTGGTTGGCTGTGTGTGCGCTCCGTTTGACTGTCACTTAGCACGATGGGGAGTGACAGTCTGCCCTTGTGGCACCCTTGCTCCGCTGATGGATAAGGTCATGACAGGACAGGTGTCTGTCAGCCACGGTCGGTTACAAACAGGAAGAGGATGGAAATATGATCCTGCAGGCAACCCCTGCTTCCATGCACAGTTCAGGAGAAGCATGCAATATCATGCATTTACTTGAGCGAGTGAAGATTTGTGTTTGCGAGCAGCGTTGCGCTCACTGTCATACCCACTTCCATCAGTTCATCTCAAATGAGGTGGATGAAGGCTCCATAATGGCCTCCATTTTTGATGATCATTGCCCGCCATTCAATTATCGACTGCGCTCCAGTCAGAGCGCATCAACAGCTCAAAACAGAAGCCGAAGAAGAAGAAATGGCTTCGATGGGATGAAGCAAATCAGTCAGAAGGGCAAAAGTGTACAAAGGACTATTTAATCTTTTTTTTTTTTTTTTTAATCAAGAAAACCAAAGCCCTGAGGCTCGGCTTGGTTTTCATCTAAATTATTTATAGTCTTGATGAGGCAGATATAACATAATATTTCTGAAACAAAGAGGGACAACTAGCCCCCAACAGTCCATCAGCTATGTGGATGCGATGCGGATCACCGGAGGCTGGAACTTGTCCGTGATGCGTCGCCATGGTTTCGGGGTTAAAGTGCTGACAACAACCTGCAGCATCCTCGATTCAAACCCAACCAGGGGCTTTTGTTTGCCTCTATCTCAAGGCTATTGTAACTTTTATAATAACATCAGGTAATTGCTACTATAGGAAAAAAAAAAAAGCTTCACTCTGTGCATGAATGAATAGATAAGTGTTCCAGGGATGAATACTTAAATTGCATGTGTGATGCCAAAAAAACAAAAAAGAAGAAGAAGAAATACACATTGTCATGGATGTGAATATGAATATGAATCATGGACATGATCCGAGCTGTAAGCTAGCTCTGGGCTACACATGTAGCTGCTCCTAATGACTTGAAATAAATATAAACTAATTGGATTTATATGGATGTTTATCTCCGGTTGAAAATCCCGTTGATGTCTGTGTGTAATGATTTGATTTGAGTTATGGCTCCACGAGGACTGGCTGTCATTTTTTTACGCTCTTGTGCAAACCCTTGGATGAACACGGAGCTCTTTGCCACGGGTGCAAGTCCCATCAGTGTTTTCCAGACTGTACATAGGAGTAAGTTAATGTTTTGGTGTTACCGCCATCCAGATCTGAGGTGCCTTAAATTCCCTGCTTGATTTAAAATCAGGCATTAATCAAATACTTTCCAAACATACGCAGACACGGCTGCCTTTACTGTCAGCGCGCCGCCATGTAGCACCCAGCAGCTTTTTCGACCCCTCTTTGCATTTGCAGTGAATCGGCACATTTGGCGGCGTGCGGCGCGACGCCTCTCCTCGGCCTCTCCCGTCCCCCGTCCCTCGTCCGTCCGCAGGGATCGCTCTAATGCTGCTGAGCGTTAATGAAGACAAATCGTCCAATGAAGTCGATCGATGATGGAGTCACTGTAAAGTCCCCGAGGATGCGGGAGAAGACAGAAGGAAGACGACTTGCAGTGTAACACGCTCGGATGCACCACAGACACAAACAGGCAGGCCGTGCAGCTCTACATACACTTTCCTGGTTCCATTTAATTTAGTGGCAGCTGAGCACTTGCTGCGATTCAAATTCAGCCTGTGTTTCCAGGACTTTTTCTTCACCCAGATTTCTGGCTGGCAGTCAGGAGAATAAGGCATCGATGCCGCATCAAAAAGAGCTCAAACTGCAGCAAGGAAAGGAAGAAACCTGAGGCTGCCATTGTGCAAGTGTCTTGAACTGTAATCTGTATGTTTGCATGTCTTTGAGACGTGATAACGTTATTTTAAAATTTTCTGGCACCTCCATCCCACAACATGCCACTAAATCACGGGAGAATACGTGCAAACTTTCAGCACAATCGTTTTGTATTTGATGGAAATGGCTGCCTATAGCTGCCTTTATGCCAGACAGCGCTACAATAGCCCTGCATAGAGGATGAGCTGCATGACTGTTTTCTTTTTCAAGGTATTATTTTGTTTGTCAAAATTCAATTCCACCTCACACAAGGAAGTAAAAGATTGATTTCTCTCTCCGGCTTTCCCTTTGTCATCGTCCATCTTTAAAGTTGAGATGGCAGATGTGTTTTTCCCCCTGCACACAATTGAATCAGATATTTTTGTTATATTTGATTTGGAATAACATATTCTCCTGCACACATACAGGCAATCAAACACAGGGCCTGCTAAAGTGGGTTTCCCGGGAGGCCATTCCAAGGGTCCTTGTGCGACCTCAGACAAAGCTGGACCCTTTCAATATCGTCTTATTTGCTTGAGGCGGACTTTAAAATGACAGAAACCTTGGTTTGGGAAAATTTTTTTCTCTCTTTGCATTGTTATGTAGCCAGTGGAGAAGCATAGGCCTCAATGTTTGTCCCGTCTATGGTATTAAAAAAAAGATATTTCAGATCTTCCATCCAAACACAACTTTAGCTCAAAAAAAGAAAGAAGAAAGTTATTTAATGATTTAATGTATGAAAAAAAAAACAACTTCCTGATGTTTTTCCTCAACATCGGGCCGGCTTTAATTTTAGATCTGCTGATTTTCTCCCGCGTCCATTGGTTTAATCTAATTCCACATTTTTCAAATGTAATCTGACCTGATTATAGTTAACTTTTGGGTTCATTCTTTTAAGCTGACCATTATATCTCATCATATTAGACCTCGATTGAGATAAAAAAAACCTGTTGACATGTTAAGTCACTGTTGCCCTTGTTGATTTATCCACGACGACACATGTTCTGGGCATTTGGTGCTTGGCAGGTGTTTAATTCAGACACTGGTTGGACACGAATGAGATTAAATTGGACTCTAATGGTTCCCATTGGGAGACCGGTTAAAATTTCTCTCCACATCATTGACCTCCGGGTTATGTCAGCCTCTGCACCCAGCTGGTGTCGGGGGGGCGGGGGATTTTCACACCTGCCGTACTTGCTTCACAATGTCAGGTTCAGGAAAAAATGGAGCGCAGGATTCACACCTGCCTCGGTCTCAGCTGCTCCTCTCCCTTCATACAGAGTATTCTCTGAAACGCTTTCGTGCAAATGAAATCTCAAAATGTTGACATGCAGAACTAACCCTTAGCACTCCTGTCAGAGCTGTAAGTGTGTGATGGAGTCAGACTATAAATACATGAATTTGAAAGCGTGTGAAAGATTGGCAGTGTCTCATTTACACCTTTCACTGGTGGTGACACTCGGTAATTAAAGGTAATTAGTCAGATCGAGGAGAACAAACGCTTTCCCTCATAAATTTGAGCACTTTTTTTTTTTTTTGAAGCGGTATCACACATTCTCTGTGAGTGTGAAAGTTTCCCCTCATAGTGTGATCCGCTTTGTGCCAGAAACCCCTTCATTAATGAGGGGGAAATAAGCCTGACTGCAGACTGGAGGCCGAAAGGATGTTGCAGCTGCAGGAGGGAGCGAAGACTTGGCTGAGCAAAACAACTTTACATGACATAAAGTCGCTTTATTCCAGTGAAAGCTGGGATCAGTGAGGATGTCGAGCGCAAAGATGGAGGCACCCTTTTTGGTTGTCTGAGGGGGGAAAAAATCCACAATGATTTTGCCAGGAAAACTCTTGAGGTACAGCCTTCAAATGCACCCGAAAATCTGACTTTCGCTTAAGCCCTGAGCTTCTCCTCTGACAGTGTTCTGCCTTAAAGTGCTACATTTTCCTCCCAGATAAAGAGCGCCGCGCCGCCTCGGCGTATGAAAAGAGGAAACCTCAAGGGAAGCGAAACTTTCAGTGGTATTGTAGGTTATCCGTTTCATTTTAATGTGCTATTCTTTGCTATATTATGCTGTATTGGTAAGGCTCCATTATTTCTTGAATAATAGTGAGTAAGGAGGAGGATATTTATGGTGCAATTAGGGCTACTCTTCAGTTTGCCTAGATTTCTTAACTGGAGCGGATTATTCAGTCTCAGTCTGAGCAATTTCCACCTCGATTTTATGTCTAGATGCTTCCAAATGCTATTCAGTGTTGCAATAAGGCGCAGTTTATCACAGTTTGCATTGAACAGGCAGCTAAACTGCACAGGCATACGTCATAATTCCACATTTGGTGTAATATAGTAATAGCAGCAGTGTCTAAAAATGACTGACCTTTTTTTTAAACATAGGGATGCTAATCAAATGCTTTTTGTTTCACTAATATGTGATCAGAAATCCAGATTAATGGGGACACGCCTGAGTTTGGGTGCAGATCCTATCCCTGGAGAGAAGACATCAGTGTAGAGGCGTCTTCCTCCTGCAGGAGTCTCCTCAATCTTACCTTTGATCATAACCTGATGCACCGACAGATGGAAGAAGCACGAGTCCAACATCAAACACTGAAAAGCATCCCTCTTATAATGACCCCAAAAGAAAGAGCTGCCTGTCCTTTTTTTTTTTTTTTACTTTCTTCCTGCTAATGTGTTTGCAGACAGACTGGAAATATATAAAACTTCCATTCCCAAACATGTCAAGGAGACACGCTAATACAGTATATGAGCGTGATCCACCTTAAAAATGGCTTCGTCGTCCCACTGGGGCCTCCTCTGTACCTCTGCTGGCCCAGAAACTGGTCGTCTGCCAGTGTAGGAGGACACATTTCCAGTCAAGTATTTTTTTTTAGATGTACTACCACCTCCTCCAACACTGATTATCCCCATTATTTAACCGCCCACACTTTGCCAATAGCAGTAAAATCGTGATGCATCGCACAACTCCCTTAAGCCATTTCAAACTTTCAAACTTCCTTCAATAGAAACGCCAGTGGAGTTACTCAAAAAAAAAAAAAAAAAAAAAAAAGTTCCTTCAAATAAAGCACCCAGATCTTTACATCAATGGTCTGACTTCTTTTCAGGTAAAGTCTCAAAGAAGAGAAATCATGGAACAGATGCATCGGCACTCCGAAGGTTGTTTTTTTTAAACAGAATTTAAAGGCTCCACATTTGACTCGAAGACTTCTAAACGCAGTCTTTTGACAGTAGCCTCCACTAACATCTCCCGCTTCCCCCCGAACGCAACAAACAAAAGCACGGACTCACACCTGTCGCAGATGAGAGTGAAGTTAGTCAAATCCCTCTTGACTTATAATGGAGGCTTGGCAGCAGCAGCTCTTCTAAAGTAGTGGAAGAAGAAGCTTTATTTATTTGTCAGACACAATCAGTGCAATGTAACAGCATTCGTTCTTCCATCCCTGAGGGGAGGCAGCCTTTATGGCGCCCGGGGAGCAAATTTGAGTTGCAGAAGATTTTCGTGCGGATCGGAATGAAGGGAGTTTTTCAACATTTTTTCCGAATCACGCAAAAGCCGCTCAACTGATTCACACAAGACTTTGTGGAATTCCTTTCATAGGACTCCCGAACCTCTACCTATTGTACAGTGGACCTGAAAGGCTTCACACATTTGGGTAATTGTTCGAGCACAACACCTGCACATATATAATCACACACTTGACAGGCATGGCTGTAATTTACTTACACTGAGCTCCCCGATTTGCATACAAAGATGTCTCTGTTGCAAAGCGGCTCTAATGAAATTAGTATGTAGGGTAGAGGCCCTTGGAGAAGTTTTATTGCACCGCGGCAACATGTTAATACTTAATGCATTCTGTCAACCAGCTCTGTGATGGGAGTCTGTGGCACGTCCTTATGAACGTGGAAGGACTGAGCAAATCGCCGCCTCTGCCTCTTTTTTTCACTCGCTGTCAATTTGCAATTGAGTTGCAGAATGTTCCTTTTTTTCCTCTCCAAAAAAAAAAGACATTTGCCTTCTGTTCTCCGTCAAATTTCCTCAGTCCTGCGCCACATCGCCGTCCATCGCTGCTAAATAATTTCTTTTTTTTCTCCACATTTAAACCCTCACGTCTTATTCTCCTCCTCCTCCTCTTTTCTTGTCGTTTCACTGTCTGCATCAGCCGCTGCTTTGCCCTCGGCGGGCTGAGTCATGCTTAGCAGAATCCAACCGTAGCTATCAAGGACAAACACAGCCCCCATTATTAAAAAAGGAAAAGGAAGAAAAAAAAAGAGCTGAATTGCTTCTCTGTAAAACACAAATTTGACTCCTATAGACCACGCTTTGCCCTTGGCTGATGTTAACATTATCCTGAAATGTAAACCTGATCCCCTCTTGTGTCAAGAGAGTCTTAAGAGGTGACACTTCTGTGTGTGTCTAGGTGGGCGGGTGCACTTTGAGGAGAAAGTTGCCAAGGATTTTTTTGCAGATTTGTAACTCCATTTCAATGCGTAGCCTGAAAAATCAATGAAAATGTTGTGCAAATTTATGTTTCCATTATTAAAAAGTGTGTAAAGTGCCTTTGACTTTTGAAGTTCTCTGTTTAATGTTGCTAGATGTGCAGTGTGCTTTCCTACGACTGTAGAATTACAATGCAATGAACTGCTTAAGAATTCAAGGGGTATTTAGAGAAATGCAACGACTTTTGCAGGACTTTCACACCATTAAAGAAGCCGATAGGATAGTATGACCAAATGTCTAATAGGATAAAAGGTCAACGGTGTCACAGTTGTCATATGTTATGTGTTTTTGGACAAACATGGATGTAAACTGGGTCCAACAAACAAAAGGCAGTCAGTCTAAATGTGCAACTTTTTAATTAGCATATAAGAAAAATCAGAGTGGAAACCTTTATGCTTGGCTGAGTTGCATTAGTCGGATGTTTAACTGTTGCTCTTTTAATTATGTCATCTTGTGGCACCATCTTCTTCTGTAATAATCTAAAGGCAATCATTTGGAGCATTAGTGCCACTAACTGTTTCCCTTAATGCGCCCAGAACTACTAATCACACACAGTAGTGGATGGAAACTTGCATTAATTTGCGTTTTCTTTGCCAGGTTTTCTGAAACCTCAGTCGAGACCTGATGAAAACAGCGATGCAGGAATTGTGCATTTATTTACTTGATTGCTTCTCTGCACCATCTTCCACTGAGTCGTGGTCAAAATGTGACTGGACAGCGTTTGCTGGCGTCTTTTTTTTTTTGTGTTTGCCATTTTTCAAACAGTGTTGAGATTGCTCTGTAAAACAGATCGACAATGAATGTAGTAGCTGTACAATTAAGGAGCATAATATCCATAAATATATCAGCTCCGACGCTATAATTGTGTTGTTGAAACAGAGATAAATTATTGTAATTAATAGCTACAGTAGAATAATGACATTTAGTAATCTGACTATCCGTTTTACATCTAATTATATTCTGATCCTTAGCCCGGATAATTGTGCCGTAATAATAGTAAATTTTGACATAAATAAGACGTCAACAGACGCATGAATTCTGAGCCAGAGCAGTGGACAGCGAGAGGAGAGGGGCGAGTGAGGATGGATGGGTAGAAGATGTGAAATGACACGTTGACAGCTGCTCGACGAGACACAATCAGCGCTGCACTTCATCCCATTGAAGTCCCTCTGCAAGGTCTTTGTGGCGCTTTACCTGCAGCGTTGTTGCTATTGTGAACCCAATTATACGTGGATCAATAGCACCTAACTACTCAGATTGCTGGTTTTTGATGGAATGAGCTGCTGTCTCAGATTCCCTTTTAATACCCCCTTAGGAAGACGCCGGTGTCCTCGAAAGTTTGCATAGCAGTTGCTCTCTCCTAATACCCCCTTCAATGCACTTGGGGAGGTAAGCAAACACGCCAGATGGATGAAGGATAATGTGCTCGGTGGCCCATTAGTGAGGGAAAGAGGTTTGAATACCAGAACCTGTTGCGAATATTGTTCTCCATCTGACCTCTAGATTCACAGCTCAAATGAATAGCGATACCCTGCGGTGTTTCGAAAGCGATTAGTGACGCCTGGCTCCTCATTACCTGTGTGTGTCTCAAGCTGAGTGCCTATTCTCACTCTAGACCTCACAAGAAGATTTTTTAAATGTTCTGGATTCATTTATTGTCCTTTAAGCAGGTCATTTATAGCATCACAAAGCTAACAATATATTATTATTGCTTCAGACATGTTCCCTTGAGGAGGAAGTTTCCCCATAAGGTTTTATTAGGTCCACAATCTCATCTTTCTCAGTTGCACTTTGGGTTTAATGCTCATATTAAAGCATGCTAACACACTTTGAAATGACCACTGTGCTTCAGCGCAGCCTCACAGTGTCTGCAGCCATGCTAGCATCTTAGCATGATTAGAATAACGCATAACTGTTTACACCCTCTGATATTATAGTTGGTATAATCTGTAGCCAGTTGCATTGTCAGCTATGAGTGACTTTGGAGAGTTACTGTTGGGAGTCATAGGATGTCAAACTGCTTTGTTAGTGTAGGTGCAAGTGGTTCAAGGAAAACACATTATTGTATGCCTCTATTGTAAATGTACAATGCATGTTGTTTACACAAGTAAAAACATTCACAGTGCATTGAAAATGTGCAAAGAATAGTATGAATGCAATAAAAAGTGAGGACAAGGTTTGAAAATTCACCCATTGGACGTATTGAGAGAAATTGTTTTCATGGAGTGCAGTTTTGTTTTTGGATTTGTCTTGTTTAAAGTGTTCATTTACTCCCCAGATGGCATTTGAAAGCAGCAACTGTGGACAGGAAGGTCAGGAATGATTGTTCGAATGGGAATGTTGTCGCCGAGGATCACCATGAAACTTGGTGGAAGGAAGAGCCAATCAGATCTTGTCACTTTAAAAATGGATGGGTTTGATGGGATGTTAGACGTTGCCCGGACGCTGAGGGCAGCCTTTTTGATGTGGCTCATGCCTTGTTGGAATTTTAATTGTGGTTTAATTGAATTAAAGGGGACTGTTGGACCTTGATGGAGGTTATGCTTTTGTTTATATTTGATCATTTCTGCCGTTTGATTCTAATCCTGCATAGAATAATCACATGTTTTAATTTCCCTAAAACTCTCTGGTCAGCGCCTGTTGTTTTTAAACGCGTCTATGAATGAATTGAAGACCTGGCGTCTTCCTTTTCTCGTCCTTGTGTTCGGGCCCAGAGCCATCAAATCACCGAATGTGACTGGCAGGTGAGAGATGAATGACAGCAATCATAATGGAGGCATCAGGGATGATTGGATGGAGTGGTGGGTGGCTGTGTCATGGCCAAGAAAGGAAAAAAAAGAAAAAAAAAGACGCATCGACACAGGTGGCGACTGACGGTGTCTGTTTGATCCATTGGAAACCATCCAGGGAACCCTTGACTCATTCTCCCACATCTACTCTTATTTCACCTTCGTTACACATGGTGCTCTTTATCATTCGATCCATCCTTCTCTCTTATAGTGTCTGGTAGGTCCCAGATCCTGTTCCAAGCAGGATCCGTGAACAAATGAAGCCCTTTGTGTGTGGAAACCAGAGGTGCTTCTTTGCTCAGTCTTTTTTTAAATTTTTTTATAAATCCTGGTAATGATTTTATTAAGAAGAGAACGGAGCTCCTTGGAACAGCTGCACCTTTGTGTCTTTTCACAAGTGACATGAAGGTGAAACGAGCTCCAAACTCAGGCGGTTTGTGAATAACTTTAATCTCGACTATAATCCTATGAATCCTCTTCGAATAGCCTCTTCATAAACACGGCCGATACTCTCCCAAAATGTGCTGCTATTTCCATTCATACACCTGAGCTTTTCATTCATTCCATTTGAACTTTCTCCTTCGTGTCTTTCTTTCCCTCCCCCCCGCTCGCTCGAATTCTCTCCGCTCTTCCTGCGTCTCCCGTTTCCCTCAGTATCTGACGAACTCCACAACACGGACATCAGAGGTGTATCGGCAATCATTACGCCTCCTGCCTTGCTTTATTTTACAAGTTTGCTAATTACCCCATGTGCCATAGCCAGTTCCCCCCCGGAGGCCTCTCTCTCTCTCTCACTCCACTGCCTCTCCTCCTCTCCCCTCCATCGATCACGACTCGGGTAAAAGTAAACTTTCCGAGCGCTTTTCTTCCCTCTCCAACCCGGACGATTCCCAGGTGAGCGGGCCTGATTGTGGGAGCGCTAGCAAAGATGCTAATTTGTTCTTGACTAGTGGAGTAAAAATCATTAAGGAGTACCTCCGCGCCCAAGAGGGAGGAGGAGGAGGAGGAGGCGGGGACAGGTATAGGAGGGAGATGTGTGATCCCACTGTGTGAGAGCTGAAGCTGTGGGACTTCCAACAATAGTTCTGATCAAAGATGGGCTAATTTTTCTAAATTATATCACACAGATTCCTTGTAACACTCTTTATTGCATTGCTTGATGTTGTGTTGAAACAGCTGATCACCGAACTGATAATCACTTCCTGTTTTTCTTTCTGTTTCACGCCTCCTGCCCCATGTGGATTCTCTACAAAGGTAAGTCACCCGTTGTGTCGTCTTTGTTTGTCTTTGTGTAGCTCTTACCAAATGGCTGCGAGCGCCTCACAGCACCCGCGCCATCTGCGATCGAGAATCCGTCCGTCTTTAATGTACCCTATCTGGTGGCTGTGCAGCCAATTTGTGCAGCACGTATCCGTGCAGCCGCAGAGGAAGAGATGCTGTTGTTCAGGTTTGTGTGTGACAGGTGCGCATATCCTGCTTTGAAGGCGTGGGGACATTTGGAGCGAATGCAGGAAGCAATTCATCACTGACAGCTGCGATGCAACAGTAGCTGGGACTGGGTGGGCGCCTGAATGAAGCGCGTGACATTTCCAGTGTATGCACATGTCGTGGCGATGCTCTCACATGTAATGAATTTTTATCACCTCGGAAAATGGATAAAAAGCAACGGGGAGCCTGCAGTCGGCTTGAAAAGACTGAGGGGAAGATGGGAAGATGGGAAGGAGAAAGTGGAATTTATATTTATTCCAATAAGCACCAACTTGTGATTGTATTTCAGGCAGCGCTTTATATTCTAATGAAGTCGGGTGGATTCAGATTTAACAGTTGTTGCTGTTTTTTTTTTACTCAATGTGACCCTGAATAGGTTTTTCTTTTTTAGCTTGTTTGTCTGAATCTGTGAATACAGACACGAAGAAAAACAGTAAGAAAAACTGAAACTTTCTTCCTAACAGTCAAAAATGTAATTTTTCCTGCGTCTATCGGTCTCAAATTTACCCCAATGACATCATTTAATGACCTGAAGAGCAGTTTATATTTAAAGTTACACACAGATTACATTTTATGGTTGTTTAAGGCTAATTATTACTAATTATTTGTAAAAAATGCATTGCTTCTCATACAGAAAAATCAGTACAGTATTTTTATTTTGTTACCCATAATGGAATAATAAGTTTAAGTTAATAAGGGGCACCAAAACTGCAAATAGATAAATAAATCTACATACCTGTAAACAAAGAATCTCATCTATAAAACTGAATCTGCAGGGCCATAATTAAAGGAAATAGGATGCTTGTTCCCGCGGCAACCTTCTCTTTTTCTCAATCAACAACATATTTTGTCCATTTTCTTCCATCAGTCTAATGAATTTCCCCGAAGTCTCCGTCGGTGATTTGTCATCAGCTGAATGCGTGGGCCCAAGAACGATCAGACGGGTTCGGTTTTGCTGCGCTCATGCGGCACTACCTCAGTTAATAGCAACAGTAATCACTTTGGATGCCACTGGCGCTCATTTGGCAATATGGTTGGATGAGCTGCAAGCTGTTCTGGAGGTATTTGTCGGGCTCCTGACACCAGTGTTTTTCGGGGACAAACAAGGAGACGACTGGAGGGGAGAAGAAAAAGCTGTTGGCTGATTTACAAAGAAAACGATCATCTGTGTAAACGACTTCAATACGGCTGCATCGAAAAAGAACATAAAAACATATAAGATGACCTCAATCAATCAAAGCTTGAACTAGCTGTGAAACACTTAAGTATGAAAGCATAATAGCACCATTACTTTCACTGAGGATAAAGCTGGTTTTAAAGTGGTATTTGTGAGTATATTGTCAGTACATCAATACATTTGTACTTTGCCATACTTCACTCAAGCACAGTCATCTTAATAGTGGATCGCAGAGGCCCAGAATTTATTGTCCGTCCTGTAATTTTCTTCCCCGTAAGTTAGAAAGGTTACTTTTTATCCTCAAAGGTCGCACATTACTCCGCTAAGTGCTTTTTTTTCTCTCTTTTTTTTACTGCCAAATGCTATCATCAAAGTCTAAACTGGCTGCAGATGCATTAAACGCCTCTTTTAGGTATGGCTGGTCCTTTGGAGAAGTGCTCCAACTGCAGCACTCTCCGCCCTTTTAACCGCGTCTCCTCCTTCCGATATCACACCGGAGACAACTTTTCCCACGTCTTAACGTGTTACAGGATGCATAAATGGTGGCGATTGCATTTCTTGACAGAGGCTAAAGTAGGCAGAGACGGATGAGCGCTTCCGTTTCCTGGTTGTTCTGTGTATTTCTAGGTCGGTGTAAATGCTTCCTAATCGTGTGGCAGCAGCGTGGCCTCGGGGGTGAAGACGCAGTCATGTAACTAATGACAGATCATAGACTTTACCCCCTGCCAATGGGGGTTTAACAAGCACCGTGTGGACTCCTCTCGAACAAGACCGCCATTGTAAATCTGATAGCCTTACAGAGCTTTTAAAGGTCAACTGATAATAAACAAGGGAACACATTGTACCTCCAAAATGACGCCCAATGAAGGCCCATTTGGGATGATCATTAATGACATGGAGGGTGGAGGGACCCTCGCTGTAGCATGGAACGTTGACAGTCGATGGAAGCTCATTTACAGGCCTGTACCCGTGTTGTAGCTTAGCTAGCAGCTCTACTTCAAGAGAGTTTTTTTTTTTAATAGACCAAATAGTAAATAATGAATTAAAAAAAGCAAATAATTAAATTGGTACATATGAGAGGTCTCCCTTAGGGACCTGGTGTAGAGAAGAAACCTCATTGTAAAAGACTCCAAAGATGGACGGGGTCTTTATCAAGTCGGCCTTATGAATTAAAAATGTGGCTAGTAGGAGCAAAACGTTAAAAACGACCGTAAAATCCAATTTTGTGTCTTCAAAGATAAGGGCACAAATAATGGTTTTCCAATCTACATTAGTATTAATTTGTGTTTTTTTTTGTCTTTTGTTAAGCCAAACCAAAAATTTAAGTAGGGCATGAAGATAAAAAGATAAAAGCAGAAAAAAGACATATTTTTGCACGTAATGAGTGTTATTGGAACAAGAATCTTATGTAATTAATGTGTACAGCACACAAACACAAAAAAATGTAATGCTTGGTTCTTCTTTCAGTGTGATCACACTTCAGAAATGAATATTAGATCAGACATATTAGTCTTTAATAGCAGGAAAGCTGTTAAAACATCCCTGAAGCTAATTAATAAGGAGTCAAGTCATCATTTAAGTCAGTCTTTATGCTACGCTAAGCTAACCAAAAGCTAATTGATGCCTTATCTTTTAAGACGGCATAAGAGTTTGCTTTAAGCTGCATGCATTTAAGCTGCATTCAAACTCACTTAAGTCAATTTCAGCCATTTCTCCCGTCCTCTGCTTCAGCCTAATTTTGTCTGAACGGCGACTCGGCGTTCTGCTCGTAAATTAAACACTTGAGAAGAGGTAGGCGAGGTCTTTATATCACCTCTGCTGTGTGGGAGGAAACCACTCCCCGTTTTCTGATCCCCAGGTATTGTATTGATCTCTCAGCCGGAGTCGTCGTCCTCCCGCCGGGCTTTTTTTGCTTCGCTCTTCTTAGAAGACGCAGAAGGTCAATTTGCGACGGCGCCTGCCTCTGCGAGGCTGACACATCTGAGGGAGGGTTGATTGAGGAATGTTTCTATGGAAAACAAACAAACAGGGGAGACGGATCGAACGTGGCACTTTCTGACGGCTCCTCTCCCGAAATGTTAAAAGAGAGAAAATCAACTGGTCGGAATAGACGGAGTGGAGAGACGTGTGAGGGTTAGATGGATATAATGAAGGGCAGATTTCACTGGAGAGGTTTCTGGAAATTGGCTGGCCCTTTGGGGTCCGTGACATTTCTTTGAAAGTGCTTCGGGCAGCAGATTCAAGCTCTGACTCACTTTGTTGGCATGCTTTTTCTGAGGATAGGGACGGTCTTAAAAAGAATAACTAAATGTCTGACTGGAGTCACCTTTTCTTTAGGCTTCGATATGCATTCCTTTCCGCATTTGGTTTCGCCAAATTAATGATAATTTAAATCAGAAAAAGCATAAATTAGAGACATAAAGTCCATTCATTCCTACAGGGGGTTCTGTCTCACCTGAATGCATCACGGCCTCCAGGTTTATCCCACTTTGCTGTATTGGATCTACAAAGTCTGACCTGTACATCTGCCCCTGACTTTCTTCTGCACTGTTCTGCTCCGGGGGGGCCTTGAACGCGGCCTTCCTTCGGGATCACTGGAAGTACCAGTTTGAATTGGTCATTTGTTATATTGACGCTGCACTGAAGGATTCCCATTGATTTCCCATCGATGTGTACGTGAGCAGTAGATAAGCCGGCAGACGGAGAGGAGATAAGCGCCTGTCGTTTTCCCTGACAGCCACGGATGCTGCAAAGGACGACGCAAAGTCAGACGTCTCCCAAAGTCACCATTAAGTGCACAGTAACCCCCCCGCCACACACACTCAGGAGAACACACACAAGCTCTTAAACAAAGTCACTCAACGTCTGAAGTCCAACCTCTTGCCATTTAGCGCTGAAAGGCTGCTATACCGAATTAGCTATTGTCTCTGTCACATTCGTAGCCTTCTCTCTGACAGCACCGTATCAATCAGCTGATTCATTCTTATTAGATTTAACTATGGGGGTGTCACGTCGTTAATGTGAAAAATGGGACGTTGGAGCGAGAGGATGGAAAATCTATTTCAACAAAGGGCCAAGAGTCAATGGAAGAACGTCAAACGTTACTAATGGTAATGCTTTAAGTTTGAACTAAGGACATTAATATTGATTGATTGATACCTTAATCTGTCTTTATACATGGAAATTCAGGTGTTTTGATTGGCACAGCGGAGATTAAGCTACAAACTTGGACATTTTGTCCACTTATTTTTCTCTCGGTATAAATCAATTACAGCTTGGCTAAAAGCAAAAGTAAATCCAGTCCCTCTGAAATCTGAATCTGTTATAGCTTCCATACACTATATAAGGACCAATGAGGTGAGGCTATAGATTAAACTACCAGACACAACAAATAATAACCTAATGCATCAGTAATAATATATAAAATCACATAACAAATGAATGCACAACCTTTTTTTTTGCATAATGAGACACTTATAATACATTTTGTATATAATTCATGCATTTGCATCCTATACAAACATGTTAAAACATGGTTCCATCGCTTTACCAGCAGGCAGAACCCTTTTAAAGAAGGGCATCTTTAAATTTCACATCACTGCATGACATTTACTGTTGTGGAATATTGTAATAATGCAAATTTCCCCCATCAGTAAAGGACCTACAGCCACAGCTGCAACTATTCTCATCCCTTTCATACGACCCGTGAGGCTGGAGACATGTGTAGACAAAAAACACTGAAGATTGCATGAAAGGCTTGGACAGCACTTGAAATGTGCGCTGACACACGTTTGAGGCTATTTTTAGGAAGGGCTATGATGAATCTCCTTGCCTTGAGGGGCTTTAAACCTGCATATCTGCTCCGCGTGTGAATTAAAACCAGTGAGATGATTATATTTGTATCCCGATTCTTTGTAGTCATCAGCAGTATTTGAAGCAGACTATAAATAGTCATCCCTAATAATTCCTCCTTCTCTTAAATCACTGACAAAAGACTATTTTTCTCTTGATGCATTACCTAGTTCAATATGTTTCATTCTCGGTGTCACTAATTGTCGGAGAAAAACAAATTGACTGGAGGGTTAATTAGGTGTCCTCCCAGTTCAGTTCGGAGATTGAGAGCGTCGAAGCCGTCTCAACACGTGCAGACAGCAGCTCAGACGACTGCAGGCGAAGGCACCCGCACAAATTTAACACAATTGCCTGTCAGAACAATGAGGCCAACATGGAAGGAAACTTTAGCGTGAAGTGTTTTTTTGGCAGCAGGCATCACAGCTGAAATATGGCCATAGGCTTCTGGAACAAAGACAGGCTCCGTTCTGTGTTTTTGTGCCAAATTTCATAACCCGGTAAATGGCCATTAAAAAGCCTTGTGAGTAATGCAGCAGGGAAGCTATCCAGTTAGCCGTTCCCTGTGTTTCTGCATTCTCCGGGGCTAACTAGCATCCAAGCAAACAAACCCAGTCAGATACACTTTGTCTCCCGCCCTCCCAGCTTTCTTTGCCGGACTTTTTTTTTCCGGACTGATTATGTCCAGCGTCTCTCTTTTCAGCCCACTTGTCCTCACTCATTTGCTCCCAGGCTTAAAGACAGAGCTGGGTTTTTATTGGAAGTCGAATAGAAGTTGCTTGGCGGGTGTCAGGATGTCTCCTGTGGCTTCTCCACCGCCTGCAGTGGGTATCCATGTGTCTCATTCCGCCCCTTGGGAGAAGTGAGCAACGCTCGCCCACCCCGGGCTTGCACAAGTGCAAAGGAAGTAGGAGACAGAGGGTGGTGATTAAAGGAATGGCACGATTGGGAGAGAGAAATCAGGGTGTGGGGTTGGTGAAACAGGAAGGAGAGGATCGAGGGAACTGGAGGGAGCTGCAGTTTTGAGTGTGTGATTGCAGCAAAGAGGCTTTTGGTAGCTCCTCAGTGGCTTCCTTTTTTTTTTCTTTTTTTCCCACACTCTATCGTCCAAGTCGGCGATCCCTGAGGAGGACTTTAAAAGAAGCCATTTGCCTCTTCTCTCCGTCTTTGTTCCAGATGCAGACGCTGTCGGTTGGAACCTCAGGGGAACTCAGCGCAGGAGGAGAGTCAGGCTTTGCCGCCGTATTCATGCCATGTTATGCAGACATTTCCATTTCTGAGACATACGTTTGTCACATTTTCAATCTGAAAACCATGTTTATATCACGACTTTAATTACTTATAATGAAGCTAGCATGGCGGTTCCCTTTTTATTCTTTTTAGTACGGCATCTTCCTCTCTTATCCGTCCCCTTGCTAATCAGTATTAAGCTGATTGTGGTTAAAGCATTTCTCTGTCAGATAATGAGAAGTTTTACTTCTAAAAAAAAGTAACGTTGACATCTTCTCAATACGTTTACAACAAAAGCAGCAGCCTAAACAGCCTCTCAGCGATGCTCTGTGCCACACAGAGCATTCAAATCAGTCATTTCAAGTATTTTACAGTACAAAAAAAATACTTAAATACAGTAATTTGCATCAGTGTAATCCCTATCTTCCACCCCAGCGTGCCTTTTCCATTAGATGGATGACTGGAAAACAATCAAAGTTCTAATTGGTAAGTTTATTTCATAAATGATTTAATAGACTAAATAATCGAGTCAAAGTGTAGGAGAGTTTTAGAGCCCCTGCAGATATGAATCTGCAATTTTATCATCTATTTCCTGTCATTCTTCAAGCATAAATGCAAAGGGAAAAAAAGAAATAGTAGTGCTTCCAGTATTGTAAAATGAGGATGTGAGGCTCTCATTTGTCACACATGATAGTAAATCAAATACCTTTGGGTGTCAGATTTTTCTTCGGATTAAACAAGCAATTTGAATACATCATCCCAGAATTATAAAAGCTGTTTGTCTTTTTTTTATTTTATTTTTTTACATTTTTTTTATTCATCTAGTACCTTTGGGCTTCTTTAAAGCAATCACAGATTGCCCAGGGGGGGGTAAACATAACTCTGCAGCTCACTGACATCATATTTTACATCTTCAGGGTATTTAAGAGGAAACAGCTCATGCAGTTTTCCTCCCGCTACAGGCTGCCAACATGGAAAGTTGCCTACCGCGGCTTTAAATCCTTGTTTGATAAATGGTAATTACAGAAAGAATCCTCTGTATCACAGGGATGCAGCACAGCAGTTGCTCAACGTGGCTTGCAGCAAAATCAAGGACTCCCACAGAGGCTGCAAATGTATAAATCACATGCCCAAACAGGAAAAACCCCACCTCTTCCTGTTTAGGGAATGAAGACAGGTGTCCGTTTGGCAGCCATACCGGCGGACTCATTGATGACTCTTGGTGACAGCAGTGTTGAGTCCTGCTGCTTCTGCGAGGGATGAATCCCCAGATATACGCGCTTAGTGCACTAAAATCTACGGAGGCATCCTCTTGCTGCACATGCACACTCAGGAGAAGATGCAACATCTGCACCCCGAGCGTTGCTTTTTTTGCCCTTTTGTGCGTTGCATTCACGAAACGTCTCATTTTCTTTCTCCGGCTTCACACACACACACACACACACACACAGACTCCTCACACTGCTTGGATAGCGAATTTAGCACACATTACATGATGCATTACACAACAGTTCCTCACTGTGTGCAACAAGGTGGATGTTCCTCCTTTCTGAGCTGTCTTTATGATTCCTTCAGCCGCCGCGACATCATGCTAACTCCCCCGCAGCGTCGGTCATTACGGATGCTGCACCACAGAGTAGCATATTATCTGCCACCAGCCTCACTGGTGTAATTGTGCAGCTTAAGACTCCAATTAGCATAGTCTTCCATATGCATGGTGGCGATCACCGTATATTAGATCGCATATCGCATGAAGATGCCAGGGCACCAAGAGCAAATGTGCATTAGCGTGGTTGGCGGAGGATGGAGGAGGCGCGAGGGTCTGGGCCTGGAAGCCGGCGAATGATATTTGAATCTGCTTCCCGTCAAAATGGATCTTTGCCTCAGGTGACCTAATTAGGCTGGTAATAAATCACAGGATCCCACCGGCTCCTGCATCGTGTTGGTGGGAGATATGTCAGTGACCCTCAGGGGAGGCCAGGGCAACCTTTCCCTGGATCAAGGTGAGGCCTTAAAAATCAGGGACTGTGTGGAAAATGTCAGCTTTTTTTTTTTTCTTTTTCAGATATTTAACTCGATATTTAACTGCTGCTCTCACAGTTCATATCATGTGGAATTGCTGTTTTCGACTCCTTAAGCGGTTTCACCTTCACATCCTCTGTGTAAGTTCTACTATTGGCATCTGCCTGAAAGTTTTTCTTTTCTTTTTCTTTAACCGTTTGAACCCCAAGTAGTTCCTGCAGCTCCTGTCCCATATCTACCCATGATGGCCTCATTCTCCTCTGCAATATATAAACTCTGCACCTCTATGGAAACGGCACAATCATAGCTAGGAATAGGGAGACCTCAGAAAATGTCTTATATAACAGTTATAATACCATAAACCATTATGGAAAGGATCTACAAACCATTTCTCTTTGGCAAAATGTTAAATAAGGCATGTAGAATAAAGTGCTTTTGGTAAGATAAGTATATAATTTTTTTTAAATTATATACTTGAAGCTTAAGCAGCAGGCTGTATGTACCTGTATGTTCCTTGTGCAGCATCAGACTAGAATAGATACACTATAAATGTATGTGGTAGATTATGTGGTAGGTTAGCAGCTAAAAAAGCCACATCTTCATGAGGAGTTGGTGGAGACCAAATCAGGAGAGCACATTTTAAATGATGCTGATGTTTAATGGTTGTGAAATAAGGAACATGTTCGTTTTATATTAAAAGATGCTGTCAATTAGTAGTCTGTGGTAAAAAAAAAAAAAATCAAATTAAATAAAATCCATGAATGTTTTCACAAGGACAGCTTGGCACTAGAAAATAAAATCCTTGCTGTTGAGCTCTGATCCTTCAGTTTAGGATGGATATGTGGGGAAATGAAAGGAAAGCTCTTGGGTTTTAATAACTTATTTGATAAATTAGCTACTGGGTTAGAGATTAAATAATAAAAGTCAGTAATAGGGCATCAATTAGCCCCATTATTGCAGAGTCATGATCTGGCAATAGAGGGGATGGTTTTAAAAATGTGCATCATTTGACATTATCTGGCACCGATTAGACTCTATTGGACATTTTAATTCATTTGTAGTTCATATGTGTAGTTCTTTTGGCTCTTATAATGATCATGAAATCAATTTCAAACACGTCAAAGCGCCTTGGATGCACATATAACACACTGCGTGCTGCAGATACTGTAGGTTTACTGCAGCTTTCTTGATGTGTCTTAAGATTTCTTCCCATCCACAGTGTTGGGGTTGCAAATGCGCTATGAAAATATTTGAAATGTGTTACCAGAGGTCTCCCAGCAGCCTCAGGTGCATCCAACATCTGTTGTGCGGTTCAAGCTAACAAACAGATACCCCCGCTGGTGCTCCAGCTTGAACATATGTGACTGTAAGCCAACACTTTTACTGTTTTCCTGCAGTTGTCTCCAGAAATGCTCTTCCCGTGCTCAAGTCGCCGAACCACCGGTGTGCATTATTTCTATACGTTATAAACAGAGCGGCTCCATCTGCTGCGGTTGCTGCTACGGAACTGTGTCGCCAGGAGGCTGCTGTAGATGGCGGGGCGGCGCGCTGACAGGTGTGACAGCCCTCCTGCTCCGAGGGGAGGAGGAGGAGGAGGTTAACAACCCTGATAGGCCCGGAGCCCTTTGGGATATGTCCAGCTTCTGGTCTTATTGGGGGGAAGATGAAGCTGACGGGCCTCAGAGGGTGGCGCTCAGCAGAATGCTTTGTCTTTCTCACTTAGGCTCTCTCTCCTTTTTTTTTTTTTTCTAGTCTCCTGCTGGGTCAGGCAGCTTTATCTGTCATGTAGGTAATGGAATCAGAAGCTTAAGTAATTGTCACGTACGTTGCATCTCATTCTGTCACTGTGAGACACACCGCTAATGATTTACAGCCTTTAATTGTGCTTATTTTCTTTAGTTTCGGGTTCTTCAACAATTATTCAGCATCTATGAATTATTAATGCTCTGAAGGACTAACTTAAAGGGACACTCCACCACTTTTTACAAGTAAAGCTCAGCTACTTGTCACAAGGAGTGCTCATTAGCTCATGCAAAGAGTCGGATGATGATTCACGTGGCCGTGAAGGGAGATGTTCAGAGTTCAATCCGCCGTGGTGAAATCAAAGCAGTGTTAATTTAAATTTTGAAAACCTCCGTCGCCGTCTGGACATTTTTAAAATTTGAAAGAGGTCGAATTTGTCAGGTTTAATCAAAGATATTTAGTTTTCCAGACAGTCTAAAGGTCAAAATGTCTCTGCCTTTGCTGCAGTAGTGTCTCTCTCAATGTGATCATGGGTTTAGCCCCATTTCTGATCAGAGAGGAAGAGACAAGACTCATATTTTCACCATTATGTAGTTCTAAAGAATCCTTATAAGTTTAAGGAGTAATTGAAAATGTTATTTGTGTGTAATTATTAATATCTGCAGTGGAAAACAATTATCAAATAGTCTCAAATGATTAAATATGGATGATTGGAAGGTGGAAAGTAGAGATTAGTGTAATTTGTTTTCACATGGACAATGCAAATGATATATATTTTTTTTTAAATCAAGTCATTGCTGTTTGTACTGAAGAAAAACATCCAATCAAAATGTGTTGACATGAAAACAGCAGCTACAACTAGACGTTATACATAAAACAAGATTAAATTATACATATAGATGTAAAAAGCATGTTGTCTGTGATTAAACTGCTATATTGTGCACCAGACGGGACAGAAGGCAGTCATTCTAAACTCCATACATAAATAAAATTTTTTTAAAAAGCCGTAAATCGTCTGCCGTCCTCAAAAATACCTGCCTTTCCTCCAGATTTCATTTATAGGTCGGCCCCTCCTTAAACGTTCCCATTGTCATGCTCCAAAAATGCAGCTTTTGCTTGAGAATCAAACGACTCCTCGGGGGAGAAGAGTAGTGCTAAATCAAAATGGACCAAAACTAATTTGCAGGCCTGGTGTCACTGTAAATTCTGAGCATGTTGGATGTCCTGTGAAATCGTCCCCCTCTTGTACAGTCACTTAAAACGGACCTCCTGCCTCTTCATTCTTCAGCCAGATCTTAATATTACCCATATCGGTAGGGGAAGGGAATATGTTTCTGCTGGAAAACAGAAAGACTGATGATGCAACATTCAGTGAGGAAGCAAAAATTCAATGCATAGGTTGCAACAGCAAGTTTAAAAAAAACATGATGCATGATACAGGTAATAAGCATGATAATGTAGTGCAATTAAAACTAGGTGTAAAAGTGAATTATTTCTACACTTATTCCAGTTTGAGAAATACATGCTTGCACAGGAAACACTGGCGGGAATGTGTGCTAATGTGCAAACCTTGCAAATCTCTTCCATAGAAACCCTCCCCAGGCTCATGCTTAGGTTAAAATTCTATTTGTCACATAGATTTCAGGCGTCTACTGGAAACGTTTTGTTCTGTAATGGCTGTAAATAAGACTCCCACAGACAGACACACAAACACCACGCCTGATATACACTCATGTCAGCAGAAACCTCTGGCTACAAGATCAAGCATGCAACTCTTGTCAATTATGTCAAGTTATGTTATTGAGAGTGTGCAGGTCGTGCTGCTGTCGTCACTTCCACACATTTATGCGTACACACACAAAAAAGATGTAAAGGTCTGAATAATTCAAGGTAAAGCAGCAGAAAAAAAGAGAGATAATATATTCCAAAGTTGCAAATCTGTTATCTGGTCGGAAGCGTATGTAAATGCCTCAATAGGGATGGATGTCAAATGGCACCACGGGCGGATTATGTCTTCCCAACAATCAGCCGAAGCTTTTTCCAACAAACAATCTCGCTTCTGTAAAACAAACGCCCAAGGTCACAGGCTGGAAGTGGGGCGCCGCGCCCTTCACTACCCTTCGCCGTGCGAGAAAACACAGACTGCTTAGCTCACCATGCAGCACAACAAAAAAAAAACAAGGTAAGAGATGAAAGGATGGCAACAGAGAACAAAAAAAACAAACAATTGAGAGGAAGGAAAGCATTTGCACCGATGCTCGGCTTTTGTGTGCAGAATCAAAATATTTTCTTGCTGCAGGATTATTTTTCTTCATGCATCAATATTTGACTGCAAAAAAAGAGTTTTTTTTTTTTTAATGAAACGGCGACGTGGGAAGTGACGGTTCCTTTCCCTGCACGATTTAGCAGCTCGTTGTCTAGCAGCCATGCACTTTTTAGTTTAGCTCCTCTTCATCCAAAGTAACGTTTTGATGTGTTTGCACAGACGCCATAAGATGTTAACCCCTCGTCTGTCGATGCAGACAAGTGACATCATCTCCCTCCTGTTGCTAAACCCCTCCCCCACGGCTTTGAGTGGCAGCTCCCGGCGGCAGTGAGTCTCAAACAGAACGCTGTGAGCCATATAGAGTCCCAGAGCCCAGGGCTACGCCAGCTGCTGCGCTGATGCCCCTCTGCGGGGTCCCAGCAGCATCATGGCGGAGGAGTGGGCGCACGACTGGAGGCTCGAGTGTGTGCTCGTGCACAAGTGTGCGTTTATGCTCGCATTTGTCCTCCTTGTCCCCCTGTAGGATGTTGGCTTTGTGTGTTTGAGGAAAGGATCAGCGACAGAGCGACCGAGGCATTTGAGGGTGTTTACTTTTAATTATGCTGTTTTTCTTTGCCCCTTTTCCAACAACGAACGCGGCTCCCTATTAATTATACACCGGGAATGTGCTGTGGGTTTTCACAGGCACTGACACGTGCCTCCCGGCGTTTTCCTCGTATTGACTTTGAGCAGATAAACAAGGTGTGTTTTGGTTCGTCTTCAGCGGCCGTCGACGGATCGCGTTTAATGTCTGCCATTACCGATGATTAGCTGTGGAATAGCTGCAGCTTTGATCTCGTCCGCCTGCTTTGTTTTCCGTGTCCCTTTCAAATCCAAATCATTTGGAGAAGTGCCTCTTTAGAATTTCATCCCAATTAAAAGCAAAGAGGGGAAAAAAAACACACAAAAAAAACCTGCAGGGTTGGACTATTGTCAATGTGCCGCTTTTGATGGTGAGATTGTGCAACTTTATTTTCTCGATTGTAGAGTCGCTGTCAACCTTTGGATGATGATAGTTGTATCCACTCATGGGATAGTCGGTGCTGCAGTTTTATAAATGATTTAATTAAATGAAAGAATCACATAGAGGAAAATCAGACTCCACACTGAGCACATGCACAAAAAATAAACGCGTCGTATCTCATAAATAAATATATGGTGACTTCTAATTTGATAGTTGGTGGCCTTGCACACCTCTTCCCCCGCACCGTTACCTCTGACAGTTAACACCAAATGGTTAATGAAATATTGTGAGCATTGCTTTGCATGTAAATCAGCTGCCGTCGTCGTAAATACCAGCCTTATAAATAGGAATACATGTCGAGATGAGTTCCACATTCATACTCCTGGCAGCGTCAAAGCGCCGCATGTGGCCTGTTGTGGCTGTTTGCATGCGTGACTCCCCCCCAGCTCAAGGATTTCTCACCTGTGTCATTCTGCAAGTGAACACAGAGCGAGAGCTAACAAGACACCAGCCGATGAGAAGTGAGCGTTTTATTGTTTTATTTATCGTTTTAGTTTTTTTTGCATCTGTACATTTTTTCCCAGGTTTGTTAGATGCAAAACAGCTAAAGGCATAAATCCCTAGATCTGTGCATCCACACACCATTTGCAAGAAGAGACGCCCTCAGGTCTACTTTGATACGTTGTTCTCTATTGCAGGAGAGATCAGGAGCTTCTGTTGTGAGAAAGTGCAGTAATTGATGCGGTCGGGCTTGTTGGGTAAACAGTAAAGTCGCTTTCGGCTTGTTGGGAGAGATGGGCGATTTAGCCGGAGATGCGAGTTGAAGTGAAGTAAGTTCCGTCACCTGCAATGAGGATGATGTGATGAGCTGCACTCAGAGGTGTTCATGAAGGCTCCTTCTTCTTCTGCAGCATATTTTCTGCTTTCTTTATCAAGCAGTGCATTCTAATCATATTCAGCAGAATGATTATCCGCATGCCACGAAACACACACTTCCTGTAAGTTCTTTCTATTGAGGGCGAGTCGAGGAGGGGGAGAGCCAATTACCTGAGCCACGATTGGAAGTGGGGGGTAAAATTGCCGGCAGTAGTTAGCACACACATCAGACCCTGGGAGAGACAAACATGCTTTTCCCATGTTGACACGTATATATATTTACATGCAGAGCTCAAGCTTATTTATGCACTTGCTTAGTGAACCTTAAAGTCTGGTTCTCGGTGTGTGGATGCATGTGCTGGGAGTTTTCTATTTGAATGCCACAAATGAAATGCATGTGCATCTCTGAAGAAGGAATGACAAAATTGCCAGGGGGGGAAAAAAAGCAACAGAAAAAAAAAAGAAGCTTCGCTCTTGTTAGACGATGCATAACCGGGACGCAATTTCTTTACGCTCTCTTATCAGGCCTGCAAATGTTGGTTTCCGAGGCAGGAAAGATTCAAAACTATTTCTTTGGAATGAGCGCGGCATCAGCCAATTATCATGTTTCCTTTCATCTGACCTGACAGCTTTCAATGCTCTGAAAAGGGCTTCTTAGCTTCCCCTCCTTCAGAAGTGGATAGTCAGCCATAAAGTGGAGGCCATCGCTGCTCTTTCTCCGTTTGTCGGTGGAAAATGATGTGCTTGAGTGATGAAAAGAGCACTTGATGGAATGGTAAAAAAAAAATCACCATCTCATCTGTTTGTCAAGCGAAGAAATGTGGTCAGGGATTTATTGATCACCACGTCCGTCGCTCCATCCCTGCGTAGTTTTTGTGTAATCCGTCGTTTGTCACTGTTTCGCAGCTCAGGTCGGAGAAAAAGGCTCTGCAAAAATCACACTTCCTGGCAGGAACTCATTTATCGAACGCAGTGGAGCGTCTGACAGCTAAAGTGGCAGATACTGACCTCTGGAGTTGGTTGAGACCAAAAAAAGAGCAAAAAGTCTCGTCGCTATCGGACTCTTCCTGAGGCGATTCATCCGAGTGAATGCTAGCGTTGCGATGTAACTGCTTAGCTGTGTAAATAAGTGATGTCAGTGTTCGCAAAGTGGCAAAAACTTTGACATGACTAGTATATCTAGTGGGGAAATGATCAATAAAGACGTATATCCTAGATCAATGTGTTTGGATGCAGCCTTTGACTATATGAGAATTTACTGTTAGGTTTTTGGCCCGTAGCCACATAGCTGTCATCTCTTAATTATTGTATGGAATAAGTGCCTCATATTTGTGTCTTTGTACTGCGTTGTATTTGAAAGCACACAAACTCTTGTTCTCTTGTGTCTGAGATAAAAAAAACATTGTGGCTGATTTTTTTTTTTTATTTGTTTTTACCAAATATGTGTTGCGTCTGCCTGTGAGGGTGAGAGAAGTTGCACTGGGGGCTATTCATCCCCGCCTCCCTCTGGGACAGTCACCAGTCCAATTAGGACAGTAATTCAAGAGTGCTTTTGCGTCCCATCATACTGTCATTTACTGGTCACACAGGTGCAATCGTTCAATTGGAGGAACTCACACACAGCCTCTTTGACCCTCTGGTTACGTAGATGATGTCTTTCTCTATATATATATCTAAATATGTGTGTGTGTGTGTGTGTGTGGGCACGGGTTCCCCTCCATTTCACTAATTGCCCAGAGTAGATAAGACTGTAATTACAACTCTTGTCTCAGAAACGAGCCGGTGGTGTCAGTCGTCTCCTCGCTCTTCTCAATCTGCCGCCATCACACGAAGACGCCGAAAAACACCGGGGCCCCGTCTCCCGCTAATGGGTGAGAATTATATTTCTCTCTGTCACAGGAGATGTTGTTGTCTTCCCCTCCTTCAATTCAGCTGATTGGGACGGTGCGTGCAAGGGGCGCGCTGCAATCAAAAAGAGACTCTGGAACTGTCTCTCAGACTCCTCCAGGAATGATGAATGAACGTCGGAAGGCTGGGAACTTTATGGTGAAAGCAGCAGGTTTCTCATTTTATTTTGTGAATACTTTGCAAACGTTGAATTTGTATCCACATTAGTATGTAAGAGGTTGATTCTTATCCCGCTTTTTTTTTGTTTTTTTTGTATCATATTGGAGATATTACATTTGCATTGGGTGTTGAAAGCCTGTCTGTGTCTTAAATTCTAAACATCTCAATCTCAAACCAATTTGCAACTTGCATATATATGTGGCGCAGGTTTTCTGGTAATTCTCCACCAGCCCCTTTAATAAAAAAAAAATAAAAGAATAAAAAAAAGGCACAAAGTCTGGGGGGAAAATGCCAGAAAAAGCTGGAGCAGCGCAATCCTGCGGTTGGTGTATTGGAGGCGGGGCGTTCGCCAGTGCGGTGACTGCTCACCATTCAACAATAGTGGGTCTACGCCTGCACTATCTGGCCAACGGCAGAAGCAACAGCCCAGAATCAGGATCCACATCTCCGCCTGCTGCACCTCAGACACAGGTCCCGACCATTAACGCCCTTAATGAAGAAGAACCTGAGATAATGCCACAGTAGAGGGTTAATATCACCCTTAAGGACGTCCAGAGCACAGATACACCCTTCATTACTTTACGTTTTGAATAAATAAATTGTTGGCTGTTTAATTAGCATTTTGCTAAACTGTTGTGTGGTGATGTTGTGGAGCACTGCTGCTTGAAGCCTTTTGTATTTGCCATCGAGACAAAAATAATTCCAACCAGGATGATAAATGAAAAGGAATAATGAGCTAATAATAAAGCACCGTTCTCCATTGCCATCTCTGGCACTGGGATAGACTCAGAGTCTCGCTGCCTTACTGGGACTGCAGGAGCTGTCTTTGGAGTTCAGATACCATCTTTTGTGATAAAGGCTCCACACTCCACTCCATATGTACACACCTGCAGACACACTTAATAAAACCTCTGAAGGGATTCCTTTTTCTTTTTTTTTCTTGCTTACATTACAATGTTACTCCATCTTATACAGGATTTGTGTACATGATGGCGTGTCAAACCCCAGGAAAGGCGTTCTTTCAGCCCGGTGTTGGGAGTAGATATGAGCTGAATAGTCCATGTTTGGGTCTGCCTTCGAGGACGCTTCACAGGAGAAGAAAAGAACGGCCACCTTGGCTTCTTTTCCCCGTCACGTCATATCTGATCAGCTGCTGTATCCCACATAGGTGCAGCAGAGCAAACAATCATGAAAGTCTGTGCATGAAAAGTCCTGATAGATGGATGTTATCTCCTCTTTTCATCACAGCGGTTTTTGTCTTTCACTGGATTGGAACAAACAAAAAAAAACTCAAACTGAAACAAAGTGTGAGGGAAGGTTTATGTTTGTACGAGTGCCCGCTTAAATGATGGTGAAAGATAAAAGCAGCTTAAGAGGCAGTTTGTGGGAGGAAACAGCAGGCGATGGGAGCTGGAAGGTACCCGCCTGCAGAGAGGGAACCGTTTGTGGTGGGCATGACCAGCGTGAGACCACATATCTGCACTTGTTTTCGAAGAAAAAAAAAAAACGCCACTTGTCTCGGCGATGGACGCGATCGCAGATGAAGCCGGACGTCCACGCGCGTTGATGAAGGATGTAGATGTAGTCCTAGACAGGAGGGGGGCGGGTGAATGATCCATCGGTGAGAGTGGTCGGAGTCCACGTCAGACAGAATGACAACAGATAGATGAATCCATCCAGTTGCTGTGAGAGGAGCGTTAAAAGAGAGACGTTCACATTCATCCATCCATCCTCGTCAGCAGCCGACGGGACGCCCAGCTGTCCCCCAACCCGATGCGTGACACACTCATATTCACACTAGAATCAGAAGCTCTCTCTCTGTCTCTCTGTCTCTCTCTCTCTCTCAGCCACTATCATGTGAGGAGGCGCCACATGTTGTTGACATTTTCATAGGCACGAGGGGTAATTTATGTAAGGTTAGCTTGCTCCCAAAGCACTGGGCCAGAACACGGTAAAAGCAAACAGAGGGAGAAAGAGAACAAATTGCTTTTTTAAATTGTTCAGACAAGGGGTGCCTTTTTTTTTCCTTTTTTTTTTTTTTGCTCTATTAGGATAAAGTGCAAACACTGCTACAAAGCAGGCAGGCGAGCTACAGGAGTGTGACTAAATCTAATAGAAATACCACTCGCCAACATGGGGACCAATCGGGCGTTGGCGTTGGCGTTCTGCACGGAACCAGCTCCGTCTGGATGGAAACCATCATCATGCTAAGCTAAAATCAAACGTTTTTGACATATTGTTAACAGATGATTACTTTATTACAGATACTTTTAGCAATTGCTTGTCCTTAGTTTTGAATTTGTTTTGCTCATAAATGCATTTTATGCTACCTAACATCCTTTGACAGGCTTTAAAAAAAAAAAAAAGAAGTCAATTCCATGGAGTAAATTCTGTTAAGAAGAGTCACAATTTTCCTACATTATTCAAATATATATAATTTCAGTGTCTCATTATTTTGTATGATCATGCTTTGATTTTTTTAATTTAAATCCTCCCAAACAGCCGACATGCACTTCAGTAGGATGTAAATGTAATTATTTCATAAGTTTAAGTCATGCTGATTACTGAGTACATCTGCTTGAGTGCGTTCTTGTGTGCCTGTCGCATTTTCACTTGACCCCATGCTGTAAACATGTTGTGTCTACGCATTTAATTGCTGGTTGCCAACCTATACTTTTCTCTCATTAGACACAGGCATACTGTAGTTATAAATAATTACAGAATGCTGCGATGCTTGTAGATGGAGCTGTTGTTGTCACCATAGTCCGATAATCATCTTTTATTCTGCTGATTGGTGCATTTTGAAGTTGCTAATGCTAATTTCGCTACCACAAAGGAATGTTTCGAACGATCAAGGCGCAAAAGTTGTCGTAAAATCAACAAGTTTGAAATGACCGCGTTTGCAGGTTGATTCATAGGTAGGGTTTATCCTCTGAGAACCATGAGTATCCACCTCACATTGCATCGCATTTTAGCCATCCCTCTTGTAGCGTAGTGATATTTTGACCTGTGCAAGAGTAAAGGAGGTGATAATGACAAAAATAGGAGATCCTCTGCAGAACAGTAGACCAAGGGCGAAAAATGACACCAGAACTGAAATATTCATGGGGAAGTTTGTCGTGTCTCTGAACAAGGATATCTCTTACTCTGCTGTATATCAAGTTCTGATTCCATGAGATAAGACAAACTGTACCTTCCCTGGCAAGGACCTCAGATTTTCTTTGGATACTGGGGGTCAAAGTACAATACGGCCTCCTCACATATCGTTTTCATCTCTTGTTTGGCCTCCCTTAACCCATCCTGAGACCTTTAATCACTGGTCAGTAAAGGGAAGCTACGTGGTTGAAAAGAGGTTGTTGTTTTGTTTCATCCATCGTGACGCATCATCATTAATTAGACCCAGTCAGAGAGGACGATCCGTTCTGCACTGAGGTGTTTCTATCTGTGGATTTTAAACCAACAGGAAAAAGAAAAACAAGCAGAACTTTTTTATTTTGCAGAAACAGTCTTGTTTTCTTTCTGGTCGCTCCAACACTCCCTCCTTCCCTGCGGTTACTGGCTTGTCGATAACCCTCAAAGTGGCCTGTTTCCCCTCCCTGGGTATCACCCACATGGAGAGAATGAGGTATTGACAATCTCCAGGCGGTGCCCTGTTGTGCCTCCGTGTCCTTTCCATGGCCCTGTTTGGGCGAAACCTCAATGGATGCGTGTAATCCTGCACTCTTCATGCTCTTGTTGCTCTTGTTTGGCCTCGCCAACCCCCTTGGAGAGACATTAACGTTACACCAAGGACATCTGGCTCTCTTTGAATTGGACCGGAAATGTCTAGTACTTGTTGCTTGAGTTTTCTTAATTAAACCAACAGTGAAATAGATTTTTCAAGAGTCTGCCTCTATGGTTTTTTTGTTGCTGTTGTTTTTTGGCCATGTTATTGGAGCAAATTATTCTTAATAGCTGTTTCACTGCAACTCGTTCTATGTGTTTTGCCAGGCTTGAATTCACAGCCCCACTAGCGCTCGCAAAAAAACCTCTCGTGTGCAGTTTAAGGCCAAACATAGACAAATGCATGCTTCACACTTTGACACACATGCATGCACACCCTCCGACACCGACCCAGAGTCAGACACATTCGACTCGCCGGTTTTGATGAACTGTTTGTAAAGCTTTTGCCACGCAGGGACCAGCAGAAGATAAGCGGCGACAGATCTCTCGTGCTTTCTCTTCTCGCTGGGCCGTCTCCAAAGACCAGCTTTCATCTCCAAAAACATGCTAAGGGTTCCCACTTATGCTGCTGTTGGTATGCCCCTATGATCTTCCTGGCTGAGCTCTCGACGCTCATGCAAAGCATCGAGACTCCATCAATGCGTGCAGCAACTTCACTACAAGGCTGCGCAGTGCATTCTGGGTAGAGATGAGAACTCGCCCCGCTTGCTTATTTATCTTTGAAGGTGATGAAACATACATTTTTCAGAGAAGGACATACAGCCGGTCCCAGTGAATGAGGCATTTGTAACGATAAGACTATGATATACTCTGGGTGGAGTTCAAGAGGGCGAGTCTGCAACACATTATCTATGATATACTTTCGACGCTGTGCAAAAATGGAGCTCGGCTGCAGTCAAAGGACACACACACAAAAAAAAAGTGGGCTTCTTTTCCCTGTTTCTTACTGGGATGATTCATGATTATGAGATGGTCAGGCGCAGCGGCGTCTTCATAAGCAGTTTCATCATTTAGAGTGGAGAAAGCCAACTCTGACCGCTTTGGTGCCAGCTTTTCTGGATGCCAATGCAACCGTTTTTGAAATATGGATTCCACTGGGCCTATCAAAACACTTATCTGGCAACCATTGCCGCGAAGTTGTAAGAATTCTGTATTCTTTATATTCTATATTCTATAATTCTATTGCAATATCATGCATTTTCATGTCCTGAACCTTCTGTCTAACCACCGCACATCATGTAAAAGACCTCGATGATGAAATTGCAGGATCGCCTCATACATAAATAAACAAATAAATAAATAAAATGAGTAGGAATTCATCTAAAAAAAAAAATGCTCTTAAGCTGGTAGCAAACAAAGCAGACCTCACCATCTGCCTGAGGGAAACAGTATCCTTGGATGATTTAGTTGTCCTGTGCAGCTACAGTTTATTATCTTAAAAACAAAAACAGCTGCCATAATACAAGAGCTTTATTCCAGTTATATAAAATAGTGAAAAGATGCTTCAGCTAATAATGCTCCCAGTATATATATATATATATATAACCGAACATCCTCACTCTCCCCCTTTTTCTCTTTTACCCCCTTCAATCTTCATGTCATCTTGTCGATTGTCCTCCCCCTTCCTGGAACAGTGTGTTCCTCTCCTTCCTCCCATCCTCGGTCGAAATATGAGGATTGCTGCTCTGCTGACAGCCAACCCTGCATCACACACAGAAGTGCAGCTATCTTTTGCCTCCCCCCCCCCCCCTCGGTAGTCTCGGCGTCTGCGGCAGCTTCGCCGCTAAAAGGTACTTTTGGTTATTTCGTGCGTGCCCGCGGAGCCGGACGGACTTCATAACCCTGATTGTCATTCAGACACGAATGCCGCGACGTTTCAAATTGATAAAATTATACCTTTTAAAAGCAAATTACGTCTGCAATGGCCATTAGAGGAAATGCTGTGTACATTAGAGGTGAATTCAAATAAGAGGGTTTTTATGGAACAGGTGTGCAAACATCAATCAGACGTGTACTTATGCTCTAATAAACGTGTACGAGAAATAATTGCGGTCTTTCATCGCATTTGTCCCCATAAATGTGTGAAGTTATGTCGACTCGTCTCTTTGACCGCCGCAATTCTGCGACTCCTTCGACTTGTAACTTTTAGCCTTAATATCTGTCATATGGAATTTGCCCCAGAACTCTGTTGCTGGTAATGGTGTGGGCCTCCCAGTGCAGCCAAGGTGCCCTATTGTTTTATGGCCGTCCACAAAACAAAGACAGCACATCCCTAACTTTAATGGCAGAAACGCTCACCACGCTGTTTAATCTGCGCGGTGATTTACGCCCGACTCAATCACGCCGGCTCTCAGACTAATGGCGTCTCCATGCACTTTATTTCATTATGTTTAATGGCTCTCTAATTGTGTGCATTTATTAAGAATCAAGGGGGGGACAAAAAGAACAAAGAGGCCTGCAAAGGTGGACGTTGCAGCGTGCAAACGTGCAGCATTCAATCAGAGCATTTACGCTTCTATTCTGGAGAGATTCATCCACTGGTTTATCGCAAGGTGAATTAGCTTAAAACCTATTGTACTATGTGACAAATGAGTGCCAGAGCAACAATGGAAGTGCACTCGAGACAGAAAAGCTGATCGTATTCGGAGAGCAAGTGAAGGATGGGTATGAAGTCTTTCTTGAAAGACGAGTGTCCGTCTTACATCCTTCTCTAAGTGATGAAGGTGCTGAATACGACCCACTCTAACACTCCGATTAGTTTCAAATTGACTGCAGCCTGAATGCGGACACATTTGCGAGCATCTCTTCTAGCACCTATTTGTCAGGTGTGGCTGCATAATAATTCTATTGTCTAAGAAACAAGCCAGTTTTCTCAGGCGAGCCTCAATTTGCACATCCACGCACGCCGCAAAAAAGAAAATTATAGACCTGCTGGAAATGTCAGATAAGAAGAAGGAAAAAAAAAAGAAGTGCTTATCAAGCAGCAATTCATGATTCCCATAATTGAAGGTTCCTTTTGTAGGATTATTGCTCTATCCGGTGCTAAATGGAAGTATAATCCAGATCTTTAACCAACATACAGTAACAGCTCCTTGAAGCTGTAAGTAATATCCATCTATTCTGCTTTTGATGGCAGTTTTTAAGGGAAGGACGTTGTTGCTGCTCTGTAACAATTCAACGTGGAGCTCTCAAATGAGATTGTGTATTTTACTGGTTATTTACGCCGCATTTTCCACCAATCAAATACATTTTTTTAAATTCTTGAGTAGAGCTTAGTCTGATTGATTGTCTGCTGTCTTGCCACATGTTCTGCTTGCAATCCATTCAAGCATTCCTATTCAGTGTTCTTTCCTAAAATAGAAACACACAAATACATGCAAAACTCATGATGATCCTAATCCAGATCTGGGATATTAAAATACATATTTTTTTTATTTTTTTTATACAAATGATGATAAATACATGATTCCAAATCTGGAATTTTGTAAAATCTATTTTTTTTAAAAATCCTAATTTTACAGAAAAGCAAAAAGAGTAAAAACACTTCATCTCAGTGTGTGGTAACCCCACAATGTTATGCAACAACACTAATACTATCATTGTTACCACCCGACTTTGTCTGGAGAAGCTTTAAAGACACGGCGCTAGCATTGTTTGTGGCTTGGCGCCGACACACCAGTGGAAAAGCGCTATCGTCACATTCCCACAAACACTTTTTCTCCCGTTTATGCTCCTCCGTGTGTCGCTTTCTCTCCCTCTCTGCTCCCAACGGCATCAAACACACCTCGCCTAGCTGCATCGCGAGCGGCGGAGCTGTAATCCATTGTTGTCAACAGCAAGCTGGAGATGAATGTAGGGAACACATGGCATTATTACCCTAATATTCCCCCGTCTGTGGAGCGACTCTTTTCAGCACTGCACTGTTATTTATTCCCCCGTGTTACAAAGTGGGCAGAATAAACTTCATGCAGAAAGCACCGGTGAACAAGACATATTTCATGTGTTGCTCCTGTGTCTCTTATTGCAGTGATGGATCGCAGCTCTTAAAGGAAACCGGTCTCCCGTTTGGTTTGGATGTTGAAACAGAACTGGAGATGGAATGACAGAGGACAGTAAAACATGGGCGCACGGGAACATCAGTGTAATCTTCTTCTGATAACATTGAAGCGCAGGGCTGTAACGCTGAGCGACGAATGAAATCACATTCATAATAGAGGCAGGATAATTTAATTTAGAAGTAAAAGCAGTGACATAAATGTCCTTATAACACGGTGTGAGGAGCAGCGGGAGAGAGAGCAGAGGCATTATTTAAACATCAGAAACTTTGAACACCTCAAATTTGCACTTCAGAAAACGAATACGTGCATTATCATCTTCTAATGTGTGTCATTCTGCTTGATAACTTAATAACTAACTTATTAAGGAACAGGCTCTGCAGGCAGCGGCTGACATTAAAAGTTGCAATGCAGATTGTCCAATGTGGCTAAGCATCCGCAGCTAAGTAGGTCTGCTTCACTTTGGATTGCTTTTGTTTTCCCAAAACATTAAAATTAACAAGATTTTACGGACAATTTAAGGGAAATAAAAGGCTGAATTTACATTTTCCCTTAGCTCCAGTCTTTCAGAACAATATATTGTAGCATATTTATGACCTCTGTAACCATATTCTCATTTTAGACGGCTTGAAACGTTAAAAACTGAGCAGGGCACAGCATCCATGCCACTCACGGCACCACAGCTGATGGAATCTGCTTGCAACAGTTGTCATTATGTTGCCAGCTGGACACAAAAACACCTACTTTTGACTACATCTGTCTGACATTGCAACCTTTTGCATGCAACCATGCACGTGCAGCTCTGCAAAGAGTCAATGAGTCAAGGCAATCCACCCACATTCATGCATCTTGTCATATGCATTGAGAGACTGAAAAACAAGAGCAGAGAGGTGCACTGAGCACGAGGGATGCAAAAAGAGAGAAGTGAACCTTGTTTTCTTTTCTTTCTCTTTACCCTCTCTTCCCATCGACAGCAAAACGGAGGAGGCCGGTCTCATTTCCATCCCAGCACACGTTCGCCTCCCAGCAGCCTCCTGAGGATCCCTAATCAAGCACAATTGGAGAGATGGATTTTTCAAAACGAGTCTTTGATGCGAGGGTTTAACATTTGTTTTTTGATCTAATTATATAATAGGCAGGCCAGCCGTGTCAGGGGCGAAGCACGAGTGTGTCTTCAATGAAAGAGCAAATCAGAGGCGGGCTTGTTGTCGTCCGTCGGGAAACGTCTGTGAACTTACGTTTGCTAACAAGATGACTCCTTCTTCGCCTTCTTCTTCTTCTGGAATGTTTTTGCTCTTAGATTTTTTTTTTCCCTTCTTCTTTTTCATAGGTCAGTATGATAATCCTGCTTATTTAAATTTAAAAAAATGTTAACAGCAATGCACTGGTTTCCCCTTGAGCACAAAATTTCCCTCACTTTTGCAATTAGTTCTCGCAGGCTTTGAACACGGATGCTGCTGAGGTGAATATAAGTTTATTTAGACGGGTTTATTTTATTTTTTTTCTCCCAATGTGAGAATATTAAATTATTTTTATTTTCTCTCAGAAAAAAAAGAGGTCATAATTAATTGGCGCACTGCCTCACAGATCTTAAGGAGTATGCACCAGACATTACTTACCTTAAGAAAGCATTAAAAAATCATATTAAATCGCATTTAGGAGCCACTGGCTGGTTTTTGGGGAGTATTTTATTCAATGTTCCTCACTGCTGGACCCATAATATCTGGTTCAGTCAGAAGAGACTCAGCTAGAAGAAGTTTTAAAGTGTGATTAAATTATTCTGGACATAGCACACAGTAAGAAAGTCTTTGGCAATTACACCCCATTGTAACGCCATTATATTGATGGCGGTGAAGGACTTAAGAGCTGCATGAATGTGATATGGACACGCCTCCTCTCGAGCTCAGCTCTCAGTCCAATAATAAGTACTAATACGTCACACTCTGGAGTGCTAGATCTCTTATGTGCTTCTATTTTATTATTTAGCTTGACTCCAGTATGGTCCATGAATGCCTCATCTGTTTTTTTTCTAATAAGACGAGAACAAAAAAATGTTTTCAAGCTCAGCAAAAGTCGAAGCATTTCATAATTATCAATTAGTCAGCAAATAGATGATGCTAAATTGCATTAAGGATAATGTCTGCTCATTCACAGTTGAAGCTGTGGTGCATTCTGGGACTATATTTCTTTCTCTGCATAATATCGTTTGTGAAAAAAGCTCACGACTTAATGCGTAATGTTGTAACATGATTGGAAAGGAATGATCGAATCAATCAAATCACCAATCGTCTGTTTTATTTTTATACATTTTTTTTATTTGTCTGTTACCCGGACAACGGAGTAAAGGACTTTATGTGCCTTCCTGTCCTCATAAGAATGTATTTAAATATGACACGTTTAAGTATAAGAACGTTTTTGCAAAAGTTATTCATAGAATTTATGATTTCAGTGGCCTCAAGTCAAGAAACTGGTAAAAGGCGAAGTCGGCCTCCAGGCAACTAATGAACCCTCGTCTTCAGAAGTAGCAACACCGACTCAAAGTACATGAACGGAGACACAGTCAGGCGCTGGCGTGATTTTCAAGTCTAGCAGCCAATTTAAATCACTAGAAAATGCCTGTTGAGGGTGTCGACCACCATAATTCAGCTGTGGGTAAAAGCAGGATGTTCAGGCATGACATGGATGCTATTTGGGGCCAGCCATTTGTGAGGAAATGGAAGTTGCGAGGCCCTCCGATTGGAAATGCCGGGCACGTAATAATTCAGCAGATGGCGAATTTCACTTTCAAAAGAATGAAAAATGAATGAATGAATTCCAAACACTCAAGGAACTGTGAAGCGCAAATATGATGCACTTCAATAAAGGACTAAAGAAATCAGGAATGCAACTCATTCTCCAAAAAAAGAAAGAAAAAAAGATGAAATGTTTCATCGCCTTTTCTAAATTCTGCCTGCTTATCCCTTAAAATGGGTTTCATCTTATCACTTCAACACACTTGCATTCAGAAACAAGTGTGTTCCCTTTGTAATTATGACAATCCCCCAGCGTCACCTTTCTTCTTATAGATCATTACTCTCAGGCCCTGTCATCTAATCCTCAGGGATTACAGCAGAAGGCTTAAACTAAATCTCATTAAACAGTGATTTAGACTGTATATATGGGCAGAAATAGCGCTTTTGATGTAGTCATTCAAAGCCCAATACAATCCAGCAGCTTCTCCGCTCTCCAATTTAAAAATATCCTAAAGTCTTATTAGCTATAAAATATACTTGAGCAAAAAAATGGGGTTTTATTGATTATCTTTACGTCAAGCGCTCGGCGTTTGCCAATAAAGCAACTTTCAACTTCATGTTTATTAAATCTGTTAAAACTCTCTTTTCTGCAGGCTGTCACAGATTTACAAATCTCACTTTTTCACTCCTGCTGTCAGTCTGTATTGATATTTCTCAGTTTCTGCGGATTACACGTCCAACTACCAGGATTCAGCTCGTGTCCACGGCAAAGGAAACCATTTTTAGAGGTGAATTCTTACTGTTATATAATATTACATTCGATGCTGCAGGCTTTAAATGATAGGAAATAATATCTGTGATGGTATTTTCCCCTCAATTAGTTAAAAAATACATTACAATGATAAATAAAATAGATTTGTGAGCTTTTCTGACTAATATGAAGTGGGCGGAGCTCTGTGGGTGAACTATGATGTCATGTTTCTCCATACATTCCTCAGGATTTAGCCATTTGAATCAAAATAGGACATCCGTTTCTGAATTGTCACCTCATGTAAAAAGAAAACACACATGTCAAAGTCTTTAGAGGTTCTAATGCCTGCTTATTTAGTCCTGAATGTTGACCACTACATTCAAACCTCTCAGTGTGAAGGTGGTGTTGCAGAGAGGAGAGACGGCTGCAGCGGTGGGCTTTCTCTCATAAATGGAAAATGATGTGTGCGATGAAAACAAGTTATGTGAAAGATAGCTTGAGGTTACAAGTCCCCACTAATATACAGAAACTCCGTAGCAGTTCTCTGCCACAGTAACGTCTCTCTCAACAAATCAATTCAAGCTCAAAGAAACCGCATTCCCTGTCAGGCCTCCCGAAGGAAACTAGCTCGGAGCAAAGCAATCTGTTTGGTTAAGTTCATTAGAGACAAAAAGTAAAGTTTTTCCATCATTTTTTCCTTTTGTTTTTTCTTCAGGGAGACCATTGTGATTGTTTATTAGCGGCGTTGTCTTTTATCGCGTCTGTGGTCATCTTCCCTCTGCGAGCTATAATCTCACGATTCCAGTCAGGGCAATTATTCAAATAACTTAGCTAATTACTCAGTGGTTGCACAGCACACAAAAAAAGTTTCAAGGATGATTAACGACAGATAGAGATCTGTGGAACATGAAGGGGAAAAAAAACGTTTCACCCCTGTGACGGCCGGTAATTGGAACATGCACGGCGTGAGAGAGGCCACGCTTTGTTGGGTTTAGCAGGGCACAAGCCTCTCGTTCACCTTTGTGTGTTTCCCTTTGCTTATACAGCAGCCGCCACTCGTTCAACGGAAGGCTTTTGGAGCGCTGCACGCACCATCACAATGAGAAGAGTCCTTATAATTCAAATGCACATTATGTACGTTTGCGTCGCTCCCGTTCTGGAGAAGCAGGCGGAGGAGATGTATGCATGTGACGAGCAAACTGTATTGGAAATCAGTAGCTTCCATACATTTTTTTTAACGTTTGCAGGCATTAGGATGTGGAAAATGTTGCATTATAATGCAAAAGCAGCCTTATTTTGGTACAAATGTACAAAGTACACAACAGAATGTAACAACTCTTGGCTTTGGCTGATCCTCAAGGTACCTGAAGCCTCTCATTTAGGTGTTCTGAATTCAAATGTTCCTTTTGCCACATTTCCTCTTACTTCCATCCAGGGAAATCGGACGTATCCGAGAACCACGGTCTAGGATTGTAATGGTGCACATCTGCAAGTTTAAAAAACAACAACAACATGCACATATGTGGTTCAAATATAACTCCTTGACTTCATTGGACAACAAGCAAGCCCTGGGCATTTCTTTCCCATGAAGCTCCTCCATAATGCATGAGGAGCACCAGGGGGCTCCTGCGTGGTGTGGGCGATGAGGTCATGAGCAGACATCAGGATGACTAACTCAGGTGCAGACAGGTTCACCCTGCTCCTGCTGCACCACTGTCCTAATCAGCCAGGGAACGCTCTCCATCCTTCTATGACTCATTTTCATGTGTATGCATCGTGTTTTCCCCAAACACGATGAGGGTCTGTGAGGTGTAAGAATATGCAAATCTAGTCTGGATGAGAGAGACTTTCTCCGTCCGTCATCCTCTGATGATCCGTAACCATAACGATGGAGCGTTGGACTTGATGCTAAAGATTGTCGTCATTTGCTGTACTGCTAACGGGCACTTAAAGAAGGGCTAGTGTTAGCCCTCTCGGGGGGGGGGCTGTAACCAGATTTATCCAGTTGAGGGATGATCTCTCAAGCTTACAATGGTCAGTTCAATTCAGACCCATTGATCTCTCTGTCTCAGCTCCCTGCAGGCTAACATTTATCAGTTAATTGGGCTTGAAGCCGCTCCTCTAGCAACAGGCTCAATGTGGCCCAAAGCGACTGCCTACGCTGAAACAAAGACCGGTCCTCTTCATCGACTCCTCGCGAGCTCCGAGTGGAGTCTCGAAAAACTTTTGATCCTACCCTGTGACCATAAAGAAGACCGAGTTGTGACAGGAAAGCACGACTCTGTGCAAAGCCGTTTCAATCCACAGATCCTCTGGATAGGCTCGCTGTAACTGAGCGTGGACCGGAGTCTAAGCAGAGCTCCTTTGTCTCCAAAAACAGATGCTTGAATGAGCATAAAAGGTCACCGGCCAATCCCCTACAGTAAACGCACATTTGGTGCATGTGAAGCTCCTGAAGCTCTTTAGCATTCAAAGCCTTTCCCCTGCTCCCTTTGTGATCCGATGGAGTTAGTTTTCCGTCGCAAAAAATAGAATCTTTGTCACCATTATTATCCTGCCAGTGAAACAGCCACTGTGCCATGTTATTCATAATAAGCAGGCAGGGTGTATAGCATGCAGGGCTCAGCGGCTGCATATGAATGCACCTAACATTTCGACCACTCTCATCGTGGCGACGGAGACGCAGAAGCATGGCTAATGGTAATCCACAATAGGACACGGCTATCACTTCTAATGTTGTTAGCTGCTGGCACAGAGGGACTCGCCAGAGATTTCATATCTTTGTCATGGCCACAACATCGGGTTTTAGCAGCTGTTTAAAAATGATTATCGACCTCGGGGAAGGTTGTTTTTATCCCTTCGTAGCGGCGTTGACCCTGACCAACTGCATAAATATTCCGCCTGTGTTCCTCCACCAGAGATCATGCATCTGGAATTGGCCAGCGGTGGCCAGCGGTTAGAATTCATTTGCCGAATGGACTCATCAGTGATTGATTTGAAGGGGAGCAGACCGCTCCAGCCCGTCTGGAGCTCAGGCTGTGTCTGCAGTCGACAGAGTTACTACCATGTCGCCATCGAGACAGCTGGCACTTTCGGAGGGCATCAGAGATGACAAGAGGCATACTTAAAATTAAATCACTGAGGAAAAAGCCTCGGACTAAAATGGGCCCTCGGGGGCCACAAGTCAGTTTGAAACGCAGAGAAATGTGCTGAACAGCCAACATATTTTTACTTTAGCTGTCAGTGAGACATTGTCGCCGTGGATTCTGCACCAGAAGGGTGTATTTACAGAACATGAGCACAGACAGTGAGGTGTCCACATCATTTACGGTACCAGGAAGCGAGTGTGTGATTTGGTTGTGTCTCAGCTTTACCTGCTTTGCACCGTTTTCCTCAACTTCCATGTGGAAGTGGGATGCAGTCGGACGCATGCTGGGTTCTAGGAGGGAGACACGAGTTATTACCGACTGGTAGTGGGGAGACGTCAAGAGTTACATACGCAACTAAGGCTCTGTGAGTTCTTGATAATGTCCTGATGTTATATCAAGGTATTAAAATGACTGTAAATGGCTGGAATGTGTCTAAATCGGGGGGGGGGGGGGGGGGGGGGGGAGTGGCGGCCCAGCAGGTGATGTATTCAAGCTAAAATGGGCACTTATAGCATCCACTCTTATCATCAGTCACCATTCTTCTTAAGCATACTTTTCCTTTAATAAGACCTCCATTTCAATATGCTTTTTTTTAAAAACATATCTGAGAAATCAGATTTAGTATAAAACATCTTAAAACCCATTCGGCGCTCCTCTTAAAGCACGCCGGATAACTGGAGTGAATATGCCTGGGACAGCCATAACAGAGCTCTGGTTACTGTAAATCTCAGCGCTCTAAATGTCATAAAAAGAGATTCAGCAGCCTCTGCTTTATGGCGGCATAAAATCTGATGATCCTGTCCGACGCTAAAGCTGCCACGCAGAGGGATTCTGCTTCTTCTTTTTTCTTTTTTTAAGCCATCAGGCCAAGCTAATTCTGTATAAATTCATCTGCAGAATGTGTGGGCGATGTTTTAATTTGGAAGGCATCTTCAAATTAACTGTATTATTTGCAGAGAACAATACTCAAGTCCTTCCATTCAGCCTGGTTTCCATTGTCTTCGGTGGTCTGACGTTGTCACCGCTGATTGCTTTTTAAATGTAGAGATTTGCTGCCTTGGAGTTATGTTTTCATCCAACTTATTACAACCTGATGTTCAATGAGCGTTAGGACTGAAACATGTGAGGCTCCTCACCCTTCGTTTGGTTGTGACTATGCAATACAAAGCCATGTCTGATAGTAGGCCACATCTAGCTGTGCTTCCTCCATGTTTACTGCACTTTAGTACTAATTTGACTTCCTTGTTGCTTAAATATTTTCTTTTCATGCCACTTTGTACTTGGAAATATTGCACTTTTCACTCCACAGCAGTGATTTAAAAGCCGTCCTAAACTTTACAAGTCAAGATTTTACACAAAACATATAAAGAGCTAATAAAATATGATGTCAACAATTAATGCTATAATGATTAATCTGTTGGCTACTACATCAAAAATCCATTTTCATTGCAATAAAACAGACACATCATGATTTGCTGCTTTTCCATCAATTTATTTAAATGATAATAGTTGTTTTGGTTTGTTTTGTCCAACTTCTGATTGGGAAAAAAAAAATAAAAGTAACATTTATTACCATTTTCAGAATTATACCAAGCAATCGGTCAATTAAATCAGTAAGATTATCCATAATGATCCAATGATGAGTGAATCATGAGTTACTTTCCCATTTAAAATTCTTAAAAACCACCTCTACCATAACCAGCTGGAGTAGGCAAAGGCTTCTGACACCTGAACGCATCACTAATAATAATCTGATATGAATTATGGTAATATGTAATAATATAGCACGCACAGGGGCAACTGTGTAGTAACTTCATGCTTTCAGGTGATTTGATTTGTCTTGTCTGCTCAACCTCATCAACTCGTTGGTGAGCTGAAAGCTTTACTTACCTGGTGCAAATTAAGCAGTGATGAAGGTAGTCCCAATGCTAATGCTAGTTCAATACTAATGGGAGGCCTTAGTCGGTAAATAACAATGATGTTTATCGTCAAAGTCGTCTGCCTATTCAATCCTCTCATCAATGGGTTCAATCAATCGGACAGGTGATGATGCTCAAAAGACAAAAGTGCATTAGCAGAAGTATGTTATTGTGTAAAAACACAGACCTGACGATTAAACATGAATTGATCGGCCTTCCTATAATCCCTGTAGTTCCTCTGCGTGGCCGTTTCCCTGGACCGACTTTGATCCGTCACCGACAGGAACTGTAATCGCTTTACATGAGCGCCGGGGAAGAATGAGCTGATTAAGCTGCCTATGAGTACCGACTCTTGCATAGAGACGGTCTCTCTGGGTTCCTCACAAGAACCTGGTTGTTCTGCTTCCAAGAAACACAGATCCACTCTGTGCACTGGTGCAAAAAAAGAAGAAGAAAAAAAAGTGCATTGCTAATAGTATCAAACTCGCTGGAAAAATCTCCCCCTGCAGACCGAGGCGGAAATATTATGATCGGACTTTGCAGGCTGTGCTGCCGTATCACCATTGATTGTGTGTGGGCCTATCTCCTCTGGTTTTATGAGTGGAAAAAAAAAAAGAAATACACTTCACACTCGCCGGTTAATGCCCTTGCCCACCCATCTGCACACACAGCTGCTGTATACAAATAACATAGTCTTTTCCTCATGCAGTTTCCAACACTTACACTTTCTTAGGGATTGCTGGCGTGAAGCAGAAACACAAATCAATAATACATCTAGGCTGCTCTGCTGAGTGGGGTGTTGCCGGCTGAGACAGAGCAGCCGTAGAGCACAAACCATATCGGTCTCTTTGACTTCCACTGACATTTAAAAAAAAAATGTTTCCTTCCATTTCTATTCATGCAGTTATTATGATTAGAACACATTCAATAACACACCCAGCAGACCTGCATTCGCTGCTGTCATTTAGAGGGACCGATCTCCTGCACGGCGCTGTCTTAAAAATGACCGTCGTAAAGTCATGGGCATCTTTCAAAGAGTGCGCCAAATGTTTAGGAGCTGAGATAAAGGTTTAATCTGAATGCACACAAGGACACACACACACACACACACACACACGCGTGGTGGATGGAAGCTTAAAGCTGATATAAATCCAGCTCAGGTGCAGTGCTGGGATATAGCACCTGGTGCCGTGTCTGCAGAGGGATGCAGCCTGTCAAGATGTCTGATTGATTTCTTCTCTTCCTCCTTGAGTCTAACATCAATTACCGGCGGTGTCGTACAGCATTCAATTAGATTTATGATTTTAAGGTCGCAATCCCATTCTGGATTCTTTTTTTTTTTTGTAACACTGAAAGCTTATCCATCGTTTTATCCCCTTATGAGAGTCGATTATATTTTCACATTCTTCTTTAAGAAGGTTTTAATATTTTGCAACAACATCTTGAGCCTGAGCCATTGGCTTTTTGCAAGAATAAGGTTAGGCAAATTTAAATTAGCTATGTATCAAAGCCCATAAAACACAACGATTCTCACATTGGACCGCTTTATTCTGCTGTTGCGGAGGTGCAGACGCTCTCTGTGTTTGATAGCTGATGAGACGATGACGAGAGGTGTCCTCAGCTGTTGAGATCAGGGTCGCACGTGACACAGATGGCGCAAACACAGGTATTAGAGCGCTGCCGAGAGTAGATACTACAAATCAGGGAGGATTGTCCGGGCATTAGTGAGGTATCAGTAACCAAACGCACTCCAGTGACGCCTCTTCGTCTTCCTAATTTGCAGCTGACTCCAGTGCTTGCTCCCCTCCCTCCTCTCTTACTCTATCAGTCTTCCCATCGCTCTGTCTTTCTCTTTCTGTGAGGATTAGCCATGATATCTACCAGAGGTGGGGGGGGAACCGTGCCAGTGAAATCCCAACCACATCACACGGGCTTACAGTCGGAAAACAAGCATTAAAGAGCGGGTGGATTAAGGATGAAGCCCTGCTAAAGAGCGACATGTGTGTGTTTGTGTACACGACTGCACGACAAACAAAGTGCGACAAAACGCCGGGGAGCCGCATGAATAGGTAGAAGCCAGGAACGGGTGCAGTGGGAGGGGAATCGTGAAGAGCTTCATTGTTGAGGAGTGTGAATAGGACCCCAGATGCCAAACCCGTTGTACACCCTCTGATTCAAACACCTAAAAGCATCAGGAGCAGACACCTGTAGGACCAAACCGGAAACAAAAAGAGGTAAAAAAAAAAAAATCCTGTTTTTGTTTCGACTCCATCATAAATCTTTGGGTTGACGGAACGATCCGACACTGCGACGCCCAAATCTACTGAATAAGTCAGAGCACTCCAACGAATGCTTTGTCTGTACTGCAGAACTGTCGTCGCACAGTTTAGAAGCATCTCATAACGCTATCGACAAATAAATGAGTAGCTCTCATTGTCGGCGCAGTGTCAGATCTTTTAGTGTTCAACCTTGGCGAAGACTGAATGGCTCCATTGTCTCCCAGGCAAGGAAATATAGCATGCATCAATTATGGTCATCAAACAAGCCGAGCTGAATGGCCCTGAGGTGAAAAAGTGATTGTAATCAATGGTGATCGCAGAATAAAGTCACATAAAACATAACAAGGGCATAAATTATCCTGTTTACCATCAATATTGCTGTTCGTTGACGATACGGAAATAAAACTGTAAAAGACTGTTGGGTGACAGAGCCTCGAACTCCATTCAAACCAGACAAATGATTTTTAATTATCAATATGCCACTAAACACAATTAAACATGACTAAAACTCAGTGACATTGATAGTGAAGAAACCATCCCTAGTAATTATTATTTTTTTGCTGATGACACTAAACTTAATATCAAGTTTTAGAAGTTCCAATAAGATCCTACATTAATAAATTGAGTGTTCTAAAAGTTTGCAAGTAAACTGAGGTCAGACTTTCTGTATAAAGAGAAACTGAAAGGCTTCCAGATTCATAAAAGGCTTTCATGGAATTCCCCTGCATGCGACATTTTGACAAAGAAGAGTAAAGACCTTTCTCCAACCCCGTGTTCGGTGACTAGAAGTCTTTTGTGCTCTGTTGCAATGGCTGCAGCTCCCACACCAGAAAATAAAATATATATATATATATATAAAGAAGAGGGATGAAAGACAGAAGGATTGTATTCCCGCTTCAAAATGCCACAGCAAGAGGATGCCTGTCTGGAACTGGATGCAGGCAGAAATGGTTCATTGCTCTTACCCGAGCTGCCCTCACTGGACTCAGTGGATGAGAGGAAGGACACCTGGGGCAGCAGGCGGCCCGATCGATACCCAGCACACTGTTGCCATAGAAGGGGTCAGAGTCGTGAGCGGTTGATTGGTGGAAAGCCCAAAATAGCATGCAGCTTGTCACGAAATCTGGGGCCCCATCACTGACACAGCCTTTGGCTTGATTGGTCAGCAAATAGACCAATACTGGATTTCAGCTCGGCAGTCTTTTGGGTTTTGTGGTTTATTGTGTTTGATGAAATTGCTGTGAATATATCTGATTTATCTCTACTGCACAGAGAGAAATACATACTTCTATTACACCCCTACTGTAAAGCTGCTGTGATACACAGCATGAAAGCCGATGCACTCCTCAGAATGGAAGAATCCCAGTGTCCTTGTAGCATTGTGCCGACAAAAGAGTGGCCATAATAGAGGATTCAGCCACTGAACACAAAAAACAACTAAAGGAGACTGAACAGACTTTCAAGCCCGAAACAAGACTTTTGCTGAAGCTGAAGCTCCTCCATGTCTTCTGGATATGATAAAAGGCAAGAGTTACTTAACATGCCAGCTGTATCCAGTCCGTAAAAAAAGGTTTAGAGCTTGTTGCAGCGCCCCTAAGTGGCCAAGAAGTCAAATTCATTCATGATGTGTGTAAATATTTGTTTCTTCTTGTGTTATTCAGTCAAGCTTGGGACCACGAAAGAAGAATTTGAGACATAAAATCAAATGGATTACAGTCTGTTTATGCCAATGGTTCCCATAAAAATACATTTTATTATTAACCCTTTGTTTTTAGCTTTGCGTGTATCATGAATAGCCTCTCATATTTATCTTGCAACCGTTTGGGGCCTCCTAACCTCGGAAACCACTCATTTACGCATTTAACTCATGCCTGCGATTGGCTGAGAAATTATACAGTAGCCAGTAATTCCTGTTTTTTTTTTGTAGTTATTGTTGTTGGAAACGTGGCTAAGAAGAAGAAATATACCACAGGACTTATCAAAACATTGTGAAAGACTTATCTTTTGTCCTACACAGCGGCCACCCCCATGCAGGACTTTTATCCTGAGCTAATGAGACATAAAATCCCACCTAGCTGTTTATGAAGCGGCCGCGAGACGACCACCCTTCACATCCTCCGTCCTCCATCCATCATACCGTCCTTAACACCTTAAATAAATCCCCTGTCCATCTTAGATGACAAGATAAATACCATCTACCTTGGAACCTGACAGAGAAACCTGTCCACCCCGGGGGAGCAAGCGTTCACTAAAGGGGAGATAAGGATAAGTGATGGTTTGTAAACCAATAGAAGCTCTTACAGATAGACTGGGGCTTTTGAGACATAAGCTTTGGACTTTATACGGGATTTCTCGTCCCCAGATGAAGGGTAGTTATCATTGCCAGCGTTCATGATAGCTGCCGATAAAGCTGTGCTTAGCTGCGTTTGCAGGGGGATTATTTTACATTTATCTACATTGTGTGACATTTTTAATTCACCAGGACAAACACAGCCTCTCTGTGCGGGAAGTGTGCCGAAGAAGCGTGGGATAAAGGAGAAAATCCATCTTAAAGATACTGAAACGCCACACATATTAGCATGTGTGCGTTTTATTTTTAAACCACAGCGGAGTCTGACGACGGGAAACTTTTCCTTTGCTCAGACTGTGAGTTGCTGAAATGACAGAAATGCATCTATGTGGAGAAATCTAATGTAAAAGAGGTGAAGAAAACGATCGTCTCCACCCACAATAGACCAGGATGCAATGCAGCAGGCGTGATTTTAGTTTGACAGGTGTTGCATTTATTAATTTTTGGTCTATTTGGGGAAAACGCTTTCATGTTCTTGCGATACATCTTACGACTGCTCGGAGAGGATGGAGGTCCGCTGTAGTTAGGTTTGACATCATATCCACCTTTGGTGGGAGGGTGGGGTAAGGAGTGAAAGAAATGGTGTTCACTGACCTGTTTCTAATATTATCCCTGCCTTCCCTCTTGCCCACAACCTTTCTCCGTCTTTCTTTCTCGTCTCCCTTCATCTCCCCCGTTTCATTTCCCCTCCTGCATCGGCTATTCTTAGTGATTTCCTCCTGTTTGCTTTCTCTCTTTGTCTGTTTTTAATTTCTCTGTCTTTTTGTGCATCATTCCCGAGTATGTTGTCTTGTCATTTTCCAGCATGTGGTTATTCGCTTTCGCTTTCCTTCCTCCTCCTGTCATTTTTTTTCTTTTTTTTCCCATCTCCTGCTCCAGCCCTACTTTATTACTCCAGAACAATGCCCTCCCACACACCAGGGGCTAGTTGTCCTCTATGGGCACATGAGCTGTGGAGGTTCATCACATCCAGTCTCTTTTAACCTTCAGATACTTGTAAGCATTGCAGAGTTATTAGGTCTCACCACTGTGTCTTTAAGATGACATGTTAAAAATAAAATCTACATTTTCAGATGAGCTTGGATATAAAACTAGGAGTGGATCCAAATGTGTCCTGATTTGCTCCACATTCAGGGATGTAATGTGACTTTTTGTGTAAACACTGCAGTGATAGCAGGCTATAGACGGTGAGGCTATTTTAGACTCTGTAAATAGAAAAGGGTGGCGAGGCACAGGAAGCCTCATTAGCCATGAATCTGTGACATCTCTGACAATTTGAAAAAGGATTTTTTTTTCCCCCCCTCCCACTGCTCTCGTCTTAATGTCAGGATAAAAGTACACATTGATGTCAAATGGGAAAAAATGGCGTATTATTAGCGTTTTCACTGATCTAGTGGGCGCTCTTTGATTGCAGCAAAGCCAAAGTTAGTTAGTTCTCGAGTTTTTAAGAGTCACCGAAGGTCCCGAGTCGACACATCCTCCCTCACAACACGGCCGCGACCTCACGGAAGAAATACGACGTCGTAAAATACAGTAGTAAATGCTGTAAAGTGTCCAGGTGTGGCTTTAATTTTAGCCCAGGAAGCTGGAAGCGAAAGGCAGCAGCAGCAGCAGGAGCAGCGGATGATGCAGAGTTTTACACAGGAGCTGATTGGAACAGCTAAATAAACATAGACAGGAGGCAGCAAGGAGCAAAATGAGGTGAGACAGCAGAGCTGGTAGAGGATGTTTTGCATGTATATGTGTGTGTGTGCAGCTCTCTCATTAAGGACGTCTCTCCCTCCAACACTAGACACACTCACACACACACACACACACACACACACACACACACACACACACACACACACACACACACACACACACACACACACACACACACACTTACACTCATCTGAACCTGATAGATGCTGCTGGACTAATTCTGCCACATTAGCTATCAATGCCTCAGATCTCCCTCCTCACGTCTCTATATTTCATGTTACAGAGCTAGGAATCTAATTAATGGACTCAATGTCTTCTCTTCAGAGGCCATTAGATTCACAGCTTATTACTATTCAAGCTGGCCCGGCTTTTGAAATACAACTTCCATTATGGCTTAATGCTTTCACGATAATCAAAATACGCCGTAATTATGAGTCTATGGTTTTGAAATATCCATCGGCCTGCATGCAGGAGCAGCGATGCCTCAAGCGTGCATGCAGCCACACAGGGAAACTGTTCCCTGCATGCTGATGTGCAGATGTGTGCACAAAATCCGACCGAAGGTGCGTGGAATATGTCGCAGTGGAGGTTTGAATTGGGGTCACACTTGTGGACGGTGTCTTAAGGAGCCACCGCAAGCAAATGGTATAAGAAAAAAGAAAATGTCAATAAATCCATCAAACTAAATGCCAGCAGGCCTTTGCTAAGGAAATGTCATTGGCAGTTTATAATAGGGCCGTCATCCAGGGGGGTGAGGCTGCAGCTCCTACAGCTCGTGCAGCTTGCTTATAGGATGGTGCAGAGAGACGCACGTCCGTGTGCTGCAGCCGTAGCGCCAAAAACACTCTGATGGATGTGGTTCATGTATCGAGCTGTCCCTTCCACACTTCACACCCCTCGGTTTGCAGCTCTCACCTCCCTGTCCTCTGCAATTTTATTGGCTGTCACACTACCCGAGCCGCGGCACAGCGGGACAGCTAACTGCTATATCATTAGCTGGGATTAATTATCCTGTCTATAAACAAAAATGGCAAACACCGCCCACACACACACACACACTCACACACACACACACACACTCTCACACACACACACACACACACACTCTGCAACCTTTAGTGGACCTGCATCAGTGAGCTCTTTCACAAGATACAAACTGACATCTAGCAGGTAGCAACATTAATATTCAAAGTGTGGGTGTGTGCGTAGGTGTCCACACTTGTGGATTTTCTGTGCGTGTGTGTGTCTGCGTGTGTGTGTGTGTGTATGTGTGGGGCTATTACAGGAGTGAATCATTCACTGAGTCCTGCTCAGTCACTGTATTTGATGTCTAAGCAAGTTGCCACAGCAGCCACATTGTTCACTATTAATGTGGATAAATGTCTACAGCGGATGGCTGCCTGTGCCGTATTAGCACAATGCACGCAGTGTGTGTGTGTGTGTGTGTGTGTGTGTGTGTGTGTGTGTGAGTGTGAGAAATGGAGGTAGCATGATCGTCCGTGACTCTAGGCATGTACAGTATGTAAAAAAACAAAAACACAAATCGGGGTCATTTAGAAGCTTGGAAATGATACAGTGGAATATCAGACCTGAAAGCTGTTTGAAATGATAAAACATTCATGTGCGCGCTTTGAGCCAGCAGCTATATAACTGAGTTGCTGAGCATAGCTTACATGTATCATCTATGACACTTCAGGGATTACGCACAAATAGACTGCTGAAGCATGGCAGCGTCGCTGCATGGAGCTTTCCGTGCGGCCGGTTTGTAATTGGGATAAACGCCGCTTATTCTCGGAAAATAATGGATTATGAAATATTTACACACACACACACACAAAAAAAAAAAAATCAACAGACCTTTTTGGATCTGTCAAGGAATAATTGGAATTGATTTGGAAGTCATGGACGCAGCGTCCTCCGGGCTAAAGAGGAGAGGGACCATCCGGCTTATCAGCGCACCGTTGAAAAGCCAGCATCCGTGATGATATGGGGGGACATTTGTGCACATGGCATGGGTAACCTGCACGTTTGTGAAGGCACCATTAATGCGGAAGCACTGAAGTATGTAGGCGTTGACGGATAGGCCGTTTATGGACGTAGAGGTTGCATTCATGGGCCTTTAGCTTTAATGTCAAGCTAGTTCTTAAATGTCCGACATTGAAGATCATCTTCTAGGCGAAGCCAGCAAATAAACCAGTTATGGCTGTCAGGAAGGCAAATTTAATGCCTGATAGAGATCAGTTCTTGGTGGGAATAAAGCGGATGCTGATGAGGTCATCCCAGCCAGATGTTCTCCATGCAGCTTCCCCAGCGCTGCTTTCTAACACTCAGTGATTAGCAGAGAGTGACACCCCGCTGCGCCTGCTGAGCGCCTGTTGTTCTTGCTAAACCTACACATCTCCAGGGCAATCTATCTTCCAAAAATAAAGGCTCTTTAGTGGATTCATATCCTGAAGAGACGGTGCGAGTCAACAACAAGCCGACTCACAATGTCTCAGGGGTCCTGCGTCCTTTTGACACCGTGATCTGTGGGCTGTGTCGCGCAGAAACAGGAGCCAGACAGAAGAGCAGAACAGTCAAAAGGATTAGCATCAGAGCTAGTGGCTTAAGTGATGCCCACAGGTCAGATTTACAGAATGTAAAGCTCGCACCCCTTTACACCGCACTTTAAAGTAGGGCTTACATCCTCGACTTTATCCTGTCAGGAAGTGGAGTTAATGGTGACAGAAGGATTATTTCATTTTTTTTTTTTTTATTTTGGGGTGGGGGCGACGAGCGATGAAGGATCAGTGCAGTGAGAAGTGAACAAAACTTTTAGTGCGGCCGTTTTTCCTTCATTTTACAATTTCATTTTGAAATGAAGACATTTACTGATGAAATTAAACCCTCAAAATTCTTCTTTGTGTTTTATAGTACGAGTTCATATTCAAGAGGGTCCCTACCTATTTATTTCTTAAGTTGTCCATTTCTTCTTGGCTCTGACTTTTAAGATTGCTTCTTGGAAGAGTCGTCTCAACATGAGTAAACTCACTGTGATTGGTTTGTTTTTTCTTTTTTTTTTTGGAAACGGCAGTAGGCAAAACAATCCCCACGCCACATTTGTGAAGTCACATGACTCGATCTCCTGCAGTTTGTCCATAATCAAGTTTAGAATTTCCATTTTCCTGAGCACATTTTGCGTGTCAGCTTGTTATTACGACCTCTACGACCAATTTAACTTACTTAGGACGTCACTTATTGTCATTAAACATCCATGGTGGTTTTGTTCGATGATACTTTGTGTCTGTGGTCAGGCACAGTGTCGAAAAAGTAAAATAATCTAATTCTAGTCGGGGAAGTTATTACTTTAAGATAATAAATTTATTGTCCATAGCCTCTAAATTATAATAATTTAGATTTCAACATGAGAGTTTGCACAGCAGCAGCAGAAAATGAAGCTTAAAGATCCCGCTTGTGTATCCGTGGCTCTGTGGAAGAGGACTTTCTCCATCTCTAGACATTAAAGAATTATTCTGTGGCGACGAAAACACAGTAATTCTTAGTTTCAGGTGATTATACAGGAACAAAATCATCACTATTCCATTTCTGCCTCTACATCCTGCACAATGTAGACCTTTAAGGAAAGACGGGGCAGCAGGAAGATCTTGTTTTAATAAGGCGGATTTATTATGTGCATAATTTCACATGTAACCATATTGAGTTCAAGTCATGCACAAAGCCATAAAAACAGCTATACTGTATATGTGGAGGTATATATGTGGTCTTCGGTCCATAAAATGACTTGCATGTCTTGTTTGTTGTACTGCAGTGGTTGACATGTTACATCAGCTTCATTACTTCTTATATTCAAACTTTAACAATCGTCCTGCGTGGAAATGGATGGATATTAAAATTCCAAACTGATGTGGTGGACACAATGGGGGATGCGTTTCTTTCCTGTCTTGCATGCATATTCCTCCTCGTCACATGCTAATTCCATCAATCTGTTTGAACCCTGCATAATTTCCTCTCCTGTCAATGACAAAAGCTTCTACCCACAGTCTGAGGGTGGCATGTTGAAATGCGAAGTTTATTATATATAGCGGCTGATCGTCAAAACATGCAGATGTGAACGTGATCTCCTGGATTTATGTTGAGGAGATAATCCCACATCATGACCTTGCAATGAGACATCTGTGGCATATAAAACGGCTATAATGGAATCGGATGTAAATTCCTCCCGACGCGTAGAAACCCAAGACTTGATTTCCCATCACGGCCCAGATCCAGACGACACAACCTAATAAAGCCTGTCCCTCTAGAATCCATGTCAGCTTCTACTGTAAGGTTATTGGAATGTATTGTGTGTTGAATTCGTCCCGCGATTGATGTCATTTTGAGGATGCTTTAAGTACAGCGCGGTGAAGTCATAGAGATGGAAATGAAAAAGAGCCATGATGCCTCAGTGGGATAAATTCAGTCATTTTGAAAGTGGCAAATTCTTATTTGAAGAGTTCCTCATGGGAAATCGTGTCATGTTAAATATGCTATGCTACGTATCGATGAAGTGGGAAAATACTTGTACGAGTGGAGCATCTTGTATGTATGTATGCAAATCAAACTCTATTTAAAAGCAGTAAACAGGAGAGCTGAAGCTCTAATTAGTCTGAAGGGGGACAAATGTTGGACGAGCTCCAGTGACTCTCCGGTGCACGGATCCTGCAGACGACCCATGCTATGTTTGTCTGATGCTTCTCTGCAGAGCTGGGAGTTCTGCGTCTTGAGAGTGAAGCCAGATCTGCATGAAATTACCTGGCAGCACCTGGAAATAATTCAGTCACCCTTTGTCTATCGATGGCAAACCGGAGAGAAATTTAAATTTAGCTACTGCCAGGGTGCGTTAAAAAAAAAAAAAAAGGCAACTGCGACGTCTTTGAGTTGAAGCTACTTTACTGCTGATTCGGACAAAATGCAGTAAGGTTTATCTTCCTTTCCTTACTGACTGGCTGCATATGAATTGCTTTGCAGGAACCTGATCTCTAATGCTTACACCCTCTAGAAGTCTGGTTTTCCCAAATATTGCCATCTTATTTGTGGAAGGCGGCAACACCTCATGATGATTTAAGCAAACATGGATGCTCGAGATGCTCATTTCTTGGAGGCCAAATAAAGTAAAAAAAAAACATAGTACCAACCACATAGGTGGAAACATCTTGGAGAAAAGGGTTAGCTTCTGTCAGCTCTGAAGACACAAAAGTCATGCCACGCCTCGCTCCACCGGTACCTAAAGTGATGTCATCCATACTTAGCTTTGCCTCTTTTCTGACTATACGCTTGAATGTTGCTGCAAAATGCACTTGTTAAACATGAAACCCACAAAATATAGTTTATCTCTGACTAACAAGCTTTTAATTTCTCTCTTTTTGCCGCCCTCCATGGGATTCTCTGCATCTTCTCCCTATGTCCTCTGGGCCAATGGCGACGCGTCATTTCTGCTGACATCATCAGGTAAGACAAACAAATCTGAGATGCAGCTAAGTATTGCTTTACGATGCTGACGCTTGTTTGATTATGTCGTTGACATATTTATGTGTATTTTTTTGAATATTCTCCATCTGTATGTGGAGCTGGCTTTTTGGTAAAACATCTTTAAGACTTTTAGAATATCTTTTTTCAGCAGATAAGGGCATTTCCTCCAAAAGGGTCTCTTCTCCCCACTGGTTACATCCTTACTTCTATGCACCACACATATAATTTGAGTTAAATGAACGCCCTCAGGGTTGTCGCAATGTTAAAGAAAGTGAAAACAGTCATCAAATAGTTTTTGTGCAATCCTGCTAACACAACAAAGAGAGGAACAAACTGAACCCCCCAACTGCTGAGATGCTAATTTTGGAAGTCAAACACGATGCGTTGTTTCTAAATGCTGTCAGACTCTTGAGGGTTTTTTGACAAAAGGCGATTCAGCTGGTGTTCAAAGACGCTCACAAGAACTTTAAAAGAAATCAAAATGACGAGGCAGAAACTGTGAATGCCTTCACTTCCCTGGAGACCAGTCAGCTCCTCAGTGCAAAAACCAGCAAAGCAAATGTAGCGCTACATTCAGGCTAAATAGCCCTTTTAATAATCTCTAGTTTACTCTGCTCTTGGCTGCATTGATACGCAGCCAGCTTAACATATTGAGATCATGAATGAGTGGAAACCTGATCCACACATGCTCTTCATTCTGCATTTGAAGAAAGAGTTCCAGTGCATGGCCTGGAGGTATAACACAAGCAGGTGTGATCTAAACATCTAAACAGCCAAACTGAATCTGAAACGGTTTGGAATGGGCCCTGATGGGAGCAGCAGTTCAAGTGGAACGTTCAGACACGCCGCCCCCGGCAATGTCACAAGCCACATCACTAACACACGCTCATCAAAATGGCTCCGCCGCCTTGCAGGTTTGTTTTTTCCGTCGCCTTAGGCGTCAGGAGCGGCGCCGTCATCTGCTTCAAGTCTGATCATTAGCGCTGCAGGAAAGCTGCGTCGTTCCTTTCCATGCATTGCAAACCCAGACCTTGGCCGTTTCACCAGGAGAGCGACTTGATGCCGTCGGTGCTCCGGAGTACGTCTTGTGTTTTTTTTTTTTGGAGAACAAAAAAAACAAAACAACAACTTTCAAGCCTCCCCTGACTTTTCATCTTATGTGTGTGTATCCACAGCGACTCTGTTTCATCTCTCCGCAGACGTAGATTTGATTAAATGTGTCTGCAGAAGTCTCAAATCATCCACAAGTCGAGTGGATAGCCTGCAGGCTCAAACTGTGCATGAATCACTGAGTTTCTGCTGCCGCTTTATGTGTTTGCCTGTGAGGAAAATAAGGAGCTTTCTCGTGCTTCTATTCTTTTAGGGGACGAGAGGTGTCCAATAGGAGGAGAGGTTGTTTTTTTTTAAGGTCGATTTAAGGTTACAGCAGAGTTTGGTGTTTTTTGTGTTATAGTATTAAACCAGATTGTAGGGTTAATGAACAAGTGCAAGTCAGAGGGATGCTACCAAACAAAACGTGTGTGTTTGTGTGTGTGTGTGTGTGTGTGTGTGTGTGTGTGTGTGTGTGTGTGTGTGTGTGTGTGCGCCCAAACCCTTAATCCTTTAACGGGATTACAAGCCGCATTGTCCTTTGTTCACTTGCTCCTCTCCGCCCACGTATGCGTGTACAGCGGCGATGTCAGGGCCCACTTTCAGGATTACACTGTAATGGCTTCTCAATGGGCCGGGGTGAGAGGAAAAGCCTGTTGGTTACATTGTCGTTTTACCTTAAGCCCGTCCTAATTTTTCAAACGCAACCTGTTCTGTTGGTTGTTCGACACGGGGCAAATGCGCTCAGACAGATGGGTGCGGTTGCGCGATTCTAAACTTTCTCCCAAATTTTTTGGGCCGATCCCTGCAGCGAGAGTCAAAAACGCATTCTCCTCCCAGTGAATGTGAGCATAAATTACTGAAATGTGGCCGGTTCGTGCGGCAGAAATGACAGTCAAGGGTATCATTTGTGCCCACATGTTTTTTAGCAGCGATATAACTGTAAGGATCATTGAGCTCCAGCGTCTTTGCAGCAGCAAAGCACACAGTCTTTTCTCAGCTTGCAGAGATGCGTTGGATCCATTAAAATCCACTTGGCTTCCTTCTCTCTGGCCTTCACCGACACACTCAGCTGCTCCAGTGGCCTCTGTGCTCATATTTAAAATAGCTGGATTCCAGTGGGTGGCGCTTTTCTTTATCAGGCCGCTGATGCTGTAGTACAACAGGCGATATTACTCCCAAACATGCATCTTGGCTCCTTTGTCACAAGTGGATATTGTTGTGGTGCATTGAATGATGCGTGGATATTTCAGTTGTATCTTCACTCATTGTTCATCTGCATATAAGGGTTGCTCATGAATACATTCTGCACAGAGGACTAGTATATGATAACAGGCTACAACATGAAAAACCAACACTGCAGCTCTTAAATAACGTGTGGGTGTGATACCACTATTTTCTCGACTGCATGTCGTTTTGCTTTATTACCAATCATGCATCTCTTGGCACGCAGAGCAGATGGCTGTATTTCAGCGGATGCGCCCATAAACACGGAGGAATAAGTGTCAAGTGGCCACTTAGCCGGGCTCCATATGCAGGTAGATGGAGGGAAAGAGGTGGGTGAGATGGTGAGGTGATGACAACCTGGTGTTGAATCAAAAGTCAACAACTGGAAAATGATGGGAGAGCCTAAATTATCCCCAAGGGAACGGCCTCGTGGGGATCCATCAGCACGACGGTGGCGATGTGATTGACACGGGAGCTCTTTTTGTTAGAATATCGACTGAGGGGCTGAAAGTGGATGAAGGCTTTCTGAGCTCATCCAATAATGCACAGCAGCTTATCGCGACATCGATTTCTTTCAGTGGATCAAACGATCTGAAAGGCGTGGGCGATGGCATTAGAGTGTGTAAATACTGCAGCAACAAATCTAGTTTTTTTTTATGTTAGTAATTAAACACTGGAGTTTTCATGCAAAATGCTAATTCTCCACATGTCAAAATGCGACTGTGCTTTGAAACTCACTCAATCGTATTTATGTCAAATCTGATTTTGCACATATTTTTTTGATCCAGCTTGATTCTCCTTGAATATCTCTGATATCCATCGTAGAAAAATGTCCATAAAAATCACTTCGAAGTTAAAAAAAAAAAGACACTTCATCATCGTTTTAAAAAAAAAGTTTTCTCCTGCATCAATGTGACACCCAGCCATAATTATTTGTGCACTCATGGTTACAGAGCAAACAGGAGTTGCTAATAGGTCATTCGGCATGTGCAGCAGATTAAAATGACTGATTGGACCATTAGCTTTGAATAAAAAAAAAAGGGATCGATAGAAGTGCGTCTCTCTCTTTTTCCCATCGAATGTCCAATAACGTGTTGCACACAATTAAAAATCGGGTGACACAACAAAGTGACGATGGATAGCATCTTCATCCTCATCCTCTCGGTACGAGTGAATAATCTAATTGGTTTGTTTTTCTGTTTTGCCCTCCTCTGCTGCACGCCTACTTTTATCCCTCTTCACATGCTGAAAACAATCTCCTCGAAAATCTCTGCAGCATGGGGCGGGGGCGGGGGGGACTGCATCCTGTGTCAATTAGTGCGTTTTCCACCATATGGGACGCCCAGGTATTCCGTTTGTGAATTGCAGTATGGAAATGTCATATCCTGTCTGCGGGAAGTTGGTGTCACCTTGGGGGGGGGGGGGCGCCTTGTTAGACAGAGGAAGTAAAAGTAGCCAATAGGAGCACAGATAGATCTGACGGCATCAGAATGAATCAGTAGAAGCCGTGAAGTTTTAATTCTTAATTTAATCTATACATTTTCTCCAAAGAAACTTGTTAGATGTTCTCATATGGAGACAGACGCCAATTCTGTTTAATTAGATGCTTAGACTTACTCTAAGGACGTGATCCAGCAGGGTTTCTCTTTGTCGTCAGAGTCAAAGGTTAGAGTCAGTCAAGAGATTTGCTCCACGTTTTCAGCGATTTGTAGAGCCAATTAGCCCCGGATCCTCCGATCAAATGAAGAAAGGAGAAGAGGACAAAATGACACAATCTGTGGACGAGAGAGAAAAAGAGCGATTGAGGTGTTATTCGGTTAACGCAGCGACAGGGCAGGGAGGTGTGAAGTAAGAGGTGTGTGTATGTGTGCGTATGTATGTGTGTGTGCATGCGATGGGGGGAAAAAAAGAAGGGCAAGGCTTTTATTCTTAACTGAGACAAACTGGAGCTATTAGAGGGCCTATTGTTGCCCGGCTGGCCCCTGAAAGAACAGCTTGTAAGAGCACTTATTCAGTGAATAGATGTGGCCGGCACTCCTGGCTATCTAGGCTGATCACACAGATCAATCTGGCCGGGGAACCTGCAGTGGCTGTATGGGATAGTGTGTGTGTGTGTGTGTGTGTGTGTGTGTGTGTGTGTGTGTGTGTGTGTGTGTTCTGTGCACATACTGACTGGTTGTGCTTTTACAGCCGTTTGATTCAGTCTATTTCAAATTAGGTACGGATTATAGATCCTGCTCCCATTAACACTGTGGTGTTTGCAAATCCAATCTGATCAAACCACACCCACACACTGATTATAAAGCAGATGAGAGTGTTAAAAAAAAGATGTATAAAAGGAACATCTGTCAAGATTTAAAGTCAGGGCTTTGCTTATTTTGTCATAAATATGCATTATTATTGGGGAAGAAATGTCGTGTTTTAAGCCAAGTTTTCAGAAAAGTTTCAGTTCTATTCCCTATAATAGCATAGGAATATTTTAGGAATATTGCATTTGAATATTCCCATTTTGTTTTCTGTTGCTATCGCAAATAGCAAAGCCTGCAAGCTAGTCCATGCGGTATACTCATGACACGTCTCACTCTCCGCAATCGTCACCAAACATACCCTCTCAGTTTGGCGTCTATTTAAGCTCCAGTGATTTCCCATGTCTCCCTCTGCCTGTCGACGCCTCTCCTTCCCTGCTGCCTGCTCTTTCAGCCCCACCACCACCCCAAAACCCAACCCAGGTTAAAGGAGCGCAATGTGTTTGCTCATCACTCCCCAATATTTCTATGCGAACGTATCTGCGGGGAGTGACGAGGTCGAAGCTTAGACGCCGGACTCCCAACTATACTGAGAGTGCGAGAGCGTAACTTTAGAGCTATTTCTTATTACTCCAACAAAATTCTGCATACACACTCTTCGGTTTTTTCGCGTTTCCATGGCAACAACTTGTACATATACTTAAGAACAAAGTGAGGCTCGTTCTTGAAGCACATCTCGTAAACTGTGAAGTCTTTCCTTCACGTATTGCACATGTATAATAAGAATTAAATTGATCTTTTTAAATTTTCAGTCGCGCCTTTTTGATGTTTGTCTCAAACTGACTCGTAAACAAACAGGGTTGTTTCCTTTATTAGCTCGTCTGATAGCATACGTGATACTTTCTCTCCAGGATGCACTGGATCGAATATTCTGCTGAAGGAGTTGTGTCAGAAAGAAGGTTTGGTGTGAGCCATATCTTTTCAAACGTGCTGCACATTCAGTGGGTGCATCATGTTGACAGAAATATCCCCTAAACAACTGTTTATTCTCATCACAGTCCAATAACAGTGTGCTAACACTTGCCTCTCTCCCTCTCACACACTATTCCAGCCATCAGCCTGCATTTGTTGCACAGCTTCAAAGATGGCCGACTTACCTCGTGCTATCTCATACTCCAATAAACAGCCTCCAAAGCGGCTTTGAAGCGCCATCAATCTTCTTTTTGCATCTGTCAAACTTCAGTAACATCCACTTTCCAACCAGCCGGCCCATCAGGGGGAAATCAAAGTACCCTCAGGCGTTTGTGACGCTGTAAATAGACCGGTGTGGATAAGCCGTGGCTTGAATGAGCTCCGAACGGGGCGAGTCTATCTGCTGGCTCGTAACCGTGCGGTTCCATTCCCCCCACAGACCACATTACATGGACCTCCTAATGGTCGCCGCCTCATTTCAAATTCAACTCGCAGGCTTTTTATCACCGCGGCCTTAATTTGTGTGTGCATAATTGAAAGAAAATTAGATTTATGGGAACCCCCCACATAGAGTAAGAGGAGCCTTCAGTCTCCTTCTATCTCCGTTTCCTCCTCACACACACACACACACGCACACACACACACACACACACACACACACACACACACACCGACCTTGTTGCTTCTTTTATTTACCGCACAATGGCTGCAATTTTCAGAGTGTAATCAGAAGCGTTATATAGCCTGGCCTTTGGTCTCAGTCATTTAGAGGTGAGTGCATTATCAGTCCTTTCCCCCCCCCCTTTCACCCCCAGAGGTCAAAGAGTTCCCCTCCCACTTCCCTTTTGTGAAAAACCGGAGCGTTTTCTCCGCTCAATTTCATTTGGGCTACTTAATTAATCATTTTCCCCACATTTCCAGCCCACCACCCATCCACTGCCCCCGGTCAGAGCCTGAAGACAAAGGGATTTTGTGTTAATTAAGCATAGAGCAATTCATTCACACACCCAGCGCCCTTCCTCCCACACGCACACATTCCCCAACTCCACAGCTGTCACTGCTTTTAATTTGTGTGTTCATTCTTTTCTTTTTCTTTTTTCCTCCTCTACTTCTCTTTGTGCTGCCTCTGCCTGCAGCTCAATGAGGTACTGTACCTCGGCTGTAATCACATTCAGGCGAGGAGAGAAAGGATTTGGTTTCAGTTTTGACTTGGGCGTCCGTCTGATGAAAAGCTTTTTTAGCAGCGGTTGCCTTTTGCCATTTCTCTCCAGCAGTTTGTTTTTCAAGCTATATTGGGTCCAGGAGTGATGCTTTATGTCCTACGCTGACCAAAGGAGGGCTGTAACAGAAATGCAATCATGTCAAACTTGTGCACACTGCTTTTGGTGCACGCACATGCAGAAAAAATCATCCTAAAAATTCATCAAGTCACTTTTTCTGATCCGATTTGGACCTTTGATTCTAGCCTGTATTGATTTTCCCTCTCCCCCCTCCCTCCCGATGCCATAACACCATACATAACTCCTGAAAACCAGCTTGTCAACCAATTTAGGTAAATAGATCTTCTCTCTCTCAGCGGCCGAGCCACGTTTTCTAATACACTGATGCATCAGCCAGGTGTCTCAGACTGGAGCTGATGGACGACTGTGACCTTTTCTCTCTTGATGGCCAGCGATGACCACCGTACATCAGCCGGCCCACGATCGATCTGTTTAGAAAGAGGCCTTGAAGGCGCACACATGAGTGCAGGGGTGGCAGCGCCGGCACATGTTATGCGAGTAAATCAGGCACACGCGTCCCTCATTTTCAAGCTTGGTTAACAGCAAATGTAATAAGAACCCGGTTCAGGCAGTAAAATGTTGTTTTTACGATCCAATGTTCAAAATGTACACATCAGCCAGCCGTAGAGTCAAGTGCCTTCATGATTCACTTCATATCAATTGTCCCATTCAGTGGCTCTTAATGTAACGCAGCCTGGCAACAACAACAGATATGGAAGAGGCTCGGTGTCATAGTCTATTACGCCGTGTGGCACCGAGAGGAACAAGCCGTTCCCCCAGACCAGATGACGCAAACGCAAACTGACTTACTCTCCGAGACAATGGCACATCTTTGCCGTGGCCATGGCAACGCATATGACTGGTTTCGATAAGCATGAGACTTCATTAGCTCTGGGCAAAATGCTACTTTTTTTTTTTTTTCTTTTCTTTTTTTTCTTCTTCCCCTTCCTGGAATTAGACAGAACAAGTGAATGCACATGTCTGCTAATTGGAAGGGAGGAGAGCGAAGGAGGGAGCGAGGGATGAAGCAAGACGAGGTGAGAAAAAGAAGCTGAGAATTACAGTGGCCTATTTTTTCTTTTTCTTTCTCTTTTTTTCTTCCCTTGGTTGCACCGCTCCAACGTGTATCTGTCACGAGAAGTGAGGTGTGTGCACCGGCGCTGCTATGGAGCCTTCAGTAGCCTGACAAGCTTATCTTTATCACCTGTCACTCTGGCATAAGGTGTCTCTGCTCCCCCCCTCCCAAAATCCTCCGCGTGACTACACCACCCTCCATCGCTACTCATATAGCGCCTATATAGCGCTCTATATGCTGCACTGTGTTGCGAACATCTGGCTCAAATGGGCAACAAAACCGCAGACCGAATTATAAAGCAAAAAACGTGAAGTACTGAACCAAATCATTAACTGGAATACAGTCGTGGTGAGTGTTAGTCAAGCACTGGTGTATGGTGCAGAAAATCAAGCAGATTGGAGGTCCTTGCCAGAAACCCCATAATCAATAAACACAAGTAAGTGCATCCCAAAATACAATACATACAATAAGTAATGAGCCTACGGGTCGGGGGGTCTTGCTTGAAGCTCTGTCGGTGCAATGTGTGCTAGCATGCTAACACATACTTATTAGTGCAAACTAGTTGATGAGTGGTTTCATGCATGAAAAGGTTGATTGGTTATCATTACCATAGATCCAAGCCATTAGCATGGCTAAAAAAGAAGAATACTGTGTGTTTTAATAACACCATTATGTAAGAATTTAATACCATACATAAGCAAATATATATGATATGATATAGTTAAATAATGAGGTATAATTGTACAGTATCTTCCTAAAAACTACCGACATCCAGTCTGCAAAAAAAGTGGCTGGAATGCAAGAAATAAACACTGACTTGAAATTATCTGTCCATGCAGCAAGATAGGAAAGATCTTAAAAGCAGTTGTTCAATCTAGGGATAAGATGGCTAAAAGAAAAAAAGAAGAAAAAAAAAGATAATTGATCTGTTTCCAGATGTAAGATTTTGAATCTTGCTGTGTGCAGAACGATTTGCAGTGTACCTCCGACCTTTTAGCAAGTTATAATAATAAGGAATAACTTAAAGACTAGAGATCCAGAGGCAGTTCCAACTGTTCCATTTTAGGTCCCCATCTTCCATGTTTGCCCACATGTGCACTAATAATCCAGCAGCCACTCCAAGTAGAGGATGCAGACAAACGGCTCCCGCACCGAGGAGTAAGCAATACGGCCTAAATTGAATATTGATTGTTGGAAATCCATGCTCACTGTCTCTTTATGAAATAGTGGTAGAGAGACAAAGGAGGCTGTGCTCGCTGATCTCCTGTAGTCGATCCGCAAAACCCCTCCCTGAGCGGTCCCGCTTCGGAGTCCATCGTGACCGTGGCCAATCAGATCACGGTCGCATTAACAGACCGCTCCATTTCGAAGAAAGCCAATCATCTCCAACAGGGAGTGATTGCAAAATTGGGGTAATTTAAAAAAAAAATATATATATATTTTTGGAGAATCTATCTTCTTTACTGCCACATCAAAGAGAAGATATTCTTTAGAGCACGATGGTGGTTTGGGAAATATAGCAGGGGGGTAGTTAATGAAGCACATTACAGGAGAGATGACATGGATTTTGAGGGCTTGAAATTGGCACCACAGATGCTCATCAAGCGATCAGCACTATTTGGATGTAATTTTATGGTAATCCTTTCATTTTCTGAGCCATTTTGTTCATTTCATGGATTGTAGACGCGGCTCTGAAGAGACTCGGGGAGAAAACGGCACATGGCGCACAATAAACCGAGCCCCCTAATTCAAATGAGAGGAATGCATCACGGTAGAAAATGCTACTCTGAGGCATTTAGTGAATAATTGTGTGGAGCATATGAATGAATGCCCAAGTTTCAATTACTACAAACAGTGTTGGTTGTGTTAATGAAGCACATAGAGAAGAAAATAGGGAGAAGAAAACAGACTCCCAAAAAAAAGTCTTTCTTTCAGTCCAGGTCAGTTAGACTGAGCTGAAAACCGCCTCGTTTTAACAAACCGGTGTTCATTTAGTGAAGACGTGCACCGTCCTGCTGACCCGTGATGCCTTCAGGATCCTTTCACTTTAAATGAGTTCAGTTCTCAAGGCGTTAATGAAGCTGAAGTTCATGATTTTAAAAAATCCAGCAAAGACTTGACTCTTATCTTTTACAGAAAACCATTTTATGTAATAATAATACATGACTTTCACACTATTATTGGTAAGACTTGTGTTCATTTTGAAGAGGCTCCAATCAGCTGATTCCGCCGACTATAATAGAATTGGCACTTTTATCTTAACATGTGCACTCAGGCACATTTTAATGATTTATTTTATTGCTGTTAGGAACTGTGTTTGCTCACCAGTGTCTGTTTTAAATAGCAGTTTTCAGTGTCGGATGTTTCCTCGAGATCTATACTTACATAAATTTAGTCATACTGCTCTCTCTTAGCTGAATTGATTGAAGAGCCACGATAACTCTGCGCCTGGACAAACAGCACTCCAGTCAACGTTTTCCAAACGTCACTTGAAACTCGGTAATGGTGCATCCTCTCCAAAGACGGGATTTACAGGACTTCTTAGTTCATTTCTCACATTAATTAACAACTTTTACTGCCGTGCTGCGCTTTTTTCCCCCCTTTTTTATGAGCTGCCACCTGTTGCTGTTGACTAATGACTGTATTTCCACTTCCTGCTGATGTTAATGTGCAACTTATCAGTCTAGACACAATTTTTCTTTTCCTAATTCGGAAAGTGGAAAGAAAATCCCTGAAATTCCCATTTCGGTAGGGATATAGGAATGGTTTCCATCCATCAATTGTTCCAGGAGCACAACTTTATGTCTTATACTTACTGCATATAAGACAAAGGGTTTGGGGCTGGATGCCACAGACAGGGTGTAATTTGGCAGGTATTAAAAGATGTATTAACACACTTTAGTGTTTGTGTTAAGGTTTTAAAAAAATACAAAAGAGACCAGCCTTTTTGTTTAAAGTATCATTGGCTATATATTAAAGTTGTGAGCATTGAACTTATGTAATAGCTAAACAGTGCTTCACTCTTATGGCAAATAGGATTTTAATGGCACAGACATCATGTAATAGAACTTCATATTGGGAATATTATTGGTGCTTTCCATTTTCATCCTGCAAGACAATCCTGAATATTTCATGGGAAACGGTACCGGTGACTGTGAAGAATGTATGCAGAGTCCCAGAATGTATTATTTTCTTCTTCGATAGGCTTCTATAGGGCTGTCAGCATGAATCCAAAGAACTCTACAGTGGAATTTCTACATATAGCGGCTTCAGGCAAGATTTTATCAAAGTAAAAAGTTCATTTCTTCTGCTCGACAAGACTATTTGTTGAACTCTTTGCCCTGCTGTTGGTCTACGCTGCACACACACAAAAAGAAATTAATACAGTGCATACAGTACATGCATGCAAACCCACTCTGTTGGACACTGGCCAATATTTTATCATATAAAGTTTGACTGCAGCAGAAGAAAATTACATTGTGTTTTTTTTCTAGTTTTGTTTTTAGGGGTTTCCATGAACATTGTAGCCTTGCACTGTAAATCAGTAATAGGCTGCCTTGAAACAAATATTAGCATAGTCTTCTATTCTCAAGCCTTCATTTAAAAAAAAAAAAGAATCAATCTCATAAATAAACATTGGCATTTGAACACTTCAATTAAAGGAGTACGTTGCTCGGGCCTGTTTTTCCCTGAGGTTAGCGTATATCCCAAGACGGCGGGATCATTTACAGCGATGCGACATATCAGGGCGCTTTCCCCTCCAGTTTGTTTTCCAACAATGACAACAAACTGCAGCGTTATTCCAGAAATAGTTGCTTTTTCAAAGCCGGTGTCCACGGGCAATTTACAGCTCGCTTTCCTCGCAAATTCCTGATCCCGGACTTTGAAGTACAAAATGGCTCTTATCAACTTTTGCCAGCCGTTTTAAAGACACTCACTGATGTGTGCGTGCGTGTGTTACTGTTAAGGTTGCTTAAAATTGCTTTTCATTCATGCAAATCCCCCCCTTCCCCCCCGTCATTGAGATTCAACGTGCATCAGAAGTGCACTTACCCAAGAGACAAGTAGATTTATCCTGTAAACAAAGTCGGAGAGGAAACTTGTGAGAGGTCTGATGTCGTTTCCAAGCGTGTCTCGTTAGCATTTAATGGGAGGGATATTATTATCAAGTGTAAGACTAATGGTATCCTCTTTGATGAAAGCTGCACTTTTTATCTTTAAAGCTTAAGGTAACCAGTTTTCCTCTGGAAAACCAGCATGTGGCAAAGCAATTTGAGCCATTAAAAGATAAGTGTAAATGAGTGTGCTTTAGCAAAGGGTTTCCTCCTGGTAATACATGTATAAACTGCACTTTAAGACAGGATGTTTCTTAGACAGAGTGGGAACAATTCAATTGACACTCCTATGACTGAAACTAATCAGAGACTCTGCCCAGCTCCCCTGCAACCTTCCCGGGGTCATGTAAACTTCGGCTGCAGCCAGACGGGTTCGTTATGGTCAGACTTAATCCATCCTTAACATCTTGGAACTATGGAAGAAGTCTTGAGTCAGGCTGGATTTAATCCGGAGAGTTCACTAGATCACTGTCGCAGAGCGTCGTCAGGGAGGCGAGCATTGAAATCTGTGAGTTTGAGGCTATTTCCCTCCCCTTGAATATGAATGGAAGGAGTTTACTTAACATGACATCTTCAGGCCTGAGGAGGCAAAAAATAGATTCAGGGTGAGATATGAAGTGACACAGATAAGCTGCATGTTGTTTTTCTACGTAAAAAGTAATAACCCTGTAATAATTTGTAATTTTTTCACTCTACATGTTTGGACTTTTTAAAGTGTCTTCTATATAAAGTTTATTCATGACATATGTTTGAATGGACTTGTCATGCCTTTAGGCTCTAGGAGGTCCTCTTTAGCAAACAATGTGGCATTTATTCACATTAAAACACCCGTAATTTAGATAATAAGTCTAACTTATACTACTTGATGTTTGCCTTCTTCACACCATATTCGTCATGGTCAAAGTTGTAGATGGCAAAAGTTGTGCAAGATAAGGAGATTTTATTTCTCCTCCATGGAGTTTGGCTCAGTGCACATGTATTAACTACGATGCTTCTATTTATCCTGCGCTGTGATGTGACGTGACGAATAGCGCTGACACATATATAAAACTATACCGAATGAATTCATCACGGAATGGCGCTCTTGTTTGTGTGAGCGGCGTAGATTGTAGGAGGATGTTTCATCAGCCTTAACGGCAGAACACGCTCATTTGGCTTCACATTCAATGGGTTCCACCAGAGTACACTGAAGATTACGGATGAATTAAGGGATTAATGAAAGAGGAGTGTTGGTATTTATAGCCTTGTAGCTGTTTTTTCCGCAAAGGATCATATTGGCAGGTGACTGAGCAGGTGATCAGGATGATCAGGAACAGAGAAGCAGGTGGACCAAGGGTGGAGAAGGGCTTGAATGTTGAAGGGCTTTTACGCTCATGGTTGTCTGAGCTGTGTGATGATATCACACGTTTCTCCATGGCAGTTCCACCGAGCAGCTGAGGCAATTAACACAAGAAAGGCCAGGGCGTCGACAGTCGACTCCAGCTAATCATGTCTTCTCTTAGATGTCGTTTCCAAGCCAATAAGGGATGTTAGATTTTTGACCAATAAAAGAGCATTGTACAGAATCTATTACCATACCTCCTCCCCTTTTAGCTCATCATTTAAGGACAGTTATAACTAGAAAGCACATTCCTCCACCAACGCCACTAAAACCTGAACTAGGATCAGTTTCCTCACATATGTCTTGATTCCATGTTGTTTCACTGCGAGAAGATCATCAGTTGTTGCATCATTGCACCCAGGCCACAGCACACGCTGTGGCGATGTCGCCATGATGATGTCACTTTACTCGGATCTTCCTCGGGCCAAAATAAGTGACATCATATCATTCCTACTCCTAGCATTTTATTATCAGTAGTTTTGGATGATTTTTCAAAATGGATGATCCGGTTTTTCCAGCAGCAGCAAGATAAATATCCCCTCTTGGAGTGCAGACACTGGTGGTGGCGGCGGCTGATGATCCTGGTGAGCCTGATGAATGATGGAGTTGGTGAATCTTTGAGCACTGGGCGGTGATGGGGAGGTGGAGGGTTTGCAAAACAGCAACATGAAAGAACTAGAGGATGCCACAAATTTCCATAATGTCGAAAAAAAACCTTGCAATGATAATAGAAGTCATTTCTTGAGCTGCCCATCTGTGTTTTGTTTTTGTCTGACACATTGCCCCACCATTCCGCAAAGTTTTGCAAAAGGCAGGTCAGTAGTTTTTTGTGCAATTAGGAAAGAAATATTGAAGGAATGTTATATAAACTCTTGCATCTGCCCCTTTATCTTGATCTGCACCAACATTTAATGGTTTCTTCCACAATCCTTCCACCAAGAAGCAAACAAACAAACACAAAGAGACAGGTAAAAGCCTCCTTGTCACATTTTAGATGAAAATAAGACATGATGTGGATGAGACGTGTCATCAAATCACAAATACCGGTAGATCTGTGCCTGTTGGCATTGACAGCAGCACTAGCATCAGCACAAAGCTTCCACTCTCAGTGAGAAAGGATCACACCTTAATCCTAAGCCATCAGAAATGTCATCGATTGCCTGTAATGCTCAACTCTGATTTTTTTTTCCTTCCTTTTCGATCTCCTTTTCCCTCCTAACTGTGATGGCTGAAGGCTGTCTGGAGCTGGAGGAGCTGAGCTGTTGACAACACACATGCACATCAAAAGCACATCATCAGTGTGCCATCTGTCCTGCTTGGCCTTGTCTCTTCTGCTGCCCAGCTAATGATGCACATGGACTGTATAGTAATAAGACTGTGCTGCGTTAATAACACAAGAAAGCATGAATCATACAGGATGGGATTGTTAAATTACTCAGAGCTAATAGAGCAGGTTTCTAGTTTGTGCTGCAGAAACGCTTTGCTTCCAGTCTTCACACTCTAAGATATCTTATTTCCTGCATCTTTAACTTCCTGACATGATCACAGGCTGACTTTTCATCGATTTCTGTTGACCGTACGGTATAATGCCTTTACCCCTCCATACATCCTCTTCACATTATGTTGTCAACATCCTGCAACGCAAACATATAGACCCTCTGAAATAGTTTGAAGGGTTTAATTTGAAATTTATATGATAATCTGATCTATTGATCAGATATTTCTTAAAGGTTTTCTAGAATTTATAATGCAATAATGCTGCACAATCTTGTAAACGGTCCCAAACAGTATATGAATATGCACAAGACTGAAATTTAAAGTCAGGGTTTTGCATATTTATTTGACGTTAGCAAAGCTGATGTAGCACCAGTGCTACACTGAGGAAGACAAAGAAGGTTAACTTAGCACCAAGGAAGCAAACAGTAGTGTACATGGAGTGTAAGTAAGTATGCTTTGCAGTTGTAGGAACTGTAGTTGTAGGAACTCTGTAGGAACTCACACAGGCTCATAAGAATCAACAGTTCACCGAGATAATTAGAGTTAGGTCAGGAAATCAATCAGCACAGTGGCTTAATAAATTCTACAAACGTACCACAAACCAGTGAGCACACACACTAAAGCTGCCGATACAGTCATGCACTAGTAGTTCAGTTTCCTGCAGAATTTTAAACACGATATTATTCATTTTGTACATGAATAATATTCATTTTTGTACATTCATTCATTCATTTTTTCTGTTGTCCTCTTCTGCGATCCCTTTGATTTAAATGATGCTTTCGTTGATCCAAAACGATCGACTGACACGATGACAGCATGTAAAATTGCTTATAGTTGTGAAAAGGCATCTAAAGAAGAAGAAAAAATCTAGCGTGTGCAAACTGTGTCAGAGGAAAGGCCAAAGAAAACTGTGCTTTTCTTTAAAACATACACTAGTGATCAGAGAGAGTATGATTGCTGCTGATTGAATTTTGAAATATTCGGCATTTAAAGAGTTTTGGAGGGTGGTGGTTGGCTAATTTTGGCCTTTCCAAAATCAATAACACAACAATCAGAAGTGCAAGAAATCCATGTCCTGCCATGTAGCTGATTTGCAAGTCCTACCTTAGTTTTAGTTCGAAGGCCAAGCGCCATGTCATTAACTCTGTAGTTTATTTTATTTCATCGCATTACACTTTATGTTCGAGGAAAGAGCCACTGTGTGAGAAAACCAATCCTGGATCTTGGAGTTAAAAGCTAACATTAATAGCTCTTTGCTGTTCTTTATTGGATTTGGGGCAGTGAAAAACGTACAGTCTGATCTTACTTTCTTCTTTATGATAATTAAAACACATTGCTGGTTTCTAAACGGGTCATCAAGTGGTGAGGATGCTAACAGACTTAGCCTTATAGCACAATTCTGTCTCGCCACAAAGTGCATATTTATGACCCTGCACTAGATTCTCGATTTTAAAATAATTCGCTACAAAAAATGACCCAGAAGCAGTATATGGAAACCTAGAATTTACAAACCAGAGATCGCCAGAAGATGCTGAGTCATGAGGTCATTGAGGCATTCTCTGCAATATTCTTCAACTTTATTTTATTTAGGAGCTAGCTATTCTAAATGAAAAGACAAATGTGCTTTAGTTTGTATTATTTATATGATTTTCTGTTTGTTTACATCATCAAAAGCAATTTTCCTGTGCAGAGCAAATGGCACATACTGCACATGTCTGAGTTTGTGGTCTGTCTCTTGTGGGAATGAGGACATTTTTCTCCGTAGGGAACCGAGAGAGAGAGTTTGGCCTTTTATCAATGTTGCATGGAAACTTTTGGGGTCAGCGCTACAGTTCTCATTCAGTCCATTAGCAAGCGCCAGAACATGCTTGACTTGGCTTCATGTCCTCTGCCATTCTCTTAGTCATGCAGAGGAAACCACAGACTTTCACTGCTGGAGAAAAATAAAAGCACAGAGCAGGTCAGAAGGTCTGAACTCAAGTCAAGTGGCATGCACACATTTGATACTGTACTGTCTTCCCAACCAAGCCTACAGAACCCTCAGTAAGGAATAATGTTTGCATCTGGTTACAGAGCAAATCATGATTTTTTGGGGCAATTCTTTGCAAAGATAAATTGTGCAAAATGAGTCAGATTTGCAAGCATATAACTCTTTTCAAGGTTGTCCAAATATGCTATTTTTAGAGGGGTCAAGTTCAAAATAGTAGAGCATTTGTGAAAGTGGAATTGGACGTGGTCTGAATGGGTACAGGCTTTCCACAAGACTTTTCGTCTGCCTGGAGAGGTTTGCTCCCATTCGCCGAAGCAAGCCGTGACACGCAGCTGTAGATCGAAAGTTCTCAAAATGCCTATATAGTCTGTGTCGTATACCAAGAAATACAGACATAAAAGAGTATTCCCGCAGCCCTTTCCAGTGTAGGAAAGGTTGAATCGGAACTCAAAAGAAAAAAATCACTGGAATCCTCAAGTGATTTTCGAGCTATCCGGGGACTAAGAACATAGACTTGCACCGACGGTGTCACATCAGGAGTATTCTTCCACGACTTGATGTCTCACTGAGTCAGAGGCCGATATCTTATTCCTCCACTTCATCACCATTCAGCAGAATTTCCCTGTCGCTCCCCTGGCAGATACCGAGGTTGACACAGACAGTTGAGGCGCCTGACACATTGCACTCTGCAGAGAAAGCAGTGTCTATCTCTTTTCACTCGGGGTTGTTCGGTTTAATCCAATCACTTCTCAATAGCAAAAGATATTTAATGCCTTTACAGGAGGAATAAATAGAAAATCCACAGCTGCTCACCAGTCAACTCTGTCTTAATAATTCCTTTGCCTAGCCCCTGAACTTTTCCACCATCAACAACATCCCGCACCTTTTGTTCCTTTTCTTTTTAATTGGCCTCTCTCTTGTTTTTAATTGATGTTTGACAAGACTCAATTCCCTTCATATCAGCAGCATCTCTGCTCTTTTCCCGCCGCCCTCCCATCGCTCATTGCTCTTTCCTCCTGGCTCTCGCGGGGTCCCGTGTCTTTAACGAGCCAATAAGGGACAACTCGACAAACATTCCGTCACATTAGCATCAGGGACTGGGGCAAGGGATTGTGTTAAGCTCAGCATTAGCCAAGCCCGCCGCTGCTTTAATTATGTTTGCTCAGCACAAGCTACACTAATGGCTAGATCTGTGCCACAATCCCTCATCGGAAGAAGGGCAAGCGAGCCAGGTTTCAGCCGAAAGATGCCACGGAGGATTGCAAGATTAAGCAACAGGGCATGCAAGAGTTCTATTCTAATGAGATACCTAACATTTAGATGAAAGACTGCTGCTTGTACAGTAGGAATTACACAAAATGATGGCACTGGGGAGATAAGTGAAGATCAGGGATAACAAAATGATTGCACTTTTGGAGAAATGCAATAATAACCTGTCTTGCTATCATTTTAGATCAGTACTGAGTTGTATTTCCTCTATTGCTGTGCAGTAATGCCAGACTCTGGAGTGTTCAGTATGCAGGTACTGTTTGGGGGAAGAACAAGAGCCAAATGCGTCAGCCTAACAATCAGATGTCATTATTCTAGTAGCTGTTTTACATCACTGCCTTATTTCCACTTGTTTTTCCTCCTTGGTTCTGGCTGTTTTTTTCCGCTTGCACGAATCTCTCTCTGTCTGCGTCCCTCGCCGCTGCAGATAGTTATCCCTGTGGGTGGGGAAATGGCCGAGATACCATCTCTCTTGCCGCTACATCTGCTCTCTTCTTGGCTGCATGATAAAAAACATGTAGCTGCCACAGATCTGGACTGAACCTTAATGCATGACCCGAGCTTTGTTTTTGTTTTTTTACGTCTTGCAAGGAAATTCGTTTGCCAAAATTTTTTGGCTTCACCTTATTTCCAGAGGTTCCCAACCCATTGACCATGGACAACAGAACATTAGCTACAGGCATGTGAGGGCTGTATATTTAAAGGCTATCTTGCAGTAATCACCTTGAAAAGTGATGCATTTCTTCCTCATCACTCTCTGCCACACCCCTAAATACTGATGATGATCAGTTCAGACTACTTGAGATGCATTTTTCTGCCTTCGGGACGTTTCTGGGCGTTAACCTTCTGGCAGTGATGTGTAGCCCTCAGCCAATACCAGCGCAAGGTCAGGAACGGAGCGCAGAAGATAAACAGCAGACAGGATGAATCCTGAACTTCGACTGAACTCAGCCTCCTGCAGGGTTGTTCGGGTGTGTGGGCCTGTTTTTTTTTGTGCTTCAGAAAATGATGTTTTATTTTCGGATGCACTGCTTTGTTCGGGCAAACTCCGCTCACTCTCTTCATGTACTGTCCGGCTCACTCGACCGTCGTATTTTCACATCCCTCATCATATTTGCGACGGCAATTCCAAAAATTTGCCTCATTTAGCTTTATCTTCACCGTCGTCTGAGGAAAATAGGTTTACTTGCCACTAAACTGTTTGTATGTCGTTTGCTTCTGTGCAGGTATGTGTACAGCCGGTTTTGAAAGCTTTTGTTGTTGAACATCACTTCCTGTTGTGGCTGAAAAAAGCGCCAAAATTGCACCAAAACATTTCAAGTTGGAGGCCAGAAAACCATCATCATTTGCAAGTTGTCATGTGATTTGTTGCTGATATAAAAATATCAATCATAGCAGCTTTTTGTTTTATATCAGTTAAGGTTCATTTTTATGGTTACTATTAAAAAAAAAGCCGTATTTACAGCATAAAACTCCATCTGTATCACAAAAGGAGTGGAGTGCTTCTGCCTGGGATGAACAAATACTAGGAACAATGGGCAGATAACTAAAACCCTGGGTAAATAATACAATATGTTTGATTAAATTCCACTCATGGCTGTAGTCACGACATTTAATTTTCTTTTACGAAGACGTGAGATAAATATAATTATTGTTCCCATTGTGCAGTGACTCGAGGCACTTGAGTTAAGCTGGTCTGCCTCTATTTAGTCCCTCCATCAAACCAGTGTCATGATTCTCAACCCCCACCACTAATATTAACATTGTCTAAGGCACATGCCACATTTTAATGGCATTAATATGTATTGCTCGGCGTTTTATTCAGAGGATGGTGCGATTTAAAGCAGGTGTCATTGATTTAAATGTTTTTTTACATGCATAAAAACATGCAGCAACTTCTATATGCAATGCTTTTTTTTTTTTTTTTTGATGGGCCAGGTTCCTGCAGCCACTGGGATCCTTGATTTGTTTAAATCTTATTGTAGATTAATGTGGGCTAATTAAACGTTAACTTCGCTGAATCCTCATGCATTTTGTCAGGAATGGATTTTGACAAGAGGACAAAGCGTTTTGCGAAGAAGAAACGGGGGGGGGGAAACTCCAGTAGTACGTCCCAGGTTAATGAAAAGATGATAGCGGCTTCAACATCTTGGCTGTGAAGTTGTCAAACTCAGTGAGGGGAGAGAAGTCGGGAGAACTGCCCAAGGGAGTGTTCCAGCAGAGTGACTGAGATGAAAAATTACATCTCACTGGTGCGTTTGCTCGTGTGCGAGCGGGGTGAAAAGATGTGGCGTGATAGACAGAAGAAGAAGAAGAAGAAGAAGAGATGGAGAAATGGCTCATTATTAAAACCAGGATGGCCCTGGTTTTGTGCAGATTTCTGCTCCCTCTTCCTCTTGTTTTCCTCCTTTTCTTTCTCCTCCCACGCTCTCACCTCCTCCTCTTTTTCCCAGGCAGCAGCCACCTCGGCTAACAGGTCGACCCAGGGCTGACAGCTTGGATACGGATGCGATGACATCACATCGGTGCCCGGGGCACAAAGCGGAGGACTGATTGTCGTTTCTTCCCCTTCTCCTCCGCCGCCACATCTCTTCTGTTCTGCTCCTCCTCTCCTCGTGTCTCTTTGTTTATGTCATTTTCCGCTGGGAGGTGTCGGCCACCACTTATTACACTCCTACACTAATTGGGTGCTGATTCAACCTTGATTGCCGCCTTCTCCTTTGCACTCGCGCCCTCCTGTCCCCTGACACCCTCTCCTTTCCGGCACACACACACACACACACACACACACACACACACACACACACACACACACACACACACACACACACACACACACACACACACACACACACACACACACACACACACTCTCCAAACACAGCTGGGCGATCACTCTCTCTCTCCCTTTGTGTCAACATCAAACACACCACAAGAGTGGGCACTGACACAGTTCTGTGGCTCTTGGCGTGACACACACCAGGATTACAGCTCTATTAGGCAGCACTTTCATTATCTCGCCCCGACAATGGCTGAATCTGCTGCTCTTCTCTCCCACCGTCGTAATCCTCTTTGTTTGTCCTGGCCTTTTTTTTTGAGGTCACCATCAGGTCTGGTGTCTGATAAGTTTATAATGACTCCTAATGAGCCGTTATTTATTTCTGGCTAATCAACTGCATATCGAGTGTGAAACGATGGCTGACGAGGCCTATTTCTGACACCGTCTAATTTTTCATGCCGGCAAGGGAGGGACGGCTCTTTCGCTTGATTTGTCGTGGAAGAATGAGGAACGAGCGCTTGCACCAAATAGGGAGGAAATAATTCACCGCTGCCTCGTGGAGGTGCTCGGATCGCGGCGTCCAGGCAATGAAGGAGAATCTTGAGCTTCGTCTGACTTTGTGAGTTCAGTGACAGTCTGTCGAGTTGATTTTCAAAGACAAGGGCGAGTGTCTCTCCCTCTCAGTCAAGTTCAAATGTATTTATATAGCACATTTAAGCCTGACTGCTCTGTTTCAGCTGGTTACAAATCTATATTAATAGGCAAGACGACAAGGGTTGTTTGCACAGGAGGGCAAGACAATATTTTCATTTATTCGTTTATTTAATTTTACACATTTCTTGCAGACTTTCCGCTTATACAGCCTCAACTGTAATAATGGTTAAAACCAGAGTGACTGAACTGATATTCTGCTAAAGAAATATTGACAAAAACCAGAGTCATGCTCGTGTCATCTCATCCATTCACACCGGCGTACCTCATGATCCGCGCCGCCGTGTTTTGACACGTTGACTGACGTGCGCAGGATGCGCTGTCACGACATGCATTTATTTATTTATCATTGGTTTATTCATTTATTTATCGCCTCTCTGCTTCCTTGGCAGCTCTTGTTTTTCTCAGCAACAATGCGGCGACCTGAAGAAGCACAGGGGCCTCCAGTGTTTCGGAGGGAGAGAGATCTCTGGGGATACGGTCCTCGTGGTCTCTACCTCATCAGCACATTGGGCTTAATCTCCACGAGCACACATACCTCATGCACCTGCACCCTGACGTGTTTGACTCTTTTTAATGCATTAGGACGTGTAATCTCCGTCCCGAATGTCAACACCTGCATTATGCTGCCGTCAAGGTAAGGGGAAAATGGGGGATTTATGCACAGATTTATGCAACACCTAAACAACGTATGCAGTCTAAAAAAAATTTAAAAATAATAATTATAAATACAAAAAAATAATTCTGATCAGGAGGAAATAAAACATCCATCTCAAAATAAGACAAAAATGGTTGTCGGACCTTATAAAACTACTGGGTGGAGCTTCTGATAGTGTTTTTATTCAATTCTAGTTTAAGACATGACGTTACCTCCTCCACCCAGTGTTTATGGGATGGTGGCAAAGGTTTCTTCCAATTAAGAAGTATCAAACGTCTGGCAAGTAAGCTGGAAAATGCTATGGCCTCAAACTGGTAATTTATCTCTTGTGGCATTGCACCAAATACTGCAATCAGCGAGTTAGGCTCAACCTGTCCAGAACTGCGGCAATTTAGGGCATGGCCAAAACATGTGACCGAGGCGAGCCGAGTCCCGATTACACCTGATGCAGGTTGGATCTAGGCCAGGGTAAGGAATGTTTAGGGGAACAGTGACTATCAGGGCAAAGTGACACTTTATACAGACTCCCATGTGTGCTATTCAGGAACTCACTGAACAGATGAGTGTTGCTATTGTTAATTAATAAACTGCTTGGACTCAATAACACATCCAGGTGTTTGTAATAAATTTGCATTTCTAGGGGGAGGTGTACAGTATTTTGGCACAATGTCATACAGCAAAAAAAAACTAAAACTGTGTCTTTGGTTTGTTTCCTCTGCGTTGCAATTTATATCTCAGGGGATCAGTCAAGCTCCTCTTTGAATCACTACCACTGAGTGGGCGAATAATGGGAAATACAAATCCTTTTTTTTTCTTCTTTTTTTTATCCTGCTCGGGCTTAAATGTCATTTTGGTAGCTCTTCAGATTTAAATGCGACCAAGCAGAACGCAGGCATTACATATATTTATCCATACACGCATATTTAGATGTAAACAGTAACAGACTCACGGATATGTCAAATATTCCTGCAGAGCTGACTTTTCACTTAATGCATCAGTTCAAATGATCGATTATATATATATATATATATATATATATGATGCATTGTGCAGATCTTTCTGCATATTCTGCACAGATCGACGTCCCAACTCTTCAGTTTGGACCTCCTTCCATTATTCAGCCGGATGATGGAATGAATGCACGTCGCTCGTCTGAAGGTTTCAACAAGATTGGCTTTGTGTTTTGGTTTGTGGCCAAATAGAAAATCCGACATTGCACTTCACTCGAATGTGAAATGAAACAAACACAAAGTGACCACTTTGAAGTCCTTCGCTAAGTGGCCGTTTGTCGAGCAAAGTGCTTGTTGCACACACGTCTGCAGATTCACTCCGCTCTCACTGTATGGGCGTGCTTGTGATTAAAGCGGCGCTCGGTGGTGTAATGTCAACTCTGCTACGGTAATTATCTCCTAGCCCGAGGGTGGAGGCATCATTGGTCTGTGGGGATGACACAAGAGCTGACGCCTGCATTAATACGCCTTCGTTTCACATCAGGAGAATCAGGCCTGAGTCCTCGATTGAAACGAAACGGGCATCGCTTTTCTACAAGCGTCAGATCAGGACACCGTTGGCACTTCTTCAGTCCACCACAGTCGTCTATAGACTGAAATATCTCAGCATATATTGAAGAGATTGATATGAAATTTGGTACAGATATCGGTTGAATCCTAATAACTTTAGGGATCATTTGATCTTTTAGCGTCACCAGGAAATCGAATTGAATTATATGACGTCGTCTCAGACTTTTAGTGCCAGACCATTAATCTCACTCATGAAAGGTGTTTTTAACCAGTATTGATCCTAACAAATGTCTCTGGAAGACTAAGCCTTGATCTGAAATCTACGAATAACTAGAATTCAGGTCAGTATGTCAGGCAGGAATGTGTTAGCAGCAGCCCTCGGACCAGCAAACTTTCATTTTCGCCATTCTCAGCCCATATTGATCTCTGTATCGAGAACCTCTCTCATGAAGAGGGAATTAGAAAAGTAACCAGTGCTCAGATCCGTGATGCTTCCCTCTCTGTGTCCATGCTACACACATTTTGGGGGGAAAAAACCACACACAAAAACGTCCCTCAGCACATAAAGAGGAACCTTGCAGGGGGGAGATAGTGGCTCAGACGGCCATGGACTGACAGCGATAATGGTCATCTCCTGGCAGCCCAAGGAGCCGTGACGGGCCGCCATCCCCCGCCACCGGCCCCTCACCGCAGATAAGGACGGGGCATGTGCAGCAACACTGTGGCTCTTTTCTCTCACTGCACATTCACTCGTTCCCAGTACAGACCAGATAACCGGCTGCACTGCAGAAGTCGCGGGCTTCACTCGCCGCCTGCTGAGTGTCGAGATCCGTCCTGGAAGGAACATGATAGAGGGGACAAAGAGAAAACAAGTGTGTGGGTATGTGTGTGTGTGTGTGTGTGCACTGCAGTAGCAAGGTGACAGGTTAATTTACTTTCTCAGACCATTCTATTCCTAACATGAATCGTGATTTACGGAAATGATCCCAAAAAAAAAAAATTCTGTAATGCGATTTAACGTTTGATAATCACACAAAGTTCATCTTCAGATGAGATCAATTTAACTGTATTTAATCAGTAATTATTCGTTTGTCTGTAGCTCTGAAGCAACACTCAATCCTTCAGTAGTGGTATTATTATTTTCCTGCAGAGTCCAATTAGTAAATTAGCCAGGAAAATGAGCATGGATGAATTATTATCACCCATTATCGTCGTCAATTACAGTCGCGGTGCAGTGACAGTTTTGTTCCCCTGGTTCTCTGCTGCCGATGTCGGCTTCCTGTTCAACGCACACTCACACAGCATCTTCGGTTCAGCACTGAAAACAGACTGGGGAAATATTTAGTGCAATTATCAGGGGAAGCAAGGCCCAGCTAACCTGACTGTTCAGAAGTTAAATCACTTTTGAATTGTAAACCTAATCCTAAATTTGTATGTTTGCATGAGAGTTTTTCTTTTACTAGCTTCTGGTATGGCTGATTTTTGGGAGTTTTTTTTTTTTTTTTGCAATAGTTTTTGGACTTTCCTTCCATCCCTTTTCCATTCTGTTACTTATCGTCTTTTCTACAACCTCCCTTCTCAGGATTTGTTTACCTTTCACTGAACGGAACTGGAACCCATACAGACACTTGGGAGAACATCCAAACTGGACATTCCTGGTTTAATATAAGCTACATGAAAATAAAAATTCTGTTATTAGGCTTATAACCCCTTAACTCAAAGCAGTGTTGACGTTTAACCCCTTATAAGAAGTCTGTCTGTGAGTTGTGATTCATTCAGAGATTTCCCAATCTCAGATTCTTATCATTAGATTATGTAAAGTCCTAGGTGGGGACCTCATGTATCTTAACCCCCTCATTGGCCCAAGATGATTTTGATTCTTTTAGAAACTGTCAAACTTTCCAGTATAACAAAATCTAATTGTTATACTGGATCTAAAATCTAATAACTAGTGCATTGTGGGTAAAATTGAAGACTCTCTCATTAATTATCTTGCAGCCAGCTGGGGGACAGTAATCGACCCATAGACCTTCCTTACATAAGGCTTAATGTCAAAGAAAAGTCCACTTTAAGTATAAAGCTGGCAAAAGTCCTGTCTGTTAGAGCCAACAAACGGCAGGAAATTTAAAAAAAAATTAACTCAGTGGTTCCAACTGATGATGTCAATACCTAAAAAGTTTTATAAATAAGTAATTTGACTTCTAACGAAGGCCGATCAGTTTCTCTATAGAGTAGTTTTCATAGAATTTTACTAAACTGACTTGACAGCGACATAAACATTGAGAGCCTACAGCAGCGGGATGGTGACTCTAAATAAATCACTGCGCTCTTGTTCGTTCTAATGCAGGAACATGTCAACATGGCTGTACCGTCTTTGACGTGCCCTCCGTAACATTAATAATAGACATAATTGAATTATTCCAGTTACACTCTAACTAGATAGGTAATTAATCTCTGAGGCAAAACAACAGATTAGCATACAGATCCCTGGGGAATGTATTTCTGTATGCATGTCTGCACATGGTCATAATGTGTGTGTAGCATGTGGGGAAGTGGGCGCGTGGGTTTCTGTGTTTGTTGCAAAGACAAATCACCCCGAAGACAGAGATGGAGGATGTCGGGTCCAGAACAGTGCAGGTTTTCATGATGGATAGTACTCCAGCTAATAGTTTGTTGGCATCCAGACAGACGGCAACAGCAGGCCGTGGTCGAGAAGCACCGTTTCCTGAGAGGAGACCGTTGCCGCCACATGAGCCTCCGTCCAGCACTGTTGGATCGCTCCCCCTACTCTAAATGGTAATGCCTCCCTAGGGCAACACAGCACGGTCCTACATATGGAGCTGCAACATGCCCACAAGTGCATGTGTGTGTGTGTGTGTGTGTGTGTGTGTGTGGTTTGTGCACGCGGGGTCTCCCGATGGAGAGTAGCGAGCGAAGGGGAGCAGCTGCGTCCCCTGCTTTCAGCTGGTGGCCACTTCACCCAATCGAGCTGGATCTCATGCGCTGTTGATCCAATCACCTCGGTCGTCACGCGCCATTGAGCCAATCAGCAAGGACACTGCACTCTGTGGAACTTTAGCCCACCCATTAAGCTGGACTTGGTTCAGGTTTTTGGCCCTGAGAAAAACACCTAAAGAAAACTCAATGCTTTTTCTTTTCTTCTTTCTTTTAGGGCTAAAAACATGACATCACTGTTTGTACATGATGTTTTACCAGGCCTACAGCTGTACATCCGGGCTATAAGTGAGCAAGTGCAATCACACAAACTGAGCCCCCCCTTATATTCAACCACGTCAGTTGACGTGCACCATGATCTATGCTAATGAGAAATTAACGAGACCCTGTCAGATATGAATTAGTCATTAACACGTTGGTGCTGGTAGCATCTGTGGGGCCTGGATGACACATTTAGAGAAAACTAATGAAGAATCTGTCAGTTTAATGAATACTTTGACCGCGTCTATCTGTCTGAATACCTGTATGAACATGCATGCTGTATGGCTAAAAAAACAACTGTGCAGACATTTGGTCTGGGGGGCTGCTGAGTTTCAATTAAGGGAGACTATTAATGCTGCAGCATGCAATTATATTCTAAGTCAGCAAAGTGGAAACAGTTTGTTTGAATTGGTTTCACTCATTTGGTGCACTGTATGGAGAACGTGACTCGTCTGCACAGAGCCCTCACATCAACCCTGTGCCCAACACCTCTGAGATGGATGGGAATGCTCATGGAAAGCAAGCGGCCTAATATTCCGAGGAATATCCGTTCATATTGGAGGAATGTGCATTCACGATTTATGACCCTACACCAACTTTTAGTGGCAATGCAGCAAGTAGGGTGTCTTTTATGTAGGAGAGTGGAAAGTAAATGTTATCTAGGGCTACAAGTAACAATTATTTATTGATTGTATTATTATTATTATTATTATTTATTATGATAAATCTGTGGATTAGTTTTGATTTATCACTAATCATTTCATTTGTCAAAAAACAAGATGAAAATTCTCAAAAGCAGACCACATTTGACAATATAGATGATTGCTTGATTGAAATTTTTAACAAATTCACAATTCCATTAATTGACAATTCCATTAATTTTCTGATGATCAGCTGACCCACCCATGGACCAATCGGTTCAGTTCTATGCCATATTTAAAACATTATTTTTTTTTTAAAAATTGCATAGGCTGTTAAAAAAAAAGTCCATCGAAAAAAAAAAAGAAGAAAAAAAAAATATATATATATATAATTTTAGTCAGAAGGGATGGAAAGCTTTCTTCCTTGTTTTCCGGAGAAAATGAAATAAAAAAACTATAAATTGATTCATTCTAACAGAAAACTGTAATAAAGTTGACACCATTACATAATCAGAAGTGGTCTCCCAGGTTTTCCCTTCACTTGCAATATCCAGATACATATTTAGCAGCCGAGGGAGCTGTTCGGTCGACGTCTTTCAAATTTTTACCCTCCTTTGAATGATTTTTTTTGACATGTAAAGATGTGAAAATCAGATTACATCTCTCTGGATGCAGTCCACAGCTGTCGCTCTGTCTCAGCTCCACAGCAGATCAATACCGGACTGAGATGCCACAGCCTCACACACAGAGAGAGTGGCTGTTTCCTCCCGTGGATATTGAGAAAATGGGAGAGTGTGTATATCCATATCTCCAACGTATTAAGGCTCTAAGTCATTAAGTCGACATTGAATTAACATTTCAGCGCTGAGCACTCCAAATTCAAGGACTAACAATCACTTCGTTTCTGCATCTGTGACTGCCACCATCCATTTTAGTTTCACACGTCCACTGAGCTTCTTCAGCAGTGAAGTGAAGAGAGAGGCCCACTCCCGTTAATGACTCACCCAATCCAAAGGCACGACTCCGACTTAATGGCTAGTGGAATGTGTTAGCATTTCAAAACAAGGTCACAGTCTGCTTCTGAGGCGATCCTCGATCAGGAGCGTTTGATTAATGAGTCACCGCTGCTCTACAGGGGTCTGGAGGAGGTGCTTTTTTTTTTTTTTTTCCCACCGCCTGAGCTGTAATGAATGGAATCTATAAGGTGTTAATTTGGTGGCACAGAGGACTAACTGCCTCATCTCCTCTTCCCATGGCGACAGCAAAAAATACCCATTTAAGCGAGTCAATTAGTCCTTTTGTGACCCTTAAAAATTCAGGAAACAGGAAAAAAATGCTAATGAACTTCTATCCAATGCTGAAATTGCGGAACAAATTTCCGCCATACCATAATGGGGTTGAGATCTCATGTAAAAATCATGCATTGGAATTAGTGGGTGGAATTTAGAAATGTGACATCAGACAGAGCTGCTGGATGTTTTTCTCATCTTTTTGTTCACTTGAAGAAGAAAAATTCCGCATCATGTATTCAGCTGGATTATTCAACTTTTATAGCCAAATGAATTTTATCACTCATAACAGACTTCAAATCAGAAATGGTTCAAACCTTGCATGAAGTGTTTATGGGGAGAATTTTCATGTTACATTGAGAATCAAGATTACAAATATGAAAAAAACCACAGATACAGTTTATTATTAAGAGCGTCGCTCAGACTTCCTGTGATTTAACCTCTCACTTTTCTGCCGTCACGTCCAATTGTACTTTATGGTACGCCTGTGCACGATAGCATGCATGGCATAGCATTTACATGCTCAGCAGTATTCTGGATTTTAGCCTGTTAGCTAAATTGTGCAGCTGCAGAATTGACTTTTTTTTAATGCTCTATTCCTAATAATTATAGGAACACGTCTCTCTGTCTTCGCCATATTTTGCCAACAGTGTGTGTGTGTATGTCTGTGTGAGGCCATTATACAGTGCATTATGCCAGCGTGCCATCTGTTGCCTGCTTAGCACTGGCCAACTGGGAAGGATGGTGAGCATGAGGTTGTTTCATTGACAGCCGATGTGGCCCTGCTCACTTGTCTATCTGACACATGCTTACACCCGAGTCCTACCCTCACTTACTTTTACAAAAAGGCCGTGCATGCATGCGGGCATACCTGAGATATATTCATAGACACACACACAGAAAACCTATATGTGAGCCATGCAGCTGTGAGCCAGGAGGGGGTATTTGAAGCAGACGGCTCTCTGTTAGGTCACTGCAGGTGGACTGGGTCCTGGCGCACCCCCAGTCATACAGTGTTTCTGCAGGCACGTGGTCATACATGGCTACGGGAGTTATTAAAACATAAGTAAAGAAGTTTTCATCTTATTTCACAGCCCTCCCTTTAATCCCCGCTGCTCTTTCCCTTCCTTTCGTCTTCTTTTCCCCCCTCTTCCTTCGGCAGCCTGCCGATCCATTCATCTGCACTCCTTTACCGTCTGCACGTCTATTATCTCCCCTGTTTTTAAGCTAACCTTTTCAGGAGTGAGTTCTGACTATACCCGCTTGCTCCCCAGTGCGTCATTGATGCCCGTGGTAGACTTTTATACCACAACATCAATCACAGCCTCGGCTTTCGGCTGCCTCAGCGCTTCAAAGAGAGAGGTTCACGTCAGTGTTACTTCTCATCCCCGACAAGAATAAACTCACATAGTTGTCAATTTCAAATTAAGGTTTTAAGGAAGAGAGCCGCCTTGCTAAGAAGTTTAGCTCTCCTCATGCCAATGCCATTCCACAAAGAAAATGAGAAAATGCGTCATTTCAATTTGCTTGGAGGGATGGATCATTTGCTCTGCAATATTTGAAATACAAAGTATAAGCCTGGTTTGTTTGCAGGCATGCATGACATTGTTTCACGTCTCCTCGCTCTGATGTCAACCTATTTGAAATGTGTGTTTTGTCAGCCTTATGAAAAGACATTTTGTTCACGCTATCGGCGTTGATGGGTTCGTTATATCATCTAAAAGATAAGAGACTGATTTCTTTTGCCGTGGATCTTGTTTTTAGCACAGTGGATAAAAGCAAAGCTGTGAGGCACCATCCATCATGATGATACTTTAAATGTCTGGGCAGCATTAATAACCGGTTTATCTGTGATATCATGAACACGACATAAATGAGAAATGTTTTCAGGGACGATTGTCTTCTGATTTTAAGAGATGAGAGTCTGTTGGTTATACTTATGTTGAAATATCCACAATTCAGTGTTTCCTCGCAGGAATAGTGAAATTTTTAGTGAAGATTTAAGCTAAACCCCCAGGAATGAGGGTTTCAGCTGGCTCATTAATTTACAGACAATATCTGTAATTATATAGCGTTTTGTATGAAAAAAAACAAACAGAACATTACTGCAATAGTTATTTTCTCTAAAAATTAGGATAACATGTAAACAGATTTTTCTTCATCCCCTTTGTAAGAGCACAAATTGTCATTTAGGGACATCCTAGCTCAGTGTTATTTGCAAAATGCTTATTTGTTTTTGCCACATCATGCCTTTTGTGGTATCTACAGTGAATACAAGCAAGTCAGAAAAGAGAAAGTGCATTGCAGCTTCTCTTATGTGTGCAGAACTGCCTTCAAACAGTCGCCAGTGAACCTGAAAATGCCCCAGGAGCTGTCGAGGCACGGCTAAAACAGCCACCGCCACAACTCCGCCTGACTGCGTGAGACAGACTCCAGTTTGACGTAGACATAGGAGGCGACTCCCTCTGCCCCTCTGCAGTGTCCATTCTTCTGGTGCTGCTGGCCGCCGAGCAGGAGGGTGGTGCGGGTGGTGGCTGGCAGTGGAGGGGAGCTGTAGTTTTCTAGCCCAGAGAGGGATAAATAAAGAGCTGCACAATAGAGTCACTCTCTATGGACTTCAGCCTCTGGGCGATACTCCAACCACACTTGCCAGTTGCTTGAATGGAAATTAGAGGCAAAGAGACAGATTGTGAATAGTGCATTTACTCGACTCGACCCAGACAGATCGATGGACCAGATTCCGCAGGGCAAGGCAGCCCAACGACAGAAATTGGGGTGAAGAGGGCAAGCGGTGTGTTTATGTGTGTGGAGATTGCATGTGCCTAGACTAGCCGTAACCTCAGAAGGGTCAAGAAGTCTTTCTGCAGTCACGCATCCAGTGGCATCTGCCTCGTTTCCTGGCAATAGCTCTTTCTCTTCCTCCGTCGACTTCTGTTTGCAGTCGCTCTCGTGCCTAAGCACACACAGTCAAGGCCAGCCACTGGAGAAGCTGCCTCTGCTTGCCAGGGGGCTGTCACCAAGCGGAACATCCTTAAACAGGGACATTGTTTCCTTTGTCCCCAGGCAGGAGCGCTGTTTCAGTCAGTAAACACATCCTAGAGCTTTGAAGGAGGTTTAAGGAGCGTCACAGTGGGAAAGGATACAAACAGCCCCAATTATGGACATGATAATGAAAGCGCTAGCTAGTTGAGAGCCTATAATCAGTATTCAGTAGCCTGCTTTTACGGCCCACTTGGAGTCTCCATTGGGGTTGTGCATGAGTGTATGCTGATGCACAGATGCCTGTGCAACTCGGTGACCACGACGCCTTAGGAGGTACAAGTAGTCATTCCACTTTCACTTCTGTATGTATTTGGAATAAAGTGAGGAAAAGAGGCCGCTGATTGCTGTGTGATACACTCACACATACCTTGTGTTCACCGGCAGATCTAATCAGTAAAAAGATGAAAAGCCTGAGACAGATGGACGTCAGGCCATGAGAGAGAGAGAGAGAGAGTGTGGCGTATTCCTCTCCTGCCATGCATACATCACTCCCACTGCAGCACAGACAACTTTCTGCCACCGTTACCTTCACCCGCTGCAACCAGAGCCTGGGGTATACAGCCCCTCTCATCCCCACCTCTCAGGAGAAGGGAAAGAAGACTCCCCTCCAATGAATTGTCCCTATCAGACCAAGGCACAAGTCGCAGTTCCTGCATCCGATTTAAGGGTGTCACTAGGCTCCGATGAATCCTCCCCGCTCACCCCCCGCATGTCCGTCGAGCCTCCGCCACCAGTTTCTCCAATCGGCTGTGTTGCTCGGTGCAGAGCCATCGATAACGAGCCCTCGGGGGCTTGCCAGTGAACATGGTGAGGCCCCGTAATGAAGGAGTCCTGGGCTCTGCCAAGAAAACAACTGGCGTAATGAGAGGAGTGCTGCGAGCACAGAGGTTGCTGGGGTTGCTCGGGTCAGTGTTAGGGGAGATGCGGCTTGAGTTATTGCCCAGACAAGCTTGGGGAGTTACTAAGGAGGGCTTTGACAGATGTGTGGATATGTGTGAGCGCATGTGGTCCCACACGTGGAGTCGAGCGCGATGTAGGCGTTGATTCCCCGTCTCGGCGCGCTGCATGAGGGTGGGCTACCTTCAGGCGATGATGATTGGCAGGAAGGGCTCGAGTCCATCTGTTCAAACATCCCAGATGTAACCAAACATGTGTTGTTTTCTCACAGAGGCCGGCAGAGGAACAGGCGCAGGTCTGGCTCGCTCTCGGTTGAGTCATCCCACCGGAATCCAAGCAAAACGCCACTCCTGTCTTTTCAAGTCGCTGCCACTGTGGCGTTTTGTCTTAATGGTCTGATTAGTGATGTGCAACTCTTGAAAGATTTATTCAATCTTTTTAGCAGACGAGTACCGCCGATTCACCTCAGTGAGTCGTAAAATGACTGATTGAATGAGCTCTTAAGGGAATTGTTGTGTCAATTGAACACGGCTAGAGGGTGAGTAGTTAATCATTAGTTGCAATTGGAAAAAAGGTTGGCTCAATTGGAGATCCAACTACTTTTTGATTCTCTGTCACATTTTAATGGAGGTCTGCCTGACCCTAACGGCCTGGCCTTAGCCTTCAGTGGTTCTCTTTTTTTTCATTTGCAGTGAAGTTTAGCTGTTACAGAATACAAATGATCAGTTGCTGCATCAATTAAATGAACAATATCCACACTAAATCCACATCTGACCATCGTGCATATCTCTACTTAAGCAGATTAAAGCTCCCATCAAGACATCATCAACCTACAAGTTCTTATCGGTACTGTCACACTTAAAGGTCTAAGAGGTGTTAATTTGGAACTGGTTTTACCCCTGCCTCTTTTAGACCACAGAGCATCTGATTCTAAGTTCCTCCTGTGTTTGATATCAGTGTATCCATCAGTTAGTGTCGGATCATTCGGAGTAACAGGTCACGAGTACGCAGGCAGTAATTAATTTTGCAATCACTGTTAATTATGCGCACGTCTCCCCATTGCACTCTATTTTGTAGCGTTTATTTTCGCTCTCTGCCTGAAAAGCAGCCTCCCGTCCCGTTCAGCGCTCCGAGCACGAGGCGGAATTATCCTAACAGATGATGAAAGAGAAATGCTTGATGCAGATGGATGTTCTGCAAAAGGGTACCATCGGGGGAAATGGGGTACGTAGGCATGATCCTGTGAATCGGGATGAAATGGAAATCCATCTCAGCGGTTGTTATTCATTTAGGACAGGCTGAATTGAAATGGGTTAAAGCTTTAATAACCTGGTTAAATCCTCACGGCGAGCTGCCAGCAGGCATGCATGCTCTATTTTGACAAGTGTCAGCTTAGCAAATAATCCACAACAATCAGCATGTAAAAGTTAATTACAGTCGGCTTATCAAATGCTTCCTCAACCGTGAGTGGGACAGGGTTACCTCATCCACTCGCTCCTCTGGCCTTGGTTTGCTTTATTCCTGCATGATTGAAAACACTCTGGTTTTGCAAACCTGACCAAATAAATAGCCTAATACATCTTTTTTTTTCTTCTTCTTTTTTTTTTTTTGAATAAAAGCCCAATGTGAAACAGGCGTAATGGGAAATAAAGTTATTCCCTTCTCATGCTGCTGAAGTGCATGCAGTAAATAAGTGTGTCTCGGCTCAAATGACACAAACAGCCAAATTCAGGCATAATGGTCCAGAGTTGCAGCACATACTCAAAGCTTATTTTGCATGTCTGAAAAGGTGGGTTGCCCATTAAAAGGCCGCTTCTGGCCACAGATCAGCAGGCTGCTCTACGTTGTTGCCGTCTTTCACCTTAATTGACCCGGCTCATGGAGTCAGGTCACAGATGCTAGGTCCAAAATATTCAGTATCCACCATGGGAGCCCAGAAATAAACCCAAAGGCCGGTCATACTAAGACAACAACAGCAGGGAAAGTTGCTCTGAGTTGTGTACTTCATGTGCCAACTGTGGGTATGTTCATCCAAGCTGAGAATGTCAGTGCGTTCGCGGCGCGCTGAACACTCGGCTGCTTCGGCCTCATTCCAGCCATTGATTATTCCAACCGCACACAGAATTATCATCGAAGCACCGCTCTGTGTCTTGCTGCAAACATGCAAACAAGAGCGTTGATTTGTTTTCAGTGTGAAAACACAATCTTCCGTTCCCTCTGTCGGCTTTTGCTTAGAGGTGTTGCCCTTTTTGGATGAAGGGCGCTGAGCTATCAAGTTGTTGTTTTTTTTAAAGTGTGGCCATCCATGGCACGGAGTAAATCAAATATCAAGAGCGAAGATGCTGTTTCTTTCTGAAACCGGGGCCTGTATGTGTGAAATAAAAGCCATATAGAATCAAAGTATTAGAGATGTTGGATAAATATGTACTCGTGATTCTAGAAGTTAGCATATTCTCTTGTAGCATACAGATAAGCATAAAAACTCTCCTTCATTTTAGCTTTATTAGCAACTGCATATCAAATGTGTCCTATTGTATCGAGGCTCAGCCTCAACTTGATTAGTATCATGCGATATTTAATTTCCTGTCTGTGCAATCCAGCAGTAAAGCCACAAAATATTGTGATCACAATTGATCTGCACCATTGAAACCAGTTTTAACACCACCACAACATTACTGCCTCGGTGCAATCACAAGCAAGCTCTGTCTTATTGATTTACATAACAGATACACTCCCTGTCAGTAGTAAGCCGCCGCTCTCATGCAGCACAGCTATACATAGCTGCACCATGTTATTGCCCACATTTGACGGATGGATCTCTGCGGTAAGAAAATTCCCATTTGATATTGTAAGCTGCGGGTGAGGCTGCTGCTGCTGCTGCTGCTGCTTGTTTGGAAGGAGTGATACTTTTGCAGAACCCGATCCAGCGGGGGGGAATGAGGCCGCCGTGAGAAGAGAAGGCACGGGACAAGACCCAGTTTCTATGGAAACAAAGGACATCTAAGATTTGAGAATTGAAAAGCGGGGATGAGGACGAAGAGGAGGAGTTGCGATGTTTCTGGCGATGCATGATCATGAAAGGAGGTAGCACGTGTGGAATTCTGCAAATCTGGGCCTCCCTCGTGGAAGCCATGTGTTATTTATTCATCAGTCATATATATGGCACAACAGCCCTCATTGCCGTACAGTCTGCAGTCTCCTTTCATATTCAAACACATCAGAGTATTTGCAGAGCTGATGTGGACCTAACCTGCTCCTACTTATCCTCTGAACCATGTGTGTTCCGCCTTATAATTCACCATTATGCTCAGCAAAAGCCTCGCTGTATTAAAAAGGCAGAGACTCAGAATTCCTCATCTGTCCCCTTTCGATCACAGAGCTTATGATCAACAAGCGTGCACAAACATGTGACCCGACATCCACTTTTCAAGCTGGCGTTCATCCCACCTCCACGCTGCATGGAAAGAGAACAGAACTAAGAGAAGAAGTAGGGCAACAATGGCAAACGGGATTGGTATGAATAATTAAACAGGCTGTGACGTTGATGACGATGGCAAAACCGCAGTTCATTAACACTGAAAAGTGAGACGAGGGATGACTGGAAAAGTGAAATTGTGCTCCCTCTCTTCCTTGATAGTGGAAGTTATTTTTGCCCCTACGTGGGGAAACAGTAGCCGATACAATGTGGTGTTGACAAGCATAAATAGCTCTTTAAAAATAAAAAAAAAGGCCGCAAGACAACTTTCCTGCTCAAAAACACAGGCAGGGATGCAAATACCTCCACATGCAGACGTTCAGTCAAAGCGTTCAGATTGCAGCCCTCAGGACATCCTGATGGTGCAGCTCATTTCCAATGCTAATCACAAATGAAGCAATTCTTTTCTCTTTACCCGTGTTTTCTCTTTCCACAAGCAATTGTTGCGTTGCATCAGAGCCGCCCAGGATGCCCATTGTCTCCAGCTCGCTGTGGCGCAGCTGTGGGAGCCTGCAACGCGCCCGCCTCCCCAACCCTCCACACGTGGGTCTACAACAAACACCATTAACAACAACAGCAGCAGCAGGAGGGCGGGGGGCGGGGGGGAAACAGCAAGTAAACCCACTGCTGAGACTGGGAATACATTTGCATCTTCTGCAAGCCCAGCGGGGACTCCGTCGGTAAATGTTTGGATGGGCCTTTGTCGGTGATTGTGTGGAAACAGCCTCCGCACAATCGTCGACACAAAGGGTCGTCACAGTCGGCTAATTCAACGCTCACCCACCAGTCACCTTATATAATTAAATGGAAAAGCGGGAAATGGGAAAATAAACAACAGAAGTAACACTTGAGCACTTTGCTTTGAGTGTCTCTCATTAAAGTGCGCTCGTAAAATATAGTTCGCCGTGGCACTTGAATGGATTCCACACCTGCTGTTTAGTGCCGTGACCCGTTAATAACTATGTATACGTACACAACTCCCGTGTGTAAAGAGGTACTCCTGCGACTTCCTGTGATCTCATTGATGCAAACCATCTCTAGGAGCTTCCAGTGGGTCTTCGTCAAAAAGGAGAATGATTTATCATCATTGTATTTCCATCCATGTGCAACACAATGACAGAATGAAATGCCAGCAGCGGTTCCAACCGCGGTGCAACAACAGCTACAGTAAATGTGTCATCGAGGGAAACACTCAGCATGCAAACCACTTGATGCGTAATGACGGCCGCCACCAGCCTCTGCAGCTGTGACCCAGGCTTTCCGCCCCCCCATCCTCTGCTGTACTTCTGCCCTGCTGCTCTGTCTCCCACTCTCCAGGAACTCCTCCGACCCCTCCTGACAACACGTGTCACATTGTTGCGGATCACAAGCGGCAAAAATTGCCAAAATGGGTGGGAAGCATTTCGGGACGAAGCTTTGTCGGCTGGGCGCCGACACTTTGGCCTGCATTTATGAATCGTTCGCTGTTGGCTATCAGATGGGTGCACATATCGAATGTATGCTGCTGCCCTCTGCATAGGAAGGCAGGGGACTAGTGAACGCAGGAACCCATCAAAGTTTAATATCCTTGACCAGGATCAAACAGACCCTGATATATGGCCTGAGAGAGTGTGTCATTAACTCGAATGAGTGGAGACGAGAATCTTGAGGGCATTTTTATGAGCGCATCCGATCCCCGCCTTCCTCCTTTCTGATTTAGAAAGCTGACATGAGTCAGTTGGCTTTGGCAGTCCATAAAAGCCGGAGTACCTGCACCAGAGCAGAGCAGTGACTTTCCTTCTATTTTCGGAGAACTGACAGTCGGGGACGGATGGAAAATAGTGTTTATTGCCGCCACAATCTGACTCAAAACCGTTTTGTTTGCACACAAACACGACATCATCGGCGTGGGCTGTCACTTTATTCATGTCTCAAAAAGTTTTTTGGGTTGTTTTTTTCCCCCCACATGCTCATTTTTATTCAATTCCTTTTTGGTATTTTTCCCCGGATTCACTTTAATCAAATTCTGCTTCTCATGTGAACATTATTGAAAGCATTGCATTTGCCAATTAGCCAGCTGCTCCCCGGTTAAATAATGAATATGCTAATTCTAAAGCTGTGGGATATGTTGTCTTTTGAGTTACAGTGGTGACAATTATCCAAGTCAGGGTTGTAGGTGCATGTGTGTGTATGACTGCATGTAAAGCCTGTCCTTCTATGTTTACATCAGGCTGTATGTGATATAAGTGTGCACAGATATGAAGCTCCTCCTTGCACCTGTGGTTGTCATGTATGTGCTTGAATATGCGTGCAGGGAAATGTTAGTTTTTCAAGGAATGCTTCCCTCCATGCATATTGATTTGTTTGCTTACCTTTATCTCAGCGGGGTGCTGAGTGCATGTTCCTGACAGTTCTAATTGAAAGCCAAGCAGAGCTGAGGCTGCGCATATGCAGATACACACCCCGCTATCATCCATCAGCTCGGAGGGAATGGGTGTGAGGGGGGAGGGCGGGTGTGCTCGCCCATGAGCGCAGTGACAGATTCTACTTTAATGTGTTTACTGCAATACTCAGTGCCACAGCAGGGTTTAGAGCAGCCATTCAAACATATGTACTGTACCTTCGCGCACAGTGATTTGCTAGTCTATTAATTATAGCTGTCATCTACTTTAGTGACAGCTTAAGAGCTTCCCTCTGTCTCTCTATCAATGCCGCCATCGATTCGTCCTCACTTCCAGTCAGTGGGTTTCCTTCATCCGCCGTTTGCCAGTCAAATCAATCGGAGCGTCTTTATTTTCAAAGGTAGAGAATAATACTGAGTAATGACTTGACCTTTAGCCGCACAGCAGCAGAAGACGGCCTCCTAGCAAGGGCTAGTAATGATCTAACAAACACCACTCTGCATTAAAGTGGGATAAAAAAAAATTTAAAAAGCACTTAGCTTACTAGAATATGGCCTTTTTGACACCCAAGATACTGGCAACATGAAATATGTACGAAATTGGTGTTTAGCAGCAGATTAAAGTTCTTTCAGCCACATATGAATGTACTGGTGAGTCGTTCAGAGTAGCGCAAAGTAAAATGACACACGCCTACAAAAACATCCTTTCAATAAATAAAGGCTAATCAATGCAACTCCCCCCCGCCCGTGGGCTCTTTAAAAAAATGTACCGCAATGTGCGAGAGTGTTCCTGTGTTCAGAACGGCCGATTTATGGAGCTTTTCAAAGTCGCTCGAGTCACATGAGCATTTTTCATGGTGGTTGTAAATTATCCATTAACATAATGGACCCCTGCAATCAGTCCCAGGTAAAGGTCCAGAGACCGAGGCTTTATTTTTCATGCTTTGTACAGAGATTCCAGGCTAGCAAGATCAGTCAACCCTCCCCTTTAGGTCCTGACTGAAATATCAATTATCAGATCGATCGCCATGAGACGTTGTCGCCATATTCACAGTCGGCGTTTGAATGAATGCTCATGACTTTGATGACTCTGTGACCTTTCTTCTCCAGGAGTTTGAGTGAAATATCTGGACAGCTATTGGATGAATTTGGATAAATACATCCAAGGCTCCTTGAGGATGGATTTAAACGGGCGGCACCTTGCCTTTTTAGGGATCAGTGTCGTTCGGTTTTGCTCCAAGTCCTGGTTTATGAGGAAAAACCAGGAAAACTGATGACATCACCATAACCCTCGCTTTTAGTTTGCCGCAGGCCAAACTGAGATGGTAAACTTGATAAATCTCACGGAGCCACTAGCACGGCTGCAGACTCTTATGTAAGGATATTCCTATCTACAAATTCATCTGGCATTTAGATCAGTTGCCCAGCCTTAAAGCAAGAAAATATTCAGACAGTCACGACTAGAAGAACACTCAGTAGACTGCAAACCTCCATCCAAGGCCCAGCAGTCCCTTTTTAATTAGATAAAAGTGAGAAAACCACATGCATTCACCCCTTTATCTGATATACCCTTAAACTCAGTGGTTCCTTCTTTGGCACATGTCTCCACCAAGTTTAAAGAAAACATCTTGCAAGGGAATCTTCCCCTCTATCCAAGATTTAATCCCAAAATACACAGCGAGGGTAGCAATGGTTAATCAGCTAGTCAGTTTATCATCATCCCTATCATTCAATCCTTCTGTGACGTTTCCACTTAAACGGAGGATGAGGAGCCAAACGCAGACGTAGGCCAGAGACAGGGAGGGTAAAGCAAGGGTAAAGGAGTCCGAGACAGGCAACCAAAGTCCATGTAGGAGATATGACCGAAAAACAAGCAAGGAAACACATCCAAAAAACAGTGAGCAGAAGCAAAATCCAAGACACAGGAAAAGTCCAAAACCGATCAATGTGAGGAGACGATCCGAGAACACAGGGGGAAAGACGACGGCAATCAAAGCGGTTCATGTAAGAATGCAGCTTAAAACTTACTTGGCGTTCAGCCCCCTCGCATTTTCTGTGTTCGAGTGACTTAGTTCAAAAACGTCTGAAGCAAAACCAAGAGGAGACGATTCATAGACGAGATGACGAGACACGCACAATCCCGTGGCGCATAAAAGCGCTGTAAAGTTGGCTTACGGTTAAAATATTTCACGATGTCTGTGATGCTTGCAAAGAAAAGATGTCAGTGTCTGTTGAACAGGCTGAATCTGCCTTGTTATTCTGATGTGAGAAGTGTAACGGCTCCGGAGGGGTCAAGAACAGGGAGAGAAAGTTCTGAATAATATTCATGCCGCCGTGATCTGACTCGACGGTGCCTGGTCCTGTCATTCCAAATTGCCGGTTGGCCGGGCCTCTCTGTGACAATTGGTGGCAGCTTCTGTCGAGGGCGCCGCACGGACAACCACAAAACGGCGTGAAAGAGAGAGAGAGAAAAATCAGAGGGGAACAGACAGACACGATATCTGAAAGGAATCAGAAAAGGTGAGCAGGCAATTCATTGCACAGCGAAGCAAGACAAGAGAAAGATGAAAGACGGTGAGTTGAGTAAAATTAAGGGCGATGGGTTGACGGAGACGTAGAAATACAGACGTGTGCCGCAGTGGAAGGAATCGGACGAGCTGAAAAGTGAATGAGCAGGTTGAGCCTTTGAAGCGCTGATCTTGAGATTAGAGAAGTGGTGGCATCGGCTCAGACGATGACTTTTTCCTTTTTAAGTGTGCCAAGCCTGATAAAAAAATGATGCTCATTATTAGCCTTCCTCTTTTTTTATTTAAAAAAAAAAAAAGGAGACATTTGACTCATTATTGGCGGATTTATGAATGCAGGATGTCATTATTTCAATGCTATACATTGAGTTTATTTTAGCCGCAATCTGAGCTGTATGAAATTCAAATGGGATTCAATTCAAAGCATCAAGTCCTACCTTTTTCGTGGGGCGCATTCAATGCCGGTTCAACGTAATTGGGATTTAGAATTCAATCCAGCTCATTTTGAAATGGAGAGCACAGAATGATCCCATTCAGGATTCACAAAAATGAGCGCAATTTCAGTTTACAGTGCAGCAAATTCCACTTAGCAGGGGATTCCAGCTTTAATGGTGTGGGCCGGTATTGTCATGGGATGTACCCTCCCAATTAGGGAGACTGTTGACCTTAAACCCTTCAATTTCAGCGCAGAAAGGCCGGAAGAAGACGTTTGTGCTTTGCCCCACTCCCCCTCGTATAATCCCACGAGTCTCCTTTCTCAGGCCTGGCAGGAGCCAGTGACCTCTCCTTTGTGGCTGAATTAGTCCGCGGGCCTGAGATAATGGCCATGTCACAGCCACTGGCAGTATGTGGCAGGAGAATAATCAGCCCACCACCGAGCCATTTCAATCCCCGCGGCAATGATCGCTTCGCCACAGACAAAAACGTGTTTCTTTGCTCATTCTCCAGCATGCATGGAATAAGAATTAAGACTAAAGCCCTTACCGACATCTCAGTCATCACTTTCTCTATTTCATGTTTGGAGATATTTTGCAAAGTATGTATGGCACACATACTGCAAACATCTTGCAGAAAATGTTGCTTTCAAGTTATTCAAGTTAGTTTGCAATTGTTTTCTGAGAATATACAGTTGTACTTCTTGGCCGGTCTGAGTGGCAGAAATTGCATATTGTCAAAGTCTGACTTGCCAGCTGGGACCAAATTGCACTCTCTGTTCAAAGAACGGAGAGCGGCTCCCAGCTGGGGATGACACACACTTGTATATGTTTTGTTCTAAGAGACAGTGGAATAGTGAATCTTCACTTTGTGTTGAGGACTTAAAGCTTGAGCTGTTATATGACGACTGTAGAAACAAAAAGTTCCATGTCGGTAAGAACAGGGGGAGAAAAAAATGCAGTGACAAGAGCTCTTAGGAAAAAAAAATCACGCTCCAGCCAACTGTTCCAAATGAGCCTGAATCCAACACCCTTCCTCGGTGCAAACCTGGGGTCATCATTTCAGACGAGCTCGCCGTCTCAGGGGAGAGTAGAGGAGGACAGGGAGGTGGACAGCGTGTGAAAATCTGAGACCAAAGTGCAACCAAGTCCCTTAATTAAGCCACAAACAGTCGGTTTGTTGCAGCCAGGGATATTTTTACTCTCACTTTACTGAGAATGTGTAGAAATGTACAGCGGAACAAGGTCAGCACTCCCGCTTACACCAACGCTATTAATCAAACCTCATGTGAATATTTTGAATGTTGAGCAAATGCATACTGCTGGGAGGATAATAAGCTGAGTTAATAATAAGATAAGATTTTGCTCACAGTGCGGCAACCAGCGCGAATCTAATCACAACTGGTCTGCCACCCCCATGAATTTTTTTTTCTCACTTTACCACTGATATTACAAAGAAATATTAACTTTAGGGCATGTGCTGACTTGGACAAAATGGTATGCAAGACAGAAACAAAACAATAGATCTAGATCTTTTTTTTTTTTCTTGCTGCTGCTGCTTCGTGTTTTTGCAAAGCATCCACATACCTTCAGTGGAAGGCTTGGTATTCGAATTTTGATTGTACGTCCTGAGCTGTCATTTCTGAACACGTGAGAATAAAACAGGATTAAACACAGTGACCTCTTTTTCATGCACAATCAAGTCATCTTTTATGACGACTTCTCTGCACACATGTTGCATTGCTCATCTTGGATCTTCTCTCTCTCCCTCCCTCTCTCTCCCTCTTGACGTATGAGACTTCCCCTCTGCATCGCCTGGAAATCAGACACTGCCTCCAAGGCCTCTCGGTTTTATTACTGAATCACTCTTCGCCGAACTCAATCCAGTCGCCTTTTCCCACAGAGACTGAAAGCCTCAAATCACTGGTGGGGTTCGCCCATACAGAGGGCCAGTAGGAATAATCAGCGGAGCCGATTGACACGATCGATACGTAATGTTTGTTTGAATGGTGGCAAATTTTGTATTTCACATCTTAAGCAAGGCTCTGCTTGAATCCATTCTCTTGATGGAAGAAGGAGCACTTTGACTATTATCGCTGTGACGGATTGCATTTCCAGACTGTTTTCAGGGGGAAAAAAACAACTGCATCAGCCGTGGGAATCTCTCAGCTGTTGCTCTACACAACGTGTGCCAGCTTCTAACATCAAGTACGTGTCTGTCCAAGCTGCTCCAATAATACTGTGGATTGCCATTGGTGCCCTGTGTACCCGTGACATTAACCTCATTTTGAAACGTCCTTTTTCTGTCAACCTACAGGACGCCATTATAAAACAGAAGTGAAGCATCGCTGGGAGACAGTAAAGTGTCAGGGCGGCCTTTCGTTTAAAGATATATTTAATTAGCTTGTCTGTATTCAGAAAAATGGCCGGTCATTTTAATTGGCTTTATTACCATAATTATTTGAGGGGAACCTTTCCGTCTTGATGGATGACCTTATTAATACATAGAAGAAACCGCTGCAATCCTTGAAAATGGACCGGCTCAAGTGACTCATTAACACTGTCAGCGCTGCTCTACTTCCTCTGCTCTATTCATGCTACAAGCTGTCGCACCTGATCAACACATCATTAACACTCACGGCTGACATATCGACGGGCGAGGCGGATGGATGGACGCCTTGATTTTCGTCGCCTGTGCGTAGCTTTAAATGAAACCTCTCGCCACCGCATCATCGCGTTCTTTCGTAAAGTGAAGATAGAATCACATGTAAATGTAAGAAGAGGCAGATGTTTTCTTCAATTTGCACGTCTGCACGTTAGAATTTATATGACGCTCGGTTCGGAGAAAAGAAAGGCGAAGGTATAAAAAAAAAAAGAAGAAAAAAGTGACAAACCTGGATTTACTGTCGCCTGAGACTTCTCTCAGCTGTCGGCTGAGGCTGGCATGCAGGTTGCAGACTCAGGGAAGAGGGAGGAAGATGGGTTAACAGGGAAGAAATCAAGAAACAGAAATGCTAAGGTGACAGATGTGAGAGGAAAATCGGGCTAATAGATTAGACACGGGGCTCAGAAGTGCAGAGAGAATACGAATGAGTGGAGGAATACCACAGAAACTGTCAGAGCTTTTGTTATTATTTCCATTGGAGCATTATTGTATTTTGGAACAGGGAATGGTGATAAGGGCATTATCTTGCACCTATGTTTACAGGCCCCATTTTTCTTCTGCTTCCATAAATATGAATACAATACCCCAGCAAATGGGATTTACTCTTTCACAGCGTGATGCTCCAATTTCTGCACAATCTGTGATAGAAATCACCTCTGTGAGGGAGGATAAAGAAGACAGAGGTTAGGAGGCGATACCCAGGTCATACTGGAGTTAATGTCTGTCTGAGTGGTGCTGTAGGATGTCTATGAATATATATATATATGTATTTTTTTTTTTTTTTACAAGCTGTACTCTAAGGCTGAATTTGCATCTCTGTCAGCCTCTTCCTGTTACATTTGACGGATCCCATCCTTTCCAGCACCTTCGACAAGCTCTGATTGCAAGGCAGCAATTGAAACCAGAATTGGAGCCCCGGCCGCTAAACTCTCTTATTTCTATCATGGCTGATGATTGCCTCGACACTTTGGAGCTCAGCTTTTTTTTTCCCCTTCTGGCAAGTTATCTGCCCTCTGACACAGCATCAATTGCCTGACTGGCTCTCAACAGGTTTAGTGGTCTGTTTGCGGACAGAATGGTGCTTTAGGGATGTTTCCGCCAATGTCCTACAGCTTGTAAGATCAATTTAATACCTTCTGGTGTCTGGAATTTTGCTTATAATGTAAGTTCTTTTCCTAAAAGTGGTTAAATGAGCAGTTCATTCAGCATCTGAAAACGTAAGTTGCGACTCACTCTGCTAATGGGTTTCCAGAAATGCCAAGAAATGCCTCATGGTAACTTTCTCCATGTTTTTCTTCGGATAATTGCAACAACAAGGGCTGCAGGGTTTCAGAAAGAAATTTCCAAGTGGTATCAGTGTTGATGCCAATTTCACAAAGGCATCGTCACTTCCTGCCTTCCCTGCAGCAATTACTAACAGAGGACAAGAGGGTGACTTGCCAAGGAGGTTGTGTTTTTTAATCGTGTCAACTAGTTGGTTGGTTTCTTTGTCAGCAGGATTATGCAAAAAAGTACCAGACGGATTCCCACGAAACTTGGTAGAAAGATGGTGCATAGCCCTGGACACATCCCATTAATTTTTGGTGTGTATCCAGGAGGGTTTTTTTCCCCACTTATTAACATTTTCCAGATCACAGAAGTAGGAGCGGGTGATGGATGAAGCACCTCCCACCTGCAGAGAGGAAGAGCAACTGAACAGTGGGAGCTCTGTGATGGAATCAAGTTTTCCCCCCCTCTTAATCAATACGAACACTAGCAATGAGAACTTTGGCTTCAAATATTTATCGGTCCAATAAATGCATGTAGCGCCGATCATTTATGGAGAGCAACGACTTTTATTAGGAAGTCAAAAGCGAATTAATTCAAAGGGAATTTCAGGCACGTCTTAAAGAAATGTGCCTCTCTTTGAGGCTCATTCAATTAATTCACGAAAAAAGGGCTGCCTGCATAATTTCTCCAGTCTGATACGAAGGAGCCAAAAATGCACACAAAAAAATGATGGAACCTAAAAATGCGATCAGGTGTGCAAAGTTCGTATGCATAGACATCCTCGGACAGTATGCATGTTTGCATCCTGCAGAGCTGTCTTTGTTAATAAGGTCTGTAGGGGAAGCTCAAATATAAGTATGAATTATAAGTAAATATGAATAGAAGCACAGATAAGTGTTTCCTTCCTTCTGCAAAGGGAAACACATGGAAATAGAAACTATATGAAATTAGAAAAACACCATTTTATCCACCTGCCGGAGAAGATCAAGGTGCACATTCAATATTTAACAGCTGTCTGAACCTAAACATCTGTGTATTTGCATGTTGCTGTACACACTTCATAGTTCCATACACAGAGAGAGAGAGAGAGAGAGAGGCCCATCATGGCCACCGCAGCCTGAGGTATAAGAGGCTTATAGGGAAAGGTGGAATAAATGGCGAAGCAGTTGTTGCACGCAGAGATACAGTGAAGGTGTGCTGGAGAGAGAGAGAGAGGGAAGATAATAGGTGGCTGTGGGTTGTGTTGTGAGGCTGTGCATGTGGTCTGATACTGCGTTTGGCACGATTGGATATGGTTGACTGGGTAGAACTAGCGCTCTCCACTCCAGCTTGTTATGCAGCCAACAGATATATAGGACTGGGGACACAGAGGGAGCCAGATGGGCAAACATACTGGGACGATTTGAGAGAGGTCAGAGCAGTTTCAGATGAATCCATGAGCAGAAGTTGATAACAGCTAATGAACAAGCATCCTGGTGTTGTGTTATGTGGAGTCAAAGCTTTCTGGTTTGCAATGGAGGGAGGGAATTAGAATGGGGGGAAAAAATGAATATTGTATGTCGCTACGATGAATAAAAGATCTTTTATCTCATTTACACCCAAACATAATGTACTCCATTTCCCAGCATTCATTGGCGGGGCACTGGTTGTTTTTTACAGCAGCATATCAGCAAGGGAGACACTGTCTCGGACAGAAGAGGTGAAGAAACATAAGAGGACATCGCAGTTTCATTTCTGGAGGTTGGCCATTATTCCTAATGGCTCCCCGAAGGGTTGTTAAGCGTCCATTGCAGTTTACACACAGACTTCCCTGGTTTGTTTTTGTTTGTTTTTTGTTTTTATATATATATATATATATATATATATATATATATATATATATATATATATATATATATATATATATATATATGTTCCCTGTTGGAAATGTTGTACTTTATTTTTTAAAAGTAAATCTCCTTTTTGAAGGCTTTATGCTCCAAACTTCCTCTCGGACTCATCAGTTGTGGTCAGAATTTGCATTTATTACGGGATTGAGCCACAGCGCCCCCTTCCAAGAGAATTAATCCGATCAGCTTGAAATTTGGCCAGTCCAGCCTTCATCCCGAGGATGAAAAGTTATCAAAGGCTGCGTTGTGTAACTCTAAAGGTGTTGCCATGGCGGTGCGGCGAGTTTCATCGTTTTCCTCATGAAGCAGGAAGTTGTTCCGAAGACATCCATGTGCCGCTATGCTGCGGCAGTGATAGCTTACCACCTGCTGACAACAGGAAGTAAGCCTCGTTATCTTGTTGTCTCCCTTTTTATTCCACGTTAAATAGTTTTTTTTTGTAGAGTTTTACTGAATCAAATAGAGGCTCTGATGAAAGGCAGTGACGTATGTTAAAGTCCATGAGGAAAATCTGTTATTTAGGACCATGAATAGGGAATAAATTGACTTTATTTGACAGGTACAGTATTATATTGCTGTCTGTTCACCGAGGATGATTTCCAGCCTTTGCTAACACCTTTGAAGAAACACATAAGACATATTGCATTGAGTGAGTCAAAACGTGGTACAGTAATTAGTATTTTTATCTCCCTCCTCTCTACCCACTCTTCTACCTCTTGTCTTTGTCTCTCTCTCTCTCTCTCTCTCTCTGGTACAGGCGAAGAATTCCCTTCAACTCCTCCACAAAATCACAGACAATTAAAAGTAGAGTATTTTTTTTTTTTTTTTGCCTAAGGGCCTATCTGCTCTGTGTGCGTAATGCATTTACACACATGCACACATTGTTAAACACACACAGCCTCCCACACACAGAGACATTAAGATATACAGCAAACACACACCCTTGCACACTTTTGCATGTGCAAACACACAAAAAGCGGTTTCCCTCCGGTGCGTTTTATTTGGCGATGGCTTTAATGGGGCTTTTTACGAAGAACAGGATTATAGAATCACATCCCTGTCCCTCTGCCAGCTGATTGGACGCTTTCCACGCCGTCATTCAAACGCTGCATTCAGCCTTCCGTTAAATGCGACGGTGCGTTTAGACCCCCGAGGTCTGGTTTGGATTTAGCTGCAGTGACTTAGCTGCTGTGTGTCCAGAAGTCACTCAGTCGTGTCAGCAGGCCAGCTCAGTTAGCACCTCCTCCGCCGCTGACCTCAACAGCCTCCATTTGAGGAAAATAATTATTTGGCATTGTTACAAGAGATTTGAAGCAGGGAGAGACATTGGAGTCATGTTTCTGGCTACCTGAGACATGGACGTTTAATATCCTCCCACTTTCCTCTCTGTTCCTGGTGTTCCAACAGCTCCTGAGGGAACTATCTGGCATTTTAGCCGCTAAATACGCCACTGTGTTCACCAGCTATTCACGATCCTGTCTGTGTGCCAAGGTAGCTTATAGTAGGTGCATCAGAGCTTTTTTCAAACGACTCCCTGCTGCTGCTGCTCAGTATGATTCAGATGAGAGTTGTTGACCTTGGACCAAAACGGTGAGCTGAAAGATGCTAAAATGCTTCATAAAAGTGAAGGGAATCACAGAGTTGATTGATCCTCTTTAGGCTTACAGCAGGTTGCCTTTGGGCCCATGATTAATATAATAATATTGATTAGAACAAGCTTAACATACAGATTTGTTTTGATTAATTTCTTTCACTTCTTCTAAGGCTCATTTGTTGTTTATGACTAATTTATAGGCCCTGCTATGAAGCGAGCCTTATGTGTCTTTTTAAGGCAACACACCAGCAGTTGTGGACGAAATGTAATCAATATGTGTCGTAAAAACATAACGATTTGTGCATAAATGAACATTCCTGACCGCTTTTACTGCCGCCTGCATCATCTTATTATCTTGAATAGGTAAACCAGCCATTTCAAAGTGATGTACATTTAAATTAATGGGCCGTCAAATATTGGCGAGGATGGCATCACATCTGTTTTTTTTTTAGCTGGGTCTTGTCCCTGGTCTCTTGCTGTGCCTTTTTAAAAAAAAATTTATTAGCCACCCATCTATGTTTGTGCGACCATCTGCAGAATCTGCTCGTTATTTCGGTGGAAACAATGGCGGACGCCTCTGCGCAAATCCTAACGAGCTCTATGATTGGCCGAACTCCATGTGTGGTGGAGCTAGAAACACGCTCCCTCATGTGGCTGAAAGATGTGTGCAGATATAAATCTAGAATAATAGTAAAATAGAATCCGAACTATTTTATTTGGCAACCCAAATAAAATCCTCTCCAGTCTTTGGGAACGACTGCTATAGATTATACTCCATGCATCAAAAGCAGGAAATATATCCTAACTTTAACCTTTCGCTACATAATCCTAACCACAGATGGGACTTGAAGCCTGGGTTCTGGTGTGAGAGTCCACCTCCCAGCTACTTTAGCATTGGTTTATAAATGTAATGTTTCATTCGGTGAAAGGAAAACATTGCAGAAGAGGTAGCTGTGCCAAAAGTCACGAAAGCCTGGAACATGTGGGCTTAAATGTCTTGCACCACGATGATAGAGGTGTTTATCTTTTTATTCTTTTCTACTCTCTGGCCAAACTCCTGCCTCCAACTTTCCTTCGAGTTGAGTTTCCCTGAATTGATGCTGGAATTATCCGAGTCTCAATCTTGTTGGGTGAGCTGAAAAGTCATGCAGGCTACGGTATTGACCATCGCAGACACATTACAAATGGCAATCAATGCTTCTGTCTGTTGTCTCATTCTGCTCGTCTCCACCGCTCCTCAGTGGAGGTAATAATTGGAGCTGATAATTGCTATGGGGCTCATAACATATTGACCCAATCTCTGTAATAAGCAGGTGCACGGAGCCAAAAACGTTCCATTTCTGAACATTTCTATAATGAGCGTGTCTGTTTGTGTCCCTACCAGGCGAGACGGCGTTGAAAAAACAAATTATCCCGTGTCATATTTCAAATCCAGTCAACATTCTCATTAAGATATGAATGTATAGTCGCTGTGGGGACTTCAGCTTAAAAATACCAGCTGAATGATTCCAGGTTGAGCATAATTATATGATTCAAACAAATGACTATGGCAGCACAGAAAAGGCCCCGACCATTTTTCTTTTGCCTGCTTGGGTTTTGTGAGGAACTTATTACGTGATCAATCACATACTGCATGAACAGGCCGGGATCAATTAATAATTGAAAGCCATTAAACTACTTGAAGCGCTGATTGAAATCTCCCTTAAGTCAGAGGCAGACAGTACAGAAGGGCACCAGGTTAAATAGACATGATTAATCAACACCAGAGCAGCATTTGCATTCATGAAACGCCTCGTGTGTATAGACTGATCCATAATGCAAAGGAATTCGAAGCAGTTCTGTGAGAATATAGTTTTTTCATGTTAAAAGAAATTTGTGACAAAATGAAGACTTTTGAGTGGGCAATTGACGGATGTTTAAAAGCATCTTAGTACTTTAGAAAAAAGCTTTTACATTTGTCTAAATTAGCAGAAGTGACTTCATGCAGAAGTCAGTTATAAATATGCGCTTTCCCATGATGCATGCATGAAGTTTTCATCTGTTGAGAATGTGACCCATATGACCTACGTATGATCGATAAGGCAGCTCCTCTTCCTCAGGCGAAGGCGGTTGCGCCCCGCTACTGCCATCTATAGGCAGCCTAACCTCACGACAGCTGGAGGGCGGCTTCGGTGTGGCTGCATCCATCTTCCCCCCCCCCCGGCGAATCAGAACGCAGATAATCATTTTCCTCAATTACCGACAGGCGCTCTAAGCTCCGCTGTTACGTTTTCAGCATTGTAGAGAGAATTAGCATTAGTTAATAGAGTATTACACATTGTGTGTGGGTAGGGGTGTGCGAGCAGTCAGAGTTTGAGCTTTTAAGGGCTGCAACTGAAAAGCTCAGATATGGAAGGCTCATTAAATATCACGCTGTGGTGAGACCACCACTGTGTCGAGAGGCTCCGGCCCAAAAATGACCCTCTGTCCGCCGAGTTGTCAATTATTGCTCATCATATTAGACATCCAGAGGCATTCTGGGCTCGCTGTGTTGCCATTTAAACACATCCTTTCTTTGTCTTCTCCTTCCTTTTAAAAAAAAAATCTCTTTCTTCCCAGTTGGACAATCCACGTCTGCTAAAATGGAGCCACTCTCCCTCAGCTAAAAAAACCTGTCGCTTCGGCCTTACAACGCCTCCCCTGGAGCCCCCTATTGTATGGCCTTATAGTAGCGCTAACAATACGCCGGTGCAGACAGATGTCCTTTGATTGTGGCTAAACTCTGCAGATGTTGTGGCACCGTCTCCGAGGTTGAATGGATGTCCTCCACAGACATCTCACTTATTTCTGCACCGGAGCGTGGACAGTGTTTAGTTTTTACAAACAAATAAAAAAATACCAGCTCATGCAGTTATTTATCGATCTATTCCACAGCGATGGCTGCAAAGAGCATTACCGCCGTCTGAAAGGATCCCATTCGTCGTGGACCTGATAAGCTTGTCACAAACAGCGCCGTGCCTAATAGAAGGCATCAAGCAAATCTGCCTCGGAGCTTTGTGCGGGGAGAGAGCGCCGTGGTTCTGTCGAGCGAACTTTCAAGGCAGTTAAAAGTTACATAAATTGTTGTTTTTAGCGAGGACAATGTGGAAAATTGTGGGTAATTACTAAGAAGCTTCTTATTCACACAGAAGAATATTTGTGTGTAAACGGTGACATGCAAGAGCAAATGCTCCTCAACAATGCTAGAAAAGCTGATGCTCTTTGGAAAAAATGCTTCATTATGTTCTCCAGTCAGCGAATAATGTTTTGCAAATGTGTTTCCTATGCTCAAGACTGTAATAACTCATACGTTTTCCTTTCTTCCTCCGTCCCTCCCTCGTTCTCTGTTCCAGCCGCCCTGCAGGTGTCCATATCCCTGAACAAAGTGGAGCTGAGTGTCGGCGAGTCCAAGTTCTTCATCTGCACAGGTACAAATGCCACAATCCACTCTCTCTTGCGGATGCACTTTTATCTGTGTGTGTGTGTGTGTGTGTTTTTTTGGAGGCAGGTCAGAGATGCAGCAGGGGGGCCTTAAATCAGCGCTTGTGAAGTCTGTTTGTTGTGCATGCATGACAGCGAACACAACAGCAGCCATGCTGTCCATATGGTGAGTGACTCTTTGACCCGGCTTCGACTGGAGCCTCACATGCCCTCTTGTCCTGCCTCTTCATACCGTATATCGACACTGAGCCAAAGCAGAGATCCTGACGCCGGTGCCAGTGGCTCGGTGGGGTGGCGGCACACTCTGACAGGACCGGACTCACCTCCTGCTGGCCGCATAGTGTCTACTGCCAGCCCACTCAGCATGGAGCTAACAGCCAAGGGAGTGGAGACACAGTGGGAGGAGGGGTGAGGTAGTGTGGAGGTCTAAAACATGAGCTGTAGACCGAATGGGAGGGAAAATAGAGGTGAATGGACTAGGTAGAAGGCTTTTAAGAGCTAAAACGACAGAGCTGAGAAGAATGGAAAAGGCCCTGAAGAGGAGGAGTGTTGGAGGTTGGAGATAATTGGAGATCGCTTTCCTTTCCCCACCACAGGCCGCCGCGCCGTGCCCCTTTTGTTTTGTTTTTACCGTATTCACATGCAGTCCTGCCAACTGGAGCGGCCTGAAAAGCAAAAGCGTGAGCCTGCAAACAGATAAATAAAGAATGAGGTTTTTTTGTGGGGGTTTTATTTAAGGTGACTTTTTGGCTTGTTAGTTTCTAAACCCTGTTCTACGATTCAGGCCTGCATAAATATGGATGAGACAAAAGAGAGAGGAGGTTTTATTGTATGTTTGTTGATGTATGGTTCGGGGCTGGAAAGCCAGAGCACAGAGAGAAAGGAACCTATGGGACAAATCGATTCACCTGTTCGATGCCTATCTGTCTTGTTTCAGATGTTGGCTGCAGGGTGAAGAGAACATCACATCGTTTCCCAGTTCCTTATCCTCTGTGCTCGAAAGTTTGCTTGTTTTTTTTCTCTGCAGGGCAACAAACAGAAAGGTTTGCCGCACTACATCATCCGAAAGTGAAAATTCAGTCACGATGCAGAATATTTGCACCGCCCGCCCAGTGTAAATAGCCACTGCACTATCAGGCTGCCCCAGGTGTTGCTGGGGGTTTTCTGTTTGCATGTTCTCCCTGTGTCGGCCTGGTTTCCCTCCAGGCTTCCTCTCACACTCCAAACACATGCAGGTTATATTAATTGGTGACTATAAGTAGGTGTGATTTTGTTTTGACGTAAGTAGTAGTGAATTAAAGTGAATTTTGCTGATAATAGATCATTTCTCTTCACTAAGGCTTTGAATGCTGGACTTTTACTTGTAGTCGAATATTTTCAGAATGTGGAACTGAAGCTTTTACTTGAATAAAGGGTCTCAAGTAAACTTCTTCCACCTCTGATGATCATTAAACAAAAACAAAACAGCACATTTTCTCCACATTCTGCAAACATGTCCATCAAGATAGAAAAGTGCACGAACATTATTCATTCATGTATGTGGAATAGCCTCTAAATGAGCCGTGTTTGTCTTCCAAAAGCCGTTTTTATCCCCTCAGTAAGTCATGTAGTGTCCTGCTTTAAGAAACAGTAAGTGGCAGAGACAAAAAAAAAACAACCCCAAAAAACAGGTGAGCTCTGTTTTTACAGTATGTGTGGATAAATATGACCATATATTTCTACTATCATGAAGTAGCATGAAAAAAAAAATCAACTAGTCATATATAAGTTCTAATTATGACCACCGCGGTTTGGGATGGTGGGATGATTTTGTTTGTTTATTAGCATCCCTTGATATGCAGGTACCCAATTTTGACATCTAACTTCGTTCCGATAATTCTGATGTCTGCAGAAGCCTCCCAACCGGTTGAAATCAAGCACATAATGATTATGAAGGTCATTTCGTTCAAGTGTTCATCTTTGCATTCATGTTTTCAATGGCCAATTAAACCTTTTGTTAGAAAACCCACATGCAAAAACAAATAAACCCCAAACAAAAACAGCCTAATTTTTCTGATGTATTGTAAGTCTCCTGTCAGGGTTAAACGGACCTGAATTAATGGTGTAACGAACAAAGAGGCTGATAAACTGGTGCTTAGGTGTGCGTTTAACCTCCCCTACGGCTAAAGTGGCAGAAGGCCAGAATAAGTGTTGGCTGCAAAATAAAGCAAATGCAGCCTCAATCGTCCAACCAGATCCAACAGCTATTATGTCACATCCTATGTCCCAGCAGAGCCCAGAGTACCCATTGGCCAGACATTACAGAGCAGACAGAGATGGGAAATGGGGGACAGAGTTAGATGTCAAACCAATCACATATACATGCTGATCATCTCATGTTTTCTCCTGCTATTCTCATGGCTCCATGTGGAAATATGGAAGTGTTTTCACTTGTGCCCTGCTAGTTTTGGCGCCACGGGGAACGTCTAACCAATCTACTTTGTGCACGAGGCTTAGCTCCCTTCTGTATTTCATTTGCTTTGCATTGCTGCTTCACTACTAAGGAGGATCATAACCATTTTCCTGGTCTTGTTCAAAGTTTTATTGCCTCCGATTCAAAATCGAGCCGAAAGAAAGTGCAGTTGTCGGTTTCATCTGCGGGTAATGAAAGCCGACAATCGGTCAGCTTTCTGCTGTGCAGACCTCTTGCTAGCACCCACATGGAAAAGTGATTGTTGCCTTTCCACTTCAGAAGACTCCCTGTCATTGAGCGGTCGCTCTCGCCAAGTCGGTTGGAGCTTATGCAGATTTTGAGAATAGTTTGACAGGAATTCCCAGCAGCTTTTCATACACTTGTAAAGACACACAGAGGGGAGGCACGGCTGAGCGTGGAAAACAGGGCGGCATGCTTGCACGCTCCTGTCTCCTCAGATCGTCTGTGAAGCAAATGACCTGTCAAACATGCTAGCTGCATCTGCTTGAGCTGAATATTGAGCTGTCTCTTTCATCAGCAGAAGTGATAACGTTGTAATGCTAACAGGTATAAAGAAATGCATGCAGCGATGCTTGACACTTATCTCCTCCCCACAAGTATCCCAAAGAACCACGAGGCCCTGGTGGTGAAGGAACGTGGAGCGGCGAGGAGAGTGGCTCGAGCTGTAATGTGATTTTTAGCAATGCTCCCGTTTGATTGCCCTATCAGAGTTGTTGGCCAAGAAACTAACAAGCAGCAGACGCGCACGCCAAGAATATGGTGCTGATAGTTGTTGGAAGGAGTGTGATGATGATCAGTGTTAGCATGCTGGGGTGTGAGTTGGAGCCTACGTGTTTTCCTGTGCTGCGAAGTGAAGGCGTCGAGAGGCCCATTTGTTAAATCGTCTAATTTATCACCATTTATATGATGATACGCTTTATATGCTGGAGCGCGATCAAACCGAGGGACGATAAGTGATGTCAGAAGCTATTTGCCAACTCTGCAGGCTGCACAAACATGTGTCCAGCAAAGTCCCACATGAAGTCGTACCTGCACATCGGAGCGCTTTAGATGGATCGTCACGATCTGCTGCTGCCGTCTGCTGAGCAGCGACAAGTCAAAAACTTTGCTAAAGGGCATCGCCATTGCTGTTTTTCCGAAATCCGTTACGCACAACCATGTATCATCTATTTCCTCCACGTTCTTTTCTTTTTTGAGCTTATTTTAAGTCACCAACAGGACAAGCGTCGGTCTGGCCCTTGCATCATTTCCTGGCAAAGGGTACCTGGTGCTTGCAGATGGTTCGATGATTCTACAGTAGCATGTAGAAATACATGTAACACATGCTGCATGTGGATGACATTTTAATCAGGCTTTTGATCAGGCCTGCTATTTGTTTCTGGATTTAGTGTCTGTGTGTTTGTCTGTATGCCTAATCTTTGAAATGAGAGTGGAATTTACAGCCTACATATGTCCCTGATACTTAACAGACTTATTAGCTATGTAAATCCAAGATTATGACATAATCATATAATTTCAGGCAGCGTTGGCTGCTCCTCAGCTGAGCAGCCGTAATAAAGTTTTGTCAAACCTTCCTCAATTAACTCCTCACCCACACCCTCACTCACTCCCGCGACCACATCACCCCCGTCCCCCAGAACCTCAACTGGCTCCCTGTCCCACAACACATCCAGTTTAACCCACAAAACCCTCCATAACCAGGCTCCCTCCTACCTCACGGACCTCCTCCAATGCCCACACTCCCTCCCACAGCATCCGCTCCTTTGATGCCCACCTCCTCTCGACACCTCTCAGGACCAGGCACCGGACCTGGGGTGACAGCTTCCTCCCCCTGGAACTACCCAAAAACATTTAGACTGCACGGACCTCTCCTTATTCCAGTCACCACGCAAGACTCATCTTTTTTAGATCAGCATGTAATTTTTGAGCTGTTTTTATTCATGTTTAATATGTGATTTGATACCTGTTTTTAACATGTGTTTTTCTTTTTGCCTGTAAAGCATCTTTGACAATCTTGAAAATCGCTCTATAAATAAAATGTATCCTAATATTATTATTATTATTATTATAAAATTAATTCAATGGCAGCGATGTGTGGATACAAAATCGAGTTTAGCTTAACTGGGCGTCAGAATTGATGCCTTTGTGATTTGTCCTGCCTCAGTCTCTAGTTGGATCTGATTGGTCAGGCCACAGATTAGAAAAATATGGATTAAAACTACACATTCAGTAAAATATAAAGGGATCCAAAGATATTATGCAACCGAATACAGACGCGTAATAATTCTGAAGCCAAGAGCATTGCTTAATATGGCTTGAACAGGTATTATAGCACAGGCTTGTTGGTTTGGCAGCGTCAGGCGACCCCGCGACGATCTGATCCAGCCATGGAAACTTAAGCTTTCTAGAAACCTGAAGGGAATATGTGAACTCACAAAGCATATAGTTATGGAACTTCATTGTCTTTCCAGACCTATCGCAGCCTGAGCTTCTTCCCGGTTGACTGACTTCATGCCAAGTGAATGTCATTCATGGGCAATCCAATATTTTCACTCATAATTTCGGCACTGGAAGGATCTAGGCTCAACTTATCGAGGCAATTTGGAGAGTACATAAAGCTGCTGGAAGTCAACAAGAGGGAACTTGTTTCAGAGGAAGTAATAAAGGTCGTCAGGCATTTAAATGTCAACAGCCTTTCTAAAGAGATCCAGGGTTAGAGTGGGAGTCGTCATAGAAACATTTCTTTTTTCTTTTTCTTTTTTTTTTTGCCTTGCCTGGTAAAAGAGGTGAAAATATAATATAATAATCAGAGTATTTTATCTTTATTTTTTCTGACCTTGCTCCCAGCTATTGGTGAACCAGTGAGGCTGGAGTGGTACAACCCCCTGGGCGAGCGCATCGTGCCCTCCAAGCGAATGGCACTGCACTCGGAAACGTCACGATCCAGGCTCATCATTTACAACGCCATCATCGAGGACGCCGGCATCTACCGCTGCCAGGCCACGGACGCCGGCGGCCACACGGAGGAGGCCTCGGTCGTGCTGGAGATTTACCGTAAGCTTGACAGATATCGCGCACTCACACACACACATGTACACATTCACCTGCAAGATGCTCTGTGTTTTGCCTCCTGGGGAGATTTAGACATGAAGACATGAAGAGAATACACCTCCCGCATTAGTGTTTGATCACAGTGATGGCCAGTCGATTCGCATTCACAGCCTCACCACGGCCACAAACTGTTGGAAATCTCTGTCCGTGTGCACTTCAGACCAACCTACAGTACATGTGTGTGAGAGTGTGTTACACTCGGTCTTGCGATTAAAGCATAATGACAGCAACCAATGCCTTGGGACTGTGATCCTGCCATGTATAATGAGGGATGTGGCACTGAGGCAGACCTGCCTTGCTGACCCATCACTATTTCCTGTGCAAAACCTAATGTTACGAGGCGGGCCTGGCTCAGTGGTCACAGGGAATGTCCCATCACTGGTTCCATCCCGATGCGGAGCAGTGAAATTAACCAGCATTTGTCCTGTTAGACTGTCCTTGAGAAGGATCCTACTTCATGATATGCTGAGGATATTTTGCAACGAGGCGGTCCCCGCCAGAGGCTAATGCTATATGGGGGTCCTTGGCATGGGGAACCCCTGCTCTAGAATGTTCCAGTAGCAGTATAATAACAGGTAAGTGGATAAATAGATGATGTAAAATCTGAATCAGTTGTTTAAAAGCTTTGTATAAAAGCTTTCTGTGGAGACTCTGGTGGCGTTTGACTCTGAAAGCTCTGATATTCAGGTTTCCTGCAGTCAGCGAACACTCCTCCGACAGTTCAAGGTAACTTATGCCAAGTTATTCAATTCCATAACTCTGCTGTGCAGCTGGATATGATGCAGAAATAAATGACGTTAAATGTTATCTTTGGATATTCTGGATATTCTTACCGAGATCCGGACAAAAGTTAAATTCTCTATTGCAGTGTAATTGCATATAATTTGAAGATACAGTCTGGATTAGTCTGTTCCTACAAGGCACATTTCCAAATACCTTCTATTCACAGACAGGCTTTAGATTAACATTATAATACATGCAAAGGGAATGCACACCATAAGATTACATAAAACTCTGACATGTGAATAAACCAAATACCCAGACACTCCACCTCTTTGATCAGGAGTCTTCCCGGGGTTTAATTGGAGGAAATGTCAAGGTACGGGGATTTGATTCCAGTCGACCCACACACATATTATTACATGTGTATGCACACACTGTTGCAACCATCACCTGCTGTGTGGTCGCCTTTTCAGTCCTCACCCAAGCGAACCATTAGGGGAGCCTCAATCACACCTGCCACCACTCAGCCCTCGCCTCATTCGCCACATAACCAGCTCCCTAAAAAAAAAAAACAGTGTTTCCATGGCAACCGGGCGTCGCTCGCCGGGGCCCTCGGTGTGGATTGCATGAGCGGCATACGGATGTAAAGCTGCCTAGAGCTCCAGCCAGCTATTCTGCAAGCGCACAGCCGGAGCAGGACGAAGGACCCTGCATCATGTTGTACTCTGGAATTCATGACCTGTGGTAGGGAGAGTGTTTTTCAGGTGTTTTATTAGCCACGCTTGTTGCATGGCTCTAGGCATCAGGTTTACATTTCAGTGTTTTGGTCGAAACGTTTGATGAATACCGGATGGATTGCCATGAAGTTCGACGCAGACATTCAAAGAGGGCTAAAGACTTTTAGCAATTCCTTAGATTTTGCTTGAGCTGCACCTCATGGGTTCACATTTGTGGACAAAGAAGATTCAAATCTAAATTTTAAAATCACGCTGCATTAATTGCAGTGTTTTGGCGCCTTTACAATGTCGCAGCCAGCTCCTTTCATTTCCTCTCAGCTTATTTACTGACAAAGCAAATAATGCTTCAGGAGCCCGTTTTCGGAAACCAGAAAAAACTGGCCTGCAAAGACAAGAAAAGAATCTGAGCTGAGAGAAGGTCCAGGGAAATTGGCTCGTCAGCTTATCAGTCAGTTATCCCTGCAGTGATGTGTAGGCGAACGACGGCAGAGAAACTCCAGAGAACTGAGAATATTCTCAATTGTGTCAAGTGTGCAGTGGAGTGTTACTCTGGAGAGGATGTTTCCCTTACCTGTTCTCTTGTAGAGCAGTGTGACAACAAAAGAGAAAGGAAACTGATACAAACAGAAGGAACAAGTGACATCAGAAGGGTTCAGACCTGAGAGAGAGAGAGAGAGAGAGAGAGAGAGACAGGGCGGCGGGATAGCAGCAGATTTTGGAAATAAAAAGAAGAACACAGAGTGGAAATGATAAGAAATCAACAGACTGAGTGACAAAAAACATGTAGAGGCATCCTTGAAGTTAATGAAGACACTGAGATTCCAGGCACGTTCGCAGGTGGAGGGTGCAGTCGAGGAGAGAGAGGGCTCATTTTAGGGAGCAGTCTGGCATAAATCACACGGCAAAATGCTAATACTGAAGCCTCGCTAACGGAGGAGACTGATGTGCCGTTGATTTATTCTCAGCAGGCGGGTGATAGCAGGTGGTTGCAGCACCCCTGCGCACGTCAAGGCCGGCTATCCGAACAAAAGCGGGTTCGGAGGAGGATCGCGTACCGTTTGTGGAGGTGCGGGTCCAACAAAAGTGTCCTGATGAAAGCAGTTTGTCAAAAGACCAAAAGTTTTGTCAAAAGGGAGGAACTGGGACGGAGTGTGATCTATTATTTAAGCATTCCTGAGACCGAGATAGAGTATTGTTTAATTCTGCAAGCAGACAGGCTGCAGAATATTTTTGCTCAGTGGTATTTATTTATTTTTGTCATGGTTGTGATTGGCAGGTTGTGATTGGCAGCGTCTCATCAGAATCGCCTTATCCGTGTCCCGGAAAACAAAGCAGGATTTAGCTTTTGCTTTATTTGATTTCGAGAGTGACTGCTCTCCCTCCGTTTTCAAATGGAAGTCATTGGATCTAATGTGCCTGTTTCTTTATACTCAACATCTTGTATTTCGAGGCATTTACGTCACATGACAGCTGTGCTTAATGACGTCATCTTTGGCCTGTCCGGCTGGATGGTTTTAAGGATGGCCCATTCAGTTTGCTATCAAGCTAACACGCCAAAATAACATGGTGACCATAATGTACATGATGCAGCCTAAATAAAGCCTCGCACAGCTAGTCGCGTTAAAATAGACTCTTTGGCTGTCTTTACACTACATGGTTCAAGTGACCCAATTCCGATGTCAGATGTCGTTTATGGGTCACTTTTAAAAGTAGATGTAAGCAGGCGGTGAAAAAAAACACTGTCATAGAACACATATCTCTCTATTTTCCTTTGGATGTTCACACACACACACACACACTCCATCCCCATCTCCTTTGATCCCTCAGAGAGGCTGATGTTTCGGGACGTCCAGTCGCCGCAAGAGTTCCGCCACGGCGAGACGGCGGAGGTGGTGTGTGATGTCATCAGTTCACCGGTACCCGTGGTGGTGTGGTACTACCAGGACAGAGAGATCACGGAGGAGCACCACAGTAAGTTTTCATGACCTTTCACAATGGCGTGGTTTTCTTTCATTTTGGTGTCATTGTTGTGTCTATTGTTCTTTTTTCAGAGAGGTGAAGAATGTAAACATAACTTTATTAACAAAAAAAACCCCACATGGTGCCTCCAACCTGAAAATTGTTAGTCACCTGAAATCTATAGAATTTCTATGAAATATTTCCATTATTATTATTATGTTAAACGTAAACGACTTAAATATTAAAGCAACAATCAACGTTTTAGGGGAAAATAATCCATAGTTATGATGAAATTTATATTACCTCATATTTTCTTTGTATTTTGCTTTATGTTTGGATTGTGGCTTCTAATTAATTAATTTTATTTATGCCCTTAAATTTAATTTAAATTAAATTAAATTAAATTAAAATAAATTGAATTAAATAAAAAAAAATTAAATACTCATCTCGCTGGTATGAGCTGGGCGATGCTTCATTGTAAAAAGGTGATGTCTTCTTCTTCTGTGAACCAATCAGGATTTAGCGACAGCACCGAACCCACACAGTCCTGACGAAGCAGATTTTGAGCATCAAAATCAAATCCCACCTCATACGAAGGCTGTTCATTTAGTCATAAATATTTAATGTTATCAAGAAAGGATTCCAGGAGCTTTTAAGAGCGACTTCTGTAATATAATTAGTATTGTATTAACTTCACCTGACACTGCTCGGCATTATCAAACTGCAACTGAGCGCGATTATTCCATAAGCAGATTATTAAAGCAATGAAAGTTGCAGGTAAGCAGAAATCTCCAAAGGATTTCATTCTGAATGTAAAACTGCCAAATACGCGTAATTATTGAGAGAGCAAATTCTCATGAGTCCCAGTTCTCTCTTTCATTGAAAAGGCGTTCTAATGTGCCAAAAATACAGTTCTCTAGGAAATGCTATTCCCGTCTTTTGTGTGCATTCACAATAAGACAAGGATATCAAATTCCATGAATAGAAACCCCATCAGGCCTGCAGGCGCATAGCTTGGACAGAAACCATGTTAACAAGGGACTGAGAATGGATTATAGAGCAGTTGAATAGTAACATCAAACCTTTAGGACGGAGCTATTTCCAGCAAATGGGTGTATTTAAAGCGCTAACAACTGTAATTCACAATCACGGCGTCAATCATGTTCCGTCCCATTTGATCGGAAGCTGATGCATGCCATTTTTAAATCTCCTCCATGTAATACCACCCACCTCTGCAAGCTTTAATGGCGTTAAACGGTGGCAGAGAAGCGCCGAGGACAGTTTCACTTGCAGGAATATTATTTTCCAACAGAAAGCACATGCAAAAGTGGACTAAGATTCATTAGTTCCCCCTCCCTGATTTACAACTCCCTACACCACTTCCCCAACCTCCTCTCAGAAAACATGCATGCCTGAACTCTGATTAGAAAGAGTGACCCCTTGAATCTGTCAGGTTTTTTTTAATTGAAATTCAAATCTTCGGCGCGGCGGCGGTGATGGAACATGGAGAAGAATCTTTTTTTAATCATTTCACTCTAATTAGGATGCATGGTTATAAATATCTTTGTGCGGGAGAAATGAGATAGGGGCTTCATCACTCCTGGCCAATCTCACCGGGGCTACAATGGGAGAGAGAGAGAGAGGGGAGAGTGTTTGGAACTGTAATTGTGTGAGTGTTTATCTATGCTGACTTTATCAGGTAAATGTGCCGGAGTGAAGATTGACAGTCTAGCTACTGGAGGGTGGAGATGCCAATTTTCTCCTGCTGTTTTCCTAACGTCCTTATCTCGCTTCTCTCTCTATCATACACTGTTGTTCTTTTGTTGTTTCCTCCCCCCCCCCGCTCCCTCTCTCCGTCTTCCCCGTCCGCCCTCCTCTTCACCCGTGCTGTGAAGGCAGGTTCCAGGTGCTGGCAAACAACAACCTACAGATCCATCAGGTGACCAAGGCCGACGAGGGCGTGTACCGCTGCGAGGCCAGCGTCGAGGCCCGCGGGGAAATTGATTTTGTGGACATCGCCGTGGTCGTCAACGGTGAGTTGGGGTTTTTAAACGGGTTCAAAACATAGTGTTGTTCAAGTTTTAACAAAAACATACAATCCAGCCCAGTCACTCTTCTTCAAAGAGCTTTCAATAGCTTTAAGTTGCATAAAACACCTCTAAACTTGCATCAGGGTGTTTTTTGTTGTGAGGTATAATCTAAGCCCAGCGAACAACCTTGTTTTCATGCCGCTGTCGGCACACGTCTCATTTTATACGGACCTCAGAACCTCGCTGGTCTTCAGCTTTAAAGGACCGCCGCGTCGACAGATTAGCATGCATTAGAGTTTCATGGCTGCATCGCTCATTATTATCTTTAAGGAGTCTGCAACTCATTACTGGGGGTTAAAAGTACAGCAACTGAGCAAAGACGAGGGTGTGCAGAGGAGCAGGTTGCCTCCTGATAATCACTGTAACTTTATTTATAATATTACAGCTCAATGATGCAAGAAGTCACTTTGTTCACATCACCTCGGTGTTGTTGAGTCTGTTACTAGGCCAATATAACATGGAGCTGACCCATTTCAGAGCTTGTTTACAGCGTTTTGATCATCTGCAGAGTCGAGTCAATAAATCTGAAACGGCACCCACTGATGTGCAGCAACTGAGCTGGAAAATCATGTTGAATGTGTGGCCCTTGGTTGAACTATCAGACAGATTCAGCTCCACTGACTCAGATAAGTCCACCATTGACACTCTCATTGCAGGTCTGCTCTTTCTGCTCCTATAAGCGTGATTTCTTCTTATTTATTCCTCGGTGTGATTGAAAATTTCAATTAGCCTCGGCTTTGGGCTCCGTGGCCCAAAAATCGAAGGATGTCATTTTAATTTTCTCATTTGTCCTAATTCACAGCGAGTCACTTGAGACTGCTGAAGTAATTGAAATGTGATTTTGTGGCATCCGTTGCAGGACACCTTCCTGTAACGCTTGAACGGCCGCAATATTGTCTCCATCAATGTAATTCTTTCTCACCTAATGTAATAGCAGACTTGCCCCGCACCCAAAAAACTACGTATTGGATTCGATTTAGTACATCACTTACCTCACTTCTGAGGAAGATCCAATAAGCCTGCTCAATGAGGCACGACCTATTATTTCAGCGACACGACGCTTGCCATGTGGCGCTGTAATGGGACGGTCTGGGGCGTCCTGAAGAGAGAGCGCACTCTCCGAGGGAGACGCACCCTGAGGGAGTCGCTTTAAAGCTAAAGAGTTCACTTCGCCTCATTCTGTTGATCCACAGACGCTCACATGTTAGACGTACCCGGAGCTGAGCCTGAGGGAGACACAGTCTGATTTGTGGAGACACCATTTGGTCTTCATGAAATATATAAAGTACTTAGAAGAAACAAAACGCCTTGTGAAACTGATGAGTTTGTCCAATATGGTGCCACTAGGCAAGGGGGACATCTGTTACAATCACACATGCACTTTTGTCTACTTTATGATTCTGAGCATTCAAAATATGCTCTTAAGCCCGTCCTTATGTCTAATATCTATTTTGCATGGCATTTGTCTGTTAAAGCTGCTGTAATAATTTTCATATTAAGTCTTGCAGATGCTATTTTTAATGTGAAAAGCTCACAGTGATGAAGCCTCAAACAATTATTATCTCTTATTAGCTCAACATAGAGATGGTCTGATGCCGTTACCTCCTTCCCAGTACCAACTGAGTATTGGCCCATAATGAGGGCTAATACCAGTGTATTATTTATATGTTGCAGCTGCATACTAATAACCCTTTATGGGTGTGTTAGATCATTATAAAACAAATGCATGGAGAGAATGAATGCTATAGTAAACATAGTAGCTAGTAGCAATATATGGAGACCAAATCAAAGCTAAAAGGAGAGTTTGACCTAATACAGCTCTGTGTCTGCTGCATGTATATTCATTTTATTTTATTTTATTATGTCTTTATTTATTTAGTTTTATATTTATGTAATTATTTATTTACTTACTTACTTACATGCATCCTTATTTGCCAAGGACAGTGCACACTAATCCACATTTCAGTTTCCACATCAGAAATAAGATAAGATATACAGAAATAATGTGTAGATGAGCAACTGCGATGGAAAGGACATACTTAAATACCACGGCTGTCGTGAGGTGGACAAATATGAGCTGTTCAAGAAGGCAAGAATATGTTTGGCCACTTAGCTCCTCGTGAGCTCGTCCAGATGACAACATGATGAGCTCGTCCAGATATTTTCATGTTGTGCATCAACATCCCCTTCAGATTTTAGGATTTTCTAGAGTTCCTAGAGCCGCTCTCTCTCCACCAAGGCCTGTGGTCTGAAGGAACGCTAGGTTGCATCCAGGCAGTAGCCTATAGGCTCAGCCAGTCGCACAAGCAACCCCGTGCAACACATTTCCACTCCCTGCTCTGAAGATAGACGTGCAAATCTCTTCTTACTTGAAGAATTCACGAGGAGTATTGCCCTTCTGTGGGTTGCAGTCATCAGGGCATGGTGGAGAGAGAAGAACTTTCTTAACAGAGGATTTCCACAGGAGCAGGATGCCACCAGGGTTACCAGAGAATATCCAATATTGACATCAACCCGGACTGGTCGAACAACACAGAGGCCCTGAACGCAAGCAGATAGCGATAGAATAGATTGCTAGGAGGCTCGGATATGTCCATGTGTGCAGCAGACTATACTACCGGTACATGTTTTATCAATCAACTATGGGCAGTGTGCTGCTCTGTGCTGCAGTGCCAGGGGATGTGGCATTGAGGTAAGATAAAGAAGCTGATGACAAACAGAAAAACTGCCCTTTCTCTGTCTAAAGACCCTGGGAAAAACATAAAGAAGAAGAAAGGGGGACTAAATGAATGCAGCTGGGATTCCACCTCCATCTCCTGAGGTCCAGTATTCTGCACTTAAGGCTTTCTTTTGTGCCAAAGTCAGGATGGACATTGATTCTTGTCCACACAGAAAGGGTGACAGCCAACAGAGAGGAAGATGGATCTCGACACTTTCCTGCACAAATCACGCCGGACTGCTTTTTGGACTGTATCCTGACATTTTTTGTTCTCTGTATCGTACTATTTAATGCTACGGTAGCAGCAGCTGCAGACCAATCCAGATATTTTTTATATTTCTATCCTATTAATCATGTTGCAAACCCTCAGATTTGTCTTGTGACCCACTGGAAGGGTCACAACAGAGTTTGATGGTGCACATATCCACCTCCAGACGTGTATATGATGGATATTTCACGTCTCACATCTTAATTAGTCCATTCAGGACAGGAATACATCCAGATGCCGACACATACATATACAGGCTGCAGTGGCTCATGGATAAACACATACAGAGAGAGAGAGATTGAACCAGATAGAAAGATGCTGAGTAAGTATTTTCTGATCTGACACCTCTTTCAGCAGGATGGCATCATTATCGTTCAAATGGGGAATGTTGTCGTCAATGTTATTGTTCAAATGGGAATGTTGTCGTCAATGTTATTGTTCAAATGGGAATGTTGTAGTTGTTATTGTTCAAATGGGAATGTTGTCGTCAATGTTATTGTTCAAATGGGAATGTTGTCATCAATGTTATTGTTCAAATGGGAATGTTGTAGTTGTTATTGTTCAAATGGGAATGCTGTCGTCATCGTTATTGTTCAAATGGGAATGTTGTTGTCGATGGTTTTGCCGGCGTTAGTTGGTTGGTTTGTTAGTTTGTGAACAAGATAATACAAAAAGTTATTAACAGATTTTGATGAAATTTTCAGGAGAGTTCGGAAGTTGCCGAAGGAACAATCGTTTAGATTTTGACGGTGATCCGGATCACCATCTGGATCCAGGAATTTTTAATTTATTAGTTATACCACAGGTACCATTGTAATGTAATGATTACAAGGCTCCACAAGATGGGCCTGTCTGCAACAAAATGACTGTAGTTTTGCTTTGGAGTGAAATGGCAACATGGGGAACCTGACAGCTTTTTTTAAACATATATCTGATTGTATACTTTAGGTTTTTCAGGAAATGAATTGTCATACTGTTGATGTAGAGGTCTCAAAAACTCATGTATCAAATATGATGCACTTGGTGTTATAGGGTTAGGGACCCTTCATCATCATGTTTACAACAATAACCAAGATTAAGGTTAGAAGAAGACATAAAAAGTAGACGCTGCTGGTTGGATTTGGATTTGCATATCATGAATTAATTGCTACTGTACAGCCAATTAGCAGCTGGTTGGTTTTTATTGCAAATTACAATTGAACCATCTTTGAATTGGACCAAACACAAAGTTATATTCAGCTTGTACCAACTATACAGCAAATAATGCCTCACTTTTGACAGAAAGTGTCAGTTCTGACTACATCAGCAATGTGTTCACAGGCCTCCCTTTTACCCAGTCATGCTGAAATAGCTTACTGTATACACATACACCCTCATGTGAAGCCATAAATATTCATCAGTCAGTTGATAAAAGAGGGGCATCTCGCCCATACGCATGCTGCGAGTGAAGCGCCGCTGACCAGCTGAAGCTCCCCCCCCCCCCCCCCCCGTCTCCGGCGTATCATCAAAACAGACTGGAGATGAAGGTGATGGCGTATCGGGGAAGAGAGGCCACCCGCTGAATGGCTAATCAACCTGAGGGTAAAAACGCTCAGTGTGTGGAAGGGTGCAGAACATTTCGGGGAGTGATCTCTAAAGTTACCATGGATGAGTTGTTTAAGCCTTTCTTGTAGTTAAACACATCGGAGCGGATTTTTACGTTCAAGATTAATTCCAGTAATTGTTTAAATTAGTAGGTAATTAAGAAATGGAGTTTAATCTCTGCATGATGCTGCTTGCAGAGTAATATCGCTATAGTCAGAGCTCCCCACTCTACCTCTCAGTGACACAGACGGCTCGGTTTATCATGAACATGTTTGTCCTTCATGTCATGACATGCAGTAATTCTTCATCCCTGATCACTGAGGGGAATCCCCTGGAATGAGATCTATTTCAGGGCGACAAACACATTTTTCATCCTCTGTGTAGTACCTGAACCAGATAGAGTCGTATGTGCTACGCTGGCAAGCTCACTTGAGGGAATAGAACCCAGACTTTTGGACTTTTCGGGGATTTGACGGGAAGATTTACTCTTTCAGTCCGGTAATTACAAACTTATCGTGCAGAAGACTGGAAATAAGGGAAATAAGTTCACCTCAAAAGCTTGTATCTTATTTAATATGTACAAAAACCAAAGTGTGAATAAGAAATCAAGAATAGAATAATAACAATAACACATTTTGTTCATAGTGTTCTTCAAGGGCAAAGAAAAAGGAACATGTTAAAACAATATCACATATTAAATGCAAATAAAAACAGGTCAAATAACAAATCACACAACGGGGTTAAGTGACGCATGATTTCTTGGCTAATTATCGTTTTCTGAAACCATTAAACAATATAACAGGTCAAATGTGTGTTATGGTCTGGTAGGTGGATTTTACTCTGGACAGAGCCCTTACTAGCCTTGATGCTAAGCTAAGCTAATCGGCTGCTGGCTCCACCTACGTACATATTGACTGCACAGATTCAAGAGTGGTGGTAATCTTCTTATCTAACAGCTGCCAAGAAAATAAATAAGAACCGCTCCTTTAATGCAGATCAGTTTCATTAAAGAGGCTAAGATGATAACTCATGGCTATGAGGTAGCTATGGCTAGCTTCTGCCAGCGTTGCCATTGTGCTGCGTTCAATAGAATCGAATGTTTTCCCATCATTGGTGTCAAACATCTCTGTTTTGTTTTGATGGATCCCAAGCCACAGTCATCGCAGTTTGTTTCTATGACAACTGATGGTGATGCAAAATGGAAATAGCTTTCCCCATTTCCCTTGCATCCTTGCTGGACCAACTCACCAACTCACACACATGGATTAAACAGAAGATTGCTGTGACAATCATAACTGCTGGATTTTCAAGAGAAGAATATAAAACTGTTTTTTTTTAAAAATAAAGGATGGTGTTATTCTTGCTTGTGTGCTAATTTAGAAGGCAAAACAAATCCCTAATAAGCACAGCAGCAAAGGTCTTGTCTCAAAACCTCCACTCACTGAATTTCTAGTAGGTGTAATGCAGTGTTGACATTTACCCAGAACATTTCACGACTTCGAAACGTAGGCGACGCTCAAGTCATTGAAGCACATTAGTGCGAACAGAAAACAAGTCCTCCAGCTCCTCAAAGGATGCGTTCAAAATCAGCCCGAGCCAGTTTGCATCTTGAAATGTGTTTGGACGCTCACGCTCGTGGGGACGGCCGCAAACCTCGCATCATCATGCACACAGCCTCTGAAGTCTCAAGAATGTGACTAATACATGAAGATTTCACAAAGCTGGCCAGATTCTTTTTGGACCGCTTAAAACCCTGCAGAAGATTGGCTCTTTTGAAGCCTTTCTGCCGTCTCATTAACAGGCCTGTTGCAAGCGAGGCTCTCTGGGGTGGGAGTGTGTTGCATAGGAGGAGAGGGACACTGGAGAATGGAGATCTATTGGCGCGGAAATCAATGGTTATCGTGTCAGGCAGATGCTCGTCCCTCTCATTCGCAGAGTCAGGACAATTGGAAACGATTCACAGTGTCTGATTATTGCTTCAGCCATTTTTAGCCCTGGAAATCTGTCTGCACCTTGGTGTTAATGTCTGCACATGTGCGGCTTGGGTTTCCTACTGTTTGTTGATTTTACCCCTCGGAAATGGAATTATTCTTGATTTTCTTTTCATCACGTGGCAAAAAAACACCAAACGAAATGATAAATAGACGCCAGGAGGCAGCAGATAGATCAGACACTAGAGTTGAGATGTACCCAGACTTATTTTTTTCATTTCCACAGTAATACACACTGGTGTCGTTAGTGTAATTGATCTTTTAAGAAAGACTACAGTGCACTGCAGCGTTTGGTTCATTAGGTATCGGCGACGATGCTTTGTCTTGATTAGATTCTGTTCATTTTCTCAAGTATTTCTGTTTTTTTTTTGGTCTCCTGCAACTTCACAAGTGTGTTTCATCAACACTGAATTTGAATAAGAGTTGAATCCACATTGGTAATTTTCATCTTTTAACCAAGCTGTTTTTAGATCCACGTGGAGTACGTGTCCTCCAGGAAGGCAAATTTAATTAATTAGCTGTTAATAACTGCAACAGGAATTTTTCTTTATTTTTATTTCTTTTTAACAGTTTTAGAAAAATGCAACGCAATTCCGCTTTGTTTGGCCACACTTTTCGATCAGAGGAAAACAAATGGTCCTGTGCAGCTGCCAGTTACATTAATACAGATTTAATTGAAGTGCAAACATCTGTTAAATAGGTTTTCATTTTGCAGGGTGAGAATATCCAGCATTTCAGACGCGAAATTCAAGAAGTGATTTCTCCCTTGTTTTGCATGCTTTCTGCGTGGGTCGTGTTGCATTACACAGAGACTCGGCTACAGGGAACACTCTTTACTGAAGAAATGCAGGGAATCGGTCTGAAGGCAAAAAAAACAAACAAATCCAGGCAGGGTGCAGGCAAAAAACCCAAATTAGAAAACACTGGGAAGCGATGAACACAAGAGGAGGAACAAATTCTGGGCCACATGCTAAGAAGCTTTGACATAGCAATGCTTTCTTTGCAGAGATAATCAGAGATAATGAGTGTGGTTATTAAATATCTTTGTTAACCCAGGCTTTGCGCTTCAGGCTCTGTTCATTTGGGGCATCATTTGACATGCAAAATGCATAAAATGCACCGATCACATGCCGCCTGCTTAAGCCGTGAGGAACAGGTCGTCATCATAGAGAGTTATGAAAAATATGAAAAACATCAACAGCGTAAAGCAACGTTTTTTCCCTGCAAATAGGCGAGAGAGGAAGGCAGAAAACTTCTGATCCCATCAAATCTTTATTTCATCACAAAATGCTCTCTTAATGCGCCGTTTATTGCTAACGTGACAACTGCCCCCGTCTGAAACTGTAGCATCTTTAATTCCATAATCAAGAATTGCATTCCGGTGGCATTGTGCCATAATGAAGAATGCATGGGAATCACTTAAAATGACATTCATTTAAGTCATTGAACATTATCTTTGATGAATACCAATAGATGAATTAATAGCACAAAAGCACATCAGGACAAAGAATGAATACACAATCCAAAGCAGTCCATACTTCTCCTGCCTCATCTTATTTTTTTTACTGTATGGACGTGCTGTGTAAAATTTAACGTGTTATTATTACCCAAAGCAAAAACGTCCACGCTTTAATCCTCTCAACATACCCTCCTCCGCTGCAGCTGCAGCTGAGGTGTGCTGCACAGGTTACCATGGCGATCCGGCCAGGTTAAAAGAGAGCCATCTTCTTGACAATGAAATCTCTGGTTTTTTGGCTCAACTAGCCCCATTAATCTCGCGGGCACACGGCCCTGACAGAATAACAGGGAACACAAGAAGGTGTATAAACAAGTTTGGCTATGGGGCAGGTGAGTAATGGGACACAGGTGGGGATAATCATGGAGGTGGGGAAACGCAGGAGGACAGGAAGTAAAGCAACAGGAGGTGTTAGTCTCTAGAATAAAACAGGAAATACAATAACTACAGTTGGTTTTATGTTAATCTTCATCTTTGATACATTAATGCAAGGCGGGTTTTTTTCCTCTTATGATTAAAAGCAATAATCTAAGATTTTTTGATTTGTTGCATTTTGCCATTCCATTTGTAACATCTAATCACAGGCCCTTGCATTTATTCCTGGCATTAATAAGCCTTCTCATTATCTCCATTCTGTCCACATAGCAGTCGGATTTCATTATGCAAATTCGCCAGGTGGGCTAATAGATGCTTGTCTATGGGCCGTACTTTTAGTCTTTTGCCAATGATGGATCTCGGGCTTGAACAGCACTGAATGCATTTACAAATTCATGGGTCAAATGGCGTTCTGCACGCATCTCCTCCTGCTCTTCCTCACGCAGAACATGCATCCAGACCGACACGAACATTGAAATAAACTTCGTGTGGTCAGACATCGCCTCCGGCGATGCATCTGCTCGACAGACGGAAGCAAACTGAGGACATAGATGCTCTGGAGCTCCAGTGAGCCGCTCCAAACATGCTTAATCATGCCCTGAGATTGGACAGTGGTTATAGTGGGAGTAGAGATGCAGTGTAAGTGCAGCCTTTAGAAATGGACTCAGAAGCCTGATAAAAACGCCTGCGCCATTAAGCTGTCATTCCCTTGTCTCTGGAGAGGCAAATGGAGAAAGAAGACTGGCCCCCCCAATCTCCCTCTGCTCTCCTTTTACTCAATGACAAGGTGACAGCCTTCATCCGATTGGACGGCAGGGATACGCCGTATGTCCCTGCCAGCGCTCGACCGATAAAGTCATGGTTGCACATCCTGCTGCATGTACAAAACCAATTCGCCATCATATTTATTATTATTTCCTTTTCTTTATTTGTAGCAATAATGAAACGTGGCAGATCACAAGCCTTCTGAGTTTTCAAAGCGATGTCAGTGAAGCCCTTCGGACTTCGACTCTGCAGAACATCATCCCAGCCAGGGATTAAACAGTTAATTCACAAATCAAACGGAGTGTTTTCTCGTAGATGTTGCAGGTGCTTGTGATGCCGGAGTACATTTTGGGTCGCCTTTGTTCGTACGGATTTAGCTCAGCGTCTCCGAGGCAGACAATACGCCACTGTGTTCAGCTCCATTGTGTTTCCACCAAAGCTGGGTCAAAGTGTTGCTTGAAAATCCGCGTGGGATTACCGATTGAAGCAGCGTTTTCGCTGAGTGCTTAGAGGCGACTTCGCGAGGCCAATTTAATCCACATGTTAGCCTTCATCATCTGACTGGACGACTGGTATTTATTTTAGAATATAGTCAGATTGTCATTGTAATAACTCTCTAATGACAGCATTCCTGTGTCATTGTGTAATTCTCTGCCTTACTTCTGTTCCTACAGTCCCTCCAGTGTTGTCAGTGTTCCAGCAGTCCTTCAATGCCACAGCTGATTACCAGGAATCAGTCACCTTTACATGCATCACCTCTGGATCTCCTGACCCTGTGGTCACATGGCACAGGTACCCTCTACTTCCTGTATACCTGGCATTGCATTACAAACGATTCTGTACCTTGCCATGATTTAAAATCTTAGATCTGCAAACATGAGATTAAGACAGTTTATGAGCTTTTGACACCCCATCATCCACTGCATCCAGTAATCCAGTAGCTTCAACACACTCAGCAGGCAGTCGTGATTTGCTGTTTGCACCTGAGCATCTCTTGATAACACTATATTGGCATTCCACTTCATACTTCTTTTTTTTTTTCTTTCTATTATGCACTTTTTTTTTTATTCTAGTTAATCCATTATAATGGCCCCTGTTGTAATGTTTTCAAAAGCACAGCGTGGTGTTTTTATGGTTTTTTGAATGTGCATTTCTTTTATTTTTTGCAACTTTCAATTGCAAAAAATCAACTTGAAAAGGGTTTAAGCATTTTGCAATAACCCATAACTGTAAAGATCAAGACAGTGAAGTCTGTTCTTTTCAGTTTTTATATATATATATATATATATATATATATATATATATATATATATATATATATACACACAGCTCCATCATTGATAGAAGAAAGAAAGATTACCATGGTGGCTGGTAAAATAACACGTAATTATAGGCCTGAAAATAACACACACAGCAACGAGTGAAGTCTTAAACACCCACTCTTACTTTTCACCCTCGGCAATGTCAGCAATGTATTATTTTCCAGCATGTTTTTGAGGTTCAATTATACAGCTTGTGACAAGAAGATGTAAAAAAAACAACAAGCGCAGTCAGAAAAGGGAAAAGTTTAGCCCGTATGTATGAAGGAAAATGTCCTGGCTGACATACTGCAATTAATACGCACAACAGGATCTTTGAGAAACACTTAAAAACAGCAGGAAGAACTTTAATGATTAAAATGTTTGCTTGCTTTAAATACAGTTAAACAGCCATAAAACAATCTGCAATAAGTCGTTGCACATGTTTAATCATATTCCTCTCTCTCTCTATTCTCTCTGATACATTATTAGCATGCAGGGTTGTTTTTGCGCAATAATCTTTTCATCCTTTACATATTCTCTCCACCTTAACCCCGAAAGATCACATGTTCCAGGATTTAGCCTGATGTCAGGATCATGGCACACTCTGAAATATGTTCTAGAAAGGCATCAGTCCTGTATTTAATGTCTCACACGCGGATAAAAAACTTAATTAGAGGTGTTTGTGCTTTGAGAAGAAGTTGCTCTGCAGAGAAAAAACAAACAAAAGCGCAGGCATCACAATGCGAAGACACTTCACAGCTGGAAGCCTTGTAAGTCTCATTCATCTTCCTCTCTCGCCTCAACAGCATGAATTATATTTACTCCTGGGTGTGTTACCAGGTTTTTTTCCCCCCGCAGCAGATAAAAGCAGGAAAATGAGCTCTTAATGATTTAACAGCATGCTTATATGACACAGCAAATTCCATAGTGATGAGACTGTAAGTCTGTTGCCTCATTTTTACTCTCTTATTGAGACGATCCGTTTGACAGCTTTGTTCTCGGATCATTATTCCACTCACTCTCTTGTTTGGAGCTTTAATTACAGAAGACGATTCAACTGAGAAACGTGTCAGTGTGAGGAAAACCATTGTGCTTTGCTTGTTTATCCATGGAACCAGATTTAAGAGTGAATGAGGTTTGCGGACGGATTCAAAGTTGTGAGATTGAGTCTTCTAAGGTGGCTAAATGCAGACCTGCAAATGAGGTGAGGAGACAACCATGATAAAAAAAAGATCTCTTTTAGCAGTGTCTGTTTTCAAACTGTCATTCACAGTCAAATGTCTGCAAAGAAAGTCGTACAGGAAGATTAGTCTGACCGAAAACTCAAGAAAAGTCGGCTCCAGTAGCTCAGAACCATCTAGATAAGAGACGGAAGTTTTGGGATGCTGTTCTGTGGAAACCTGTTCTAGAAACCTGCAGCGTGTCGGTTTGTTGCAGTAGAAGAAGGTGGTTGCAGAAACTGGAGGCCTTTGCCCATGAGGAATGGGCTAAGATTCCTCAGGAACGTTGCCAGAAGCTGGTGTCTGGATATGCATCACGTTTGCAGCAGGTCATAGCAGCTAAAGGGTCTTACTAGTAAACCTAATACACAATGACGGTTGGGTGATTTTGCTTCCAACTGTTGTAATCCGCACAAAAAAAAGGAAAGAAAGAAAGAAAATGAGTCTGAGCTTTAAATGACAACCACAACCCGGTTTATTATTCCTTGTGATGTCACCATTTTTCCAGCTTTTACCAGTTGCATTTTCTGTCCGCGTGACGTTTCACCTCCCCTCCTGTGCATCCTGGGTAATGGATACCTGTCAGCAGTCAGTCAGTGTGATGATACTCGGCGCTCGTCCGCTCCACAGATGAGGCCTCACTTCATTTCCTCTTTGGCTCGCCAGAGTTATTATTACTTGGCTTTTTGTGTTTCCTCTGTCGACGTTCAATTATCTTCCCTCTCATTTTTCCGGCAGGCCGTTGAGGCTTATAGACCCAGGCCTCGCTATACAGTCTTTTGTGTCTGAGTTTAGAAATCTGCACATTTGAATCCCCCCCCTCCCCAAAAAATAATAAGATTGTTTTCAGTTTTTACTCTTAGGCCTGTAGAGGTAGGCATTATTCTAAGCTCTGTGCTCTCAATGCTTATGAATTCAATTTACACACAGTAGTTTCTGAGGTTTGGAAAAAAGAAAAAAAAAAGGTGCCAGTTTGAGATTGAGGGCATTATCAGCCATATTGAATAAACAGGTTAAAGATAAGAGTGTGCTTTCATACCTTTTCTTCATATTTCAGGGTTAACGTAGGATTTTGGGGGGATTAAAAATAAATTGCAACTGATAAAAATTGCTATCAAAGTTGTTGTTTTTTTTATCCGAGGATTCGGGGTTCGAACCTCTTATCTCACCAGCCTGCATCTCTGACCTCCAGACTATTAACTTTCCACAGGATCAGTTCAAGATTATCTTCTTGCAGCTTTGCGTCCGTCTTAAAAGGGTCGCTCACTTTCTGCATAATCTCTTTTTTTACAACTGATACAGGTGCATAGATCTATTTTTATCTATTTGTGTGCAGGTTATTGTTGCGTTGAACAATGCGCAATATAATCACCTCGTAATGGATAATATGTTAGTGAAGCTGCCTATTTATGCAGCTAAGAAAGGAAGGAAACAAATTAATATAGTGATATTTAGACCCATTATTGTTTCCATAATACGTCTTATGTGACGCTACGAGCTGGGAGAAGTAGGAAGCAGGTGGTTTCAACTTCATTTCCCATGTTACTTTATGTTTTTTACAAGGTTCATTATTAGAAGGTAGGTCACCTTAATTTATGGGAATTATTAACTTTAAAATAAATGGCTCCCGGTGGTCGTTCAAGCGCGCATGCTGTTACACTAAGCTCCTCTGTTAAAGCAGGTGTGTTGTGGTAGGAGCATATTTGTCACAATAAAAGCGAACCTTCTCTCTGTTAGGGAGAATAGAAAAAAATTGAATTAGTTTAAATGATTTGGACGTGCGACATGATTCTGACATACGCGTGCACTCGTGCAAAGATCGCACGTCTTAAGCCGCAGTAAATAAACAAAGCGGGGGGGGGGGGGGGGAGGCTGTGAACCTTCCTCACATATTATGCTTCTGCTGTAAAAGCTTAAATATAGACACGGATCAATTTTTGCTGTTGCATTTTTCTGACTAATTTCCCTACAGGGTCCAATAAGGCGAAACATTAAGCCAGCACTGCATTCCACACCACACTGGAGTCGTTTAGTGAGGGGCTGCAGTCCATAACAGAATACACACAACAACACAAGTGAGCTCAGACGAGACTCACGTAACAGGAGAACCTTAAAACCATATTTTTCTGCACGATAAGTCGCACAAATGGTTAATTGACCTATAGTTATATCTAAAACAATGCTTTTTCAAAGGGTGCCGATGCCTTTTTAAATGCTATAGCTATAAATAGCTTAAAAGTCAAACTCTTTCCCTTTAATGGGGACAGATTTCCATAGTCGTGAGCGCTTCTGTTTTGTTTTTCTTTGCTCCGTGCAGGAAAGGGCAGCGGCTGGAGCCGTCGGAGCAGTACATCTTCACCAGGCTGGAAGGAGGGCGCAGCATGCTGACCATCCGCAACATCCGACAGGGCGACGGCGGGACCTACACCTGCAAGGCCACCAACAAGGCGGGGTCTCAGGAGAGGGAGCTCCTCCTCAAGGTGTTTGGTAAGGAGGCAGCCAATCAGCCGCCATGACTAATAAGTCTTTGAGTTTCTGCTTAGAAATGTAAAAAAAAAACATATTCCTGATGGATATCATTGTGATGACAGTGTCACTTCTCTGTTGTAGTGCTGAGTCATGTTTTTGGAGGTATAAGCTTTTAAAAACTACATCTTGTTTCCGGGAATAATTTTCTTTTCTTTCTTTTTTTTTCTAAACTCAAATGCTTCCCATCATTTAAAAACTTTATTTATATTTTGTATCTGTCATTTTATGCTCCTCCAAGGCTTTTAAGCGTAACAGCGTTGCCCCTGACAGTCAGCTGTTTTATGTTGACCCATAAAGCTTTATTGTGAGGACCTCCACAAGTTCCATTTCATAAAAATCCTGTCTAAATATGGCCCTCAGCCCACCACATAACAACTGAATCAATATGATATATTGCTGCTGAAAGGAAATACTTCATTTATTGCTTCATATTTCATTTACTGCACTCCTAATAAAAGGAATTTCAATTTCAATTTTCATAAACCTGCTGGCTATTTCCTCCCAGATCCCTGTGACGGTGCTTATTCCGCTCATGAAAATGCATGGAGACCTGCGCTCCAGTCATCAACATCCTTCCAAGATGTGAGGAGTGTTTGTTCCTCAAAATGCACATTTAAATGATGGAGTTAAGAGCGAGGGAGGAGTTGTGCTTTTCACCGTGCGGTGGGAAGAAACGCCGGATGCGTGTTCGTTTTATTACCCTTGACAGCGCAGGCGGGGGGAGAATAGAACATTTAAGTCGGACAGGCTTGTATGTGTTTCCCGTTTACGTTCAGACGCTGCAGCGCAATCTGACAACTCGTTGCTTCATGTTTAACGTCGTTCATGTTGCCGCTTCTCCCCAATTAGAAAGTAGCAGCTTCGACCTCCCATTCGAGGTGTAAGAGACGGAGGTGTCAGCTGGGGCAGAATTGGGAAACCTTTGCAAGAATATTACTTGGTCTTGCAATAAATGCAATGCAATAAATCTGTTTTTTTTTAAATTATTATTATAGGCTACATATATATGAGACAATTGAACTCAATCATACAGCAGATGGTAACTCAGAGTTAGAGGATTTGTCTAATGGTGATACGACTGATCCCAGAATTGAACATGATGCACCAGGTGATGAAGACTATATCCCAGCGACAGCACATGCATGAGCAGAAGGCAAACAGAAACATGAAGACAGTGATGATGAGTGACTTTTAGGAACTGTACTTTGTGTTTTTGTGCTAATTAGCACTTGGTTGCAGGTTAACATGCTAAAATAACATGAATGCTAATCATCTGCATCTTAAAATAGAGATTTATTTTACTCAGCTTCTGTATGCGGTGTAAAACCCTTTTTTTCCACAGCAACTCCCAACAAGCAACAGCTTTAGACCTGATAATCTTTTAGCTATCTAAAGCATCGGCCATAAAAGGTAAAACAGGAAGGTGCCTCTATCTAAACTGTCCATTTTTCATCAGCGTTCAGCGGCCAAACAGGGAGAAATGTATCCCAGAGGAAGCAGAGATACAGATCTCCCTGCAGACAGAAGCGTCTGAGTTGGCCTTAACTCTCATCGTCTTGATCTGCTGTCAGTAGTCTGTGAAATACAGCGTCCTCTTAAATTGGATTTTCGTTATAAGTTGGCTGAACACATCATGGCATTGTTCTTTTCTCTTTTTTTTTCTTGTCTTTCCTCCACTGGAAGCGCATAATGCAGTATTCACGTCCAGAAAATGTGAGCGGAACAAGACAAGACAGCAGCAAAAAAAAGAAAAAGAAAAAGGAAAAAAGGCAGTAAATTACATTATATTTCATCACAAAATACGTCCTGCTGTATAAAGAGCGTCTAAACCCACTCAGCTTAGGCAGACGGCGCAGAATCGGTTTTGACATGTGTGATCTGTTACAGCTGAAACAACAAACACACACATTATCATTTTCAGATTCAATCAGTGCAGTGTTTTGATGTGTGATAGCTGTCAGAGAGTCTCATAGGAGCTGTATTTAAAGTCAGATGGGGGATTTCAGGTCTCTCCTGCATTAAAGGTCTCTAAACACTTAAGAAATGATCAGTTCATGATTACTCATACTTTGCATTAGTCCAGCACAGAGAGTCGAATTATTCAAAAACTGTCATGATATCACTTTCTGCTCCAACACTGACACCATTAATGGATTTTACAGGGCGAGGTAATAATTAAACGTGTTTTTCAGGGCTGACTCTCTGTGCATAAATACGGCATTTACCGGTGTAATGATTTAAATACCTATAATTAATCTAATGAAGTGTAATTATAGCTATTGACAAATTCTGGAGTAAAATATTCTTATTTTTAATTAAACTGGGTTAAAAGGGGGGAACCTATGCATCGGACTGGAAAGGCTAAACTCCCATCCTGTGAAAAGACTCCTAGAAGGTCAAATTAATTCTGGATTTTTATCTTTGCTGCACACAAACGCGGCTCAGTTCTTCCTCATTTAGAGCTGAAATGTTTTAGATAATGTGTTATTAATAATGTTCCCTGCAGAGTGGGTTTTTGCACGCACCATGCTTGATAAATGAGACATATTCCATTAAATATTTGCATGATGAAGGGCATCGGGGGCAGAACGGCTGCAGATAAAGCCGTGATGAAGAACTGGTTTTGACTGGTCTCAGTACTAGTAACAGTTTTATCTGTCTCTGCGTATATGTGTGTGTGTGTGTGTGTGTGTGGTGGAGGGTTTCCTGGCTTTTAATGTGTGTGTTGGGTTTCATTATTGAGTGAAAGTGATTGGCAGGCGTTTGACGATCATCCAAAGTGCTCCTCACTTCTTCTTCTTTTTTATTTCACTCTTCCCTTTTTTTGGCCAAGGAAAGGAAAACGCCTTGCATTTCAATTTTGGTTTTAGTATTTTAAAAACGCAAAATCAGAGAAGCACTCGTTTTTTGTTTTTTTTTGACATTCGTTTCTGAAATGAAAATCGATTCAGCAAAAGATACGCAGACCTTGAAGGTCGATTTTTATTTTTATTTGGAGCTGCTTTCACAGATACCAAACCCTCATATGCATTATTATATCCCTTAGAAAATAAAGAACATCTTGGATCCGCCCCTTTATCCGGATCCACAGTAATGATGCATTAACACGGGTAAATGATGCGGATTTAATGGCGTCTATTCTGATCCTCCTACCAGGTTTCATGGAAAGCCTTTCAGTTGATTTGACGAGCCAACAAGCAAAAGAGCCACAGGTGAATAAAGAGCAGGACAAAGCTGCTAGCATTAGCTTAAACTCCATCCACACAGTTGAGAATAGGTTTGGTATATGTATACATATATATATATATATAAAGAGAGAGAGAGAGAGGTTTGTAAGGGTGTATTTCTAAAGCATTGATCTATTCACTGAAGATCCTCGCTGCTATACTGTAATGCATGTGTGTGGACCCGTTTGTGAGACCCCGTGCCGCGACAAGCTCCCAAAATCCCCCAAAGATGAATCCTCCAACCCGAGGTGAAGCCGTCTGAAATTGCCAAGCACTCCCCAGATCCCCTCTGGGTGCCGCTCAGCACAGCCGTCGCTCTTTTCCATTCACCTCCCTTTTCCTTTCGGATTTTACGCCACGCGGCTTTTCGAGCAACCGGTTAAATACTTAAGTGCAGTGTGTGTTTGTGTGTGTGTGTGTGTGTGTGTGTGTGTGTGTGATTCATGTGACACGCTCTCTGTGCCTGACGTGCATGGTGTTTCAGGGCTTGCTCGGAGTGTCTTATTGGGGAGGCGTTAATGGGGGGGCTCTGACAGCACGCTTTGCAGCACTTAAGGTGGAGCTCGCTCGGCGTCGGACGTGCAGGAGAGACGTCCTCCAAGACAAAAAAAACCCATAACATAATGCAAGGTGGACGCTGGAGACGGGGCATTTTTCATATGTTGTGCGCTTTCGAACTTTAGCAAAGTCAGTTTTGGTTGCGTATGAATGATCTCAGCCCAGGCTGTCAGTAACAAAGTCATGCATCAGCTGATGCCTCTCACTTTGTACTCACTTATCTCTTTTTTTCCTCTCTTATGTGCCTCCTCCTCCTCCTCCTCCTCGTGGCCTTCAGTCCAGCCCCACATCACCCAGCTGAAGAATGTGACAGCCGTAGAGGGCAGCGCCGCCATGATCTCCTGCGTGGCCGATGGCGAGCCCCTGCCCGACATTTCGTGGAGGAGAGCCAGCGACGGGCAGACATTTGTGGACGGTGACAAGGTAGGAAGTGCCAGGAAGTCCATCTGGCTCTGTTTGTGTGCATTAACATATACAGCACTGGCTAAAGCTTTGAGTTTGGACACAGAGGACACTTAAGGTTGACTATTACTCAAGGTATTTGTTCTTGGATAGAATGACATGTTTCTACTCCACTATATTGATTATAATTCTTCATATCGCGCCTGTTATCTCCTAATTTGTCGATGTAGAATGTTTATTATTAAATGAAACTCTTCCCTCGTGTGTTGACGAAGCTCTCCTACTTTTTAAGCTGAATAAACTGTTAAAATATCCTCCTGGAATAACTGGGAAACGCGTGTCACGAAGCTAAAACAGTTGTTTTTTTTATATGAGCTGGTGGTTCTTGTAGTTTAGTTTCCTGAGTCGTCCGCCTCTTCGTCAGCACAGAGCAAACACATCGATGAAGACAAACTGTCTTCACTCTCAAGATTATCCAACGGGGGGCCCATAAACTATGTTTATGGTATTTTGCAGAAACCTGCTCAGTTCTTCAGCTCATATTGCGCTTCCTTTATTTTAAGTTACATCCTGCTCCGTGTGGCTGCGTCGAGAGAATTTTGATAGGTGGAGACCAGCAGCCGGTTTTTTTGCACATGCCTTTGAACGCAACTCTCTGCAGTTAGTCTCCAGTGAAAAACCTTGAATTTGCAAAATGTCAGCTTTGAATGACTTTAAAGTACAGTTAATTAAACCGGATTTTTATTGAGTTTCACTAATGAGCTTTTGAACGCTTCTAATAAAACAAATGCATGCCAAAGACGCCGCAACCACACAATCACTTTCACTTTAGTTACAGCTTAAAACGGACCGTTTAAACATCACATTTCTATTTATGCAGATAAAATTGGACTTCCTTGTACTTAGTGTGGTTGAGCGCAAAAAGAAATAGCTTACATTAGCAGGTAATTACTTGTATATGTCCTCATAAAATTAAAAAGCAGACATAATCATTCCCATCTGCCATACTGTTGCATACAGTCATTTATAGCTGGCAGTGCCTCTCAGAGCCAATCTAAAGGCTGATGATATTTACATTCACGCCTTCATGATTGATTCCCGTCTTCGCTTTCCCTTTGAGTGGAGAGCTTACATCATATACAGCACGCTCAAAGCTAGTGCACTCCCCTCCTTCAGTCTTCAGCTGATGTTTCCAAGCCTCTTATCATATCAAAGCTGCCCTCGACAAAACTGTGCATTCACCCCAGTCTATGATTTTTACAGGCGCTGTTTGAGTCTCTTGACTTTGGTGAGATTAGTATCTCAAGGGAAATCAGAGCGTGCATTTATTTTGATTAGCTCTCAGCTGAGAGAGGAGGCACCGAGAACCTGGAGGTTTTTGGGGTGAATATTAATGCATATGCAGCGTGCACTCTCGGTTCAACTCCACGACATTTTGTGTAATCCAACTTGCAAAGATATGAGGCTTATGTTGTGCTTAAGAACAGCCTCGCCGATCAGACATTGAAGGAGGTGCAGCTGCATTTACGTGGACAAGTAATTATTCTTAAACTGGCTGCCATCAACGTCAAAATCCTACTCTTTTCATCACGGCTTAGGGGTTGAAGCTTTCACATAGCAGTTAAAGGAGAATAAAAAAACACACACCAAAAAAACAAAGATGGCAGCCATTCTTTTTGCCTGGGAAAAAGGTCACCGCGGAGATAAATGAATGTGTGCATTGGCTCGAATCGCTCGGGCTGATAAATCACAGCCGAAAATGAGAGTAAGTGCTTCTCTCCCCACAGCAAATGCAATTATGGAAATGCGCGGCGCGAACCAACACACCTAAACCCCGCGCCAAGACAAACACAGCTTGTGCAGCACGACGCGTGATGGATGGCTGTAGTCATTTAGGTTTAAGGCAGGATGTTCCTCTCTCAATTTACTCTCCAATCTGCATATCCAGTCCTCACACACACACACACACACCTCTCCTGATGAGCGATATTAAGCTTCAGAGGGCTTCGTTTTGCTCGCTGCATAATGTTGCTCCCATTTATTTATTTATTTTCCCCGTTTTTTTTTTTTTTTTGTCAGCTGGCACTTTGACCTTCCGTAAAGGAACATAATGGGATGCAGTTTGTGGAATTTAATTACCAGCAGCCGAGGTGGGATGAGGTTTCAACCGCTATTGTCTCGCTTTTGAGTAAGGTTAGCGCTCTGCACTGTAGCCTCTGTTGTGTTCATGCAAAACGCTGAGGAGCTGCAGGCGTCGAGAGTCTCCGCTGCTTAGATTGACGGGCTCTATGGGAGTCAACGGACTTAAACTTCTGACGATGGTCTTGACCTTTTCCTCCGCGGTCAAGTGGGAGCGTATTTGTGTTGTTTTGAGCCCTTATCGTAAGACATTTCCCTATTAAACCCTGCAACAACAAAAAAAAAGCCGACTCCCACACCGTTATTGTTGTGTTTTCCATTTAATACCTGGCCACAAAAAGGAGCATCCTCTGGAAAATAGATAATAGCACTGTCAGGCATGGTGATTTGCAGTTGTTGGCCTCCATTTCCTTGAAAGCTATTATTAAATGTCATTTTGCTGTTGCCCGTAGGATGAGGCGCTACAGTAATCATCAAAGTAATGCAAATATGAGCAGCCCGTGGTGAGCCCTCACACCAAACTATCAGACTATAGGCAATGCTCTCTAGAATTAGCGTACAGTGTGCTTCCAGCCTCGCTGACATTTACAGCTGACATTTTTGAACATCTGAATCTGGACTTAAGTGGCACAGGAGCAGTTTCCATCATCCCGTTTGAGAGATTGCCTTCTAGATTCGGCCTCGTTTTGGAGGATCAAACGGGACGATTTCTGATTCCTCTCCTCCTTTTCCCTCCATTCCCTCGTTTCTTTCCATCTCTGCGCCGTCGCGTCTGTTGCCGCTCGCGCGTTTACAGTATGTTGTCAGCTGCAGGAGCATGCATGCGACCCTGTTGCGTTCATGTCTGGCCGGTCGCCTTGTCGTTCTGCTGAGCTGCATATCAAACAGCCTACGCTTTAGGGGCTGAGTTGGTCTCTAGACAGACCCTGTCAGTTGGCGGGCGGTGGGGGCGGAGGGATGGGAGGCTAGCGAATAATTTCCTGACTCAGAAGCTCCCTCCTGGAAGACTTCCTCCCTCCCTCATCCTCCCTCCGTTCCTCATCATTCCTATTCAGCGCACATTCTCTCAATCCCATTGACCTCAGCTGGCAAGGCAAAGTGCGCACTAGCAGCACAAAGAGACCAGAACCGAGCCTCTAAAAGCCTATTCACCTCATTGGTTGATAGTGTAGCAACGATAAGAGCAAAGATAAGCAGTTCTAAACAGGATAATGCTGAAGCAGTCTACGAGTGACAACATAAAGAGAGGGTGATTCAGAATAGTAGGCCTCATGGCCGAGGCTTATGAGGCTTAGAGACATAATGAGTATTAGCTGAGGCGGGGAGGGTGGCAGGAGGGCATTAGAAGACGGGGCTGCATGTATTTGATTTAGCAGGAGGTGTGCAGAATGTGCACACAAACTTACTTATAAAGATGCACATTTGCATTAAATGGATGTGGATGTCATTTGCATAAAACGATGATCACACCAGTGCAGGTGATCATCTGGAGGTCAACAAGTGGAGGAAGGGGAAATAATCCATCTATAATCTACAGTCTATGGCTGTATGTGTAATATAACCTAAAGCATTCACTTAAGTTAGTCATTAAAATGATATTTTGGAGTAAGAATCTGGAAACTATTGCCGTTTTATTGACGAATTGAGGAAATAATAGACCTATTTTCCTGTCTGATTTCATGCTGCACATGGTGGTCTGCAAACAGCAGGGCACACAGTGAAAGGAAGTTGGTTACCTAGCTGAGAAGTTGGAGGTGTGATGCCTGTCGCCTGCAGCTCTTCACCTAACGGCTCACAGTGGCTGCTCGTTTTTTTTTTTACTTCCATTAGTCCCTGGGATGTTTCAAACCGGTCCGCCGCCAACAAATGCCAGAAATGCCAGTCAGTGCGGTTAAATGCTTTTAATGTGAAGCTGCAGGAGGAGGAAATGCAAAAAAAAGAAAAAGAAAAAAAAAAGCACAAACTTAACAAAGGGCAAATACAAGGGCTTTCATCAGTGCGTCACAGGCTCAATTAGCTCAATTATGTGATGGATGGTGCCTTTATAGACGTTTATTATAGGGAAAAGCTTTAATATTGTTACTTTAACACATGCTGCCAAAATTAAGCGAGACAGGAAAGATTCCCTTTGTCTTTTTTAAGCAGTCACGCTATTGAGCAAGTTTTTAGTCTCGTGGCACGAAAGAAATCCGAGCAATATTCTCAAGTGAACAACAGCTACTTGCAGTTTTTGAAGGGATCATGTGCCAGAATATTTCCTCACAGTGTTTACCAGGCAACCTCAGGCTCACAACAAGGAACGGGGGGGGAGATAATAGCGAGGTAATGAATGAAGCTTTACAGCTGATGGTTCAGCTTTGCTGCATTTGGTTTTACTCTGGTTTGACATGAACTCCAGATGTTTCCTGTAAAAAAAAAGAAAGAGATGTTTTAGATTCCCTTGCATATTATCTTAGAGTATCTGCAGTATTTTCAGAGTAGAGTGAATATAATCTACATTTTGGGATTTGTTGTGCCTCAGTCAGAACTGAGTGGCCAAAGAAACCTTTTTGCAATCTGCGGACCGATCTACGATCTGGAAACATCGCATCCCTGAATCGTTGTAAAAGCTATGACGAAATGAGTCCAAGGTGTGTGCAAAAGTTTTATCTGATCATCGCAAAGAGGCCCGACCTCTCACGCTAAAAGAGATCCCTGGTCTCATCTGGTTAAATGAAGGTTAAACAAAGAGAACTGGGTAGTTAGCATCAACAGCAAGCCCACAAAACTTACTGTGAGTTTTAATTCCTTTATTAGGAACAAACTCACATTAGATTCAGTGCAATCCTCCATTAAATCTCAGGCCACGAGCTAAATAACGTCTATTTTTGCTATATTAAAGCTGCTTTTCTCAGCTGCATTAACTAATTAGAAGGCGACAATGCGAGAAAAGCAAGTTTACCAATCGGATGGATGTTTCCTGATCAGTGTTCGATAGTCACGAGCGCTTTCCCGCTCACCTTCATAAAACATGTCCATGTCAGCGGTCCCCTCGTAACCGGACCTCTGTTTCCTGCAAGGAGCAGCAACACAACTGTGCGCTCATGTCTCCGATTATACAAGCCAGTCCATTTCAGCCTTACTTAGCAGTGATGGCGCAGTCATGATATGTCGCTGCTGCATTTGATAGCTGTTCACAAAGGCTTAGAGAGCCCCGGATAGATTGCCACCATAATGTATGCCATGTGCTTTTTGATGGCTACTTATATTGAAAATACCCGGCGGCACTCTCCGACTCTATGAATAATAAAAGGAACTCAACTAAAATTGTGTTTCCTATTCATGATGGCGCCTGGTCTGCGAAGGGAGAATCTCAAAACCAACCTGTTCATTACACATTCATGTGACAGATGAAGCAAACAAGCTTTTGTGTTCATCGTGTTTATCATCCGATTGTTCTCGTGCGTGGGTTGGACAAAAAAAAAATCATCCAGACCAGTGTCTGACCTTCAAATCCTCTTCGAATCAAACCCTGCTGCAGGCTCGCAGCCCTCAAATGCATCCCAGGTTTCTCAGGGGTGACAGAGGTTATCTGTTCTCTAACAGGCCGGGGGGCTGCACCCATATCATGTCTGCAACAAGGATGCTCCCAGGGTGTTTTTCTCTCATTACGAGTGAATGTCGATTACTGGAATGATGGCCTCATCTGCAGTAATTGACCCGTTGCTTAAATTGATACCATCTGTCTTCATGCAGATGTAATGACCTTGTAATAAATCGACAGTTTATTGCATCAACCCTGGCTCTGTGTGACACGCTTGCCTCAAAGGGGGGGGGGTGTCAGAATGGATCAAGGGTTCGTCATTGAGTCACAAGTTAAAAGTTGGGCGAGGAACTTTCTAAAAATAATGGGGCCTGATTTGTCTTTTCAGTTCATTGCTTTTTCATGTCTACTATCTATGCATCACATGTAAATTATATAATCATATTCCTGCATGTGTAATACTGTGTTTCGGGTTGTTTTTGATCAAAATTCCACCCATCAAACCTCTCATTAAGGACAGTAACTGTGTGAACATAGGGATGTAAATGTCACCCAAGAAAACAAGCCTAACAGATGGGATTTCTGACCTTCTCTGCCTTGATGCCTCCATGTTTGCGGGATGCAACAACGGAAGTTATTGTCATGCTTAGCAATAAGTCATCTGTGTGTCTGTGTGTGTGTGTCTGTGTGTCCTCAGAGTCAGGACGGGCGATTTGAAGTCCGCGGGCGTCACGGCAAGTCGGTGTTGACCATCAGCGGCGTGAGGCTCACCGATCTGGGTCGGTTTGACTGCGAAGCCCTCAGCAGGATCGGAGGTCATCAGAAGAGCATGTTCCTGGACATCGAGTGTGAGTTTATAATCTGATCTGATCTATAAGCTGTTTCCACTTATTCCTGTTAATTACCAATGAGGTGAAATAATCGTGCTCAGGTAATTATGTAATAATTGTGAGAGGCCTACGTACCAGTCTTTTCTATGGAGATGATACCCTCCACCGTCATGAGGTTTTCTAGTATTTATTTTGTTCTACAGGTCAATATTTATTTATTTTTTTACTGGAAAATGCCAAATAAGTACAGTTGCAGAAAAGCAATCGGTTAATTTAGTAAGAAAATGTTAAAGTTATGGTTTGTGGAAGTTCAGTACGGTGGGAAAAAATATGTATAAAAAATACATTGATTGTCAATTTTACTTTCATTATAAAAATTTGGAACATTTCATAGATTTCTGCAAAAGGCAATAAGTCACAAAAGTCTATAAAACTGACAAATATATTTTATTGTATTAAATCTAATATTCAAATGGGTGTAATCACTCAGTCCCACCCTGACCCTCTTTTAACTTTCACAGGACCCAAACAGTGGAGTAAAACCGACACTCTGTTCTTGCCTTATCCATAACTCTTCCTTTACTGCCGCTGCAGCCGACCGGGAGCCCGAGTCGTTCCCAGTAAGCCCTGGCATTTCCATTCACACTTGCCAGAGTCTGAATCCCAGTCAGCTTTCCCGGGGGGGCTGACCTTGGCAACATGTCGCTGATGGCGTGCGGCTAAAGGCTTCACACTCGCTGGTGAACTCTGGCTCCATGTTACACGCTGTGTTGTCAGCGTGATGAGCCTGTGGTTCAGCACATATATTATTATTCATGAAGTGATTAGAATAAATTGATCCAATAAATTCTACTAAACATTGAGTATCAGTGTCGGTCGATAATCTACTTGATTTGTCATGTATAGCTGCTTTATTGTTGCAAGATATTTGAATATCCAAGTATCTAGCTCTGTGGGCAAATTGAATAATGCTACCTTTGGAGCCGGGCTCACCTGGCACGACCCCGCTCCTCCGCTCTCTGATTATAAGCACATTTAAGCAGGCAAATCGGCAACCTAGACAAGACACAAGCGAGCCCCTGCAGCCGTGTTCAGAGTGCAAAAGTTCAACCGTGCTCCGTTGTAATATTTCTTTTCACACTGTGCCTGTTTTTTCTTTGGGAAGATCTTTATATTATAATAAACAACTCAGCCCCGCAGAACCCGTGAATCCGCCGCACCACACACACAGCCTTCAGGAGGGTTAATTAGTAAGAGGACATCATGCATTGCCTTTTGTTCCCCCCCGCTGACAGTTCCCTTACTTCCCAATGAGCGCATCCATTGATCAGCGCTGGTTGTCTGGGGTTATTCGGGGCGGGCTATCCCCTGCCTAATGAGCTCTGAAGCAAAGATCTCCATTTTGGCCTCAGAATGATTACATTCATTATGTGAGCGGCTGTGTGGTTTTCTTTAGGGGTTTTTTTCTCGGTAGAAGCATTTCCTCCCATAAACACAAGGGAACAACAAAGAGAGAGGCAGACACACAAATACATACAGAGACGGTGAGGAAAAACAATGACTACTGTATCTGTGTTGTCATGTGGAAACCAATTTTCTCCACTCCTGGGTAAGGTGACTTTCGGGTCACTTGATTCCCTTCACTAACTCTTTTGTGTAGTTCTTGAAAACGTTGACAATTTTGCCAAAAAAAAGAGAAAAAGTTTGATGGCGTCCTTCTGTTGCAGAAGTAATCTCAAATGCATGTAGTCGCTCTCCAGCCAAGAAACAAAGTTGCCACCATTATACTGTAAACTTGTTATGCTAGAGCCACATTTGACAAGTCGCTCTCAGACTGCAGAAAGACACAGGCTGTGAGTGTGGCGAGGCTGAGCCACCGAACTAATGAACTCATTTACTAAGTCACTGCAGGCTGCAGGGGGATAGCACGTCCTCGGCTGTGACAGAGAGCCAGGCATCAATCTCTTTAATGGAATCCTGCAAGCGGGCATAAAACAGCCATAATGCCTCTCCGACTGAGCCGGGCTGACTGGGCCAAAAGAAATCTGCACGACAGCTCACTGCTGCAGTCGTCCATTACTGCCCTTTCTATTTGCCGGGGCCAATGAGCTCCTGTTTGTTTTTATTTTGGGGGGAGATGATCGCAATGGAGAGGTGGCGTCAGGGACATGTTGGGTTTTTTTTTTTGTAAAATTGCAAAGGGCGTTGGGAAGTGTTTTGAGGAATAACGCCTCAGCAAATCATTTTTATGTGTGTGATTATCCACCTTTGATTTAATCGGTGACCAAAATTCGAGGCGGGGCGGCAGTTTGGCGATGTCGGGTCAGGCAGCGAGGCGAGTATAACCTGTCCGTGTGCTGACAGATATACCAAAGTTCCTGACCAACCACACCATCTATTACTCGTGGGAGGGGAACCCGGTGAACATCAGCTGCGACGTGATGTCCAACCCTCCCGCCACCATGTTGTGGAGGAGAGAGCGCTTCACCATCTCCGCGGAGGGAACCGCCAACACACGGGTGCACAGCGGAGAGGGCAAGTCTGTGCTGGAGGTGGGTACAAGTGCAGATCTGTGGTCAGTTACTAACACCTACAGACAAGGAGAAGGGTCACACACTACTTACTTACTACTCACTGTGTTATCTGCATAGCTACAGACATAGACTACATTTTTAATAATGCACCAGTTAACTTTTTCTTCTTTTTCCCCCCCCCATTTCTAGGTGACTCCTATGTCTGACAGGGACTTTGGCCGCTACAACTGCACAGCCAGGAACAACATAGGAGTCAGATACCAGGAGTTCATCCTGGCCCAGGCAGGTGAGTGTGCATCCCCTGAATGTGTCGCCACTTTACCTGCGCTAATGAGACTGGTGACTTCATTTCGGTCCAGACTGTGTGGAGACGGGCATCTCTCACCTGTCGAATCTCCGTTCTCACGGTAACTCTAACCGTTGAACTGCTCCGTAACCCTCCATCTCTCCGCTAACGGTAATAGCTTTATTTGCAATTCTCACGGAGATAAATTCCACCACAGCTCCTAACCCTTATTCAGCCTAGCCTAATCTCAAATAGTGCCAGCTGATTTACCATACCCCTCGCTATTTACTGAAGTACCCCCTAATTTACTGTAGCGCGGGCCTAATACACAATAGTGCAGTCCAATTATCTTTAGTGCAGATTGAATTGCTCCAGCTGAGGAGGAAAGTGGTGAGCGAAAAGGCTGACCTAATATGTAGTCTTGCAGGAAACAATGTGTTTTTGAAGTTGTTCCGACGCTTGCGATGCACAAATGCGCACGCACGATGGAGGACACCCATAAGCACACACTCACGTCGGGGCAAAAGAGTCCGTAATGGAGATGATCTCCAGTGGAAGCTGCAAGAATCAGTAGTTTTAAAGCTAAACCTCGAGTAGAAATCACAGGCGTATGAGCCTGGGGTGACCTAAATGCATGATATTGCACTGCTGCTTTAACAAAGAAGGATGCAGCTGAGTGATGCACCGCCTCACCTTAAGTATGTAATATTAAACTGGTTTCAAGGCTTACGGTTATGACTATTTGTATTTGTTTATGGGGATGACAGAAACTGTCTGCAGCAACAACAACAAAAAATCACCATCTTCAGTAAGAAAAAGGATTTGGCTTTAAGGTTATTTCTGTAGCAAATGTCAGCACTTATGAGTATTTATGGTTATTGTGCATGACAGTAAGTAAGTAATGGGACTTGTGCATGAATGGAATCCAACGATTAGACTATTTAAACACAGATAAAGGAGTCTAAAGTTGTGTGCATATGCATGTGTGTGCATGCGATAAATGCAACTGCATAGTTTCATGTGCGATAGTGAGCACCTCTGAGTTGTTTCCATTGGAAAACCATGCACCCAGTTTCAACAACGGACGTGTTTTATGGGTACCGTATACTTCAAACACTGTGTGTTTGTTTTGTCTTTCCAGATGTGCCGTCTAATCCATACTCGGTGCGTCTCTCAGCCGTTTCCCAGCGCTTGGCGACCGTCACCTTCATGAAGCCCGATTCACATGGAGGTGTGCCCATCAGCTACTACCTGGTCCAGTACAAGGAGGTCGGCTCACAGGACTGGAGGGATGTCAAATCTCACAATGTCCAGAGTGAGTGGTGATTGGGTTCCTTTAAAGGTCCAGTGTGTAGGATTTCTATGATACTCATCGTTGTGCTTTCATCTGAATGAGGCGAGTCAAACGTGCTCACATGTTCACACGCTCAGCTCATTTAATGGGCAGAGCTGAAGGCTTTGTTAACACAGTATATACGACAGGAGGTCAAAAGTGTGCGATCAAAAGATATACTATACATTTCCCTGAAACAAAAACTCACATTATGTGAAATAGAAGCTACTGTAAAATCATATCAGAGGCCTTCTGAACCTTTTCAGATCCACTGAGGTTGAAAAAAGTCATTTTCTCTGTACCCTTTGAACATAAAACCAGATATTATGCAAGTTTTAGACCATTTAACAGACTGTGGAAGCTTCACATTCCCCATTATTGTGCAGTCAGTACCTCGGCCAACAGGAGCTGGAGGAGGTGTTGTTTGTGTTAGCAGGCAGGATTAGTCCAAAAAGTTTTGAATGGATTTTAATGAAAAATTGCAGAAAGGTGGGTTCCTGGTGAGGAGAACAGCTGATTAGATTTTGAGGCTTATCCAGAAGTTGGTATGCATCCAGGCCATACTCTGGCTCTGATTGGCTCGGTTCTTTCAGTGAGGGGATATGCGAGAAATGTCATCTTCATGCCGAGCCAATCAGAGGCAGAGTAGGGAAGCTTATTTCTCCAACTCTCCAGACAGCCAGTGATTTCTGCAGGCAACAAACTGAAGGCTTTCCAAATCATTTAGATTATCCTATTAACAACTGGGAATTTTTTTATTTATTAATTATTTCATTTTATTTTGTTTATTATTTAAAATGTTATGTAACGCTTACTATGATGGATTACATAAATCATGCTCTAGTTTTTTTTTAGAACATTAGATTAGATTCTATTGTTGTTTTTTGCATTTAAACACAAATGAGCTTCATGCACTGCAGCATTTTTTTTAAAATTTCTTTTCATTACATCAACTTCTGCTGCTTCACTTCTGAGGAATATCAATCCATTTCACCCACACCTTGAAAAATATCACGGCTTTTATTTGTTAGACCAGCGAGGTGATGCCAGATCTTATCAGGTGTTCACTAAAAATTCCTGTCTTGCCTACCTGACCACAAATCGAACAACACCAATAAAACATGAGTAGAAGCCGTATCATGCGATCTCTCGTGCGATACTTCAAAGCCTCGGCCCTGAGATGTTTTTTGGGTCATGACGAACCTCAAACACCTCGTGGAGAGAGTGAAAGAAACTCATCTGAGCTGCTCCTCCTCTTCTTATGCTTCATAACTCCATATTTAGTTCTGAGCCTGTTGTCGGAAAGTGCCGCATGAGGCGAAGGAATAAAGGATGGGATGTAAGGAAGGGAGTAAAAAAGGAAGCCAGAGGACTGGTCGGCTGATAAGCAGGTCCGACAAACCTGAAGGGCTTATCACTAATAACGCTCATTTCACAGTCAATTACAATATGGAGATGCAGTGAGGTGAATATTAAACAGTAGTAGCTTAAATTATCCTGCACAAAATTAAGAATCTAACTTGATAGTTGGATTGTAAATGTAATTCCCTGCCACTTTGCTTAAATCGGACCCTTTATTTAAGATTGAAATATTAAAACTGTTAGCTGGACTAATTGCAAAGCAGTAATAGCATCATATTATCACGGAAGCCACGTCAGATACCCCAAGTCGATATCCTCACACAGTAAACTCTTCGGTTTTAATGAGATGACTGGATTTGTTTCATTTGAATGCATTCGCCCGAATTGAAATGTCTGCTTATAGCCTGCAGAGTAAGCTGGCGCCGCAGCAAATTTACCAGGATTTGTTTTCAGTTTCAGGACTAAAGGGCTGCAAAAGCACCTATTACCGTTCAAGTATTTAATTTGTGCAGACTCACAAAAACAACAGCTTTCACTCAAACTCATTACGCCGCCGACTCTCCGCCGCCTTCCTGAATGGTGAAGGTTATGTAAATAGACTCGTGACTGGAGGATTTAAATAGGAATCTGTAATGTACGCTGATGATGAGAGCTGCTGATGTCTTTAATAATCAATGTCATTCACAGGATGAATGCGAGAGATTACACAGTTGCTATATGATATTTTTATGATAATGCACGATCGTCTCATCTAGTCTTTGAATGCATCATTTATTAGCACTTATTGTTTAATATTGCTTTTGTCTTCTTCCAAAGTTTCCACTCATTTCTCTTTTCCCTACTAATTACAGCAGATTACAAATGGGATGTTTACACTGTGAATGCCATCGAGCATTTATACCAGTTCTCTCCTCGTACCATTCATCATTAGTCGTCCATAAGAGCGGCTCTGTTCCAGCTTTATTTTAGGTATACAGCTGAGGCTTTTGTAACGAGATGCTTGCAACAAATGAGCACAAATGATGAGTTCAGTCCTGTAAGTTTTATTCTATGAATGAATATGGTTTTGTTTTCTCCAGGCTTGAATAAATACCACAAAAAGGAATAATAGATCTGATTAGGTATAGATTTTACAGAGGTTTGATCCGCAGATCATGCTCAGAACTATCTGGACACCAATCTTGAGAATTAAGATGTCAGTATACTTACGAACAGCACCCGTGTTGCCACATATCTCTTGGTGACCTGAACTCCGGTTCTGTCTTTCTGCAGCGACGGTGGTGCTGACAGGACTGGAGCCCAACACGACGTACGAGGTCCGAGTGGCAGCAGTCAACGGGAAAGGTCAGGGGGAGTTCAGCCACACGGAGACCTTCCAGACTTTACCCATCCGTAAGTCAGTTCGCCTCCGCCTGCCCACGCATAAACAGCTGGTTTCATGACACCACAGCTTCTCGACTGGGATCTGCAGCAGCCGCTCGCGCGTGTATTTAATCACAATCATTTTAAATCATTACTGCAATGGCTTTATAGCAATTAGCCTGGCTTGATTGTCAAATGCTGATATGCAGGATGTGACAAAATGCAGCATATAAACATTTATTTGATCACTGGGAGAAAGAGATTGTCCCGAATCGTTATAATAAAATAAAAATATCTGATAGAAATGCAAACAACCTGCAAACATATTTTCTATCACGTTTATATTCGAAATGTTTACAGCCTCCTCGTATATATATATATATATATATATATATATATATATATATATATATATATATATATATATATATATATATATCGGAGCTGGGGATAGAATCTGTCAAAATTGTGTTTTGATGTAAAACTGCGGCATTAAAAATTGTGTATCGCCTGGGTTTTATGATAAGCATTTTATATTTTCCTACAATCTAGCACGGCAGGATTGCAGTAAATCCAAGCAGCGCCTTAGAAAAAAAAGCTTCCCACTATTGATATTATACAGCAGTGCAGCTATAGTGAGAGTGAATGTTGGAAATAAGACCCAATTAGCAAAATACAGTGTTAAATAAGAAGCCCCAGTCAATATTAGTTATAGCCAGGCAGTGGGAGTTGCTTTTAATATGATTTTAATTCATCGTAAAACGTCTCTGCCTCCTTATCGTATCTCACATTGCCACCTGCTCTGCACAATGTGAATGCACACACAACCTCTCACAGAGTACAGACACACACAAGGACACATTGTTTTCACATCTCTGCTTAAGCCCCCAATCCCCTCATGTCTGCCTCAGGAGAGCCAAGTCCGCCGGCGGTCCACGGGCAGAGAGGAATGGGCAAGGCCTACAGGTTGGGGCTCGTCAAGCAGGACGATGGAGGGATGCCCATCGTGGAGTATATAGTCAAGTATAAGACTGTGAGTATTTACATGGCCGCTACAGTCTCAGAGTCAGACCTTATATGTCTCCAAAGACCAGGTCCAAAACGACTGAAAAACATCAATGAGCCACAAGGTTGAATGAACAAGGAACATCCTCTAAAACAGAGGGTTAAGGTAATATTTGGCCACCTCATTTGAAATGAGGCACTACCTCATTCATGAAACTTTCTGCCAGAGTAACGTCTGATAGATTTCCATCAGCAATCCTGGCCGTTCGACGACAACGACGACGACAACGACTCAGGGCGCTTTCACAGCTACCTCATTTGGTCCGGTCTTTTGGACTTTTCAGTTTGATCTGGATCACAACCCCCACCGGACCAAGATCCAGATCAAAGACTCGGTCTTTGGTCCGACGAAAAGAGGTGGTCTCGATCCGGATCAAACTGAACCATGGTTTTATTACTTTACAGTTTGAAAGCACTTTTTTGGGGGGGGATGATTCTGACTTTCGGATCAATTACAGGAAGTTACAACGCGCTACCGGTGCCAATAAACAAAAGAAGAAGAAAAACTAATGGAAGAAGTTCAAAATGAGCTGTGGAGAGGAAGAGACTGTGTTTAGTGGTGATGTTGTCCAACAATGACACAATGACAAGGTCCACGACGCCACCATTAAAAGTGGTATGATGACTTGGACAGACTTTTGGACAATCAGTCATTACGTGCAGTAGATGATGACAACAGGACGTACTGTAGGCATGTCATGGAAAGGTCTTTAGTGTGTTTGGAAAATCGCATCCTCCTCCCCTTGGAGTTGGTGCGACTCGCTTGGCTTAATAGGTTCCTGTCGATTGAGCTGAGCGGCTGCGTTGATGGCAAAATGAAAAATCCTCTGCCTGAGAATCTCTATTTTATTTTTTATTTTTTTTATCCTTGTGTCACTTACAATCCACTTTTAAACTGGGTGAACACAAAAGCTCTCAGAGTTCCCTCATCCATTTTTTTTTTTTGTGTGTGTATATAATAGCAAAAAGGGAACTTAAAGACACGAGATAAGGTGAGCAATGGAAAAGAGGCCAGGAAGCAGAATAGATGGAACCCTCCGCAGGACTATAACCTCCTGTCTCGACAATGCTAATATATCAGAGCAGGCATTTCTTCGTCAATGAGAATATGAGAAGAATTGAAAGTATGCTGCTGCAAACAAAAGCAGGGGTCGGTCTGAGGGTCGGTGCAGGGGAGAAGATGCCTCACACCCCGGTAACTTTACGGCCTTGTCTGGCATCAGGAACACACAACCGCCTCATCATGGAGGGGCATGCAGAAAGGATGAACCTGCAGCCCCATCACAGTCACCTGACAATCCAGACAACTGCTACATGCATCTGCATCCTGGACCTTGGATTTATGAAAGGCCCGCTCTGTCCCAATATTCAGCACGTTCCAGATCTTTGTTTGGTCTGAAGGAAGGAAGGAAGGAATGAAAGGGAGCTAGGAACCCTCCCTTTATACTCCATCTGCGTGGGCGTTTCACAACTGCAACTCCATTTCTAATTGCAGTAACCCTCCAAATCCCCAGATAAAAAAACAAACAAAGAGGTGCCTGTTTACCACATAAAGCACCACTCCTTCAGCTTCCTTTGATGCTCGCAGACAAAAGTGAAAAGTAGAGCATTGATTTGAGTTGTTGTTTATTCCTTTGCATGTCTCCTCGCTCCTCCTCCTCCTCCTCCTCCTCCCCCCTTGTCTGCTCTCAGGATAAAGAAGAGCAGTGGATGACCAAGCTCGTCCCGGGAGCGAACGATTTTGCGATGCTGCAGCCGCTGCAGTGGAACACGAGATACGAAGTGGAAATCACGGCGCGCAACGTCAAGGGCCTGTCGGAGCCGACCTTCTATCAGTTCTTCATGCCGCAGAAACCCGACATCACAGGTAAAAAGCATGATAAAATCAGACTCTGTGTTTGGAATGTGACACTTTGGCCCACTTTTCCTTTACTTTCCAAGTTTGAAAGCTCCCGGCGAACAATTCTGAACTTGCCGTGTTTAAGCGGTATGTTCCCACTAGAACGAGCGATAGCAAACGGCGATAACAAAAGCAAGAGAGCGAGATGACCTAGTCGAGATAAAGCAAGCCTCAGAGCGCAGCAGGCCTCATCGCTGCATCGCTCTCTGAACAAATGAGGCTGCTGTCAGGAGAGAAATTGGTGCCCTGCGATGGATTTCTCTCTCGTATGATTCTCGAATGTTTCTTTGCTTCTTTTCTTTTTGGTTGTTGTGAGACCTCTCATGAGTTGTTTTCTTGTGTTGTTTTGGAAGAGCTGGAAATGTTGCTGCTGTCAAACTTCGTTTTCGCTGCACTGAAAACCTCGGTTTGGCAGGGTATCTTCTACATTTGGCCTCTCGTCTGCAGGAGTAAGAAACAACATGAAGTAGGAAAGTCGAGGCACATCGCAGATATCTTGTTTCAAACGATGCCAATTAAATGATCCATGTCACATGATCCAACGTTCATGGCGCAAGTGCATTTAGGGAGTGTTTAATTCCCTTTTTTCAGTTGTTGTGTCATCTCCCATTCCTTTTAAAATCCATTTTCACTGAGAGACAAATATTCAGTATGGTCTTTTTTCTTTGCCGCCTCCCAATCCTCCGCATATGACTGCGTATGAATAAATGCACTGATATTTAACTGAGGACAAGTGGGAGGCCCTGTGTGTGTGTGTGTGTAATAGGCCTCGTGATGGGTGTTGATCGCAGTGCATGGATCAGGCAGGCTGGGTCATAAAAATGATCATTCTGTTTAATCGCTGATGGGGCTACGGGCGAATGAAATCATTCATTTCACAATCATTAATGAGGGAAAATATTAATTGCATTGCACCTGCAGCGCTGCCCCCAGCTGCAGAAAGGCTACGTGTGTCTGCACCGTTTTCTCACAGGGGACGATGTCAGGGCCGACAAGTGTGAAACAAATATGGCGCACACACACATTGTGTGGACATCTCTTACTATTTGAATAATGCAGCCTTTAAATAGCAGGGACACTGGGACATTACTTAGTGATGCTAGCTAGGAAAAACTTGCTGTATTACTGGTGTCATTTGTTTTGATTGTGATATATTTCAACCACTAGCTGTCCGAAAGCTACGGAGGCCCTAAAGGGACATGGGGGAAGAAGAAAAAAATCTATACATGTTTCTGGTATGCAGGGGAAACTTTGTCGCGAGCTCTTGAAGCATGTTTCCCATGTGCACCAGATAGTCTTTCTTATCCATGTCCCTTTAGGGCCTCCGTAGAAAGCATCATAAACTGATCTTCATGTATAAAATCCCCTAGAATACCTTTTTAAAATTGCTTTAGGAAGAAAAAATGATACCATGTCGGATCTGTTCAACCTGTGGTTCTCCTGTGGCGCTGCTTTGCAATCCTCCACCAGTGAGCAGGCGGAGCTCATTTCTCATTTGAAAGACCAACAGGCGCACAATCACACCAGCTTATTTATTTGTTGGGTCTTGTGCCTAATGTCCCAGAAACAAAACAGGAATGTACACGATGCGTCTCGGCTCCAAATCCTCCAGGCCATTTTTTGGGCTAACGTGCAAAAACACACACGCGTGTGTGCAGAGATGCAAGCGAGAGGCTTTTTTTCGGAGCATGCAGCATGCAAACGGCACACAGTTAAAGACGCACCAGCAGTTTCAGCCTGTTACCACATCCATTTGTGCTGCTTTGGATGGAGTGTCGTGTTTTCCTCCGTCGTTACCGCGTTGGATAAACGGCCTGTGAGAGAGAGGGTGTGCGCGCTGCTTCTCAAACAGGAAATAAGATCGGGGGGGAAGCTCGAGGTGGGGCTGCTTCGATTGGCTGTCGCCTCTCGTTAGCAAACAGCAGTGCATCATGGGGAGAGCCCAGAAGGGGGGGGGGGGGGGGGGGGGGGGGGGGAGACATGCAGAAAGCGATTCTTTCTCATTTGAAGAGGAGAGCAGGATTAGGAATTTCAGCATCTCTTTTATATGCTCAAACTTTGTCGATTACCATGACGACCATTCCAAACAAATGGCCAAATCCTGCAGAATCTCTCATTTACAGTTTGATGACGGCAGTTTATGCTTCCTGCATTTCCATCGAGCACAGGAAGCCGGTCTTAATGCATTTCAGCCATAAAGACGTTCGTTTGTCGATACGATCTCAGAAACAGAAAAAGGACTCACGTGTTCCGCTCCCCTGCATCACATTGACGAGGAATAAGTCTCAGCTCAATCAACAATATTAGATATAAGAAATCTGCCAATCCCAATTGTGGCCCCATCTCACCTCCTTTCCTTTATGTCCTCCCTCTCCTATAAACACACTCACATGCATGCTGGATGGGAGCAAGATCTGCTTGGTGTTTTTTCCCCGACACAGAAAATACGTTAACACTATATTGTTTTTCCTCGCCAGCCAATTTCTTCCTTCAATTCTCCCTCTATGTATTATGCATTTGCAGGCTATTGAATTGGCACTTTTTTCTCCTCCTCCTCCTCCTCCTCCCATCTATTTTTAGTTTGTACCAGGCTGTATAACCTTCTGCCCCTCCTGCTCACAGAGAATCCTTCAAGAAAAATGCCATTGATTGCAACACTGCCCTTGGTTCCTTTTCAATTCACTCCTCTTCCTCTGAGCCTGTCTTTTTTCTTTTCTTCCCAAAATCAAAGTTTTCTTTCACTTCCTAAATCACCGCTCTGTCCCTCTGCCCTCCCCAATTACAACACTGTGTCCCCAAGGCCTCTTTACTTTGCCTTGTGAACCTTTTTTTTACATCTAATGTAACTCAAACATTGAAGTACTTTTTTTGAGTATATGAATGTACTTTTTACTCGGGCAGCATTGGTTACTTTAACTGTTAAGCTTCAGTATAAAGAAGTTAAAATGCTTAAGATAAATTTGGGGGAATAAAAAGGGAAAAAAAAGACACCATCTCTACAGTATGGGATTGCTTGTGTTCGGCTTCTCTCCTTCCAGTCACGCCCCATTAAAAGCCTTGATTGAAACAGGCATCATAGATTTTGTTTGAGGAGCGTTGCAATAATCTCATCAAAGCGCTGGGAGAAAGAAATCATCTGCAAAGGCCTCCCTCTCCTCCTTGCGAGCTGACATAAAACTTCTCCTGGCAGCGATTGCCAGCAAATCAAAAAGGGACATGAAGGCTTCCATAGCTGTCCGTTGCATTAATCAGTTTGTTTATACATTTTCACAAAGGAGGAGGTCATGTCTAAAAGCAGTGTCATTAAAAAGAATAATGCATTTACTGTATTAAGAGGCTACTCATCCGCTCACCAGGCTATCAGTGGTAAAATATTTAGATTTTATTAGTATGACACTGAATATGATTCATGGATTTTTCCAGTATTTACTGCTAAGTAAGTTCCCTGCAGCATCGAATGGATTTTGATTAAAAATGTTATGATTTTAAAATGTTCTTAGTGATTAAATCTGAAATCATGAGCTGAAAATGACGTAACGATGAAACACAAACAAATATGCTGTACAGCAGCAAGGATTTAAATAATGCAAAGTACATTATTGTCAACATACTTATTTTTCTCAGGCTGCATCCTTAACAATAGGATACGACATCAGCGATGATGTTTACATATTTACTCGTTTATTCATTTACCAACGATGAGATGAAAGGTTTGTGTAACTGAGGGAGCGTATTTAACATCTGACAAACAACAATGTAAATATTTTATCATAAGCAAGACAAGCAGGCTGCAGGTTCCCTGCTGAGCTGGGAGCAGCTTTAGTCGTTCTAACCCAGCAGTCAGCAGTTAAATCATGTATTTTATGTTGTTGTTTTTTTTACATCATCCTGAGCTTCGATCTCTCCAGAGATGCTCCGGAGTATCCTGGACACACTGATCAGCATTAATGTAATACCGTTTCTGTCACTCAGCACATGAAGGCAGACATGTCTCGTAATAACGCGCACAGAAAAATCAATGCTAAATCACTCTTTAATCCTGAGCCACAGCCGCCCTTATATCCAGCGTTTGTTGCAATTGTTTTATTTGATATGGCAAAATAATGAAATTATCTCATTTTAGTCTACCTCATAATTCGTATTGATCCGTCCACCATTGATCTCCAACCTTTTTTTTTAAATTTCGTTAAAACCCTGCAAAAACAACCCTTTTTTTTTTTTTTTTTTTTAAATGGCTCTTTTGGAATCAACATTTACCCTCATTCCAAAAAGGCACATTTCAATGACAACTGCTTTTACTTTGGGCCCATTGAGTCTGAAGTAGTTTTGAACTTTATTGAATTGTCCTCTTAAGAGATTTTTTCCTCATTCAGGTGTCTGAAGGAAACTTGAGGACAAAAAAAAAAAAATGCAGAAGTCATGAATAGTCCTGAGTTGTCAAACGCTGTAGAAATGAATCCAGATCCAACCAACTGATGTGTGTCAGTGAGTTTTAATGTATGCACTTGTGCAGAAAGTACTTTATTAATTCACACCACATCTTTTTTTTAAAATTCCTCCTCTCTGCTGCTGCTTCGTCTCTCGGCTCTAAAACACAGAAAGCTTCTGTTGTTGTAAAATACAAAAGGCGTTTCTTTCTAATATTCCCACTTATTGGGGACTGTATGAAAAATCCCGCTCAGTTATCTATAGATCTGTCGCTCATTTGATCCATTTTTTTTAAAGTTTAAAGTAGAGTCATATGCTGCACTGTGATAAACCTTTTAGCTGTTAACTCCATGCATTTGAATCTGCGTCCTGTTTGCAGCAGTTACAGAAAGATGGACCAAAGTTCTTTGAATCCTCTGAGGTTGAAGTTAAAAGTAATTTCCCATTGTTTTTCCATTTCCTTGAGTCGCATCAGAGCTCGCCTAATTCTTCCTTTGGAAGTGGACAAAAAGGAAGGACGCGCCCCTCTCCTTCAACCTAGGCGGGATTTAACTATTAGCTTTAATTCTGCGAGGGCCTCTTCAGACAAACTTTCCCTTCAACTCTTCAAAGTGAGTGCTTCGGAGGAATCCTCGCTCTCATCCGCAAATGATTATGTTCATCCCTTAAAGATTAGCGCCCGCTTCCAATCAATGAACGCCCGTCAGGTCACCATCAATCGAGTCGCTTCCTCTCAGATCCAATCGAAGGACGGCCAATCACGGCTCAATAGGAAGCCTAATGGCAAAATGAGATGTGTATGAATTATTGTAGGTGCCACGCAAACATTTAGATCTCCAGCCAATGGAATGGAGCTGCTGATGGGCCTATTTGTCAACCAGTAATCAGGAGGAGTCAGTAAAAGGGTTAATAGAGCAGAGAAAATAAGAATTAACGACTGCCGCCTTTCGAGAATGAGAGAGTTTGTGAAAAGTCACGTCACACAGAACAAATGAGTTGTTTCCACATTGGAGATAAGAAAGAGTAAATACCTCTGGAGAACCCGTGGTACCGTAGAAAAACACATCCCTGTTCTAAGAATCTTCACTTTCAACATCAGTGGAAACACCTTCTCCATCAGATGCTGGATGAATTAATGCAGTCTGCTTACTGTAACCCTGGATTATTGATGGGTAGCGTTGGTTGTGGTGAATTCCTTACGCTTTATACTCTCTTTGAAGAAGCATTTAATCAATGCCAGCAATGCTAATGCACCCAGTCGTCTTCTCTCAGAGTTCACGTCAGACTCTCAGCTGTGCCGCGACAAAGACGTTGCACTTAAACCAAAGTTAAAGTGTCGTGACTGCCGCTTAAGTAATATCTACTGCTGTATAAAGAATATAATAAACAGGAAAACAGTCATTAGGGTTGCATTAGACTTGCTTTTAAAGCCTATTTAAAGCGATATTGCACCTTTTAGTTGCTGCAAAGCAGCTAATTGGCGATATGCAATGGCAACAGCATGAGAAGTATTTTAAAATAGTGCATGCACAGGTGTAAAATACACAATGAGATAAGTAAGTTATAAAAGTGGTAACTGAAAGGAGTGAAAATGAATAGGAATTGAAAGATTAACAGCTGTACAGGTCTGAGAATGAATGAGATAGAAGAAGAACAGAGTGATAATAATGATTTTTGCTCTCAATCAATCGATATGTTAATCAGAAATGGGAGTAGAGAGCCTGATCTCCATGCAAATATCAATAACGAGCGCCGTATTTGCTTTTTGACATAAATTAATATCCTTGACACCAATCTCTCAAACTTAAGCAAACATCAGTCTATAGAATGGGAGCAGATCGTAATCTCCAGCTCAGAGTCAGTTTTATTAATGTCCACTGTCCTAAAAAAACAAACGGGCGATAGATTGTCCTCTAGCAGGGGAAACGGGGGAAGGACGCTGCGGTGTGGTATTTTATAGATACAGGGAGGCAGCAGCAGAGTCAAAGCATCATCGACCGAAATACAGAAGATAGACTCGCTGCTTCGTCTGGAGGTTTTTGCACGGAAGAGATGCTTGGCCTTGTTACGATCTCATGCTGAGGCCAGTCAGCGCCTCTTCATGCACTCTTTAGAAAGTCCTCTCTGACTCCCCCGCTTTGAGAAAAACCCATGCAGGCCACAAAGATCTTATATTCAGAAGGGAATGAGCTGATTGCGAGGAGTTGTGGGGGGAAAAAAAAAAGAGTTTCAAACTTTATTTGGGGCAAATTAACCCAACTTTTTAATTGGTTTTCATCAGATTTGACTGGTGCTTCTATAGATGCAGTTTACACGTCCCAGTGACCATTGAGAGTGGAGTTATGACTCTCTTCCTGTTCATTTAGATGGGAGCCAGGTCTTGTTAGCCTGTAACAACTGCTCGGGGATGTTGCCAAGGTGGCTGCCGAGTGGCAATACTTCCCTCTAAGGACTGCAGCAAACCGCGGCGCTCACCAGTTAATTTGCAACGCCGGATCCCAGATGAACCTTTAAATCACAATAAACTCAACAATTAATACTTCTTATCTTATATGCACACGGAATTATAGCAGTGTTTACAAGCTTACGGGTGTAATTTGACGATGAAGCATGCATTTAAATTTAGTTCAACTATTGCAACAAAAGACGATCTTTTCCCTGCTTGACCAGGACGGTGGTATTTACATCCACTGTGCCGCTTTTTTTTGCCCCATGACTATGTGATGTAAATGAACAAAACTTACTTTATTGTTTCCTTTTTATTAAGCATAAACATAGTTTTTTATTAACATTAGTTGCTGGATGGCACTTTGCCTGCTAACTTGAGAGCAGTTTCCACCGGTGGTCACTCATTTCTTTGGCTGCGTTTCATCTCACTTTATTAAATGTAAAGTTGAGCCGCTTGTGCCGCCTTAGTTCCTTTTGCAGAGATCTGAGCGGTTTAACGGTGGAAGGCGTCTCGTTTCGGGCTCACAGGCACTCAGTAGAGCGGATTCCTCCGCCAACGACCGACGGTCCCTTTTAATTAAATTCAACGCTAATCTGAATTCCAGTTATTAACTTAACCCAGTGAGTTTCGTTCAAATGCATCATTTACTCACAGCTGCTGAAAAAAAAAATGCAATGTTAAAGGAAATGAAATCTGAATGAGAAATTCTACTGAGTTACAGAAAGGAAGCTAGAGTTCATGATGATCCCATATTATCAGACAATATAATATTATATAATATTTAAATAGTGCTCTTGGTCAATGTAGAAATTGACTTTTTTTACCTTAGATGATGATTATAATTATTGCATTGGTTTTTCTGCAGTATTAGTACAGTATGGACATGTTGTGGCATGTCTGCAATGCATTCTCCACCACACTGACAAAAAATACTCAATATTTTCATAGAATTTATGAGATGCTGCTTCTGCCAATAATGCATCCTCTCTGTTTTAATGTATTTCAGTGTAGAAGTGTGGTTCTATCTGTTCTTTTTTAGCAGTTTGAAACAAATGTAATCAAATGGCTACCAGGAAACAAGGCTTTAATATATCACCCCAACGTAAATCTGTCAAGATGCTGCTAAGCACTTTAGAGCCAAACTCCTTATCGGACGACAAGTTGGTGTTTTATGGATTTCAGTCTTTCTTTTATTTCTTTATCTTTTGTTTATCTTGAAAAGTAGATAAAAATAGATGCTTTGGATCATTTCTAAGAGTATTTCAAGAGTAGATGCTTCCATGTTTTTACATACAGAAAGAAAAAGAAAAATCTAAATACGTCAGTTTTATTTCTCAATGGAACTTTTTCAGTGCTCGCCTTGTTTTCCAAATACCAAATTGTGTTAGCGATGCTACAAATCATGGCTTTATGTGATGCATAAATGCAAACCAATATGAAAGCTTAAGGGCTCTGCAGGCTAATGACAAAACAAAAAAAAAAAAAGATTGGCGTGTCGCCTTACAAATGGATCAGTATTCTCTTTGTCTCCTGGAATATGTGAATGCTTCAGGGGAGCTGGAGACGTTTACCACCCCGGAATCTTTGGCTTTAGTCGCCAAATTAAATCTGATCAACTTTCACAAGGTGAGATACAAAACGGCCGCCTGTAGCGGTGAGAGAATATTGATCCACAAGTTTCAAATCCCATATCCACAGATTCCCCTCCCAAAAAAAAAGAAAAAGACAAAAGGCAAAGTGTTTTAATTAGAGTTCTGTCTCCCTGGAGTTTCTCCCTCCCTCCCTCTCTGGCTTTCTGTCAGTCTCTCTGTGCTTTGACTCGCCGCCAGGGCGTCATTGTCTGCAGCCTCAGCTCCAAGTCGAGAACAGAGTCACAAACACGGCTTGTCTCCGTAGGCGTGACGCAGGGGGAACCTGTGTGGAGAACGGGGTATTTGGAAATTCCCTCACACTCCCTTATGTCTTGGCTCGGTACTCCAGCGACACTGGATTTGAAATGAAACTGCGAGGTTGAAGTGTTGACTCTCATCTTTAATCTCCGAGTGTGTCAGATAGTAGCAGCTTCACTCTGTCCATGCACAAAGTCATTGTGTATATTTGTATGTAAACTGTCCATTTAAAGGGGCAGTCCACCAATTTGATGCATGGAAAGCCTGCAGAAGCATCGTATCGCGACTTTATCAAACAAATATCGTCTTTTTCTCTCGGCTTTTCTCGCTACAGCAGATCATCCGTCCCAAATATACAGTATTGGAACTCTTTGTATACTAATTGTATTTAACTATATGTGGCTGCTTTCCCCTTTAAATTAATTTCTGCTCCCTGTATATAGGAGCAGTCATAAGTTGGAAAGTTCCTTCACTCTCACTCTTCCTTCAGTGATTCCTCCCGGCCAGTTCTGACCTCCAGCAGTCAGCAGTGATCCGACAGTGGATGTTCAGTTTGTTCAACCCCAGGATCACTTAAGGGTACGACTCTATTCAGCTGTGCCTCACTGGGAGCCTCTCTTTGCTGCGCTGCTCGTTTTTGGGGGTTTTTTTCTCTCTACTTTCAATCGAAAGCAGGTCCTGCTGGTTGTTCCCGACTGAGCCGAGAGCTCGGTGCGTTTTAGAGCGCAGAGTCCTGACCGATCTGGGAGAAAGCATTTCAACCCTCAGCTGCAAATTCCTGCTTTGCTTCCCGTGTGATTGTGTTTAGCGCTCCAGGCTGTGAAACCAGAGGCGCCAGGTGGACACGGGCTGAACCGTCAGCGTGATGCTGATGCTCGCTCTCTAGAGCTGCAGTTTGGTAAAATATAGCTGACACATGTGCAGTTTGAAGGGAATTATTCAATCCCCACGGGTTAATGTCAAAATACAGCTTTTATTAGATGTTTGCATGAACCAGATCTAACAAAAACAGTTTAAATAGCTCGGTAGAACAGATTTTAAGTTTTTATTTCCACATTCAACATAAAAACACTACTTTTGCTGACTACTGCAGTCTCAAATAATTTCAACACCCTTACCTACAGCGATGCATGGCGGTGGCTCGGTGATGCTCTGGGCCTGCTTTTGCTTCCTCAGGCACTGGAAACCTGCAGCGTGTAGAGGGTCAGATGGATTCCATCAAGGATCGGAAAAACGTCTCGCCGTCTGAAGCTCGGACGTTCCAAAAGGACAATGATCCCTAGAAGACGTCAAACTCCGCCGAAGCCTGGATCGTTCTAGAGGCGCCTGACTTGAATCCCAAAGAAAGTCTCCGGTCGGAATAGAAGAAGGCGGTTGCAGCAGGTAAACTCAGGAATATTCCAGAACTGGAGGAATGGGCTAAGATTCCTCAGGACCGCTGCCAGAAGCTGGTGTCTGGATATGCATCATGTTTGCAGCAGGTCAAAGCAGCTCAAGGATCTCTACAAAGAACTAGAGACGCTGGTCATTAAGGGTTTATATCATTTTGAGACTGCAGAAGTCAGTGTAATATCATAGTATCAGTTGTACTAAGCTATTTAAACCGTCCTTTATTGATTTGTTTTTTGCAAACAGCTAATAAACTGTATATTTTTCCAAAATATTCTAATAAAGAATAATTGTGCTTCCAATTGTTCATTGAATGCTGACAGATACAGAAGGTAGATGCAGGGCCTGAGAAGAAAACAAATCCAAAGGAGAAATGTTTGTTCTGTAGCTCCCGGTGGAGAAAATGATCATTATCTGCAAATCTTCTCATATTACATCTAAATCACTGCGTAAAGTCTTTTTTTTTTATCTGTTTCAGTCTTGCTGTAAGTCTCGTTTTTTTCCTCATTTGCTCGTTGAAGCTTCTGTTCCGTCGACCGTATTTTTTTTTTTTATTCGTTCTTTTTTAAAGTTGCGAGGCGGAAATTGATTTGTTTTGGTGGAGATTTTGTGGAATCACACGAACGGTCGAGATCCTCCTCTGAGGATTGGATGGAGTCGAGGCAGTGCGGATTAGGACTTATCTACGTATTGGAAACGATCCAGCCGGCTCCAGAGGAATTCATTGACCTTGGAGTGAATTTGAAAGTAACCGCAATGAAAGTTTTTGGGGAGTGGGTGTGCTCTTGTTCGGTACAGTTTACTAGTTTCACACTTGAAGTCCTGGTCCACCTCCATGTATGGATTTAGCGGTGAGGGATGGAGGCAGAGGTCAGGCCTCGTCCCAGCAGGCATCCAACCCGAGGAGACGTCCTTGAGCAATCTGATGACCACCTACCTGCTCCAATGATGCTGCTCTACACCTGACCCTGACCTGTCTGTGTCTTTAAGTGTATAAATCAAACTTGCTAACAGTGTTTTCCCCTTGTTGCGTGTTGTGTGCGTGCATGTGTGTTTCACTGCCTTAGCAGAATCCCTGTTCAGCGGCCTGGGCCTGGGGGCGGTAGTGGGCCTCGGCTTGGGAGCGTTGCTGCTGCTCCTCGTGCTGGTGGACGTCAGCTGCTTCTTCCTGCGTCACTGCGGCCTGCTGATGTGCATCACGCGCACGCTGTGCAGCAAGAAAACAGCCACCAGCGGCAAGGGCAAAGAAATGGAGGAGGGCAAAGCCGCCTACCTGTGAGTTCCTCTCCTTTATTCTGCTTGTTTTCAGGTCCTTTAACTCCCTCTGACATTTTGATTTTTAACGCTAACGGTTGGGATGTATCAGTGTTTGCCAGTCACCAGATCATTCATGCTTGCAGAGGTCAGCATCTGCTGTGGGTGTATCTTGATGCTCGTGAGCTACTCTGGCAAATGCTGTTTTTACAATGGACTTGAATGAATGAATAAATCCAAACCAAAGCAAAGATGTCAGGACATTTGTTCCAAAATGTCATAGAAAGATAAAAAAAAAATATAGTCATTCTTCTTAGAAATTAAGAATAAAAGAAAAACGTCCCCGTTTTGTCGATGACTTTAACCTATTACTCTTAAAAATGTGTCACAAATTGTCCTCTTTTTGTCCTTTCAAGTGTCACCTCTCAAGTAGATATGAGTTGTGCAGTGGCACTCATGTCATGTACAGCCTAGAATCCTCTAAAATATTTACTGTGATTGAGAGAAGAACGAGAAAAGGAGACTTATTCTTACCATTTACTGTAGGTACACCTACAACAGCCGCCCAACCACCCTTTCAGCCACAGTATGTCTCTGATTATGTCTTCTTCACTAACATCAGTGCGTTTCATACAATGTGCTGTGAGTTCACCTTTGAAGTATCTCTCTTGCATGCATTGTGCGTGCAAGTATGTGTGCATCCATGATGTGCATGTGTAAAATCTCACCTTTTATGTGCTTCCATGTTTGTATTTATGCAAATAGTGCATGCATAGATTCATGTCTTTGCACGCATGTCTAAGACCAGCAAACACATTCATTTTTTTTTTCCTCCCATCAGACAGCATGCAATATATACTGTACTACGATTGGTTTTCAGATTTAGACCCAAGATTGTTTTATGCATGGTGCAAGCCACACCAGGGTTTTCGTGAGACCCACAAAGCCTGATCCACCGGGCTCAGCAGTGACACTGTTTGTGTTTAACCTGCCGTTGTGCCTGGGATGCAGAGAGAGGGCACGGAGAAAAGAGAGGAGGAAGAAGGAGAAGGAGGTGGGGGCGGGGGTTGACTTATGATAAATCACTACAGTCGCAGTTATTGAGGGCTGCCTGCCCAGACAACATGAGTGTACCTCAGGTTTATGTTAGAGGGCACTGCAGCAGCCACACACAGACATTTACAGGCTGATCTGACGTCTTCTTCATGGGTAAATGGTAGCAGAAATGGTACGAAGTAGGTGTGACGAGCAGAAGTGGTATAGCTCTTTGTTTTCTGTATAATCTTATGTCCATCATTCTTGTTGTTTATGATTTTTCTCCTGCAGATTAGCTTCTGAGATGCAGGCACACGGACACAGCCCAAAAGAGGCCGTGTTATGCTCAATTTCAGGTTCATACTTTTATTTTAGCTGCTTGCTAGAATAAATTTACATGCTTTAATGTTAGAAAAAGATTTTTTTTTTTGCAATTTACCTTCTGGCCGAGATGCTCCTTTTTTTTTTGCCACCCTCAGACAAATCTGATCGCCTTCCATTGTTATTTTTATCTTCCAATTAACTTCACTTCCACCATGAATATCAGCACAAACACACACTTCACTCCCTCACTTATTAGAGCAGGAATCTGATTGGTATTTAACTTGACCTCGCTGCCCAGCAGGCCAATCATTGTAGAGCTTTGTGTGGCGCGAATTAGGTGCTGCATGTTGCAAGTTACACAACTTCGCCAAGTGAATCAACTCCTGCTGTATCGCCGTTTCTTTGTCGCACACAGCTGTGCGTGCATGTATAGCAAGGAAATGTTCATACAGCAGCAACACACACATTCAGACCAGCGAGGATCTAAAATAACACTAGCTGACTGCTGGTTCCCTTAATTTGTTCTCTTCAAATTTAAGGTTCTCTTGACTGTCCCTCAAGATTTTAGCATTAATGCAACATTGCCCCAGATTGGGAGCAGCCACCCTTAGCGTGCTACATGCTAACGCCAAGTTCAACAGGATAATAAACAATAAAAACAACATAAAACACGGCGTCCAAGTTTGAAGTATAGGGCCACAGACAGCTGGTATCGATCAATCCAATAGGTTGCACTGATTGATAATGCCGTCCGAGAAAGCATTATTCTCCTGCAGGAGAAAAATACACACACAATTCGATGGTTTTCGGGTCACATGACATTTAAGTCTATCTAAAATAAAGTGAGTCCGCTCGGTCTTGGCTGCCGACAAAAGAACAATTGCCATGCTGAGATCTTAGCTTTGAGAGCAGTCAGGGAGCCGGAGGTGGTGCTGTGCTGCATAGTGACTGAGACAAATCACCTAAGCCTGAGATACTGACTTTCCAGATGGTTTTACTCTCACACACCAATAAACAACAACAACAAAAAATTATAGCACAGTAAAGGAATGGAAAATCCTTAAAAAGCATCATATGGCATTATATTTACAAAATTAAAGGAATGCTCCAAAATGTGGTGTTACACTTCCATATAGACCACTGCATAATCCATTTCCCATAATGCAACACAATGGTCTTTTATAGCAGTTCCATGCAGAGCTAATTTATATATTTTTTTTCTCACATTTTTTCTCTTATTGGTTGGTTTGCTAATACATGAAATACTGGATAGTTTCACCTCCTCTCCATTTATTCAAATGAAACAGCCTGTGGTGAAGGAAGCATGCATCTATTTGGAAGTGAAATCAAAGGCAGACGTCGCAGTTAATGAAGGCGGTTCGATCGCGCAGGGCTGCCACATACTTACTGTATTGCCACAAGAGCCGATCAGATCAGCTTTGACACCTCCCGGATTGTCTGAGCTCCTTGTTAGAGCTGCATTGCATCTCCAGGTGTCTCCACAGAGAAAACCGCCCTTCATACATAACTGAGGCAGGAACGGTGGCCGTGACTGCAAGACTCTTGACTCTTTTTCCCTGAGCTTGTGTGAAGAGAATAGAGCAATGCAGTATGCATCTTTAGAATGAGTCATAGCACTGAGCTGAAGTGGAAATAATGAGATAACACTTGAGATCCTGCAAAGCTCAGACACTCCTGCTGTGTTTAAAGGTGCCGTTAGTGCTGAGACTGAAGGTGCAGAGGTGCAGCGATTGTGAGAGGAGTGAGCGGCACGGATCACAGACGGTGTTTGAGTTCAGGGGATGTGAGCAGAGGTTTGCAGGGAGTGGACAGCAAACCCTGTGGGGTGTGTGAGGGCATCTCTCTATTGGGAATCTGTCAAATGTGCTGAGATCAGACGAGGAGCGCTGGGTTCACGGCTCGCCTCGGGAAAAGTTTAAAGACTCTGAGGTCTCACAGTCGCAACATTGACTTCAAAAGTCAATCCTTTTTTCTTTTTTCCATGTAAATTTTTTGGACTGTGCAGGTGCTGTGATGTCAGTGGACAAATTAAAAACTGGGACACCTTGGTTCTAGACAGAAATAGTGATATATTATGATTTAAAAATAACCCGAATCATTAAATATCCTAACATGGGACTTTAGAAACAGTGATTTTAGTGTGATCATAATAACCAGCCGTGTTAATAATACATACTTCTCCTTTTTGTAATAGAACTTTTGAATGTAGTCAGTGGTGCAGGACTAGATTTGTGCTCTGGCCCTTCACTAGCCTCCCAGTAAGCAGCTGTATTGAAGTAAAGACTGAACTGAGATGTGAGAGTTTTTCTACGAGAAGCTCAGCCGACTAATTGCTAATTATCTAATTATCTATATACAGGATATTACAGTAAAAGTCAGTGGGAATGTGTTTCCCGTCACAGCAAGATGAAGCCAATATTCACATGTATACATTAATTATCTAAGTTTCGGGGATGTTGCGTTGCAGAAAATGAAGTCAAAGCCACATCAAATTAATTAAAACGCATGGATTGCAGCCACTCTGCTCAGTCATCTGTGATTTGATGCCCTACACTGTAATTACCGCTTTAACGTTTTTGTGCTGCGCTGCATTTTATTATGCAAGCAAGAGCCTTTCCTCACTCTGTCTTTGTCAGACTAGTGTAAAAGCACACGCATCATAGGGATACAGAGTCAGTTTGTGTTACTGATGTGTGGAGGGGCACCAGCAGCTCTGTCAAATGCCACTTTTTACCCTCCCTGTAAGATCCTCGGCGTTGTCTTTGCTAAAAATATGAACGTTGGAAAGTAAATGTAAAGGTTTGGATTGGAAACAAACGCCTCAGGATGCACTTTACTCCTCAGGCCGCCTAATTTATTCCTGTGCAAAGTAGTCGTAGTCGGCCTTACGGCCTGCCGTAGACAGCCCTCCGCTTAATTAACGTCAGCAAAGGAAAGAACAAGTCACCCCTGCTGTGCTTTGGTGTCCCTTAGAAGCTTACAGATTACAAATACACATCTACAACACACCCTAATATCTCCCCGGCCCACCGTGAGGCGCACACAGTCGCTGGCTTTAGCGGCGTTAAATCAAAGAGGCTTATCGGGACCCAGGAGCGTTTCTGTTTGCCTTTGTGTCCCCAATATTGTTTTGAATGTAACCTCTGAGGGTGTGTGTGTTTGTTTGTATGGATGGTGAGACGTGTTGAGGTGAAAACGCCAAAAGAGGAGAAAAACTGCACACACAAAAAATCAGAATTCCCTTCAGAAAACCACTAATTGCCCAAGTACTGCCTTTAAGTACACATTTGAGCTACTTTACTTGAGTATTTGCTTCTTATGCAACTTCATACTTCTACTCCACCACTTTTCAGAATAGAACATGCTGTGTAATAAATTGGCTGCAGTTACTAGTTACTGTACGAATGCAAATTCAGTGTTTTTCATGCAACAATGTCAAACATTTCATGAATCCAGCCTCTTAAGTGTGGGGAGGTGTTTACTTTACTTTTAATTATTGAATAATTAATGGTTTGTTCTATTAATGAATCCATTAATAGAGAGAAATAATCAAGGGATTAAAAAGAAATAGCCGATTAGTTGCATTTTTAGCTTGCATTGCGAACACAACAGGAAATTCCTGCTTCTGCATCAACGCATGAGTAATACGAATCTATAGATATGCATTGATACATTGTAATCCGTTCCTTCCAGCTCCACTAATCTGTACTGACATCTTGGCTCAGTGAATGTGTTCATGATTCTCTTGATTCGGCGTCCACATCGATGAGAGAGGAAATGGGCGAGACCTCCCCCCAGTATGTGGAGATCGCCCTCCCGTCTGAAGTCCATTCTGGGTTTGCATGAAGCTAATGGGACATGAAATTGGTTTCACTGTGCGGGAACTTTAACATCCACCAATCAACCAAAGAGGAACACCGCCCCCCCTCTAGCCAGTTGCAATATTTGGCCTTATTAGGTACAGCATCCCACAGGGCGACTGTTTTACATTCATGATCTCACTAGAAAACTCCTGGATTTGTGAATCTACCAGAGCTGTTTGGGCTGATTTAGTGCTGATACACAAACACTTTTAAAAATGACAATATCATGAATCCTATATAGCGAAGCGCCACCATTATGGCACACATATGGCTATCAAATAGAGTTAGCATCGAGATAAGGATGCTGTAGTAATAGCTCAATCACATTAGCTATGGGTACTAACTGCTACTTATCTAATATTAGATTAAAGGTCAATAATCAGATTAAAATGCCACAAATGCAGCAGCCTGCTGGTCGCCTTGGTCTGAAAGCACTCTGAGGATCAACCCTTTTTTTTTCTCTCACCCAATCCCTCGTCCCAAAAGCTCTCCGTACAATTGGAAAAATGTGGCGATGAGGTGAATCCAGGTAAAAAGCTGCGGTTGCTTATTGATTCTTCTTATTAAATCTCCTCCAATCCCAAAAGATGCACATGAAGAAGAAGTAGAAGAAGAAAAAGGATTTTGGAGCTTTGATGTGCAAAAAAAAAAAGAAAAAAAAAGGGAGCCGCGGCTCAGTATTTTCCTCTTATTTTGCTCTTTCTGTGTTTTTATTGTTATCTGTGTTTTTGTTGTTCGGATGTAGGAGCAAACCTCTGCTGAGGGGGGGGAAATTGCCTTGAGATGTCTCCTGCTAAAATCTGAGCATATGGCTTTAATACCAAAATGAAAACAACAAAGGATAGAGACAGCTGTTTGTTCTGCACGGATCCAAGCATGATTCAGTTTTTTTTTTTACAATGAATGGTTTGTCAATAAGTGGTTTGTTCCTAGGTTTCAGTGTTAGAATAGAGGGAATAGAATAGAATAGAATAGAATAGAATAGAATAGAATAGAATAGAATAGAATAGAATAGAATGGAATGGAATGGAATGGAATGGAATGGAATGGAATAGAATAGAATAGAATGGAAATTTCATTCTTCTTCTTTTATTGAAGTAGCTACTGATTACTTATTGAGAGTAGAATTAGAAGATAGAATTACATCATTAAAACAGACACACATACCTGTCTAGTTTTGGTCGAGCTCCAGAAACACTTTATCCTCCATAAGATGAGCCACAACCAATTCATACAGGACCTGATTAGGTGGATTTTAGTGGCCCTGATGCGGCTGCATGTTATGTAGTCTAACCTTTACTGCCTGCAAACACTTTGGTTTACATTAGGGTAAAGTTTCCATCCCTATCTCATCCTATTTTGCAGCTTTTAGACATGTTTATTAGATATTCGCTATGAATGAACTGAATCGCCCGTTACTGTGATGGCTTCCTTCTAACCTTCGATATTAGCTGTTTCACCTCACCACATGTATTATTTACAGCTGAAATAGGATGAATAATTAAATTAGAAGTAGAGCCTGTACCTCTAAGGGCCATCAGTCTCTTTTAATAAAATAAAACCGGAATCCAAATTCCAACAAGACTTTTTTTTTTTTTTAAACGCACCAATATGGCTGCCTTCAGGGTTCTCACATTGTTAAAGAATATTTTTTTCTCTCTTTGTCGATCGTTTGTTCCATTTTGATCCAGTTGTAAAACTCAAAAATGTTATTTGCTTTTGCACTTATTTGAAGACCAATAAACGCTTTTGGAAATGAAACAAATGACAAATAAAAAAAAACTATTTTGCAATATTCAAGACATACAGTATTAGAGGGTGATTTGTTTCTCCAAATAGCATATATTTGTAAAAACGTCCTACAGCTTTAAAGCATAGTCGTTCCACTCCAATGTGTGTAATGGGAATCATTCACATATCTGCCTCAGACACATGCTTACTTATACACATGCTACGCTATGCTAACTTTGCCGGACAGGCCAAATAATGAGGGGCCACAGAATCATCTTTAATTAAGTTCAAGGAGAGTTCCGCAAATTAGCATAGCGTAGCGTAGCATGTGTCTAAGGCAGATATAAGTGATCCCCATTATATGTGTTTGCTCTGGCGAATCGCTTGTGTATAAATGTAACTTCTAGGAGGTTGATCTGATATAAAAAAAATATGTTTTTCTTTATATTCTGTTTCCATTCATAACTGTATTATTAAAAAAGAAAGTATACTCATATTACGTCTCCAACCATCCAGACTATGAATGTGAATATTACCTGTTTTTAGGCCTTCATGTAACCCTGCAGAAACCTTTATATTTAATATCCCTGCTGGCTTTTCACTTCAGTTAAATTCAGCTTTATTAATCCTCATTCATACACCAAAAGGTCTAAAAGGTGATTACTGGTGGGCTTGAAAACAGGAGGTTACACATTTTGTGGAGAAAATCATTAAGCCCACGCTCGCTCATGGCAGCAATTCAGTCCTAATGCAGCAAAGGCATTTACTGTATGTCCCAAAAACATCCTCTCTGCAGTCGCTCTCAGTTCTGTGCCTGTTCACCGTATCTGTGTGTGTTTGCTTTAAGTTCCTGTCATCACCCAGCTGGGGGAAGTGCACGCGCCGAAAAAAGCTCACCTCCGCCTCTGTGTTTCTTCTTCTGCCGCAGGAAGCTACCGCTGAAGGAAGAAAATGGAAAAGAGTCTCTCAAGCCGGATACGATTGAAATCAAAGTGCACAGCGACAACAGCATCCACACAAAGCCCGACGACAGCAAAGCGTAAAAAGGGTCGGTCCCCTCGCACCAAAAGAACATTCGGATCACGAGACCAAAACCCAGAGAAACTACAACACTAGGAAATAGTGGAGTAAAATACCATATCTGTTTATAAGGATGCCCCAGTCAAAGGCATGTGTAAATACAAATAATAGAGAGAAAATAGAAAGAGATTAAGGGTCAACCTTTTAGACACCCTGATTGATAGATGTATCATGTTCTGAAAAACATGGCGTCAGTGGAAAGCGTGTTGATCAATGATTGTATTTTCTTTGCCTCACTTTTCCTCATGTCAGCTCACATCTGTTGCTTTTCCCGACCAACTTTCCTTTGCACCGTGTCATAAGAGTTCCATGCAGTTAAATGGCCATAAATCACGTCTCCAGCCACCGCCATGACCTCTGACACCATCGCCAATGTAAGCAGCTCACCCGCACGGGCCGACCCCGACTGCAGGATATCATTATGATTCCTGCTCAATCGCCTGTTTCCACGTCTGCAGAAACCCCTTTTTCTTTTTCTTTTTTTTTATGCCTTTAATAGCCGGGCCGGGTGTCGGGCTAATGCGAGGCAAATCCTGAAGCCTTGTGTTTTAAGCTAGGTGGCTTCAGTAGCGAAAGGTAATGGGATTTTCTGAGGTTTTATCGCTTCAGGAAAACACGATGGGTGAAGTTTTAGACAGATATTTTGATGAATGATGTTTCCTGAAGGGTGAAGTGGGAGTAAAATGCAAAAACCCTAAAGAAAGAAAGAAAGATTGCAGTCTGTGAAGCTTCCACTAGTATACCGCACATGTGCATTGATATCCTTGCAAGCAAAGCCTTGCATATTGACTTTCTCCAACTGTCTCATTCTCTAACACTATGTTTTATTCATCTTTTACAGTGCAGTATCGTCACCTGAGGTTAACTGCACTGAGCTTTGGTATGCAACGTGAGCGATGAAAAAAATGATGCGTTGCAAGGCATCTCCCCACTAACGCCCTGAACGGTGTCACGTAATTGTTGCTAAAGCTGAGAAGAACTGAATCCACGTGTGTGTCATGCATCTTCTGAATGATGAACATTTTTCCTTTATTCATTCCTTCTTTTTTTTAAATGTTTTTTTTTGATTGCTCTTCTCTCTGATGTCGTCATGTGTTGTACATAGGTGGGAAAAAAAAGAGTATTTTACAAAGCCTTTATGTAAATATACCCTAAAGGATGTGGGGTTTTTTCAAAATGCAACAGGCTTTGCTTTTCTTTTTCTTTTCTTGTTTGTTTGTTTTTTTGTTGTTGTTCTTTTCTCTTCAGTTGTGTTTTGGTCCAAAGTTTAGTGACGGTGTAATATTGCCTTTTCTAGTCATTTGCTTCCCCTTCAGAAAATCCATCCCCTAAGGCAATTTCACAGCATTTCAATGGAGACAGTAATTACAACATTAGTGTGCCTTCTTTTTTTTTTTCCTTTTTTCCTTCCCCCTTGTGGCCCAACAGCAGTGTACACCATCAAATTAATTTTTCATTGCTGCATGTTGCCACATAACGTGTCAGACGATTTTTATTGTGATGCTATGAATTCTGGGAAATGTAGTCTGAAGGCTTATAAATTGTGGTCGACGACACTGGACAGAAACAAGCGTGTGCAACTACCTAGCAGAACTGGATGCCCACAGTGACGGGCTGCAGAAATCTCATTTCAGTGCAATGTAATGCATCGTCATGTGAGTGTGTGTGTGCAGGCATACATGCATGAGTGGGTGAACACACTTGTCTACATGAATCAGGTTGCATGTATGTCTTTGAATGTATCTGCACGTACTGTTAGTCACCTGTCTATGTGTGTGAGTGTGTTTGTGTGCGTATGTGTGTGTGTGTGTGTGTGTGTGTGTGTAGCCATTTTCACAATAAGAGTCTCCCAATTGAAAAAAAAAAATATCAGAAACTAAAGAGTTTAGAAGTCAATCTTGCTATTCTGCAGTTTATTTTGTGAAAATGTGTTGGTTGATTTTGTTAAATATTTATAATAAAGTGTATTAATGGGTGCACTTTTTCAGTTCCATGATGCATTGTGCAGCTCTGCAAGTCCTTTTTCAGTTATGACCACGTGCCAAGTATGAATATCCGAGTGCTGTGAGTGTGGACTGAGCTGGGGAGAGCTCTCACCCTGAGTATCAGAGTGCGCCCTGATAGGTAAATCCTGATTATGTAGTCCTTGACAGTGATTAATCCCCCAGGCTGCAGCACTCCATGCATGTGTCTGCGAGCCTCCACCCCCCTGCTCCCTCGCCACTATTCCCTGCCTCTCGGACTCCACTGGTTTTTATCTGGAACCTCATAGCGCTGGCTTTGTTTTCTCACAGCGAGACCTTGTACCTGCATATCTCAAATGGAATGGTCCTGCCATAGAGTGGTTCCGCTGCCTGTTACGATGACTGTAAATATGGGAGCACAGTGCCTGGAGGCTATACGATTTGTACATGTTCTTTTGTATTTGAATATGAGTCTAAATGCCCCCCTACCCCCTTCACCTCTCCTCCTTCCTGTCTCCCCCCCACCATTCCCCAGTCCTTTTTCTGTAGGGGGTGAAACAGGTGTTTGAGCTCAGTGTACAGTATGTGTCCTCTATGTCCCCATGCTCCCTGTGTCCCTTGGACCGTCCCCCGCTGAGTGTGCTTTGTGCAGGAGGTGGGAACTATTGATGTCTCTCTGTACGTACCTGTGGAACACTTGTGACTCCTGTCATTGGCCCGCTGTAAATAAACATGTCCTGGTAGAGAAGAGTGAGGCATTGTGGGTCGTTGTTTCATTTCAATCGCCCTCCGACTTATTCCGTGCGCCGTAGCTACCAGGTGGGTAATAATTTGTCGTAAGTACTTACTTAAGTAAGTATTTTCAAGATGTTTTATCAGAAAAATAACAAAGAATAGATTTTTCCATTCATAATTTTAGACGTTTTGAAAAATGCACTTCCTGAGATTTAATTAAATGCTAGCTAAATGCAGCAGCTAGTTAGCTTGTGTTAGCATAAACGTTGGAAACAGCTAACAAACCCTACCAGCTCCTCGTAACATGGATATTTCTCTCCATTTAAACCCCTAGCGTCGTAGTTAGCGTCACAGCTGACTAAGCCGCTGTGTTAAAATTGAGACCAGACAGGAAATGACGTGTTAATTAGTGAGATTTAAAGGTGCTGGTTGGTTTGTTTTTCTTCCTGGTTCCAGTATGCTAAGCTAGGATAAGCTATCGGCTGCTGGCTGTAGCTTTTGAGCCATTTCTTTATGAGTTTTGTTCATTTTTTTTTTTTAAATGACATTTTTGTTGCTGTTTTTTTTTTTTACCTCGACAGTGAGCCATGTTGAAAACTCGCTGCTTGAATTATTCATAAAAGACACCGTTTGTTTACACACAACGACAAATCATTCAGGAGGTACGAACATGTACAAGACGAGATAAATGCTATGTAGCAGCTGCCTTTTCATTCATGTGATAGTAAAGAAAACTGTATGAGAGATTAAATAAATCCAAAATGAGCGCTAGGAGCATTAAACACTGACCACCTCGGGGAATAAAAGATACTGTTGATACTGATACCGGGTTTACATTTCATTATAATGCTCTGCATTGTGATGGCTTATGCTGAAGTCTGGTGCAAATAGATAAAAGCAGAATTCCCCACAAAGACACAACATTAATGGCTTTTAATTTTTTCTCTCCGTTGGAAGTCTGCTCATTTATCCAGAGGACAGAGTGCTATTTTCATCAAGGTCATTCCTAAACCTCCATTACTCCTGTTCAAATGGTAACTGTGCCCCATCTAAATCTGGCCTCCCTTTCTTGAAACCGAATAGCAGCGCTTTAATGATAAAAGACCAGAGAGATGGAGAAGCTCAGCTCAAAGGAGGAATTAAAACAATTCTGAATGGAGGATCCGCAGCGTTCCTTAACAAAGCTGCCCCCCCCCCTCTTCAGCGCTCATTTGAAGTCGGCAGATAACGTTTCTCAGACGTCGAGGGAAGCGGCGGGCTGCCTGTTGGATCCTGGCTGCAAGAGCCTCTGTTAACAAGGGGAACAAACTTCAACTTCATCTCCCACAGGGGCTCAAAGGAAGCCTGCACATCAAACACAGATTCTCATTTGGATGAAGAGATGCAGCGAGGAGCCATACTGGCTGCTCTGGGGATGGTGGCGGGGGGGGCATGACAATCGCAGGCGCAGAAGAAATCCCCTCCTCCAGTTTTGTCATGCAGCAGCCCGCCACAGGTGATTATTTTTTTTCTCACAGGAAAATAGTGCAGTGACAAGTGTTGGTCTGCACGCAAAATCACACACAAGCAAACACCGGTTTATTCCATTGAAGGCCGCTGGGAAGCCGCATGCCATGTGAAAAGATAGCACAGTAAGCCTTCAGGTAATATTTCTGCACTAATCTCTCCGTTTGCAGCGACTCCCACGATACTGTGCACTGACAGCACCTTAATCCCAACTATGAGAGAAGTTTGGGAAGTCTTGGAAGAAATCTCCCCACCGTTGTTGGAAGTTTTCTCTCCCTCGCGCCACGCGTGCATGCACTCCAGTTGCCTCCCCCTCAGAATTCCACGGTGTGAGAGGCACGTATACACGAGCTGATTTCCCAAACTATGCCAATATGCAAAATCCAGCTGAGAGATGTTGGCAGGTTCAAACCCTCTGCTTCTGTAATGTGCTTGATTTCATAGAGTCTCCCTGCAGAAGCCCCCGACACACTGCTCGTTTGACAGGAGAGGAGATGTGGAGGCATGCAGGTATGTGTGCGCATGAGTTGGAGGTGTATCGACTAATTCGCATTCAAGAAGGACGACGCGTGTCCTGGCAGATATTTGTTGTTGCACTTTCCTCACCCAGCAGTGCTGTAATCTTTCATCACAGTCTCTGAGTGTGAAGTTTTCAGGCCTGGACTCGGACTTGGCATCATCAGTGATGAAAGGGTCTTAATATTGAACTACCTTTGAGGCCTAGGCGACATAATTTCAAACTTTTGTGAGGCTCCCAAGGCTGTCCTGTAAATAAGCTCAAATATAAGAGTATATTATACTATAAGAATAAGTTAGCGAGAGGTTCTACATGTCTGGTTCCATTCCTTTTTGGTTAATTGCTCAGCCTTAACATATGTGGCTGACATTAAGATGCAACACAGACAAATAGGTAAATGATTGGTTTGTAGCAAAAATAAATAAAAGATCTACTCAGAAGTAGTAATATTTTTGCAAAAATAAGCACTCCAGCACAAGAAAAGTAGGAATCAAAATAAATGAAGCAAAGAATGCGAGGCTCATTAAGGTTGCTCATCACTCCCCAATGCCTCTATGTCAACATATCTGCGGGGAGTGATTACGGTCGGAGCCTAGAAACCAAATGCAAACTATTGTATGCTCTGCTGTTGTGATGATAAACACAGAATACAAAAGTATTTGTCGAAAAAAAATGTCCCGAGCAGCAAGTAAATCAAGATTTAAATTATTCACATTGCACATTGCAGTGATTTGTTGTCGCACGCTTTCGGTCCGACGGATGATGATCGGTGCATTCGTGGACAGTCTGACAAATGCTGCCCATCAGCCCGTCTGAACTTGCAAAAAACCAAAAGAAAAAAGTTGAAAAGTTAGCGTGAGAAAAGGTGCAACGCTGCATTTTCTTCTTTCAAAGTACAGAATTTGGAATCCTGCACGCTTTACAGTAGCGTTAGCTAACTAGCAGTCTTCCTCTCTCCCACCTTTGTTGGCACAGTGCTGCAGTTCTTGGCATGTCACTGCCAGCAGCTGTTTATCAGCGGAGTAAATTAGCACTAGGGCAATCAACTGCATAAGCGTGTGCACATGTGCACCAGAGACAAACTAAATGAGCCCTCGCTAAATGAAACATCGCTCCATAGTGGTCCTCGGCATCAAAACTCCACAAGGAAACCTCATTGTGATCCTTTCATTTATTGCTCTGGTCCTACGCCTGTGCACAAATATTCACTTTGCACGTCAGCTTGCACTTAAAACTCCAAAAAAAAGATCACGTAATTCTACTTTTATTGTAATGTAAGGGAGTTTTAATGAAGCCTGAAATAGTTTGAAGAGGAATTCCTGAGGGACTTGAAACTCCATCAGCAAGAAGATAATCATTTCACCCAATTAATAGACGTTTTAATTAATCTTCAAGGGTAAAATATCATCTTTAGTAATAAGCTTCGCCGAGTTTGGACAAAATAAACTCCATCCTCTTACTAGACCGCAAAATTATATTATTTTGTCAAAGTATGTCCAAGGTCAAGATTTTTTTTTTATTGATTTCCACAGCACTTATGATAATAAACACTGCAGTGTGGAAAACATGCTCATCATAATAGAATAACAGAGGACATAGTGGTTTTGGATGTATTCCAAGGAAACCACTTGCCTCTTTAAACACACGACACTACCTTGAGTAACTGAGGAATTCTACTTTTATAAGTGTTTAGAAAAGGAAGATTTAAAGCTTCCTGCATCTGGGTGAAGCTCGTATACACTATTATATGCCACTAAAAGGTGGTAGGGAGCAATAAAATGGCATTTAATTATAAATATTGCACGTTATTACTTGTATATGATTATTGATTTGACAGCTCCTATATTAAAACACTGGCTGGCTGCCTGAAAGTGGTGCAGGTAAAACTGCATAATGAGGGATGGATGCTAATGTTTAAAGTACTGGAGAGGAAACTCCATTAAGGAGAGTTGAAAAGGTGAGCACACTTGGAAGCGGGCCTCATTTTGGTGCACGGAAGTTGGGTTTTTCTGCAGATCCCTGTAGCTGGGATAAGCGTTTCCATCAAGTCAGTTCAGCATAGAAGCATCGCTTGGTATTTCTATGAAAGCCATCACAGGCACATGTCCTCATTCGTTTGGAGCTACAGCTGAATACGCCATAATATAGCTTCTGCATTCACTCAATAGAGCCCTATTAACTGGTGCAAAAGAGGAGCAACAGGGCACAGAATTCTTAATATCTTCAAGAACGTTCTGTGCTAGGTTTTAAAAATTCAAGATGAGGTCTTGTCACCGTCCGGGCCTCTTAAATTGGCTCAGAAAACATTGCACTCTAACATCAGGGAGCGGAAGTGGAAGCGTGCATCTCCCGAGGAGTAAATTGAAGCCGCACCACCTCTAGGTTTCTTATGAATAGCAGCTAAACATCAAGCAATAAAACAGTCGTCATGCTGTCTCTTTCTTTTTCTCTCGCAGAGCAAGCTCTGGAGGGAACTGAGACGCACTCCAAATGACAAATGAGGGCTTTACGGCTGTTTGCATCGCAGGTTCAGCGTTCAAGGACACACCAGAAGGATTTTCCAAGGGGATGAGCCGAAATTACTTCATGTTGTGGGCGAACTCTTTCACAGCGAAGCAGCGCCTCAAAAGGGAAAGACATAAGGTACTCATGAGAAAAATGCCTTTTGATATTCAGCGTAAATGCATCGGGATGCCTCAGGAAGCCGCATATGCTGGTCATTTTTATCTGTCTGTGCTGTGATTCAAGGCTCTCTCATTATAAACTCAGACCTACTGGAGACACGATTGACTCGGTGCTTGTCTAGCAGGGCTGTGAAATACCTTTTTGTGCAGGATGAAAGGACATATTCACACTATTAAGTGTGAATATTGTCAGTCAAATTACAAGATTGTATAACTTTAATAGTAAAGAGAAGAGAATATTAGAGAATGTGTTAATAACGCTATTAATTTAAGGGATTCTAGTGTTTTAAAAAGTTAAAATTGCGCGTATTTAGCTTAGATCAGCGGCTACATGGACATTTTGATACCATTTGGGTCAGGATGCAACAAAGTGGGGGCCCAAATGTGCTCTTGGATGCAATCCTATTTATGAATTAAGATTCCTGGAAAGAAAATGTAATAAGCAGCCAATGTTTAACATGGGAAAAAAGTCAAGGCTCAATGAAGATAGCACAAAAAAACACATCAGACTTAGAAGCAGGAGTCAAAAAATGCAATCTTTCAGCCCAAGATCTCCAGCTGAGAGACCATTAATAGAAGAATAAAGAGTTATGCACTTCATGTCTAACATTTCTTTATGCAGACAATCAAAGAAACAATTTAAAAGGCAATCATATTGGAAATATTTGAGATACAACAAGCAGAATCTGCTAACAGCAGTGCGAATATCAAAGGAAAAACGGGAATCGGCCGTCATGTCAGACAAAGACCGGCCACTTGCTAAGAAAATGATCAAAATCTCCACAAGACTACAATTTTGAGCCTGAGAAGTGTCTCTGAACGTACGACTGCTTTGTTCATTTGCATTTACTATAAGGAAATAAAGAGAAGCTGAATAAGTAATAGGTATGCATTGCCGAGAAAAGGCCTGCCGCAGGCTGAGTTTAAAGTAACAACTCACCCTCTGATAATCTCACACAATTAGTCATCATCAATTAGTAATGCTCAGTGCATCATTTTACAATCAACAGCTGCGCTGGAGACATAGTGATATTCCTCATTATCCAGGCTACGTTTAGTTATTCCAACAGAGCCCAAGCATTTAAATTGACACAGAAATGCAAAGCTCTATATCTGCTCTCAGATTGTGTTAATAATTCACCATGAAACACGTCCGCATCTGCAATCTGTGAAAATGGAAATAAACGAAAACAAAAGGGGGGAAAAAAGGGAGCAAATTCTACTTCCTGGAACAGGAAGTTATAACAGGAAGTACATCAACTTCAAGGAGGCAGCGTGGTTCCAAGTAAATGACATTCAGTCCTTTATTTTACCTTGTGCCACCTGTTTTGTTTACAAATGAATACAAAATTAATCTCTGTAAGAAATCAAAATAAAAGATTTGCTCTCCTTTAAATTCCTTAAGTCCTTTCTCAGCTGTTTGAAAGCACATTAACCACAAAGCTTCATTAGAAACAGCGAATGTCGGCTAATTAATCTCTTTAGGATTAATAAACTGGCTTCTCCACTGTGTGTAGTTAAAATTAGAAAATCCCCCACGGACTGCAAAAAACAGCCTTGGTTTATTGTGACAGTGTTTTTTGAGCAGCATTATTGATACATGTGAAATTTCTTCCCTGCCAGAGCCTGGACCAGTCCTGATTCAACCCTGACAGCAGAGCTGGAGACTCTCTCAACCCGATTAAAACCACATGTTGCTCCAGAGGATCCCGAGGTAGGTCTGATCCCACTCTGTGTTATGATCCACAGGACATCAGCTGGCGTCTGGGAGAGGCGTTCATGGCTCTTTAGCCAGATAAGATATACATTTGGTTATCTTGATGGCTCCCATTCCCATCCCATAATTACAGCTGGCCTGTATGTAGCTCTAATGTGAACGTATCTATCCTCAATTTTAGTAATAATAATAATAATAATAATCCTATTCTTCTTTTTCTTTTGTGATAAATACTTGAAGCAAAGTCATTGCGATCATTTCAGAAATGGCGGCGGTCTTGGTTGTCTTCTTTATTTTCCTCGCTGTGTCTCATATCAAACATGACCCCGCGAGGTAACCAGTCACCTCCGTGGCTTCCTCGAACCGCCGGGGCATCGACGCTCAATGTGAAGCGAAGCTCTGTGGCCACATGTCAGCAGAGCGTGTGTTGCAGCGTCTCGTTAAGTCTGTATAGATTATTAGCATTTTTCAGGAAGCGCCACACATAGCTGAGCAGAGCCTGAGGATAAAATCCTCGCCCAATAACTGAGTGCATAACAAGGTAAATGTCAAACTATACAAGCCCTTTGTGAGCTGTGCTCCTCTTCTCTATTAGCCAAATGTGCCAGATTTACTCATCTTGGCTTTTGTGCAAATTCATATTGAATTTTTATTAAATCTCAAACCGGCAGTAATAGATATGCCTATGGGATAGCTTTAAAGAAATCAATTTGCTAAACAGCACAAAATTACACCCATTATTGCATCTCGGACGGCATCACCCATCCAAGGTGATTCTCAATCGAACGCGAATAAACTCCGCTTCATCCACCAAACGCGTTCCCTCTCATCTGACTGCAGACTCATGTGTTCCCTCATTACCGGGACAACCCAAACAGACAAACGGGATCCTGTGGACACCGATGACGGGGAAGTCGGAAAGGCAAGATCCTGCCTGTCAAATGACCCTCCGGCGATTCCTGCTGCTAATGAAGTGAAATAGTCTGGGAATCCAAAATAGAGCTGTATATTTTGGACACGTGAATATGAATACAATCAGCTAGACTTGGCTCATTAAAGAGGCAGGCAGAGCAACCGGCAGACAGGATTAATTAATTACAGAGTGGCATTTATGGATAATAACCTTCTGGTGGGTAACGCGGCTAATGAATATGCATGCGACTACCAAAGTGGAAGCATCCAGCTGAGATGAAATATCTACATCCAGATCCAGTGATGGGCGGCTGCCACGTCATGTGACTCGGCGGCGCGTCATGATGTCAAAGCATGAGACACTACACAACCGCCTTTCCGAGCAGGGATCGCGCAGTAACTTCCACGGCTCGTTGTGGATGTTCGGGTGTTGCAGCTGCAGAGAGAGAGCAGAAATCTAATCAATCAATACTCTTTGCTTTGCCTCTCGCAGCTTGTTTTAGCGTCTTTCAGCTCATTGTATAGTTTTTTTTTCAATGCCATTTCATGTAATGGTTACATCCACAGTACAGGCAGCTGGTTTTATTGATAAAAACCCCCACTGTAAATTCCCTGCACCCAGACTGATATTCTTCCATATATTAGGAGTTGATGGAGACCAAAACAATGTTAAAACTAAGCTCCAAATGAATGTTAATGTCGCCAAAAAGAGGATAATAAGTCGGTTTTGTCTTCATAGCTTGTTTCTACTGCCCCCAAATGACAAAAAAAAATTAGTTTTTGCAGTTTCTGCAAGTGTCAGACCCAAAACAACGACTGTATTAAAACCCGAAATTATGAGAAAAATCTATTTTTTTCACTAGTACGAGTCATTTGACAAGAAATGCATGTAAAGCCATTTCACTGATGTTAGAATATATATATATATATATATAGTCATGTATAGTCGTATAGTCAGCTTCCCTGTCTGCTCTGAAGGAACAAAAGGGTAATTATGTCGCTAAAGGCTCATACTGTAAATACTAATACTGCTAATAATAGTTTAACTTTTGAGCACAGGTTTAATCAGTTTAACTACATTGAAGGTTGAGTTCCTCTCATGAATGAGGGAACAGCAATTCCGCTAATGCATTTGTGTCAGAGTACAGGACATAATTAACCAACACACAGAGGAAACACCTTGTCAGCGCAACAGATGGTCGACAAGAGGCTACTGTTCACTTCGTTGCTTATAACATTAGTATACATTGATATTCCCGTGTTAAGGGACATGAGATCCCTGCGTAGAAATAATCCTCATCTGAAGGGCAGGTATTTAATGTCCCTGCCTCATCACTGCGGGATCATTTACCATGATGTCCCGGCTCCTAAGCCGACTGGACTGAGGTGAGCAGACAGCGGTTTCGGTGTCCACACCACTGACCTCCTGCAAATGATGATTGATACCGCTCCCCTTATCTCATTGCCTCCCTTCCTCTCCTGTATCAATCACTAACAAGAAATAATATGAGAAGATTGTTCCTTGAGTTTGGATGGAGGTTAAACAGAGGAATATGCATCAAACTGTCTGAAACCCAGACCAGATTTCTCACTCCTCAGGGAATAATTGTGCGATTTCTGGTCTGCTGCAGAGAAGAATTGATTTAACGTCGCAGTGCTTTAATTTTAAACCCACCAAAACAATGTTAATTAGTTGCATATTTCACACAACAGCATATTTCATAAAACAGTCTAGGCCAGTGTGCAGGAATTAATTAGACTCTATTAGAAATAAACCATCACAACAAGGAAATGCAGTAAACTATCGTGAAGCATGATTTTTTTTTTGTTTTTGTTTTTAATTGCTTCCTTATTTCTCGAAAATAAAAGTAAACTTTGCGAGAATGTAGACAATATAACACCTACAGTGCTACTGAGAGAATACGGCCGGCTTCTGCCTTTAGATGAGCGTCGGTCCTCCTCAGCTGAGTGTTGTGGGAGATCTTCAAAGGGAAGAAACTTCCCTTTTTCAAAGAGATGAAGGAATTGGAAATCCTCTCTCCACCCTTGTGCTCCACACCGTCCTGTGAAGGTTCAGTAAAATTTTGATGAGAACCAGGAAGGCTGTTATCCCGTTACTCGTGGAACCTATTTCCTGTCTGTCCTGATATGGAAATAAAGAAGGGAAACTGCATACTGTGTGTACCGAGGCACACTGTATTGTGTAATTTGCCTTTGTTATCACTCTTTTCCTTTTGTTTTAAAAAAACTCTTATAAAACTTTTTGTGTAGCTGACTAGATATTAGCCATTTAGCTTAATGTGACTCTCTTTTGTACCAACTTTGTCATTTGGAATTGCAGCAGTTTTCAGATCATTTATAAAAAACAATTTAAAAAGTGCAATTATCACTAGTGGTGTCGATCGATTAGAAAAAGTTCATCAATAACAATAATAGGCTGTGATTAATCGCGATTAATTTCATTTGTTACCATGATGAATTTGATTGGTAGGGTCAGGGTAAGAGTACCAGAATAAGCCAATAGAGGCAGAGAAGGGGCGGGTCTTGGCCTCACAGTCCTGACCCTCTCATTTATCTGCGCTGGAGCTGCGAGAGGAAATTAAGGTCAAACTCGGTGATGCTAACGCAAATTAAACTTTCCAGAATAATCGCGTGCGTCAACGCGCTAAAATTGACAGCTCTAATTATCGCCAGTGCGTTTGTCATGTTTGTGCCATCGTGTGAAAACTACATGTTCAACTACTCCATTTACCACAGAAGAACACTCTAAATACTCTGCTTAGCATAAGAAGCAATTGGATTTTCTCTGTCAGTTTATCGCACACACTAAAAAAATGTTTGTCACGTCTCGCTTGGATCCTGTTCAACATTCCCAAATCGTGTCTTGTGTCATTTTTGCAGATTATGCTTTGACCTTTATTGGACATGTTATTGCTATTGATTCAGCCACATTATCCCATCAACGTAACAATTTGCCCTCAAATATTACCTAATTATGCGGCGCGCGCGTGAGCGTGAAGCCATTTATTATGTATCATTAACATATCTGTTCATTGTGGGCTCTGCGTATTGGTTTTTTTGGATGCACATCCTGTCTGTCTGGAAAGAAGGATGAAGCCCGTCACCTTTTTAGTGTGCGCCGAAGGTGAAACGACATGCGAGCTCCATGCCAAATGTGAGTGCACTCTCCACTCATGTGCTGCTGTCAGGACTGATCACTGTTATTTCGGCTGCCCATCTAAAAGAAGGGGCTCCGATGGCTCAGACCTTCTTCTTTTTTCCTTTTTTTTTTTTTTGCTTTACGGTAGTCGAGATAGGAACCCTGCATTTGGCCTCACTCTGCAAATCTGATTAGAGGGCCTGTAATAGTAGGTTGTTTGTAAGAAAGCACTATATGAGGAGAGGACAGAGAAAACAGCAATCTCTTTGTCCTCCCCCACTTTACCCTCTCCCTTCCTGGCCTCCCTCTTTAAAACAATATGAAAGTGTATTATAGAGTATCATGCTGTCACCTTGGGATGTGATACAAAACAGAATGGACCACTCAACAGACCGCTAAATTAACTTACTTTAATTTTAGAGACCGTGCAACGCACTTAGGCAGAAAGACACACACACAGACGTCAGTGATTTAATATATTATATGGATGCTGCTTCAAAATGAGATGTCCATCCTCTGAAAAGGTGACAGATGCTGTATTTGAGAATGATCGTTGATGCGCTGCGTAAATAGAAACGCCTGTATGTCTCCAAACACGCATGAATCATCCCGTCGCAGCTGATGCAGTAGAGGTGGTGCCAGTCCCCTTTATGGCTCACTTGATTTTGAATTTGCTTGCCTTCAACGGCTTGCGAAAGCAGCTAAATGGGGCTCCCCCCTTTTTGAGATGCACCTATGAATGCGTGGACGGGGAATGACATCAGCTGATGTATCCGGGATTGTGAGCTTAGTTTGACCCCCTGAACAGACGCCATGCTCCATTTAAAGGCTGCAAACCGGAATCAAGAGAACGGATTTTCAAGCAGGGGAGAGCGGTGGTGGTGGTGGCGGCTGATGACTCTGCTGAGACCAATGAGGCTCAAGATACGATGATGTTGGGGAATCTGCGAAGACTGGGCGATGATGGGGAGGTGGAAGCCCACATAGCAGCCGCTAATTAGGCCAAAACGGACTCACATGCAGTCCCTGCTCATCTCATTTATTTTGTTTGGATAGTTATGCCTATGAAAGGATGTATTGTGTTTCTGCTATATGTTATTTTTTAGTTGATTCTTGACTGAAAGAAGACACTTCCCACAGGCCTGTTGAGGGTTTTTATCTGCTTTTGTTGTTGCAGGTAACACCGTCTCATCAAAGTGAGCAGGGTGGGCTTGAAACAGTCTGCAGAGTCTAGACTGGATAGAAAAGAGAGACTCACTAATAAAAAAGCACTGGGCTTCACTTAGCTGCATAATATATCAATGTCATGCGGGGTTTTGTTTTACATTACCATTCTTTTTCTTATCTAGCAGACAGATCCTCGCTGTTTTCTGCTCCATTCCCCCATTGTTCTGCTTTGTCAGAAGTGTAATGAAATTCTTCGAGATGTTAAAACAACGTCAACGTAAACCCAACACCTGCAGCCGCTTCCCAGTTAAAGCCTCAAAAGCAGCACCATGGCACAAAGAAGACACGGCCCTCAGAAGGAATAGTTCACCATTTTATGCTTATTCGCCTTCCTGCTGAGAGTTAGTTAGATGAGAAGACTGCAGGGATGTATAAAGTCAGGATCTGAGTTCTTCTTCCGACACTGGAAAACGGCTGGTTACTGATTTCTTCTTTCTTTTTACTATGATGTTTGTTTTTGAACTTTTAATCGCTTCTTGAGTCATTCTGGGACAGAGTGAGAAAGATAAATGAGGATATGAGTGAGAAATATCACCGTCGTCCACTGCTTTTTTCCACTCAATTGTGTATCTCTTTCTTTGACATTATTCCATTAGCATCTCACCAACTCTCATTCCCGCTCTCCTCTCTGTCCACTTCCCACCACTTCCCATCCTTTCAAATCCTTCACCGTTTCCCCTCTCCTCTCGGCAGGGAGTCCCGCCTCGGGCTTTTACTTCGATTTGATCTTCACTTTCATCACGAGCACATTTTTTCGAGCGTCAGTTCCTCGTCCTATAAATATTCCAGGTTAGCTGACATGCTAAATCATGTTCTCTGCTCATCGTGTGAGGGTTTACCTGACAGATTACTGCTCCTTTTTTAACAGTAACAAGCATCCTGTCTGTAAACTATCAAATTTTATTATGCTTTAGAATAATTAACCACTGTGTGTGGCCTCTGGGCCAATTGACAGGAAAAAAACATTGACAGCTAAACTGGGTATATAACTTATATCGAAAGGGTCTAAAGCAGCTTTTATAACTTATAAAAATTTAATTAAATTGCCTTCTAGCTGATTATTTTTTCCTGGCTACAGGTCAGTTGACATTTAGGAATGACATTATGGCTTTTTCTGAATGCTGGCCTTGCAGGACTGCCTTTAAAATTCATTTTAATGCCCTGCTTGTTAGTGTTCTCCTTCCATTTGGAAAATAATATTCCTAGTTCTGTCATGTGAACCTTTAGAGTCCATTTTGGGTTAGTTTTTACTGCTTATTTTACATCACCGTGTGCCGTGTGGAAGCTGCACACTATGCAACCTTTCTCAACCCCAACACTGCCCCCAAGGAAAGGAAAGGAGGGCTTCTCAAGCCAACATTTATGACTTCTGTGCACAAACTTCCTCTACCTGCCTCACACATTGCATATATATATATATATATATATATATATATATATATATATATATATATATATATATATATATATATATATATATAAATAACCCTCCCTGGAGCATCCGAGTCACCAAATCAGCATAAAACATCTGTTTCAGTTGGCTGCTGGCCAGCTTGAGCTGAGGCAGATTCACTGTGGCGTCCCCGCTTTTCTTGTAGTCCACCAGCGTCCTGTCATCAGCGGTGGCGCCCTCTCCGGCTCATTTCCCTAACCGATCCCCACGTGGAGAGCTCCATCTCAGGCCCCTCGGTGAGCAAGCAGCCTGCCAAGCCACCTCGGGGTCACACATGGTCACGTCTAATGTGACAAAGCCAGCTGCTCATCATTGCCCAGCCGGCCTCTCACCAGCTGTGATTGGATGTAAGGGGTCGCCCGGCTTGGCCCACGGGGGCCCTGTGGCGGATCAGCCAGCTAAGACATCCTCTACAAAGAGGAGTGTGAGCAGAACCTTGCTCCCGACTTTGGAGCCGCTTCTGTTTCTGTGGCTAAAGTTGATTTTACTAACCAGGTAGGGAAAAGTTTGTCCGTGTGATCTGGGATCAGAGGAGAGGCTGAAAGGAAAGGCCAGGTGTCTGCAAGCAGCAGGAAAACTGTGTGAAATGAAAGCATAAGATCTTATATGTACAGTGGAACCAATGATCTCTCAAAGCAGCCGTCTGGTATCACTGTCTTATTATTCCAGGTGTATTATTTCCATCTTTCAGCCTTTTTACATGACACTACCTGCCTCAGATGCATCGCTCCTCATCTTGTCCGTCATTCACCTGCTTTTTACTCTTTTCTTTCTATTTACGGGATCTGCCCTAGGCTATAGGTTAAAATGATGGAGGCGCACCTGCCTGCATCCGACTTCTTTTACTCATAATTTATGAAGAGTTTGTGTCCGTTTTATGGCGAATCTTCAATTTAAAAGACAACAACTCTAAGCTGACAGTAAGGAGATGTTTGATTCTGGTCTGTTTTAATGGATTCCATTCGCTGTGGGATGTAAATGTATTAATTATTAAGCTTTATTGGCTGCTAGTTTGACCTTGTAGCATTAAATATCTACCTTATGTGTTCAGAGAAGATGAGCTGCGCAAACAGGAGATGCAAGTATACTTATAATATAAACACTTGGAGGTGACTGATGTTAGCATTGAAGACATTGTGCTCTACTTAAAGTGCTGATACATTGGCCTGTTTAATCTCTAATTTAAGGGCTATTAGTTACATTCTTTAAATGGTAAATTACCTCAATGTGCAATTCAACACCAGCTCAGACTTAAATAGAGTGCAAGTTGGTTTTCATTCTACTACTGAGTTTTAAGCTAAAATAATACCTTTCACATCTATATTATTATTCATTTTAGTTGAAAACAATGAGAGACTCTATAAAATGAACACTTTATGGTCCCTAACATCCCTAAAATATCTGAAATGTTATGACAGTAAGAATTCATGTTGAATTCATCCTTAAATACAAGATGACCAAAAAACTTGTGACATGTATAAATATAATGTTTTAAAACGTTTTCAATGTTTTATGAGTAAACCCATCATTAGTGTCTCAACTTTTTGACCCCATAGTTTGAGTTTGTCACCGGTACAAAGTGTATTTGTCAAGATCTCCCTGTGGGCGGTGACAATCAGTACTGAAGACAATAATCAGACAAACAACCCCAGCTGCCTAGGATGCCACTCTCAAAACAATCAGCCACAACAAAAGCCATAGAAAGCCCCCCCTCACCAGCACTAATTGTTAATAAGGGGTTTCGGCATAATTGATTTTTTCTTTCATTCAGTTTCCAATTTGCTGCTGTGGCGATGGTGTTTGTGTCCCTTGGGTTTAATCTAACGTTTCTGTTTGAACCCGCAAATGCTTTTGCAACAAACAGCCCTGAGGAGGAGGAGGAGGAGGAGGAGGAGGAGCTGGAAGTTGTCACGATGAGCTACATGTTTTTCATATGGAGAATGTCAGAGTGCCTCGGAGACTTTGCTCTTGTCGGGGACGAAAATGTCTGCTGCGGTGCAGTCGGTGAACTCCTGAATGTGCATCTGCACGAATGCAGCTTCATTCTGCAGCTCGGTGCTACAGGTAGATCCTTTATATTCTGCAGGGACTAGATATCGGCAGCATCGTATATCAGCCGTGTGCAGGTTTAAAAAAAAAGCCCATGATATGCATGAGATGTGTTTGCCGGCTGCAAGCGCTTAAACTTTATCTTAACGGTCTGCAGAAGGAAAACAGAGCTTAAAAAAAACACACACACAGACATACAGTAGTAGAACACAAAAGTACATTTAGCATCAACTGTGACACTGATAAGTGGAAGAACTCATACGTGAGCATACAAGACACATCAGGTGGCAGATTCATCAGAGTCCACGTCCTCAGAGATCACAATCAGATGAGATATGAACCAGTAAATGTTAATTCACCAGCAGACGGTTTCCGCTCTGAGCTCACCGGACAGGAGTGGAGTAGATGAAAGAGCAGATGTCTCTTTCATTTTCCCTATTTCTCCTGTCTGAGGAAGGGTTTTCTTGGCCCCTGTATACCTGCACTTCTTCACATATGTGTTGAATTGCGCAGGAATTCTTTGATAGCGCAACAGGAGATAATCTTAAAGCTGCCACACAAATACAAGCACGACTGCACATATGCATCGATAAGCAGCCCAGCCTTCGCTGCTATACCCTTGCTTTGGCAGTATGAGTCTATATTGTATCTATATTTATCCCTCATAGACTGTTATGATCACATCTATTGAGATTAACATTGCAGGGATGTGCTGTATGGAAGTCACTATGACTACAAGTCCCTCATACACTTCCCTTCAGGAGGTCACTGCCCTTCAGCTTGAGTTCCTTTTTGCTGTGCTGCCCTGTCATAAAAAAAAACCACTTAATTCATGCTCCATGTTGGAAGCAGTGTGCTGTGCTGAAAGCAATTTGAGGCGCAGTATGAGGTATTATTAACCTATAGAGGACTTGTGAAGCCATCGTTTGGTTAGTTATCCGTCTCAATCATGCCCTATAAATTACAATAATAATGAAATCGGTGTCTAAAATTTTATATTTCTGTATCACCAGTAATGTGATTGCATGTTTGGGATACTTAAGTATTTAATTAAGTAATCACTGAAGAATTACCTCATTAGATTTCAAGCTTAGAAACGAGGAATCCTGGATTCCCTCAGGATGGTTGATGCCTGCAGCAGCTGCTTGCATGATGTGCACTCCCCTTTAATGTTAAAGGTAAATTCTGGTATAGGTCTCATCTTCCTGCAGAGACGGAACCCGAGCAGTGAACGCGGGATGTTTACAATGAGGAGTGCATTTTGAGAAAATCAAGACGGGTCATGGTGCAACTGGTTTCTCTTGAAGACGAGCTCTGCTGCAAATTAATTAACAGCCAAGACAAAAGCTGCAGAATCCGACGCCGTCCTGCCTCTGAAGATAAAAGGCTAACGTTAAACAGATGTATTTCCGTGTGTGTGTGTGTGTGCGTGTGTGTGTGTCTCCTGGGAGCTTGTTACGCACTAACACCCTGCAAGATGGAGGTCAAACAGCCAGTTTTTGGGAGACGTGGCACCCTGTGGAGAGCTCATTTTGCCAAAGCTCCTAACATGATTTCCCCTCTCCTCGCTTTACCAGCCTAAATTAATAAATAAAAAAAAGTCTCGCTGGGTGAAACAGATCCGGCACCAGTCAATTCTTTCCATCCTCATTTGCATTTAATTAGATAATTTATTCATAGGATTCACCAGAAAGTGTATAATCTTATGAAAACTGACAAAGCATCTGATTCATTTATCATTGAGGCACTCAGGCAGTTTAAGACAGTGAGTATGTATGTAAATGAGGGATGATACGTTCTTTGAGTCAGTAACAAACCCTGGGAGATCCTTTTTATATCTACAAGGCACCTGGATAAAACATGTACGCGCTTTACTTTGACGGGATGTCTTCCTGTTGTAGGGTAGAAACGACAGATCTTTTGTTTAATTCGCTAATTTTCAGTCTGTTGCACTAAATCTATTAAAATTCTCCGGCTTTGATAACTTCTAGGCAAATGTGCAGACGGCAACCGAAGCACCTCAAACGTGCATGGTTCTCAATCATATGTGATATTTGATATTTTACTTGATCTTATACCTTTTACAGATCAAGCACTTAATCCATTAATCAAGACAATAATCAGCAGGTTGAGCCAGAATGAAAGTAATCGTTAGTTGCAGCCCTATATGACACTGAATGCATGCAAACTGAAAGAAATTATTATTATTATTGCAGAATAATAAAAAATATAAATAAAATGATGCATATAATAATGTCTATATAATATGCCATTAGTTGTATAGACATATAAATATAAATATATATAACATTTTCATGTTTTGAGTACTTTTGATACATTTTCAGCACATTTTCCTGTTTATACTAGGTTTCAAATTGCAGATCCTCCTGCATCACATGGATTTACATGAAACAAATGACGCTTAAAGACGAGGGTTCAAACACACTTTGGCGCGCTCCCTTTCATTTCTGTGCGTTTCGTTTACTGCTCTGACTGTGAGCTGTCAAGCAGAGCCCGATTCAACCGCCTGACGGCAGAACGGACAGACCGCCAGATGTGTGGCAGCATAACCAGTCAAATCCCATCTGCCTACAGTGAGCTGCCAAGGAAGTGGTCTCCTAAGCAATCTGCACGAGCAGCGGAGAGAGTATAAAGATGCAAGATTATTTGGTAACCATGGTAACGCACCTGTATCCCACCCCCGTTTGCATTGAGCTTGTGTCTCTCACTGCATGCACTCAACTCTAATGTAGTGACCAAACCAAGCTGTCTTCCTTTGTGTCCCCTCTTGAAATGATCTTACATACTGAATCCTCCACGTCCACAGCTTATTGGTGTGCACTAGTTGCTCTTCTTCTGTTGCTGCAACCGCGGTAGATACGCCCAAAAGCACTTCCTGTTGCTTTAATTGGCGGCTTTCGATATATAGCTTTTAATGTATCTGATCGGACCAGCCAAGATAAATCAATGCTTTTTCTTACTGACGTCAACTCAGCATGTGCAAGATGAGGCTCACGGTGTCCTCTGCATATAATATAAGTATGATGTCATGCCGACAGAAGCTGCAGCCAAAGCCACCCAATGTATAGAATAGTGTTTGCCTCAATGAATGACTCATTCAGCAATATAGCTTCCTTTATTTATGAATGCATCTGATTTAACCCACTCAGAATATATATATATAGTGTGGCAATCACTGACAGTGGCTCCTTTTTTTAATTACAGAGGCCAACAGTCTTGGTGCAAAAGTTAGAGAGCATGGCCTGAGTGGGCGAGGTGAAGTCAACCAGTTGCTGTATGTGGGAGATTTGATTTTCTAGTATTTATGCACCACAGCAGACTATTTCTCAAGCATTTTTTTTCTTCTTTTTTTTTTTTGCTTAACTGATCCGCTGCATAACCTTGAAGCTAAAGGAAGCGTGTTATTTTTACATTCGTGCATATCTGTGGAGGGCATTTGATGCTACAATAAAATAATGCATCGATGACACACGGTAGAAAGAGAAGGATCCGGCCTCGCTAACAGATAAATGCATATTAGCACTTTGATTTCAAGGAGCTTTCCTGCTCTTTAAAAGAACTTCCCTTTTCGTCCCCACCAGCACGCAGTCTGCATTCATTACCTTTCCCCTGCGGTCAGTCTCCCCCTCCGGTTCGCCATCAAATAGCTTTAGCTACATGAAACATTTGCCGGATGGCGGATGCATTGTGTGCGCCTCCCATTGTTTGAAATAATGGGAATTGAATGTATTAGATGTGGCTAATGTAGCTGTCAACTAGCTGCACCCTCCTCAGGTTTCATTAACGTCCCCAGACCACAGCACCACAGTGGCAGACAACGCTTGCAGTGTCTGAGCATTCATTAAGGAGAAATTCAAATGTTGCTCTCTGGGAAATTGTCAGAACAGATGGTTGCCATTCCAGGCCTAGGGATAGGGAACAGACGATGGTGTTTATCCGTCACTGACTTGCTGAATTGGAAGTGAAGCCATAGTTTTATTCTTTAATTTTCCACTGTTTTTGAATGTTCTGTCCTCTGGTGGCACCCTAGGAAGTCGGCTTAACCTGGGATACCCTCTCTTAAGAGCAAGGAAGACTGGAAGAAGTGGGCAGCGAGACATTCTCATGAGCAGCGGATTCTTTCTCCCCTCCATGGGCCACCCTTTCACTGGACAACTCAATCAATAGATCATTTCAGATGGAATTGCCCCTGAAATACATTCCCCAGATGAAACAAAACATCTATAGACAATACAAATTCAGAGCCTTTAAAGGCTTTACTCAGATATACTCCAGGGAGCAACTCTGAAAAGAAATTACTTGCTGAGGATGGAAGTTGAACGCCACAAGAGACCAAATTAAGGGCTTTGCTTCTCCGCATCGCTGTAGACCTACAAAACATGACGCCATGTTACTCCTTTAATCTTTGCATGAGGTAAAACACAGGAAGGATGTATTTGCTGTCAAAGTGTCCCACATGCTAGGCTGATTGTTTCCTGCATTGGGAGCATAATGTTTGAGTCGTCAATAATAAAAAAAATAAAAAAAAGGAGATATCTTTTGTACCAGCTCCAGCCTTTCACTGGGAGCGGTTGTGTCATGCATTTCAATGCAGCCAACCCATTATCTGGGAACGTCTATCATCACTTTGCAAATGGGCCAATTAAACAACATGAAATACACTATGCCGTTGCACAAACAAAATGCATCCAAAGCCTTCCCCATCGCCGTCTATTCTCTTCTCATTACGTCTCAGTGGGGATTTTTCAAGTTTTAAAGCAGTTCAAAGCAGCTACTGTGTATCTTTGCTCACGTCTAAAGGCGGCTAAGCTTCCTCTCCTCTGAGCAAGAGGAAGACGGCCTTATAGATATATATATATATATTCTTTTGATGCCTTGGTTGTGATCCAGGGGCGCAAGCAAGACCCAAGCCAGGGCTTAGCCTTTCTGTATTCTATTACAGAAAATGGACGATCCTATTACATCGCTCGTAATCTCACCGGGGCCAGATAGGACTTGGGGAATATCCCATCCACCCCTCTTCGTCTCCTCTGGCCGGAGGCATGAGCATTGCCCGCTGACCTTCTGGAGTCCATTTCCCAACAGCAGATCCACTCCAGTAATCATTTCTTTGAGCATGCCGTGGTGCACGGTGCAGAGCACACAGCAGATACGATGGGAAATGCTGGAGTTCAGCAAGGTGCTCGTTTGATGTGCTGTGAATATTTTGGAAAGTGGATTTGCTCGTGTGTTGTACACTTTTGCGTCTCTTCTTCCGTTCCATGCTGCGACATCACTTCTAGGCGGCACACAAAACATGTTACGGACACGTGTAGTTACTTTTCAGATTAAGATTTCACGTCAAAAGTATAATAAGCTCATGGAATCCAATGCAAGCCGTAGGTTTGGAGAAAAAAACAACAGTATGTACAGTATAGTCGTAGGAACTATTGCTATGACTTAAATAGTGACATGACTAAAATGCCATTACTAAATTATGTCATGAAGCTTAGTCGTTCCATCAGGAAGTCCATTTTCTTTCTCTCTTCGCCTTTTCCCACCTCCAACTCAATCATCTGATTAAATGTGTTCACTCATTCAGTCAAACCAATCAGATTCAGCCACAGCCTCTTCGAGCCAACCTCATCATTGCTCAGAGAGGTCTGCTCTCCTCCCCGCTGCAGTCGGCTGTCATTTCGGTATCGATGCGCCCTCCTCCAACCCAGTTACCTCCAGTTTTCATCCCATGGGTGCTTCCACTGAGCTCATCTCCGAGGTCCCGCTCTCTGTCACATCCATCAGATCTTCAGCCATTGCTATTCATCCCTTCACCTCCAGCACCAGCGTCTAGACTCCGTCGGGGGGAGTATTGTTTTGCAGCTCGTGGCATCATCAATCTCTTAAAATGATGATGTCACAATTGGATCTAATTGCCAAGACTTCTCTCGTATTTCTTAGACTTTCTTATTGTGCAAATAAACTACATATATCTCTTCATACTTAGCATACCTTGCCTTAGTACATTTGTGCACTTATGTACTTTTGCTGTGATGGAGTATTTTTTATATAGGGTAAAAAAAAAAACATCAGCATTTTCTGTGCTAAGCATCTTAATTCTCTTCACAGGCAGAAACAGTACCAGTAGTACCACAGTACCAGATGGCGTTCTTAAGTACACATGAAGCAGAAAATTGAAATGTTAAATTAATTATATCAATTTTGACAGCTTCTGTACAACCAGGGTTTGATTGGGATTAAATAAGAATTTTGCTTGGAGTTCACATTTTTATATCGGGTTAAAAAGCGTCCAATAAAAGCTCAAATGTAGCATTTTATAATATGATACACGAGTGTGTTTTTGCACTTCGATTAGATCTGATTTGAGAGAGCTCCGACTTTTAGGAAGCGTCCTGCTAGACTGGGAAGAAAAGGCTTCCTTAATCAAACACAATGGCTCTGAATGGTTCTCATGGGAGGAACAAGCCTTGTTTACTCTACTTCCACCTATAAATTATAGAGTGAAGGTGCTTTAGTGTCGTGATTTATTATTAGTGTTTATCTATAATAATCACGCTAACTTGCTATAATCCTAAAGCAAACTTCTTGAAACAGACGAGGTATTTATCACGGCCAACTCTTCATCTCGCCTTCTCTTATTACCTCAGTAAATCTTTATCGCCCTATCATGTTTGCAGGCTCTGGTTCATTCCGCTGGATTCCTTCTGTAATAATTATCGCATCCCATCCTGCAGCCTCCGTGTGTTGCATGCTGGGGCTGCGTTGTCGGGATAGCAGTCAGCCATGTTTGTCGTTCCCCTCAGTCGGATTATTCTGTGCTTTTTGTGTCTTTAGTTTCAGTATCGAATCGCGCAATATCAAAGTCTCCGACTCAGCAGATAGTAGATTTGATTCTTGCAATAAACTAAATAAATGAAGATTAAAATCCTTTTTATTGACACGAGCCAAAGTTTATTGTTTCGAACCGCCAGAATAGAAAGCGCGGCTCATCCCACCTCGCAATCTGCGATGTCCTGCCAGGGAATCAATGAGGAAAAACTGGGAGAGAACACCTTGATTCTAAGTAGGATGATGTTTTTAGGGATGTGAAAGCATCTCCTGGTTCATCCTCCGTGGTGTTAATGTAGAATCAAAAGCTGCAGCCGTACGTCTGTGAATTTCTACGACCGTCACAAAGAGAGGGTTTGTTGTTCGGAGGGTTTGGTTTTTTTTGGCGAGGTTTGTCGGTGTTTTTCGATTTGAGCAAATCTTTAAATTGAATTTATGCAGATTTATGCTGATTCACATAGATGCCTGCCAATCTGAACCTATCTTTTCTGGCTAACATCCCTGTCTTGTGTTGAAACGAGTCCAGCAGGTTAATCCTGAGAGAAGATATATCATTTGTGCAGCAAGTATTACCTATATCCCGGCCGACACTGGGAAGAAACGACAGCGACTGACTGACAACACGCTCTGTGAAATCGATTGCAACAGAAAACCTAGCTGGCAGCGGTTTGGCCTCCCTCATGTAAGTCGTATTATTAGCCAGCTCAACGGACTGGTTAATGAAATAGTGGTCTATTACACTCATGTCTGTAAACACAAGCACATGTTGCTGATGCCAGAAATCTGCCCATCACAAGTTTGCCTGTATGACAGAAGGGTTTCACAATTTGTAACTTGGTATTCCATCCCGGATTTGGTCTTACAGCAGATTTATGTGCCCGTTTTGCAACATGTAGGTTATTTGAAACAGTTGAAGAACAGGTTGCTCATCAAATTTGAATTCTAAGACACGTGAATTTTGTTTTGTGCTCTTGTCGGAGATAAATTATGGTCTAAAGCGTAGGAAGAAATGTATTCCTGACTGAGCTTTCGCTTTAGTTTCATTCGAACCTGTAATTTATACAATATCAGTGAGTAAAAAAAGGAGAAATAGAAGCACATCAGATTTATTCCCTTGAAAGTGTATGTACATTCTGCCATGCCAAAAACTCACCAGGAAATGGTTTTAAAAAACAGATTTTTCTTGAAAGCAAGGGGAACGTCATAACCTGCAGCCGTGGAGCATTCCAGCATAAATGTCTTTGTAAAGACTATTGTCATGGCACTTTTGCTTCATTAGATAGTTCACAGTAAAAAAAAAAAAAAGAAGCAATAAATGTCCAGGCTGGCTAGTTGCTTTCACTTAGTGAATGACAGGACTGTGCAAGATTTAGCCTCTTGGAGGACATTTTCCATATCTGTGTGTGAAATAAATCCATAAATCAATTACAAGTTTTAAAACAAAGGATCTTAAAGCTGACTTAACATCAGCTGCGCTCAATTTACAGTATATTTTATCGTGGCTCTTTGCCATCTACTATATGTAAGGCCATTTGACAAATGGTATCCTTCACAATAGAGGTGATCTATCACCCTCGCCTCATTTTTAATCCCAGGTGACTGAAACATCTGTCAGCGTGACTGAATGTCGATAGAGCAGTGCAGCAGGGAGAAAGGAAGCGGAGGGAGAGGAGGAGGGGGATGCAGATCCTGCCAGGAGTGATGGCTTTGAGACAGCCGGAATCTCATCTCGATATGATGAGTATCACTCAACAGCAAGCTAATGTGTTTGAGATATAGGACACACAGAAACCTCCCATGATACTTAAATAGATGCTCATTTTTCCATCTGACTGATGCTTTTATCCATAGCAATATCATTGCTGCATGTATCAAGGTGGCGCCCAACAACCCTGGCAGAGATAGTGTCATACATTATGGTATATGGTGTATAAGGGACCAGCAGATGGTCTGCTGGAAGATGTATGTCACAACACCCCCCACCGCCACCCCCCCATGGTGCATTCGAGGGCAGCTGTATGACAACTGTACAGGAAAGTCTGCCTCTCTCCATCTTTACCTGACAAGGTTATCAGATATTTATGGCGCCTAATTAAACAAGTTGCCTCTGTTTAGAGCCACAGCACATTTCTTAGTAATGACATATCCACCTAATTAATTTGGGAATTATTGGAATGTGATCTCAGCTCTCAGGCTCTCATATTCACGAGGCGCCCTCCTCTCCGCTGTGGAAAATGGCGGCGATGATGGGCTGCACGGCTGGATGGTTATTATGAGGGAACTTCGTGCAACTTTATTTTTCTTCTCAACTTAACTTTTCATGTCTACTCCTACTCATTTTTTTGAATTTTTTTTTTACATATTCTGAAATGCACTTCGGTGAACTTGACCTGTGTAGGCTTTCAGAAACTGGCGTTCCTTCCCTAAAGCTGCCCTTGGAAGCAAGTAGAAGTTGTTGAATTCAGTGTTTCTCACCGAAATGCATGACAGCTGAGATGAGACAGATGGGTGCCGCTCTTATAGCAACCTGCTGCACATGTGTTTTATTGAATTATTATTATTTAAAGTTGTTTGCCTTGTTCTTTTTGTATTTTTTTGTGTGCATACTCGACCCTCTATGACTGTCTATGCAAGCAGTCATCACAGAGATACTTAACGTGGTTAAACAACAGGCCTTGTGGCTCTATCACACCCATGGCTGCGGTATCATCACAACCACTTTGTTAAGTTTGTGCACAAAAATTACATTGTTAGATTTAGGAATCTATCTCGGTAAGATGTCTTTGCCTTCACATGTGATGCAAACTCCAGTCTCCTCGGTAAAAGTCAAGCCTGTGACCGACCACTGAAGCCCGACCTCCACACTTCCAGGCTTACCTTTTGTAAAATATGCCACGTCATGCATTTGCCCGGATCGCCTCATATTGAAGTGGATGCGTGGCGGAAAGCTTCCAAAAATAAGGACTGCAAAATACCTGCAAATCAGCCATTTAGCATCGCAGGTTATCATAGCAAGAAAGACCTAGCAGATGAACTTCCCCTCTACAAAGCCAAACTAGATGTTTGATACTCATGATGTCAGAAAAATAAGTCAAAATAAGAGCCCAGGACTGGACTGCATCACAAGAGCACTGCTTAGGTGTCGTGTAGAAGAGCTCAGTGAGATGTTCTGTCATATATAAGATCTTTGAAGCAGCAAAGGTTTCCAAAGTCATGCAAGGAGTTCATCGTGTCCCGGTGGCTTTAAAGCCGAACCCCTGAACTAAATGACGGCAGCATTAGCTGCTAAAACTGATGGAAAAGTTTGTGGAGGCTCTGGATCCCATGCAGTTTACATACAAGGCTGGGATTAGCATAGAGGATGCATCAAATCCATTACTCCCTGGTTACTGCTTTCACATTTGAGGCACCGGTTCATTGGTTTTCTCTGTGTATAGCAGTTAATTTGAGTTGTGTTGACATGTAAAGTGTATTAATTTAATGTGAAAACACCAAAAAGCATAAGGTAGTAAACCAAATAACAAACGACTGCCCATTAGAATCAGCGCCGTGATAAATCACATTTGTAACTTTGCAAACCGAGGTATGGTCCTCCCATCTGCTCCGATATAAACTGTGCTGCAAGCCTTAAATGTGTCACCATTTAAGACTCACACACACCTGTGGTGCATCTGACTTCTGCGTCTTTAACGCTGTAAATTCCTCTGCTCGGTGCAAATGTCATACAACCCCGCTTTGCTTTTTCATCTGCCCAGAGAGAGGATGTCGGAATTCAAATTACCGCGACGTCGCCATCTCGCTAATGCTTGCATGATTAATTTGTGGTAGTAATTGCTAATGCATTATGGATAATAAAGGTAAAATAATCATTAGGAATGAGGAGGTCTTCAGCAGTTTGTCCCGTTCAACTTCGAGAGAACAGATGCCGTGAATTTAGCACCTGTCATGTCACATTTAATGCGCAAAACGTCCTTTTAAAGGTCTTTATCTCACATGTGCAATCGCTTATTGTAGCTTAAGTTCATGTGGAAAGATGAAAGATTATAGGAACGTTTACAAAAATGCACGAACACTCGATGTTTTGCATTTGCTTCCATCAATGTGTAAAAAAAAAAAGAAAGAAAAATAACATGAATAGAAATCGAGGTTTAAATCTGATTTGCACATACAGCCTGAAGCACCGTGGGTCAGATCTATTTTTGTGGGCAGATTTCACAGGTGGACTGGGGTCAGGAACATGTAGTATAGGTCAAAGGTCTTAGGCTTTAACCCTAAACCCACCCCAAAAGAAATCTGAGGACTCTGCTGTGTTGCCCACCTTCAGCAGTATCACCTGAGCCTTATTAACAATCCAAACAGACTGCTGCTCACTTCCCCGTGTACCTTATAAAAGTTGTTAAAATCCCAATAAAGGTGAGCGGAAACGCTGCCGGGATGCTAAAGTGGCCAGCCTGGACCGCCACCTGCATCTATTCCTGTCTTCTTTCGCTTAATTAAGATACAGATGTCTGTTAATGAGAGCGGACTCCACTAATGACTGATGCTAAATCCAATGGGTCACAGTTGGCAGTGCCACATGTGCTGCTTTTGATCAAGCTGGCTAGTGTCTCTCTTCCTCTGGAATTATACAGAAATAAGCCCAGCCTATTATACTTAATAATGTGTTTATTCGACGTTTAATTTTTTGTCAAATTCAGTCATATTCCTGCCAATTTGTAGCTTTAAATTTCAGCTAGTTGCTCCAGAGTTTAAAACCATTTTGAATTGTCTTTCCCCCCTCCTCTCCCACACAAGCACCGTGGAGCGGCTTCATTTGACAGGAGAGAAAAACTAATTTCACCTCTCGCACACAACATCGGAATTAAATGACCTTTCCCTTCTTAAAGCGCAGCGCAGCAATTTTTCTTCCCAACCGTGTATTGCTTCTTTTTTTTTTTATGGAAAACTGTAAAGTTGATGTAAGCGTTGCGTTAAATTGCCTGTAAATATGCATGTGAATGCACACAGCCGAGATCCCTAATGAGTCTAAGGTGAATAAATGAGGGATTTATTTTTTTGGGTGTGGGGGGGGGCAGAGAACCAGCCGTCCGTGTTTGCACACATTTCTGCACTGCAGTCACTTCCACGCTGCACTAAACAGAGAGATGCCATCACGATTCACATGGCGTCCTCTGAAGCGCTCCCACTATGCCGCAGAGTTCTGGCTAATCCAAGACCTTCATAAAGCATGTGTTGGGCCTTAGCGACACATCTGTCATCCTGACGTCCGCTAGCATGGTCTGGACTGATGGTTTCTAATCCATCTGTGCTCCGCACAGACAGTCTGCTGCCAACTGAGTCTTTGCTAAGCCTTTGGAGAAGCAGACTGAACAGCAGCTCCTGCCAACTTGATGAAAAGTTTTTATTCATATCTCATCGTTTATTTTATCATTTCATCTTTTTTTTCTTCTTTTTAAAAAAAAATATGTTGACAAACGCTTTCTCAGATGAATCAGATGCTTGTCTGTTTGCTTTGATGCAGCCGGCGATCAGGAGTTCATGGAAAAGAGTGTAAATTTTAATCCCCGGCACTGAAGGCAGAATAAGGCCAATAACTTTGATCTGCCTCATGCAGAAGAAACAGTAATTTTCCAGTGCGATGCCACCGTGCTGGTAATATTGGATTAAAAACTCCCTCTTTTCTTCTGCTGTCCACTCACGTATGGCCTAAAGGTGCGGATGAGGTCTGTCAGGGATGCTTCTGCATACTGCACAAAAGAGATAGGGAGAGGAAGAGAAAAAGCCATTCTTGACATGTCTTCTCCTGTGCCACGGCGAGGCCTTTCAGCACAGCAGAGCGATGTTTTCAATGAGAGCGGCCTCTTTCAGGCTCTACCTGCTTACCACGCATCACGCCGACTAGTTTGATGACGGCTAAATGACGTGAGAGCAAGCTATTTTAGCTTTAAGGATGTGTGTTTGCGCCTCAGGTGTAAGCATGTCACCTTCGGGGCGGTTTTCCAAAGGGCGGCGCCGGCTGTTTTCCTGAGCCGTCGGAGGTCACCGAGCTCATTCGCAGCCACTCTGTGAAAGAACAGCTTCAATTATGCAGCAGCGAAGTCAAAGGGCTATAGCAGTGTGAATTTCAGATAATGAGTCATTACCAAAAGTTAACAGCCGTGCTGATGGCCCATCTAATAGCATATGACACATCCGGTAATATGCTTTCAACAAGTGGTTATGTTGTCATAACCAGTTTTATTACTAAAAGTATCTGCCGCGCTACTCAACCACAAAACTGGTCCTGTGCTAATTTTAAAAGACGAATGGCTCAATAGTGCAGATTGCCGGTTGTGAAGATAATGAAGTTGGAGGCTAAATTACTGCTGAAGTCTTTGTCTTCTCAGACAACGGCATCGAAGCCGAACGGATAAATATTTTTATGCTCGCAGAGGATGACAAAAGTTGAAGGAGTTTAAAAAGAAACGAGTGCATCACACTGTTTTTTTACCACAAAGTATGAGGTGAGCATACGTCTGTATTTGTTTGTGATAAAATGACAAATCAGCAACTCCTGATTAATTATGCTGCCTCCCATACACCAGGACAATAATCTTGGGCTGCTTCATAATAAAATATAGGAGTTATTATACGTCTATTTGGCAAATAAATCAGGAAATCGTCTGCATCTAAACGTTCCGGTTCCCTGCATCTGTGTTTAAATCATTACATCAGTTCTAATGAAATAAAAGTCATTTCTGTCCTTTTTTTAAAGTGCAAAATTTGTTTCGCTTGCATTCGTTCATCGTCCATCAGAGGTCCTCAGTCGACGCTTTTGCACACAGATTTATGCAAAGACTCGCACCTTTTTAGTGGAGGTTTCGCTCATCGTTTAGCTGCAGCTTCTATCCTCCTTTCATGCCCGGATCTGGACGCCAAAATCAGATTCTGGATTCAGTCTGTCAGGGCAAGACGTCGCGGTCGCTCAGCGAAAACACACCGAGATCTGTCAGAGTCACAGCAGCGTGAAGAGCAGCTGAACGCAGCATACATGCGCTGTATGTTTAAGTAAAGAAGCGGATGATTTCAGAACCCTTTGTGGATGCATGTTGAATTTTGACTTCGGATTGTGGAGCTGCACCGGTTGCTTTTTCAGACATCCACAGGGCAAATGATAGAGATTGCATCTCAGAGAAAAAGAGACAGAGAGAGGCTCGACCTCTGACACGGCAGAGGCACGCAATCTCTCCTCGGGGTGAGGCGCTCCACTTGTTTGTGGCTGAATAAGAGGTTGTGGGTGGGCGAGGCAGCAGAGGTGCGAAGGGAGAAGTCAGAAAAGATACACAGGTAAAGAAACGGAGAGGAAATTGGAGTGGCAGGGTTGAGACGGCGAGGCGACAGGGGTGTGTGACGGAGAGTGGAGGAGAGACGGAGACCAGGTCATATTTCATCATTGTTTGGACAATCGAGCGGAAGGGGTGTCGAAAAGCCACCAGGAAGGAGTGTCCGTAAATAGATTGTCAACACTTGGTGTGCGATGCCAGCGTGTTTGTGTTGACTCACTCACAGAGAGGACAAAGAAGGAGGACTCGCCTCAAACCTGTGTGTAAGGCCAAAGTATGCTAAGCTATGCGTTCATGTGCGTTCGTATGCAAATAAGCTGCCCTTGCTCGTGACATCATGGGCAAGAATGTGAGATCCACCCACATCTTTGAAACTCAATGTCCCGAGTTTGCAAACAGAGTTTGGAAACAGAAAATATGCACATATGATGCAACTAATCGTCGTCTTAATCACATCCAACCCACTGAATTCATTATTGCTAATAATATGACGTAACAGCGACGAGCTATAAAGCTCACACTGAACATGTGTGTCATCATCAGGCGTATTATCTCCCCTCTGTTTGGTTTTAAAGTCTCAAACGTGTCGCCGTCTGGTTCTATACCAACCAATTTTTCAGTGGGTGTCCTAGAATCCTCAACGTTTCTGATCCCCAACCCAACACCGTATCTGCCCTCATCGATCACGGCGCATGGTTTGGTCCAGATCCTGCCTTTAAGATGGATGAATTCACTTTCCGTGGCCCTTTTGAGGAATGGTACATCCCACACCACATGTAACAAAACGATCGATGAGCCTCACACACAGATGTGCACACTTTGTTTCTTACTCCTCGGGATTAATCTTTATGAGCTGCCGCAGTCATGTGTACTCTGGGTGGAGCATTTGAGCATTTTTTTTTTTCCCCCTCAGCTGCCTTTCTTTTTTCAGTGCAAGTGGATTGGCAATGATGGGAGGCAATTTGTTGGCGAGCAGCAGGCGGTTGGGTTAATTGCCCACGGTGCTGGTTGGGGAGAAAGAGTCTTGCTGAGTGTGGAGTGCCTTCTGCACCGGCAGAGCTCGAGTCCGGATGAAGAACAGCAGTAAGCATATTGTCATCTCCCACCTCGCTTCCCTAATCAGTACTGCTCTGCGCTCCCATTGTTCAACCGAGCTGGCTCCCATCCCAGAGGAATCCTCCCTCTTTCTCCCCCTCTCTATCCTTTTTCTTCTTTCCCAATGCCACCCGCCACCCACATCCTCCTCTTTTCAACCCCTCTCATCTCCAAATTCACTTCCTTTCTCTATCTCTCTGTTGCTACTGCCACTCACTCCCCCTCCCTCCCCCCCCCATCTTCATCATTAAAGCCCCATTTCTCCATCAATCCTCCCATCTCCATCTCTGCTTATTACCTCTCCTCCTTCATCCTTTCTCCCCCCCCCCCATGCACCCTATTTCCTGCTCTGTCCACTCCACCTTTCTCCCGCCCTTTCTCCCTCTATCTCTCCCCTTCTCCCTTCTTCCATCTTCCTTCTTCCTCTTCTTCCCAGAGGAGCCAGATATTGATGTAAACACACACAGAGAGCTCCGAGTGGTTCTTAAGCCGCTCTGACCGATCCACAGGCCTCCCTTCATTGTCCCGCGACTGTTAGAAGAGACTTGATTTCCAATCGGATTATCCCACCAGTCCTCCCATTGCTGTGTCCATAAAAAGATGGCGAGGGGTTTGACTAGATGGCTGTGGGCTTTGGCTGGACTGAGCATGCCTGACTGTCAGTGTCACAGCTCCACCGCGGTAGTGGATAAAAAAAGACGTGGGTGAGAGGCAGCGTTGTAATGAAGTATTTGAGACCACGCTGACCAAAATAGAAGTGGAACTAAGGGGATGGTTATTGCAACGATGGCTAAAGAAAGCAACTGTGGACATGAATAATATTAATAATCTCATTCTCACGTCGTTTTTTTTGATTGGCTCTTGACTTGACGGGCGTCTTCCCAAAAACGTCCCGCAAAGTTTCTTGGAAAGAACTATTTAATTTGGTACAATTAATAAGCAAAATAGGACTTTTCCTTAAAAGAAAAGCTGCCACTTTAGCCTTTTTTTTTTTACTTTATTGATTTTTTTAAACTCTACTCCTGCCTGTAATTAAAGGTGACATTTTTCCTCCCATTGTCTTCCTCCCACAGGCCAGAAACATTTTTTTCATGTATATATTGATGCATTTGAATCCATTTTATACAGTCTTCCCCTAAATGTAACCAAGAAGTTTTAGATGCCTGAACAAAAAAACAAAAAAACAACAAAAAAATGCTCATATGATTAGTTTTAGGAATGTTACACAGCTCATTTAAGGCTTGGCTCAATGTCTGGACTCTTGCACGACACTTTGATTTCCTGGACCGCGAATAAGAATCTCCTGATCATTCTTACTTCATGCACCTTTAAGATCAGACAGCTAAAACATTTAAAACATCATGCTCTTAATGACAAAACAAATATCTCCTTATGTATTAAAAAAGGTTTAAATGACATGCAACTAATCATGTTTCATAGCTAAGCTTTAAGAAGAAGAAAAAAACTGTAGATTTTTGGTCATTATAAATGCATTCCTCTGCAAATCATCCCCTGCAAGACATATTTGGTATCCGTGGAAACTGTGATCTTGACCTGAATTTGAAATAAAGTTCTGTGTGTATCAAAGAATCAAGGGAATGTGGCACGCATCTGTAATGTTGCTCCTCCCAGACGGGGGTAAAGGAGGTGAACGTCTGGGTAAAGAGAGGCAGGGCAAATAAGTACACACACACAGTGCAAAGAAAGCCTGCATATCTTTTTCGTGTATTTAATTTAAGTGTATTTCTTGTTTTCTTAATGCTACAGTACCACAGGTTGCTGCAAATACTTCCTTACCCTACCCGTGGATGTTTACTTCTTATCGAGGGTCAATATGACATCACCTTCTACCTCTCTGACTCTCAATAAGACTGGAATTTCAAGGCATGTCTGCACAGTGTCATTTCTTTTCATGGCAGATGAGGTCTGCATGTGTGTTTTTCTCCCCATCCTCTCATCTTCACAGAGATATAAAAGGCAGCCGTCATGCCTGACGATGAAAGAGCAACAACCACGGCTCTGACTCTCTGTTGTGCGACTGTCACTTTCTTTCTTTGAAACAACAAAACAACAGAGACCTTCAAAACTCACGGCCGTCGCTGATGAACATGCAGTCGTCACGCCGGTGACTCAGGAGGTCTGGGCCTTGTCTTTTTTTGCTTTTGGTCTCATGCTCTGATATGAGAACGTCACATGCCTTTTTTGAGAATTGTTTTCTCATTGAAATGAGACACATGTAGCAGACGGTCCAACCTAAAATGTTAAAAACACACATTTATTCACCTTTATGTAGTTAAACAGGCAGCTAGAGTCTAAATGAAAGGATATATTTGAAGGTATTCTCAAAACTGAATGAAGTGATCCCCTTTTAGCTCACAAAATAAGTATTAGAATCATTAGAATAAAACAGAATGCAGTAATATTCTTTCATAATAGACTGCAGCTGACTTTGAGCTGCGTTGTAAACGTCTTTCTTCTTTCTGCTGACGTCCTGTTGTCTGTTGTGAGCTGATAGCAGCTGTTGGAAAGAAACCAAGCATTAAAAAATCCATGCTAAAACAAGCTGGTACTATTCCATCCCATAAAGTAACCGTTATTTTATAATATAATCATCATGTTTAGGTTTTATGAGAGGACGCCCTGGAAAAATGACTGTGATTGGTTGAGGCTGCTGCCAATCAAACGAACTTACAGCAAAACATTTATTTTTTTTAAGCCTCTTTGATTTAAAAAAAAATTATAGTAAAATCAGAATTTAAGAATGTCTTCAAATAATACAAAATTTGGGCATCATTTGGATTTTAACGATCCTGATTCCGGCAGGGTCAAAACAGTCACATGCTTATTTGACAGAAGCAGCAATAAACTGGCTACTAGCATTAGCAATCTGCGGATGATTTGTACACCATGTAGATAAAGGTGCATCTTCCCTTGCTCAAATCAAACAAACTCAAATCACGAGGCGTTTGCCCACCTTCAGTATGTTTTCAGAGCACCTCCGACAAACTGCATCCCAGTTATGGGCACAGACGAAAAGCTGTTTTCAGCATTAGCTTCAAATGACCTCTTGTTTCACTTGCACTGATTCATATGTGTTGACAGTCATAAAGCAGGCATGCAGGTAAGGATGAATGCATTCGGGTCATCAGGACAGTTTATGATGTACTCAGCTGTGGGAACACAACTCATTACTCATTTTGGACTTCATGGTGTCAGCGAGGCTGTCAGCGGTCACCGTCGGCGATATGTTGATTCTTGCAGCGGCGAACACGAATCGCCGCCGCCGGACTGTCAGAGATGCATCAGAGCGGGATTGTGTAGCTCTGACGGGGACATAGAGGATAGAGACGTGCTTGAAAGGTTGAGGTATTGAATTTTACTTCCTGACAGCTGAGTGACCTTTCGGCTCTCGAGGGGGACGGGACAGAGATGGATTTTGCAGTCGTCCGCCTCTCTCTCTCTCTCTCTCTCTCTCTCTCTCTCCGCCGCTCCTCCCACAGGGTTAAGAATTAATGCTCCTCTCTATCTCCCTGCTGAGCAAGGAGACTCAAGATCAGCTGCATCACAGAGCACCCAAGTGCGACGTACACAAGGAAGAAACACCTTACAAGTGCTTCTTCTTATGCCGACGTGCGAGGCAATTAAAAGAGAATCGTGCAAATGAGTTTGCGTTGCATTGCAACAGCCGTGGAGAGGACAGTTCAGGAAAGCAAATTGCACTCACCGACACTCTGTTTCCCTCTTCACACCTCGGAAGAACTCCTATTCATAAATGCATGCAGCATGACTGGGCCAGATCCCATGCTAATGCGCTGAATACCAATGAGACTCATCTTTGCTCTCAGACTTTGAGGCACTTCTCTTCTTCTTCTTCTTCTTCTTCTCACATCCTCTTTCGGTGGCAGTAAGGTGAAAGTTACAGTTCTATCTGATGGCGCTGCCACAGCAACTCTCCACAGGATCACCTGGCGTCTTAAGGAGATATGAGATAAGAATGCACCTCAATAACTTGTTTTATCTCCGCGGTAATGCATCTTCTCCTCACATCGACGGAGAATGAGCTCTGAGGCGTGTTTGTTCTCCCCTCAAAGTTCACCGACTCCTGGCTTTTCTCCCGCCGCCCTGCTTTGTCCCTGCAGTGTGTGCAGGGGAGGTTTTAGAGCTGCTTATGTGTTGCAGTCACGTCCCACTAGCCTTCCTGGCAAAGTGACCAAGTGCTGAAAATGATAGACTTAAAATGACAGTCAGTGAATTTGTTCTCCATCTGTCTTTCAAGGCATCACAGGCAGCGGCCTATGGCATGGCAGCTGTCTGTGCTCCATTACTCCCACTGGCCAATGAGCCATCTACATGAAGGGCCTCATTGATTACTTTTTACTCATGCTTTGTGAAAATATACAGAGTCTGGTGCAGTTAAGTACTGATGCATCAAGAGGTGGCTCATTAGCGCACTGGTTTAAGACAGAAGCATCAGCCAGTGGAACGTCAGAAATCAGGGAACCTTTAGTTCATGATGTTTTTGTCCTTTTTATACAGGATTTAATTGGCGAGGTATTGAGTTCGGTGGTAAAGCTTCAGCGTCTTGCTCGGGGACACTTCAGCGGGACGGATTGCTGGCAAACACAAGAGGCTGAGCCCGGATCACACGGCTACAATTACAGCTTCTGCAGTATGTACTGCTCACGGGATTCAAAGCATTCCCCCCCCCCCATAAATTCTTCATGAGCATGTCAAAAAATATTGTTTTGAAAAAAAGGCGCTTCTGTATGTCACACCTTGCATTTTTATTTGAAGATCCTGTCGGCTAGAAGATCTATGATGTAGAAATAAGTTTTCCAACTCATGAAAGAGAAATTCTGCAAAAAAAAAGAAGACCTGAACTCTTCCCACTAATGTCAAATTAATGTTATATTAAGAAAAGTTCGACATGACACCACAGCTTGGAAATGATATCCTTAAAAAGCCTCAATGTTTTTCCAACTTTGAATTTAAAACCAGGCACAAATACACTCTTGTTATTGAAGTGATAATCTTTATTTTGTTACAGACATGAGCCCTGGAAGATGAACTTATTTAACTTAAGATCCTGTCTTCACCTGCCACCATATATTCAGATACCTAGACCCAGCCTAACATATCTGTGCTCCCCTGCAGCAGAGACATCACAGGCATCAGGCCGGTACGACATGTATGATTTACCTACAGTTTTTAAAAATGTAAATCACTTTGGAGGCATTTTGTAAGATTTAATTATTCTTCGTCGTCTTTTGTCTCGCATAGAACTCAATTCGTCGAAATAAATTAATCGTAATCAAAAGCAAGTCTTTCAAAAGTGCATCAGCAAAAGTCAGAAATCAGTAAAGTGCAACATCAAACACACAAGAACCTCCAGAGAGTTGAACAATATCAAAGAGGAAGCCGATGATATTTATTAGGCTCATTCTGATATTTCTTTATCTTTTAAGAAAGATAAAGAGGAAAGGTCATAGAAAGTCATATTAAACAGATCAACAGCCTCCACAGATAGTAGTAAATCATACAAATCTACAGAGACAGGAGCACAAGTAGAAAGGAGTCATAAAACCTCTGAACCGACTCAGTCGTATCAGATTTATAACCTTGCAGGGAGACGTCTCGGCTCGTCTTGAGACGCCAGTGGCTGGTTTCAGAATTTAAGGCACATCATCTGCTCCAATTAGCGCCTCATGGCCCATAGTTTTAGACGAAGGGAAACTAAGGATCACCTCCTCAATTTGTTCGAGGAACAGTCGTGTCTGTGTGATAAAGGAGTAAAAATTCAGATTTACTGCTGAACTGACAACTCATTAGTGAGGCGTAGCTCGGCTCTGCGCTCTGCACCGGCGTCACTTTCCGACTGGAACGCGCCGCCTCAGTCGGACTGAGTGGCAGAACATCCTAGAACACGGCTACCTTTAGTAGGAGAAACTATAAAACCAGGAGTAAAACAAACTATGATACTCCTAAAGTGAAGGCTGTTGAACTCGGGAGCGATCCTTACATCTTCCTAAAGAATCAGTCATCCGTAAACATGTGGCCGGGAATCGGCACATGAAAAAAATGCACCAAACAAAGCATGAAGATGTACAAAAGATAAGGTAAGATAGAACTTTATTAATCCAGAAGGAAATTCTTGTCCCAGAGATTGCTCCAAATGACAGTGACAATAAATACAGGTTAAAAAAAATAAATATGTAAAGTTTATCAGGAGTAAATCCAAGCACCAGTGCCTGACAGAATGACACCATAATAATAATTAAAGTGATGTTGCACATGATGTTGAAAAACTAGTATTGCACATATATTTGATATTATACATGATGCATGTTGTCATTTGTCAAAATTGAAGGGCCTTAAACATCTTAAAGTTAGTAAATAGATCCTAATAACACGTGCTGCCATCATCGCCATGTTTATTTTCAATATTCCTTATGTTTTTGTAGAGGAAAAAGGTCTTTAATTCACTGATTAACACGAGACATTAACTAAAATATTTAAACGAGAGCGCTCGGAGAGCGCAGACCTCCGCCAAGGCCCAACAATCCTCCACATAATTGTTAGGGCCTGTGTCCACCAAAGCAGTTTTTCCTGAGGCCAGGAAAGTTTTAGTTTTCCATTAAGGGGCAGATAATAAACATCATCCATCCATTAAATCTATAACCATATAAAATATATCAAACGGGCCTTGAATATCATAAATAAATATTTACTTTTCATATGCAAGTAAATGTTGTCAATTTTTACTCTGGATGCAGAATTTTACTTCCTCTAAGTATCTGAACCCCTCACTGCTCTTATTATTAGCTGGAGGTACAAAGTTTAAGATCAAACTCCCTCAGCTAAACAACAAAAGCATAATAATCGTCTTATTTCTAGACAACTTTAGTGGTTGTTTCATTATCTCTCAAAGAGTAGACGGGAATATAAAATCAAACCAAGCATAACAACAAAGGCTTCTCCAAAATGACGTTACGTAACTGCCTTCTAGATAATGAAAAACTGCTTATTCGGTTGTGCTGCAGGTGAAACACAATTTTAAGAGAAAGCGGTTTATGTAAAAATCCCTTAATTTAATTTTTTTGAGTATTGTCTCACATGACAAATGGCACTGTCTTCATTCCTTGAACTCCCCTTTGTGAGATTTTTTTTTTTTTTTATGCCCAAAGCCTTGAAACATCCATAATTACATTTCCCCATCTGTCTCCTCACACAATCCCCCATACATCACCATCACAACAATTCCATTAACTCCCGCTGTGTTAAATAAAGAGGGGGAAAAAAAGAAAAGTGAGGTGCATTCATAAACAAATAAGAGATGATGCCATATAGTGGTTTGGAGGAAATGTCTGACGAGGTTAATCTCATTAAGCCGTTTGTTTGGAGATGTTTCTGAAAGAGATGCTATCGCACACAGGAGAGAAGCAGCTGGCTGGTGTTTCAACCTCGTCTCCCTCTTCCTCCCTCCTCCATCTTTGTCTCTACGCCCTTGGCGCCAGCAGAACTCTCCCACAAGATGGTGAAGTGTAAAACGACGACCACATGGGAAGTAATTACGGCGAGTTTAAAGTGTTCAAATGAGGGGGAAAAAAAACATGTTGATTGAACGACAGAACCAATAATGACCAAACTGTTTCAGACACTAATGGGAATCTCTTGACAAATTTCTGTCAAGGTTTGTAAGCAGAGACAAACAGGCATAAACACACATGCACACAGTGACTGTTCTCGCTAGTGTCACACTCGTTAAGATGCCTTCATGCTCACTCAATCGCTGTGGTAATATTTAGTATTTCCTGTACAACTTGTGCCTGTTATATCAACGTAAATCCAGAAGTGGCGCTTCAGTAGAGAAGAGCATCCCTCCATTGTGGATGCACTGGATTGTCAGATCACAATACATTAAGTATATACACTGTAAAAACGTTTAAAAAAAACACACTTTTAAACGTTTAAAAAAATGCCAAACAAAAACCGTAAAATGAAGGTAAAACATATAAATTCAAATTATGTGAAAAAACAATAAATTTACAGAAATTTTCACTCGAGGTTTTGCAGCGAAAAAGTGTAATTTTACAGAGCTTTGCATGAAAAATAAAAAAAACAGAAAATTACTGTTAAAATTTTAGGGTTATTGCCCGTAAAATTACGTTTTCTTTTTACACTGTACTTTTACAGAGAAACGTCATTAATATTTAACTAATAATTGTACTTTCTTATTATGTCTTTGACAAACAATCACATTTTAATTACACTAATTTGTTTTCTTGCTGGAATTAGACAAATCAATTGACACACAATAAAAACAGCTATAATAAAAGAAATATTACCTCCTAATATAGAAATAACAACTACTATAACTATATCTAATTATAATAAGAAAGAGAGAGAGAGAAAAAAAAAAGAAAATTAAAATAAGAACGATCCATAGCAACATGAGAAAGCATAATGACTCAGGGGGGAACAAGCCAAGATAGTAACATGCATTAATAGAGCATGAATGTGTAGAAGGAGAGGGAGCCTGGTGTTTTATGGGAAATCTAAGCCTATAAATAGGGGCTAGCCTCAGTTAGCCTTAATTATAAGCTGTTTCAAAAAGGAAAGTTGTTGTTTAGATGTGTTGCAAAGGCCCAGGTGTTACTAACAACATTAACTCTGATGTCACGTCTCCCAGTATGCTGTGACGGTGAGCCAAACACGCGCAGTATCACAACATCTTTCACCATCTGTGCTTTTTACTCTGTGGCGTGGCAACATGTCTGATGCGGAATAGCAGGTGCAGCAAAAGCTAACACACAAAATGAGTGACACCCACACAGCCCAGAGAAGAGGTCTAATTAGCTGAAATGAGTGAAGTCACCAGTGTGGGAGGCTGCTAATTAACTGTCAAACAAGTGGGGATTTATTATTGACAAAGACAGGACAGACATTTAAATTAAAGCTCTTCTTTTTTTTTTACTTCTTTTTCCGTGATGCATTCAGGCTGCAGTAGCTCCTATTCATGGAGTCTCACACCGTTGAGCTCATGGCTGGATTGAGACCTCCATGAAACCCTGGGTATCTAATATTAAAGACGCCACGTCTAAATGATTACAGTTTGTTACAGGTCATTTGCAGTAAGGCTCAATCTGTAGACATTTCCCAGACACTATATGCTTCTATAAAAAGGCTCAGATCAAGTTTTTCTTATGTTTTATTTTCTTGACTATTCTTGACTACGGCTGGTTCTTGTGTGCTTGGGCGTGCCTCGGCGCTCCTGCCATGACAGGAGGAGTTGCCTTCAGGTCGCTTTCACAATAGATAGTGTGGGGAAAGGGAACGTTTAACCGACTGGTGCTTAATCCTCAGAGCAGAACGTGAAGAAAACAGACTTTAGTTGAGGAAGGAGATTGGGAAGGAAACGTTTTCAGCTCTCTGACTTCCAACAGTGACGTCGTTTAGGGAATAAAGCGTAAAGCATCACACGGGTTTTAGAGTATTCTGGCAAAGTGGTGATACTTTTAAGCGACATGTGCAGAGGAGAAGAAAGATCTACGTGTTTTTAATGTCTTGAACTGCCGAACGCTGCTTGCTGCACAATCCGTCAAAGACTGATGCCCCCAGGTCCCGGTCTCTATTAGCTTAGTTCCACTATGAGCATGTTTTACTGGACTTGGACCCCTGGTTGACACTTTTAATATCAAGATCAGTGACAGGAAGACTTGTGTAACGCCTCCAAGATCTGCTGTGGCATCAAATTTACTAAGTGTTGAATTGCACCGTCCGGTTTCTTCTTCACCCCCATCTACCTCCGTCTTTTTAATCTAAGAGGCGAGAAAAGGGGAGCACATTACTCCGGTTTTAATGACCTTACATAGGCTGGCCATTTGTTTCAGGATTGATTTTGAAATTTTACTTAATACTTGAAACGCCCTACACGGCCCCTGAGTATATATATCTGAACTTCTGTCACCTTACCAAGCAGTGTGCAGCCTGAGATCCTCATTAGGAACCTGCTGACTGTTCCCATTTCATGCTTTAACACTAAAGAGGACCGAGAGTTAGCTGTTAGAGCTCCTCGGCTTCAGATCCTACCAAGAAGGCTTTCTTATAAAGCAATATTTATCGTTATTTATACTGCATGACCTTGTATTTTAAGCCTTGCGTTGCTCTATTTTAATTCAGTTGTTGTTTTTTACCTTTCATTCTTGTGTTTAATTTATTGTTTTAATCATCCAGGGTACATTAAACAGGTATTGCTTTACAACTGTGCCACTAAATGCTAAAAAATATCACAACCAGTCTGGGAAAAACTTTTTTTTTTTTGGGTGGGTGTGTGTTCTTTACCCATAGGAACATAAAAAAAACATACACACACACACACACACTTATAAATTCACTCACATGCACAGACGGTCAGAGATGGATAGTTGCCTTAATATAGTGCGCTTTAGACAAGGAGGGATGGGGTACAAATTGGAGACGGATGTACAGTCGGAGCCAAAATCAATAATAAAGACTTTCATTTCCAAACAAAATGAGGCGCCAGGAGTTGATATATAGACACGGAGTTGATGTATGGACCTGGCTGCTGCACGTCCATCAGACAGACAGGAAACCTGACCTGCGACCGGCTTCTGACAAATGACTGACAGAGGCAATGCTGCATTAGTTCCATATTGGTAATCAGATCAGAGTTGAGGGAGAGGTTGAGTAAACAAATGATCTGTAGGAGCTTGTTTACTTTGCAGGCGTGTCAGTCGAAAACAGACATGTACTATATTATACTTTCCCCGTGCAAGAATATAATGGCATTATTTTATGGATGCTTGCAAATGTTGGTACAACAGAAGCTCCAGGATGCAATATGTATTATCTGCAGTGACTAATCACGCATTCATGCTGCAGGCAGTCCATTCTTCTCCTGCAGAGCTGAGCAGCAGAGATTTTTTTTTGATTTTATTTTTTTTTGATCAGGTGCCAAATGTATAACCAGTGTTATACATATCAAAGACTGCAGCAATAAATGTATTCCTACGTGCATAAAGGGGAAAAGCTTTTACTGATGCAGCATCAGTGAGGATTAGACTTCCATATTTGTGTTCTGTCAAATGAGAGATGCACAGGAGCTATTAAAGCATAGAGGGGATACATTTTTTCAACTAACTTCTTGGTGCAAATTAAGGCACAAAAAGATGCTATTTAGCCTCTCAATTAAACATAGGTGTGTTTTGGGATTAAACCAATCAGAGCATCATCTCTCATTCCTTTTAAATCTTGCACATTGCTGTTAACAACTCCATTTGACTGCATATGAGCAAATGCATCAATATGTATTCCCTGTGCCTAATGGTGATGTGCAGGTGGGCAGTTAAGATGTGGATGGGTGAAATGTTACATCTTTGATGAGGAATATATCACATTACCTGCAGCGATCTCCCAGTGCATCTCCCCCCTATTCGTATTTCTGCACAACAGCTTGACCGCATGGATTCATTACAGGTCCGGACGCACAGAATGGATCGGTCAGGATCTTGTTCTGTGTTCTTCTGCACGTCCCAAAGGTAACGCGCGAAGTCCAGGTTCACACAGTGAAATAGTTTGGAGTAAAGCTAACCTCCCTCTGATACATCCTCCATCAGAGCTGTCTAAAAATGGTTTATTCATTCAGAGATTTGAAGTTTAATTCTGTTACTGGTGGAGAAATCAATCTGTCTTGTGCACATAATAACCACAGTTTTAGTTTGGCTGCTTAAATGTCTCCTTATTGTGCAAATGGAAATGTTTAAAACGCGTCCCAAAATGTAGCTCCGCCCTTACACACTCTGGTTTTCTGTTTTTTCCTCATAGAGCAATTAAGAACAATAAGAAAAAGGCTCCCTGTCAATTTGAAAATCTGCGCCGGCTTCCGTATTTTCTCACGTGGTCATTTCTGAGTGTGTGATTGTATAAGTTTGTAATGTTAAAGAACACAGGACATCAATACAACACAGAATAAATAATCACCTGGTTAGCGTGTGCTGCTTCAACCTGTTTAAATGACAAGAGAATTTACAGGGATGGATAGAGGCGCAGGGAAATGTCCATGCAGGTTGTGCGTCTCTAAATTGGAGAAAATAATTTGTTTGGGTGAATGGCAGGTGGATCAAAACGCACATCGGGAATCAGAGTATGTCAGAGCCAATTTGTGTATCACTAGTGTGTGACAAGCTGAGTCAACACACATTATGAATACGTCTGTCTTCTGGACAATGTGCCCTTTAAATAGTGAGAAATTGGCAATTGGGGCAGTAGGCTACTGACACAACACGGGCCCTGGGCGTGAAAATGACAACTGCATCAGTCAGCAATTAAAAAACAGGCATATGAGAATAACAAGAGACACGCAATCCCACAAAACAGCTACGAAGGATCCGAACCATCTGTCATCCTACACATTTCCTAATAGGATCAGAAAGTAGAGTTAACGGTTCCCTGTGGAGTTTCTGCCACGCAATGCACACGCTGATGCAACAACAGCTCTGCCGAGGGTTTCGCACCATTCCACTCATCAACAGGTCGCTCTGAGCTGCCAGCATGTGCTGCAACAACACACCAGCAGAGACGGGCAGGGAGGCAATGCTTGTTTTAAAACAGATATTATGACGGGTTTTGCAGGAAAACTCCACGGGGCAGATAAATATGACACGTGAATTCAGAGGGATTTAAAAGCTGAGCTTGAAATTGAACTCGGGCTGCAAAACTTGGCAGGAAATCTGTGAAGTGCATCGTTTGAAACGATGGAAATCGGAAACAATGCACACAAACAGTACTTTACGGCCCTTGTGGAGAAGTGCCTTCCTTCACCCCTGTGTCATTGCTTCCGTCTCTAATTGTTTGCATCGTTTCGAAGCTTTTCCAGTCAGGTATACGACTTTTATTTAATTATTTACTTTAATTACTGCCGCGATTTGCGTCTCATAAATGTTTGGCCAATGACTGGAGTTAATAAAAAGCTTTTAAGTTGTTCCTTTTCCTCTGTTTCAGCAGCGATTAAAGCATTTAGTACGTGCAGTGGCTTGTTGTATTAACTCAGCGCTCCATTAACACATTAGGCCGTAAAAGGCAATAAAAAGACGACAACTATACACGTTTTTGGCTGATTTGTCCACACTAATGTTTTTGTGTGCATGCATTAGTGTCTGGAAATGAATGTACTGTAATATGATCACCGCATATATGCATGTAGGTACATAGGTGGCTCCATAATTCATCTGTTTTCTGTCATGTTGTTGGTGTGGATGAGTAATTACAGGAGCAGTTTTGTGCACGGTTATCAGAGATTAATAAGATAATTTGTGCATGGGGGAGGAAATTAATTAAAGTGCAATGTTCTGACCTCAATGGCTCCAACTTCTAGCATCCCTAACCACATCAGGCTCTTGAGTTGTATTTTTAGAAGCTCTCTTCATTCCGTGCTTTAATGATAGAAAATCTAATTACAGCCTGAGCACACGTATGCATTTCTGCAATATTAGTTGCTCCCTGCTGCTATTATCAAACGGTTTCTTTTTCTTTGTGCAGCTAGCTCTTTGTCCATATGAACATTTACATTATGATTGTGTTTTTGTGTTATTCGCTCTGCCTTTCGCACATTTCATTAAGCTCCCTTCATGCCGACCGACTATTTCACATTTCACATTCAGCTTAATAATTAGCTCTAATGTTATATTTCATATTGTATTTCATATTGGCACCGTGGGGGAAAAAATGTATTATTTTAAAGCCATTTAGGGAATGTGTGACGTTGATATTATTTTTTCTTTGTACAATCTTTGCAACAATAATAATAAACAATTGGAATTAGAGTTATTAGATAAACCACTGTTGTAATCTGGTAAGTGTCAAAGTAAATGGAATAATAATAATAATATGATATATATTCTCATTTATATACAGCTTTAGCCACTTTATTTTCTTATTTTGTCGCTGTACAGTGAAGCTACTTTGTGACCAAATGGTTCTCGTGTGATGACTCGACCATTCACCCCTGGTTCAATTTACTACATCCTGCGGCGTAACAAAGAGAAAAAACACCTGAAAACGGCAAAGTGCAGTATAGCAGCAGTTAAGTATAGCTGTGATCATGCTAAAGAGCATCTTGAAGGTTGTCGGGGCTTTTGTGCTGAGCAGCATGTGTGCTGGATCGACATGTTTCTACATGTTTCTGCAGTGCAGCTTGCATGAAAAGCAAACAGAGAAACGAAGCTGAGCAGGAAAAGAAGAGTGAGGCGATATTGCAAAAATGATTCTTGTCTCAAAGTCGAAGCAAATCTCAATACTTTTTTTATCAACTGGGAACTCATAGTTATAGATATTGAATCATAATCTGTACCCAATTATATCGATTCCTTTGGAGAAATGAACTAATCGTATATTCCTCCTGCTTCCGGGTGGATTCGTCTTTATCGGGAATAAAAAAAAAACTAATTTCTTCGACAAGGATCATGTGATAAAAATCCAAAGTTGGAAATTAAAAGTACCTGCGGGGAAATGACAGCAACGTGATTAAAGTGTGGCAAAATAAGTCCCTTTATTATCCGCCACACCTGGAGAGAAACCCGGGGCCCTGCTCAGCCTCTGCAGAGGCAACGCTTCACTCAGGTGGATTGAATGATCTTATTTGCAGGTAATCTGTTCTGATCAGAAGTGTGTGTGTGTGTCTGTGTGTGTGGCGGCGGGGGAGGTGTTTGTGCCACCCTCCTCACCCCTTCATACTCTCGTATAGACACCATATCACTTCCATAACTCTCCCTATCGCGCTAAGCCTCTCATCCCCATTCAAACCCAATGCCGTCTTTTCCATTTCAATTTGCACTCACTGTAATAGAGTTCACTATCGCCCTCTCCCAACGGGGCAACTTTGCCTCCCAGCCAATCTCTTTAGCTGTAGGTTTTTATACAGTCCCCGGGTGTGAGTCATGGGTCAACAATGAAGCTGTGAGTACTCCCCCCCCCACTCCCCCCTTCCTCCCCACTCTCTATTGGCGCTCCGAGACCCCGGCGCCTCACAGAGCGTGGGCTGCCCCCATGTTGCATCGTCGGAGCGCTGCAGTGTCAACAACCTCTTCATGCGTTGTGCAGGGGTGAACGAGTCGGGGCGTCCCAACTGAGAGGTGTTTTACTTCCAGTCGCTCTGTGGTTCTCCAGTGTAATCGGCAATGATTGAGCTGCTGTGGTGTAAACAGAGGTGTAAAGAGAGGACTTGTGATACTGGGACAGAGAGGTAGAGAGGACTGGTTATACTGGGACAGAGAAGCTGAGAGGACTGGTTTTATATGGACAGAGAGGTAGAGAGGACTTGTGATACTGGGACAGAGAAGCTGAGAGGACTGGTTTTATATGGACAGAGAGGTAGAGAGGACTGGTTATACTGGGACAGAGAGATAGAGAGGACTGGTTGTACTGGGACAGAGAAACTGAGAGGACTGGTTGTACTGGGACAGTGAGGTAGAGAGGACTGGTTATACTGGGACAGAAAGGGAGAAATGACTGGTTATACTGGGACAGAGAGGTAGAGAGAACTGGTTATATTGGGACAGAGAGGTAGAGAGGACTGGTTATACTGGGACAGAAAGGGAGAAATGACTGGTTATACTGGGACAGAGAGGTAGAGAGGACTGGTTGTACTGGGACAGAGAGGTAGAGAGGACTGGTTGTACTGGGACAGAGAGGTAGAGAGGACTGGTTATACTGGGACAGAGAGATAGAGAGGACTGGTTGTACTGGGACAGAGAAACTGAGAGGACTGGTTGTACTGGGACAGAGAGGTAGAGAGGACTGGTTATACTGGGACAGAGAGATAGAGAGGACTGGTTGTACTGGGACAGAGAAACTGAGAGGACTGGTTGTACTGGGACAGAGAGGTAGAGAGGACTGGTTATACTGGGACAGAAAGGGAGAAATGACTGGTTATACTGGGACAGAGAGGTAGAGAGGACTGGTTATATTGGGACAGAGAGGTAGAGAGGACTGGTTATATTGGGACAGAAAGGGAGAAATGACTGGTTATACTGGGACAGAGAGGTAGAGAGGACTGGTTATACTGGGACAGAGAGGTAGAGAGGACTGGTTATACTGGGACAGAAAGGGAGAAATGACTGGTTATACTGGGACAGAGAGGTAGAGAGGACTGGTTATACTGGGGTAGAGAGGACTGGTTATACTGGGACAGAGAGGTAGAGAGGACTGGTTATACTGGGACAGAGAGGTAGAGAGGACTGGTTATACTGGGACAGAAAGGGAGTGATTTGGTGATTTTCTTTTCTTCTCCTGATCAAGTGGCATTCCTGTATCCTGATATCACTTGTTGCACACACTGCAACGTCCGCAGCTTGTTTTATTCATGCTGGTCATTAATGTTTAATTGAGTTTTGTCTGTGTTCTGGTTATTTGCACTGTTGAGACGAGACAGACGAAGGCCGTTGTGTATTTATTATTGATCATCAGTCGTGTGCACAGCCTGCAGAATATGTCTTCAAATGGAATATTGTGGATTTGGACATCAAGACTCGACAATTGTAGCCTAAAAGTGTTTTTTTATTATTATTATTGTTTAACAGCAGCATCATTCTTTTCCTTTCATAAAATTTCTTTGGAGTACCTTTACAGGAGGTACACCCTGAATAAATCACTGCTGATTTAGTTTGTCTTCGTCACTTGTGACGAGACGCCGGCCGTGCATTTGACCTTTCTGCAGAAATACTGTTTGTTTGGGCTCGGTTGATAAAACGCACGAAAGAGTTTCATCCATTCTAAACCCGAGACAAAAGTATTTTTACCACCACATAATCCTGACAGCAAATACCTCTGGCAAGGTTGAACAATCCGACACATGTCAGCTTAGCCTGTCTGATCCAGGCCCCACCCCTCCACAAAGTTTACTGGAAATTGGTTCATTCGTTTTTGTGCAATTAGGGAAAATGTCGAAAACGCAACGCTAAAGAAAGTAGAAAAACATTTCTGGATCCATGGAAATCCGTCCAGTAGTTTTTGCATAATCCCGCTGACAAACAATCCAACCGACCAATAGAAATGGGTGAAAACATAAATGTCTGTTGTTGTAGAAGCAGTTTTTTTTTATCATGATGACTTGATCCGCGTGCAAATCTGTTATTCTTAATCTCGCAAACAATCCCCAATTTCGAAATCATGTGAAACTGATTGGAGCCTTTCCAGAGGGCGGGTCGGTGTGCAAAGCAGTGAAGCGGGGCTGATTGAAAAGATCTGCGGTTGTTTAGCATGGCACGCTGATCAAAACCAAAGGCCATGCTGTGATGCGTTAATCAAACCACGCATGTGGAAAGTTCCTGCCGGTGATGGAAAGCAGACTGATGGGTGCGGTTTGTTCCATCAGTAACAGTCCAAACTCCACAGGAGTAAACGCAGCCCTTGTGCAGCAGCTTCTTCACGAAGCACTTTGATCTAAAATCTCCATCAATGCTGGAACATCTGTGCCGCTTGTTAATGGCGGCTTTAAAGAGTGATATTCCAGTGTGAAATACAGATTTAATCCCATTAGACTCCATATAATGAGCAAACCGTGTCCCATCAACCAGCCATCCACCAATTTCCACTGCTGTTCTCAGAATTACTTTATAATAAAGCAAGACAAATAAGGCTCTTTTTGCACAATATTGAAATTCTCTCATTATTTCAACCTTCACACCTCTCTCATATGCCTCCTATATAAGTTGCACCATGTGCTGACAGTTTCAATTAATTGATTTTAGTGTCGTTCCCATCATTGCAGCTGTCTACCAGGAATCAGAGGTCATGTCCTTGGTACTTTCTAGGAATCTGCAGGGGGTTTGACAACCTGGGTGGTCTTTATGTTACTTATATTTGACTGCTTTTAGGCCATAAATAAAGATTTGTGCCTTTAAGATGCGTTGCTTTGGGGAATTTGACCCATTTTTGTCATCAATATATGAATTTTATCAGTCACAGTTTGAAACGACAGCCTTGGGAGACTACAAACATCTGCCAAAGCCGAGCCTTTCCTCCAAATCGTCCCTTCTCCCCACAAGTTACACACCTATTTATATGCAACACCTGTATTTAGATCCATTCCCCATGGAAACATACACTCAGAGCTTGGATCCATCCGTAGTTTATTGTCGGGAAAACAGCTGTTCTGGAAGAGCCAGCAATTCCTGGACGGATTCTTCCCAAAATCTAATCACCCGCTCCCATCCCCAAGTGCCTATCTATAAATCCTGGATCCACCCTTTTATCCGAATCCATTCCAAAATGCTTCCTTACAATTTGCACACAACAACGTCTTTTTATGCCTTTTGTATGGATTAAATAAACAAGATTAAAAAAATATTTTAATCTGACTCTCTTTTTCCCAAAATGCCGATATATTCCTTCCAAGAGAATCATGAAGGATGGCTATAAAGGGAATATTTAAGGATAGACGTGATAACACCTCAAACATCTCCCTGTACTTCAGAACTTCAGCTTTCATAGTGAATAAGCCCTTTTCTTCGCCATCGTTTTGCAGATCTGCTATTACTCTGTTCTATTACAGGCTTCAGGAGTCCAGCCTGACTTCTGCCGCCACGCTACCCTCCGTTTAGGTCTCTAGCAGGCGAAGAGGTCGCTCGGGGTTGCAGCACCATCAACAGGTTCTTCCCGAGACTCCAAATAAAACCCTTTACACACAACTGGAGACCTTGAGTCAAATCCTCCCAAGCTGAGAGCTAATTAAAAGTGACCTTGTACAAAACGGAGCATAAACAATTTTTATATCCTTTTGCTCAGCTCTGGCGCAGTTTCATTCTCTGTTTGAATCCGTCTGTACAAACACACACACACACACACTTGACTGTATAAATCTCAAGGGAGCACAACTCAGAAAATTAATTACTGATTCGACTACGCTTTTTAGGCTTCGGCTGCAGGGTTTCACATGGCGCTCACTAATCATACTTGTTGTAATTCGTCACGTCTGTTTGTGTGTGTGTGTGTGTGTGTGTGTGTGTGTGTGCGTGCGATTTCTTCAGGTCTGTTGACATACAGTATCTGTATAAATCTAAGATGAACGTTTTTGTCCTTCTGAAGTTATTTCCAGCTGTGCTACTATAAAAAAATAAATAAAAAAAGTTCAGTTCTTACAATAGCTTTGGAGGAAAATATTAAAAATAGCCTTCCTGCATTAATTAAAAAAAGATTACGACACTTGTCGAATCAAACAAGTCGATTAAACTGGATTCTGGTGCACGCTAGAATGCCTCGATGCATCCAGCATGCACACTTTGATGACGTTGTGGACCCTGCTAGATCCTGCAAGATCCAGTGGAACGTTTTCTGCCTTTAAGATATGTAGCTGTCAGGTGGAGTGACAGCGGGTGGGAGGCGGTTCTTGCCTCTCGCTGAAGGGCGTTTGGAGAGAATAAACAGCTTTAAGTGGATACACACTGGCTGGCTGCCAGGATATAACCTGCGACCTCTCGCATAAGGAAGGTTTCTGTACCCACTAGGCCATCAGGCCACCTCGCTTCTTTTTTTTTATCCACAAAAACCAAGGTCAAGAACATGTGTGTTATGTTTACAGTTTGCGGGGGCATGTCAGCTAGAGATAATGTGGGATTTGAACACTGATTTCTGCACAGATAGGATGGACACGTTCTGCAAAATGGCCAAGTCTACCCACGTTTGATAATTGATCATCACTGTGGAAATTAATTCCAAGTGCCTCTTTAATTAAGTGTTTGTTTCATGTTGGTTTTGGGTTTTTTTTCCTTTTGATTGCACTTTGCAAAGCAACACTTGATATAAATTATTATTATTATTGGATCAGTGTGAGAAAACCTTTGCTCAAATTTAAAATTGGTTGTACATCTACAGTATATGTGGGGCAGGTTTTATAATCATTCTAAACATACAGTGTCACAATTGACTGATTTTTGAGTCTGAAAACACCATTTTTAATTCAACGGGCACATGGTGGATTTGGTCAGTTAGAATCAATGTTTATTGATGACCAATCAGAGCTTTGCAGGCATGATTAAGAATGTAATCCACTCACATAACTAGCTAGCCACCTAGCTGCATAACAGCAACAGAAAAATAGCATCAAGCATAGATTAGACTGACACAAGCAAGTTTTAACATAGAAAAACTGCATTGACAGAATGGATGTGTCAATTGTTGCTGATTGGTTAGAGCAACAGGAAGTTAACCACAGTAATAAGGTCAAAGTTCAGAGCCATAGTCATTAAGTTGCATTTGGTATTTCTGTATATTATATGTAGTTTAGTCAGGGTTTTTGTGCAGAATTCATATTTAAAGTGTCAGAGTGTGTTTCATGCTTTATTCTCACGCTCTAATGCTTCTCGGTTGTTTGTTTTTTTGTTTCTTAATGCACAACATTTAGTGGAAATGTGCATAACCAGCCTGACATTAACACTACAAATAATTTGCTTTTCTTTTCCTTCTTTGATTTTTATCTGCACGACGGAAACTAAGGGCTGTAATTTGAGTCATAAGTAATTGCAAAAAAAAAAAAAAATGTTTGAACTGGCAACTTTATAATGTCTTTTTTACATCATGCACTGCTCCAAAAATAAATTTAATGGAGGTTTATGTGAAGGATTTTAATATTTAACTCAGGAGTGTTCGGAACAGCAAACAGGAAATTGACCCACTTTTGGAAGAGCTGTTTTAACAATGGTAATAACAACATTTTAACCATGCATGAAGTTATTAAACATTAATTATACATCCTGCCCTCTTCAGCAGCCCAGGACAGAATATGTTCCATGCTGGAAAATGTTCAAGGGCCACTTAGAAGTCTTTCATAGGCAGCAAGTGGCCCCTAAGCGGGGCTGTGAGTGCTGCTGATCTACCGGGTTGGTGTCCGCGTAATTAACTGAAGGAGCTGGGTCCTCTCACTCGCCATCATGGCAAGAGAACAAAACTTTTCTCCAAGAGCATGTTTGCACAGTGATAAGGAATATTTGATTGAAGGTATGATGCAGCCTCATCACACGTATCAAATTGCAGGGCGGCGCATTTCCAGGGCTGCAGGCGAGATTGCTGACGCTCCCTTTAGTCTCTGAACTCATCCGGGAACACACAAGTGAAACAGGGGTCATCGCACTCCTCTGTAGTCCCGCAAAGTTCCCCGTGTGAGTTTGTGCGCGAGTGGGCATGAGTGTGCGTAGGATGGCGAGTGGATGAAAATGCGAGGCAGCAAATCCTCGGGTGTCTATTTATAAATTCTTTTGAAAAATCCCCGAAGCTCCTCTCACTTCCACTTTCATGGTCGATGCAGTCTAGAAATGTAGCGGCGCTGCAATTCTGCTCGCTCAACTGCTAAATACTGTTTATGTGGACAACATCAATAGCCAGCCATCATGGCCAACAACCATTAAAAGCAATGGCTGCACATGCTTCTGTGTTACTTTCCCCCGTAGCGCTTGATGAAAGGTGCTGTTGGGAGACACTGCAACAAGCAGACGGTGATATCTGTTATGATGCTACAGGGCTTCAATATATTGGCCAGGAAATATGAGGGCACAGGTTTCTGCCCCATTGGCTAAGAGGGACATTTCCCCGCAGTTTCACGATTAGTTTGAGGGCCTCTTCCCCCCCCACACAAGGTGTGATTCTCCCCTGCAGCTGTTTGTCACGGCTGCGTTAAGTATTGCCCTCCAGCTGCACTAAAACGCATCACACTGCGAGTGTCAGTTCAGGAATTATGAGCACACGCGGCGCTTTATTTGTCGGCCTGCTCGGCTGCTGAGTGTTACGACACTTTAAACCAAGCTACGCCTTCCCACGCAGAACAGTAGCAGCTTCCTCCAAATCAGGACGTACTGTAGCATTTGCATAGAAATTGGTTCTAGATTGGGAGATCTTCACTCGTTTTCTGTGTCTCACACACACACACACACACACACACTTATAGAGAGACTGTTCTTTTAAGGCCCAATCACTTCCTCACCCCTCATGGAAGCCTGACAGGAGGACATGATGAGAAATAGATGGAAGGCGACCCTTCATGTGTGCCAGGATTGAGTTTCTCTCTAAACAAATGTTGTTTGCATGTGGACGGAAATAGAAAGAAACAAAATGTTCCATACATCTATGCTCCTAAAGGGTTCTCTGATATAACAATGGTGTAATTAGTTCTGCCTTTGCCTCCGACGTACAACAGTTATCGTTCTCCGCTGCACCAAAGGACGCAAACACATTTAGTTTCAGGCTTAATGACGACCGATGCTGTGGTTTTCTACTCTCAGCTTCCTGCTGCAGCCCTCATCTGTCGCTCTTATTGCCAGCCAGGACTGATTAAACTGATTAAACCGGTGCTTCATCATCCGTAAACCTTTCTGAAGCCTCCGCCGAACGTTCACCGCTTCTTCCTGGTTTGTGAAAAAGGTGTTTTTGGAGGGGAGCCGTGGCTTGAAGGGGAAGCTGATAAATGTCAGGGGTTGATAGTTAAACTGCGAGGCGAGCAGCAGGGGTCTGGAGAAACGGAGCAGAGAAAATGGCTTTCTGTTGTGGAGACACTCAGCTTTGGTGACAGCTACCACGGCGACATCATGAGCTAATGGCAGGCTGCTTGATGCAGGTGTCTGGCCCTAAAGAGCACCTTTCACTCACATCTGCCATATCAGTGTGTGAGGGCTCCACCGCCGCGGTGGCTCGGCCATGTCAGAGTTGAGGCGAGGCTTCGAGTTAACAGATGGAAAGTTTTCTCCTTGCTTTGTGAATGTCACATGTGCGATTTGGAACGTCAGTACGACTATTTTAGGCTGACATCTTCAGAAAAGAACTCATCACCTTTTGCCGTGATGAATGAGCAAGGAGCAGAAATCGTCCCCGGTGTCAGAGAAACCTGACAAATGCCTCACAGAGAGGAAAATCATCCAGCTCCAGCAACTTTATGGAAAATTATCTGCCAAGGACAGCTTGTTTTTGCACCGGGGTGATGATGTATAGCGTTTCACAGCAAGCTTAGGCGAGTGTTTCTTCAGGCGTCGGGCAATGCAGGGGCTGGATCCAGATCAGACTTGATAAAGGGCAATAAACCATTTTTTAAGATTACCCACAAACAGACATTCATTAAGTGATAATGCCCAAGGTGGAGTTATTGGATGACACAACTGTCCTGATTATGGACACCTTGAAGGGCATTATTCCACTTATACCATGGTCTCTTACCAAAGAAAAAAAATCAGACCATTGATTGATTTTTTTCATGCATTTTACCGTCAAAATTCTAAAGTTTTTCACAAGCCAATCTGTTGCCCTGGTAACACGTGCCTGGTTATCATCCAGTAAGGTTCCTATCCACTGGAAATTCTCTCTACTCCATCATTTATGATGAACCTTGGATATGACTTGACAACAAAAGTTAATAATAATAATAATTAATAAAGGTTAATACTATGCTATCAAGATTAAAAGTCAGTAACACGGTGTGTGGTTGACAAAAACGATAAATATAATCCGACAACATCTAGCTATTTGGTCATGTTACTGTCCAGTAAAGATTTTCACAAACACATGATAGGCCTTGTCGGCTGCAGCCTGAAGTAGCAAGTTGAATAGCGAATGGGACGTGAGCTCAGATTGTCAAAGTTTGTTCGGAGGGGCAGTGTAGGCCACTTGCAGCTTGTGGGTTACAGTCGCCCTCTTGTGGTGAGGATGAAGCATTGAACACTCAGTGTTGATATTCAGCTTTTTCCTCATGGGATTTATTTTTAATGTCGACGTGTCTGCAGCCAGCGCTTTGATTTAAAAGGGTGAACAGACATCGCTGTCTATTATCAGGAATAATGGACGCTCTCTGCAGCCAATCAGAATCGAGTAATCGATCTGTTACGGCGCTCTTGTCAAACTGCGACTATTCCTGTTCAAGTTTAGTGTTTCTCTGGACTTTTAAGAAATCAAAATCAAATTTTTAGCCTTTTATATCCCCAGTGGTTTTATAATCTATTATGACGAGACATCATGTAGACAGAGAAAAAGATTATTACTTACTTATTATAACTTACTGTTGTTCAGTTTTCGAGCTAGCTTGGCATCACAGATCTAACTTTGTTTCCCTTTGTAATTTTAATTGCCTTTGCTTTTACACGACCTCGACTTACGCAGCCCTGTGGAGCCGCCACTTAATTGTTTCCCGGCGTCTAAAATTATGCTTGACAAAAAGAGAAAAAAACTTTATTATGTGCGCCTTGCCTTTTGAAATTCAGATTTTCATAGTTTTTTTTATAGCAGGAAATGAAGGTACCGCTCGCTTTTGGAAGGAGCCTTACATTTTAGTGCATGTGGAAAAGGCTGCTACGGATGTAACACATAATATGAAGCCAGGTTCAGGCGAATCCTCTCCGAAATGGAAGCCTTCCAGCTTATTTCTAAAGAAATTCCTCCCTTGCTCCTGTGCAAACAGTGCACTGTTAGCAGCGTGCACTGTTAATGCTATTGACATTAGCGACGTGGGCGTACTGGACCGGGAGAAGGGACAGCCAAGTGTGTGCTGAAGTCCCTCTGGCGGTATTCATCGTTTGCCTGTGTGACCCAGAACTGCCTCCTGACAAGCGTGCTCCCTCATCTCAATGCTAATGTGCCGTTATGGGTATTTTCAAAGCGTTGCCGCTATTTATTATGAATCAGCTTACCTGAGAGGCGCTGGTTAATCCTGTCGATCCCTGCACAGCTGCTGTGCACCAAGAGGTCATGGAGATAGAGTTTAAATAGACTCTGGCTCCATTATTATTCCAAAAGGACGGCTACAGGCCTGTACATAGCCGACAAATTCACTGTTTTCACACTTGTTCCTGCATGTCGGGTAAGTGGAAAGCACGGTGGAGATCACAGGATTATCTAAGATGCTTTTTTTAATATAACAAAACCTCCTCTGATTGTTGCTTCGTTTCCTGGAAGCACCAAGCTTCACATTTATGAATTCTGCAGCTCGTGTAGCGACCAGGCGTAACCCGGAGGCTCGCAAGGAAGCTATCACTAACAATGACACTATCTAAGCAGGACAGCAAAAATAAAATGCATTTTGTATTATTGACTCTGTGTAATGGGAGAGAGAAGAAAAAAACAATCTCAAAGGGCCTCCAGGTGTTCATTTTAATAAATGTTACGATACTGGAAAATGTGCATGGCTGTATACGTGCCGAATACAGTCAGAGAATAATTAAATGTGTTATCTCAGTCATTCTTGGAGCAAAACAAAAGAGTTTGCTGCTTTGGTGGGTTTCATTTCAAGTTGTGCTGCAGACATTTTTGTTTGCATTTCATTCATGATTGGTGACAGTTTGTTGCACCGCTTTCCACATTTCTTTCTCTGCATCTGTACATATCCTGAATGGTGTACAATTACTTGTAGAGGAGAAAAAATAAGGAAGAAAAGCTGCTTTTTTCCTTTCAGACAAGGGGAAATGTCAATAAATACAGGCTTCTACCCACAGTCTTTATCCACTGACTTGACTTTGTGAGCAGATGGGAAACAACAGATGAGGCTTTTCTGGATCTTAAGAAGCTGCAGCATTTATGAAGCGGCTGTAACCTAACGCTGCACAGGTTACAGGTTGTGCCGATCCATGAGGAGGAGGATTATTGCTGTAATCGATGCCGATGGGGGGGGGAGATTATTATGATTACTGATCGTGTCAAATGTATACTCCAGTTGCGTCACCTGACAAATCTACAGCGCTCACTTTTTGGTGTTGTTGTTGTCACTAATTGAATAAAGACAATCATCGAGATAAACACAGTGGTGCATTTGCAGATGCTAGTGTGTGATTGTATTGATGCGACAGTGTCCTCAGAGCAGTAGTAAGTTTGTTGCTCTTCTTTTCAGTGCTGTTTTATAAGGTTATCAGCTCAGCAGCCATCTGCAGCCACTCAGACTCATCCCTGCATAAAGGCTCTCTTTCAGCCACCAGCGAGCTCCAAATGCTGCTGATGACTGAGTGCACTTAGTTCAGCTTGGTGTCGAAGATATGTTTGTAATCAGAGCTAAATGTCTCATTCTTTGCTCCACAATGCAGACCTGCACCGCTGCCAGCCGTTGAGCTCAGAGAGGAGGATTCCACATCTTTTTAACTGCTGTGTCAAAACATCTCTGTAGCTGTATTCATATCCATTTCCATCTGACTGACAAGACTGATGACTAAAAGCCAAGCCTGACTACATCATAAAAAAAACCCTCTTTCAACTCGTCAGCTCCCTCCCACGTCTACAAATGGCAGAAGGTGGCGGTGAGGTGAAGGCTGCCTTTGAGAAGCCGAGACAGCCTCTCCGTTTTCCCATCCTTCATCCCGGGCTTCCTCCTCCCACCTCGTCTCTCTGTTGACATGCTTCCTATCAGCTGCCGCGTCACGTCCCAGCCCCAGTCAGGTTTAATCACATTCTGCTTGTAGTGCTTCCAGCTGTTGTAGCTCTGGAAAACCAGGTGGGACGACGGAGGTGAGATGAATGCCGACCAGGGTTGAAGTTCATGATCACACACGCTGACAGCTGACTGTTACTGGAGGGGGGGAATCAAAGGAAGGTGGTCAAGCGCTTAAAATCAGACAAACTCCTCCAGTCTTTATCTTGAGGGATCATTTTTCGGCTGCATCCTGTTCCGCCACCAGATGGCATCGTGCAGTGACTAATTTGACCTCCTCTGGCTCCTCATGTTGTATCAGGATGAGCCAATGTTGCCAATTTGTGTCAAAAATAATTGGGAGAAACTGTTCTCCTGCGGGAGTCCAGTTTGGATGATTGGGAGACAGACGTCTGGTGCTTTTAACACGAAACCACACTGGCCCAGATTTACATGTATTGAACAAAGCTTGTATTTCCCAAGCTTACGTAACAATGCTAATAAGACAGGCCTCACAAAAAGAGACTGAAATATGTGTAAAAGTGGAGAAGAGGATGAGAACCTTGAGAACTCGTGTTTGCTGCTCTCTGTAGATTTCACCCTAATGCCCCCCTCCTCATGTGCTTACCTGTACATGACAAGTGGAGATGGATCCAGCCATCGGCGACACGCTGCACGCCTCAGGCTGTTTCACTAAGCATCAACCATATATTTGACACCGCTAACATGCTGTGTTGCCACATGTGCTGCCCTTGCAGCCCTGCTTGCAGTCCAACGCAGCAACACTGACATCTCTTGGCTGGATGGGAAACTGTCACATCCTCACGTCTGACCGTCGTCATTATGATTCTATGAGGGGAAACTGCAATGAATTGATAAGAGGTACAGGTCTGAGGAGCGTGTTTAAATCCACCATGTAGTAAAATATAGTAAGTCTTCCACTGCTGTCTGCAACTGGATGTCAGCAATATAATCCAGAATATATTTTTATTATTGTCTATTATTTACTGAGAGCAACATAAATCATTGTTTAGTAAATAAACTATTTTGCATGAATATTTGTAATTACAATATCCAGACAGTGTAATAAAAACACATCACATTTATACAGTGGAGGGAACAAGACTCCAATGTGATCCTTAAAACATGTTGCTATAAATCCCGTTGCTGTGTCCCAACACTTTTGTTGCAATAAATTAACACTTTATTGTTGCTGGATGGAGACGATGCAGCTCCATAGTGAATTATTCATATCTCAGTTTCAATGATGAGAAAACTACTGTAGCCTGTCTTTATTGAAATTCTAGCTTTATGAGTGTTTTTCCCCCCCTTTAATGACGTTTATATAAGCTAAGATATCGAAATAGATTACATCTGATGTCAAGTAGGGTTGAGCAAGGGCTGAAATGAATATCCGGTACAGATGATGTACTGACATTTATTTATTCAAGTGGATAACAAACTTGTTCTGTAAGTAGATCTTTTACTCATCCAAAATATTGATGAACCAGAACTGAAAAGGTGTGGCACCAGAACAGGGTGGTATATTATCATAATCCTTAAAATATAATACCTTCAATATATACTTTTGAGATACAGTCTCTCACCCATAAACAGTCTACAACATATTATATAATAATTACTATTTTTTATTAATTCCTCTGTCGGCTTTTCTTTATATGTATATTAATGTCATCGCTGGTTTTTAATCTGCTATCTTAAAATTCTTGCTACAGATATCGAACAACATTATTTTGTCAGAGGTAAAAATCGATTTAATGTCAGAATGTTCCTGTGTGACTATTCTTGTGAAATGTGGGTCCAATATTTGGTAACCGGATCTGTCCTCCTGAAGATGTAGGAAATTACTTTTTTATTGGACAATTTCACATGGCTTTAACGTCGTCATATTAGACCAATAGGATCAGATGCATAGGAAACAGACATCAAAAATAAAAGAAACATAAAATAAAACCGATAAGTGGTTGAAATGAAATAAAATAAAACATAAAATAAATATATTTAATAATTATTATATAATATTTCACTGATTTCTTGTTTTTCCTGACTTTAAGGGATTTTGTGTAAGAAAAGAAACTCATTATGAAATACACTAAACCTAGGATTCACCTTTGTGTACTTGGATTTGTGTATGTAAAATTCAACAAGAGTAAGAATATTAACTAGAAAATCATCCATATATAAAGTTCCTTTGAGAAAAGTTCTCTTCAGCATATATACATTGGAAAAATAACAACAATTCACTGGATGGATTTACTCCATTTAAAATGAAATTACTCTTTTCCTTTTTTTAGGAAAGGATTCTTCAGTGAGCCCCCTCGTTTCTCTGTGAATCCGGCCAGCAGGGGCGCTAGTGGTCGACCTGCCTCTCTGTCCGGCTGGTAAAGCAACCACCGAACGTAGAACCGAATGTGCGCATGCGCGCGACTTCCTTGTTGTTGTCGCTGTCAGCTTCTCCACTTCTCACTTTGGAAGAAGGTGAGAAAACACTCGAAAATCGTTAATAATAACTTTCTAAAGAAAAAGAATGCAACTTATTTTTAGTTATTAGATAGTTTAAAACAATATGTATCATTTTGGTCTCACTTAGCACGATTATTATAGTATTATTTGTAAAAGAGATAAGGATTTTAGAAATGCTATGGTGAATTAGCTTTATAGTACAACTATTTATGCACCTACTGAATAGCTTAAGTGGGCAAATATTATATACACATATGAACCCTTCACATTATCACATCTCGATATTTTGTGTGGACTTTTACTCTAATCTTAATTTTCAGGTTTCCGGATGAGGCTCTCAGATGGAAGCAGTTTGTGAGCAGGTCCATGGTGGTAATGAGGAGCAGGAGGAGGAGGAGGAGGCAGGAGCAGATGAAGCCATGCTGTGGTCAATCCAGGAGGCTCTGGAGAGGCAGACCCTGCAGATCGGAGCATCGGCCTGTGGGGCCACGGCCGTGGTGGACGTGCTGAAGGCCCTCGGCGTGGACGTGACCCCTGAGGAGGCAGACCGCTGCGTCCAGACACGCCTGAGGAGGAACGAGTCACCGCTGCCGGACTACCTGCTGTCCCGGAGCGAAGCCGGTAAATGTTCCTGATATACAAATACAAATCTGACGTTTTGTGCATGCTTAAAATATATTGTATTACTTCATAATAAACGTGTCCTGTGACATTTCAGGTAAAGAACTATGAATGCATTAAGGATGGCTTTTATAGGGACGTCTTTGCCGCCCTGCACCGACGGTAATATCTCAGGCGTCACAGATGTTAGCAGGGACTCCAACCTCCCCGCTGAATGAGGCTCTGTAAGCGTCTTGAACCCATAAGCTCGGGTTTCCTGCCAGCGTGACAGCTGGCTGCACTTCCAGCCAGGCGAATTCATAAGTGCCCTCTTGAATTAGACAAAGAGTTTTATGTCTCTCGGAGGAACGACTGTAATTGACTTTTTCAGCTGTGTTGCACAACTTGTACATTGACATTTCGGTTTAGCTCAAGCTGTCATGCACACACTCAGGGTCCTGAATGGAAAACAAACATAATCTTTGATCTATGATAAGCGTCAGTTCCTGTATTTCTTTTTGTCATTCAGGTGCGACTCACTCTCAGCTCATCCAAGGAGCTGAGAAGGCCAGTAAGGGGAAGGTAATGGGTCGCTTCTTCCACCTTTACCCTCAGCGGCTGGTCAGACTGGTCCCCTGGCTTGCGCGCTGGATCCGTAAGGGCGCCGTTCCTGTGGCGACCATGAACATGCAGCTGGCTGTACCTGAGGGAGAGGAGGTGCCTGACGCCTGGCACCATCAGCTCATATTCGGTGTCGCACCAAATGCTGTTTTCATGACTAATCCTTTAGATGTAGGTGAGTAACGGCGAAGAAACATCTCCTGTTTATCAGGAGAATCTCCTGATGTTGATTGCGCAATGTTTTTTTGGTGTTAAATTCCTTTTTCAGTGAGCGAGGGAGAGTTGCACCAGACACTCTGCAGTGAATCTGTGTTGCTGATTCGTCGAGACGACGTCCTGCAGCGACTGACGCCAGATTGTTGCCTGTCCAGCTTATCTGACCCGCGGTGGAGAGCCCTGGATGTCGCGGGTGAAGCATTTCCTCGTGCATGTATTTATGCAGATTTTCATCCAGCGTGCGCACATGTACTCAGTGCATTTCTCCCTTATTCTCTTCCCGTCAGGTCAAGTGAAGCAGATGCACCTAGAAGAGGGAGAGGATGGAGTAAAGTCAACGCACATCACAATCCCCGCAGCGTACAGTTCAGGCATCACACTCTATGCTCTACGACAGTCAGAGTTAGGACAGGAACTCCTCAATGCTCCCGAACTCCCGCTGCTGTGACTGGACCGACGCCCCTGGACTCAAAACAAGACTTATTTATTGAGATATGAAAAATAAAACTCCAGCTCTGCAACTTTATTGATCAGCAGATATCCACCCTGCTAGAAGGCATGCAATCAAAAACATCACATGACAAATAGCAGGTTAACCAATAGAAACATTTACACAGTAAGACAAGTATAGATTTTTGCACGGCATATGAAATATGTAATATGTAATAATATGCACAATCAATGATTTCACTATGAATAATGTATATATCTATCACTGATGCCTGTTGTTTGCTTTAAAACCAGACTGTTAATTACTTGAATAAAGTGAGTTTCAAATAATGAGAAGATGTGGCATGATTGCTTTTTACCACTTGCAATCATCCTGCATTGACCATTGTAACCACTTTCCCTAATCTGCTGTAGACTTTTATCTAGAAATAAATCATTTAAAAAAAAAGCAGATCCTATCAGCCCTTATTTTGCCACTCGACACTTTTTTTCCTGTTAACTTTGGGATCGACTTTCAGAACGTATTGATTTCTTTCAAAGCAGTAAGTGGCAGAGCTCCAGCTTATATTTCAGATCTGTTAAGTCCTGATGCTCTCAAGCAGCGCAAACTCATCTGATTGCTCCACAGGCTACATTAAGAACTAAAGATGGTGGAGTCACTGCAGCCAGGATACTTTGATGTTGGCAAATTAAAGGAAACTATCCGTCTGTTTTCCCCAAGGGGCGGCTCACTTCTCCACACATTAGATCATGATGTAAAAGGAGCAATGCCACAAAGAAAAAACTCTTTATTACTACAAAAGTCTTGCAAAATCTCAGAATGTAGGATTATCAAGTAACAATACAACATCAGTGGTCCTATTATCATCCCATTATACTTTACATTTCAAAAGTAAAAGCACTCATTATATTGTTGCTGTAATGCAACCATATTTTATTATTGGATAATTAATGTATGTATGTATATAAGTATGTATATATTTAACTAAGTATGTAGGTAAGTATATATAACTAAGTATGTATGTATGTAAGTATGTGTATATATATGTATGTATGCATGTATGTATGCATGTATGTATGTATGCATGCATGTACTGTATGTATGTATTATATATGAATGTACTGTAAGTATGTATGTATATACATAAGTATGTATGTATGTATGTATTATATATGAATGTACTGTAAGTATGTATGTATATACATAAGTATGTATGTATGTATTATATATAAATGTACTGTAAGTATGTATGTATATACAAAAGTATGTATGTATGTATTATATACAAAAGTATGTATGTATTATATATGAATGTACTGTAAGTATGTATGTATATACATAAGTGTATGTATGTATTATATATATTATATATGAATGTACTGTAAGTGAGTATGTATGTATGTATTATATATGAATGTACTGTAAGTGAGTATGTATGTATGTATTATATATGAATGTACTGTAAGTATGTATGTATGTATTATATATGAATGTACTGTAAGTGAGTATGTATGTATGTATTATATATGAATGTACTGTAAGTATGTATGGATGTAAGGAAATTGTTAAAGGTTTAAGTAGCTCAGCATGTAAAAGGATTGCTTGGGCATCCATGAGACATGGGTTCAATCCCCAGTCAAATTTTTAGAATTTTAAGTGAAGCCTCCATGAGGAAAAAGTGTAAAGATCTCAGGTGTTGTAATGCAGTTGCCTCTGGTGATCTGGGTACCAGCCACAGGTAGGGTTTGAACCAGGCACTACCTAATCAGTACACTTACTGCTTATCCCACCACACCACCAGTTCCTTCACACTAAGACTTTCCGTTAACATTCTGACGCCTTGAATCATTCCTTCCTACTGACATTAAACTGTACAACACATCACTGTCATGGTCATGCATCATGTTTGCTCCTGTGCACTGCATTGTACTGATTGTATATATTTCTACCTCCTGTATATAATTTCATACAGCTGGTCCATCTCTTATCTTGTGTTGCTTAGAAGGTGTGGCATTGTTGGTCTGATCCTGTGGCACATCTGGAAGTTTTAAAATCAGACATCTAAAGGGGAAAAAAGTGTCTGGGATCAAATATCTCCGGTTTTTGGATGGATTTGGTTTCAATCGTCAAGTGACTTTCAGACAATCTGACAACAAGATGAAGGTTCAAGGGCTCTGAATATCAACATCAAAAGTTTGCTAAATAAATAGCTCAACATGACAGAGGTCTGCTTGGAGAGTTTAAAGACATGACATCAAATCTTTGATTTTTAAAGCATTCTGTCCCCAAGAAAAACTGAAACTCATACATCCAAAAGTCACTTGTGGTAATTTTATCACCAAGTATTCTGACTCCGAGTCATAATTTGTATTTGCTAATTTTATGTGCTGTTCTGTCTCCCTGAATGGGGGAGGCGCTGTCACTTTGTTCTGTGTTCTTTAGGAGTTGCAGGTGGAGGCTGCTGATTGGACAGGAGACTGATGGCAAAGCCTTTAAAATGACACCTGTGGCTCCTCTTCTCCTCTTTCAACCTGACCAGGCTGCTGTGTGATGATGACCTTTTTTTGTTGGGTAAGTATTTATTATGATTGTTCTTATTTCTGGTTTTTCTTTAATCAACTAAACAAGTGTATAAAAAATATGTTCATTGCTGATCTGTTGACGTTAAAGTACCTTTTAAATACAAAGAAATATCAGCATAAAGCTCTTAGTTGATAAGTCAGAGGTGTTTTATTTGTTTGCTCTTCTTCATTGCAGTCTGTCCTTCATTAAAAGAAACCGTGTTAAAATAAAATCTTCTCCTTATGTTGCATTAATTGATTTATTTTCTGGTCTATTAAACCATGACACACGTGGGGAGAGACGCAAGTTTTCCTTTCTCCGACTGTCGGTGAAGCGGACAGTGTGAGACTGGGGTAATCACACTTCATCTCGGCGTTATGTGGGTCCTTTCTATCTCTGAAAAATCATTCTGTGGGTCTGATATCTTGGTGTAGTGAGTTTTACGCGTGACACGGCGCACAGTGAGGAGTTGTTGCGGGATCGACTGCCTTCTGACGGGCTTGATTTTGTACTTGTGAATGATTTGGTTTAAAAAAACGTGTTTCAGAAAATCCTACTGTTGCCGCTCCTGCTGCCCCGACTCATCCTGTCCTGCGTGCGCCATTACGCTGCCAAGTGTTCCAAATGACTTCATGTGACGCAACAGAGATCCCGTTTTTGCAGAGTGGCTCATAGTTTAGGTAACATTTGTTGGTCGGTTTTTTCCTGTTGCTGTGAACACATCTCAGACCCTCGTGGAGATAAAACGTCTCACTGCTCAGATAATTACCTTTTCTGCGTTTGTAGTGTTGCTCAATGTTCAAAAAATATCAAACAAAATCATGCAAGATGTTCTCAGTCTGACAAAAAGACATAAAATTGGTCTACTTGTATTTGCTATTTAGTTTTTTTTGTTCTCCTGATGCTGACACTTTGTTCTGTTGTTTCAGAGTTACACCTGGAGGCTGCTGATTGGACAGGAGACTGATGGCGCCTCATTAACACAGCTGTGGATCCCATCAGTGACTCCTCCTCTTCCTGTCTGCATCATCACTTTGTGCTAATTGGTGATTAGATGATTGTTGTAGTGAAGTTTCTTTTGTGTATATATAGTAAATATTCTGTATTACTGTACAGTAAGGAAACCCTTTTTGTTCTTGTTTTTATGTTGAAGTGAAGTTTCATGTATTTTCTGTCCTTCACTTTGTTAAATGAAGTTGCTGTAGACATTTGAAACTTGTATCTTTGTAAAGAAATGTAAATAAATCCTGTTTGGACTTGATTGTTGTGACACTGGTCATCCTTGGAGTTTGGAAAGAGGAGTCACATTTTTATGCTATGGTCATGTTTCCTCTAGACTGGACAGAACAATTGTTCCTGTTCTACTTCTGACATTTCAAACTTCCGAGGACAAAACGCAGAGACTCATCTGAACATCAGGATTTGAACCGTCAACCTCAGACTCTGGAAGCTCAGCTGTGTCAAACAGAAGCTACATTTCGAAAGAACAAGACAGCCGGGATTCGAACCTGCTTTTCAGGATTGCGGGTCAGGATCCCATCTCCCTGAGCTAAAATTTTTTTTGCTTTTTTTGTTTAAATGTTATATTTATCATCGTCAATGCTGAGGCAAAAACACTTAAAAGACACCTAAGTGCTGGGATTTGATCCTAAAGCTGCTGATCTAACGCCTGTAGCTCATCTCACTGAGCTATACCTCCAGCTCTACAGAATGTGGTCGGAAGTTCTATTTATTATTCACACTGCACTGAAAAAACCTCTAAATGTGGGAACTGAGTTTTGAATCCATAAACTCATAACACTAAGTGTCTGCAGCTTATCCTTCTGAGCTCTACCTGAAGCTCTTGTACTTCCTGTTTGGAACTTGTATTTATTGTACTCGCAGCACTGAGGAGAAACACTTTGAGGACATCAGGATCTGATCTTGCTGATCCGAGGATCTTGAGGATCTGTCATGTCTGAGTATGTGTAAAAAAATGAAATGGTTCCTAAAGCATTGGTAGAGTGTTGCTATCACGCCATCTACAGAAGTACTCTGATGACAGGGTTATAGTGGGATGTCTGACAGGGGGAGAGTAGGGGAGTGTCTTTGGAGCTTTTGGAGACTGGTGTGAAAATAACCACCTGTTACTGAACATTGAGAAAACAAAGGAGCTGGTGGTTGACTTCAGAAAGTGGAAGTCACCTCTTACTCCTGTCTCAATCCGGGGTGGATGGACATCGACATGGTTCAGTCCTACGAATACCTGGGACTGTACCTGGACCATAAACACACCACACTTACAAGAAGAGCCTGAACTGACTTTACTCTCTTGGGAAGCTCAGGTCCTTCAGTGTTTCCGTTAACATTCTGAACATTTTCTATCAGTCAGTGGTAGCCAGTGCTCTGTTTTACGCTGTAGTGTGCTGGGGAAACAGTGTGAAATCTGTAGGATCGATACACTTCTTAAGAAGGCAGGGTCAGTCCAAGAGGTCAGCCTGGTCCCCCTGAAAGATGTCGCTGAGAGGAGGATCCTGTCCAAACTCCTGGACTTCATGGACAATTCCTCTCATCCTCTGTTTCAGTCTGTAAACAGCTGCAGAAGCACATTCAGTGATAGACTGATGATGAACCACTGAGAGACGCCTTGAATCATTCCTTCCTACTGACATTAAACTGTACAACACATCACTGTCATGGTCATGCATCATGTTTGCTCCAGTGCACCGCATTGTACTGTTTGTATATATTTCTACCTCCTGTATATAATTTCATAGAGCTGGTCCATCTCTTATCTTGTGTGGCTTAGAAGGTGTGGCATTGTTGGTCTGATCCTGTGGCACATCTGGAAGTTTTAAAATCAGACATCTAAAGGGGGAAAAAAGTGTCTGGGATCAAATATCTCCGGTTTTTGGATGGATTTGCTTTCAATCTTCAAGTGACTTTGTGAAAATCTGACAACAAGATGAAGGTTCAAGGGCTCTGAATAACATCCTTAACTTTTTGCTAAATAAATAGCTCAACATGACAGAGGTCTGCTTGGAGAGTTTAAAGACATGACATCAAATCTTTGATTTTTGAAGCATTCTGTCCCCAAGAAAAACTGAAACTCTTATATCCAAAAGTCACTTGTGGTAATTTTATCACCAAGTGTTTTGACTCTTGATTTTTATGTGTTGTTCTGTCTCCCTGAATGGGGGAGGCGCTGTCACTTTGTTCTGAGCTCTTTAGGGGTATCAGGTGGAGGCTGCTGATTGGACAGGAGACTGATGGCAAAGACTTTAAAAAGGCACCTGTGGCTCCTCTTCTCTTCTTTCAACCTGACCAGGCTGCTGTGTGATGATGACCTCTTTTTTGTTGGGTAAGTATTTAATGATTGTTCTTATATCTGGTTGGCTTTTATTTTTTCTTTAATCAACTAAACTATTGTAAAAATATGTTCATTGCTGATCTGTTGATGTTCAAGTACCTTTTAAATACAAAGAAATATCAGCATAGAAAGCTCTTGGTTGAAAAACTAAGGAAGATGTGTTTTGTTTATTTGCTTGTCTTCATTGCAGTCTGTCCTTCATTAAAAAGAAACCGTGTTAAAATAAAATCTCCTCCTAATGTTGCATTAATTGATTTATTGTTTGGCCAATTACACCATGACACGCGTGTCAGGGAGAGACGCAAGTTTTCCTTTTTCCGACTGTCAGTGAAGCGGACAGGGTGAGAGACTGGGGTAATCACTCTTCATCTCGGCGTTATGTGGGTCCTTTCTATCTCTGAAAAATCATTCTGTGGGTCTGATAACTTGGTGTAGTGAGTTTTACGCGTGACACGGTGCACAGTTAGAGGAGTTGTGCGGGATCGACTGCCTTCTGACGGTCTTTATTTTGTACTTGTGGATGATTTGGTTTAAAAAAAAACGTGTTTCCCGATTCCACAGAATGATAAGTAACAGAAAATCCTACTGTTGTCGCCCCATGCTGCCCCGACTCGTCCTGTCCTCCTGCGTGCGCCATTACGCGTGCCAAGTGTTCCAAATGACTTCATGTGACGCAACAGAGATCCCGTTTTTGCAGAGTGGCTCATAGTTTAGGTAACATTTGTTGGTCGGTTTTTCCCTGTTGCTGTGAACACATCTCAGACCCTCGGAGATAAAACGTCTCACTGCTCAGATAATTACCTTTTCTGCGTTTGTAGTGTTGCTGAATGTTGAAAAAATATCAAACAAAATCATGCAAGATGTTCTCAGTCTGACAAAAAGACAGATAAAATTGGTCTACTTGTATTTGCTATTTAGTTTTTTTTGTTCTCCTGATGCTGACACTTTGTTCTGTTCTTTCAGAGTTACACCTGGAGGCTGCTGATTGGACAGGAGACTGATGGCGCCTCATTAACACAGCTGTGGATCCCATCAGTGACTCCTCCTCTTCCTGTCTGCCTCATCACTTTGTGCTAATTGGTGATTAGATGATTGTTGTAGTGAAGTTTCTTTTGTATATATTGTAAATATTCTGTATTACTGTACAGTAAGGAAAACCTTTTTGTCCCTGTTTTTATGTTGAAGTGAAGTTTCATGTATTTTCTGTCCTTCACTTTGTTAAATGAAGTTGCTGTAGACATTTGAAACTTGTATCTTTGTAAAGAAATGTAAATAAATCCTGTTTGGACTTGATTGTTGTGACACTGGTCATCCTTGGAGTTTGGAAAGAGGAGTCACATTTTTATGCTATGGTCATGTTTCCTCTAGACTGGACAGAACAATTGTTCCTGTTCTACTTCTGACATTTCAAACTTCAGAGGACAAAACTCAGAGACTCATCTGAACATCAGGATTTGAACCATCAACCTCAGACTCTTGAAGCTCAGCTGTGTCAAACAGAAGCTACATTTTGAAAGAACGAGACAGCCGGGATTCGAACCTGCTTTTCAGGATTGCGGGTCAGGATCCCATCTCCCTGAGCTAAAATTTTTTTGGCCTTTTTTGTTTAAATGTTATATTTATCATCGTCAATGCTGAGGCAAAAACACTTAAAAGACACCTTCTAAGTGCTGGGATTTGATCCTAAAGCTGCTGATCTAACGCCTGTAGCTCATCTCACTGAGCTATACCTCCAGCTCTATAGAATGTGGTCGGAAGTTCTATTTATTATTCACACTGCACTGAAAAAACCTCTAAATGTGGGAACTGAGTTTTGAATCCATAAACTCATGACACTAAGTGTCTGCAGCTTATCCTTCTGAGCTCTACCTGAAGCTCTTGTACTTCCTGTTTGGAACTTGTATTTATTGTACTCGCAGCACTGAGGAGAAACACTTTGAGGACATCAGGATCTGATCTTGTTGATCTGAGGATCTTGAGGATCTGTCATGTCTGAGTATGTGTAAAAAAAATGAAATGGTTCCTAAAGCATTGGTAGAGTGTTGCCATCACGCCATCTACAGAAGTACTCTGATGACAGGGTTATAGTGGGATGTCTGAAAGGGGGAGAGGAGGAAGAGTATGGGAGTGTCTTTGGAGCTTTTGGAGACTGGTGTGAAAATAACCACCTGTTACTGAACATTGAGAAAACAAAGGAGCTGGTGGTTGACTTCAGAAAGTGGAAGTCACCTCTTACTCCTGTCTCAATCCGGGGTGGATGGACATCGACATGGTTCAGTCCTACGAATACCTGGGACTGTACCTGGACCATAAACACACCACACTTACAAGAAGAGCCTGAACTGACTTTACTCTCTTGGGAAGCTCAGGTCCTTCAGTGTTTCCGTTAACATTCTGAACATTTTCTATCAGTCAGTGGTAGCCAGTGCTCTGTTTTACGCTGTAGTGTGCTGGGGAAACAGTGTGAAATCTGCTGATGAAGGCAGGGTCAGTCCAAGAGGTCAGCCTGGTCCCCCTGAAAGATGCCGCTGAGAGGAGGATCCTGTCCAAACTCCTGGACTTCATGGACAATTCCTCTCATCCTCTGTTTCAGTCTGTAAACAGCTGCAGAAGCACATTCAGTGATAGACTGATGATGAACCACTGAGAGACGCCTTGAATCATTCCTTCCTACTGACATTAAACTGTACAACACATCACTGTCATGGTCATGCATCATGTTTGCTCCAGTGCACTGCATTGTACTGTTTGTATATATTTCTACCTCCTGTATATAATTTCATACAGCTGGTCCATCTCTTATCTTGTGTTGCTTAGAAGGTGTGGCATTGTTGGTCTGATCCTGTGGCACATCTGGAAGTTTTAAAATCAGACATCTAAAGGGGAAAAAAGTGTCTGGGATCAAATATCTCCGGTTTTTGGATGGATTTGCTTTCAATCTTCAAGTGACTTTGTGAAAATCTGACAACAAGATGAAGGTTCAAGGGCTCTGAATAACATCCTTAACTTTTTGCTAAATAAATAGCTCAACATGACAGAGGTCTGCTTGGAGTGTTTAAAGACATGACATCAAATCTTTGATTTTTGAAGCATTCTGTCCCCAAGAAAAACTGAAACTCTTATATCCAAAAGTCACTTGTGGTAATTTTATCACCAAGTGTTTTGACTCTTGATTTTTATGTGTTGTTCTGTCTCCCTGAATGGGGGAGGCGCTGTCACTTTGTTCTGAGCTCTTTAGGGGTATCAGGTGGAGGCTGCTGATTGGACAGGAGACTGATGGCAAAGACTTTAAAAAGGCACCTGTGGCTCCTCTTCTCTTCTTTCAACCTGACCAGGCTGCTGTGTGATGATGACCTCTTTTTTGTTGGGTAAGTATTTAATGATTGTTCTTATATCTGGTTGGCTTTTATTTTTTCTTTAATCAACTAAACTATTGTAAAAATATGTTCATTGCTGATCTGTTGATGTTCAAGTACCTTTTAAATACAAAGAAATATCAGCATAGAAAGCTCTTGGTTGAAAAACTAAGGAAGATGTGTTTTGTTTATTTGCTTGTCTTCATTGCAGTCTGTCCTTCATTAAAAAGAAACCGTGTTAAAATAAAATCTCCTCCTAATGTTGCATTAATTGATTTATTGTTTGGCCAATTAAACCATGACACGCGTGTCAGGGAGAGACGCAAGTTTTCCTTTTTCCGACTGTCAGTGAAGCGGACAGGGTGAGAGACTGGGGTAATCACTCTCCATCTCGGCGTTATGTGGGTCCTTTCTATCTCTGAAAAATCATTCTGTGGGTCTGATAACTTGGTGTAGTGAGTTTTACGCGTGACACGGCGCACAGTGAGAGGAGTTGTGCGGGATCGACTGCCTTCTGACGGTCTTGATTTTGTACTTGTGAATGATTTGGTTTAAAAAAACGTGTTTCCCGATTCCACAGAATGATAAGTAACAGAAAATCCTACTGTTGCCGCTCCTGCTGCCCCGGCTCGTCCTGTCCTCCTGCGTGCGCCATTACGCGTGCCAAGTGTTCCAAATGACTTCATGTGACGCAACAGAGATCCCGTTTTTGCAGAGTGGCTCATAGTTTAGGTAACATTTGTTGGTCGGTTTTTCCCTGTTGCTGTGAACACATCTCAGACCCTCGTGGAGATAAAACGTCTCACTGCTCAGATAATTACCTTTTCTGCGTTTGTAGTGTTGCTGAATGTTGAAAAAATATCAAACAAAATCATGCACGATGTTCTCAGTCTGACAAAAAGACAGATAAAATTGGTCTACTTGTATTTGCTATTTTGTTTTTTTTGTTCTCCTGATGCTGACACTTTGTTCTGTTCTTTCAGAGTTACACCTGGAGGCTGCTGATTGGACAGGAGACTGATGGCGCCTCATTAACACAGCTGTGGATCCCATCAGTGACTCCTCCTCTTCCTGTCTGCCTCATCACTTTGTGCTAATTGGTGATTAGATGATTGTTGTAGTGAAGTTTCTTTTGTGTATATTGTAAATATTCTGTATTACTGTACAGTAAGGAAACCCTTTTTGTTCTTGTTTTTATGTTGAAGTGAAGTTTGATGTATTTTCTGTCCTTCACTTTGTTAAATGAAGTTGCTGTAGACATTTGAAACTTGTATCTTTGTAAAGAAATGTAAATAAATCCTGTTTGGACTTGATTGTTGTGACACTGGTCATCCTTGGACTTTGGAAAGAGGAGTCACATTTTTATGCTATGGTCAGGTTTCCTCTAGACTGGACAGAACAATTGTTCCTGTTCTACTTCTGACATTTCAAACTTCAGAGGACAAAACGCAGAGTCTCATCTGAACCGCAGGATTTGAACCATCAACCTCAGACTCCTGAAGCTCAGCTGTGTCAAACAGAAGCTACATTTTGAAAGAACAAGACAGCCGGGATTCGAACCTGCTTTTCAGGATTGCGGGTCAGGATCCCATCTCCCTGAGCTAAAATTTTTTTGGCTTTTTTTGTTTAAATGTTATATTTATCATCGTCAATGCTGAGGCAAAAACACTTAAAAGACACCTTCTAAGTGCTGGGATTTGATCCTAAAGCTGCTGATCTAACGCCTGTAGCTCATCTCACTGAGCTATACCTCCAGCTCTATAGAATGTGGTCGGAAGTTCTATTTATTATTCACACTGCACTGAAAAAACCTCTAAATGTGGGAACTGAGTTTTGAATCCATAAACTCATAACACTAAGTGTCTGCAGCTTATCCTTCTGAGCTCTACCTGAAGCTCTTGTACTTCCTGTTTGGAACTTGTATTTATTGTACTCGCAGCACTGAGGAGAAACACTTTGAGAACATCAGGATCTGATCTTGTTGATCTGAGGATCTTGAGGATCTGTCATGTCTGAGTATGTGTAAAAAAAATGAAATGGTTCCTAAAGCATTGGTAGAGTGTTGCCATCACGCCATCTACAGAAGTACTCTGATGACAGGGTTATAGTGGGATGTCTGAAAGGGGGAGAGGAGGGAGAGTATGGGAGTGTCTTTGGAGCTTTTGGAGACTGGTGTGAAAATAACCACCTGTTACTGAACATTGAGAAAACAAAGGAGCTGGTGGTTGACTTCAGAAAGTGGAAGTCACCTCTGACTCCTGTCTCAATCCAGGGTGGATGGACATCGACATGGTTCAGTCCTACAAATATCTGGGACTGTACCTGGACCATAAACACACCACACTTACAAGAAGAGCCTGAACTGACTTTACTCTCTTAGGAAGCTCAGGTCCTTCAGTGTTTCCGTTAACATTCTGAACATTTTTCTATCAGTCAGTGGTAGCCAGTGCTCTGTTTTACGCTGTAGTGTGCTGGGGAAACAGTGTGAAATCTGCTGATGAAGGCAGGGTCAGTCCAAGAGGTCAGCCTGGTCCCCCTGAAAGACGCCGCTGAGAGGAGGATCCTGTCCAAACTCCTGGACATCATGGACAATTCCTCTCATCCTCTGTTTCAGTCTGTAAACAGCTGCAGAAGCACATTCAGTGATAGACTGATGATGAACCACTGAGAGACGCCTTGAATCGTTCCTTCCTACTGACATTAAACTGTACAACACATCACTGTCATGGTCATGCATCATGTTTGCTCCCGTGCACTGCATTGTACTGATTGTATATATTTCTACCTCCTGTATATAATTTCATAGAGCTGGTCCATCTCTTATCTTGTGTTGCTTAGAAGGTGTGGCATTGTTGGTCTGATCCTGTGGCACATCCTGAAGTTTTAAAATCAGACATCTAAAGGGGGAAAAAAGTGTCTGGGATCAAATATCTCCGGTTTTTGGATGGATTTGCTTTCAATCTTCAAGTGACTTTGTGAAAATCTGACAACAAGATGAAGGTTCAAGGGCTCTGAATAACATCCTTAACTTTTTGCTAAATAAATAGCTCAACATGACAGAGGTCTGCTTGGAGAGTTTAAAGACATGACATCAAATCTTTGATTTTTGAAGCATTCTGTCCCCAAGAAAAACTGAAACTCTTATATCCAAAAGTCACTTGTGGTAATTTTATCACCAAGTATTTTGACTCTAGATTTTTATGTGTTGTTCTGTCTCCCTGAATGGGGGAGGCGCTGTCACTTTGTTCTGAGCTCTTTAGGGGTATCAGGTGGAGGCTGCTGATTGGACAGGAGACTGATGGCAAAGACTTTAAAAAGGCACCTGTGGCTCCTCTTCTCTTCTTTCAACCTGACCAGGCTGCTGTGTGATGATGACCTTTTTTTGTTGGGTAAGTATTTAATGATTGTTCTTATATCTGGTTGGCTTTTATTTTTTCTTTAATCAACTAAACTATTGTAAAAATATGTTCATTGCTGATCTGTTGATGTTCAAGTACCTTTTAAATACAAAGAAATATCAGCATAAAGCTCTTGGTTGAAAAACTAAGGAAGATGTGTTTTGTTTATTTGCTTGTCTTCATTGCAGTCTGTCCTTCATTAAAAAGAAACCGTGTTAAAATAAAATCTCCTCCTAATGTTGCATTTATTGATTTATTGTTTGGCCAATTAAACCATGACACGCGTGTCAGGGAGAGACGCAAGTTTTCCTTTTTCCGACTGTCAGTGAAGCGGACAGGGTGAGAGACTGGGGTAATCACTCTTCATCTCGGCGTTATGTGGGTCCTTTCTATCTCTGAAAAATCATTCTGTGGGTCTGATAACTTGGTGTAGTGAGTTTTACGCGTGACACGGCGCACAGTTAGGAGTTGTGCGGGATCGACTGCCTTCTGACGGTCTTGATTTTGTACTTGTGAATGATTTGGTTTAAAAAAAACGTGTTTCCCGATTCCACAGAATGATAAGTAACAGAAAATCCTACTGTTGTCGCCCCATGCTGCCCCGACTCGTCCTGTCCTCCTGCGTGCGCCATTACGCGTGCCAAGTGTTCCAAATGACTTCATGTGACGCAACAGAGATCCCGTTTTTGCAGAGTGGCTCATAGTTTAGGTAACATTTGTTGGTCGGTTTTTCCCTGTTGCTGTGAACACATCTCAGACCCTCGTGGAGATAAAACGTCTCACTGCTCAGATAATTACCTTTTCTGCGTTTGTAGTGTTGCTCAATGTTGAAAAAATATCAAACAAAATCATGCACGATGTTCTCAGTCTGACAAAAAGACAGATAAAATTGGTCTACTTGTATTTGCTATTTTGTTTTTTTTGTTCTCCTGATGCTGACACTTTGTTCTGTTCTTTCAGAGTTACACCTGGAGGCTGCTGATTGGACAGGAGACTGATGGCGCCTCATTAACACAGCTGTGGATCCCATCAGTGACTCCTCCTCTTCCTGTCTGCCTCATCACTTTGTGCTAATTGGTGATTAGATGATTGTTGTAGTGAAGTTTCTTTTGTATATATTGTAAATATTCTGTATTGCTGTAACAGGAAGGAAACCCTTTTTGTTTTTCTCTTGTTTTTATGTTTGGAAGTGAAGTTTCATGTATTTTCTGTCCTTCACTTTGTTAAATGAAGTTGCTGTAGACATTTGAAACTTGTATCTTTGTAAAGAAATGTAAATAAATCCTGTTTGGACTTGATTGTTGTGACACTGGTCATCCTTGGAGTTTGGAAAGAGGAGTCACATTTTTATGCTATGGTCAGGTTTCCTCTAGACTGGACAGAACAATTGTTCCTGTTCTACTTCCGACATTTCAAAACTTCAGAGGACAAAACGCAGAGACATCAGAACATCAGGATTTGAACCATCAACCTCAGACTCTTGAAGCTCAGCTGTGTCAAACAGAAGCTACATTTTGAAAGAAAGAGGCAGCGGGGATTCGAACCTGCTTTTCAGGATTGCGGGTCAGGATCCCAGCTCCCTGAGCTAAAATCTTTTTGGCTTTTTTTGTTTAAATGTTATATTTATCATCGTCAATGCTGAGGCAAAAACACTTAAAAGACACCTTCTAAGTGCTGGGATTCGATCCTAAAGCTGCTGATCTAAGCCTGTAGCTCATCTCACTGAGCTATACCTCCAGCTCTATAGAATGTGGTCGGAAGTTCTATTTATTATCCACACTGCACTGGAAAAAACCTCTAAATGTGGGAACTGGGATTTGATCCCATAAACTCATAATACTAAGTGTCTGCAGCTTATCCTTCTGAGCAATACCTGTAGCTCTTTTGAGGAGAAACACTTTGAGGACATCAGGATCTGATCTTGTTGATCTGAGGATCTTGAGGATCTGTCATGTCTGAGTATGTGTAAAAAATGAAATGGTTCCTAAAGCATTGGTAGAGTGTTGCTCTAAAGGGGGAGAGGAGGGAGAGTAGGGGAGTGTCTTTGGAGCTTTTGTAGACTGGTGTGAAAATAACCACCTGTTACTGAACATTGAGAAAACAAAGGAGCTGGTGGTTGATTTCAGAAAGTGGAAGTCACCTCTGACTCCTGTCTCAATCCGGGGTGGATGGACATCGACATGGTTCAGTCCTACAAATACCTGGGACTGTACCTGGACCATAAACACACAACACTTACAAGAAGGGCCTGAACCGACTTTACTCTCTTAGGAAGCTCAGGTCCTTCAGTGTGTCCGTTAATATTCTGAACATTTTTTATCAGTCAGTGGTAGCCAGTGCTCTGTTTTACGCTGTAGTGTGCTGGGGAAACAGTGTGAAATCTGCTGATGAATTCAGGGTCAGTCCAAGAGGTCAGCCTGGTCCCCCTGAAAGATGCCGTTGAGAGGAGGATCCTGTCCAAACTCCTGGACATCATGGACAATTCCTCTCATCCTCTGTTTCAGTCTGTAAACAGCTGCAGAAGCACATTCAGTGATAGACTGATGATGAACCACTGAGAGACGCCTTGAATCATTCCTTCCTACTGACATTAAACTGTACAACACATCTAGTCCATCCGTTTCCATGCTAACAACCATTCTGTCCGTTTCTATGGTAACAACCAGTCTGTCCGTTGTCCGTTTCCATGGTAACAACTAGTTTGTCCGTTTCTAGGGTAACAACCCATCTGTCCGTTTCTATGGTAACAACCCGTCTGTCCGTTGTCCGTTTCCATGGTAACAACTAGTTTGTCCGTTTCTAGGGTAACAACCCGCCTGTCCGTTTCTATGGTAACAGCCCGTCTGTCCATTTCTATGGTAACAACCAGTCTGTCCGTTTCTATGGTAACAACCAGTCCATTTCCACGGTGACAACTAGTCCATCCGTTTCCATGGTAACAACCAGTCCGTTTCTACGGTAACAACTAGTCCCTTCGTTTCGGCGTTAACAGTCTGTCCGTTTCCATGGTAACAACCAGTCTGTCGGTTTCCATGGTAACAACCAGTCTGTCCGTTACTATGGTAACAACTAGTCTGTCCGTTTCTATGGTAACAACCAATCTGTCCGTTTCTATGGTAACAACCAGTCTGTCCGTTTCTATGGTAACAACCAGTCTGTCCGTTTCCATGGTGACAGCCAGTCTCTCCGTTTCTATGGTAACAACCAGTCTGTCCATTTCTATGGTAACAACTAGTATGTCCGTTTCTATGGCAACAACCAGTCTGTCCGTTTCTATGGTAACAACCAGTCCATTTCCACGGTGACAACTAGTCTGTCCGTTTCCATGGTAACAACCAGTCTGTCCATTACTATGGTAACAACTAGTCTGTCCGTTTCTATGGTAACAACCAAAGCTGTTTGATCTGAGATCATTTGTCCCTCTTAAGACATTTTCAATTTTCCCCTTCTGAGATCAGACTGACTTTGGAACATAAACTATGAAATATAGGAATAGTTATTTAGGATGAAAGCTTCGATAAATATTGTTTTGTTGATATTTAAACTAGATCTAAATCATCAAAATGGACTAAAGGTCATTTCTCATCCTTTAATCCTGGAAAATGCTGAGTAAGGACTTTACTGCAAGGCAAGATTCCTAAAATACATCTTTAAATGTGCCCATTTTCTGTTTGCAGTTTGGTGCGCAATCTGATATGAAATGTGTATTTGTACATGAATAATTCACATGTTTGTGTACATGTATCTGTGGACTGTATGAACTCAGTCAATCTGCTGCTCTCCAATCTAAAATCACCACAATTAAACTAATTCTATGTGGAAGTAATAAAATAATATTTGCAGATAACTTGCCGTTAACATAAATTGCTCACCTCTACAAAGGGATAATACATGATGTAACATCTATGAGACACATGCAACTTCTTGGTGTATAGACTGTAATACCTCTGAGAACAAATTATAGCTTCTCACCAAACAGCAAAACAAGCACACGTCTCATTAGCAGAAGTCAGCAAAGTAACACCTCCGAACACTGAGGCGCTGGGCCAATCTAAGGTGTTGGAAAAATAAAATGTAATAATGATGAAAAAAAAGTCAAATGAAAGTCTGGCCAGTTTTCCCTTCATGCCATGGAAATCCATGGCCTCCTTATAATATTATATATTCCTATAATATATATATATATTAGATTGTCAGATTCTTACTGTGGTCAGCATGCTCTCTGCAAACTGTTAAGCTTTGTTTAAAGTCCAGCTGGAATGAAAAAATGTCTTTTAAACCCTTTTAGGTCACATCCGTGGTCAAATTGTGCCCCATTTCACAATATATGACAATAAAATGAAAGATTATTTGGATTTGTGTATCAAAATCTGATCAAACTAATTTAAAACAAAACACGAAGTTACTTACTTAAGCTGGAACCAGCCAATACCAAACAATATCATCAATTAAAAACAAACCCAATCAATCAAATCTTCAGTGCATTCTGCACCAGGAGCCAGGAGCCAGTGGATATAAGGCCTCCAACACAAACTGAGTGGAGTTTGATGAATCCAGAGCCGAGCTGCTTGTCCGAGTCTCTGATGGACGGCTAATTTTAAAAGTATTTGTTGTAGCTCATGTTTAGATAGTTAACACTAACTTGGGTAGCCATGCAGCTAATATCTGTAGTCCTATTAGCTGACACAGCTAAATACGTAGCGCCACCTGCTGCAGTGGAGGGAGAAGTACTGTTTGTTTCTGTAGAACATGTTTTACTTGTAAGCTGCAGAAACATGGTGTCTCATAGTAGCATGCTGTGTTTGTTTGACAGAAATGTTTTATATTTGTGCATTAGTTTGTTAGTGGGTGTTACATTTACAGAGCACAGTATTTCTTGTTGATTTGTAAAACGGGTTTTGTTTGTTTGTTAAATTTTGGCAGGAAAATTCGCTCCATACTCAGCAGGAAGGTTGTTTTTTTTAACAACCTGGCAACCCCAAAGTTCTTCCTATCATTATTCATATCTGTAGTCTTACTTGAAAGCTGTACAAGAAAAAAAAAAGAAAAAAGAAAGGAGAGAGGATGATGAAGTTGAGTGACAGCGGTGACATCATCTCTTAGGGTTAAAAAAAAAAGAAAAAAGAAAGGAGAGGGGATGATGAAGTTGAGTGACAGCAGTGACATCATCTCTTAGGGTTAAAAAAAAGAAAAAAAAAGAAAGGGAGGGTGATGTTGGAGGGAGATAAATTAACATTCTGGTGGAGAGTTGAATTGTTTCTCTCGCCGTGCCTCATCCCTGCGTCTCCTTCCTCCCTGATGGACGGCACTAGTGGGCCTCCACTCTGCTTCCCCAACTTGAACTCCTCCTGCAGGCGGCTGCTGCGACCCCAGCCCGAGGCTGCCATACTCTACACCTTGCTGGCCTTGGTCTCTCTGCTCACCGTGACACTCAACCTGCTCGTCATCATCTCCATCTCCCACTTCAGGCAGCTCCACACCCCGACCAACTTCCTGCTCCTGTCCCTGGCTGTGTCCGACCTGGTGGTGGGGCTGCTGGTGATGCCGATCGAGGGCCTGCGCTACATGGAGACGTGCTGGCTGCTCGGGAGGCTGATGTGTGCTCTGACTCCTTATGTGTCTTACTGTCTGCTCTCTGCCTCTGTAGGGAACATGGTGCTCATATCCATAGATCGTTATCTGGCTATCTGTGACCCACTGCTCTATTTCTCTAAGATCACCCTGAACAGAGTTAAAATTCTAATCTGCTTATGTTGGGCCTGTTCTCTTCTCTACAATGGCTGCATTCTTATAGGACACTTAGGGCAGCCGGACAGGTTCAGCTCCTGCCACGGGGAGTGTGTGGTGGTCATCAGCCACATCTCAGGCATTGTAGACCTCCTCATCTCCTTCGTCGGGCCCTGCACCGTCATGGTCGTTCTGTATATGAGAGTGTTTGTGGTTGCCGTCTCTCAGATGCGTGTCATTCGCATGCAGATGGTTGCCACCGCCGTCTCTGCAGCTCCGACTGCGAAAAAGTCCGAAAGAAAAGCAGCCAGGACTCTCGCCATCGTGGTAGCTGTGTTTCTAATGTGCTTCTGCCCCTATTACTACCCTTCTCTCGCCGGCGAGGACACGTCCACTAGCTTATCCTACTATGCTATGTTGTCTTGGATCATGTTGGTGAACTCCTGTTTGAACCCTCTGATTTATGCTCTGTTCTACACCTGGTTTAGGAAAGCCATTAAGCTCATCGTCACCCTCAGAATACTGCAGCCTCACTCCAGGGAGGCCAACATCCTGTAGACAGTGGTAAAAAAAGAAGAAGAAATACTCGTGTTTAATCGCATTACAGTTTAAATGACGTGTGCTGTCTTGTGTGTGTGTCAGATGCTGTGTATTCACTGTGTATTCAGACTTTCTCTTTTTGTCTTAAACTCAAACTATTATTGAACATAAGAGGACTGCAAAAAAATACGAAAGTGATGAAAGATCTCCGTTTTACTACATTTCATCTCTGTGCTTTTCCTCACTGTCATAAATGCAAAGACGACATATGATGGCACTTCTTGCTTTAATACTTTGCTGAAACATATGTACACACGAGTGGCTTACATGCATGCAGAAATGCAACCGTATGCTTTATAAATGCTGAGTTAAAAGATAATGACTTAATGCTGCCTGTAATTTTCACTGTCTGTCATGCTGCAAATACATTTGCTGTTTAAGTTCCTGCCATGCAAACGCTGCACTGATAAAAGAATCAAGTAAGAATGCAGTAAGAAATATTCATTAACATTCATTCTGAATTTTACCTGTTCGACCAGAGATGTCCTCAGACCGGCTTTGTGTGGTGTCTTCATGAAGCCTGTGAAATCATAAACACACAACGTTATAAAACACATCCTCCCTTCCCTTTGTAAATTTCCCCACTGTGGGACTAATAAAGGGATATCTTATCTTATCTTATCTTCACTTCCTGCTTTTATTGATATAAGCAGGGGGAAAACTGTCAACATTTTAATCTCATTCCAACAATAAAAATACGTTTTTTATGAACACATATATCTCTGTATTTTTTTTCCTTCTTATATCAGTGCTATAATTGAAGTTTTTGGCTCATTTGAACCTGAAGTTGTGAAGTCAAAAATCAGCGTATATCCCAAATATAAATAATGTCGTGTCTAAACCTCTTTTAAACAGTTAAATCCTTGTAATGCATACAATCACTAACTTTGTCTGTTTGTCATTTACCAGGTGTTTCCCAGTGTGTTGCTCCTACATGTGTATAACTGGGAACAGGTTAACTCATTTGTATACAGTCTTGTCTGCAGAGCGCCGAGCAGACTTCACCCAGGCTTGTGTGACTCATGTTTTGTCCAGCAGGTGGCAGCAGTCAGTTGCATTATCAGCCTGCACAAACCACAGTGTTGGATTAAAGCACTAATGGTAAGAAACACCTGGTGTCTGTTTAATTGGAAATCGTGGGAGCAGCTTTATCTTCATATTCCATTTAGTCTATGAACAGTAAGAATTTTTTTTTTTTTTTTTAAAAAGCATCTCCCAGATTCCAAAAGTGACATCAAAACTCAAAACTCTTCACTTACTTTGATAAATGACATATAAAAACAGCAAATCATTTACATTAAAGATGCTGGCGCCAGCAAATGTTGATGTTTTTGATCAATCGACTAATCGTGGCAGTATTATATGCACTTTTCTATACAGTGAAAAATAGAAGTGTTGAACTGGGAGATTTGACCTCGTTTCCTTGGAGAACAGATATTCGACGTCCTTTGTTTCCTGTGTAGGTGGAGGCTGAGCCAAAAGCGCTGGAATCTGAGGGGATAGAGGAAGTAGCCATCGACGTCACAGAGGGTCACAAATCCTAAAGATAAACAAAGCAGCTGGTTGGTTCCATTTTCACTGTTGACTTACAGAAACAACAGTTTAAACTGGGATTTTTCCATTGAGTCATTTACATGAGGAATCACGCGATCACAACTGTAATTAAAGGTCTTGTTAACTTGGGCCGTCATTACACAAAATCCACAAAGCGTTTAATTATGTGCCAGCAGACTGTATTACAACACTGCACAAGGATCTCACGACTCAGACATCAAGCATTGCTACCAACAACTTGCAACCACATTTGAAGACGACGTGAATTAAGAGGAATGTTGAAGACGAAGGAGGTTTAAAGCCTCAAGTAAATTAAAATTTAAAAAAAAGAAAGTCTTTTGTCTTGAATTCGCATGCTGTGTTTTCTCTAATGGAGCTCAAACTACTGTTGGAAACAAAATGATTCAACTCCCATTGTATATTAGGTTTATTGTCAAACACGGTCCAAATGGTCCCACATTCAACACAAAATGTTGATTTTACTGACTGCATTCTCAAAACTCCCAAAGTTTTGTCTGTTAAGGCCTAAATTTACATCTGGGCTCCGTGCCTGAACTCCAAGATGTTCACCACTGCTGACCCAAAAGCACCAGAGACGTCGACTCCAGTGAACTCAAAGACCTTATGGATAAGACAAAGACGTTTTGGGATGCTTTTCCGTGCAGCCATGCAACCAAACTGTAACTTTTGGGGCCTATGGATCAGCGGTTTGTCTGAAGCTGATGCTGGACAGAACACCCTGCCTACAGTGAAGCATGGCGGCGGCTCGGTGATGCTCTGGAGCTGCCTGACTTGAATCCCGCAGAAAATCTCTGGTGGGCAGCAGGTAAACTCAGGAATATTCCAGAACTGGAGGCCTTTGCCCATGAGGAATGGGCTAAGATTCCTCAGGAACGCTGCCAGAAGCTGGTGTCTGGATATGCATCACGTTAGCAGGAGGTCATAGCAGCTAAAGGATGCTCTTCAAAGTGATTTGTTTTTTTGCAAACAGCTGATAAATAGTATATTTCATCAATTATACAGACACAGGCCAAATCCAAGGCCTTCTATCTGCTGTCGGAGGCTCTGGCTGCAGAGGTACGAAGTGCGTTGGCTTTAATTTGTCATTAAATGATTAGAGATGATCCTGAGTTATTTGCTTTTCCAACCTCACCAAAGAAGACGTCAGTGCAATGGTTACACAGGTGGATACTGGAGCAAGAATTAAGCCATTAATATATGACAAATCTTTTAATACGTGGTTGTTTTGCTATGTTTTTGGTCAAAGGGATATTCCAACATTTTGGTCTTGTGAGTTAGATCCAGCCCACATGGCTTCTTTCTTCTTTTTTTTTTGTATGAATTACACTAACAAGATATAACATGTTAACTAGTGAGCCTTAGAGGAGCTGGCAGGCAGATTTTGTTACCTGACAAAGCCAGACTAGCTGTTTCCTGCTTGCAGTCTCTGGGCTCATCTAAATTAACCATCTCCTCGCTTCGTAGCTGACAGACATGCAACACGTTTAACCACTGTTCTTATTGCATGAGGATTGTTTAACCACATGCAACCACAGAATAAAGTGCAGAAGTTCTGTTTTCACACTACAACACCAATTATCTCAACGAGTGGGTTAAACTGACTGTAAACAAGTTGTTGTTGTTTTTTTAAATGACACACTGAAAAAGAAAACAAATATATCTTTACCTCTATATATATAGCACACCTGCAAAAATAAACCCCTGCTCTCCTACCCTCAGGCCAAAAGAAGAGCCTCCAGTCGCCGTTGTTGCTCTAAACTGTAGCAAACAAAAAGAAGACGCACTTAAACCTCAATGGAATATAATGCCACTGCTGTGTGGCTCTCTATCTGGTGCAAAGGACACTCTGTCTATCTGCAGGGCACAGGATGTGCAGGACGAGGAGCTGCTCTTGATAAATGGAGCCACAGTTTGTGAAAGCTGTGGTTTAGGTGCTGTATACCTGGACTTAAGGACATTTGATCTGCACCTTAAAAAGGCCTTTAAATGGACATTTGCCGACTGGTAGCTGCATATATTTTCAAACAGCGGTTGTTAAGCAGGTCTTTAGAATGGAAAAGCCATATTTTAATGGAGTTAAAAACCTGCAGCACTTTACTAAAGTAGCAACTTAAGAGCTACAGAATTTAAAAAAATATATTCTAAATGGATTTATTTGGGTGTTGAGTTGCTCTAATAATTTTAAAAAAATGTTCTTAACATTGCAACAGTTTGGTTCCTTCACTGAATGAATCCTTTTTCGCATTTAATCATCACAGGGACCGCAGAGTTGAAATAGTTCGGCTAACATTGACGACGTTGTTAGAATCGAAGCAGCTCGCGTAGTTTCTCTCTCAAAGGGACGTTTCAAGTCTTATTGATTTTTTTTTTTTTTAACAGCCCATGTGACCGTTCCCACTGCGATATTTAGTCGCGTGAAATCAGATAATACCTCAAATGTTTCCATCATATGACACCAGGCGGTCTTAGTGAGGTTTTAAGCCTTTTTTTTCTTTTCTTAAAGATCTTCTGTTTCACAAAGAAAGATTCCTTTCAAGTTATAAGATAAGATAAGATAAGATATCCCTTTATTAGTCCCACAGTGGGGAAAAGACGTATCATCAGAAAGACGTCGACTGCAGTTTCGCTTTTATGGATTTGATTCCCTTATTTACCCTGACAGGAACAGTGTTTATGGTACTTTAAGTGTCACAAAGCTTTTAGATGCATTAGAGTAAGACGATTCATGACTGCTATAAAAATAAAAAATAAAAACAGCTTTTCTAAGTGTGCACCTGCATCAGAAACAGCTTTACTCCGTTATTAAGTGATAGAATCATTCTAAAAGATGTTCCCGAGAGGATAGCGACAAGAACATGAGATTTATTTTACTCGGGTCTGGTTTGTTGTCGGCCTCTGCAGAGGATCATCGTCAATAAGTATTTTATCAGAGATTTAAATTCTCTCTATTACCCCCTCGAGGAAACAGCAACTCCTTTCCTCTTAAAGTAAATGTCATCTCATTGCATATTCATTTTTCAAGCGGCAGGTGATTTCTTTCCCCCTTTTAAAAAACCTCCAAACTAGACCCTCAAATACATCCGCCCGGCCTCTTGGTTCGCTGCCGCTGAATTAGGCTGAAGCCTGACATTGCAAACCGATAAGCTTCCCTCTCCCTCATCTCTTGATTCTATGCTACGAGCTCCCATGATGAAACGGGGAAAGCAATGACTGGAATGTGGAATTTGGTTTGCACGGATTTCAACACATAAAAGCGTACTGCAAGCAGACACTTGCCACCGTGTGCGTGCATGTGTAAGTGTGTGTGGGGGTGTGTTTTTAATCCTTGAGAAGGCTGGCAGTGACTGGCCCAAAAATCGGATGTTTTCTCATTCGAGCGTTTCCCAGACACACCTCTTTCTCCCTCCTGATTGCTGCCGGCCTCTCCTCCTCTCTCCTCTTCTTTTTTTCCCCTGTCTGCCTGTCCCTATATTTTATTTTACAGTTGTCGGTAACTGCCCTGGGAGAGGAAAAAAGAAATCATAATTTAGACAAAGATGGCAGCTCGCTCTGCCGTTCACCTCTCCTTTACCCTCCCCTCCTCCTCATCCTTCATGACACACATGCCCACAGCCTTGGGGCAGTATAGTTAAGGAGGTATGCAAAGTTTGCCATTTTTAGGACCAGGAAAGGCCAAAGCAGAGAGAGGAGGGAGCGTGAAAAGAGAGGAGAGGGGGGGGTGGGGTGGAAGAGGACAACAATGGAGCTTAAAGGTGTTTGCTGCAGGTGTGCAATAGGACAGAGTGAAGGTATTAGCAGCACATTAAAAATAAAAAAAGGCACTTTTGCCTTTCACTGTGTGAGAAAGGGAAGAGGGATAAGGAACCTGGGAGAATAATCTGATTTTAACTGTCTTTTTGGAGAGTTCAAATAAAACACACAGCAAAAAATAACCTCGCTAGTGAATGTAAATCATAAAAAAAAAAAAGAGGATGGTGGCACGTCTTAGGAGAAAGTGTGCCAGTGCCAGATGCTGCGTAACCTGCAATTTCTGAGGGGAAAAAAAGAGCTGGAATAATCAGCTATAACACACAAATCATCTCTTTCAGATCCTGCACTCCGCCCACAAAACACAATCCTTCCATTCTTGTATTTTTCTTCATTCACTCCTCCAGGATGTCTATGAGCTGGACGCACATTCACCCTGTTTGGACAAGAACTTAACACCACTTTTTTTTTTTTTAAACCTCTTTGTGTTTTCCTTTAAAAAAAAAAAAACTCCATTTGGATTTGGGATAAGCTCTTCCTCTTTTTTTCCCCCCCTCTCCCTCTCTCTTTGATGCCTTTCCGAGGATCAGACAAAGTTGTAACAGATTTATAAGACAGAAAAAAAGGAAAAAAAAGTCCAGAGAGAGACAGACAGAGCTTTGCCCTGGAGGTTTCTGAGGAGGAAACAGGAGACAGATAAAGAGGCAGAGATAATCTGAGAGAGAGAGGCAGACAGAGGGAGGGAAGAGCACAGCTGCTGGGTGAAAGAGACGGGAAAATATAGATAAAGAAAGCGAGGAGGTGCACAAGTGTGAAGGGCGAGGAGGAGAGACTGACGAGGACGACCGAGGCTGGAGAGGGAAAAGGGGGACATGCATGGAAATAAAAGACGGAAGATGAGGAGTAATTCAAGTTGAAGGTCGAGAAAGAGAGAGAGAGAAGAAAACCTGACGTGATTTGCGGGAGCGAGCAGACACCTGACATCAAGCGGCGAGAATGGAGAGGAGAGGAGAGACTTCGTCTGAAGTGTAAGGGGGGGGGGGGAAAGGAGCCGTCTATGACGAGGAGACTATTTCCTCATCATGTTTTATTCAGCTGGTTTCTCCAATTCAAACAACCTGCGCCGGAAGAGCAACTTCGTCCCAGGGTAGAATGAAGAGAGGAGCGAAGAGATACCTGCAGAGTCTGTGATGCCCTCCTGCTCCTTCTTTTCCTCCTAATCACCTCAGACTCCTCCACCTGCCTCTCTCCCCTCTTGTTTCTTCCACTTTTACATCCAGGTTTGAACCGGCTAACTTCCCCCTCCTCCGTCCTGATAACTCCTCACCTCTTCTCTCCCATCTCCTCACTATGTGGATACCAGCTTTGCTCCTATGGATTCTTAATATCAGCAGTTTGTGCTCAGGACAAGATTATACAGACTATTACCAAACTGGAGACATGGGCACCGAGGTGAGGCACTCAATTTCTGCTTGACCCGAACTCAAATATCATTTCGATTGCTTCTCTTTGACTTTAGACCAAACTACTGTGGAGTTTCTGGAACTTCTGCAGCTTTTAAATCTGAATAAATGAGGGGAGGAAGGTAACAAATGCAGATGCCTCCATGCGAGGCATGAGGGATGGAAAGAGCGTTCTCCACCGAATAAGGGAATATCTTTTTGGAGGAATGCTGTGAAGCTAGTTCAACTCAGGAGGCATATTGAGATCAGGAGAGACCTGTGCATGCAACATCTTTAACAAGGCAGTTCAGTCAGCCAAAGATCCATGCATTGGTTCAAGGCTGCATCAGCATGCAGGATACATCTGTCTATGTAGGGAAAAGGAGTTAGTAGTACGATGTTTTTCACTATTTTGTATAAGGAGAAACAAGCATTTTTCTGCTCTAAGAATCCAAGTCTGTTTTGAGTGAGGCTCAGGAGGTAGAGCCAATCAGAAGGTCATAGTTAGAGCTGTTGTTTTGGCTGTCAAAGTGTCCTCGTGCAAGATACTGAGCTCCAAGTCGCTCCTGATGACGGTCCCATCGGTGCGTGTGAACGGCTGAACGTAGAAACACCTTGCATGGCAGTGTCCTCCACAAATGGGTGAATGGCGCATTGGTTTTAAAGCGCTTTGAGCAGTCGATAGATACGAATGCAAGTCTTTTTATCTAAGCGACTTGAATGGCTCTCAGTAGAGTACACAGCTCCACAAAGTTCCAACCGCCCCTTTAATTCAATCTTCAATCCAAAATCAAACTCAAACTTATTTAGATCCGCACCAAATTCCACTGACCCACAGATTCCAGCCCCTTCAAAATGCCAGATTTTTTTTCTTCTCATCAAAATCCAACCATTAGTCCATGAGAAATGAAAGAAAACGGTGTGAGTTTGGAACAAGCTCTCAATTAATATCTGTTTTGTATGAAGTATGTTTCGTGTCTATGACATCATTTAAAATAATACTATGAGCACATTTGACTTTGGCTTGGAATTGTCTTTCAAGTTAAAAGCTTCTCTGTCAAACTTGTCTTTAATAGCGGTGAGTCACAATAGTGTCATCCGGTGGTGCCATAGTGGAAATCCAATCCCGTCCGCCTATAATAAACTGATAGCTTCAGACATAAGACGTTTCTACTGAGAGACTGAGTGAGTGATAAATGCATGGGTGTGTGCATGTCATGACCTCAGAGTCCCTGAGCGATGACCTCATGTTTCAGTGAGAGAAAAGTCCTTCCAGTTTGAATCAATAATGGACTTTCCCATGTTTTTTCCCTCTTAAAGTTGTATTACCCATGTACATATTGTCTTTAGAGATGTGTCTCCAAACAGACATGCCTGTCAGTTTTAAACTGGCTTTACTCCAAATCATTACATCAGTTCTTTTAGTGCCCTGGGCAGCCAGTAAAATCAAAACAATAAATGACCAATTATGTTCACACCTCTGCAGCTCGTTTCAGGATTAACACCCAGACCACAGTGGTGGGTTTTAGGGCCAGAAGGAAACTTTGGTGGGCAAAGAGACCAAAACGTCACTTCAGACAAAAGGCAAAGAAGTCTCCTCGCATAAGAAAAGAAATAAGGTCAAATGAAGAAATGACCGAAAAGTGAAACAGATGTGATGGATGGATAGGAAAAGAAAAGGAGGGTAGCAGAGAGAGTGAAGGAGGAAGAGATAAATGGAGGGACTGATAACACCAGAGGTCTGGTTTCTGTAGGTATTGCCGGTCTGCTCCTCCCTTCAGCCTGGGAAATTAAACAGGCACCCCCGCTCCCAGGAGAAATTAATGAGTGACACTCGTCTCCCAGCTGACATTTTAGACCCCACAGATGAAACACAGGCCTCTATTAGCCAGGCGGTTACAATTAACCTTTTTATCTTTCATCTGCTGTATTATAGAGTACAGCAGCCATCTGTCGGTGACGGTACATCATGATGACGGTACAAAAAATCATTATGGGGATGACTCACAGGAGGACTGGTTTGTAGAGTGATATCTACTGGCAACAGAGATTTCCTGCATGGACTTGGTCCACCATATAAAGCCCTCTTTGTACAGTAATAATAGTAATAATAACAATGTAGGTGTTGGCTTAGGAGACAATATCCAGCTTGTTTGGTCCAGTTTATCTGACACAAAGGGCACATAATTAAGGATGGGTGCTATCAGAGGTTGTCCCAAAAAAAAAAAAAAGAGATAGACGAAGGACATTCATTTGACCGTAGCTGTTTAAGTGCAGAAGCTATACAAATTTTTTTTTATTTTTTTTTTTAAAAAAGGACAGAAAAACAGCAAAGCTAAAGACCTAAAGAGAATTTACGGCTTCTTTTACCCAGATGACTGTGTGTGTGTGTGTGTGTGCAGGTGAGGGGAGGACACATTTCCCCAAATAACTAAGAGTAGCCAACAGCAACATGTTACAACACATTGGCAGCTGAGGTATTCATGTTTATCTAGCTCTAACCAGCAAAGCTTACACCATCAACTCTACAGTAAATCGTGACACATTCGATAACATTTCGAAACCTAAAGAGAGCTGCGTATTCAGCGTCTTCACTGCTATACTTTCTCTTTCCTGTGCAGCTTTAAGCCACTGTATGAGTAAATGTGTTATTAAAATCACATGTTTTTCCTCTCCTGTCTTCCAGGCTCCAGTGTTGCCAGATGACCAGCCGAGTTTGGAGACAGTGACCAGCGTAGATCAGCTGTTACAGCTACTCTACCGAGAATACAGTTTGCTTCAGCTCTGCCTGAGGAAGAAATCATGGCGCCTCTCCTATTCCTCCTCTTCCCCTATTTTCCCCGCCTCCTCGGCGAGACCGTTACGCCGCTCTGATGACGACGATCTGTGGGGTCAGCACCGGGCGGAGGCTCTCTACAAAGTGGACGGGACTTTGGGAGGTAAACATTAAGATATTTCCCCAAAAGGTGCGAATAGCTAATAGAAAAACAGTCATTTCTGAATCAGAATAAAAACTGTGAGAGAATACACAGATCCTGATTTCTTCCTAAATGAGTCGTACCCTCTAGCTTTGGTCCAGTGCCGATCTTATTTGTAGTCATATCCTCTTCATCATGCAAGTCTAAAGTATTTGAAAAGTCAAGTCTCTGGAGAAAAGAAAATATGGGAAATTAAAAGATGATTCAATACTGGAGAAGTGAATGATTTCCTGGCATCACCTAAAAAAAAAACCCAACTAATAACAAATGCATTAAGACCTAAAACCTGCCTATTATTCAAAGCGGCTACTTAATCCCACGTTTTCAGTGATCCTCGAGGAGATCCAGCGGACCTCATGCCAGCCCAGAGAGGTGTGTGTCAATGTCGCCAAAGAGTACCCAGAATCCACCAGTCAATTCTACCTCCCTCGCTGTGTGGCGCTGCATCGCTGTGGCGGATGCTGCACCAACGAGGCCTTTTACTGCACCAATACGAGTCACACGCTCGTCAACAAGACAGTAAGTGTGACTGCACGGTCTCCCTCCTCCAACCGCCCCCAGACAGCATGAAACCAATCCTCCCAGTTACGTAGCACGCTCGTGTGTCTCACTACCCGCCCTGCTGCAGCTGGGATACAGTGACACAAACTTGCACAACCTTGTAAGCATTACATCAGCCTCCACATGTCAGTCGTAACACTCACTCACATAAAGCAACAGCGAAGAAGACTAAGACAAAATAGAAGACGTTCTCGACACTTTTACACACACACACAGCTCTGACCTCCACATGTCTCCCTGCCAGCTGATGGAGCTGTCCCCGCCCAGGATGGACCGCTCCGTCGTCATGGTGAGCTTCGTCAACCACACCGCGTGCGAATGCCTCTCCAAGCGGCCGCTCCACTCCATCATAAGACGAGCCGCGACGGATCACCTGTGAGTGAGGCTGAAGAGTGACGAGTGTGTCTGTGTGTGTGTGTGAGTCATTCCTCCTGTGTCCATTCATTCCGAAAATGTGTGTGTGTGTGTGTGTGTGTGTAGGTGTTCCGAGCCTGACGTTCCCTGTGCCTCTGGCTCCTCATGGGATCCAGTGAACTGCATGTGTGTCCCCACAGAAACCATTAACTACTCTGACTCTGGTGAGTGAGCGTGCTTCACATTGGTCAAATTGTTCGGTTCCTGTACATTTTTAATGGCCCTCAAGGGGGATTTAAGATCAGATATCTCTGTCACATCCAATTATTCAATCTGGCCTTTCGCTACTTTTTTTTTTAAATTTCTGGTTGACTTATGAAAAATTGGATGCTTTCAGGTCGTGTAGCGTCAAAAATCTGCGGAATGAATCACGAGGAGGTACAGCTTAAATTAAAGGAGCCAAAAATGTTCTAATAAAGAAGCTTTGCACTGCTGGAACAGAATATTATCCTGCATAAAGATGTCAAACAAGCAGCAACCAAAACCTAAACGGAGCAAAATGTTGCATCACACAAACAGGGTTGACCTCAGATCAGCGTTTGGATGGTGTGAAGATACAGCAGCAGGTTCAGAATCTGACACAACACAGCAGAGACTTTCAACACCAGGTGATTTCCCTGTGATGGAGGTGGAAACCACCCGGTGCAGGAAACCAGTCTCATCTCCACTCAGTGTAAATCAGAAAAAAATCACTTTCTACATGAGAGCTCTCTATCCGAGCGTCTTCCAAAATGTGTCAGCACCTTAACTCAGCAGGTTTTGGGATGTGAGCCAGATTTTTTTTCCCTACAACTCCACCGCCACAACCAGGTGATGATGATAACAATGAAGTCGAACTGGTCGTTAATTCTAATTATAATAAATAACTCTCATCTGAGGTAATATGAAAATGAAAGCGTCTTTGTCATAATAATAATAATAATAATAATAATTTATTATTATTACTATTATTATAGTAATAAAAATGATAATAATAATAATAGTAATTATAATTAGCATTTTAAAAGCAGTGCAGAAGTGCAAAGACGTTTTTGTAATCTTGTTAATTAAATTCCCCAGATTATTAAACAACACTTTTTTTGTTTGTTTTTGGGCCAACGAGTAGGATTTCAGTTTTATCCTCATTTAACCTTAAGAAATTGTTGCTCATCCACTCATTTATTGCCAGAAGACAAGTGGTAATAGAGTCTATAGCTGCAACTTTTGAGATGTACAGCGGCGTGTCATCTGCATTGCTATGGAAACATACAATGTTCTTTCTAATGACGTCACCAAGTATAGTATAGTATAGTATAGCAGGTATAGTGAGGACAGTATTGCACCAAAGCAACATGGGCAACATTTATTCTATTATGTCCTTAATGATGATTGGAGCCTTATTTTAGCAGTTTTTATTCTACTTTAGTTGTGTTAATTGTTACTGCTCTCTTATGTCCTTGTGGTTTTTATTGTTTTATCTCAGACCCTTTCATTACTGGAGAATGGAGCACTGTTGTTTTGTATTTTGTCTTGTATTTAATCTATGCTGTTGGACAGCATGTCCTTTTTAAACTGCAAACCAAGTCTCCCTATGGGTATAAATAAAGTAACCTTACCTTACAAAGCTGGGAAAAACAACTAAAATGTCATTTCTCCTTCCTTTCCATGCGGCTTCCAGAGGCGCTGGACTCGGGTCTGCTGGCTCTCTGCGGGCCCAACAGGGTTCTGGACGAGTACACCTGCGAGTGTGTCTGCCGCAATGGGCTCACAGAGGACAGCTGCGATCCTGGCTGGAAACTGGACCACGACACCTGTAAGAAAGATTTCAGATCACACTGTTGTTTAAACCTCAGAGTCTGGACTTTTTGTCTGCAAAGGAATGCCACAATTGCTCCTATTTGTGTGCAAAAGTGGTATGAGATTGCTAACTATTTCTCTTTTTGGTTAACATTTGCTGTCAATACACCAAACCGCTAAGGAGCTGTCAAGCCAGAAGGAGTAAACACAGATAGGGGGAAAATTTTTGGGAATGAGGGCGAATATTTGCAGTAACAAGTCAGAACTCAACCACCACATATTTAGCCCAGCAACACTGACAGACATGCACAATGCAATATGTAATAAAGTTGGTTTCCTTACTCTTTGCTTCTCTCAGGTGAGTGCCAGTGTGAGGGTCAAGGCGAGGGGTGGTTGTGCCCCACCGGCCAGCGGTGGGACGAGGAGCTCTGCCGCTGTGTGTGCGCTGCAGAGTGTCCCGGGAACCAGCCCCTAAACCCCGACACCTGCCTGTGCGAGTGCAGGGAAAGCCCACAGTCGTGTCTGCGGAAAGGGAAGAGGTTCAACCCAACCACCTGCAGGTACGCGAAGGCCAGGATCCTGCTGAGGTGTCCTTGAGCTGAGGCGAAGCAAAGAGATAACCTCATGTGCCCTAAGCAAAACAAAAAAAAAGTCACATTTTAAGACTTTTTATCTATTTTAATAGATTTTAATGTGCATTTAAATCCTACTTATGCTTCTTTAAATTAACCGATTTCAGTCTATTAAAAGTAATTTGAAAAAAAATCACGTGCGATTTCATTTCCACTGACTGTCCTGTGGAAATGCCGTCGCATGCAGCCGTTTGTTTTTCCTCCTTACTCTTTCCGTGCCTCAGTTCACCTTCAGCCAGTGGTTTATACTGGGAGGACTGGTTCTGTCTGCTGTGCTCTAAGGCGCTACCTCATCCTTGTTGGTCCTTGGGGAGCAATCGCAGCTCTTCTTCCTGGGAGCTCAGCGAGAGAAAAGGGGGTGAGGAAGGAGTAAGATGTGCACATAAGAGAGGGAGAAAGCGAGCAAACTCTCAATGGACATGTCATACATTCCAGAGTTGAAAAGGAAAAACTTTGGTCTCGTTTTCTTTCGTTCGCATGTTTCCACATGACCTTTTATGGACACAGGGTGCCTGAATATTCGACCAGCTGCGCGTGTGTGTTTTGCATGCGTGTCGCGGTTCCCACAGCCAGCATGCAAGGGATCAACCTTTCTCTGACCCAAGAGGCCTGCAGAGAGGCAGACAGGGAGACTGGGTGAACTTGATGACAGTGAGCAGAGAAGCCGTCAGACGGGCGGCCAAGGGCTCGGAGACAGATGGAGTGACAGGCAGGAGGAAAAACACACAAGCTTTAATATGAGTGATTTCTAATCATGGCTTTACATATGTGGGAAAGTTCATGGAGACGTACACACCAGTGACCTTTTGTGTAAGAGTCTCTTAAACATTCTCATCTTAAGGGGGCTGATGGAGACAAAGTTAGAAGCAAAATGAATCATAAATCATATCAAATGAGAGCAGTTTAAATATCCAAATGCAAAAGATTTTACGTTTTTTCTTTCTTCTCACATTGAACATAAGTGCTGCAGACTCAAAATGATTCCACCCCCTTAATAGCATCCCTCATCAGAGGGACCGAGAAGTACAAGAAAAGTCGACTCCAGTAGCTCAGAACCATCTAGATCAGACCCAGAAGTTTTGGGATGCTGTTCTGTGGAGCCGTGGAACCAAACTGGAACGTTTGGGGCCTATGGATCGGCGGTATGTCTGGAGGAGGAAGATGCTGAACAGAACACCCTACAGTGAAACACGGCGGTGGCTCGGTGATGCTCTGGAGCTCCTTTTGCTTCCTCGGACACTGGAAATGAGGAATGGGCTGAGATTCCTCAGGAACGCTGCCAGAAGCTGGTGTCTGGATATGCATCATGCTAGCAGCAGGTCATAGCAGCTAAAGGATCTCAACAAAGAACTAGAGACACTTGTCTTTAAGGGTTGAATCATTAAGAGACTGCAGTGGTCAGTAAAAGCAGCGTTTTGTGCTATATTTAGGAGAAACACTTGCATGTATCTGTTGTTAGAAAAACTTTTCTGAAATAAGTTAGCAGTGGTGAAGAATTAAGGATCTTTAAATAGCTGGTGCAAGCAATTCCTGCTATTTAACACAGACCAGGCAGAGCGAGATGCACATTCACTCACTTCATCCTTTTCATCATGTCTTTCTGTTTTTCTATTTTTGATTCACCATCTGGTCACAGGAGGTGGTACAACAAAAGATCATACACCTACTGTGATTTTGAAGTGCAGAGTTCCCAGAATTTGGCAGTTTCCCTCCCCTCTCAGGAGAAATACTCCCCTTTTTCTCTCACGATCGGGCCGCTTCGTGCATGCACAAACCAAACTTGGATCACGGTTTATCCAAAAGGGATGTCCAGATCTGAACAATCAATAGTATGCATGCCAAGAGAATAACATTTCCACCGTCTCTTCTTTCTGTTTCCCTCACATTTCCTCTCACTGCCTTTTTGCTCTTACTTCTTCTTGCTTTCCTCCCATCTTCCACCTTCTCCCACTATCTAGCTGTTATAGGTTGTCCTGCAGGAAGCCCAGACCAGTGTGCCAGACTGGTTTTTACTACAGCCACCAAGTCTGCCAGTGCATCCCCAACTACTTGAGGCCAGAGTGGGACTAACCAATCACAGGAATACCGAGGGAGCAAACCTGCAGATGCCCTTCAACGGGAGGCGAGGAACCCTTTGGCCTGCCAACTGGGCAAGAAGGAATAAATGCCTCTTCACAGGAGGGCAGGAGGGTGGAGGTGAACATTAGCATGTACTGGATTACAATATACTAGCACTTGAGGAGGATGGGAGTGCTTCCCAGGGAAAGAAAAAGGCCGAAACGGCCACCCATATGCAGTAAAACTTATAAAAGTGGAGTCATCGCAGCCAAAGAGAGAAAATGAGGAGAGAGTTTTGACTTTCTGGGACTCTCTGTGACATTTGTTGCACCACCTAAAAGCATGAGAGCAAAGGTGGGATGGACCAGACTCTGAGCCAGTGTCCATCCCTGCTGCAAGATATTTAACCACTGACCTGCTGCAGAGACTAGAGACTCCGCTCATGACTGTGTAAAACAGAAAGTGGAATAAAATGACGACAGGACAGACTTCATGCTTTCTTTTCTTTTCTTTTCAGATTAAATAAGATGTAGGCAGCGTGACACTTTTGTAACCCCGAGACATGACATTATGACGGAGTATTAGGGCCAAACTGAGAAATTTAAAAAAAAATATAATAAAATGAGTTTTTGAGAATAAAGTCAAAGTATTAGGAGAAAAAAAATCATAATTCTTTGGGGGGGGGGGGGGAAGATATAGAAATATGGGGCATCCTGTCAAGATGTTCACAATTAAAGTTATATTGAATCTTTTGGCACATCAACACATTATTATATCAGGACTTTCACAATGTTGTGCAACAAACTGGGTCTTTTGTGAAGACAGAACCAGGCACTTTGTGGAGATGACCGATAGAGGTCGGCTCTATTCTCTTAATATTACCACATATTTCTGGTGAAATTATGACTTTATTCATGTAATATTTGACATTATTCTCTTTTTTTTCTCTTTCTCTCAGTGTGGCTCTAACACCCATGAGAGGTAGAAGGATTTATTTAAACTGTCATGTGATGTTGCCGTGGCCTTTATATCCCCCCTTTTGTTGGAAGTGATGACATTATATTTCGGTGGTCCATTGATTTCAGTTTTGTGTCTTTTGACACGGAAAGGAACGGAGTGAAGCTCCTGTTGCAGCTTAGTTTTATTTGTCTTACTGAAAAGTGCTTGATAGAAATTGCTTGACGTCGCTCCCCTCAGCCTAGAGGATAGAGGTTTAATGCCAGATCACGTTCAAATAATTTTACCACTCCCTGAAAAGCTTCAGTTTAAACTTCTGCTGAACATTTTACTGCTGAATCCAATCACGGTTGATGGAAACACTTGGGTGCAGATCTTCACGTAATTTAACTTTACACGCTCTAATATTAATTGTAACTATTTAAATCTTTTTCATATTTAAAACTGACATTTTGAAGATTGAATCATGTGTAAAATACAGTATTTAAATCGCTATCCTAACTAAATGTTGTCGAAAAGTCTTTGTGCGCCTGCAGTTTTCATTTGAATTTTATTTGCCTGCACTGCAAACGATCCATTTTTACCAGCTCATTTAGACGCCTGTACGGATTTAAAAGGTGATTTCAGAGCTCAAACATACTATGTATGAAGATTTTAACGCAGCTTAGAAATGATTGTAGAGTTTGTGCTTTATGGATGTAGTGAAAAAGATCTTTCATCATGCTACGATTACATATTTATAGTTCTGAAGTATTGATTAAAGCCTTTGTCACACTGATATGTTTGTGTCCCATGTTTTGATCATGTTGAATATCATATTCTTTGAGGGTATATTATAAAAATAGATGTATTTACAGGATAAAAACATGGATTTATGTGTATAGAAAAGTTGCATTTTTTAAAAACCAGCCTTCTAAATTATGATTCCTACCGCATGCTATTTTGAATGTCCTCACTATCCCCCGGATTTCCAAAGAAATAATAAACACCATGAAGTCATGACATGACTTACAACTCTGACGAATCAAGAATGAGAAATGTAAATGTTTAGTTGCTCATGTTTCAGATGACAATCCAATGAAAAGCATCTCAGAGGTGTTCAGCTCCTTCTTACATTAGAAGTACATTACTCAGTGCATATCGGTTTGTCTTGTTGGTAGATTTCAGATTTCAGTGAAAGGGGAAAACAGTTTTGAGTGAAGCGGGACTTAACTTCAGCCTTGATTGGCAGCCATTCCTGTGCTTTTGTTTCGATCCACATTATCAGGGAGATGTGTTCAATTTTCTGCCGCTGATTCCCCCCAAAACCTGCAAGAAAATGCTCTGAGCTTAAGTGTTTAAAAATGAAAAGCCTCTGGTGCTTCTGAAGAGAGATTTGCAGGAAGTGGAAATTATGCATTTTAACTGGATAAAGATTATTTGGACACTGGGGGAAAACATGGAAACTTGGTGTGGGATGAAACAAGACAAAGGTTGTCAAGCATGAAGATTTATCTGGAATCAATTCTATATTTTCTTTGCAGTCTAATTTCCACCACTGCTGTGTCTTATCTGTCGCCAGCATGTCATGCTTTTGGAATAAACTGCTCCTTCCTCTGAAGAAAACAACTCTGGTGCATTGGACACCACAGAACTGATGCCATTTGAAATACTTTATTTTTTTTTTCTTCAAGAACAAAATATAAACCCAACTCCAACACCCCCTTATATAATAAGCCATTGAAACTCTTCAAATATTTACAAAAGATAGAAAATAAATCAAATAAATATAACCCCCCCGCTGGTCATGAAAGACTGTGTGGCCTTCCATTGCACTTAAAAGTGCAGTAATTAATGACTGCTTTTTTTTTTCCTTTGAATAAATCTTAAAAGAATACAAATCCCCTAAAAGAGAAATCACAATGTTTCTATGGTCTTGGACAAAACACATAAAATTAATAAATCTATGTATAAGTGAGAAAATATACGCCAGATTGTCAGCTGCTCCCACTGACTGCGGATATTAGAGCGAGACAGAACCCAGCATAAGTGAGATACTGGCAGAGTTTGTGGCTGTTATTGCTAAAAGAAATATATTCAATGGATGCTGAATGGAAGAGAAGCCATTTCTGGAGTCTGTAAAGTGATCAATACAATGGAGAATCTGCAGATATGTAGAAAGCATAAGGTGTGGTGAACACTGGCCCCTACTGGTTACTCCTGGTAAGGACAAGCACAGAACTTATAAACCTCATTGGGGGCGTTTGTGTAAGAAATGTAATTAATCTTAAAACATGAATTCTACAGATATTTCAGTCCCATCGCTTTGAGAGTTTAAACAGAAAGAAATCGACTGTGAAATCCTATAAGAGTGCAAAAAGCAAATAATGGCATTATATGGCTTACTGATGTTAAAACATATGTGTCCTAGTGAAAGCAGGAGCAGCCTTGTCATCTTTGCGTCAGTTTTTTTTTCTTCTTTTCTGTTTTTTTCACAGCTTTCAAGAGTCCAGTCTTTAAGCCACAATGCTCAATCTCCATACCAGGTGAAGCAGCTGGAAACAGCATGGCGGTTCCAGAGCAGGCACTTCAGTACTAGCTGTTTTGCCAACAAGTCTTGGGATTCAGTTATGTTTATCTTCTGACAACTGGCTTGTTCGTGTGTTCTCCGGGTTGGGCCTTGCATTACAGGCACGTGCTGTAGTAAAGATTCAGGTAAGCCTTTCACTGCTCAGTCTCCAGATGGCCACAGTAATTTACATGTCCTCCAGAGAGCACTGATCCGTTGAGGTATAATCCAGCCAGGGGGGGCTCCAGGCAGGTCAGTCTATAATGCATCCAAAATGTTGCATCACTTTGTCTGAATTGGACGTGATGAACTGTTGCCTGAAGCAGGAAAAAAAATACACATAAAAGAGGGGAATTAACAACATAGCAAAGCTGAACAAATTCAATTTCTGCTGGCATTATTCATTGGACCAAATTAGATTTGGAAAATGGGGACTGTATCATATTTGAGATTACACAATTACATATTTACATCACCCACTTTTATAGTGTTGCATTTAAAAATGCTCGGATAAATAAGCAGGCTTTGAGCTTCTCCCCAAAGCTCCCTTTCTTCATTCTTTCCGTAACTATTTCTGATGCGAACGAACAAGTGCAACGCTATGAATGTCCTACAGGACAAACAGTCCGATTGTTTAAACGATATCACACCTCTCACCCCATCCCGATGTTAACAGCGAGATATAACTTCAAACATCGCTCTTGTTACATGTTAAATTGACACTGAACGTTGGATCCGAGGTCAGTAATTGTAAGACAGCAGACTCACCCTCGTCATCAGAGTCAAATCCAAAGAGGTTTGAGCACTTCTTCAGCTGGAGATGACTGTGCAGATGCTCGACACTGTTGAAAGTAGCGAAACAGTTGGCGCATCGCTGTCTCTTCAGAGCTGCTCTAACTTCTTCCTGTTCGGGGCTCTGAGGCGACTGGAAAGACGACATCTCCTTTCTTCGTTTTGGCATGGTGATGTACTTCTCGTCCAGGTATGCTGTAGGCGGCGGCCGCATGTATGGCTTCTTACCATACGCCGCAAGAGTGGCCTTACACACCGTAGACTTCGAATCTTCAGCTGTCGCTTGTCCATTCATTTTCTTAGCGTAAAGGCGGTGGTGTGTTTTGGACTGGGGTGTTTTCATTGAGGCTTTCTCCTCCATATCTACAGAGCTCTCCACTACCTCTGCTCTGACCTCATTTTTTGCCTTTGCAGGCTTCTTAAGAGTCTGATCTTTGCATTTTTTCTTGACAGCCTTTGCGCCACCTTCTTCATGAACAACCCTCCGCTTCTTATTTGTTTTGTTAGGGTCTGAATTTTTCACGACAGGATGTTTCTTTGATTTTTCCTTCTTTGCTGCCTTTTGCGTGTTCTCTGAAGTGACAGCGGGCTTAGACGTCATCTCATTTAAGCTGCTGTCAGGTGTTGGAGGTGAGGCTTCTTTTGCTTTTCCTTCCTCATCAGGAGGGCTCTCTACTGCTGCTGCTGCTGCTTTAGCCTCAACCTGTTGGTCTACAGATTTTAAGTTGACGGTCTTTGTCAAATCTGATGTTTTTGTTTGCTCGTCTTTCCTTTCCTTTTCCTTCCTTTTCCTTTTTTTGTCCCCCGTTTTGTTTGTATCTTTGTGCTTCATTTTTTTCTTGCTCGACTCTGAAGTACTTTTCTTTTCCTTCTTCCCTTCTTTTATTGTGTCGTGTGATTTCTTGGACTTTTCTTCAGTTGTGACCTTCTGCGAATTCTCCCCTGATGTGGTGAGCGGTGAAGTTATCTCATTTAAACTGTTAGCTGGGACAGCAAGACCAGCGTTACCAGAACAAGTTTGTGTCGAGTCTGTGTTTTCTGCCTTTGCTTTTCCTTCGTCATCAGCAGAATTTTGTAATGCTGGTGCTGCTGCTGGTGCTTTGGCATCAACCTGTGGGACAACAGAATTTGACGTTGCAGGCCGTTTCAGGGCAGACTCTGGTTCTTTGAGAGTGCTGGCTTTGTCATTTGTATCCTTCTGCTTCTTTTGCTTGCTGGACTCTGAAGCAGAGGAAGCTGTTTGACAACCACTTTCTTTAGAACCGGAGCATTTTTCCGCTTTATGCAGTTTCTTCATTTTGACAGCGGTTGACTTCTGTGTTTTGTCTGCTGAAGTGGTGATTGATTGATTTAAACTTTGAGCTGTCACAATAGGATGCTTGGCATTATTTGAGACCCCCTTTTCTTTAACATGACTCTTCTTAATCCGCTTTTTCATTGGTTTCTTTGACTCCGATTCATCGGTTGATGTTTCTGTAGTTTTGACTTCATCTTGACCCTGTTGGCTCTTTTCGATGTCTTTACATTTTTTGCTCACATCTGAGGTCTCTGCTGCTTTAGAGGGGCTTGCAAGCTCAACGGCTCTCCTCTGATCCATTTTTACTTTGACAGTTTCTTTGTGCTGACTAGTGGCAGTGTTTTCATCAGGGACAACTGTCTTTGACTTAGGAGGACGTCCTCGTCTTTTAGGACATTTCATGTGTGCATTCACATGCTTTTTCTTGAACTTATACCTCACTTTGTTATTGTGTTTTAACAATGACGTTGAGATGACTTTGAGACTTTTGAGCGCTGCCAAGCTTGTATTCGTCTTCCTTAATGTTTGCCTTAATCTCCGAGTGGGGCCAGTAGGCTGTGCAGATGTGTCCTTGTTTGAGAGATTCTTCAAGACATGTGTATCCTTGCTTTCACTGCTTCGTTTCAACAAACAAGCTTTGACAGTGGCGGATGAGAGAGCTTTCCTGTGTTTTCCTGCATTATGTGTAGCTTGTCCTCTTGACTTTCGAGTTGCCTTTACACTCAAAGTTTTATTTCCTGTAGCGGTGGCAGTTTCGTCTTTTTGTTCATGATCCAGTGGTTTCTTCTCAGCTGGCCTGTTAATATGTTTGTCACCTGTATGCTTATTTGTGTTCTTGTCTGGTTTGGTGGTTTTGGAAGCATAGTGCTCTCTTTCATGAAGGTTCAGTGCCCAGAGACAAATAAATAGCTGAGAACAACCAGGAAGGCAGCATGCTGCCTGCAGCGGACTGTGCCTCCTTGTGTGGCGTCTCATTTCTATTCCGGTTTTGAACCTGGCAGTACAACCTTGATGAAGGCAAGGATGCCGAGGAGTTAGTCTGTGTCTTTCAACATGGTGCTGAAAATGTTCAAAACTCCACAAAACTCGCATGCAAATACTACATCTGCTTTTTCCGATACGGAATGCCAGTTCTAAAGGTCTAACCTCGCCATAGTGATCTTGGAGAGCGTGGTAAAGGAGTGCAACACGGTTTTTTGACAGGTATGTAAACCAAGCACATCCGTCCACAGGACAACAAACTTTCTCTTGTGGCTTCATGTTTTTCTCTTCAACAAATTCCCCACCTTGTTTTGTGGCTGTCTTGAGGACCTGCAAAGATTCTGTCTCCTTCATTTTGTCGTCAGGGGAGCTGAAATCTTCTTCTATCTGGACTGATGACGCAGAATCCCTCTCCATGTCTTGGCTTTCTTGTAGCCTGGGATTCTCAGCCCCATCACTCGTTCCTTTTTGAGAGAGCTCCTGCTGTGTATGTGGCTGCTTAACTTCAGAGTTTGACGTGTCAGCTTTCCATCTGTCAAGCACCTTCTTTCTGCCCATATGCCCATTTACTTTGTGAACAGGTATTTTCGTTTTAAGGTGCTTTGTTGAGTTTTGCTTCTTTCCTTGTAAAGATGGACCAACTAATGGTTTATCATTTGACCTTAACTTTCGGGACACAGATGGGGTTGAATCTGAAAGGCTTACTGATTTAGGACAGATAGCAGATTTTCTTGGTCTCCCACGCCTGCGGTGCCCAAAAGACACATCATTGGCAGAAGTCGTAGGTGTGGAGATATCTTTGGTCTCAGGGACGCCGTTTTCTTGGGGTTTGTTACCATCCGACTCTTTGATCCTCTTTAGCTTCTCAATATGATCCGACAGGTGCATCATGGCCAGGAGATCATCTTTGAACATCGTCCCACAGAACATGCACTCGTCTCTACGATAATGGAACATAGCATGTGCTACAACACGACTCCCCTTAAAGACCTTATTACAGAAGGTACAACAGTATTCCAACTTTGACTCCTCAGATTCTATCTGTTCACCGTTCTCAAGTGTTTCTGAAGCAGTATCATCAGTTTCTCCTTTCTCCTCTTGTTCATCAGCAACTGCAGATGCCCCCAGTTCTGGTACAGAGCAGCTCGAGGTAGTTTGTAATTTGCAAACTTTAGGTTTACTTCCAGCTTTCGACTCCTTGTAGCCACCATCCTCTGGAACTGGTGTCTCGGGAGCCTGTTTCTCAGGAGCAAGTTCAGCGACAATTTCCGTAACTAATGTCAGAGCTGATATGTCACTTACGTTGTCTGGATCGGTAGGTGTGTAAGCACTGATTATTGTTGTTCCAGGGCTTGTGCCATTTTGACTGAATGCATGCCCTTCTGAGAGTTTGGGTGAAATATCCACCTCAGAAATACTGTTGGTGAGGACGTCTGGAGAACCAGTTTTAGCCTGACAGGAGAGTGACTTCCCATCTCTAATAATATCCTGAAAATGTGAGGGGATGGGATCAGCAGCTCCACAGGTTGAAATATTTGCTATATCGGACATTGAAGGGATTTCCTCAGTACCAACAATCTGATTGTTGTCTGCAGTTGAGATCTGCGATGCTTCGGCTGAAGTTGTGATTTCTGAAGCATCTTTTACAGATGGCGCTCTATAGACCTCATCTAAACCTGGGGATTGAGTCACTTTACCAGCTGTTGGGGTTTGTGAAGCAATAGTGACTTTCATCTCAACAGAAGATTCTTCACAGACCTCTCTTGTTTGAGCTTGCAGGACCTTGACCAACACTGGAGGTTCTGTCACATCAGTAGCTGCTGACATCTGTAACGCATCTATAACATTCATCTCAACAGCAGACTTTACAGGGAGCTCCGTTTTCTTGGTTTGCGAGACTTCTCCCGTGCTTTGAGCTTGAGGGACCTCATCTAAAACTCTGGATTCTGTTGCTTGTGCTGTGTCTGGTGACTGTGAAGCAACAGTGCATTTCATCTCAACAGCAGACTTCTCAGAGAGCTCTCTGGCTGAAGATGTCTTTCGTGAGCCTGGTTTTGATGTTTGAGCTTTTTCTAAAACTGGGGAATCTGTAACTTCTACTGCTGCTGGAGTCTGAGAGGCAAATCCACCTTTTATGTTCTCACATAGCTCTGTGTGTGGACCTTTTGGAGGACTTCCTTGCACGGAGGAGCGTGTGATTGTTGACACTGAGCCTTGAACATTCGACCTATTACCTTTTCCTTTCTTTCGTCGAGCATAACAATGCAACTGTTGTAAAAACATAGACATATCCCGCGCTCTAAGAATCACTTCTTTGCCATTTACAGGCTTTACAGGTTGTGGTGTGGCCGGAAGCTTCACTGTAGGTTTATAAAGAAGCACTTGAGGAAAACCTCTCTGTCTGTTACAAGTTTCCTCCATAAACGACCCCATCAGTTCATTATCTGGTAAGGAGAGCTCAAGAATGACTTGGGGAGGGGCGGCTGGTTGACAGTCCACAGAAAATCCTTTGTGGTGTTTGCTGTTTTCCCTTTCCATTAAATGAGAGTTCACTGAAGGCTTGTGTTTTGCATTGTTCTTGATCTGACCAGTTTCAGATCTCTTTTCGACTGTTGACTGATGGTGCTTTCGATTTTTAAACCCATGCCTTTTGATCTTCGGAGGAGCATTATTCTCTTCAAGAGTTCCTGAGTCTTCCAGAAGCCACTTGGGTGTTCTAATCCTCCGTTTTGGTGGGTTTTTCTCGGAGAGTCGTGTAGTGCGTCTACTTTCTCCACGCAATCCATTGCCCTGTAGTCTGTCTAGCTGCCAAAATGAACGCCTTAAAGGTTGACATGGTGCATCCTTCAAAGGTCGTGACCCATGGTTGCCTTTCCTCTTTACAATGTGGTCAACATTGAGAGGTGGTTTGTCTTGTCCAACCTTTAATCTTTTGGAGGCAGCGTAACCGTTATCGTTATGTTGTCTGTCCTCCTTATGGTGCCGCTTCTTAGCTGCTGCCTGAAGTGACGTTTTATTTCCTGTCTGACATACCGATACCCCTCGCAGAGCAGGTTCTTTGGTGCAGTAGTTAAGGATCCAATTGTCCTCCATGATCTCCTCAAGGGCAGAACTAACCACCTTCTCACTCATCAGCTTCAAACAGTTTGTCCGCAACGCTATGAGGTTCCAAAACTCTGGGTCAAAATATAGGTCCTTCTTTAAGACCTGAGGAGGGATGGGAAAAGAAAATAAGTTAGTGCTACAATATGGAAAAGCAATAGTGTCACATGCTAATATTGTGCTGCTCATGCAGATTCACTGACAATCTTAAAACTGTTCTTTGTCAATATTAATTAAAAAGGTGCTCCACCTGCAGTGTTTCAAAGCGAACATGATTTCTGATGGGACTGTGCTCCACATGGTACTCCTGATCAGGATGCATGTATAGAAGGTAGACAATCTTGTAGGCCTCAACAGTGCGTTCCAGGAAGAAGACAAGAAGAGCACATGCCCGGCAAACCTCCAGGTCATTGGGTAGCAGGCCGGCAATCGTTTTGTAGATTAGGGATTTGGTAACGACATCACAGGGAAGGCAAGACTTCAGGGCATTAGCACAAAGCTCCACACAGAACTGGATTCCATCTTCACCCACCTTGTGAGATATAAAACATTTGCTAAATATTCAAATAAATACATACACAAACCATCTTGAGAAGTTCATTCAAATTCAAAAAATATATTTTTTATAAAATTCACTGCAGCTTTGTCTTACCTCCTGCAGTATGGCTCTGATGAATGGGAAGATTGAGTTGACATTAGTGGCAGACAGCATAAGCTGATGAGTCTCCTCAAGTAGAGCTTGCTTGGATGTTTTCAACCGATGATGAAGTTTACTCCACACGAAGACGAGATCACTGGAAATAACAGTAAAATTGTCCTTAGTGCACACTTAGATGGAGAGTAAATAAATCGATAATTTAATTATATGGTAAATGTTGACATACCACAAATTGTATATGTCTCCCCTGCAGAGCTGCTGGGAGAGGAAGGCTCTGCTAAGGGCTAACAGCAACTCATCCTTTTCCTCATACTCCAAACTACAGATGACATGGATTGCATCTTTACCATTAAAGTTGGCCACCTGAAAAATAGGACAGTTTAGTCATAAAGTTCCTCATAAATAAAATTCTGACACTGTTGCATGGTAGCCAAACAACAGCAACAGGAATAACAGACCGAAGTTGAAATTCTCATCATTTGACTTAGACATGCTCGTCGTCAGCATGCAACAGTCCACCCACCTCTTTGTGTAGGCTTTCATGCTGGGAAGTTTTGAAAAGCCAAGTGAGGTAGACCTGGAGGAAGAACGAATGTTGTCCTGCAGTGGGATGCCAAGCACAACACTTAGCCAGGGCCATAGCCTCATTGACCCGCTCACAGGATAAGAGGTAGCGCACCCGAAGCTCAAAGAACACTGGCAGCTCAGAACTGATGCACCCATCCACTGAGGAATGTCAAAGCAGGAAATAAATATGGTGTTACTTTACTTGACACTGCTATAGCTTCAGAGATGAACAAATTACAGGCAACAGCCAATGAGAACAAACAATTTTTAAGCAAAGGTATTCAGAAAGACTCTGGACTATATTAACAATTCATAATGCGACTGGAAGGAGCAGGAATCCAATCAAGATTTGACATGGAAAATCTTTTCTCGACTAGTAATGAGAACTACGGGAAACACACTTGAATCCTGGCTTTTTCGGTAACATTTATAAGCAAACTGAAACTGTTTTATTTATCAAAATGAGTTAAAATATAAAGCAACAAATGATTTGTGGCTAACAAATTGAAGAATTGGCTCACATTTGCAAGTAGCTTTCAGAAAAAGATTAGGAAACATTCACATAAGCTATCAATGTACACAACAAGAGCCAACTCTGAAGGAACGACTTACTTACTGTAGTCAATAGGGAAGTGATGACATCAGTGTTGGGCATGCTACAAATGTTAACCATGTCACATACCTTCACTCTGAGGTAAATTGGCCCCACTGAGGATTGCCTGTAAGGCTGGGGAGGCCCAAGGCCCACCGCCTCGAACCAAGCGGTCAACCTGAAGTAAATGAACATTCTGATGCCTTGCAAGTGCCAAATGACATTCCTGAAAGAGCAGAAAAACAAACTGTTTCTCACAGCAGTAATTTGTCAAGGACTATAATAACAGCATCATCCGTCATCCTGTTGCAATGTTCTGTTTTATACAATCAACTAAAACTTATTTTTCTACTTAATTATTTTACCTATACATTGCTCTGCATTTTACCCTCACCTGGAATGTATTAGTGAAGTGTTTCAGTGGCTCCTGAAGTAAATCCTTCTGGTCAAAGAACAGCAGCAACTCAAAAACACTCCTGTAAATAGATCAAAATTGTTTGGCATCTACCTACAAATCAACATTTTAAACCTATTTCATAATTTTAACCTGAGTAAAGATACTGACTCTGATAGGGGCAGAGGAATACACTTAAGCGGGAAGCTGAGGGAAACCCTGGGGAACACGTGATGGAGGAGTGTCAACAGCTGGAAGAATGCCAGGGATTTTCCTGGCTCTCAGATTTAGTTGCATGAGCCAATGAAAACAATCAGCTTTCGATTTCCACCAACTGTCCCCAAATATATGTCCACTTCAGAGGTCGACAAATATATAAAATCAAACGGCATATTTACTATGTAGTATATGAATATTCATATTGTTCTCTGTATACACCTGTTTTAAGTCTTTTTTTTCTCTGTGTAAGATAACACTGGCAAGTGAATTGCAAATAATTGTGTGTACTCCTTAAAAGCACATTGTTTATAGCCAGTTCTCTAAGGGGCAATAAAGGGTTTCATTCATTCATTTACAATTAAAGCAATGTCAACAGTGAAGCAAAACTGAAAATTTCGATGTCTTAAGCATCATTGATTGAGGAGTTAAGACAGACGACAGATTCTGATAAAACTATATATGGTGTATGACACATTTATAAAAGAACACAGTATGTGTATATGTGTTACTTTAAAAGCAAAGAGACAACTTCCCCCTTTTGTATTTCAACGTGATATTCTTGATGCTGCAAAGGCAACTTGATGGCTTTCCTTTTTCCTCAGAGGAGCAACAACCAACAGCAAAGGACAAGAGCATGAGCTTATTCATTTAATATTGCGGGAGACATGAAACCAGACAGAAATGGTGCCAGGCTGCCAGCCTGACTAGATTACCAGTCTAGCTTAATTTCCTTAGGGGACTTCATATGCTTGGTGGCAAACAAGTACACAAAGAAAGCAAGGTTTATGGGGAACCAATGCAAATGCTGATAGTGTCATGTTCTATAGCCATTATAATGTGCAATCAGCCTTTTATTCATAATGATATGCTAAGCAAAAAACTTTATATTCTCATTTGCAGGAGGTTACATGATCATGTGTGGTGCTGCAAATTTACGTGACTCAAAATCATGTTGGTGACTGCACACATTTATATATGCTGATGTACTACTTTTAATACCATTATGAAAACACAAGTAGAGGTGATCTCTTTGGAAGTAGTTCTAAATCACAGCACATGTTATTGTTTTCATTTGATTTTTTTGTCACTGCTGCTTTTTAAAGCTGCAAGTCAAAGCTATCACTTAAGTCTGGAAAGACTGAATACATCTTATTTAGGGAGGTCTGTGTACTTACAAGGCCAGACTACTAAGCGTGCGAAGCACATGATCACAGTTCGATGTGAAGAAGGTGGAGGTTTGAGCGAAGTAGCAGAGCGCTATCTCAAGAATCCTGAGCTGAGGCAGTGGCACCTGCCAACGAGAGGCATACTCCTCCACCAGCTGCACAGAGAAAAGGTAATAATAATTTTTTTAAAAGACAAGCCAAAGACAAACCTGTAAGGACAGTTTGTAACAATTAAATTTGTAGCAATACTTGATGTTCTTCTACAGCTAAAAGAAATATGTGAGAAGTACAAAGCTCATCATAGAGGTGTTTATGCAGTGTCACTTATACCAAACAATTAATTGAAGTAAATTAAAAGAAAAATAATCTACAAATACTCTTAAATTACATAATATTCACTTAAAGCACATATGCCAAAACATTTTTTTCAGCCTCGAGTATTGGGTTTCCTGCTCCTCTTTTTTTTTGTAACATGGTGAATTTAATATCTTCAAGTTTTGGACTGTAGGCCAGAAAAGAAATTGCTTATAATCAATAAAACAAATACCTGCATTTTGTTGTACATGCCATTAAAAGAAAAAAGAAAACAGACCAACTATCTTCTCAGATAAGGAATATGAGCAATAGCGAGCCACACCTTTTATTATATTGCTCAGGTCTTAATACTCATTGTACGGTGAATAAAGAGATGGCACAGACAACGTTTTGACTTTAACAGTTACATCTGAAGCATTTACCAAAAACATACTATAATTATAATTTTACCACAGTGCACAATGATAAACCTATCATGGGTCGGTCTGCAGCTTAACTATAGTGCCGTTTTACACAATACAGGACTGTACTTACAGCTGATCTTACAATTCCATAAAATACAATAAACTTATATTGATTTCTAATGGTGGAGGTCTAAGACATCACTCTTGTACACCATGGGAATAGTGACTGGTACAGTCAACAATGATGGCCTCAGGCCTTTGTTTATTCAGTACAACAAAACTTGTTTTAATGGAATGTCAAAATTCCAAAAGCAAAATAAGAGCAATATCTTGGATTTATCAGCAACAACAATTGGCTAGAGTATTTTCCAATGTGATTATAATGAGTATAACTTTGTTTATAATACTTTGATTACGTGTAACATTTACCAGCAATCCCCGACATTTAGATGCACATTTCCATGACATGTAGTGGCTGGTCTTATTTTCTCTCTCTAACGTTATAACATTATGATGTATTCAGGGTGTGAGGACATATTGTGACAACTAAATTACTAATCTATGACTGCAACAGAACATCGAAATGCACTGTTGCTATTAGTTGTTGAGACGTGTCAATAAGGCACAGATTTTTAATGTAAACCTTTATAACACAGGCTACAAATCGCATGACAGCCTTAAAATAGTAATTAGATAACATCAGTCAGCGTTAACTTCCATAACTAGTTAGGTGATAAACAAACGTGTTGTAAACATGCAAAAAGTTATCAAGTCGGTTTGGTAAACACTGTGTAACGTTACCAACTTAGCTAACTTGCAAGCTAAATACGGACTAGCTGGGTAGCTGTCCGAAGCGATAATACGTGTTAGCTTGTTAGCCTTACAGTGAACAGTCATTGTTAAAATATTGACTCATTTAAAGAGTCTGGTGCTTCGATTGCGTTACCAAAAATGGTCCCGAGTTATAAAAATCTATACTTATCAGACGTTAAGATGCTGTCTTGGTTTTTGAAGCGACTACGAGTGCATAGCTAAATGCTAACGAACCTAATAGCTAATGCTAGCAGTGTAACGGCGAGTTCTGGGGGAGGGGAGTCACCTTACATATGCATTTATCTTCGACAACACCTTCAGCTACGCCTCCTTACCTTGCAAAAGTCAGAGCAGAACGGTTTACCGTCGGCTCGCAATTCGTCGCTTGTGTAGCGGCTCAACAAACTATGTAATTGTTTTTCAAGCCCCTCTAAGTCGTACACACTGCCCTCCTCCGCCATACTGCCTGTCGAGCCTTCCTCGTAGCATCTACCACACAACACATACATCGCCACAGTCTACGGCTTGCTTTGACAGCGCTGATTGGATACTGAAGAGACTCGCTCCTTCATCAAGTCCAGCGTGCACCGGAGAGGTGCTTGCTAGGGTGGAGTTTTGGGCTCAGCAATTTAACCAGATTGCCTCTAATGAAGCCCCGCCGACACGGTATTAGCGGTAACAATTTACATGTACCAGAAACCACATGGCAGACACAAACACAGCGCGTTAATGACTGCTAATATTTGCGTTCACGTCCCTCATAATAAAATTTGAAAAATGATAAATTAAGTTATTTTTCTGGTAAAAACAGCACAATACATAGTAAACTCTTTGACCTATATTATTATATTACTTATCATAATCCTCTGACTCACGTTTTAATCATATTTAGATTAGGTCAAACAAAATCATTTGTCATGTGTTTAGGTCACTATGCAGAACGTTTACAACCTGCAGATTTTTATATTATGACATACCCTAAAACACCAATCACTTAAAATGAAGCAATGCCTGCTTGTGTGGATAAGCAGTTCAATCAAAACACAACAAAACTCATTTAAAAACGCCCTAAGCAAATTTAAAACTAATTTTTATGCTGAAGTGAATTTAGATGTAATTCAAGCATAAAAAAAGATGTTGAAATGCATGTACATTTATATCTTCATGCATGTTAGATTTCCAACAAACCCCTACATAAAAATAGTGCTATTTTATTTGTACCAAGTTCTCCTGACAAGTTTAGGACACAATTTGCAAAAAATAAACACACTCTAAACCTCACTGGACTTAAACAATCATACCTTATTGCCCTTCAGTGATGAATTTAAAAAAAAAAAGACAGTCAGACACTTTCTTAAAATTTTATTTAATCACCCATCATTAAGGAAATATTATGCAATACAAAATGTTTCTCTCAGTCATCGCTAAAATTAAATAGTCAAGACAACTTTACAGTTACATCACAGGCACTGTGATGACAGAAGATGGAAAGAATAGCGCATCATTTTTTAAAGATCTTTGATCACAAAAGCAGCACATAGTGAGCAGGACTATAAAGAATAATATGCTTATATACAACAACTCAACACTTGTCTAATCCTGATAAATGTGGCATTTGTATTATTCTTTGTCTTATTTGTGAAGTTTGATTGGTACACAAGGCCCCAGTGAAATAATAATCTACTTTACAGAAAAAGCACCGACACAAAGGTCTCTATTCAAAACTTGAATAGAGGCAATTAAACTATTTATAACTATAAATATACAACATGACAAGATTTAGAAATCAAGTAAAGTTATAAACTTAAAAAAAAAAAGATTTGCTTTGAGAACTACAAGCAAATAGAATAAAATCAACTGCTTAAAATAAGTAACCCTCTTACAGCGCTGACTTAATAGCATGACATATATTGCTTAATATACCTTAAGACTCAAGTTTAAGCAAAATAAAAATCAATGTTTTTTGAATGCAAAAAAGTGCTAACCTAAATTAAAAACTTTTTTGACACCTTTTGATTCACATGTTAAGAACTGTTCGAGCATACAATGCGTGTTTTAGTTCAACTCGTCAGTGGACTCCGACATGGATCGCTCTCTCCTTTCCCGGGCCGTGACGAAGTTGAGCAGGTCAACGGCTGTCACCACCCCAAACACCATCTGCTTCAGACTGGGAGAGCCGTCCGTCAAGTCTGGTGGAAGAAAGAGCGGTCAAAACAATGAAAAGGATTAAGAAAAGTGGTTGGTTGCATGAACTGCAGAGATGGGTGATAATGTTTTGTGGGTTTGTCACAACAAATGACCCTTTTTACATTAAAGAGATACTGCGTATTAAGAAATAGTATCATAATAGACTGGTGATGTAAAGTTCAGTTAGACTCACACTGCAAGAAAACATGTCACTCAAGAATGAATTAAGATTTTTTTAAAATCAGTCACTTGAGTCTGGTCCAGTATGCAGAACTTCACTCATCCCCTGGCACTTAACAACCCTTATTATACAGCTACACAGAAGTACTGGAAGATATTTCCAAGAGGTTAAATAAAAAGCAACGGGAATTCTTTTCTAAGAAGTCAAGTTGCTTTTTTTTTTTTTAGAACCTTTAAAATCCAACCTTTTAGGATTACCTACCATGATATGGGTGAATGAGTATCTACACAAACACTGGAGGTTAGTGTCGTGCTCCCAGGACTTAATCCTACCAACTGTCCCTAATCACTGCACTGAACTGGGAAAATGTGTTTACATATACTGGTCCCACTGCTTGAAATCAGTTAAAAAATTGGATGAAGCCTATTTTTTGATATGTCTTTATATATTTGAATGGTACTACATCAAGCACACACCAGGACAAATTCCAATTAATGTTTCATTTAAATGATACATTACTGCGTCTCTCGAATCTCCCACTCTTAAATAAATGAGTGGAAACTGAGGGCATCAGGCTGAATGCCGATTGTTGTTTTTTTTATAATTCTGTACTTTGTACTGTTGCTTTAAATGTTATGTTTGTTTTATGGCTGCCACTGTGTAATTGTGCTGCTGCCTGTCTCTGCCAGGCCTCTGCTGAAAAAGATTTCTACTTTCAATAAGACTATAGTTAAATAGTTAAGTTGAATATAATAAAAATGAGAATAGGAAGTACTTATAAATCACATAGATTCTAAATAAATTCAATGATTTGTGATGAAGTCAGGTTGCATGTCATGTTGAGATGAAGAGGATGTTTATGCCCTATTTACCACCTAAAATCAATTAAAAATAAATAAAGCAGGGCTCTGGTGAAAGCCTTCCTCAGCTTTGACACTATTAAGTGATCTTTATTGTGCTACTATCCTGGAAGAATTTCTACTTTTAAAATTTCCTCTCAATTCTCCAGTTTGAACATGATTTTGGACGCATGGAAGACAATGGGGAAAAACACTAAAATGTAGTGGTGTATTTGTTTGGGGACGGATTCTCATCTCTTCAAGACATTCTGCTTTAGGATGCTCACTCTGCAGCTGGACTTTGACATCGTGTATCAGGAAGGAACAATCAATGGCATGTTGATGCACTGAGCTCGACGGCTGTTATAAAACTGTGGGTGAGGCAGGGTTCATGTTTGAACTGCGACAGTCAATAGTGTGTCCTTAAGAGAGACGTTGTCTCAGCACAGGCAAACTCAGTATATGTTGGGAATAAGACAACAAATAATTGTCTGAACATGTGCCATGAATAAAATAAATCAGAGGCCATCAATCAGGTGTGGATTGATTGCGTTTCTCCATTCCATCACTGGGTGGTGCTAATGTTAATTCATTTTGTACACGGCTTCAGATTCTGGCGCTAAAGAAACGGAGCACCGGCAAACTGAGAGCCTATGAGTGAAGGAATTGTGTGTAAATGATTAAGAATGTGAGCAAGTTTGAAAATGTACTTACATTGGATCTGTTCATATACCACCAGAGCAAAGTGATCAGTCTCCAGGATGCGGGACAACTGTCCCAAATAATCAGTCAAACGGATCTAAGATGGACAATAAAGACAATGACTTATGCGCACACTAGCCAGGATTTTCCTAAAACGCAAAGAATGGAAAAACAAACCATAATCGTACCTCGTTATCGCTTCACACACTTAAACCTCACAAGAAAAGAGGAGCTAAATACTTCACTTAGCAAATTCAGCCAATCATCATCATCAGGACATCATTTTCACATTTGCTTAACACAACAGCCATGAATAGAGAGGTTTTAGTGTCTGACCTGTTTGAACTGCTTGTAGAGGACTTTGCTGACCGGGTCTGAGAGCTTGATCTTCCCTGCCAGAATAGAGGCCAACATGTTCCCTAAAGTCACCATCCCCAGGATTAACCTATACACAAACACAGAGGTTTAAGGTAAAACCTTTGCAGTACACAAGACACTGAGTGGTATTCAAATAAAACAAGTTGCAAGGAAAGGATCCAGACATGCAGTATCGATGTGCGACAGTTAGGATTATACAGTACCTTACTTTAATAAGCACTTTTAAAACAAATGACAAACGCACTTTACATATAATTTAAGAAACACACTAAGTAACAATTAAAATATAGTTTGATAAAATGCAATAAAGGACAAAACAAATAGAAAAATAAAAATTAAGTCAATAAAACTAACATTTAAATGAATAAAATGCAAATCTAAAAGAGCGAGCTCTTAATTAGACAACAGTATCATTAAAAAGGACGATAGAATTACTGAGCTAACCCTCTACAAGCCTTAAAAGTGATCACAAGCTACTTAAAATCTATTCTAAAATGGACTGACAGCCCTGATTATGAAACTGGTTGCAACATTTTGCATCAACTGAAGTTTATTGTGGTTTGACTGAGTGAGACAAGAGTAGAGTCCATAGTGGGAATCAAACCGTAAGAAAAAGAATACATGAACTATGCTTTAAATTCTTTGGTGCAGCATTTTCGAAAGTTTTCTGACCAGGAAAAAACAGGATTAGACGACAGTATTATTATGCTATTGGGAATCTTTGTGTTAGATGAGAGGGGATCAAGATGGGAGGAAATGCAGTTAGCTAGTTTGTGTTTTCTGGTTCAGGACACTAACCCAGCCTCATCCACCACAGGAGCCTGATCGAAGCCCTTGTCCTTGAGGATTTGGATGGTCTTCTGACAAGTGACAGTGGGCAGGACGGTGAGGGGGGCTGACAGGTTCAAAGCCTGCAGCTTGAGGTTGTACCACCTGACAGACAGAGAGAAATGAGAGGGTTTCAGGTAAACACATGGGCAAGGGGGGTTTCCACAAGAAGAGAATATCCCCTCTGTTCCCTTCACATACCAGGGTTTTTTCACCATGAGGTCCTCCTTGCTCAGGAAGCCATTCTGCAGCATCCACTTGTCACTCAGGAACTTGGACCTTGAGGAGACAAAAATAAAACAACCATTTTATCGGCAACCGGGGAAGAAGTGGAAGAGGGTAATAACATAATGACATTTACCCCATCACATTTATTTTCACGTGAAACCATAAAAGATGAAAATTTACGCACTTTTCATTCCAGTGATTTCTTGAGCAATCAAAACGATTTGTTGCACAAATTAATGGGAACACGATTAAGTAAAGTCTTTCCTCCTAACAAAGATGTCCATAGTAAGACCTTAGTTAGTTTTGGCATTACAGAAACAGCCTGTGGTGACGGGACATAAGAGTCTCACATGTAGTTACGGACGGAGTCTGGCAGGATGACCACACAGCGCTGGCCCTCCTTCAGCTCTTTGGCGACATTTACCGCTGCTGCCATGGCCGTCCCAGAGCTGCCTCCTGTTACAGAGAGGAGCAAAAGGCCAGTTGGCTTTGACATGCGAATTAAGACGGTCTGACTTTACAGCAGCGGCCTAGAGTTTGCATAAGTGGGACTTTACCACAGAGCAGGCCCTCGTCTCTGATCAGCATGCGAGACATGTTGAAGGATTCCTCGTCGTTTGACTTGTACCAATAATCAATTACCTGGAAAAGATAAAGACATATTACATTAAGTATTGTATAAACATAAGATAAAGAGAGGAAAGGGAAAAAAAAATCTCCTTGAACTCACTGATCTGTCGAGCACGGTGGGGATGAAGTCATAACCGATACCCTCTACCTCGTACCGGGTCTTGTCGGTCTTGTTAAGCTGCTCAGGCTGAGCCAGGATGGAGCCTTCTGGGTCAACGCCAACAATCTGCACACAACACGCACCATTCACAAACACAGAGAGTCATTGTGCTTATGTTCAGCCGCGGCTGAAAACAACTGTGACGCCTTCGCTACTCGGAAACATGAGAATGAGAAATATGATCTTAGAGAATAGACATTTGTCCCGTTTGACAGCTCACTTTGACGTTGGGGCATCTTTCCTTCAGTTTGCGGGCGATGCCTGTGATTGTCCCTCCTGTGCCTGCTCCTGCCACCAGCATGTCCAGTTTACCTGGTTGGATGGGATGAGTTAAGCATCAGAGGTATTGTGTATACCCTGACATTACTATATAAGAATTAAACTGGCTCTAAAATGAACAGGATGTTGTTATAATGTTATTATTTTCGGTCGCCATGCCCAAGTGCTTTAGATACTCTGAGTAATTTACTCTCCACGACAGCAGGCGGTGCTGTTAGTTAATTTAAACAGAAGCCGGGAGGTGTGGTGTTTGGAGGTGGGATTTTTTTTTTCCTGCTATATATATAGATATATATATATATATATATAGCAAAATGAAAATGAAAATTTACAGCAAATGTCACCAGATACATGCAGTGTTTTATTTGTGAACAGACATATAGTTCATTCTTATAATTTTGGTTCGTTTAAAAGTCTATGCCCCTCAAAACACCCCCCCCCCCCCCTTCTACTTTTACCACAGTTGGCTCAGTCCTCTGCTATGTGACTGACAGCAGCAAGGACAAGTGGGGAGAGAACAGGTGGAGAGGTCTTTGGGGGGAAGATAACACATTTCTGAGTAAACTTCCATAACGAATCATGTGTTGCAGTTCTGTTATTTACATGTAATCAAACTTTCCTATTGGTGTTTGTTTAATCTATGTGGTGGAAGATAAACAGGCCGAATAGGTTCATCTTGTAGAGGGCATTTCTAAACATGGTACCGATATGTAGTTTGATATTTGCAAAACAAAATGCATTTATTTGTTAATGGTTAATGGTTTTTATTTGCTAAGACCACTGTGTGTGTTGGTGAATCATTTTGTTAAACACACTCCGTCTGTTTGGCAGGAAATTAACTCCATAAACATTTCGTGGATGATGACGGGGGTAAAAAGATCCTCTTACCGTCACATTGCTCCAAGATCTCCTCAGCTGTGGTGTCGTAGTGAGCCAGAGGATTGCTTGGGTTGCGGTACTGGTCCAGGATGTGAGAGTCGGGGATCTCGTTTTTAAGGCGCCAGGCCACGCCTACGTGAGACTCTGGCGAATCAAAGCGAGCGCTGGTTGGCGTGCGGACAATCTCGGCTCCGAGAGCTCTCAAGACGTCCACCTGTAGAGAAAAAAGGAGCAAATGTTGACCAAATTCTATATTATATTATTATATAATCAATTGAACATTATAAGCATTCAAGCCTAGAAAAAAATAGGGATAATTACATAAAAAAGGATGGCCTGTGATTAGTGGACTGTACACAGTGACAGTGACGTAAACAGCTCCACCACAACTTGAATGTAGGATGAAAGACAGTCAATGACGATGACTCAACAATTATTGTCTTTTAAATTAATGTAACACAAAATATCCCTTAGCTTTGGCCAGCCGAAAAAGTTCCACTGTGAACAAAAGGTCTGAGTTCAAATACAAATCTTAATAGATAGAAGGATTCTATATAATTATTGTTAAATACACCCTTGTTTTATTAGCATCTGATGGCTTAAATTTGCTTAAATCCATTGGGTTCAAGCAAATGATCAGGTCATAAGAGGATACGGGTTCATTTCCCCTCTGTTGAACTGTGTCTGCACTGCCTCCAAAATAAAAACAGAAACGGTCATTTGTGTACGAACCAAAACTATTTCAGTGCCTAGTAGTGGACAATCTAAATAATCAGCTCATGCCTTGGTCATGTCTGTGAATTTCCACGACTGGACCTGGACTGGGCCTCGGTTTGCTATAGAACGTATGTGTGGGTACTTGGACAGAGTAGTAGGTTCAGTATGACAGAGAACTCACCTTCTCCATACTCATTTTCTCAGGCATGACGATGATGCAGCGGTAGCCTTTCACAGCTGCAGCTAAAGCCAGTCCAATACCTCAAAACAGGAAGAGAGAGAATGATTTACCACTCCGCCGATTTCAGCAAGTTAACACACTATTCATATATATTACTTTCCCCACAGCAACACGTAGATCCACGGGCCCAAACATATGCAGCTCATTACCAGTGTTCCCAGATGTGGGCTCTATAATAGTGTCTCCAGGCTTGAGGATCCCAGCTCTCTCAGCGTCCTCCACCATCCGCAGGCTGATCCTGTCCTTAACGCTGCCACCAGCGTTGAAGAACTCACACTTGGCCACTACAAGTACATAGTGTACAAGTACAAAGATTTTACATGACAAAACATTCTGATAAGACATGACGCGTAAAGCTGGAATGACCTCAAACCTCCTGGATCTGTTCCATTTATAACTTTAGTCAAAATTAAACATATTCTGAACTACAACACAATGTTTCACAACTCGACTTGAGTGCTTGACGACTCACGCATTTCACATTTGAGTCCAAAAGCTTTGGGGATCTTGTTGATGTGCACCAAGGGAGTGTTACCGATCTTGTGCAGGATGTTTGGAAGAATCATCGAAGGAATGGGTCTGGAAGGAGAAGGTGAGCACAGACAGACATCAGACACAAACGCATTTAAGCATTCTCTGGTCAAACGTCATTTGAACGTCAGACTGACCTTGGAATTTCTGCGTGAGGGGAGTCGGCTTTTGAGGCTCCCAGGCTCCATTTGCAGCGGCTGGGCAGGTCAGGCCGGATCCATTTCCTCTCAACAGTGGCGTTAGCGTTGATCTGAATACTCCTGTTTCCACCTTCAGTGTCCTCCGTTGAGGGCAGCTTGTCAACCCCATTCAGTGGGAATGAGCCCTCCCGGAGTTTGGTGTCTCCATTGGTGTGGTTGAGCAGCTTGGCAGAGTGAGGGCACACAGAGCCTTTAATGGTGGTCTCATTGGATGAAGGAACAGACGGCATGGTTTACCTAATAAAACAGAAGGAATAGTGTTCTCATCTGGAAGGCTGGCCTTGTTTTTACTGGAAAACCCACAGAACAGGACATAATGCAAGGTGCAGTAGAATTCTGTTGCCCTAGAATTTGGAATCACGCTGGTGTCTTTATAGCTATTTAAGAAAAACGATATTTCACTAATGGTGGTTTTCTTCAGGAAAATTCTGGATCCAGATGTTGACCGGGATCACCAACAAAATTCAAAGAAAATGTTCCTTGGGCCATACTCTGCCTCTCCAAAAATGTCATCAGAATCTGTTCATAACTTAAGAGTAACATTTAACAGACCAACATGTGCAGACAAAACACAATCTCCTTGAGAGAAGTGCTAAGCAGCAGTAAACATATAATTAAGCATACCTCTGTTAAATTAAGATGAGTCACATCAGCACAAACACGGCTTTGTCATGGGAGGAGTTGTTGCTGCTCCTTTTTAATTGTCTGAATACTCGTCCTGTACATATGACTCACTTATTTACTAACTCAAAGTTTTTCAGAAGCACGTTGAAAAAGCAAATTAACAAATTCTGCGAATGAGCAGTATCAGAGCAAAAATACTTATTTCTGCCCAAAATTGATTTGTGCGTGTGTGCGCCTGTTACTCCCACCTCATGTTATCTGTGTGTTTGTGAACGCAAACCTGAAAGGACTCAATTATCAGCTTACCACCAGCTCTAAAATGTCGTAAGATTCACAAATGTATAACTATATGATGATAAACATTGTCCCAAACTGTGGCGGGTTGGTGCCGACACATTACCAAATCCTAAACTGTTTTTTTTCAAACCCAAAGTACGTCAATGAATGACAAGCGATGTGTCCATGTGAATTTCAAGAGTAAAATACTGCAAGAACCAGACCGGATAATTATTCTTGCAGGTAGATCTGAGGTTTAGGGGACAACGAAACTCAAAAAGGAAAATTAGGATGTTAATTAACATCTATTTTGGTAATTAATTAATAATCTTGCCAACAAATTTCATCTTCTTGAATGTGAGCATATGTTGTTTTATCTCGTTTATGATTGTTAGGTACACTGTGTGTGAATTTCTCACTACTTTCTTACATTTTAATGACCCCCATGAGTAATGGATGAATTTAGAAAGTAATCCGCAGATTAATCGCTGGTGAAAATGACTAGTTTATAGCTCAATATTCAACAGGAGACGACTTCATGAATCTCACCAATTCTTTAGCCACCACACATTTTGACACAACTCCTTCTGGATCCTAATGGATGTTGTTAAAACATCCATTAGGCTGCTCCTGTTGCTGGGAATGGCAGCTGACGAAGCCTCACTAATACGCAGTGCACACAGAGAGGCCAGCCGTTAAAACCGGGACAATATTTGACTCCACCAAGGGTTTATACAATTTACTCAAACTGAACCAACCACAATGCTCTAAAGCAAACAGTTCTACACGACAGAGAAAAAAAAGCCCTGAGCTATGCTGCTTCAAATAAAATAAATTGGTCTGCACACTATAACTTAAACAAAACAGCAGAGTTGAGTTTTAAAAAACTCAACGGTTGTCTTTTTCCTTGCTTAACTTTCATCAGTTATGGTGACGTTTTACTACTACTATGCTAACCCACAACAATATTATTAGGGTTGCACAATACATCACTGCATCAACATGCCTATGAGTAATAATGAGCCAAACTGCAAGACACACAACGTCAAGTGAGAAATTACAGGTCGTGCTACAATTTTTTTTTCTCGCTGCTCGACAGTGAAAATTTGCAAGATTCTCCTTCTCCCAAGACCGATCTCGAGTCGGCAGACATTTCAAATGTTAGATTACGTCTAAATAACACAAGTCAATCTGTGTTCTGTGTATGTGTACATGATAAAAACACGGCGTGTATATTGTTTGTATTTCTTTTTTTTTATTTCGCAATAGGATACTGCAGAAAAAAGGAAGTCGTGATATAATTGTTTTCCAATAATGTAGCCCTAATTAGGTACTATCTATTATCAAAAAGGTACAGGAACTAATTTTAGCTGATAACCCTCCTTTGGCTGTTACAGCTGTGGTTAGCTGGTATGTGGTGGCCTTATGGGATTCAACAGGGCCATGTGATCCTCCATAAGAACATGTGTGGCACTGAGCCCAGGTTGCAAGAGGATTTAACAGGTGAAACTTCAAGAGGGAATAAATCCTCAAATACCAAGCAGCTGAGGAAAAAATACCATAAACCACCTGATCTGAATTTGGCAACAACAAACCCAATCTCATTAATGTCACAGTAACATTAATAGCTGATCAGGCTGGTTATTGGCCCAAGTTGTGGCTCTCAGTGTTCTCAAAATATGACTACTGTGCAGAGGCTGGTCAAATGATTGCTCTGCCAGCAATAAACCTCCTCCCCCCTGGTCAACAGCACAAGAAGAGCAGACCACACATAGTCATTCAACCATAACAAATAATAGGCCAAATGTGAAAGGCAGGAATGCTGCCAGAGGAAACACATTGTAAAACCACAGGCATGTATACCTGAAAATCCAGTGCAAGGAGGATCCCTAAGTGATCAGGGATCACTGTCAGGAAAAGAATGGATAATGTTAAGGATTAGTTGATAAAAATAAAAAGAAGAAAATACTCTTTTTGTTAATTAAGGAGAAAATATGCCGATTCTGAATTGAACATTTTGAATTCTGAACTCATGGTTGGGCGGAAACAGCTGTTTTAAATCCGTCATCTTTCGACTAATTGATAGTTCGAGAAAATGTCACACTAGTTACCAATTAAGTTATTAGTGAAAGGAAAATAATTGTTTGAAGACAGAGCTTCTATTGTGTTCATATTTGCTTGTTTTCTTCGTAGTCATGGGAAAATAAACCATGTGTTTGGATTTTAGACTGTTGGCCGCACAAAAAGGATGAATTTAAATGCAGGACTGCATTGAACAAAGCGATCAATCAATCGTTAGTTGTAGTCCTAACGTTGTGTTCTACAAATTAACTAGCAGTCAATAGGAAAAATATAAGAATCGAACTAGGACAGAATGAGAATAAGATGGAGCTTCATTTAAAGAAAACAAGGCGCAATGACTGAAAAGCCGGAACAAACACGAGTCAGCACTAGTGAAGAAACAAATTAACATCACCGTAAATATTAATGGGAAATGCTGACATAAATAGACGTATATTTACGGTAAGCAGTAAATGAGAAGAGTAATAAACCAAACCAAATTAGCTCGCTAGGCAAGCAGAACTTAACTACGCAGTTATAACATTGCATCAGACACTGACGGAGGAGCCGCTTCCAGTCTCCACATGGAAAAGAAAACACGTGTACCGATGAATGAATTTCTCTTTCTGTAATTCTCACTCACCTGATGAGTTAAACGTACCAAAAAGGTGTAAAAACGCTGTCCCCTGCGCACACGGACACCCAGAAAAAATGCCAAATGTGAGCAATTTCTCACAGACACAAAGGTTTTGGTGTAGACGCACGTGCGCCCACCGAGGAGGATGTGGATTAAGGTGTAAGGCTCTCTCTGATTGGCTGCGTCGAGGGCGTCTGTTTTGTGGTTTCCACCAATTGAAGCAGAGATTTCTCAATGAGAGTTTGGCAAAACACGTTTTGTGTTGTCCGCCCATCTCCCCTTATTTACAGAACATGTACTGCACGGACTTTAGTCGCACGTAACATCTTGAGAACCTCTCATGGGTCCGTTTCTCCCAAAAATAAATATTCATATAACCAGTCAGTTTATTTGCGAATGCCTAAATTTATAAATGTAAAAAAAGAAATCTTTAAATCATCATTTAGATGATTTTGGCGAGGTTTGACAGCGTATGCAAACACAAAACGTTTCAATTCAGATGGAAATGATTTTAAAATGATTTAAAGCAGCAAATAGGTGAAACATCGCATACATTTACTTCTTTGAAATCTTGGAACAATAGATTGCTGTTTTCCTATATTTCCTGTGCAACGGCACAGTAATTCCTCGGCTCAGTTGTTTCTAATGATGCCACTGTAGGTCTTGGAGAGGACAACTATCACCTGATGATTATTGAGGTACATTCTTCTATCTTCAGCTGTTTTTGATTTTCACCATGTAAATTTATCCGATATTACCTACATCACACCTTTCTAGTCTGACCATTCACAGCATTTTATTTTGCTTTTTACCATTGGAAGCAAATTGGGGTCAGTTTCTTGCTTAACACTTTGACATGTAGACTGCAGGGGCTGGGGACCAAACCACAGACCTTGTGAAAACTGTGCTACCTATTTCTACCTCCTGAGCCACAGCCAAGGGCCATAACTCCAGTAAAAGTGGTTTTTCTGCAGTCATTTTGGAACTCAATCTACTACAGTAAACATTAAGATACTGCGCAAAAATTTTATTTAAAATTTTTTTTTGTGGGTCTGTCATTAAGGAAATTTGTTGGATTATTTACTTAAAAACTAATCTGCCCTATTTTTTAATCAGTAAATGACTGTAATAATGCAGCTGGTGAGACACTGTCAAATGATATGACTAAAATTTGGCAGGCGAAAAAACATCAGATAGGAGCCCACATCGCAAATTTTTCAAGCCCTCATAAAGGAAGACTGAGATGCCTTTAAAACCTTTCCCCTTCAAAAACAACCCTTAGTCATAGAACCTCACCAATTAAACAGTAGTTTCCAGAGTTGCACAACAAACGCTGCAAACATGTAGTTTACCAATAATCTTCACTTTCCTAAAAGGTGCCAACATAAGAAATGAGCTGATGTTCATATAAACAAGTGCAGAATTACAAATCTGTTTTTATTGAGAAAGCGACACAAGCTAGTCTTAAAAAAGGGAGTCAAAGGAAACACTTGCAACAATTCAGCAAAAAAGAAAAAAAGTTTGTAATCACTGCTGGGATAAACAGGAAGGGATTTGGTTGGATATTGGATCAGTCTTGGCTTCCATCAGAATCTTCCAGAGCGCTCTCGGTCCCTCGACCTTCGCCTTTCGCGATCCCGCCGTCGGTCCCTGGAGCGGGAGCGTCGTTCCCTGGAACGCGAGCCAGAGCGGTGCCTAGTGGGAGAGAGGGAAAGACCAATTTAATTCATAAATCCGAACTGATCCTCAAACATAAATGTTTTACTCCTACGGTTTTTATACCTTTTCCTGCGGCGGCCATACAACTCTCTTCGAAGTTCTCGTGATATGGGTTTCAGGTGCATGAAGTTGCAAAAGCCTCCTCTGGTGCACTCTCTGTAGAAAAACAGCAGATTAAGGGTTACATCGTGCCTGCGTTTGGTGGAAGAGTGCCAAGAGGAAAAGTTAATCAAGCAAACCAAGCACAACATCTGATCTTAATCTGCCCCAGACTAAAACCAGACCAATCAACCAACGATCACATGGAAAAACACTGGAGGGGCTCATAAAGGAGGATCACTAGTCTCCTCCCACTGTGTTTAAGTTTATCTTTTAAAATGAAATCATTTGCACATTGCTGATGCAGCTGATAAGGCTTCAGTGCCTTTTTGAAGGACAGACACAAGCTGTACGAAGAGGACAGTGACGTTTTATCTAGTTGCTTGCATATGATTTAGTTGTCCTTGGTGGGGAAACTTTACCCCTATATTTACTGTGAGCAATATGCATGGTTTTCCTCTGCTAGCCTCAGACATAATGTATGTATAGTCATTTAGGATTCTGCAATACATAAACACAAAGTTTGAGAAGGAGGCTTCTTTATGATGGCGAAAATACGACGCTACTCGGAGAGCGCACATCTCCTACCTCCTATTGGGGGTGTGCCCAATACGTATAACGAGGACATCGTCAATTGTTGTATCATCGCAACCAAGGCACAGCACCAACTATGGTGACGTCACCACGATGATGTTAATTTACTCGGATCTGCGTCATGCCAAATGAAGTAAAACTCCTTAATTCCTTGACCCGGGAAAACTTGCTTGCTACCTATCTTCTAACCTGATGCAAACACGTGCTTTTTTTCTGCCTTTACCGGAAGCACTTATCAACACACACATGTACACAATAGCTTCTCCAAAAATAAATGAAATGAGTGTGGCTTTCATCAAACAACTCATTGATTCAAACACCTGGGGTGCAGGAATGATTTCAAGACACGACTATTCAAGGTCACACCTGCTAACAAGGTGCATGTAATTACTGAAGCTGGTACAGTTGGTATAACTGGTGTACAAGTAATGCGGAACATCTGATAAATTCAAAGGTCTTGCTAAACAATTTCATGTAATGCTGATTGAGACAATCACCACTGGGTTAATCTTTTTAACTGCAACTCACATTTCCTTGTTGACAATAAGTGACCCGTTGTGGATTCCCTGTTCTGCAATAAAGGAAGAGACTTGTGGAGTAATTTGTTGCATCATCGCCATCTAGATGTGGCCATCTAAGTGGCTACAGCCCCCTATTGGCCGTTACACCCCCTACACTCTAGTGTTGAACACCAGAGTGCCGAAGGGGCCGTGTGCTCAGCCTCCTCCTGCTTACAGATATGCAGATCTATTGTGATGTATATACAGACGACACCACCATCATCTGACAGATTACAGGGATGGGATGAAATCAATGGTGGGTGGTGGTAGAGTTTGTTTTCTTATGTATATCCTGGAGGAATATAACTTGAGTTTGGTCAATCTTTCTCCGTGTAATGACGAAGTGATCTTGCATGCTCACATAGGGTGGATCCACTAGTCACAATTTGACTGATTTTAAATGACATTAGGATTACTAACAATGTAAAAGGATAACATCACCCTCTCTGCACTTACCCCATTTCATACTGGCGGCAGCAAGCTTCCCTGAAGTCAGTGACGGGGGAGAGCTCGGCGTGGATGGGTTGGGCGTTGAACCAACGATTGTTGAGGTCCATGACCGCTTTCTCTGCATCCTCCTCACGACGAAACTACAACACAGGGGGGGGGATGCACATATGTTTGATTACTAAGGATAGCTTCGGAAAATAAGAACTCATGACGACAAATGTGACAAAAATATAAAAACAATTAGACATCAAGTCATTTAACGCGGCTGGGATTTGACACAAGCTCGTTTAAGAGGCACATCTTTATGGTCTCATTTTGAATTTGCTCTACCATCACCAACCTTAACGTAGACATTGCCAACCAGGTGGTCACCCAAGTTATCACACACATTCATCTCCTCCACCTCCCCATACTTCTCCTCCATCTCTGTGAACACCTCCTATGTGGAGAAATAACAGGATAAGAACAATCAGCCAGTCCATTTCACCCCTTATTTTATTCTATAATAAAAACAGACAGCACAAAGAGAATGCACATCTCCACCAAGGGAGCTTAGTTTGCATCTGGGTCGCCACCAAAATCTAACGGATTGTTTCTTGGGCTATAACGTTTTGAGCAATCCTGCCAGAAACCAGAGAGAATCAAATGCTGGAACAAGCATTACCTCAATGACAGAGGTAATAAATAGCTTTTAGCAAGGAAACTCGTTTCTGAATTCTAACACCTTTGCCTTCCAGCTTTCCGGAGGAAGATCAGGTTCATAGAATAATAATTCTCTGGCTTATTAGATACTATATTAGTGGGTATTTTGGACGTGTTTGGTTATGATAGTGTCCGGAGTGTTTTCAAAAGCAACTGAGAAATGTTAAGAAACCAATACCACACAGATCCAGTTCCCACAGATTACTATAATGATCTAGGCATTAAGAAAAAGAGAAAATAAAATGAAGAAAATATCTATTTTCTAGTTGTTTTTTTGTTGTTTTTTAATGGTGCCTCTCATTTTCCACAAGTAAAAGCTGTTACAGTAAAACTGTAGCATATTCCAACTGTGTAAATATTGGCATGCGAGTGATTCTTGCTTCAGCACAAATGCAATATGACGAATGAAGATTAGGCAGCAGCACAGAAGGTCACTCACCTCAAAGAACTCGTCATAATGCTCCTGCATTTCCACGTCGCTGACGGCGCCTAAAAAATGTCAACAGGTGGACAGTCAGGGCAAAGCTAAATGGACAGTGGTGATAAAAGTCATACCTTAAGCTTTTAACAAACAGATCTAACAGTAGCAACATGAGATAATGCTTGCTATCATAGTTACACCCTGTAAACATGGATCAAAAGTAAGATAATGTATGTTAATTGTTACTTGAAACAGTCTTCTGTCTCCCATGTCTTTTCAGCTTAAACTGCATTGGCTGACCCCCTTATAGCTTTCTATTGGTTTTACTTTGAAATTATTTGCCAATATTTGCCTTCTTTACAAAACTGTTTGGTGACTGTAACACCACAGGATGTGATTTTAGTTTAACTCTAGTTCATGACAACCCCTGGCTAGCATGAAGGAGGATGTCCTAAGTCGGGGACAGCACTAGTAGAAACCAGCTTTAATGAACCAGAAGCTAAGAAACAGCATGTGGGGCCTGTTATTCTGTCTCCAGGAAATGATGTGATGCGTGGCACATCTCTAGCGGACAATGTTCCTACACTAAGCCAAATTTAAGTGGGGAGGTGTGATACAGTAAACTAAGTGCAGTCAGTGCTGGAGGGTCCTGCAAATGAAGGGAGAACTTACAGTGTAAACCATCAGCAGACTGGGCAGTTTTGAAGGTTATGAAGGTAAATGTTCAAGAGGGAAATGGTCTGAAATACAAAACGCAAACTTCTGTGACATAAATCAACCAAAATAAAGAGCTGGAGAAGAAAAAATGTGATTAGAAATTTCTCTGTTAGTTAATCCTAAATGAATATATCTCATGAATTGCGGCTAATTGCGGTGGATAAAGATGTGTTCAAGAACTCATACGGTCTCATTGTTAACCACCGGAGGTGAGGCCGTCTGCCTTGCACCTCTCCATTGCTTTAGGTTTTTTTTTTTTTTTTTTTTGGTAGATGATTTCAAAAGGTTTCACGTTTTGACATATTTGCTCCTTTTCTCCTACCTTTCCCTTTCACACTTTCTAATTCCCATTTCATATCAGGGACTACGGCATTAACAAATTGGTGTGGTTCAGCGTGAACGGTGAGTCACATAAAGTAGGTCGACACAATTTGTTAGAGGTGAAAAACCAGAACATTCAAAGACATTATGATCCAAGAGATCACGCGTAATTAGAAGAGTTGGATGGAAGTGAATGGCCTCTAGTAAAACTCCAAAAGTTTAGTGATTTCAACATGTCCTGAATTCCGGTACATGCACAGACTCACATTTGCACCGACTAAGGCTGTGATGCTCTTAAGAATCACTAGTGTTCAAAAAACCTCATATTTTATCAATGTTAAAGTGAATGCAATGCTTTCAAATTTAGCATTAGGGCCCCGAAAGCAAAACTGTCAAGTCAATACTACAGCCCTACTACCCTTTGTCACACTTACCTGTATGAGAGGTACTACTTCAGCTCTAACAGATTGGGCTCAAATATTTAATGAAAGGTTCAGGTCAGGACAGTTCTAAGTAGTGTTTTGTGACAACTCGGCTACACAGTCTTGCAAAACAGGTATCAGAGGCAGGTGTTTGTGCTGAGGTGTATGGATGCACGGTGTGAATTTTTTGTCATCCAAATTAAGATGAGATAATAAGTTCACGACTTGAAGTTTATGCACATGTGTGGGTACCTCTAATAAGATTTGTTGTGTTAAAACTTAAAGACCTTTTCTCTCTTCTTTGAAAGTTTGCAGAAGACGCGCTGAAGATTTCAATGGTGTTGTTTTCTGAAACTGTTGCAAACATCCCCGTTTAGCAAAGACTGCCTGGCTCCTAGAAGGCGCAGCAGTTTGACACGACGAGTGGAATAAAAACTTGCCATGCTTGTTCTTCTCCAAGTTCTTAAACTCCTATAATTAAGGCTGATAAGGTCAAGAATAATTCATACTTTGGCGACTTACTTCCTTGGTTATGTGCTGTCTCACTATAGATTCATTCTTGGGTACACAAACAGAATAATTACATGACATACATGCAGATAATAACGCTTGATTAAAGCTATTAAAGCTATTTTCTCATTTATCTGCTAAAATTTCATTATTTCAGGAAAATAATTGATGTGATAACCGATGAATGTTTGGGTCGAGTTACTGGAACGATAAAAGGATCCCAACTGGGTCTCCTCCAGTCAGCAGAGCAGAAGCAGTACCTCACATCGGCTGTCATATACGAGCACCATGTTTAAGAAACAAAAGGAGGAGGTGGGTGAAAATGTTTTAACTTACAGCGAGAGGCGTCGGCCGTCTGTGCACTGTTCTGGGGATTACGGTAGATGTTTTGAATCAAGATGGTCTACGGGGCAAAGAACAAATGTGGTAAGACAAGATTATAGTATTGTGTTACTTTGATTATAGCATGTTTACATCTTTGTCCAAGTAATGCGGCCAGTGGTAATTAAGCAAGACCGCGTTTTGTGTGATGCAACACTTTTACACGTAAGATCATTGTCAGAATAACCTTTGTATATTACCTCACACAACCACAAAGACAGCTTAAAAAAAGGATAATTTAAATGAAAAGGAGCAAGCTGAAAAATTACATCTGTTCATAGTAGCAAAACTGTTGGGAGTAGTAAATCGATAAATGGAAGAAAGAAGAAAAAAGACTCACAGAGCACATTTTCCCCCCAGTAATTACTCAGCAACTAAAATGTGTACATGAGTTTGGAATAATTTGAGCACCGGATGTGCAGTACTCAGGCATAAATTTATATTTAAATTTTAAAAAAACCTTTGAAGGAGGTCTCGCCTGCAGCACATGCACACTTTTGACTCAAGAAATGCGCCACGTGTGAGAGCATAACCAAGGAAAATTAAAAGAGCACATTTTCTCTTACTGGATAAAACAAACTAAGCTGTCGTTCCACCTTAAATACGACCACAAAAAAATGCACACACTAACCAAACAAACCGACATGTACTGTTGCTCTACTTACAGTAATCATGTGGCATAAATATCTGGGAAAACGTAAAGCAAGACTATTCCCAGTTCAGACTGCAGCCAGCATTAAGCGCACGTCATGCCTCAGTCGTCCCAACGTGACCTGAACCCCGCCCTCTCTCTTTTTTTAAAAAATGTATCCAAAATGAAGGAGTAAGAGCAGATAAAATAAACTACAAAAGTCGTATTCATTCTGTGTTTCAAAATAATACCAGCGGGTGGATACGGTGCAGAAACAATGGACAGTATGAGAAAACGAGTGTGTTCTTTTAAAAATGAAAGCATGCCAGCCTATTCAAGCAGATACTTAACAAATATGAACCTGGAAATGTGCACAATGTGTTCACTTTAAGTGCAGTTCGTTCACATTAACAGTGACAGTGAAGCGTTTTTTTTTTTACTACAGGCATTAATGAAAGAGGAAAAACTTCACCTGGCTGAAGGTTGGTTTGTTGTGCAATCTCGAGCAGCGGTCTCCATGTCTGCAAGCTCCAATTTTGAAATAGAAGGAACAATTGACCCTGAAAGAAAAGAGAGAAAATAAAAGTGTCATCACGCTCATAGGTAACTTTCAATTGATTTGGCACAGGACCAGACTGGCAATTTTACAATGTTTTATTACTGTCAGCAAATTCCATGAAAAGGCACACACCAATAATCACTATATTTAATACAGTACTTTGCAAGTTATCACCACCAAATGCATTCATTCATAATAGATAAAAAGTTTCATTTTTCAAATAATATCCAGAAAACAGCTGCACATTGCAGAGCTCAGAAAATTGATCAAAACAGATGTGGTGTATTTGCTGAGGATTATGTTCGGCAACAGATTGTGTGCTCTAATTACTACTTAGGACTCCAGGACACTTTGAGTGGGACCGTTATAAAAACAAACTATAATAATAATGAAGAAACATGACACCCAAGGCTACAGTGTGGCTTTAAATAGTTTTTGGGCAACGATTTAACTTTAGGGCTTTGGATAATGTTACACAGGCAACACTTGTTCATTAGATCAGATCGCTGTTGCGTCTGGTCTTTTCATTTTATTTTCCTACAATATAAAAATAAATATGATTATTTTGGGGGATATTAAACTGTTAAAACATTAGAGAAGAGGTGTTTCGTTTGAGGATTTTGTTCTTTCTGAATTTATTGAATGAATGAAATGAAGATGGTTTCCCCTGCTTGGCTGTCTTAACCAACTTTAGTGGTTTGTTTTGTTACTTCTGACGCCACCCTTTGTACAAATGGACACAACAGTCTTACTCCAGCCATTAAAACCCACTGCCTATTTTAAGATCTCATTATTCTTAGCTATTATTACACTGAATATTACATGTTGCAGTATTATCATTATGATTCTAATTATAATTATTATTGAGGTTACAACTTAATTTCCTTAACATGAAGCCCAAGAGCTGAAGATCGCTGTAGGAACACAGAACATTGTTAAATAATTTATGGCGTTAAGATGCTGTGTCTCTTGTATATATGTGCATAGTGCACATATCAGTTCTGCTGCAGGTTCGCTGCAGGTACTGTAATTGATGGGTAAACATCAATCATTGAGGAAACTAACTAGAATGTTATTTTTATGATCCAGCAGCCTGATCAACATATTATCTTTAGTGCCCATGGATTAACTGTGCTCCATGCATCACTGGTGTTTGTGGCTGCAGCTACTGTGGGGTTTATATTGTTTATACATCTGTGTTGTCCGCTTTGGAGATGTTTTAAGACAAAGACAAAAGACTGAAGTCAAACTGACCCCTGGTTAAATCAATGCTTGTGTGTTGATCTAATGGTAACCCCAAAGATCACCGTTCAATCAGATTAGTTGAGTTGTAGTTTATTATGGTGAAGATTTTGAGCGCCTCCTTAAAGTTGTTTGGCAAGAGAGGAGTTGAGCTCCTCATAAAAAAAATGAGGCAGCCCCAGCATCGCCTACGGTCACGTTATTGTGATACATGTAAAATAAACACTCCATATCATTGCATTACGTGTTGCAACATCTTATATGATAAAGACGCGTAGGATGCCTTTTGGTGCACAGTGACACGGATCACAACTGGTTCTACAAACAGGGTCTAAACTACATGTTACCTTGTTATTTAGAGGCCTATAGAGTATTCAAGTGTTTATTTGTAACAACAAACCAGTGGGTGTTTGCAAAATGACACATTTTGGGCGCAAATCGACAGCATGTGGCTGCAGGTTAGCTAAGGTGCTTCCCTGAGTTTCATTCAATGCGTTAGCTGAGCGTTAGCATCCTGTTGCTAATGTGAGCTTGACGAGGACATTTAGCTGAGCTGCGACAACTGAGCTGAGCCTCGCTGGAGAGAAGAAGAAACGCTGCAATCATACTTTGAATAACACTCATCATTTGGACGCTAAATACAAACAACAGTAGACAAAACTTACTTGTCTTTCTCTGTGCCGAAAATGGATGCCAGGTATTCCGCCATTTTCGGCTCGTTAGAGACGTAGTAATGTACGTCATTACGTAAAGGAATGGGAATGCAGCTGCGCAGTTCGACAACACGCACTTACCCTGATCGCCACTAGTTTGCGCTGTTTTCTTCATAAAAAAAATCTATATATTTCACATCAACAATGGCTTTCGACTTACTTACATTAGTCCTACGTCTTCTGTTGCTCGGTTACAGTCAGTGCATCGATACAAGTATTCAGAGTTTAATTGTTATTTCACACTTTCAACATCTGCTGAGCCTTCACAACATTAGGTGTTTATTATAGCTGTGGAAAGTGTACTTACTTTGTCTATGTATTACTTATAAAATTATTCTGGATATGAACTTATAGTTTGAAGTTATAGTTTGAATTCAGCAGATTTGCAGAAGTAATTTATGTATTATATCATATTTTCTGCTTTTGTTACACTAAAAACACTGGGTTACAAATTTGGTCAACAGTACAGTCCCAGATTAAGAGCTTGTTTTGCTTGTGTAGGAAGGACATTAGGCCTAAAGTTTCCTAATGGTGATGTACTTTTACTGAGTGCTATTACGAATGAAGGAGTATTTCTCCAGATTCTGGCACTCAGGAGTTTTTTAGGGACACAAGTTGAGGGACTTATAATTATATATATTTTGTATAGGCCTAAATATTAGAGGATGGATCCTCTAATATTTGGATCCTTTCGAATGCTTCCTTCCGTCCTTTCCAGTCCATGGTGATGGTGATTCCTGATAACTACACACTCATTGAAACACCACTTTGCACAGCGTCGCACAAGTTTGCAGGAGCCGCAGACTGTGACGATGAAAGGCAAGGAGAGGCGAGAGGAAGTCAGCCTGAAGAGGTTGAAGCATAGATGCTGCCAAGAAGTGATGAAACTAAAGTCAAGGTGCACAGACTCACATCGTTTTAGTAAAACCTGAAGTCTTTGCTATAGCTGTAGCGGGGTCAGCACGTGGAACTGTGGGAAGTCCCTAACCTGAAATGTTCAGTTTAGTTGGATCTGCAACGTTTGCAGAGGTACAGTAAGGCCACCCACTGTCCTCCAATGCACTCATCGCCCCTGTACTTTGAAGGGGAAAGAGGCAGTGGTAGCCAGAGAGTGAGCAGAGAGTAGAAAAAGGAAGCAGCATGTGGTCAAATTTCTATGGCCTCACCTGCAGAACTTCTCTGTTAACCAAATAATGTGCTCTGAGGAGCATTTCCCTCTCAGAGTGGCTGGGACATGACTGCATTTTTGTGAGAGTTCCCATCATGAGGCCTCATCACTGCAGGACCGTCCTGCATGTGTTCATCTTAGCAGTGCTGCTCCTCACCTTGAATGCTGACGGTAAGTTATTTTTTTGCATAGTGTGCTTTCTCAGTGTTTGTGTAGCGATACCTTCCTGTCCTCTGTGGGTTTGTAATGTGTTTAATCAGGCTTTTTGACTAAAACGTCAGCTTATTTCATTTTAGGTATAACCTCATACGGTTTTTAAGGGGACAGATTTGACACAAGTGGCCCAGTTTGGTGTAAAAGACATAAAAGATAGGCCTTTTGATTATCGGAGCGTGTCAGATGATATGTCATTCCTCATGTACTTGTTTCACCTTGAATATCTGTTGAATTCACATGGAAATACTGCATAAGGTCTGTTTCAGATGCTGAAAATGCTACTTTCGCCTAATTTCTTCCACAGCAGGAGGGTGTTTTTCGTGCACGTGGAAGCTGGCTGGAAACCATTAGAGATTTTATACATAAAAGAGGCAAAAATATTTTTAAAAACAACCTTGTCATTAACCTCATCAACCATCTGCCCACTCCTTGTTTACTTTGTTTTTTAAAATTGGGGCATAATTCCTCATTCAAAACTATGTGTGTCAGTTCCTATTCTAAAAAAGAAAAGTGGTCACGTAAATGACTTTATTCAACGATCACAGTGTCATTCGTCTATTTATCTCTGGCTCTATTCTGTGGTTTCTTTGTGCCTCTTTCTTATATTTGGACAGAACAGTTGCTATAGATAACTAATATTGGTGGAACATTTGAATAGAAACTTTGCTCAACACAAACTCATAGTAACAAATGTAAATATTACCCCTAGATATTGTTTTTCAATATATGATATGCTCAGAAGCTCCATAACAGCTTTTACCCTGTTTACCCTGTGCTGTTTCAAAGTTGGAAGTTCAACATTCACGAACAGTGGAGCACTCACTTTATGTGAAAGTGATAAAAAATGTTGCCGAATTCTTGATTCATCAAATGAAACTCAGACATAAGGATATGAAGTTCCCCTTGAAACACCATACTTTTGGCACTTCTCTGTTCTTTATGCAAATTGTGTTTCCACTCATCACAAAATTAAATGTCACACCGTATTTAGTCTCTATGTTTTCATTTGTACCATATTAAGTCGTGCATAACGTTTGCTGGTCTTCTGATTTTGTATTTTGATGGTACTTTTCCCTTCCTATGTCACTTACACCACCTTATAAAGTATTAGGCTGCTATAATGTGTGTTTCAAAAATGTTTGCCGTCTTATAATCAATGTAGCAACTTCCTGTATGAAAGGTCTTTTTCAGTCCTTGAGTGCAGATTGCTTAAAACACCCTAAAAGGTCATTAAAAAGCCTGAAAATCCATTTAAAAGAATTGAATATTTTTCTCTTGCATGTAGTTAAGTTTTTTTGTATTCGATTGCAGGCACCTGCAAACTAAAAGTGTTGTGACAGTGGATTGTGCTGCAGTGGGGTTTTTAAAAAAATGTATTAAATTTTTTGTGAAATTTCACTCAGCACCATGAAACCTGCAGCAAACACTGTCACAACTGCCAGCAGCAGTATAGAAGGCTCATCATAATAGGAAAATATTGATTTTGGCAAATGAGAGAACTTAATTTAAACCGTTGCTCAATCCATTCATCCATTTCCTGCAGCTTATGCAAGTCCAGGCCCTGTTGATTTATTTGATTATATCTTTAATCTTTATTGTTATATTCTGGTGTGAAGTTTTGAAAAAACTATAAATCATTGCTTATTTTGCATAGAATAAACCTGACAGGTATTAAAATGCATTATATTAAAAGTCTTTTTGAACCAGAAGGCATGAAGTTTGAAAAAAATAAATGCTACTGCTAACTGTTTATCATTCTCTAATGTTATATTCTTTTATCAGCTGGTATCAGATTTGGCTGGCACATTACAGCAATTCAGTAAACTGTATTAACATAGTCTTTTACTTTTGCAGGTGAAGATTCAAATTGCGATGTTGCAATTACAGTGCGCCGCAACACATTTTACGGTGCGTCACTTGGGGCAGACCTTAGGATTAGCTGCACAATTGAATTCTGCAAAAACCCACCACCAACAGTCTCCTGGTATAAATCTGAGAAAGCCTTTATTCCCATCATCCCCAGCAGCCATATCAAAACGGAGTGGACACCTTTAAACCACTCACATGGGACGTCGTATTTGTTTTTCAAAAATTTCCTCAGAAACGACTCAGGTCATTATCAGTGTCAAAGTGGTTTAAGTGTGAGTCATGTCATCAACGTCTCTGTCTATGGTGAGTGGGAATTTTTAGTAGTTTAATACTGATATCACATTTCTAATTGCCACTGTTAATACATGAACAAATGCAGTGCTTTTTTCATTAGGAGGTATAACATAAAAAAATGTATTTGCTTTTGTTTTATACTTAAAGGTGAGCCTACAGATGTTACACTGAAGAATGGCACGAGTAAGAAACATTCATATATCATGTTTTGTAGCGTTACTGTTATTCCTCTTAATTTCAGTCTGAATCCTAAAAGGTGTTTGGTTCGTTTAAGGCCTGCAGCCTGTGTTATGTCGCTTTAAACACATGAACGTATTCACATTGAGTCAAACTTCCTCTTTTGCTCACAGACAGCACAGGTTTGGATCCTGAAGCCAAGGAACATCCTTGGATGTACGTTCACACTGCTGCGGGGATTGTGGCATTCGTCATCATAGTAATAATCGTATCTGTTGCATCAATGCGAGGCTGTAAAGGTGGGATTTTTCTTTAGTCCTTTTCAACATTTTGAATAAACATGACATGCAGGACATGACTCATTTCCAAATGTCACCATGCAGGGAAATCAAAGAAAGAGAGTCGAACCGATGATCAGGTAGGATAAGGATTCTTTTCAAACTCACTGCCACTTCATCCCATCTTTCTCTTCAAACATTTTAATGCATTATTTTGGTTGATTGCAGCACATGGCAATCCCTATGGTGGAGCAACCCTTCCTACACACCAGCCTCCAGGTTTCGCCAAGAGAAAGCCCCTCTGTGTCACCGTCTCGGAGATCTACCCGAAGAAAGACATCGCCCTCAAAACCCAACGAATCGCCGTTACCAAGAGAGAGACAGAGGAATATGGTGGAGGAGGAGACGGATTCTATTGTGTATGCCGCCCTCAAGCATCAGCCTCTAGCAGGAGCGGCTGCTCGGCCACGGAGGCAGAAGGATGAGAGTTCGGAGTACGCTGTGATCTGTGTTAAAGACCACTAGACACTTGGAGACCACTGACGAATATTTAAAACTTGTACATCCCAGAGGAGATCAGGAGGCAAATAAGAGGGGAAAATGACAGATTGGACCTCTGGTTAAGAGCCATGTTGGGAATTTTGAGAGGTCATCATGTCACACACAACTACCACAAAGGCAAACACCATTCATATCAACATTTCATTTCTATTATGTGTGAGTCCAAATAGATTAGGTACTGCACTGTCTTTGCCAGCATCAAGAGCACCTGCTGCTGTTTGATTATTAGCCAATAGAGATTTAATTTTCATTGGTGTGCGATGTTTTGACAATGTATTTGTGTGTGCGACCAACAGCTGTGAGATTTAACTAAAAAAAGAAGACAATCAACCAAAAATGTCTTGAAACGAGAGACAATGCAAGGCCCCTCGAAGCAGAGGACAATTCCTCTGTGGATTCATCCACAGCCGAAAATAGTCCCCAATAAATTCACAATTCACCCCTGTTTGTGTAACTTTTCTTAAAATCTATGATGTCACTTTTCAAAAGGGTTTTTACATCTTCACTGAGAACCAGTGAGCTTGGGGCTGAGGCCACCGACAGGACACCACAGACCACAGTAATCAAAAACAGGAGGCTGTTTCATGTAAGGAAACCACATTTCATTTACTGTGATATACACAGCTGGCCTACAGTAATAGATTTACAGAGCTGGATGTTGGTTCTTGAAGTGTTCCCACCATGAGACTTAACTTCTGCCCGACTCTTCTTCATGTGTCCATCTCTGCGGCGCTGCTCCTCACACGGGAAGCTAAGAGTAAGTTATGTTATTCCATCTTCATCGCTCTCGCTCACTCTGAGGACGTGGTCTCTGTGATCACGAATATGACACAGATAAATGATGCTTTAAAATGTTTAGTGTTCTAAAGAATGAAAATGTTTCACATATAATTAGCGTACCTGACAGAAGGCCTCAACAAAACTCAATACGATATAGAATATGAATATGAATATGAAATATGCTCAAAATCTACCATCGGTTTCAGAGTTATAGCATTATATATTAGTCAGAAAAGCGTTTTTACATCATACTATGATGCCACATCAACCTGACCTTTGACCTTGTGGATAAAAGATGTCATGACCTCATCGTTTTTAATCCTAGCAGACATTTGTGTGATATTTTGTCATAATTACATTTGGATTCTAGAGTCACGGCCAGAAACACGCTCTGTGAGGTCAGAGTGACGTTTAACCACCGCTGAGAGGGTTGATGCAACGAAAGCTAATTTTAGGTCCTTGCTTGCACCTGTAGATATGTGATGGAAAATGTTAGCTATACGTTTATAGGTTTAAAGCAGCAGAAAATGAGCATAGGATTTATCTTTGTCTGTGTTGTTTCCCCTCACATAAAAGCGGGGAAGCTTCCCAGATCTCACCTCCTTCGTTAAGATTTTTAATGTAAGCTTAAAACATATTTGGGTGGAAATGTTGGTTTCAGGTAGCACGGAAGCCAAAGCGGAAATATGCTGATACCATAAAGATACTATAGATGACTTCCTGACCTGAATGTTCCATTTGATGTTCAAGCTGCAGCATGAAACACCCATCGACATTTATTCTGTGATCTAATTCTTTCCTGTATCATCTGATTTTCTTCTATCTTCTTCCATTCTATCATCACCATTCATTATCCAGTGAAGATGAATTACCAAGACATTTCTAATCTCTATGTTTTCCGTTTTTCAGGTGAAGATTCAGAATGTGAGGTTGATATTAAAGTGGGCCGCAACACGGTTTATGAAGCATCACTCAGGGAAGACTTTAGGATTAACTGCACAGTTGAGTTCTGCAAAAACTCATCGCCAACAGTCTCCTGGTATAAACTTGAGAAAACCTTTGCTCCCATCGATGTCGGCAGTAGCAGCCACATCAAAACAGAGTGGATACTTTTAAACCATCAAGAAGGAATGTCGTTTTTATTTTTCAAAAACATCCTCAGAAGTGACTCAGGTTTATATCAGTGTCGAAGTGGTTTCGGTGTGAGTCACATCATCAAAGTCTCTGTCTATGGTGGGTGATCCTTTTTACACAGCAGGACTGTACAGACACAGTAAACTATTTCTTACTGCTCCGTATTGATTCAGTATTTTCCACATAACCATATTTAAATTATGCCTCCTTTTATATGGCAAATAAACCATCTAAATGCTTTTCAGGTGGTATCAGACTCACCATAGTTATGACTGATATTGCATAAAACAAATTTTTTTTTAACATGCATGACGAATGTCCTCTTTTACGTTGCAGATTCAACAACTCAGGACACTCTCGAGCTGTACGTGTACCGTTCTTTTGGGATTGTGGTGTTTATCATCTTACTGATAGCTATTTATGTTACAACAGCATCTGGGTGTAAAGGTGAGAACTTTAGCACCATGCAGACATCCTGCTGAAGGTCTAATCTGAAAATAAAAACAGCTAAAAACTGACCAAAATGTCACAATTAATTAAGAATATACTGTATGTCATACAGTACTTTGCACATATTCACTGCAATGATTCTGAAATCAGTAACCGATCTCTTCTGATGTAAATCCAAGGTTTCAATTGTGCAGGAAGATCCAGGGACGAGCCGGAGTTGAGTCACCAGCCCTACTGTAATGCTTGGGAGCTCATTCATGTCTATGAAAATGACTGGCAGTTCCCATATCTGCCTTGAAATCAATTAGCTAAGTTGAATCTTAAGCTATCATGGCTATGATTGATATCAAAACATCTCATAGTATCTGTTTTAAGATTTTATAACATGTAACTTGTTCTGATTTGTTCAGGTTTTTACTGATTAGTTCATGGCTTTGTTAGTATGTTCTGTATTTATTTGACCTCCTTTTTCACTTATTTATTAGATTTTTATAGCTTTTAAAAATATTATATATATTATATATATATTAAAAATATTTTTTTTACAATGACGAAATATAATCAGTTCCTTTGTAACTGCATGTTTACTGCTTTGGATGACAGTGAATGTTCCTGTAAATCAAGCTGTCAATGGAAGTAGCTTCTCTTCTCAGGTACAGTGCATTCGGGAGCAGACAGAGTGTCAACTGATGAACAGGAAGCAGAAATAAACAAGACATGAGCTGGAAGTTGTGTTACACTAAAGAATATAAATCATGAAAATACCCCTTTATCCATCATGAGACTTAAGCTAATATTTTACCAGATGTTTCAAGGAATGAATAACAATAAATATGTCAAACTATTTAATAAAAAAATGTTCTTGTTCATCATCATTAAATAGTGTATAAAAGGGGGGGGGAATCCTGTATTTGTCCATTTATCTTTATTTTATTATGTTTGTATTAATAACATGCAGACCATGTTAATTTATTACAGGGTAGTATTCAGATCCTGCTTTGTAATTATATAAGTATATAACTCAACAATTGGACAACAAAAGCATTCAGAATAAAAAGTGCATGGTCCGTATTGTCAGAATACTATGAAAAATATTTTTAGATTATCAGAACAATATATGAGCAGCATGTCAATGTTGGAGTTGGTCGTGGTGGAGCTAAATTTAATACTTCTTAAATACGAACGGGTTGTTTAATTTACAATAAAGCATCTTATTCTATAAGATCATCGTATATTTTGTATGTTAAGTCTTAATTCTTTAATGTGGTGATAAAGTGTCTGTATGGCTATACTTAGGTGCAGTAGTAGAGTAAATATGTTTAGTTACATCCCACCAGTCATTATTTAAAGCTTTGCAGGCTGTCTGCTGCTCTTCTCGAGCGCATCCAAATCACAGGAAGTCACGTGACCCGACGACGACTGTACTTCCTGTTTACATCGGAGGTGCGTTCGAGTTGTACTGAGAAATCGGAATTTTTTATCTGAAACGGCCCCCGAGGTCGGATTTCCAACTCGGAAAGTCGGAAGAACCCCATCACCCACGAACTCATAATCCAATATGGCTACACCGCGAATCAACAGTAGTGAAAGCTCCAGTAATGTACTTTTTATGAGCACTACTGACTTGTTTGTGTCTCATTATCAGTCGTACACATAGTATTGTCCAACTTATACCTGTGGATATGTTGCTACGGTGTTTTTGTGCTACTAATTGTTTATAATCCGAAAGGACAAGCACAGCCAGTGTTTTCTTGGAGGCCTCCGTCTTGTTTCCCGACTTGTCAACTTTATTCCCAGCTCCGAGTTCCGACTTTCGAGGTAACTGGAACGCACCGTTTGACCTTGACCTACTTTTTTGTGGCGTTCCAGTTGTACAGGGAAGTCGGAATTTCCAGAGATCTTTGATTTATCACCTTGCTGTTTTTAATCAATATTTCATGGATAACTGTACTGAAGATCAAGACTTTCTCTATAGTGGCATATGATTCCTTGTAACTACCAAAGGATGTCCTAGGAGACATGTTCAAATTGAGGAAAAGCATTCCCCCTTCCATAATACAAGTGCTCTTGCATTAGAAACTGGGTGACTTTCATAAGATGACTTACGTGACAGAAAAAAAATGCATGCGCAGGACATGGCTTCTGGAAATCCATGTCATCATACTAATGGTCATATTTTAGGGCAGCAATATGACCTGAATATGGTTATTTGAAGGGGAAAAAAAGGAAATTTAAATAAAATGATTGCCCAGACACAGGATTGTACTGGGAAACAGAGACAAGTAATTAGATTCCAGAAAATTCAATTAACTTCCATGCCTATTCAAGCAAGCATTCATTTTAAGGGTAAAACTACACAGAGCAAGGTTCTGTTTCTTAGAAGTGGATATTCATTTAGGTTGACTCAACAACTCTACATACATTTGATAAGACATGGCAACCATTTCTGACACACATGAAAATGTTGTCGCTGTGTTGTTGGAAAAAAGTTTAAAAAAAAGACATTTTAAATGCAGAATTAGCTATTAGTAATTGCCATATGGTTATATGAGGAGATATATAAGGAGCATAAGTTTCTATAATTTCTATGCAGACTTGTGGATGTTTATTCATGTTGGATCTTGGAGATAATATCATTGGAGGGGGGAAGTCACTCTGAATTCCAAAAATATGTATGGGCATGCCTGTGTGTTCAGATGTGACCACGTCATGAATCTAAGGAGTGTTGTTTTGCCACCAACTGCAACAATCAGACAGTAAATATCGTAATCACCACCTTGAGCTGCCTGCCACTATTGTTGCTGTTTATGCTGCTGCTGGCTGTGTTGAAAACAATTAACCTAATAATAGAAGAGTGGGGCATGTGCAAAACTTTTTGGAATTGTTAAAGAGGTGGATTCAGGAATTTATTTTTAAACTACTTTAACAGAACCCTGAGGACAACCATTCTGATTGATGCACATGTCTTGTTAGACTTTAGATCAGGTTTTAAGTAAATTAAAAGACTTGCTGGGTCTTGGCGGAGGTGTGTGCTCCATAAGTGCCCTTCTAGTTTCTCAATTATATCTGTATATATCTATATGTATATATGTATATCTATATATTGTACTGTAGTAATAATCCAAATAAATCTGTCAAATATCACAGTATCTCTGAACAACAAAGGAACTACTTACCCTTTCCTGTCTTTGTGAGGTTTGTGGAAACAGTGAGGAAGTGAGGAAAAAAATGTCTTTATTTACATGAGGTGTGGAGGAAGTGGTCCAGACTGCAGGGTTCATTTCTAAAACAGGATAAAGAGACAAGAAAATGGTTCATTTCTGACACATAATAAAGTTACCATGCAACTGAACACAACCTTTCATGTCATTTATGATTTATTTTTGATGATGTATTGAATCCCAATTACCTTTGAAAGTTCCTAGTAGCCTGCAGAACTTTGACAGACTTTATTGGCAGTATTTGAAATCACTTATGTTCCCAAACTTTTTTTTTGGTGAACTCCACATCCATGCCAGGGTTAACTACTCTATTTAAAAAACTATATACTACTGGATGCATGGATACAATGCTTTTTTTCACACAATAGAACTGGTTTGGTTAGGTTGACATTTAAACTTATTGTTTATTAGCTTTAGCTTTTTCCCCATATATATATACAGTACCAGTCAAAAATTTATATCTATATATATATACAGTATATATATATATATGTTGCATATTGTGTATTATATTTAGCGTAGAAGTTTGACCATTTAGCTAACTGAACTTTTTATCTTTTATATTCAGTTGCATCTACTTCAATTTATTATTAAATAATACTTTAAGCTCATTTTCAACTGTCTATCTATTGCTTTCATGCATGGACTAATTTGGCTGCTTAATAGTTAGCCAAAATGGGCCATGCATGAAAGTAATGGATGAAAAATAAATTCACCTACTCTGCAATATTTAAATCTAGAGATAAATGTTACCCTTTGACAGCAGAGGCAGGCTCAGGTTGGGCGTCAGTAGCTTTAACCATGAGACTAACAGGTTTCTAAAATCATGTCAAGGTTAGAAGCAGCTGCATCCTGTTTTGCTAATGGTGTGAAACTGAATTGATCTCCCGAAACAACCCATAGTGGAGTTGTGTTCATTTCAGTATGTTGTAATCTTTGCATTTGACTTAAGGTCACATAAAAAAATGCCACCAAGTCAAAGTTACGCCACTCGCAAGGTCTGAAAGTGAAATGATAAAATCACTGGAGTGGGCTGCGGAGGAAATGAGCCTCCTATATGTGTAACCTTCTGGTGAGGTTACAACCACCCACAGTCTTCATACAGCATAGACAAACAATGTCAAAGGACTCCATGCTAGTTTGAGGAGTTCAGATAAAAAAGTTGAGGCATTATTTGTAAGAAAATAAAACATCTGATGTTCTGCAAAGTCTTCGAAATACACACAGAAAATCAGCAGCGACACAACAGCAGATTCAGTTTTATTCATATGCAAATAGCTCGACTGCAAAAGTAAATGTTGAGTTTAAATGCCAACAGCATTTTCTAATTGTTAATACGACATGACATTTTTTACAAACCTTCAGTACACAGCCCATGTTGTCTGATATTACTATGTTCCAACAAAAAGCTCACATCTAACACTGGTGTTCCCTTCAGTTCAAATACTGTAAAACAATGCAAACACACATATATGGACGCACTAAAAAAAAAATTTAAAAATCTCTCACTTTCAAAAAACACAGAAATACACCAACAGCCTCACATACTCTCTATTTTTCACAAACAGTGATTCACAGCCATGCAGGGCAGACCACTCAACACATGGAGGTTACAGGTCGACCAGCCTTCTCTGTCCTGCACGGCACAGCAGCTATAAATAACAAACCGTTCAGTCTGAGGCACAACAGCCCCCTGCTTCTTTTTGATTTACTCTAAAATGACATGGCCTTTTAATCGTCCTCCGTTTGACAACCACAAATGGAGGGTTTTCATGTGACGCAGCGCCCTGTGGTAGCCATAATGGAGGTCCACAACAAGCAGGCAGTGGCGGCGAACAGCGGCTGATGTTCCCTGAAGAGCGACTTTCTCTTTCAGCTGTGAGTCATGGCAGCTTACACGTTTTAGCTATCCTTGTGCGCTTTTTGTCACGTGCACCAATCCGGTTGAACAAAGTTTCAGTTTAAAATCTGATGGCAGTTGTGGGGTTTTTATGTTTTTTGATTGCAAAAACAACAACAACAACAACGAAACCCAAGGACACCTCAGTAGCAATTTAGAGCTAATGCTTCTGCATGAATTTAGATTGCATTTGTTGATTTAGTAGATTTTCAGTGTTCATTTATTTGGAATTCTGCAACACAGGGTTGCACAATGAAATGCAAGTTGCACTCCCTTTATGCGATAAAGGTTTTGATGGTGGGGGCCAGAAGATGCGTTTGAGGACAGGTCGAGGAAAGAAGCTGTCGTAATTCTGTATTTCTAACTGTAAGCTACCTAACAAAGTAAAAAAAATACTTCAAAATGAGCAAAATCTACTCAAGCTAGATATTACAATGACTCTATTATTACTCTGTAGTAAATGATAAGGTGAATGTGAGTCTACACTGGCAGCATCTTCACAGCTCATGGGAGCAGAGGCAGCAGATTTGGCTCAGTTCTGTGAGAGAGCTTGGTTCCCCTTCATCCGCCCGCTGAGCTGGAGTCCCCCCCCCCCCCCCCCCCCCCCCCCCCCCCGGTGCTGAGCAGCGAGGTCAGGCTGGACCTTCATCAGAGCTGTAGCATCCTCCACATCAGTCTGGACAGAAACAGAAAGATGGACACAAACAGTTAGTTTTTCAATCACACAGATCAAATCCTCCCTCAGCTGTTTGCACGTCCTCCCAGGCTGTGACACCACTGCCCTGAAGAGGAAGGGAAGATGGGCCATTTTTGGGTGTTTTTACCCATTAAGTGATGAGAACATGAGCATCACTTCTACTAAATTACACTGAGACAAAGTGATCCAATTTTATAAGCCCCTTTTTCTTATATCATACATTTCATCGCTGTATGAAATGCGCTGTCGAATTTTAAAAAGTTGCCTCGACTTGCCTTCCGAGTCTCACGTTGATGATGCCAACCTGCTGAAATTTAAACGGATGATGTCTTCATTTAGCATGTTAGCATGGTAACATTGGGTAAATATTGCAAAATCTGATCGGATTAGATATCAGGTCATGAACCAAAGTACAAACTGAAAATCTGAACTGATGGTGCTGCTGGCTGAAAAGTCAGGATTGCACACCTTCATAGAAATAGTAATTAAACGTCATGAGCAGAGGCTGTAATTACCCCGACAGCAATCCCACACAAGAACGCCAAAACCAACACAGCGCACACACACAATCCCTAAAAGGTACACATGGTCGAAATGATGAAACACTGCAGGAATTCCACAGCCATAACGCATTGCCTGCCACACCTCAATGTACATGTGGCGGCAATGTGAGTTATTTAGAGGTGGCTCACTTAAAGGTCTATAGTGCAGAAGCTGAATCATGCAGCGTAAAAGCCAATTAGAGGTAGGAGTGACCAGATGGAAGTGGGGGGGATAAAGGGATAAACAATGATTCAAAGGCCGACTATGTTTGTGCTCTGTGCCGGATGTGGTCGCTCCCCTGCACTTCCTGTGGTGCTCCAGATTGATGGGTGCCACTGAAAACATTTACTTTCATGAATAAAAGGCTCTTATCTGTGGTTAACTTCCCGCCCTTGTTGCTCTGCCACCACCGTTCATTATAGTCTGTACATCTCCACCCCAACAAAAAAAAAATAAAAAAAATCACGGAAAAAGACACAAATAGACCAGGAGAATTTTACTGGAAGAACCTCAGGCCTCGGCCCTTGCTTCCCAGCCGCCACTGAAGCAGACAGGGGCTGATTCTCGCCCACTGATTCAAAAGCGATCACAAAATAAGCCCCTCTGGCCGGCTGGTGGTTCCACTTCAGCCGCAGACATCACAGCTTTTCGGGCTGTCCACGGCGGTGTTTCTTCTGCAGCTGAACATCTCAGACACACTTTAAATATTTGTCAGGGTTTATTTTTAGTCGGCTGCCTGGCACTGGAGGACTGTCCGCTGTCATTCAGTGCTCATTCACCAATTACCTCTGGTCATATTTTAAGCCACGCACGTCGTTTTGGTCTGATATATCCAGCTGGGTTTGGGCATTTTCTCAATTAGCTGTTAAATTTCTGCTTTCTCTTCTCCTCTTCTTACTCACGCAAAGTTGTCGGGCCTCAGTTAGAAAAGGATGACGGCGCCAAGTGTGTAGATTATGACTCGATTTTCATTTTGGGTGAACTGTGCTTTTAAAAGTTATGACACAATGAATCAAGTTAGCTCCAGTTAAGGCCTTGAGACACTTTGCATCACAGCTCTAATCCCCCCCCCACTCCAATCTGAATCACATCACAGTAAAAGCCTGTATCTCAGTCAGGCTGTACAGTGGACTATGAGAGGGAGTTCTGTTATCAACTGGGCAGGCTTTCAACTTTGCACTCTTGTCCCTCCGTCAGGCCCCTAATGTCCGTCTTCCTCCACATTTCAAGGGATTAGACGGAGTAAAGGGGGTCTTTTCTTCTGGCTGCAAACTCAAGACAGTCAGCGCAACCACTTGTTATTCTACTCAGGGTTCACATAGTTGGAAAATGAGGCAAAGAGGAAACTCTCAAACAAACGGGAGCCCTTTTTTTTTTTTTTTTTTTTGCATAGAGAAAAATCTATTTTTACAGTGACCCAGCTGCAAGTCCTCTGAAGAGATCCCACATCTCTTTCGGAGATCTTTCGGTGATAGAGGCCTTTGTTGTGAGGGACTGATGTGGGTGAACGGTGGTTTTGGAACTCGGCGTGACACAGCGACGAGGAATGTAGGAATTAAGGCGACGTGTCAGTGCGTTTCCGTCTTTACGGCCTCGGGAAAATGCCCACGAGAGAGAACAAAGAGGAGGAGGAGCCACAGGAAAATAAAAACGCATTAATCTTCTGATGAAATAAATCGTTACTCTAGAGGAATGCGTGGATTGCATGTGCATGTGTGACGGAAATATGAATCATTATGTATACTCTTTGGCTGATGTGAGAGCAGCCCTGGGACCGTCCTGACCTTGAGACATCAACTCCCACTTTTGTTTTTCTTTCTTTATGGCTTTACTTGGCCAGCAGACGCACCGGCGTCAGCCAAGGCTTCTGTCATTGCCGCGACCCGTTTTGTTTTCCCGGCCTCGCCTCGGCTGGCGGAAACTTTACGATAAGGGGGAAGTGGGCAACGGTCCACACGCCGCATTACACTGGCAGCACACTGTTTCCGTGACACCCAGAGAGGGTTGTGAGGTGTGAGGTAGGTGTGAACAAGAGCCAAGGGAGCGTTGATGACACCCTCGCCACCTCCGTGCGGAAAGTAGCCGAGAGGCCTGTGAGTTTTAGAGTGTGCTTTCAGAGAAATGTGAGGCATTTCACGGTTTGATGACATGCTTTTCAACTCAATTTACCAGCATGTTCCTGTGCTTTATTCGCTTATTTCACTGTTCCCCCCCCCCAGATTAGAAATAGTTGAAACAGCTAACTCTTTTGTTGTCTATTGTTTCTTTATTATGTTTTGGTTTCGACACTCAAAAAAATAATTCTGTCTAAAACACTGAATTAAAGTATTCCTATAATATATAAAATATTGGTCTAATTTTATTACAGAACTTCAGTGTAAGGCATTTTGTATCGATTATAAACACTTTCATTAACACAATATGTTAATGTAGAAATCTTTGTTAACATTATATGTAATTATTTTTTTTAAAAACACATAAGATTTATGTATAAATTCTTTTTTTTTGTCATTTTAATTGTCAATTTAATTGAATTTATTACATCCACCAAGAACGTGGCGTTGCTTTGTCTGTCTGTTAGCGGGATTAAATTACATTTTGGAGTGGATCCAGGAATTCTTTCACTTCATTTATTTAACGTAGCTTTTTTCAGCATTTTTATCAATTATGTAGAAACTACTTAACGGTAGTGCTGCATGCCACAGAAGGAACCCTTAAACTTTTGGATCCTAACAAAAGTACTTTTCACAGAAAACGCTTTATCAGTCAGGATCATCTTTGCCTGGCATCTCTGACCTTGGTGTGTCAGGGCTCCTAAAATCCCAGGAAGTTTTCTGTTTATGGGAACCAGAAGAAACGATCACCATAATCACCACAGTGACAAGAGGCACTCAAAACTTGGCGAGCACAACAGGCCGCAAGATAAACGATGCAGTGGAAATCAGCCCAATGTTTTTCCTCCTCATTGACTCGTTGTGCAACTTGTTTAGTCTTTTTATGGAAAGCTGCCACCTTGACCCGGACACACTGTAAGAAGAGATTGAGCATCTCTAATCTCTCTTTTTAAAAAAAAAAAAGAATAAATATCTTAAAATGCTCAGCCTCTTTTTTCAGTTGTTGCTCTTTCCTATAGCTCTGCCTCACATTTATACTGTTACACAGTCACTGTGTGAGGGCTGCCCAGACAAGCTTCTGTGTTCTGCTGACACCTGAAGCAGTTAAGATCAACATCAGGAATTTCTTAGGAATTTGGTTAAAGTGCTACTAATTCACTTCCTTCACCCACACTTTCCTGAGCTACTGGGGCATGGAATCCACCAACAGATACTCTCATAACACCGGATTTTTGATGGCACGCTCTAAATTAGTCTTTTTTTTAACCCTTTATACTTCCCAGAATGCCTCTGGAAAACCACCAGAATTTCACAATCACCGCTTTATGTGGATTAGCTGAAACTGTAATTAAACGACACCTCAAAAATGCTGCAAATAGCTTTTTTGTAAAATCATTTAAGATGAATGAGTGTGGCTGGAAGGAGTTGTTGCTGTGGGATGTGAAGCTGCAGAGTTTGGGACTCACCATCAGTACAGATGAAGCACTTGCAGAGACACACACACAGACACAGGAGGAGGACCGCTGCCACGCCGCACACCGAGAGGAGGATCACCATGCCCGGACCCACTGCGGCACACAAACACACACTTAGATTTACGACAAAACACTGGTTGCGTTCTAAAATTGGAACGTTTACGTCGAAGAAATCCAGACTAAACGCGGTGGGTGACGCGGCGCGAGAAGAATAATCCTCCTCGTAGGCTGCAGGAGTCAAGACTCCACGAAAACAGCCACAATTACCCAGTGATGAAAATAGCACACAAGACACACATGTGGAAAACAAGTCTTCTTCCTACTGCACCATAGAATGGAAAAGAGAACATTTTCAGACACTACTGGGCACCAGTTTTATTTCTGGCCTGAATGTTGTGCAACTATTGATCACAACTCATGCCACTCATGTTGATTTTATCAACAAAAATGTTTAAGTTCCCATTCAGAAGACTCAGATTAGGATTAGGTTACCCCTTGTCTGTCTAACACTTTTAATTTGTTGACTGTTTAAAGATCTACCAGGTGTTTTCACTCATTGCTCCCGACACAGTGCAGGACAGTGTGCGCTTGTGCAGTTCGGCTGTGCTTGATTGACATTTACCTCACACTTGCATTCAAAGCTGTATAGGTGACTGAGGTGCAGCTAATTTAAACTACTAAGTGTACAGATTGTACTGGTTTATTCCAGTGGTTGCCAACATCTGGGTCTTGAAATAGTGACGAGACAAATCTGAAAGAGATGACTAATGGGAGATAAGAAAAATAAAAGTGTATTTTTTTTTTTTTTTGGACTTCTTCTTCAATCTCTCTCCTGAAGTATTGCATACTTCTACCTATTCGAGCTCCCCACCGTTTGTGTTGAGGGACACAGTCAGGGGTTTCTTCAGACCCTGGTGGTGCACGACGCACTTGACGGCCATGTCGCTGAGCAGCCCCGACTGGAAGAGCAGCGTACTCGTCACCGTCGTCGTGCCGTCGCCTTGTTCGTAGACAGAAGAAATGGGCGGCCCGAGCGTTCGATTGTCCTCGCCAACATTCCACGAGATCTCGGCTGCAGGTCGGGACTGGGTGGTGCAGTTCGCCTCGGTGACTCCAGGGGATGAGGTCACATGGCTCACCTCCGGTTTGGGTAAAACTGATGGGACAACAATTCTGTTTATTATTATTCATTTGCATTTTGTCTGAGTGATCAATAGAAAGCAGAGATTTTTTCATCTGCCTTCATAACGGAGATGGAGAAACAAACATTGCCTGTCTCTGGGCTTTCTCCCATATGAGTCACCCCTCTCCCCTCAGTCACACCCCTCACCCTGTCAATGTTATCACTCCAGAAAGGAAGATAAACACCCTCTCATCTTCCTGGAACATGTGCTTGTGATGTCTAAAGGTCAAAGAGGTTGCAATCTATTTAACGTTGTGGTTTACACAGTACAGTGGGTTAAGTGTTGGCGAGGTACACCCACCGCCGTCGCCATCGCAGGTCAGAACAGTAGCTTAAGGACTGAAGTAACTCACACCTCAGTGCTGCCTCTGGTTTGTTTCTACTCAGAGCTTCCCCTTCCCTTCCTGAGCTGACACACATCCTCTCAGACGACACAACTAACTAAGATCACTTGGAAAATAATCCCAAATTGTGCAACGCGAAAGTGCATGGTCCTGCAAGGCTGGGTCACCTTTCAGTTGAATTTGCAAATAACTTTTTAAGATATTCTGCTTATTAATAAACCAACAGCGATGACATCATAACCTGCTTAGCAGAGGTATTGTGTCTGTTGCCTGTTAGACGTTAGATCCTGATCATTTAACCCCATAAGAATGTTTATTACTGCAGATATGCAACTAGAGAACACATATTCAAGCTTAATAGAGAGTTGTAATTCCTATCCCTAACCCTCACGTACATTCACATGCACATATGCAGTGAAATTCCCAGTGAACAAATGAGGAAAGTGATGGCCCACGGTTACTCTCACCATAAACGGAGAGGCAGGCGGTGGAGCTTTTGGTGCCGTCCGGGTATGTGTGGAACTCGCAGGTGTAGCAGGCCTCGTCCTCCGTCCTGACCGGCTGGATGGTCAGCTGGGTGTCGCCAAGGCTTTGGCTCATGCTAACCCGACCTATTGCCTGCTCCGCTATGCTCTGGTGGCCGTGCTTGGTGTAGGACGCCACGGTGGTGGTGTCGCCCTGCTCTGCCGTCTTCCTCCAGAGCACTTGGTGCACCCTGTCAGGGAGGCTGTACCAGCAGGACAGGGTGGCCGGCTGACCGCTCACAGCCGTCTTGTTGCCCTCCAGGTGCACTTTAACTGGGACAAAGGGAATACTGCCATCATTGAAAATGAAAATGATGATGATGATGACATTGTGTGATTTCCTTGAAGACCAGACTGACCAGTGATGCTGACGCACGTCTTGCCTTCTTGCAGGCCTGTGGGGAAAATGTCAAAGACGCAGCGGTAGCAGCCCTCGTCATCAGGCCGCACCTTCGTGATGGTGATGTAGCTGGCGTTGTCGTTAGAGGCGGTCAGCTGCACATTGGGGTCTCGATGGCTGACGCTGACGGGGACGCTTTGTTCGTACGCCAGCAGGATCTTGTTGTGCCCGTCGAACCAGCGTACCTGCCGGACGATGTCGCCTGTTGCTGTGGTGACGTTACAGCTGAGCAGGAGGGGGCGACCTGCCTCTGCGCTCAGACTGGCAGGAGCTATGACGTCACCTACGCAAGATATTTGAATTTCATGTAGCTTATCATTAAGATGGTTACTTTAGAGGAACAGTTCACCCAAAAAGGAAAATTCAGGCATTTTCTACTCACCTCCAGAAGCTTCTCAGTCCATTTTTTTTGTTTGTTTTTTAAAAACTTTATTTTAAAACAAGTCCCCATCTTCTTCAGTTGCTGCAACACTCTTTTGCTCCAGAAATGTTTTGTGGACTAAGAAATGACCTGATTTTTCCATCAGCATAGAGGTGAGCTGAGCTACAGACGTAAAACTACAGAAGTAATATCAAAATGATCAAAATATGCGATACTCATTTTGAAGAAAAATGTGACTGACTAAATTATAGTTTGAAATTATAATAGTCAAGTATTTACTAAAGTACATGTTCTTAGTTACTTTCCATCACTGCAGAGCTCTCAGTATCAAGGAAACTGAACTCATTAAGCTTTTCTCTTGCACATATTTTATTTATAAGCAACATCCTCTTTAAATGAGTTGCAGTCATTTGAATGAAGCTAAATTCAGCGATGGATGCAGAACCTACCTCGTGTCCTGGAAACAGTCGCCCCCATTATCCAGAGCAGCAGCCACAGGGGCGGGGAGGAAGGTCCACACATTGCACACTCGGGCAGGGTCACCAACTCTGATCCAGTGTCACATCCAGGCTGCAGCTGCGAACACAGACACAGTCAGAGAGCTCAAACAGCTCCGACCACAACCCAAACCTCAGACTAGCTTGTGGCTACGTCAGATTGAGAATGACACAAGACGCAAGTGTGAATGCAGACGTACCCCTGTCAGCTGTCCGGTGTTGGGCTGCTGATGGTCAGCGCAGATGTAGCTGCATCTTACTGGCAGACTGTCTGCTGTCATGGGGAACATGAAGCCAGAGGATGACATCAGTAATGACAGCATCATCAGAGATTACACTCTTTGCTCAGCAGGGAAGCAAAAATACAAAAATGTGAAACTTATTTGCACCCATCGCTTTGGGAACTTTGTTGTTGCCTTGGTAAACATGTTTAGGCATCAACGACCGCAGCTGCTGATTCAAGAAACATCACCTGGGGTGTAATGGAGGTTTTACTTGTTAATACACAGCATGCACCCTGCCTCAGGTAAACCTATAATCATCACAAGGAGCCACTTTGACGTCTAGACAGCTCCAACCTCGAGATTTCAAAATCAATACCTGAACCTCAAACACTTCCGTGTGGTTTGTGGGTGACGCAAGGGGTGATGAATCATTAGTCATTAAGGTGATCTCAACATGAGTAGACAGAGAGAGCACACGCCAGCCAAGCCCAGCGGTCGGCTGGCTGTAAACACCTTGTGTCGAAGATGCTTCTGTGAATCTACTTCACATCCTGGTGGGATCAGCAGGGATCAGGCCTCCGAGCAAGAATCTACAAGTGAGGTGAGGTGGACTTGCTGGGGAGGAAAAACCCGCCGAAACCACAAGACAGACCGGGTCCAGACCTCGGAGCTTTACGAGTCTTATAGTAGCTCTTTTACAGTGCCAAGCATCTGGCTTCAAAGATGCAGCCTGCTCCTGTTAAATCACTTTTCCACTACAAAAAACCCCCACTGGGGTCTGACAGTGGGCTTTTAACATGGCCACAACAAATCAGATTCAATCAATCAGTTTTTAATGAGATACTCCAGCGGATATAGGAAAATCTAACCCTCCAACTTTGGTGTATTTATTCAAGGAAATGTAACCGAGTGGATTTTAGTAGCAGTATGAGCGAACATGTCACCAGGAGGGGACTGAAACCAGACTGGCAAATTATTAAATCCTAATAAGAAATGGTGGTGTCCCAAATGTATTTATATGTATGTCATGAGACAGTTTTGTGCATGTGAATCTTTCTTTTGCCACATGGAAATTGATGAAATGCTGCACAGATTAGCAAACCCCAAAATAAATAGTGAAAAGTGAAACATAAAGAAAAATATGATTTAAAAAAAATCATATATAATAAAAAGAATGTTCCTCAGAGATGATCACATTAAAGTCAATTAAGTTATAAGTGACTTTATCTTCTAGTTCAAGTCAAAACTACTAAAGGGTTAAAGTAAAAGTTAAAAACATCCACATATTCATAAAAATATCTTCCCTATAAAAAGTTACACAAACTAGTGGAGGTGTGTTTATATTCTTGGATTAAGTAAGAAAGTCTAAAACTACATGGATTCAAGTTATTCCAAACTAATTAAACTGCACCTAAAATCTTCATCATAATTAAAAGATGTCAAATTTACCTGCTGACAGATGATGGTCACAAAAAAAAAGTCAGCTCCCAGTACAGGAGATGGTCCCAGTGCTGCAGGTAACGTCAAACTGGAGCAACTAGTACAACTGAACTGTGTTGAGCTCCTGCTGGAGCATTTCAATCCCACATCTCCCAAAAAGAGCCTGACTCTTCCTTTGTAAATCTGATAGAAGCAGGACCCCCGGTGGCCATGTTGTGTCCCTGTTGCTACGAATCTGCAGCATGCATTCACTGCATTGTTAGGAATGCATCAAATTATTGCAGTTTTACACACAATATGATGGTTTGATAGTTCTAGAATCATTAAATCACAGCATTGTCTGTGATTTAAAAGGGTTTAAAGAAATGTAGCAAAAATATTTTCATAATTTTACAGAAAATCTGCAATCATGTCAGGATATATTTGGACTTTCAGAGATGTAGATCAAGACAACTCATATCTTAGTAAAATACATGTATAAAAGAGGAAAGAGAAAAATGCTGGATAATTTTATCCAGCATTTTATTCCAATTTTTCCTCATTGGAGCTGCAGTTTATTCTTTTGAGCATCATATGGAGGATAAAGCCCCTTTCAGAAATGGAAATGAAGCAAGGTGTGGACATCACATTTAAAAAATATATTTTAACACATAATAAGAATGCTTTATTACATCAACATTGTATCAACTGTAGTCCCAGAATGATCTGATCCAACATTCAATTTTGAGAGTAGGTTTGATTTTGTTGCATAATTGAAAACATTGCACAAAAGTGAATTCACTTAACTCAAGTTTAAGTGAATAAAGGCAAATAAATATGAGGGGAAAAGTTGAGAAAGTCCACAAATACAATTCAGTGTTTGACTCATCACTCCAGAACAATACAACTAACTCGCAACACAACTTACACCAATACATAGTTACAACTATGCAATAACTGTACATTTAAATAGGCATTTATGTCGATTGAGCAATAAATAATACTACGGATTTAAAAACATTGAAGATTAAAGTGCAAAGTTACCACAACAGTCTCTATTAAGTCATATTATATGTCTATTTTAAGATGCAAAGATACATATAGATATTATACAGTTTACATTCTTTATGTGGACAAATATATATATTCCTTTAAAATGTCGCTAGATGTCGCTATTTCCTGTATGCTCAACTCCTATCATTAGAAAAACAGATGATTATGCTGCTAAACCACCTGACAGAGTTCCTTGAAGCATAATAATATTGCTCTGTGCTGCAGTCACACGACTCTCCTCGTAAACATTCGACTGGCTATACCTCGTAGTTGCTTAGAAGCAGCTCTTCTCAAACATCGGGCATGATTCCTGCATTTTTTTTTTTTTTTACACTCTACAAAGCACGAGCAAGCCTTTTGCTTGAAGCCCAGTAAATTAAGTTAAAGTGCTGACTTTTTGCTCATTAAAAAAACAGATGCAATATTTGATAGATGATTGCATGCTTGCGTATTCAGACGTAAACATTTTCATGTCTTTCGTTGACCTTTAACCTGTCGGGAAAAGAGAAAAGCAGAGTTTATTTAACTGTGGACAAAGATATTGTGTCACTGGGCTGATGTGCATCCATTAGGAGATGTTTTCCTCATGTTTGTCTCACCTTTTTCGCTTCACTGCAACAACGACAGCGATGCATAATGTCACCACAACAGCAAAAATCACCAGCACAACCCCTGATGAGGGAAGTCGTGTCCCTGGAGAAAACAGCACAAGGTCAGTCAGTCAGTCAGGGACTGAGGAGAGCTCATGTTTACCAGTGTGACTGTACTGTGACTTTGGTTTCTCTAAACATGAAACCTTGTTAAAAATGAAACTAAAACATGATCTCCCAAAAACTCCCTCCTAAACTTGTCTCAGGGACTTTTGCTTGTTTTAATTATATTTGATTTGCTAATAAGCAAATATTGGCATTAGTCAGCATTAGTGTACTGCCTGGAACACTAATATGAATAAACCTGTTATGATCCCAGTGTATCAGTCTGTGCAAACAGTACTGGAGGGTGTGGGACACCCCTCCCAGTCAATGAGGAAGCTAAAGCCTGTTAATTGCTGGGAATTTGTTTTTTATTGGCTGTGGTACTTCCTCTTTAAGAACCAGCAGCAGCTCCGAGCCCTTGTCACTTCGAACAATCAATCTCTGTCAGGATGCGCATTGCTGGTATATTTCTTGGAACCCGACCTGCCAGTATTCTATAGAGTATTATTTGGTGCAGGGACTTCCTGGCTGAGCAGAGACATTACTGCACTAGTGCTGGTTACAGTAAAGCATTTAAACTGTAAAATGAGTGACATGCATACCCTCCTCTTCCTCCTCCTTCCCATCCCCGGCACCTAAGGAAAAGGGGATCATCTCCCGCCTTTGTCCCAGCATCCCAGTGTTCAGCAGGCATTCCACATGTCCCTTCCAGTCTGCAGGTACTTGCAGGGTGATGTTGCAGCTGCTGGTAAACGTATTGTCACTGTTTGCTACTGTGCTTGTTTGTGGTTGGCTTAGCAGGGCGGCACCAGCTGAGTAGAGCCACTGAATGGTTGGAGGCGGCTTCCCAGTTGCAGAGCAGCTAAACACAACCTCCTCCGCTGCTCCTCTGCCTTGTCCACTGATTAGAGCGTGAGCTCCTGTTTTCACCTCAGATATTCCTTGATGGAGAACGAAAGCGTGTCATTTCAGAGCTTTCCTGGCAGCTATTCAGATTTATTTGATGAGTGAAATGCAAAAAAGAAAAAAAGAAAAAAAGAAAAAGAAATAAATTGTGCTCCTGAAAGATTTTATTACAATCTACCTTGCACTGTGAGGCACGTCTGCCTCCTTTTGGACCCATCGGGATACACGTTGAAAGAGCAAATGTAGCAGCTGTCATCCTCCCACATCACGTTCTTCAGAGTGATGGACGACGAGCTGAGCGACGCTTCTGTGAAGACCACCTTCCCCAGGTAGGGTCCGTTTACCTGCTGTCCAAACCGCTTGCTGTAGGTCGCCAAATTCTCAATGGACTCATCCTTGAAAAGCCTCTGCCATGTGACCTGGAGGACACCTGCTGGGGAGACCCTTATGTCAGTGTTTACAGTAGAAACATCACCTGAAGTGCAATTACTCCACCTCCGCACACGTTTCTTTTCAAGCCATTTCACTTCACTACAGCTATCTGACAGCTTTAGTTACAGATTAAGATTGTGGCATACAAAACATATGAAGAGCATAAATAAAAAAAAGAGTATGAAGTTAGTCCAATAAAGCATTGTTTGAATAGTAGAATTGCTTTAACATTTATTCAAGCTTCACAAAGGTGAAGATTTGCTGCTCTTCCTTTTTTAATTGTTATAATAATTTGTATTTCTTGAGGTTTGGTCGGTCAAAACAAACACTGTGAAGCCACTCTGGGTACTACAGATAATACTGAGCAGATTGACCCATAATAAAGTTATTAGTTCTTGTCTTGACATTTAAGTTTAAGTAGACATATTTTCCTTATAATAATACATTTAATAAGTAAAAGACCTGTTGGTTTGGCTACTGCACACCCATACTGTGCATCCCCTCCGTAGTCAGCTGTTGTATTTCCATAACCAGTGATCAGGGATATCGAGGCTGAAAACAGACAAAGCTCTGAGTTAAAATAAATATCACTTTGTTGTTCTGTCGAGTAAACACGATGAAGCCTTAAAGCAGTTTTTGTAGCAGCCAGAAGAAAAAAAAAAGTACAGGACAAATTACAGGCATGCAAAACAAAAATAAGAATAAATGTAAAAACATAAACTATACCAGATCAAGGAATACGACTCCAACTACTGTGTTTACTTCCTCACTAGAGTGAATATGCCTATGTCACTTACCTTTAACCAGCCAACCAGTCACTATGAGGATCGGCAGCATATTTCTCCACTGTCAGGACACACTTTCAGTTTTGCCTCTGCTGAGGCTTTTAAGGAGTCTGAAAAGAAACTGGAACAGAAGGAGGAGATTCCCCTGCAGTTTAAACAGCTGATCAACAAGGATTTATTTATCTCAATATATATTTACATCATATATAAAACGGACTGCATTTATGAGGCTGGGATATCAGGGTATGAAATATGGACTGTGTGTTTCTACAGCTACCTTCACCTGAAGCCCAAATATGTGCTGGGAAGAATTCAACCCTCTCTACACCAATGAGGCTTTTATCTGGACTCATATATAGAGCCAAGTTCCTTAAATCCCCCTTTACAGTCAGATCAGTCGGATTGCACTTCAGTGCTTCTGCACTTTTAGTTAGATGCCAACCACATTAGTTTGAGGGTACTTTTCAGCCCCCACCAAGAGCCGGGGGGCTTCGAGTAATGTGACATCATCACGGTGACATCACACTGGATGATTCAGTGAGAATTTTATTTTGACAAACTGGGAAACAATTTTCTAAGTGGCGTTGGCGGAGGAATGCGCTCTGCGTGCTCTGTGTCTGACAGAGCTCCGCTGTAATAGATAGGTATTTGAAGCCAAACAGGAAGTATTTCCTGCTTGACAGTAATCCTTATGTTTCTCTACAGTCATAGCCTGTGGTTGGCTATTAGTTTGCTTCTTGGAAGCTTTGTCATAGCATAGGGGGGGAACATATCTTAGTAATTTTTGCTAAACTTCCACTCCTGTGAAATCATCTCCTGAGAACAAGGATATGAAAGAGTAACCAGGAAACTGTTGAGAGAATCGTCTCAAGAGTCCATTACTTCTGTACTTCTCTTTAAAAAAATCATTTTTAAAGTAGTTGCACTCAACTCATTAGAATTATTTTCATTTTCAGCATTACATTTAGTCATACTGCTCCAAAGTTGGAATGCCAAAGGTCTGATTGCACAATACAGGTGTGTTTTACAGTATATGGGCCATACACTTGGAAATACAGATTAGTATATCTTTTATATTTTGCAAGGCTTTATGCCTTTCGGATATTGGCAACTCCTCCACAGCTGTTAATCATATTCTGGAAACATAAAAGGTTCATACCAAAGCATGTGGGAAGCACCTGGCAGTTGACACCTGTAACTTTACACCATCACGTTAAAAGCATGTGGTGGCTTGTGGTTTAGCAACATGACAGTGTGTTCAAAGGACTTTCCGCTTTTTTCTGATGCATCAACAGTAAAAAAAAAAAATGGGTCAAACGTTGGGCGAGCGTTATTATGTAGGCCCATTATTCATGTTAGGTGATCTCTTAATGTAAAATGATCTCTTGCAGGGGGTGTAATAAATCGGTCGACAGGTGAAACCACTCTTTAAGTCTGACCAAGGTTTAGAAATAAGCCTAAAAAAAAACATGACAATAATCTTTCACACATAAGGATTTTTTTTTCTCAGGATAAAACTATAGTTACAAATAAGTATTTGGATAAAACAAAAAACAAAGCAGGGCTATGACTGTGGATATAAGTTTGTATATAATAAAAGCATCACTCTCCTGCTACAATGATAATTAACTATACTAATGATAACATGAAATAATGAGAATGTACATGCCCCATCATGCCTTGGTAGGTTTGTTGCGCAATATAACGTCACCACTCTTGCATGTTTGTGTTTACAGTAAATTTCTTTTTACACCGAAATATGGAGGGAAATTTACAACACGTTCCTCAAAGTCGAGGAAAGACCCTGATTTCCAAGTGGGAAAGTTTGTGTATGTGAGAGACAAATTATTCAAACATTTGAAAAACAACAACAACAACAACAACAACACTTTTTATGTCATAACATCTCCAGACATTTGCAGTTTCTGTATTATGAGATAATTCCAATTTTTTGATTTTGTAGTACAGTGTAGGACTGTTGCACATGTTAATTCCCCTTCTCCTCTCTCCATATATTGCTAGTAGTTATTTAGGCTGTTTTTAACTTCATTGTCTCTACCTCATTTGGATGTGTGTCTTGGATTCATGCTTACTGTCTTTTTCTGTTTTTTTCGTTTTGTTTTTGTTTTTGTTTTGTTTTTATTTCGTGCTGGGGCCTCTTGCCAGGTCATCATTGCAAGTGAGAAGCTGTTCTCAATTGATCTTCCTGGTAAAATAAAGGTCAAATCAAATAAATCAAAAATAATATATATTAAAAGGACAATAATATATATTATCTACGATATATTGCAGACTAGAAATGATATATTTTTAGACTGAGACACACTGCCACCTTGTGGATGGTTTGGATTGTTCTCAAAAAATAAAAACAACTTTTCTTTTGTCCAGTAATGTAAAGTAACTGGTGACTCAAGTACTGAGGTACTTTATTTTAATTCCACATTGTGCTTCTGCTCCGCTGCAATTCAGATGGAAACATAAGACTTTTTACTTCACTACATTTATTTGACAGCTTTAGATACAATTTGATTTATAAATTAAGATTTTTGCATGCAGAGCTTGTAGAACATAATTTGAAATGATTAGCATAGCACCAATTTTTTTAAATAATTATAAGCCCTTGATCCAGTTGAATCTCACACAAACCTGATCAGGTGACAGATTATTTCCATTTGACATGAATATTTTGCATGTCTGTGCCTCAAAATGTGGCCGTGTTCCAGTTAGAATACACGATGTAAAGGAAGATGGCCCACAAAACCATCAAAACCATTACCAGGACAGTAAAAAACTTCTGCACCCAGAGGCAGCAATCCAACTTGTGCTCCAGTCGACGGCTGCTGGCCATCATCTGCAGGAGCTGAGAGCGGGGAGACGTGGATTTAGATTGCATTTTCAAGAAAAAAAAATTCAGTTTGGGTTTGAGATTTGCCTACATTGTATATAACTAACCTTTCTTTGAATGTCTTGGACATTGTTCTGAGTCGCTGGTGTGTTGTTACTGTTGGTCGTCAGTCTCAGGAAGGGTTTTACTTCCTGTGGGTTGTGACACTTCTCTCTGAAAAGGAACAAATAAACACAGATTCATTCGTTTGGGTGTTGAAATCATTTCATTTCACTTTTTTCCATCTTCAAAACTTTGAATTTGGGTGTTTTTGTTAAGCAGGACTAAGAAATAATGCAAAGAAAGCAAAATAAGTGAGACACGCTATCATCAGTCTGACCCCATCTTTATCACCGTAGACTGGAGGATGTCCTCCAGGAACCGCACCAAGTCCTGGTTGCAATCAGCGGCCCTGGCCTCCGTCTTAGTGGCCATGCTGAGGAGACGTCCCGGGAGCCTGGAGAGTCTTTCACACCACTCAAACTTTTCATATGAGAGTCACAACAAGAGGTCAAACTGAGCCTCCATGACATTAATGGTGCAGACCTACCTTTTCCACAGAGGTCCCTGCTGCACAGCTGCTGTTGAGGCAGAACTTCTAACCTGTGACTGCAGAAAATGCAACAACAAACACACGTTCTGGTCAATGAGACTTTGGAACACAGAGGAATCAGATTAGTCTGCCTTCTGCAGCATTGTGTTGAGTAATCTAATCAAGTGGAACCCCACCCATAAGACCGTTCTGAAATGGGGGAGAACATGCAAACTCCTCCTAGCAACATCTCAGGTATAGATTCGAACTCAAAACCATTTTGCAGTGAGGCAATGGTACGAGCCACTACCACAGAGCAATTTATGCAGAAATTGGTGAAGCTCGTCTCTATTTTTTATACCTCTAGCTTTAAATGACAAAAGATAGGACTATCATATTCAAATAAAATTAATGTCATTGCTAACATGTAAAATTTTAAAATTCCTTATGAGCTATAGCATGCATTATTCATAATTTACTGAGTAAAATAATAATAAGTATTGTACATATATACATAAATACATACACCAACCTGCAGTAGTATTCAAGGAAGAACTAATTGACATACTTCAGAAGATTCACGTTGTGGTTTAAGACTTATTCTATCCACTCAAACAACAAACTGTGAGAGGAAACGTGTTTTGAGAAGGCACATCTGTCTTTTCGCATTTCCTCTGAAAGCTTTGAAGCCTCAAGCCAAAGCATGACCCAGAAATACAGCCAAACATTTGACTGGTCTGTGGTAAAAAAAAAAAAATCAGTACGCAAATATCTGATAGACAAATGTTTTTGCAAAGGTTTACCAACATAATCAAGATGTCTGATCTGCTGGAATTTTAGACAAGGTGCAAGAAGCTGACAATGAAAATGGCCTTTTGAAATATCAAATTGAAAATGTGAAAATGTCATAACAACCTTATATACTCTATAATATCAACACACACTGACTGCATTCCAAAACATAAACAACAATTGGAGTTTTGATGAGATGTGTTACTATTATAAAATTGTAAGATAAATATAACTCTGAGATAATGCCATCAAAATAAATCCCGAACCCTAACATAAAAAAATGTAAGAAGTGAAAATTACAACAACACGTTTTTAATGTAAAAAAAAAAAATGCAAGATGTTCTTATAGGTTGTTTTGCAGTCTTGTCTTATCGCAGATCAGTTCACAGGAAGCAAAGGTTTTTTTCTTAGGAGAGCGAAGGAACCACCACCCTGCTCTGCCTCTGATTGGGTCGTTGCTCTTGGGTTGGTCAGGTTCAGCCATGAGGAATAATGATTGGTGAAGGTTAGTAGATTATATCACGGTAGACCAATCAGCGGCAGAGGAGGGCGGGTCGTTCCTTCCGCATCCTGCTAATAGAATAATTACAACTCAAGGTACATACTTGCATAGCACCCACTAGGTGGCGCCACATAGCCAGCTTTTATTATGCTATGACGCAAAGGATGCTGGGAAATTGTCTCTCAGGAACAAGTTGACGTCTCACCGGTAATGTTTGCTAATGAGAGCCATTCAGCATGTAAATACGCCTTTTATGTTACGTAGTGTATGTTTATTAGCATTGTTTTGTTGTTGGTAGCGTTTGAAGTTGTCGTACGTCGACTTCGCCTCCATTTTTGTTTTTAAGACGTCAGTATATCTGTTTTATTTCTCCCGATAAAGTTTAGTTGACTATTGTGTTTTCTAGCGGCGCACTTCAATCGCAGGATAACATTTTTGTTTCGCTGGTTGCTCCCATGAATAATTCTCTAACATTATCTTTCAGAATCAGCACGTTTGCGGATTGTTGGCTAAGCTAGCAAGGAGAGTCAGTCAGCTGCAGCCCATCATGGTAACTCTTGGTGTTTTCAGCTAACTAATGATACATTAAAGGTGTACTGGGCATGATTTTAAAGTATTATAACCTCAAATGGCAATGGGGCTGCAACAGACACAGCAGCAGCCCCTCATTTACTGATAAGTGTGATGGATTTCTCGAAATTCTGGTGTCATACAGAATTTAAAGTCAAATACACCTAACATCAAGGTGCTAAACTGCCTAGTATACCTTTGAATTAATCTAAATCCAACAGAATATGATGTTAAAGGAGATCGAGTCATATAAAAGTCAAAAATGTACTCCTCTTTGTCATCAGCAGGAGGACAGTATCCGCACAGTGATGTCCTGGTTTTCCAGCCCTGTGTACAGCCGCTACTGGCAGCACTACCAGCAGGCTATGGCCTGGCACCAGAGACACAGGCGTGCTTACCAAAAGGCCTTGGAGGCTGCCTACGGCCCCGGCTACTGCCAGGAGCAGCATCCCGGCGGCCGGCGGCGGTATGCAGACTGGCACGCCAGAGAGAGCGACATCAAAGATGAGGATGATGGAGACGAGGAGAGCAGCTCGGATAGCGAAATAGAGTGTGACGTCAGCAACATGGAGATCAGCGAGGAGCTTCGGCAGTTCTTTGCCCAGACAGAGAAACACAGAGAGGAGCTAAGTAAGGGAAAATGTCTGACAAATAGTCTCCCATCTCCATCACACAAGCAGTAATGCACGAGCAAAACCAAATATTAAGATCTAGTCAAATGAATATTATAAAGGGAAGTGACTGCTTAATATGTGTCTGAAAATAATCTGTATTTCTGTTCTTTCAGAGAAGCAGCAGCAGATTGAGGACGAGCAGCAGAACAGCTACGTGCCGGCTGACCAGGACCTCCGTTGTGCCTCCTGGCGCAGCAGCGTGGCCCCTCCCTATGAACGACCTGGCGAGAGGCGCGGGGCCGAGATGAAGAAGCTGTACGGCGAGGATGCGCCAAAGATCCTGGCCATGGAGACGGCAATGCAGCTCACATTCGACAGGAACTGTGACCTCAAGCAGCCCAAGTACTGGCCTGTGATCCCACTGAAACTGTAATGCGGTGGGCAGAGCTGATGATTTGGAGGAAATCCCTGCTCTGATCTCCGGCTGAGATGGCAGCTTTGTCGTGTAATGGACGCTTGGCACTCGACACTGCTAATGTCGAGCTAATGGTTGGGTTCGTTGAGGGTTGGAAGTTATTTTAAGCACAAGAAGTTGCGTGGATCAGCTGAGCTTCTGCTCAGCCAGATGTGAATGTCACTGACCTGTCAGCTGTTGCTCCAAATGAAAACTCGCCACACACTTTGTTACGGCCTAACACTTTTACTTATGTTATTTTCAACTCAGGGTCAAGCACTCAGCTTCATCCTTAAACCAAGAGACTGCATGGTTCCATGGAGTCTTTTCATCATTGTTTTTTTTTAAATTTCAGCACAAAAAAAGAAAAGAAAAAAAATGTGTCAGCTGAAGGTCAGAGGTACAGTAAAACCTGTTCCTCCAGGTGATGTAAATATACTGAAACATGTGCCTGTATGCTTCCACCTAATCTGTTTTTGTTTGCCCTCCAGCTGCAGTAGCTCCTCTTACGCCTGTCAACGTAGTTTAACCACAAAATATCGTCCTCTGCTCATATTTAGAAGCATTCCTGCATGGCTGCTTCTGATATTCTGCTTTTTAACATACACGAGGAGTGACTTCTTGTTGTTGTTGCTTCTAAACTGTGCCTCTCCGATTCGGACATTTCATCGGGTTGGAAGCCGTTCGTGTGGTTTCTGCTCTCTTTTATCTTGTGCTTGCACCATCATGCACCTTTTTTTATACTGAGGAATGTGTATTTTAATGTAAATTCTGTTTATAATAAAGCGTTTTTTGTCTGGATTAAAACCTGCTTCGTCAGTAGTGATGTCTTAAACTCTATCTGTGTAATGGAAATCTGGCTAAGGGGTCATGTAATTAAGGGAAAAAGTAGGAAAAAGAAAGATCTGACACAATTATATGGAATTCTGTTATTTTTTTAAAGAAATATTTGATCATTTTGCCTCTTTAAGTAATGATTGAGGTTATTTAAATAAAACTATCTCATAGCTTTAAAGGGGAAATGTCTCTAACAACTCACAGACATCTGAAACGGGACGATTTTAAAGTGTGCATGCATTTTATAATCTCATAATACATTTATTGATATAAAATATTGATCTGAAAAGCAACTAAAAGCTAAAATTGTCAGTATAGTGGAGAAAAAAAAGATTTCCTGCTGAAATGTGGTGAAATATAAAGCAGCAGAAAATAGAAACACTTATTTAGTTACTTTGCACCACTGCTTGCAAGGACTTACACATCTGCTGTGGTATTTCTACCTCTGCCAGCAAAGTTATCTCTGCACTAGTGTCTGTTGGTTCATTTAAGTATGTGTGCATTCTGTGTGGTAATGTATGCTAATGCACAAATACAAGGAAAACATACAATATCAATAATTAATGAAGAATAGAATGTAAATACATATAAATACATATAAAAATGAAAATTATTACTGCTCTTTATTGGTTAACAATAAACCAATAAGGACACTTGGAGTGAGTTTGGATGAATGAAGTCTGATACAAGCCTCGGCCGTGACGTCACTGCAACCCTCCGATTCCAAAACGGGACGTCCAGTTGTTTATATGCTGCCCCCCCTTCCAGACAACCTGTGGACATCTGGAACCACTTTTCTGTCTCAGAGCCAGTTTCCACGGCAGCTGATAAAATGGGTAGGAGAATTGTTTTTCTACATCTTTGTTGCTTTTACTTTCATTTCAACATTATGTCAAGTAATCAGTCTACTTGTTTTGGTTTCTTATTTGGATGTTTCAGGGACCTTCCTGCGCTGCGGTTTTGTTGACTCGTTTGCATGTCTGCTGAGCATTTTGAAACTCCAACGGGGATTGTGCCCCAGTTTCACTTTCAATTCGAATTTGTTGCATCTTTTGGTCGGATAGTAGCACCATTATCATTCTTTTGGACCGCATTGCGCATGTTTACATTTGCGCCATTCAAATTGAGCGTCCCGGCGCGCTCATGCAATCACTATCACCAGCTGTATCCGTGTGTGTGTGTGAGTGTGCACACCTCTTTGTGTTGTTGACTTCTTTTTATACTGATTCATGTGCAAAGTGTGCGTGTTGCACGCCTCTTGTTAGAACAGCATAGTTCTTAAACATTAAGATTTTCAACAGTGGTGAAATGTGTTTTTTACCTCAGCCGGGGAGGTTATGTTTTTGGTTGGTTTCTTAACAGGATAACACAAAAAGGAATGAACAACAACATTCCCATTCGAACAACCACAACAAGGACAACATTACCATTTGAACAATAACAACAAGGAGAACATTCCCATTTGCACAATAACAACGACGACAACATTCCCATTTGAACTATAACAACGACGACAACATTCCCATTTGAACTATAACAACGACGACAACATTCCCATTTGAACTATAACAATGACGACAACATTCCCATTTGAACTATAACAACGACGACAACATTCCCATTTGAACAATAACGAGGAGACCATTCCCATTTGAACAATAACAAAGACGACAACATTCCCATTTGAACAAAAACAACGACGACAACATTCCCATTTGAACAGTAACAACGACGACAACATTCCCATTTGAACAGTAGCAACGATGACAACATTCCCATTTGAACAGTAGCAACGATGACAACATTCCCATTTTAACAGTAACAAGGACGACAACATTCCCATTTGAACAGTAGCAACGATGACAACATTCCCATTTGAACAGTAACAACGACGACAACATTCCCATTTGAACAGTAGCAACGATGACAACATTCCCATTTGAACAGTAACAATGACGACAACATTCCCATTTGAACAGTAACAACGACGACAACATTCCCATGTTGTCTACTCCATGGGAGTAGTTTTTGCTCCACCTTAAGTAAAATGCAACACACACATTAATGCAGCTGAGATGTCAATCCTAAAAAATCATATAGCCTATAATATAGTAAAACGCTGACAGGGAGTGTTTTTCTGCAGAATGAGTATCTATTTTGCTGATTATACATTTATTTCAGTAGGTTTTTGATTGCAGGACTTCTTTCATTACTGCATGCATTTTCCAGACGTATCCTAAAGTGATATCTTTCTCAATGTCAGTCTTACCAGGAGAATTTAAGCAGTGAAGCTCCAGTCATTCAAGATATTCTCCTGCTAAAAAGTCAAATATGAGCTCGCCTGTCTGTAATTCGGCGCGTACACTCATCTTCCTCACGTCAGCTGCTCATATTAGAGTTGATGTTGATTGGATTAAGAGGGAGCGATCCGCTTCCTCACTGTGGATTAAACAAGATAGACGAGGTTGGAACACGGCAGACAATCGCTGTTGTGTATTTTATGTGTGGGCTATGCATGTGGAAGGAAGTGCAGGATTTTGCACATTTTCTACGAGATTTATCCAGTCAGGTAATCTTTTTTTTTTTTGTGCAAGCGACAAGAGAGTACAGCAGGGGAAATAACAAACAGTAAGGTGCACTAGGAATAGGAACAACTGGAAGTCTTGAGTGCACAGTTTTAAACTACCTTAAGTTGTTTTAAGGTGGAATGAGGAGCCTCAGAGTACAGGATCATCTGTGTTTCCAGAATATGTGATTAAAGACACAGATGAATAAACTCCCTGTGTCTAAATTTTATTCAAATGATTTGAATCCACATTTGCCAGTTTTCCCAACAAGCTTGGGAATGCATTACATATTTTAACATAAAGTGCCTTTAATCTGGCTTCAGTTAACAGCCATTTGAATCTTGGTGGCATTGGGTAGCATCTGGAAATCCCAACACATGCCTCGATTCTCTTCCAAAAATTGTGTTGAGGGAAAAACCTCATTCAGACCACTACAGGAAAAGACATTAAAACCCAAGGCTGCACTCAGAAATCATGTGTGTGTGTTAATACACCGGTGCACAGATAGACAATGATACTGATAACACCAGTTTGATGCATTAAAAGCTGAGCGCGACAAAACCGAGCTGAGGACAAACTGGATTCATATTTATATTCATCTTTGTCAAAAACAGCAGGGAAGATGATCTGATCCTTTATAGTAATTCATCTGTGAAGATAATCACATCAGAACTTGATTTATTACATCCGATTGGTTTTGGAAGGCCTGAATGTATCAGCAGAAGTTCACCATTATCTCTACTTCTGTTTTCCTGGAGGCTGACCTGAAACCAGTAGCATTCCAACTCGTGTCCTGCTATCCAATACCTTCCGCCCGACCCTCCTCCTCTCTTTCTTTGTCTCCCTCCCGTTCAGAGCATCTGTTTCCAATCAGGCAGCATGGCTTTTTATCGCCTTTGGGCCAGTGAGAAGTTGTGAACAGGACAGGATGTGGCCAAGTGACGTGATATACTGCGACGGGCGATCAGACCAACCATCCCAAACGTCTCTTCTTTCAGCTTGTTTGGTCTGTTTCTCCCCCCAAACCGCTACTTTAGTCTCCTCATCATCAGCGTCATCATTCCCTCTTTCATCTGCTCCTCTCATCCTCATTGTCTTCATCATTAGTCTTTTCCATTTCCCCCCCTCCCCTCCCCTTCCCTCCTCTTTCCTCTCCTCCTCCCCCCATGCGTTCGTCCTCCTCGGTGAATTCGCTCTTTGTGCTGCTTTTTGTCTCTGCTCAGCTGAATATGGAAACTCATATCCTCTTGCATCCTCTCCTGTGGATTTGCTGCCTGCGCTGATCTGCAGAGTGGTTACCGAGCGCGGCCGCCGTCGAGCAGACAGATTTCAAAGGAGTGTTTTATTTTGATGGAATAAATGATCATTCAACTGGGGGAAAAAGGGAGAAAGTGGAAGGATCCATTGATTAGAATAGAAACATACCTGCAGCAATAGTGCCATATTTGTGGTCCGCTGAATACAAACCATAATTACTGCTTTTCTTTTTTTTAATCTGTTGAGTTTGCAGCTTGCTGAGAGCTCATCTCTTCTCTCTGCTGGAGCTGCTGATACAAACATTTTGACAAAGTCCTTCATGAAATCTTATATTTTACTTCTGATGGATCCAAAACTATATGAATGTACATATATTTAGGATGTGTTTTGTCATTTAATGCCTTATAAATAGATTTAAAAAAACACCATTATGTTCATTTGCAAATTTGATAGGGTAGTTTGTGTCAAATGAAAATACATTTCCTAAGTGACACAACTGGAGTAACTTTTTATTAGTAACAATTTAGAGAATGTAATCCTTGCTTTTATGTAAAGTAGCTGCAGAATTTATCATTCTTTGTTTCTCCAGCATCTTTTCTTCATTTTCCTATCAGTCTTAGAATTGATTTGATAGTTTTAATTGATCTCTGATTGAATGACGCCCTCAAACATGTCCACCTCTCATATGTATATATATATATATATATATATATATATATATCATCTTTTCCCTGATCTGCATGTGAGCTTTTCAAGCTCAGCTCCAAAGGCTATGCTGATGTGTCAGAGTCAGTCGTCGTGGAGAGGACCTGTTGCCATGGCGACGCAGCGATGCACAAAGCTCCGAGGCGGGCGTCGTGTCAAACGGGAACAGTCACACATACGATCACACGTAAATATATATGACCCACAGACAGCAGGGGATCGCCATTCCCCCGCATCTCCCCCCCCCCCCCCTGCTGCTGGAGTGATGATGAAGATGATGAAGAAGGTGAGATGATGAAGATGATTCCTCCGCGCGGTGACTCATGGTGTGCTTGAATGCTGCGGATGGAAGCGCTGCTTCTGGCGTGCGCTGCAGTCCGGTACAGTAGGTCACAGGTGCAACAGCTCCTGAGTCACATGACTCATGAAGAGGTCACATGGTGCAGGCAGGCAGGCAGGCAGGCAGGCAGAAGTGGACAGAGGTGGGGCGGGGGTGTTTGTGTGTTTGTGATTGGGGTGGGGAGGATGACGATGACAACATCATGAGGAGCAGACTGTGGACCAGATCTGGGCCAGCGGGATTAGCGGCTCGTCAGATAAATTGCTGGAGGGTGGGGGCGTTCGGGAGGGGGGGATGGGTGTGTAGGCGGGTGCATGTGTGGAGGTGTGTGGAGGTTAAGCCATTCCTACTGGCAGGAGTCAGATCTTAAAACAAGGCGAGCTCTCACTTCTTTGGTTTTATTTCTGCACATGTTTCCAGTTGAGGGTGGGCGTTCAGTCAGGTGGTTTAGTGAGAGGCAGAAACAGACGGGCTTCCTGTGCTTAAATGTTCATCACAAAGCAAAACTGCAATTGCATGCAAATTCAGGGCACACAAGAGTGTATGGGTTTCAGGTGGTGCAGATGATGATGAAGCATGATGGGATTAATCTGCATGAATTTGCATTAAAGTGTGCTTTCTTCCTGCTTTTGGTTGCAGAAATAAACCAAACCCCACCCTGCATTTGTTTGGAACGTGTAAAACTTCAAATCACACCAAGACTGACTTGAATTAAATGATTCAGTGTGTAACCTTTGTCAGCATCCGATGGTTCTGTTCAGGGATGAGAGGGAAGCGTCTCCTTGGCGACCGATGGCTGAGGGAGGGGCGGGAGGAGGCGGGAGGTAAGGGGCGAAACTGGGTCATCATCTCCGCCACAGATTAAGGGCCCAGATCTCGACATACAGCAAAGAACACAGTTTGAAAAGCACAAACGCAGACTCACACAAAGACACACAAATCAGAGGAACTTCTCAGGATGGAGACGGACAACGCGAGGTGAAGCGCTTCGATCTTGCTCCCTGCCAAAGGTTTCCCTTTTAGAGGAAGCGAGATGCCCATTAAAATGGCAAGGATTAGACTAAAGCAACAGCGGGAGGCTCATGAAAGCCGTCGCTGAGACGCCAGGCTTGTTTCTGTGTGTGTCTTTGTATTTTAATGTTTGCTCAAGCGATGGCCCGTTTGCAGCATCACTGATATAAAAAAAACTTTACATCAGTGCTCAACAAATTATCAAAGTATCTGCTTTTGTATCTCAAAGCTAAAAAGGACCTTTGTGGACATAAACAGATGTTTTTCACGCTGTAGAAAAGTTGTGCCTGGTGGGAGGTGAGGTCACATCGACCTGGTTTTATCTGCATTTTCAATTTGTGAACGGAAAAGCCCAGAGTGCAAAAAAAAAATATAGGCACAGAGAAAAATACGATTTGTGTAGCTTTGTGGTTTAATTTTTCTTCTTCTGCAAAGGTTTAACGGCACCCGAGTGGAGAACTGGCACCACCAGCTGTTTGTCTTTGCGGAGAAAAAAAACCAAACAACAACTCCTAATCATCGCATATCGGCAGAAAGATTTCTCAAAAAATCAAGTTAAAATTAAAGTTAAAGTTGAGCTACTTTCCCCAAAATGCTTGATTTGTAATTGCAGAAATAAAATCCCACCTTTACCAGCCAAACTATTTGCTCAACATCGTCCCAACTTGGTGGAGGTCAATAGAAAGCTTTGCAGACACAACAGGCACTAATCTGTGATTATTGAATAGGAAAATAATTTCAGTTCTCCAAGTCTGAAGACGTCGAAGCAGCATCACTTCGTTCTCGGCGACCGTAACCCTGCATCGGATACAATCAGACACAAATAGCTCTCAGTGGACAGCAGTGATTTCCTAAGGCTTGGGACAACACTGTGGGTCGTGGTGAGGTCAAACCTCTGGGATCGGAGCTGATAGTCGGTGTCAGACGCAAGAAACACATAATGACTTTAAGCAGCGTGTGAGGAAGACAGTTAGAAGGTCAGTGCGACGCCTGCAGTGAGGCTGAGCATCACACAGACGCACACTTCACTGCTGTGTATCCCCATTCATCCATTCATTAGATGACTACTTTTATTTTATATTCTATTTTTTTTTTGCTATTGTTTTTTGTCATGAATTCCATGAAGTGATGCATTCATGGAAGTGATGAGTTTTGCCTGCTAGCATTTGCTAACAAGCAGTTTTTATTATTACAATTTGGACAAAATGACTGATGATGTCACTGGATGAAAAGTCACATGACCAGCGTTATTAAAATTGCTTGAATGTTTGGAGGAATATTTGATTTGATTATTTTATTTTACAAATCAAAGTGTATCTGCTTCAAATAGTAGCTTCTATATATACACCTCAGGTTGTTGTCTACCCATGGAAATAAAACAAAAAAATATTGTAATAGTTTTAGAACAATGTTCTGCAACTCATAAGACATGATGCATCTTCTTATTGATTGCTCCTATCCCCAGAGGACAGCTTACTTATTTAGAACCCACTTTAACGGTCCACGAGATGCTTTCAGGATGCAACACAGAAGCCTTTAAATACATTAGCGGCATGTCAACAACTCCAGCCTTCAGCTAAAGCCGGTCGCAGGAGGAGAAATCATTGCACTGATTCTACGCTGATAGCATTTCTTCCAGTCGTCATTGGCTGTTTCATCAATTGGGTTTCTAGTCTCTTGGCGGAGTCGAGCTCTTGCAAGACCACGTGAGATGTTTTCGAGGAACTGATGGCACAGTTAAAAGATCTGAAGGGGTGTTACACGTCTCCATGGCAACAGAGGAGCGAGCATCGCTCTGAGATCACTCCGAGGTTGACGACGTGAGCCTCGGTATGTTGTGGAAATCCTTTAAACTGAAGTTTGAAATCAATTTGAAGCCGTTTGTGACGGCCGTCAGAGGTGTCCAGAGACTGCTATGTCCTCCTCCCTCCCCCTCTCTGCCGTTAACTCCACATCTGATGACATGAAGGAGCTGCCATGTCCTCATTATTTTAAGACGACCCCATTTGGGCTCTTTCTCTTATCTGAGTCACTGTAATGAGAGAAGACAGGCATTCGACAGGCGCTTTGCCTTTAATGGACGCCAAGAGCAGTGGAGGCAGATAGGAGAGTTGCTCATGGAGCTCTTTCTGAAGCCCAGCGATGGATCAAAATGATTGAAGATGGTTCGATGATTCAGCAAAGTCAGAGGGTGCACGGGTCAACTCTGGACATAAGGCTTTAAAATAAGACCTCACCATTGAGGCGCGCGCTCACACTGTTTCTGCACACCTGGATTTATCTTCAGCCGCCGTCCTTCATCGACTCTAAATCTCACTTTATTGTTTCTCATTTCTCATATGTCCAAAGGGGATTATACGAGAATCCTGACGTACACAGACACACACAGCGTTCGTGCCTTTAATACGAGGAGGTGCACACAAGTCATTTTCTCTATCCAATCTGTCCCTACCTTAAATATGACACAATGCAGACTTTGTTTTTCGGCATGGCATCGATGACCTGTGGTTTTTAATGAAAAAGTCTCACCGACTTTTGGCTAAAATGTCAGTTTTAACAACTTTATAGCAAATGTAGCATGCAAACTAGAGGTAGACCGATCAATCAGTTTGGCAGATTAATTAGCACCAATAACAGCTAATAAAATCACCTCAATTTTTATTTCTTAATTACTTTTAATTTGATGTTTAGTTCCAGATTTATACATTAAATATTTATACGATTGCGTTTGATATATATTTGTTTATTTAAATATTTATTACTGGGACTTAACTGTTCATTTTAATACTTATCCAGTTTCTAATTAGAATAAATTAATTCCTGACAATATAAATGTCTTGAGGGTGGAGGGCTGGCAGATTAATCAGCTATCGGCTTTTACCTCCTACGTTTCATGCTGGTACACTGCAGGTGTCTTTTCTCCTCAGCTCCACCCTAAACCTTTGGTGAGATAATGCTGCCGACATTTCCTCAGAGATAACAACGACTCTGGTATCATTTCGCACGCATACAGTATAGATAATGTCCGCTCAGCTCTGATGTGACTGAAGTGAATCCAGGGGGAAACAACTTGGAATTCCAACTTGACGAGAGACGTTTTATGGCGTTCGTTGCAGAGGCTATGAGATTTTTGACTTTTTCCTGACGTTTATGGAACATTTGCTGGACGTTGGGGCCTGAGTTTAATCACTGTGTGTTTGTGTGCATATATATATGTGTGTGTGTGTGACAGGGTGATGGTGAAGAGTGCCAGGGTGCACTGTATCTCATCTACTGGACATGTCTGTAATCTGTGTGACCCAGCAAGGGATTATGGAGGTTCTGGGGAGAAAAATGGGACTTGAAACTCACCCTTCAAACCTACTGACTGACAGTTCAGAGTGTTTGTCTGTGAGATTCAGCAGGTTTTCTATGTTTAATAGAGGCCCACTTAAAACCTGGTCATTAATCAATCCATACGTTAGATCATGTTTCCTCGTGGCTCGATATCAGAGCCATTCAAATGTCAATAAGTCAATGCGATGGGGCTGTGCCCTCTTTGGTTCTCCAGCATATGGTGCAGAGTGGGTGTTAATTTCAGCCCTCGGGGTAAACGGATCCACTAAATGTCATGTGTCATGTTAGCTGTCGTGGCGTCTGATGTTTTGCTGGAGGGAAACATCAGCGGCGGATGGGGTCACCTCTGTCTGCATTGTGTCTGTGAGGGAAAGGGGGTGGGGGGTGTTCCTTTACTGTTGGTGGGCTTAGCCCGGACGGAAACGGGGCCACACGTGGGCCCCCGAATTAAAACCTCATTTAAGAGGATTCGGGACAGATGGCGTCCCATTCTTTCAGGATGTGTTTATCATTAGAAAATAGGGTGAATGATGGCAACATCACACCCACTTCTATCCCTCTTCTTCTCTGAATAAACACGCCACGCCCACTGCCTCACCTTCCTTGATTTTCTTGTTGGATTTTGAAATATTGATCTCAGCCAATCAGTGTCCTTAAAGAGGCGAACAAAGCAGCCTCTCCTAATTAAAAGGCAGACTTGTGGATGTAGCAGTTCAGACGCTCCAATTGGTCAAAGGTGATCCAATCAAAGCTCTAATTAATTTCAAGTTTTTTGCACAAGTAGAGCACATTGAGGGAGCAGCCATTATGCAGCACACAATCCTCCTCTCTGTGTGTGTTCCGTCTTTATTCCAGTGGGAATAATATGTTGACTGCATGTGTTGGATCCTGCTGCAGAATGCTCGGTGGCTTGCTGTGAATTAAACGTCATTATACACAGCCTTAATTATCTGCTAAGTGCAAATTGGATGCTTAAAAATATATAATAATAAAAAAGTTAGATTAATATGGCTTGTGAGACAACTAAAAATCCCTTTCCTGGACTTTTTGTCTCTCTACATATTCTTCTTTCTCTATTCTCTCTCTCTCTTCCTCCATCTTCCATCCCTGACTCCCAACTCACCAGATGGAGAGGGGGCGGTGAGTGTGTGGTTGCATGCATGTGTGTGTGTGTGTGTGTGTGTGTGTGTGTGCGCGTTTAATCATGCATGCATGGCTACCCATGAGTTTGCATATTTACATCTCCAGCACATTTTGTCCTTAAATTTTCTCTGCATCTCTAAGGCAACGAATAAAGAAGCAACCAAATGACATTTAGTGGGGGGAAATAAAGTGAAAGAATATATTCCATAAATGTATCATCAGGAGATATAAGTAGTGTGATAGACACGAGCATCATCCTCCACAGTGTGGAGTGGATTTAGGGGCCAAATTGGGGCAAATAAATCCGCTCTGACAGCGCCTTTGCATCTTGAAACTGGATTAATATACATGGAGAGACAGTGCTAAGCTTTAACAGGGCGAGAGAGAGAGGGGGGGGAGGGAGGGAGAGGGAGGGTGTGTGCGAGGCGAGAGAGAGAGAGAGAGAGCATCAAGTCACAAGGATATAGGCTCCACCATCCACACAGACTGTAACGTCCAAGTGCCACAAGGAGACTATATTCCGCTACAATAATGGATGGGACAAAGCCGGCCATGGAGTCCAACGCGGAGGAGACTCAAGACGAGGGACAGGAGAGCAAAGGTAGGCTCCATCAGCCGCAGACATTTGTGCGTTTTGGTGTTTGGAGACATTCGCCTCTGCGCCGCAGCCTGAGCGATTTAACCTACTTGCAATGGCTTCTCGGCTGCGCGCGACACAATAGCGCTGTTTTTTTCCCTCCCTTTGGCCTCTATTCTCATCTATTTTATTGCAATCTAAAAAAAATAAATAATAAAAACGATTTCTCTGCTGCAGATGATCAAGATTATCCCTCCAATCCCGAGCGCAATTATTTCTGTGTTGTCTTGCGCCCACGGATTGTGGGGTAATAAGAGGGCGCGCGCGTTAATGGGTTGTAACATGTAAAACAGCCTGGTTTTATGGTGCATATATTAATGCCAATTTGCTTTTGCATTGCATTGCATCGTCGTGGGCTTGTCTCTGCGCGCGGATTGCCTGATAAAGAGACGGCGGAGGCTGCGCTCATGTGCACGGCTGCATTGTTCATGGCTCAGGTGTGGAGCAGCTGCTTCGTGGTCCCCCCGCCGCAGCCGCTTCGATTATCATCGGTGATCCTCCCGTGGAGACTCGTTGTCTGATTTATAAGGAGCACGATCAGTCGGCTGTGCTGCATCGTATGCAGGCTGTGTTTGCATGAATGCAGCAGTCGGGCTTGGAGGCTGCAGAAGAAACGATCTTGACGCAGACGGATGCTGGTATTCCAACCCCACCAATCAATAGATCCTCTGTTGGGCTCACGCATTTAATTCTGGCTTGAGAAAAGATGCTCTGTCACATAGTCACGTGACTTTAAAATCCCACAGCATCCCTTGGAAAATGCTCTTCAATAAATCCTTATTGTTCATGAACATGCAAAACCAAACGATCGGCCTAAAATCGGTTGGTTTCATCCAACCAAACTGTTGATTCTTAACTGCATCTGTGTGGAGGAATGGCGAAGGCGTGCAAACCAGGTCTCAACGCCCATACTGGGTGGATGTGACTGATTTGTTTTCATTGTGGCTCGGTAGTAAAATCACATCCTTCAGTTTGGAGGCAGCAGTGCTGCTGGTGGAGGAACAGGCTGCTTTTCGTCTAATGCACAGATTACTCACAGCTTTTGGTGGAAAAATGAATGAGCTTTTCTTTTTTTCTTTTTTTTTTTTGGGTGAACCAATGCAGAGTCAGCAGCAGGGTTGCAGCTGATCTGGCATGATGCTTTTGTGTCCTGTTGGTTGTTAGAGAGCAGAGATGTAGGTGATACCTGCTCCTTCTTCCTGCACGGTAAAAAAGCTAAGTGCATGTTTAGCCTCTGCATACAGGAATTGTTCGATTTTTTACTTCCAGCATTAGAAAATTAACACAAATGACAATATTATTTGTAGTTCCTGCAGCACCTCTTATACTGAAGGCCTTATGTCTCAGTGATGTTGCTGGGTCAAGTCTGTGTATGTTGTAAGAGGCAGAAGAGTCGGGTAGTCCCTCTGGAGTGATGATTTAAAAAGACATTACATCATCCTCTCCTGAGGTATGCTGCTACACTCAGATTGGTGGCCAATGAGAGCCTCTACTATGCAACTTCAACTGACAGACTCTGTTTGGAGACCCAGGAAAGGCGGACACGCTCAGCAACTAACCATCTGTATTCCTTAAATACCATTTCACGATGAGGAAGTGAAATGATCACGGTACACTCACTCCGTTCCACCTCTGCAGCCTGGACTGTGGTGCTCCAGGTGTGATGTTGCATAACCATATCCACCCACACCAGTGCACCAAAATAGGATTGGTGGATGGCCTGTTTGTGGGTGTAATCATTTGTGTGTGACATCTGGAATACAACCATAAGCTTATAGCATCCGTTAAGAAGCTGAAGATTTACGGTGGAGGCAATGTAAGGAGCTTGTGTCGGTGTGTGACAGCGCTGCCTCTTCTGCTTCGGAGTTTCTGAATGAGGATGCAGGGAGTTTTGGAATAAAGTCACAACTCCCTGAGGCATGATATGTAGTATAGTTTTTTTGTAAAATTGATGCAACAGTGAGGCAACTTGTGTTCCCTGGGGCATCTGACAAGTCCAGGTAAAGGGGTAAAACCAAGCTACTGATGCTAATGCTATGGATTGCCTTTTATATGCAGACTGATCAATGCTCCATCCTGTATGTGTGCAGTTATTAGCAAATTGCATGCATCTGCAGGATGAATATATGTGGAGGCCAACAGGTAAGAAGAAGTTCCTGCAGAAAAATGACGAGAATATATTTGAGTTCTATAAGAAAGTTTATTTTTCAACTTTCTTTAATAAACATTTCAAGGTATCCAACCGGTCAAGGCAGAGGGCCGCCCAGCAGGAGCAGGGGTCAGCTCTGAGGTTTTACCTCCCAAAGAGGTGCTTGCTCATGGCGGAATTTTTATTTCTCTGTAAAATAAAGAGTATGGTTGAGATCTGCTCTTTTGCAAAGTGTCATGAAATAGAATTTTGACGCTACATGAAGAAAAAAGCTACCAATATATTGTATTATCTTAGCATAAATATTTGAAAAAGAGCCTACAGCAGGCTATTACGTATAAGCAGCAATAATTAGCTTATTTGTCTGAAATGTCATAAATGAATTGTGCACTGAGGCCTTCATGTTATGCATCAAGCATTACAGTTTTGCTGTGAAGAGCATGCTGATTAGCCGCGACCACATTAGCTACCTTAATTATGTTCAACAGTCCATGCTCTTGATTGCAACTCTGTTGTGTCTCTCTGCATCGCATTGAGCTGAGAGTAATTACAGACTGGAAAATGAACATAGAGCGCAGGCAGGGTTTTTAATCCGAGAGGCAGGCGGCGGCGGCGGCGGTGTTAGTGGGTATGGATTGATCCTTCTGGTTGATTGCATCCTATAATCTCTAATCTGGGTGCCTGTAGAGGTGTAGCATGCTCAGGACTCGGATAACAACACCCTCTGATGTATCTGATTCTATTGGCATGAAAGTTTTATTAGAAAAAAGCAACAACCTCCTATTTGAGAGCTTTATTTTTATTTTTTATGCGATGTAAGAGTATCCCTGAGTGCATTTCAAGTTCTCCTCACTGCGTCCTTCTGTCCTCCCCTCTGTTGTAAATGATTGGTCTGGCACACCTTCATTCCCTCCCTGTATCTGTGTGCATGCCCTCTGTTGCATAACGCATTGCTGGCTCACCGCCTTCGGTTATGATGTTCAAATCAGAACCCAAAGAGATTACATCATCGTCTGGAGGGGTGCAGGTTTTGTTCAATTTGCTGCATGGAAGGGCAGAGCACAAAAAGAGCGCCTACTAATCTGTGACCTGAGCTGAGCAGGATGTGAAGATTCTGTGGTAGAGAGTTAAGGCAAGATGTTTTCAGATGAAAACAATTACATTTAAATGGCATGTATTTAGCACCTCATACATGGATATGTGCTGGTTTTCTTTGTCTTCTATTATAATATAATTTAATATGTTTGGGTAAAAAGTTGCATGTCGATCCAAGACCAATGCATTTTAGCCACCCAAAGACACTCTCTGCATCCAGCTCCTACTTGATTTTCTCTCTAGTTCCTTCTCTTTATGGCATTTTTTGATGACAATATCATGAAATTTTAAAAAATGCACCCATATATAGACCCATAATGGAGTCACCTGCTGTCTAATTGTGAGGTGCGATTCAATCCATAACCTGCAGGTCAGGTGGGCGGGTCAAGGGAGTGAAGGGGCAGCCAATAAGAGAGAGACAGAGAGAACGTTTTTCGCCAAAGTCCTGCAGTTTACCATGCTGCTGCACACTTGTGCACTTTCATGCGACATGTTTAGTAGCATGACCTCCTGGAAAATGCAAGTCCTGAAAGCTGCTGTGTATTTCCAACCCTGTGTAACGTGATGTGTTGTCATGGTGATTCACGGGCCGTTTTTTTTTTTTGGGCTGCTGCCGTCACATCTTTAATCGACAAACAAAAATCACGAGGAACACATTTAGAGGTCAGGATGACGACTGCATGTCAGATCTGATGAGTTTGCTGTACCTTCAAGGAACCCCAACCAAAAGGAAGTCGTTCCTCGCAAAAGTCTAGTGATTGTCTCCTTAAATGTTGATCGCACTCATGATTCTGTCCTTTCATGCTCTGAGAAGCTCCTGCAGAGACTTTGTAATTAAATTGTTGTAGGTAAAACGCCACAATCCTCTCTTTATCGTTTTCCTCTCTTTCTCGTCCTGCTGATTCTCATCTCTCATCGCCACACACAGACACTCCTTCACGCCCTTCGCCTATTCTCCTCTCGCCCCCGGAGGTGTGCGATGTTGTGGGAGCATGTGAAAGCCGTCACACAAGGGAGAGAGAAAGCCATTTGCCTAAAGCATGCTGTCAGGCTCCATCTGGATATGTGTGTATATGAGGGTCAGTGTCTGCTTGTACGCGACCAGGAGTGGTTTAGGGATCGTCTGTGTTGGTGTCTTTTTTTTAAATCTCTGCTACCAAACTCATCAAAGCAAGCATTATTTTGTATTCCTGTATCTTGTTGCCATTTCTTAACTGCACCAATGATGATGAAGTTGGGAAAGGTCCTTTAAAAAGTCATTCCCTTCCTATAAAAGTTCCTATGTGTCGTATATTATGAATGACTTTTTAAAAGAAAGGATGGTGTTTATTGTGTGTCTGCCTGTGTGAGGGGAAGTGTTTCCACCAACAAAAAATGAATCGCTATTGCAGAAAAATAAGCTAAAACGCTCTCAGTGGCTGCAAGTTATAATTCCAGTAGAATGATAATGCTAAAAAAAAAGGTCTAACAATTAGGGTTGGGGTAGAAATAAATTCTTCGATGCATTAAGATGCTTGATTTTTCACAGATGCACAAAAGTCAAAAATCAATATACTAAATCTTAATTAAGATTGTGGTATGTGCAGCATGGAGACATAACTTTATTAACAACACAGTGGAAAACACTCATTTTGTCGTAGGATGTTAATTCATCAATCAGTGCAATTACGGATTACGAGACGTTGTAAACAAATGCACCACAAAACAATAATGTGTTTGAGCCCCAGTCTGCAGCGGGTTTATGAATAGCAGCAAGTGGCAGGTTGGCGCAGCGTGCCTTGTTCCTGCAGTGATGCCAGCCTCCTCTGGCCTTCCTCCATCGCCCACTGATGCCCAATCTGCTCCTCTCATCCACAGCCCATAAAACGCCTGATGCAGATTAGCGCTCGTCATCATTCGCCGTGGCTGGCGTGAAAAAAACGACAGGGCCAGGATGATGAGGACGTCATTGTGTCTCGGCTTCAGGAGGGGATCTGTGATGATATAAGCTGATTTTTGGCTTGTGGTGGCTCCTCCTCCAACACCACAATAAACGTGTCAAATAATGCACATTCAGCACAGAACTCAAAGAACTTGTCTTATTAATATTTGATGAATAATATTAATATGTGTTTAGCTTTTGCAGAAACTCATATTTTAGAGTAAAAGCTGGGCCCATGCACTAACCTCACTTCTACACTCTCTGTGTTCAGGAGCCCCTGAGGCTACTGGAAAGTGACTCTTCATAATCACATGAAGGGAGGAGGGTGGAGGCGAAGGAAGGGGCCCAGGGAGGGTTTACAAATTTCTTTGACATCTCAAGGAAAGTGACATTGGCCAAGATGGTTGCATAACTGTTGGGTCTTTCCTTTTGATGGCATTCTGGCCAGAGGGGCCATTTTAATATTTTGGTGGGACACGACTCAAACTAATAGCGTTCACTCTGCACCGCCGAGCCTGCAGGCAGAAGCTCAGGCCAGGTGAGGAGGGATCTGTTAGGTAGGCGATCTGTGGACTATCTGCCGTAGCTGTTCAGGTCACTGCAGCCTACAGCCAGGCTCTTTTAAATAAAGCCTTTTTAATGCTCTGCTCTTAACTGTATTTGCCTCATTATACAAAATAGCCCTAAAGGACACAAGTACAGCTTTCCTGCATGATATCGTGTGAAAATACTCTCCAAATTATGAGATTGCCTCAGGATAAAACCAGCATTCCTAAACTCTCCTAATGACTTGAGCGCCTCATTTATCAAATGGAAACTAATTTTTTTTAAAAGAACAGATGAAATAAATAAATAAAAATGCTCATGATAAGTTACTCTCAAAATTAATTTTGACTTTATTTTGAAGTTGTTTACACTTTTTTTTTTATTCTCATAATTTCATTTGATCAAATCTTATTGCTTCCTCATACTTTTGACCGACTAAGTCAAAAGATCGATCATTTAGAGGCTTTTGAATGAATTCAACCTTAATCCAAATTCCAACGAGACATGTGCGCCATCAAAAAAAGGCTTCAAGCTTGTTCAATTTTTTCCCGCCACATGACCAACCCTCCATGAAAACCTGTGGAATAGTTTTTGTGTCCCCCTGCTAACTGACGAAATCACAAAATCATGAGAAAGTATTCAGAATTCTGAGATAATCAATGAAAGAATCTTTCTTCCATACTTCATATGGAAACACTAGCTTACCTACAGCTTTGGTAAGAAAGAAGCATCGGCCTTAATGGCGTAAGTAATGCACTTATATCAAGGAAACCCTGCAAACCCATTGAGGAAACACAAAAAAAAAAGAATGTTGCCTCTTGATCTGCTTGCAAATCTGCTGCATCTGCTGATCCCAAGAGGACCATGAAGGCAGCATCAGGTCAGTCGGTGTAGCATGTTCCTCTTCCTCCAGCTGCGACTGGAGTCAAGCAAAAAGCACCTCACCTCTCCCAGAGCACAGATGAATATTTCATGTTTTCAGGAGTGTGTGAAACCACAATGCAGCTCCGTGTGAACTCCGATTTTCTCGGGTGTGTCTCATTAAATCGTGTGTTTTCTCTCATTCGCTTGCGTCTATTTTTTTCTCTTTTTTTTTGGCACGCACGGGCATGGCTGTCAGCGCTCGACGTGGTGGTTCAGACGCAAACAAGCAAACGTAGCTGATTGTAATCTGCACCAGATGATGAGTCTGTGTGTGTTTTTCTCTGCATCTGTGAGTACTCTGCCCCATCTGTGTACACGCGTTTCTGGATTTGTTCAGATCGGCCACAGAGAGAGAGAGACATGGAGGGAACCAACATCTAGCAGATCAGCAGGTTAAAAAAGTATTGATCACGCAGCAGAGAGCAGAGAGCAGAGAACAGGATTTTAGAGTCATGCGGTCCACTACGCCCGGCCAGATGCTGACCTTGTGGCATTTATAATGCTGCACAACCAGCCAGGGGTTTCTTAGATTAGGGTCAGTTATGTGCAGTGGCGGGGGAAAAAAAGAAGAAAAAAAAAAGGGTTTCCTGTGGGGAATGGCTGGCGTCATCCTCTTCCTCATCCTCGACACAAACAAGCTGCTTCCTGATCATTTGCTTCGATGATATACTGGTCATCAGGTGGATGTCACCTTTTTAACAGGACGTGAAGCTAAATGCATGTTCTGAAGCGTTTTCTTTGCACGAATACTTCATGAAGAGGAAATACAGACGTGCTCGTGTCGACACTCTGCCGGCCGATGAAGGATGATCCCTGTTTATTCTTGTTTGCATCTTCCTTAATTTCCTATCAGCACTAATAACGTCTTGAAGTCGACTGCAGCTGAGAACGCTGTCGCAAAGAATCTCACTGATTGACTGATCTGCTACGATTTATTATTTATTATTTATCAATACGGGCTGTGCAAACAGCTGGCGTTTGACAAACATAAGCGCCAAAATGAGTATGGCCTCCACTCTGTTGCTTGCACATGAATGCATCACCTGCATTTAGGACCGAAGCTGTTGCTCGACTGACTGTGCTGCTTTCACTGCAACGTGTTGGTTGGACAAAACAAGCTATTAAAGCTCACTTTGGGCTGCAGGAAATGATAGTGGACATTATTCACGACTCTTTACACTGAAAATTGTTCTGTACTTGCCAAGATTTAAGATCTTGGATCTGGAACCAACTTATTTTAAGTCAAATCATCTTGCTGTGAACAGATAATTTCACTATTCAGCCATTGTCTCACCAAATTGTTTATTTCTTGTATTTTAGCTACTCTTTTTTTTGCAGTATACGCCGTATCTGCTTTATCTACTTAAGAAGATGTCAGATTAATTCATCAATAATATGATATGTGATATTTTCTCCATTCATTTAGCAGTGAACAACGATTTGCTATGTAAAGATAAAGCGGACAGAGCAGAGAATGACTTCACACCCCTGAGGTGTGTGGTGTGATTTGAGCTTCTCTGTTGGCCCTGAGCGCATGTGACTTGTGCATGTTAGTGCATTAGAGGAGTGCATATTAGTGCACATGAGCCCCTTAAACTGTGCACCAAAATGTGGTTCTGACAACACTTGAGGCCTGGAAATAGGCTGGTCAGTAACACAATATTGATTTATATTTGATCAGCACTGCCTAATTTTACAGTTTAATCTGACTTTGTTCACATTCAGATGTTTTAAAAAAAATTAAATTATAAGGATTTGTTCTGAGATGCTGGTGTGTGGTATTTTGTGAATGTAGTATGTTTCATCTTAAATTGTTGCTTTACATCTGAGGGATTAGTACCATGATGTTCAGTCTGTTTAGCATAGATCTAAATGATCTGATTAAACTGTGGCGCTGTCTGATCATGTAACCGCTCATGTTTCTTTTGTTTTTGGAAATTGCGGTGGTGATGTCGCCATGTTCCCAGATTTAAGCAATTATTTCAGTCGCAATAAAGTGGATATACAGCTTTGTTTTTAACGTCGCGACGATGTGGTTTTGATGAGTTCTTTTAAAAAGCCGTACATCAAAACTCAGAGGAGCTTTTATCACGTGGAGAGGCATAAATCTGACGCTGAAGTCGTGTGACTGTTGTTGTGGCTGATGTCTGCTGCCATCAAACAGATGGGGCTTCTTTTTCATCTCCTCCCACCTCTCTTTTCTCTCTCCGTCCTCCTCAACTCTTGTGGGAATCTACCCATAATGCACTGTGAGGATGCGAGGAAACTGCCCCATAATGAACGCAGCACTTCCAAATTGGAATACAAGCTGCAGGCCGGGACGAGACCGACCGTTAAAATATTCACAAAGCTTTATTATCGCTGTTATTCCTTGGCTGATGTACTGTGTGGTGATGATAATGATGTGCCACTGGGCTGTACGGTTTATTATTAACAGGATGGTAGATGTAATCTTCCCTCTCACCTTTTTGCTCAGTTTATATGAAAAAAAAATGTCATCAGAGAAATACAGCGCATAAATTCAGGCAATATTAGAGAAAAGGGATGACAGATGAAAGCTGAGCTACTGAAGGAGAGATCATCCAGGTGTTTTTTAATTTAATGATTTTACAATGCATGCTGTACTTAGATTGTTACATTAGTTTATTCAAACACGAATTGGTTGTGAAAATGCAGTTTGTATGCCAGTGTGTAATTGAGGGATTATTTCACAGTGCACCCTTTTCATTTCATGCCCTGGGTGTCAGGTGATTGACAGGGAGCGGCGCATAAACAACAAAGGATGTCAGCAGCCAGTGACGAGTTCTGTAACCATGTCTATTACGTGCCACTCGTGGTTTATCCAATCAAAGAGTCTGAAACAGTGTCTCATCCAATAAGAAGACTTGGAATAGGAACTTGTTTTTTTTTAGGAACATTTTTGCTGCTTACTTTGCGACTTTTTTGCTGCTTACTTTACGACTTTTGTGCTGCTTACTTTGCAACTTTTTTTGCTACTTACTTTGCGACTTTTTTGCCGCTTACTTTGCTACTGTTTTGCTACTTACTTTGCTAATACCCTGGATCATTTCTGCCGGACAAATACTCTATTACTAACTGGATCTGCATAAGATTTAAACCCTAAAAAGTAAGAGTCTTGATCATCGTAACAGCACCAAAAGCTGCTATAATCAATATGTTTCTATTAACAGTGCATGAGATGACTAATGCACTGTAAAAAGGGTCACTCTTTCAGCTCATTGTTTTGGTTTTACACCCTGCAACGTAACAATATGGATCACTTCTCACTTCCTACATCCAAAGGGTTCTTATAAACCCTCCATACACTATCTGCTCAGCACCAAAAAGCAAACAGACTATGTTAGCTACAAGCTGGTGAACATGGCATAGCATTTAGCATCTAGGATTATCCCTCAGCAGCTGTTGGAGACCAGAAACAGGGACTTCTATTCATCACTCAGACACAACTCTGCATGTCGCTCCACGTCTGCTGGACTTAAGAATCAAATGTTTGTTCAAACGTTGGATGGAATTCACTATGTGTGTATTTGTTGTGTGTCAGTGCTCTGCATCACACGTATTTGCCTTCACTCTCCTCCATCTTTCCCTCCTGTTTCATGTCAAACAACACAATTCAGCCCACTTCCTCGTGAATTTGAATTCCCAACCCTTGTCACCTCTTAGCAGCAATCTTTAGGTTTTGATCCAGGTTGCATCACTCTACATCAGTGTGTGTGTGTGTGTGTGTGTGTGAGACGGCTGCAAAGGACTACACTACTGCTGAACTGGGTCGTCGTTAACGTGTTGCTATGGCAACTGCCATTCGCCGACCCCGCGGCCAAGAGAGCTGCTTTTCGCGTACACTTCCCTCCCTCGCTCTGGCGCTTTCTTCTCCTCCTTCTCTCATTTTTCCACAACCCTTTGTTCCTCTGCTCACTTTCTATCGATCCTTTGCCTCGGTCTTCCTCTGCTTTCACCTCTGCATTCCTTTTTCTCCATCCCTTCATCTGCATCCATCCATCCTTTTTTGTTGTTGTTGGTCTATTTAAAGAAAACAAAAAGGCCACAAATTGAAATCCTAATTAAACATTTTCAAGCTTTGCGTGCTTTTTGCTGTTCTGTCTGTCGCTTGACAAAAAGGAACAGAAATGCCCAAATCTTTTGTTCATTCATTGTGCGAGCTGGTGCTCAGGCAGCCTATAAAATGTTCCCACCCTGATGCATCATCCCTGGTCTGAGATTGTTAAGATGATATATGACACAGCACCGTAACTGGAGTGTAACATATTGTCTAAGCGATTAACTCCGGCTGGCTCGGTGTAAGTACTGCATGGTCATGCAGTTATATTTCAAAGAGAGCGGAGAAGAAGACAAGCAGGGCAGAGATAAGAGGTAGCGAGGTATGGAATCAGAGGGACGGGCCGGCCTCTGTGTGTCACCTAAATTCTACTCTAATGAATAGTCCATTGATTTCCATTAGGCCCGGCTGGATCTGGCCGCTCCATCCTGTCTGTTTCCCATTAGTGCACTTCAGAAACCGAAGCTGACAAACAGTCGTAGCCACAGGCAGATCAGACTAACATACCGTATTACCTGTTGAGGCTGACCTTTTATAACAGGATGGAGCTTCAGTGCAGAGCAGCTTTTAAACAAACTCAGGGTCATCGTTGTAACGACCAGTGAGTCCATTGCTGCAGCGCCCCCCCCCCCCCCCCCCCCTGAGGCCTGGCCTTTTTTCTCAGCTCAGGATTTTAGAGCCATCCAGCCTTATCAGCCCCACCTCTCCATCAGCCCACTTCCTTCATTAACATTAATAGGATTTGGATCTATTATGCAACGAGCCTCCGCTTGGTTACGCAACACAGTCTTCAGCAGCGGTAGCACACTTTGAAGTGTGTGTGTGTGTGTGTGTGTGTGTGTGTGTGTGTGTGTGTGTGAAGGGGGGGGTTCTTAGATGCATCTTAGATTTATGGCGTGGGTTTACATTCACTCAGACATGGAGAGTCGGAGGGTTCAGTATGTGCTACATGACCTCACAGTGAGGTCAGAAACTACAGAGTTCAACATATCGTTGATTAAAACAAAAAGAACTCAATTCAGTTCACTGGAATTAAATGACTTAGATTTTAATCTACACCTTTGCCTTCATTTATTTGATATTCATGTCCCCCATCTGCAGCTTGAGCATTCATGCTAACACTGCTCCGCCTCCCGTTGGTTGCCTGCGTTGATTGGTTAGGGTTAGGGTAGCCATTTTAGAGTAAACCAATCAGAAGCAGAGGGTAAAGGTTATGGCGAGGTCTGGCCAAGAATGCAGTGGGATCCATAATAATGCATCATTATTCTATGAGGCAGAAATGCTCAGCCAGGAAATACTGACGATGCATCTTGTAGATTATAAAAATAGTAATTAATAATAATTAAAAAAAACACCATTTGAACATTAAAAAGGTCATAAACTTGATTTTCATCGCAGGTCTTTGAGACTGATAAAAGAAACTTGTTGAAGACTACATGCATAAGCTTTAAAATCTTTTAATATAGCAAATTAATGATCACATTTATTGCCATCTGTTCCGTGGAGAGTGTCGGCCTACATACAGTAATTCCATGGCAATCAATCCAACAGTTGCAGAGATATTTAATTGATTAGTTGATTGAAATAAGACTACAGAAGGTTAAGTACAGGATTGATAGATATCCACGGTCAGTCATGTATTCTGGGCTTTACAAATAGAAATATATCGATTCAACAAATTCTGCACATGAAATAATGATGCTTCAGACTTGCCAATTGGAGCATGTTGTCATGGAAACAGCAAAGTGGCACACACAAGACAGTTCATTTTGTCTTTTTTTTTTTTTTTCTTCTCCCAGAGTAACTTCCTGCTTTGTAGAGGGAGCTATTTTTAACGGCTGTTATATAAGATGCAACTCTTGTGCTTCATACAATGTGTTATTTTCCCTCTTTTTCATTCCTCTTCATCCTCACTTCACTTCATCCTCTCGACTGTGACGGGACCAGAATGCAGCGTGTCGGGAAGCTTCGCTTTCTGTCACGGTTAACGGAAAAACAAATGTACTGATTCATCATCATCATCATCACTCATTATTTTGTCATTATTCATCATCTTTCTGCAGCTGTGAAAAAGGAGAACGATGCCAATTTCAGATTTTAATTTTATAGGTACCACTCAAAATGAATGCCATTTAAATGCCACTTCTATGATGGTTCAGAAAATAAATGGTTATAGTAATTTATTTAGGATTAGGTCATGAGTTATTCATGCAATCTGGTCTTAAGAGAGAAAAAAAAGCTTTTGAAATGTTTCTTTAAAGACAAAAGGGAGCTAGAATATTTTTTTTTTAGCATGTAGCGCAGTGTACATGCAATATTCAGCACTCCCAGCTGAGCTCAAAGTGAATGCACGCTAACTGTGAAAGATGCTATGATTAGCTGCATGGAGAGAGGCGTTGTTCTTCTCTTCTAGACCCAGAGAGACAAGCGTGACAGTGTGAACGTCCATGCAGGTTTCTGCTCATAAGCGACAATTAAACAGTCAAGCATCGCAAGCGAGTTTCATCACCAGAGACGATCGAGCCACATTATGAGAGGTCATTTTGCAGCAGTCTCCTCTTTACCTTTAGGCTTGGTTCAAGAGGACAGCCTCGTCTCAGTGAATTAACCCTGCTCTCTACGTCTCCCCCTGCAGGATGCTTCGAGTGCTGCATCAAATGTCTGGGCGGGGTGCCCTACGCCTCCCTGGTGGCCACCATCCTCTGCTTCTCAGGCGTGGCCCTGTTCTGTGGCTGCGGCCACGTGGCGCTGACCGGCACCCTGACCATGGTGGAGAACCATTTCTCCACGATCACCAGCGACCACGCCACCTTCGCCATGGTGTAAGTTCTCAGTGTGGCTCAGTTACCGGGCAACAGCTGCCACTAAATGATTCCATATCAAGGAAATCACTAAAACACACATTTTTTTAAATAAATAAATCTATAAATAATAAATAAATGAATAGCTTCTCTAGTATTTCTTCAGTTATAATTTCTGATTATTAATGCTGTCCTTTATCTTTGTACTCAGGATCCAAATCTTCCAGTACATCATCTACGGCATCGCCTCCTTCTTCTTTGTCTACGCCATCATCCTGCTGGCTGAGGGCTTTTACACCACCAGCGCCATCAAGAAGGAGCTGCAGAGCGAATTCAAGACCACCGTTTGCGGACGCTGCATCACCGCCTTTGTACGTCCACACATACACAAGCATCCGCTGCAAATCAGTGCATCTACCGAAGCCTCTAAAAGTGTCTTTTTCACCCTCTCCTCAGTTCATGTTCCTGACCTACGTGCTCGCTCTGGCCTTTCTGGCCATCTTCGGCTTCACGGCGATACCGGTTTTCCTCTTCTTCAACATGTGGAGTACCTGTGCTGCCATGAAGTCTCCCGACGCCAACATCACCTCCCCTGACTCCATCTGTGTGGACGTCAGGCAGTATGGTTAGTTGCTGGATCCGTCTCACGTGCTTCACTTGGATTTGACAAAAAGTGTCGATTTCAGACCTTCACACTCCGCAGAGGTGCAGTGATAAGACTGACGGCTCTCCTTAAGTGTGCAAAAGCCTGACGACGGCAAAATAAAACGTCTGATGTGTCATAAATTCATCTGAATGTTTGATGATTGGCTGGAAGCAGCTGATCAGGCCATTATTGCTCCTTACTCCCCTCTAGACACTGCACAATGAAATTCACCCAACTCTCAATGTTTAGAAGTTGCAAAGAGGATTTAATTGGAATTAACTCGTCAGTTTTGATCAGCAAGCCACATGCAAGCAGTTATTGTGCAAATTGTAGATAACAGAGGATTTTCACAGTGGCCATTGTAACATGAAATTGCAATCATGATTTTTGGGTTAGGGTTTGTTTGATATTTTGCGAATTTTAAGTAATGCAATGAACAAGAATTGCAATTAACAGGGACAAGTTATAGATAGCTTCTTTTAAACTGTCTCTCTTTAATAAAATGCACACATAGGAGGGGATCCTGGGTTTTTATGCTCGTTGCCACACTCTGGATTCATTGTGATCAGCTGTGACTCGTTAGCATCAGCGCTCATCTTGTGTTCCTCATCTGTTGAGTTCAAATATCAACCGTCTTTCTCCACCTTTCTATACAGAAAGAGGGCAGAGAATAGATTATTGAAAGCCCGATTGGATCTCAGTGAAAATCCACCTTTCCTGCAGCATTACAGCACAGTATATATGATCTAATTTGATGGCCTAATGTACAGTATGTGACCCACATTTGAAGGACAGCTGGTCCTGATGCAAAGTAGGATAAAGATCACATGATGCCTCATTTGACACTGTATGAAATATTAACCCCAATTATTGGCAGACATCACATTATCATCAGCACTTCAGGAGCTATAAGTGAAGCAATTTGGATGCTCCTCTGCAAAACCTTCTCATCTTATTTATGATTATAATATTAATAGAAAAGAAAGCAACTTTTCAATAAAACATTTTTGCAGTAACTACACTGAAATAATGACCCATATTTCTCCTGTAGGAGAGGCTCAGGGACCCACACAGCAGCAGCCCTGTCTCCTTTAATCTTTATCCAACCTAATTCATAATGCCTTCAATCAAACAGTCTCAGGGGAGGTGAAAGCTCCTTGTCTCAGATGAGGGATGGGCCGTCCTGTGATGTTTCATCTCTCTGATCCTGTAGGTATTATTTCCTGGAACGCCACGCCAGGAAAAGCTTGTGGAGCCACCCTGGGAGAAATCTGTACCACCAGCGAGGTGAGAGGACACCGACCTGACCTTTTCTTTTCTATTCTATTCTATTCTCTCTCTCCTTTCCATCCCTCGCTAACTTCACCCCTCTCGTCCACAGTTCTACCTGTCTTATCACCTCTACATTGTTGCGCTCGCCGGCGCCGGTGCCACCGTCATCGCATTGGTAAGCTGCTCGTCATCCCACCGATAAATGTCCTTTCTCGAAATATGCACGTTGCCATGGCGTGCTTATCTGTCGCCATGGCAACCCCGCCTCCGACCATGCCACCTGCCTCCACTGCAGAGTGTGTGTGTGTGTAGACAAGGTCAGTGTTTCACTCGGCCGTGGAGGCGGGCTGTTTTCTTTTATGTCCAGGGTAATGGAGACACTATAAAAAGAATTAAACACATCGACAAAAGTTAGTTACATGAACTCCCTCTGTACTGTGAGGCTTTCCAGCTAACTTATTCTGGAGGCAGAGAAAGAAACAGAAGAATATTTTAAAAGATGAGAAATAGATACTTGAGCAAATCCATGCATTTAATTAAATTATCATATATGTAATATGTATATTATGGCATTTTTATGCCAAATTTGATGTGGCAATGCAAATCTACACCCATATTTTTTATTCTGGTGAAATCACCTGTTGAATTTTGGCTATAATGTGTTTAAAATTTTGTGAAACACCCGTTTAGATACTGTTTACACTCAGTAAAGCAACTTTGAACCTTTTTGATCATTATTCTCATAGTATTTTCTATCCAAAAACTATTGAGTTACATGTAGGAGAAGTGCTTGATTCAAACTAGGTTCTCATCCCAAACAGAGACAGCCAGGTGATTTCAGTAACGACCTCTAATTAGTGGTGACACCTGGAAGCAGAGTTTCTAGTCCATTCACACTGGAAAACATTGAAGTATACTCAAAAATGTCTCCATATAGAACACTTTTTTTTACACAATTGTCCCACAATGCAATGCATAAAGAAAATGGGGGAGAAAGCAATGCATACAGCCGTGCAACTGCTTTGAAAACGCTTAAAGTAAGCATAGTTCCACACACATATACACACACTGCCACATCAATTTAACTTCAATAAAAATGCAACACCTCTTTGGGAAAAGGTTTCATTCAGTCGCTTTTCCAGAGTGAAAACACCACATACACAAAATATATATGTAGTGCAAAATTAGGACACAACTGTAGCTTGAAAGTAGTGGAGTTTTTTTGCATAGAAGATGCTGTATTTTAGTAACATGTGGTATGGAATTGGGACACAGTACCAGTCTTCCCTGCACATTTCTTCTTCAGATTCACTACCTGATGATTTTGTCGGCCAACTGGGCCTACCTGAAGAGTGCCGTCTCGACGCACGAGTACCAGGACATCAAGACCAAGGACGACCAGGACCTGGAGGCTGAGGCGCGCTCCAAGGAGGGTCAGAACTCCTCCTCCTACTCATAAGGACAAGCGATCCTCTCCTGCAACCACCCATCTCTCCTCCTCTCCACACCTCGACCACCACCCTTACAACACCCAGCACCCACCCCCTCCCTTTCGTTAAAAACAAACCACCTCGGTCATGTTCGATAGTCCCCCAACCTCCTGATTCTCCATCCTCTTCCCTTCCACGATGTTCGCTCAGAGCCGAGGGCTCGCGCCAGAGCGGAAGAGGATGGAGGATCAGGGGAAGCGGCACTGCTCAGACGGAGGCAGATGCTTCCGAACGGGAGAGCTCGCCCCGCCGGGGTCGAGCTGAGGTACAATACATCGGTTCAGAAGCGTCTCCTCCCCCCCCGCGCGCTTATGGGCGGCGGCCTCGTGAACGTGACCCGGCTGTGATGGCCTCGCGCCCTCAGCCAACACAGCCTGTCAACACACAACTCCTTACAGCCTAAAAAAAACATTCACTGTCTGCTTCAGCCACGGGGAAACCAGGCAGCAAACAACTTCCTCTGTTCTTTTGGTGTTTTATATGCATATATATATGAATATGAATATACTGTGCGAATGTGTACGAATGTTGTTGTTGTTGTTGTTTTTTTTATACGTTCTGAAAAGTATGCCAGGTGATATTATGATCTTTTTTTCTTTATGTTTTTGGCGCTCATAGTTTTTCTCCTTTACTTTTTCTCCATCTTAAACTTATTATTGCTAATACTCAATACGTTGTTGCACTATTACGTACTAAAAGACAAAATCCCATAAAAACACAAAGCACCCCAGACGCCCCTCTCGTATAGAAGTAGCTAAAAGACTTACTTATCCCAAGGATTAATGTGCATTTACACAGTTTATTTATCCACCAAGGTAATTCATTTAAGACCAGTTTTATGATAAAAATAGTTTGGGGAAATTCACTAATTCCCTTTTCATCCAGAGTTAGATGAGAATTAATAATAGAAGAAGAATTCTTTCATCATCAACCCTGACTGAAGTAAAACACAAGTGTTGCCTTGTATTGTATTGTATAGGAGTGTGTGTATTGCCACACACTCCTAAGTTTCAGTCATTTCTGCATCAACGTCCTTGTTTGACGTCAAGAGAATCTCAACTCTGATTGGCTTCCGTGTCGCGGCGTCACGCGAATTCCTCGCCCAACTTGAAATTAGATGCGAATGACCCAAATTTCACTTTTTTTCGGCGTAAATTTGTGGCTGCTTGCAGCTTTGTGTTGACATTTCATGTCATTTCTGTGCAGTAAATTCTGAAACACTTCCACAACCGTAATTTCTGCATAAAACCGCGACGTTTTGTTTTCGCAGTCAGGTTATTGTGTGAATTAAACAAAATATACCAAATTTAATTCATGAATTTCGTTTGACTGATTGTCTTTTTGGATTAAACCGAGCATTCCTCCGCTGACTAGCTTTAACCAAGCTAAAAGTGGTGTCAATGTCCTCGTCTAACTCTCAGAAAGAGAGTGAAAATGTCAGATGATTTCTTTTCAGATCAATTTTTGTTACCCTCATTAGCAGCGGCAGCAGGAATCAAACACAAATCTGAGTCTATTAACACACAAACAAAAGACATCCACCTCAGGTATCAACCCAAATCCAAATTTTAGCCTCTTGTGCATTTTTCCAAAGCTTTACCATCAAAATACCGACCCTCACCAGATTCATATGCTGTCCTGTGTGAATTATACAGTAAAACATTTTCTAAAATTTCTCCTTTTGCGAGTTAAGTTCACCTGTAAATAGTCGATTCACCCTAAAACACCTTCCCCACAACGGGGAGAACACAGTCAACGTTTTGCCATGCTCTTTCTCTTATTTTTTTTCTTTCTTCAGATATATGTACATGTACCCTTTGAGAAATGTGTTTAGCACTCAAATACTAGTTCTGCATTTGATATAATAAGTGTAATGTAACATCTTGAATGATATGTCGTGAGAGGGATACAGTGCAGTCATGCTATGATATGATATATGATTGAGGTGCTTGTGACGTATACATTTTAAAATGTGAAAAAAAAAGTATGGAAATTAATTTTTTGAAGTTTTATCAGTTTTAGGCAGCTGAGTTCTTCTTTGTGATTCAGTAATGATGACTTTATTGAACTTGTTTGTGCTTATTTTCCGATGACCAGCCAAACGAGCGACGCGTGAGTCGCTCTTTTTTTCTCCTTTCTTTTTCGACGTCATGCCTCTCACACGAGCCACAGAGACTGTTTTGGATGTTTACACTCTGAGAAAAAAAAAAAATCAATAAAAACAAGTCAGGAATTTTCATACATTAATTTTATAATCAGATATTCTTTAATAGTCATGAACTATATTCTCTATCGACCATCACTGGTTTAACCCTAAAAAAAAAACACTAAAAAAAAACACTGAAGAAGACACATTTTTGAACTTTGATGAGATGAAGCATGTCAGTATCGTCCATGTGTGCAGCTGTCTATTCTGTATAAAAAAGGACTTTATTGCCATGTGTGTTATGTTTGATAAATATACGTGCTTTTCCGGCAGGTTGATGTAAAGGCAAACTTCAATTTCCTATAAGACGATGCGTGTCAGGGTGTTGTTGTTTCCTCGTTATTTGCATGAAGGAGACATGACTGTCTTTGCAGTTTTTTCAGGTGATGTGTAGTCAAATGTACTGACAACTATGGTAGGCGGTTTTTGCCCCTTCCTCCACCCCTCATCCACTCTTTTCTAAAGAAAGCTCCATTGTACTTTGATGGCATTGTAGTCCCTGTTGGTGTTTCATTATGGTTTTATTTTTTAAGTTGGAAATAGTTCTACGACTCCTATATAGTGATGATTTTTGTAACCTTCTCTAGTAAAACCGATATTTTTTATTATCGTGACTCTGCTCGTCTCCTGTCTCGTTCTTGTGTCACTCTGATTTTTTGATTTCCTGTTAATGGTAACAAAACCAAACTAAATATTCCGGATTCCTCCATCATGGGTGAAGAAAGGCAGCTGGGGAGAGGTTATTTAATTAGTCCCCGTTGATTGCAATTCTTGTGAATTGCATATTTAAGAATATGTTCAGAAATAAAAGGCTTAAAATACCCAAAATACCAAAAGGAGATGTGTGCATAAAGTTTTTAAAAAATTATATTTCTAATAAGTGCAAAAGCTAGAAAAAATGTTTGCTGTAATCCAAGACCAGACCTGCAACAGGTGATTCTAATCGGCTTAACGAGATGCTGCCTCCTGCGTCAAACACAATATTTTTAACGAACTAGTGACTTACCTCCAAAAAAAGATGGACGTTCGCTCTTAAAAAGTCACTACAGCTGATCAGATGATCAATTTATTGAATGGAGATTTGACAGAAAACAAAACTCACAGATGCTGACTGGACTTCCACATTCATGCTCACACCGGCGATTCCACCTCTCACCTCACTCTCAAGAAGGTTCTGGGGTCGAATCCTGACCTGACACCTTTTCTGTGTGGCGCTGCATGTTCTCCCCATGTCTGCATGGGCTCTCGCCAGCTTCTGAATTTATAGACTTGATGATGCCGTGAGGTGTGAATGTGAGCCTGAATGGCTGTTTGTCTCTCTATGTGTCGGCCCCGTGATGAACTGGCGACCCATCCAGATTGTACCCCGCCTCTCATCCAGTGTGGGCTGGCTCCAGCACCCCCCACCCCACTGATCCTGCAAAGGATATGCAGTTGCAGAAGATGGATGGATTGCCACCTCTCATACTTTTGATATGTGGGCGCGGCCTTGTGTGCAAAGAGGGTACTGCACCCAAATATAAAAGAACACAAAACACTGATTTTCCTCCTGTTTCACTGTTGGCTGGTGTTTTATTTAGTGTGAAAAATGATGCAGGTGCTGATGAGGATCATTTATGCCACATTTGAATCTTACAAATATTTTTAGATGTAGCAGTGAGCTCCACTTCTCTAAGTTAGAGGAAAGAACAACCACCAGTAGCTTCTTTTCTTCCTCAGAGAAACACTAATTTGATAGATATTAATTCAGGGTGAATCAGTTATGAATGGCGTTTGGAGTTTTTGTCCCTTCTGTGCAGAAAGTGCTGAAAAGCATTGGCGCAAAATAGTCATTTTTGGTTTAAAAATATCTATATTTGCTCCTAAATGTGGATCTAATCTGAAGGCATCACATAAACCGCATTGAAACCCATAAACAGCCTGCAGAAACATCACATTCATCACATCTCATTCAGCTCAGCAGCAGGTGGAGCCAGGAGGAGTCTTCCTCTGCAGGTCCACTGTGTCGGTGTGGATCAGGTGATCAGTTTTGTCATCCAACGCCAGAATGCGACGCACCGCCTCCTCGAAGGCCGATGCTACGTTTGTAGCATCCTTCGCGCTGGTCTCAAAGTACGGGTGGCCGCCGTTCTCGCGGCACCACCGCCGTGCATCCTCCCCTGACACCTGCCGCTCAGGCACATCCAGTTTGTTACCCAGCACCACAAAGGGGAAGCTGTCGGGGTCCTTTACGTCAGCGTAATAACTGAACTCCCTCTTCCAGTTGTCCAGGTTGTGGAAGCTCTGTCCATCGTCCAAACTGAAGGTGAGCAGACAGCAGTCAGAGCCGCGGTAGAAAGGCGTGCGGAGGCTTCTGAAGCGCTCCTGCCCCGCCGTGTCCCAGATCTGCAGGGTGACGTGGTGGCCGTCCACCTCCAGATCCTTGTTGAGGAACTCCACACCGATGGTGTGGAAGAGGTGCGAGTCGAACTTGTTGGCGGCGAAGCGGTTCATGAGTGACGATTTGCCGACGCCGCCATCGCCGAGGAGGATCACCTTCAGGAGAGCCGACTTCGACATCGTGGCTGCAGTGAAGCAGTTCGATGCCAAATATGATATTTGCTATAGTCTGAGGTTTGGAGGAAGTATTTTCACCTGAGGAGCACAAGAAAGCAAATGAGCAAAAACAACAGTCGCCATATCTGTGTCCAAATGACTGAAGACTTTTTAATACTGAGGCATGAACATGCGTTAGTAGAACAGTGTGCGCTGTAGTGACGCTGCAGCTACTCTATTATCAGTCTGGCACAAAGAAACTACTTGATGAAGGTTCAAGGGTTGATGTGAAGCAAGGAAGATCAAATTTTTGGAGTGGATCCCAATAAAGGGATGGATATATATATATTTTGTTCACTTTCTTTAACACTGCAAGAACCCTGACGAGGCACATGTCTTGTTGGAATTCAGATTCTCGGGTTTAATTCCATTATAAGGGACTGTGGTGGAGGTATGCGTCCTACTGAGTGACAATTCTCTGGTTCCAGCTTCTCAATAGTGTAGTTTTTACTTTTTTTCTCACATAAAACAGTCAAATGAATATATTTACATATATATTTTGTTATTTACAAATACTTTTCACAGGCTGAGTATGTCTGAGTATTGAAAACAGCTAATCAGAGAGCATTATTTCTTTATCAAACCCACTGCAGCCTGGTTATTTTTTTTTAACCTTTGGCTACACAGATAAGGTTGTGCTTCTTAAACAACTTTCACTTTGTTCACACACTGATTGTTGGACACGTTTCCTCACACTCAAGACAGTGAGGAGAACAGATTTAAGTCAGCGGACCAGCTAATCCCATTAAAACAGCTACAGACCACTCATTACACTCTGCGGCTAATGGACTTGCTAAATTGCGCTGTAATAAGCTATGCATGAAATGATCCGTGCTGTGAATCACGTGGACTCGGATCATATGACCAGCGAGTCGCCTACAAGTGATGCAACAGATAGACGAAGTATAAAACTCACCGTTAGATCAGAGTACAGATGTCATGATCACCCCGTGGCTGAAGAACTTCGCCCAGTCACAGGCACGGCTGCAAAGGAAAAGCACAAATTCAATCACATACCACACAGTTGCAGACTTAACATACCAGCTGAGTCTGAATGGCAGTCACTGCACCCACATACCAGAACAAATCTCTTGAGATGGGAGGGGGAAATGAACCAAGAGCAGATTTAAATGGGCCAAGGAGGAGCTTCTTTACATTAAAGTTCAGCTCATCCATCACAGCCTGCAAAGTTTTCTACCGAACATCCATCTACTGGGCATTAAATCCTCTAGAACTGATTTCCTACCCTACTCCTTGCAGTGATGGCCGATTTAGTTGGCATGGATTCCAAACAGTAATGCCGAATTCCAGTGAATAATGAAATCTCTCTCTCTCCACATGTCATCACTCTCATGTTATGCTGCAAGCCTGAAGGGGATGAGTGAATGATTCCTGGTGGAGTATTTAACCCGGCGAATTGCTCTTTCTAAATTAATCTTACAGTTTTATTAGAAATAAGTCAAACTTATGAGCACAGTTTTTTATTTTTAATGGTCATGGTGGTACTTGACAATTTTGAAAATGTGTTTCCAGTCCTGCTGAATAGCTGAAAGCAAAGACTATAATAACCATCAGAGGATTATATTCTATAAAAAGTCAAAAATGCCAATTATATAATTTCCCACAACTCATATAGATGCATTCAAATGTATCGTTTTGTTCAACCAGTCAGCAAGAATCTAAAAACATCATGTTTATTATCATATATGACAAAGAAAAGCAATAAATCCTCTCTCTGGAATCAGTGGACTATTGATCAGCAATAAAAAGTAGTTGCAGATTAATGATCTAATCTGAAAATGTAAACAACTCCTCCTTGGCCCAAGATCCACCCCAACACAATACTTGTATGTTTGTTTGTTCATCTTGCAAACAAACAAACAAAGTTCTATTGGTGGTACAACGTCACATTTCTGTTTCTACAGCGAGTAAACCCTCATTAGGTCCATTTTCGGACACACAGCCCAAACAGTGACTCAAGTTACTCGCGCAAAACCATGAGATTCGCCTGATTTTAGTGAAATACCATAAAATTAAAACTCCAAAGTTAACATAAACTTTACTTCGTTCGGTTGTGCTTCTGTCCATATTTAGTGACAAATATGGAAAAAAGCATAGAAGCTGGGGTTGTCCGATAATGGAAGCTTCCCCTACACTGTCCGATAATGGGCGAGCTACGCATTCACGACTTTGCCGAGCGCTGAAAACGACAGGAATTTAAATCTAATCGTCTGTGTGACTGTACCTGTTGATGTGGCGGTTAAGATCCCCGCATCCATCCCAGCAGGGTGCAGCTGTCAGGCGGTGACAAGGCGCTCCGGTGTCCCAGCCGCTCTCTGGCCTCACAGACTCTGATGACGGTCATATGACACGATGATGTCACGCCTCCTCATCATGCGCTCTCCTGCATGCGGTCAGTTTCACAGTTTCTTTTTTCTTTTTCTTTTTTCATTTAAAGGCTCTTCTTGTCTGTCTTTTTGCACATATAAGACCAAACATAAGTTTTGTATTTTTTTTTACCTTATTAAGACGGTCAGTGTGTCAAAGCCCACAATATGTAGGACCCTCAGAATGGAAATACAACTGCTGCACAAATTTATTTAATCAAATGTGTTTTAAGGGGTCTCAGGCAGGACAAAAATGTTGGGAACCACTATGAGAATTTATGCATTTCTGCAGGTTTTGCAAGATTTAACTTACTTTGACTTTTTTCTGCAGTGTGTTGGTTTTATCAATATGTGCACGAGAGAGCATATTAAACTGCTACAGAGCATAGACCTGACAGGCCGACATGGCTGAAGGATAAGATGCGATGGAGACGGAGAACAGCCACGGTTGCTGAGATAGCAAGGAGCCACACTCACGCTGTATCTGACTTGACAACACACCACACCTCCATATCTGACCATTTATCTTTGGACGATCTTTAAAGAGCAGAAATGTTGTGTTGAAGCAAGAAATGCAGTCAAGAACCACAGAAAGAACTGGAGCATTTGTATGATGGTATGATAAAAAAAAAAGCTGGAATCCTGTCATGTTGACCAATGCACGTTTGAAAGTTACAAAAATAAGACCTCCAGTCTGATTAAGGAAGTGAATCCATGAGACAGGAAAGCAGAAGTTGCGTCTTACAGTCTGACTAATGTGGAGACATGTCTCCAAAATACAGGATTTTAAAAAAGGCCAATAAATCACAACAATAGCATCAGAAAAAGACAGATTTAACCAGCGCAAACAAGTCGACTGAGGATAAAAAGTAAGAGCTTTAATACCCCATACAGTATAAGGCCCGTCGATATGACGTCACGATGACATACAGTATAACTGAGTGCCACGTCGACTGAGTGAAGCACCATGGGATATTCACGCCTTGTGCTGCTCAGAAGGGCAGATTACTCCGGCTCACATGCTCACCGTTTTCTGAGGTCACATGTCTCACCCACTGGAGCCCTTTAGCTCCACATGAATGGGATATTGTAAGATAACTAAAGGCATGTTTTCTTCTATTTTTAAAGCACTTTAATCATGAGTCTAAATTAGAGTATGAGAGCAACAGAGCACACTAATTATTCATCGGTGATTGCACAGGTCAAGAGAGTAGTGGTTTTACAATATTCATCTGAGCTGAAAATGTTCAGAGGAGGCAGGATGAGCAGCTAAATTGGATCATGTAAGTGTTAAGATAAACTAGAAGAGGCAGGAAACGATTCAAACGGACAGCCGCCACTTCAAAAGTCCTGGTTTCACTCAAACCGCAATAGGTGGCGACTCTGCTTCGCAGTTGCACGGCTTTTAGTCGCGGCTTTACTGGTGAAACACACTTTAAAATTCAAGATCCTGCCATGAAAGTGAAGGATACTCCCACCAGATATCTTGTTTTAACCACAAGAACGCGTTCCGTCCTGCAAAGAGTGCTCTGTGCTTTGTTTCCACTCCGCATTCCTCTGACCATTCCTCCTGTTTCCAGCCTGAAAGGACAGTCTTCAGTCTCATTTGATTGTTTCCCATTTGCCATTGAAAAGGCATATCCGAACATTTGGGTTGCACCTTTTTCACCCAACAAGAAATGCAACCGAAAAGAGCATCAACCCACCAACCATGTTTTTTTTTTTTTTTTTAATTATGAGATAAATCTTCTGACTGAGGTGAACACGGGAAAAGCAGCTGTCTATAACTGCTTATCCCCTGCAGGGTCACAGGGGAGTTGGAGTCTATCCCAGCTGATAATGTCACCTACATTTCATGTTTTTGGAAGCCGGAGAACCCTGACGGAACCGCAGGGGGAACATGCACACGGAAAAGCCCCAGGTCTGGATTCAAACCCAGAACCTTCTTGCTGTGAGACGATAGAACAATCCATGTTCCACAAACATTTGGAATCATCTTTTTGAGATAAATTAGGCAGAAATTTTACATTTTTTTACACATTTTTGTTGGTAATTTTATCAAGAAATCATTCATGTGTTTGTCAGGAAGTAATAAAAACTGCTCATGACAATTTCCCAGAATGCAATGTGACATCTTTGAAGTGGAAACACATTCTGTTATCGAAGTTGTTGCAGACAAACTGATTACTTCGTAATCATGTACAGAATATGAATATGTAAACTTGGCCACTGTGAAATGATGCAATCTGATACTTGAATTCAGAGGCAGACCCAGCCGCTGTGGTACCACTGCTGTCCACACCCACTGCAGGTCACAAAAGTCATGGCGTCCTCGTCAGGGCCGCCCCGCCTCACCCAAGCGGGCAAGAAAAGGGCCCCCCTGGACACCTGCGTCACCCTACAGTCTGATCCGCCACACCTTTTGCAGCGGATCTTGCGCGTCTGTGTCCCTTCTAACCCTTGAGGAAGCTGCCTTTCGCTCACGCCACGGGACGAGTACTCCACCCTCAGCTGGCGGAGCTCTGCGCTGGCCATCTCTTCTGCAGACATGCACGCAAAGGCCTCGGGTGACAGGGAGCCACTCAAGAGGCCCTGCTGAAGGTGTCTGTTTTTAGGATTCCTCAGGTTGGCCACTCTGCTCCTCACGCAGGCTTTGTATTTGACCTGGCTGGACTTGTGGCGCTCGTAGACGTGCTGCTCGATGTCTTTAGCCAGCTCTGCAGCCTCGTCTCCAGGAGTTTCGTCGCCGAGAGACGCAAGAAGCAGCTGAAGACATTTGGATCTTACAGATGAAAAGGATGCAGGGGTGCTCTCTGAGAATGATGCCTCTTGTTCACCACACTTCACTCTCTCCATGCTACTATTACAGGGCAGTGCTGAGCCAGACTGGGAATCCTCCTGATTGGAAGTGGCTCCATCCCCAGCCTCATCAATCCTGCAAGAGATCTCTGCATCCTTGCTGTCACCTGTGGATTTCACACCTCGTATATCTTCGCTGTACTGCCTCTTCCACTTCGACAGCAGGCTCTTTGCGGCCTCCTTCACGCCGACATCAGAACAGGTTTTCAGGAGCCCGTGGAGGACTTTAACAAGGCGTGTCGTTTCCAGCTGCTCTGCTGTGACGTGCAGCTTATCAAGGTCACAGAGGAGGGTCAAGATGTTCCCATAGCTTCTATCTGCATCGGCTCTCTCTATCTGCAGAGCACAGTGGACTATTTCATTTGCATCCATGGTGGCTGCAAAGAGAAATGTAAAAAAAAACACCTAACTTAAAGATCCAATAAGTATCTCTAACTTCATAGAAGAGATATTGCCAGTGATGTTTCCCTGACAGCAGTTATCATAATTCTACATATTTCTTTCGGCCTGTTTTACCTGAACTTCCTCATGGTTCGCAGCCACATGCAGTAACACAAAAGACGTCTGACTACATGGGGGCAGCCATGTTGGATTAGTCTTCAAGACAGGAGATTGCCTGAAGTCACCTCTAGATGGTGATGTAGCCTAAAAGAAATAGATCCTCAATGTGAGCATGAAGGGTCTGAGTGAGTTTGCCTTAACTTTCCTCTGAAAGAACGAAGTGTACCTAAGGTGGAGTGTGACACATCTTGTTTTTGTAGCTTTTTGTGGTGTGCAAAATCTGTTTGTGTCGTCATGTGATTTGTCTAAAATGTAATGTAGCTCTGAGACTCTATGTACTCTTTTAGGTTTGTGCATTTGCCTTTTGAGGAGGAATTATTGATAATATAATAATAATATTAAACTAAATTTGTATAGTGCTTCGAAGAGGGAAATTAAAAACACACACACGATTCAAAAATAAGCAGTCGGTCGTTCCAGAGCTTCGGGGCCCTGCCAGAAAAAAGATCTGTCCCCTTTTCAACCTGGATTTAGGAAAAGAGGGAAGACACCTGCCTGAGGATCTCAAACGACGCTGGCCGTTCAGTTGGGATTAGGCGTTGGGAAATGCACTCAGGAGCCAGGTTCATGCTGAAAGCCTTAAAGGTGGTGATCCTCAAATCGATTCTAAAAGAAAAAAGCCACCAAAAACAAGCCAAAATAAGAACATGAAATCAGGTGTAACATGATTAGTTATTAGTTCTGGTTAAAAGCTGCTGATTGTTGGTTAAGACAAGAGAAAAGGCTGCTGCAATAATCAAGGAGAGAGGAAATAAAAGCATCTGCATCTCTAAAATGTAAAGTGGTACAAAGACGATTGAATATGCTGCTCACAATCTAAATGACTCTGAAACAGGACACCAAGATTTCTTGCAACAGCCTTGATAAATTCTTACAGATAACCAGTAGATGGGAGTATTTGTTTAATCACACGCTGAGGCCCGATCACCATCTAATAAGAAATACCGTTAGATTTCAGACGAGTCGGAGGAGATTCCTCTAGAGATCATTTAAAGAATCATCTGTACGGATACATGGATATGGATCTATACATTGTTCTACATGGCTGCGATGGAAGGCTTGCCCCGGATGTTTAGGTTAAGCGTGCAGAAACATGCGTCTATCTCAAGAGCCTCCGGACAAGAATTCAAGACTGGGGGGCATTAGAACAAGATGAGGCAAGCCGCTCAGCTGTTGTGCAATAACATGTCGCACGAGAAGAAGATGGATGAGTGTTTAGGATAATTAATGGTTCTGCAGCTAAGACGAGAATAGTTTTCGTGCGGCAAAGTCCGGACATAATGGTCTGTAGGTAGTTGTTAAACGTCCTCAGAGCCAATGAGATGAGGTTTGACACTATGACACACCTGAGAGTGATTTATGTAGGGGGTTTGAAATGTCACGTGTGTTCATTTAACATGATTTTAATGTTAACACTGTATGAGTATGGCAACGATTCAGGAATAGTATGGAGTCGGGATGGGGGGAAGAAATGGAGGACCTTTTTTTGTGACACAGCTTTCAAGGAAAGGCTGAAATTAAATACAAAAACACAAAAGCATCTCGCCTGTATGTTCCAGTGGCCGGTTTTTAATCACCAAAATTCCCAAACCCAAACAAATTTAATATAAGACAATAAAAAAAGCACCGAATATGAAGCTGAAATCAGACCAATCAATTACCAAGATCATTTTACCAGAGATTATCTCATCAATAATCAACTAATTGTTTCTACGCTCCTCCCCTTGAACACCTCCCCCCCTTTTTTCAGACCTCTCCTCGTGACCAAAACATTCACATACAGCCTCTTGGGAGAGATGGGCTCTGAAAGGGGTATTAATGAAATCACTCATCTTATGCAATGTGTTACTTTCGCGTCAGTCAGGAAGATTTCGATGGCTGAAGCCAACAGTTGTAAACACAGACGAGCCCAGTTTGCAATCTGTGATACAAATTTCATTGGCTGGCTGCCTGAGAGCGAAGAAACGAGCTTTTAATTCATTGAGGCACATTTAATAAGCAGCACAATGATTCAAAGTGCACTCCTGTCAGATTTTATGTGTTATTATTCACACACAGACGAGGCGGGTGGCTCAGGTATGACATCACCCTCTTATAGTTGTGTATTAAAAATTAGCTTTAAAGATTTATGCAGCCGAGTTCCTGAGGGGAAATTGATGATGTCTCTTTGTGTTCCAGCTTCTGGCTGGCAAGTCTTCAAACCACAGCTTTTACAACCCCACAAGGAGGCTTTTAGCAGCGTTAATGTTTAACTTTTCTCTCCCAGTCACAAGTGTGCTGCCTTAAGGAGTTGTCTGCCTTGTGTGAAGCTCCTTATTTGCTCTTTTTGGGTTGTTGTGCAGTTGATTGCAGCTGCTCCTGGTTGTGTTTGTTGAGAAGGGTGGGGTCCAGCACTGAACACAAATAAGGAAGATGAATTCTCCTACGGCAAGTCGACACACCATGGACCCCCTGGCTTTTACCTCTCCAACCACACATGATTGGAATTCCTGAAAACAAGGCTTCATGGGATGTTATCGTCTGCACTTGCACACTCCTCCATCTGAGTGGAATTTTACCAGCAAGCCGCCACTGAGACCGCCATTCATCAAGAGGTGGCGCTCTCCGCATTGTACTGATCTCACTGGAGCCCTATGAGAGAGTGGAGTCCTGCTGTATCACATCCTGCTTTTGTTGTCCCCGCCTCTTGTGCAGACCACGCCACACTTGACGGCGTGCATGCATGAGCACAAACACATGCACTACCCGGCCCTGAGCTTGAGATATCTTGAGGAGGAGGGGGAGGAGGAGGAAGGCTTTCTTGTTAGAGTGGTCAGTTTCTTCATGGGCAGACATTCATGAGAACATGCCTGAAAATACCCCCAGCACACATTTAAGCAACACAGACTGAAAGAATCAAAAATATTCACTATTTGTGGTTGTAAAATACCCACATTATGAGGTTTTTTCCTCTCAGTCTTGCCCTGGCAGTGGGATTTACTACCTACTAAGGGACTGTTCACAAGTTATTAGAGGGGAGAGAGGACAAAGTGTTCATTTTATGTATTTTTTCCACTCCAAATTCATATTTCAGCATCCCAGAGCTGGATTAATGAACAAAAGTACTAAAAAAGGTTGCAAACAACAGCCATCAGGAGATCATATATCCTCTCACAGGCCCTCCAAAATCAAGCTCTTTATGTTGAGCAGTCAAAAATACATATCAAAATCGTGCTAATGAAAACTGGAACATCACACAATATCAACATAAAAGCAACAGCAGCTGCTTTTAAGACACCTTCCAGGAAAAAGTCCAATATGTGGCCATGGAAAAGCATAAAGCAAACACTATAAAATAACTATCGAATGGCAAAAAGTCACATCAACACACCCTGTCTGACATGATTTACATGTGAAAATTAGTAAAGGCCGAACTGTTGCCATGGAAACACGTAAACTGAACATTATAATTATTTGTAATCAGCAAACGAAACGTTTTGCATTATTCTTGATTGTGTGCACGATTTGTCAAAGAATACACATTTTACAAGACGTGCTTAAAAAATAAGTTTTGTGGCCATGGAGGCGAAAATGTTTGTAAATAATAATAATAATAAAAAACAAGGCTAGCTGTTTCGCTATTTCCAGTCTTTATGCTAAGCTAAGCTAAACAACTTCCATCTGTAGCTTCATATATATATATATATATATGTATGTCTTGTTTGGTATTTGTTCTACAGTGGAGGAATGAAGAATTGCAAATAACTCAAATCTCTTGTGGGGTAATGTGTAGGTTTTGAATTTCTGGACTCCTCCTGTTGATGTGATGCAACATAGTCTTTGGTAATAATTAAAGGGAAACCTCTGTGAATGACATTCATTGAGTTTATTGTCAACCAACGATCTCACTTAACCCATTGTATACCAAAGGCAGTGACCTGAAACCTAAAGAAGGAGAGTATGAGTATTGATTTGAATACACACATGATGTACCATCCCTCTGTGGCTGCAACCCACACACACACACACACACACACACACACACACACACACACACACACACACACACACACACACACACACACACACACACACACACCATCCGGACATATGCTCGGCCTTATGGGAAATCCACCAGCAGCGTTCACTGGCTTACAAATAACCACATCCTGCAACTTTGCTCACAATTGTCCAGCGTCTACTTGACTAACATTTGTAATACGATCGCACTGGAGGGGCGAGGGCGGAGCGGTGCACAGGTTTGAGAGCAAGTTATTCTGGCAAGAGTTACAGTCATTCCAAGTGAGCGTTAATGGAAAAATAGTTCAAGCACAAAGCCTTATGGGTAATGCCCACGTCTGGCAGGCAGCACTTAAGTTTGGAGAGTATATCCAAGCATAAGAAAATGGAAATAAAGTGCACACATCAGACAAGTAAGTGAGTCATGAGCCTTTTTTATAAGACTCCTTTAAATGTCATGGCCTTTTCTTTTAAACTGAGATCATCACCACTTCTTTTTTTTTAGCTTTTTCGGCCATTTTTGCCAATTACACATAAACTACTTGATGGATTTCCAATTATGGACCTGATTTAATAAGGTTAGGATTCCGTTTAAGGTTTAATTTAATTTAAAGGGACTGTTGGGCCTTGGTGGAGGGATACGCTCCACTGTGAGCTCCTCTAGCTGCTGTTGGAAGTTGTATTTTTTATCCACATGCCTAAAAGTAACCTTGAGGTGAGGTGGATGAATGTGGAACGCACAATTTCACGCAGATCTCACATACACAGCTCATAAATTAATAAACGACTTCCCTCCTGCGTCATAAAAGAGCTGCAAGCACACAGACGGTTTGCGCACACGGTTAAATATCTACCTGTAGGACAAGGTTTAAACAGGAGTGATGGAGTACATTTAAGATAAGAGCTGAAAGTGCTTTTGTCTGGAAGGGTGGCGCCATGTGTGTTCAGCACCATTGTAACAGAAGGCTTTTGTCCAATGTGACCCGTTTGCTCCATATCGTCTCTCAGGCAGATATGCAGCAGGATTTGTTTGGGATCAAAGTTGGTGTGAAATCTTCTGAACATGATTTTTATGCATTATTAAGTTTTGATGCAAGACGTGCTCTTGCACTTGAGAACAAAGTATTTGTTCCAAAATGGAAAGGACATAGGCTGCATGTACTTTTGACATTTTTGGCCTGACTCCCCCACACACACACACACACACACACACACACACACACACACACACACACACACACACACACACACACACACACACACACACACACACACACACACACACACACACACACACACACACTTCTCTGGTGATTTCCGCTGTGTGATTGAGTCTGAATTCCAGATCCAGCAGTTAAGATTCATGGGTCTGCCTGTGTGTGTGTGTGGGTGAGCAGGATACCTTTTAACCCCCTCCACCCTCTCCTATTTGTTCTTATATCCTCTCTTTCTCCTTGATTTCCTGCTCTTCTCCTCTTCCACCACGTCACTCGCTCCCCTTGCGCCCTGCACATTTTCCATCCCACATCCTCCATTCCTCCCCTCTCCCCTTCAGGTGTCTGATAGGTGCGGAGCCATGAGGTGTGCTTTTAGACTGGATTTGAGCACAAACCATGAAATTGTACACACACGCATGGGTTCATGTGCACGCTCACACTCACTCCCACAAATTCCTGCTTGGTCATGTGGTAAAGATATTAACGTCCAGCTGAGAACAGGAGTCAGCACATTTCTCCTTTTCACCCTTTGGCTAATTAATAAAGACCCACGTTGTTCTGTTGAAAAATGTCTTTGCATTCGCTTTACAGTGCTACATGTCAGCTACGCACAGTAAGGCAGGGTTTAAATCAAGTCTGTGTAACTTTTAAATGATGATACTAACACTGTCTTTATCGTACAGATGGAAAGTTAAACCCACCCTTTCTCATTTCAGGATGTTTGAGGCTATATGTTATATGTTTGCTGTAGCATGTGTTAGCTAATGTACTTAAACATGTCATCAAACAGCTTATGTTTGCAGCTCTTTTCACTCTATTGGCCCATCTGACTTGTCTTTAAAGCAGCTTTTGACAGTAAATTTAACGTACTAATACCTTGCAGTTACCGCTGAAGGCCATAGTCGCCACTAGCCACAACAATATCGTTGATGAGCAAAGACTAGACTAAAATGTAGTTTAAAAAAATAAAGGAAGAAAAGAAACTTTATCGAAATCTCTCAAAAAAAGAGGAGACAAAATATCATCATTGGATTCCGTGTGCAGCAGTTTCATTTCCTGTGCTGCTGAGGTGGGCTGCTGGGCCAGCTGAGGTGGGATCCCGGCGCCTCGGGGGTCGGGCACACCGCCGCGCTCCACCTCCGTCGCTCCGTTGGGGAGGTGGAGCACAAGTGTGTGCGATGAGACTTGAAAGATGGTGACTTCGCTCGGTCAGAGCGAAGAGAGAACATCACCTTGTTGGTGTTAGCATTTAGCTCATTTAGCTCTTTGAGAACCCCCTGCACTCAAGTGAATGTTGTTGTTTTTTTGGGATGCGTGCAAAAGGGCAAGAAGTTAAAGGATTGTTCATTTGCACATACAAACATCTTTAAAATGATGCAAAGCAGGTTTAAAAAACAAAAAACATTTCCCTTTAATTATAGGAATAATCATAGGCTGCATAGGAGAGGTCAAGGTAAACCTCTCCAACTATGCTTGGTATGAACACAAAAACCAGGCCTCATCCACCTCAGGACATCGCACACATTTGATGACTGGCTGTCAGACAAATGCCGCTCTCCTCCAGTCATGTCACTTCTGCAAATAGTGAACCTCTGAACTGCTGAACACGTGGAATCGAACGACGGAGGTGGCGGTGGTCACTGAATTTCAGTCCTTTCAGAGGATGAAAGCTGCTCTTACAATGAGGTTTGCATGATCAAACACACATACACACAATCGAAGTGGGGACATCTGAAGGTATAGTGCACAGGTCATGCTCCTTTCATTCAGCCTGGCCTTGATCTGAACTTCTTTGTTACTCGGTTAGAAAAAAACCCACAATGCTGCTTGTCACTTCCTCTCTTTCAGCCCGCTACGACTCATCTCATACCAAAAGGGGAACTTTAAAAAAAAAAAAAAACATGCACAATGTAGAGCAAGTAACACAACAGGAGAATGGTGCACACGTTGTGTAGTGTAGCATCAGGGTTTGTAGCTTGTTTTTTGGGTGCAGGGCCGAAAAATGCTGCTGTAGGTTTGTCGTGGTTTCACTTTGCCTTGAAATGAGACGTATAAAATTGAGTTGCATTGAAGACGATCGATACAATTTCACGAAATGTGCAGGAAATATGACAGCGGGTTAATCCTTTGACCTTCTTCTGAGCATCAATCGCATCATCGTAAGCTAGAACAAATGGTATAAGCTCTTTAAAAAGCCAGCAGTTACATCAGCTGTAGAGAATTTGTAAATGTCCATTTTAGGTCATTTTGTTTTCTTCATGTAAACATACCAAAAGGAGTGCGGAGACACTTAAGTTAATTGTGCGTGCTCTGATACTGACAGTCAGTGAAACAGAGCAGCTGTGGCCAGGGGTGGAAAAGGGGAAATGTTTTTTTTTACATGCGGTGCAAAGGTTCACATCTCGCCCCGGCTGCCTCGACACTCTTACATAAGAGCGAACATGTGAAAAAGGGAGACAGGAGAAAGGGGGAAAAAAAGAAAAGAAGAGGGGAACGATAGATAGGGGGGGGGGAAGGGGGAGGAGAGAAAGAAACCAGATGATGTCATGCTTTTCATAGTAAGAGAATGGGATCGAGTCAGCTGGGCAAACAGACAGCAAGCAAGTCGAGATGCCAAAACGCTGAGCGACAGCTTCGGTGCACACCTCGCATTGCGGCAGATGTGGCAACCTGGCCTTATTTGGCGACTCAGGGGCGTAAAAAGGAAGGAAGGAGGAATCAAAGGCTAAAATTCCACATCGGGTTTTCATCATACGATGTATGCTCATCAGCAGCGACCTTTAAATCTCGGCGTGCCTGCTTTAGAAGCTGCATGACAATATACTGAGGCTATCGGGTGAGCTATTTTCAGCCCTGAAACCTTTCCTTCAAGGAAATGCAGATGTGTTTCTGGCCTCTGATAGCTTGGTGGCTTGATTGATTGAGAATGAATGATTTGGAGTACATCTGCGTGATAAGGAAAACGAGGAATAAGGGTTTTAAGCTGCAAAAAGACACATGCAAAGTCATTTTGAAGATCATACAGAGGGCCCTTTGTCGCTGATTTGGTGTGGCGACTTCAGAGCACAAACAGTTCATTTTGACACATAAAGACGCATTCAGACGTTTACATCTGACAAAACAACCAGCAGGAAACCGAACAGACACCTCCTTGTCTGCTCTCTGCTCACAGTTTTCAGAAATAACCACCCCCGCTGTTATCAAGCCTGGGTCACACTTCCTGTCTTTCTGCTGTTTGAATTTGCACAAGGGATTCTGGGTAAGGACTGGAGGTACGGTAGGAACTGTCCCCGTTCCGCCACAGGCAAACAGGAAGTCTGTGCTCCCACTTCCTCCTCGAAGAGCACGAATGTGGAAGTGGAGATGGTTTAGGTGGGGATAAAGGTCTCTCTCAGTTCTCCTCCAGAACATCTTCATCATCCTCTTCCGCACTGCTATCAGTTCTGAGCCCATTCTGTTGTCTGGCAAAACATGAATGCTGATGTAATATATGGACGGGAAAAAAAATATCAATCCCTGCTGTTAACATTTTCCTTTTCAAACATAGAATCAGATGCTGCTGGTTGACATTTAAGGCCAGAGCTTCTGTCCTCACCTTAATAAAACACACCATCCCTCCCACATTCCTGAAACAATGGCTGCTCCCTGCTCCAAAAACACTGGTACTTCAGCTCAGGGACGTGTGGTGGAGGAGAGAGAGAGAGAGAGAAAGAAAGAAAGAACTCTCCATGTGGTAACATATTGTCCTTGTACTATAAGCAAGGTTATCTGACTGGTTTCAGTGTAACAGAGGAAGGGGCGGTGCACATTCTTCAGAGCTGACCTCATGGTTGAAAACCATTATACCTGCTCTAAAAGTGGCGAGTAAAATCCAAAAACCAGTTTCAGAAGGAGTAAGTGTTGCGACACATACTTTGTCTCAGCTTAAAAAGTCTGTGAAAGAATGAATAATGCATAACCTCCTAATGAGAGATAAACACATATTTAACATTTTGCGTAGTTTCTGGGAGCTATTATTTATTTCTCACTTTATTCCTCTCCCTCTTCCCTACAAGAGACATACTGTAGCTTCCAGTAGCAGAGCTAAGGGGCCCGAAAGGGAGACTCTTCCACAGAGAAGGGCGTCCAAATATGGCTGCATGCTGGCACATGGCACAAAGCGAAAAAATGAGGTAAGAGTGACATATTTGAGCCTCCTAATGGACGTCCCGCGAGGAAAAAAACTCATTTATTTAACGCCCACGCTATGAAAACAAGGGAATGGACCCCTGACGCCAGGTGGAGTGACACACCTGCTGAGCACAAACACTGCCTTCACAAAGATTCCCTCACATTTTTTAATGGCTGTCGGGGGGGGAAATCTCATACATATTCATTTTCTTCCTCATACTTTACCTGCCATTGTCGATACATCACCCATCTTTGTGCGCGCACACACACACACTCACACATATACACACAGAATTGAGCAACAAAGGCTGCTAATGAGCAGGAGTGTCCAGAGATCAGTGAAAAAGCACGACAGCTGTCGCAGCAGGAGGGTCCTCCTACTGGTCGGCTGTTGTCTGGAGGCAACGGTGCCCCCCAATCAGACAATGGCACGCCTAGCATTTCCCGCCACGGCCGTGTTGATACTGTACAATGAGAAACAGAAAAAAGACCAACGGGAAGAGAGGAGCTGGGGGAGTAAGGAGGGATGATGAAAGATGTTCTTTTCCCTTAAAATCTGCTATACAGAGGACCAACGTTGGTGTTAAAAAGCTAAAATATGGGGAATGCATCAAGAGACCGTTGGGCCCTTTATCAGATGGGGAATGGCGGCACCTTCTGCATCTCAAGATAAAATATGCACAATGTATTTTTAAGGAGCACTTCCTTCCTTCCGTAATGCAATTTGGACCATTTCCAAGAGATAAGTTGAAGATAGCCAGATTTCTCTGACCTTAGAGGTTCTTAAATTCTGTGATCTTGAAGCAAACACAATGCAGACGTCTCAGTTTAGTCGAGAAATTGTGGTTGAAAAGGACTTTTGCTCTTACAGTGTCTGAAAGGGTAACGACGCCATCAAATTCTGCTGCAAAAAACATCTCTCCCAAGCTCATCTTATGCAGAAAAATACGTTTTTTTAAAAATGTTTTGCATTTTTACAGCCTCTGCTGCACAATAAACAGAGGTGTTACTTTCCACATACCATCATACTGCACATGCCCAGTGCCTCACAGAGTCAACAAAACACAATTGTCATTCACAGCATCCCAAACCTCCGCACTCTTAATTCATATACGACATACGTGTGATGACATAAGTGGAGCAGAGGCAGTTACAGTAATTCCCATCTGCTGCAGCGGCTCGGTCTAACGTCTGTGGAATGCACAACAGGAGACGTTTTGGCTCTGACAGGAGGAATGTTCGTAATTATGGCCACTCAGGGTGGACTGGGTTTGTGTGTGTTTCAGAGTGTGTTTGTAAAAGGGCTAAAAGACATGCCGACAAAAGGAAGAGAGGGAAAATCACAACAGTCTGTTCAAAATTGCTTCAAACATAAGATGATTGTATACATGGATACCACAATATGTCTGCCTCCACTGTGCAGCTCGATGGATTCAGGGATTACATAAAACAAGGTCTGATCGGCTGCGTATAAGCATAACAACTGGACTGATCTGCACATATGCCTCCCAGTGGATTGTGGGAAATATCGGAAAGTTGCATCCCTGTGTCTCTGAGCGTTATTTAGATGAATGCTCATATTAATTCAGGTGCAGGGAAACAATAAGATTAATCTTTATTTGTGCAGTACCTTTCAAAATAAAAGTCCCACAGTGTTTTATGGTAAAATAACATGCGGAACAAAAACACAGTATAATGACGGAACTGAGAGCAGATTATGTGAGATTACATAAGAGCACGGATGATAATTATCTCTTCAAAAAACCCATTTAATAACAGGCTGTGGATTAGTGTGTTGTCATCATATTTTATAGTGCAGCTATTGTGCATTGTTTAAAATAAGATATCTTATCATATGCACATATTTGTAAATCTGACAAAAGGGTTGTGCACATATATTTTAAACGAATCTTAAAAGTTAAGAAAGTTAAAAAAGTTAGTTTTTTAAATTTTTTTGCTGCATGGACAGATGATTTAAAGAAATAATACATTTTCACCTCACATTTAGTGTGTATTTCTTGTATTTTAGCTGCCTTTTTTTCTCCCTAGACATTGTTTTGTTGGTTTTTTAGTAAGATGACACAAAAACTACTTCATAGATTTGAATGAAACTTAGAAGGGTTGGGCATGTGGCAGGAGGGAACCCATTCGATTTTTGGAATGGATCTGGATGAAGAAGAGGAGGGGGAAGGATTGTGTCTCCACAATTTGAGGACAATTTCAGTTCCTTTTCTTCCTCTTTTCAGATGGATGCTAACTGACGCTAGCAGCCTTTTTGTTGTGGGTCACAAACACAGTACGTCATCAAAAAGTCACAACCCCATCCTGTCCATACGGATTCACAAAGTAACATACAAAGTTCTGGAATTCAAGTGATATTGCAAACTGTTGCAATATAAATTATGAAATTAAGTAGATTAAATTAAATTTCTTCTTCGCTATTTCTTATTGCAGAAGGTTTCTCTTGGTATCTGCTGGCAGGCGAGTCACAACTACTCCTGACACTGCGAGGAATGTCTCGTTCGTCACAGCAGAAAGAGACAGAAAGTCGCACTCTGGATGGTGGTGGCAGGTCTGTGCATGCCTGTCCCATATCTTACAATGAAACGCAAGCTGAGAGCGAGTCCAAGCACTCTCCCCCTGGGTCTGAGGTGAATCAGCGGATCGGCCAGTTTGAGTCCCGGCCATCGATTTTCTCGAGCCATCTGCTCACTTTTGCATTTCCATGACAACGCAGTGTTGATAAAAGGTGGAGAGTCTTATTTAAGTCTGCAATCTGTTCGTGTGGTGAAGTTAATTCTCTGCCACCTCCTTTGTATGTTTATTAAAACTGAGTGCCAGTGGCCGCTGATATGACCCGACAGAGAGGAGCCGTAATCCCGGATAACATTTTCATAACAGAGAGGAAGTCGCTGTTGTTGGGAACACAAACATATTTCCTTCAGGAGAGAACGTGTCACTGGATTTCTGGACGTCTTTATCGGGTTTTAAAGGAGCTGAATGCATGAAATCCAATATGGTCTGCTTCGCTTTATGCCCAGCTGTAATTCTGTTTAAATGTAGATGTGAGATTTAGAGGAGAGTTTACACAATGCTTTTCACAATGTATCCCAGTCCCAGTAAAACAGAACATCCCCACCGCTGCTCCAGTTCCCATGAAAACAGGTTGCTCTCCTTTTGTGCGCGAGGAGATCTTCTTTCCTCTGACCTTTTCTCTCGCATTTTCACCACAAGTTTTCTATTCCTCCAGGGTTCGTCCACTCCCACTCATGCATTACCGCTTTATTTACAGATTATAGCCTTCCCTCCAATTCAAAAAGTGCTGCAACCTTCTCGGTGAGGAAAAGGTGTCACTAAAAGAGTTATTTGTAAGGAGGTAAAGTGTCATGACAGTGGGTGTAGCATGACTTCTGACCAGTTTTACTTTATGATAAGAAAAAAGAATTAACCTTTAAGGTAAAGGCTGCTTTCCGAAAGGCCTGCTTCAAGAGTCAGTAAGCAGAACTATAGACTGTATATGTAAAATAGGGAAGAGGAGATGTAAATGCATGGCCGCCCACGTTAACCTCTTGATTGACTGCAGAGAATTGCAGAGGCTTAAAGCTTAACTTCTGTTAAGCTTCACTTTTAAAAAGTGTCCAAGAGTTTTACCATTAGGCATTTTACCTTTTTAATTATATCTCAATTTGCAGCCCTTACAGAGTTGAATTCCAACAAATCCTGCATGCAACACCAAGTGCTTCATGCTTAGAATAAAGATTTATGAAGTTATGTCAACTTAAAGCAGGAAAGCATAAAAGAAGGAATGTGGCCTGAAGGCAGGCTCATCTCAAAACCCATTTCTGTGACTGTCTGTCTGTCTGTCAGTCAGGAATTATATAAGATCCAGCCTGAGGACTCGCACACACATATACATCCTGCATGAGTCTGACAGGACCTGCACGCTCATCAAAAGCATCTCGCAACACTCTGCTCTGTCTGATCAGCATCTTTCCAGGCTGGATTAGTGTGTGTGTGTGTGTGTGTGTGTGTGTGAGTGGCAAACTGATGGATGCTGGGGAAAACACACACCTGTTCCTGCTTGGGTTCAGCAATCAGTTGAAATGTGCCAAGTAACACACAGCAAAACCCAGCACAGCCAGTCCATTGTTAAAATAGAACAGCACAACACATTCTGCACGGCGGAGACTTGAGGCGAGGCTTCGCTGCCAAATGAGTCAGTTTGCATTGAAACTTCATGCTTTTAAGCAAACAGCTAAAAGCTTCTTAACCATAAAAGCATCCTAAGCGACAACATGCCCCTTCTATTGAATGACAAACAGTAAGCTTCCCGACACGCAGCCTTACTGTGGCCAGAAGCACCAGTCGTCCTATTTACTGGCACTGAACCCAACCTTGCAATCCAACTAAACCATTCCACCCCTCCGGCAACCAAGCGCTCCTGTCGCTGAGCCCGGCCCGGCCCTGGAGATGACATGGACGTGCAAAAGAGAGAATCCACTCAGCAGCGCTGTTCTCATCATTGTGCAAATTGATTAGCTTCTCCTGGCTATGTGGCAGCGTCTCTGGTGGATGCAGGAAAGTGAGAGGCCGAGTCGCTAACTTTAGCCTATTGTCTCTGTATCAGATGCTGAAAAACGTGTAGAGACTTCATTGTTCTTGGAGTTCAACTTGAGCCGTGTCTTATCTCAGCCCCCTGTTAGCTTGTTGGAATGTAAATCTGTTAAAATGATTGTATATCCATGCTGTTTTGACTTTTACCACTTGACTCAAGGCTGTTTAAAAACGCTCATGTATTCGTCTCCAGTTGATGTCATAATGTCAATACTCTCTGTAATTGTTCCTTTCATAAGAAGCACATGACCAGAGGCAGTGTGTATACTGTATTCACTTAATCATTTGTTTCCCCCCCCCCATGCTGTCATTCTGATTAAACCAGTTTCTTTGACTGCTTACCTGAACATGGAAGGTAACAAACCTTGATACGTCTATAGTCTTCGACAGTTCAAGTAAGGAAAGACTATAATAGGACTTCTACCCGCGCTGGGTCAAGATAGAAATCTGCATGCACGTACGGTATCTGAACCGTGCCACAGTCTTGCACAAATCTCCAGGCTACATTAGTCACAATACAACAATCTTGCCCTGGAGCGACTTCAACACACACAAATCACACACAAATCCAGATGTCACATCTGGGCCACAACCAACTTGGACAGCGCCAGAATACAACTAAAATCAGCCTGGAGGGCATTGACTTTGCAATGTGTTTAAACAGTGTTAGAGACATGTTGCATCAATCTTTAGTGAGGCAATTAAAAAAAAACAATCAGTCTAGTTTGAGTGACATTAAATCTTTTGAGAATATCAGAAATAAATCCTGCAAAGCAATGTTGTAATAAGGAGACTAAAAAAAGGGAACACTTTATAAATCATTAATAAACAATGCTAACAATTACTGTTGGCTCACTATTTTGGCTTTGCCGTGTGTTTTATTCTGTTAAATCTCAGCTCTCACCATTTATTCATGAATGACTACCACTCACAACTCGCTAAAGGAAGCTGTATTGTAAAGTGTAAAACGCATCACCATTTATGAATGAGTTGCTAACATTGTTGCAGTAAAGCACACTCCACAAAAGCCATCATGCAGGAGTGTTGGGAGCACAATAAGACTAACTTTGGTGGTTATAAATGTTTTAACTCATAAATAAATGGTCATAAAAACAAGATACCATGGAACAACAGAATGGATGGGGGAAGACTCAACAACAGTAACCTCGGATGCTGGCTAAGCAGTACAGATAAATGTGTGCTCACAATTTGGCAGGCAACAGGTTTTTCCCTTTTAGATAATGAGTTATGGCAGGGTCTCAGCAGGGTCATCAGCCACCACCACCACCACCAGTGTTTGGACACCATGGGAGGATTTATTTTGCTGCAGCTCAGGGCAGATTCCCTTTCATCACAATCTCCCTGAAGAGTCTAAGCGCCAAAGACTTTCTGGCAGACTAATTATCGCATATCATCTGCTGCAATAATCTTTATTTCATTGACTTGAAATCTTGAGCCCTCACAAATACGGTCGCTAGATTCATTCTCAAAGTTTGAACTCAAACAAATCTCCCAGTGGGTTTTTGTTTAGGAGGAGGGGACCTCACACAGATGAAGAAACTCCAAAGGGAATAGATGACATATCACCCTCACATACCCTGTCAGCAGTCTGTAGCTGGATGAAACCCATCGAATTCCATCAGATGTGATGTTTTGCAGCCCCTCGGCCTAAGAGCGCTCTTGTGTTTGGGAAGATTTGTTATGGAAAGAGCAGGATTGAGGGTGGGCCTGTTTCTTGGAAGTAACCCTGCTCTGACCTCAGTGAAGGAGAGGCTGGGGGAGGGTGGATGAGGGAGGAGAGGAGGATTCTTTGGGATTGTGGCAGCCCTCTTTCTCTTCGCCTCCTCCCCTCCCAACTTTCTGTTTCTCATGTTAATACTTCTCAGATTTCTCATTGGAGCTGAGGGTCAGATAATGTTCATAACAAGCCACAGCATGGAGAAATACTCCCTCTTAATCAAATAAAAACAAGGGGATATTGAGTCGGGATTCACTCTGTTGGTGCTGGTGAACCTTTGCTGCAGGAATAGAGCATTTAAGCTTCATGTAGCTGCTTTTGTTGGTGAAATAATTACTGAAGAAATGTTTGAAAACTGCGAAAAAAACAGTTTTTCCTTGCTTATCTGCAGCCTCTATGGGAAATATCACTAAAAACTAAGTAGTTTTTCTGGCATGGTGACATTCCCTCCTCTCCCACATCAGTTATTCCTGCCCACATCCAAAGAGGTCCGAGCTACATCGGAATGCTAATCTATTGTGCAACAGATGGGACTAAACCTCAAGTTTTCTCGGTGCCAATCTAAACAATTACTTTCTGATGGGAGCCATTTCAGAAAATAAGTCCTGTGGTGCTTTTCCCTTTAGTCTAACACCTTTTATTGAGCACATACTGCTTGTATTCATCCATATTAAAACAGGAAGTATTTCAGAATTGGCTCTTATCAGAAAGCGAAACAAATTTCTGGAGAGGCGAGACATTTAATCGACATTTCAGCTTGAGGCAGAAACAGGTGTTTGCTCTTAAAGGTGGCTATCTGTGGGATTTTCCGTACTTTTTTGGATCAGGAGGTTTTGGTTACAGTCGGTTTGAAAAATATACCATAGTGCTGTCTTGAACAAAATCCTGCTCAACTGTTTATTCTCCTAATAGAAGACCTCTAATCTTAAAACATGTCTTTGCCTAGATAATACACTATACCATGTTATAGCTAAGAAAACAAAGATGTTGTGACTGTCGAGATATTACAATCACTTCAACAGAAAATGTGTCTGCCATGCTGAGACAAAGCTGCACCAATGCATGCCCACAGAGTCTCCACAATGAAGCAGGTACTTGCACGCTCATTTCACTTTCACTGACGTCATTATTGCTTTTGTGCCCATCTTGGTGGCGTGCTTCAATTGGGCACAGGGAGTTTTTTAGGGGATGAAATGGGCCACAGGGAACAATAGGAGTGTGGGTCGGAGTTTGGAGCTCGGCCCACGGTGCCGGAGCAGGTCATGTGCCAGATCCCCAGACAAAGAGGTTGAGTCGGTGCTCATCTGGGCAGGGGTCCAGTTGAACTTGTATTGGGACGATGAAGGTGGGGGGAGAGGGACTGTAGGCACACGTCTGACTAAAGCCTTTATGTTAGGAGGGGGCCTCAACGGACAAAAAGACACAAGGTCCGGCTGTTTCTCCTGCAAAGACGGAGGGCCGCTCTGGCATCTGGGATTCTATTCACCAAGCAACGGCTCGAACCTTTAAAGTGGGCATTTTGGGGAATTCTGGCAACTTGCGGGAAGTCCTGTTGGCTGATTTACATTACGTTGCACATCATTAGCATCTGTGCCTCAAATATCAACGTGTCTGCAGCCTCATTAGCCTGTCTTTTCTCATTGTCTCCTCAGTCGTGTGCAGCCTCTTCACATTTCTCTCTGACTTATTTTCATGGGAACTATCTACCACTATAAACAAAAGCTCTGCCCACAAACTTCCACAAATCATTAATCTGGAGCTCAGAATAACACGGTTTCACCTTTGATACTCAGATGGAGGAAACTTGGCAGAAAGGAGAGTGGCTGAGCCAAAGACTGAGTCAAAAAACAGGAAGAGCAATCAGCTCCTTGACTTCCTTGTGCAGCAGCAACAGAATAACTCCAGTGGGTCTTGCTTTGGAGGATTGACCCTGCAGAGGCCATGAGTTTACAAAACTGTAGCTGCAGAAGGAGAAGTTAGTGATTTCTCCTTGTGTTGCAAGTCTCAAGTAATATCCACAACCCCATTCATCTGTTGGCTCATGTGCAAATTACTCTAATCTTATCCGCCTAAACAACAGACATTGTACGATTAGAATGTAGATTACTATGTACATTGTAAGTAATCATTATCTTTATTGATCGGGTGTTGCCCTAGTTGCTAACACACTATCAGTGAGTCATAGTCTGGGAAGTTTTTTCCTGTTTAAGCGCAGCAATAAATGCTGATTGTAGTCTGTGAAAGTTAAGTCATAACTTATATGATCTGATAAATGAATAAGTGGCTTACCTAAAACATGCACGCAACAGCTACAGCAACGGCAACAACTTCCCTATGATAACTGTGTGACTGCAGTGTATACTTCACAAATAACCAGTTGCACATTTTGCTCACAGAGTATACCTTGTTGTTGTTGCAGAACGACTTTCCACATTAGCTTCCACCCTAATGGGGGAAGTGCATTAGTGCACTCTGGATGACCCCATTAGGTAAGATACATTTATTGTGCAGCAGCAATAGGATGCCCATCATTTCAGCTGCACATCCATTGGGAGCTTGCATGTCTGTTGCCATGGAGACAGTGCATAGACCACTCTGATTTAAGCCACGTATGATAACAGTTATTAAGTGACAGATAGGTGGTGTAATGTGTTGGCATGGCCCCTGATGGAATTAATACTATTCTATTATTACCTTACTTGAGTTTTATTTTATTTTAATTCTTTGCACATTTTAAAGGTCACTTTACTTCAGGCATATTAAGTTTGACAGTTATGACAGTATGAGTTGCACCAAATGAATATTTTAGCAAGAAAGACACTCTGAGTCATGTTGTTGTGCAACTTCCTCCTTATCAGCCCTCAAGATGTTGTCGTCGTCATTATTGTTCAAATGGGAATGATGTCGTCATCGTTATTGTTCAAATGGGAATGTTATTGTCATAGTATTGTTCAAATGGGAATGTTGTCTTCGATGTTATTGTTCAAATGGGAATGTTGTCGTCGTTGTTATTGTTCAAATGGGAATGTTGCCGTCGATGTTATTGTTCAAATGGGAATGTTGTCGCCGTTGCTATTGTTCAAATGGGAATGTTGTCGTCGTTATTGTTCAGATGGGAATGTGTTAGTCGTTGTTATTGTTCAACTGGGAATGATGTTGTCGTTTTTATTGTTCAAATGGGAATGTTGTTATCATTGTTGTTGTTCAAAAGGGAATGTTGTCGTCATTGTTATTGTTCAAATGGGAATATTGTCGTCGTCGTTATTGTACAAATGGGAATGTTGTCGTCGTCGTTATTGTTCAAATGGGAATGTTGTCGTCGTCGTTATTGTTCAAATGGGAGTGTTGTCGCCGTTGTTATTGTTCAAATGGGAGTGTTGTCCTCGTTGTTATTGTTCAAACGGGAATGTTTTTATCGTTGTTATTCTCTCCGCCATGGAGGTTATAGTTTTGCCGGCGTTGGTTGGCTGGTTGGTTGGTTTATTCGTTTTTTAACTTCGGCATATACTTTTAATAAGGGAACAATATGAACATGGAAAGGGTTAAAAAGACATTTTTTTTATTTCAGTGCAGCCGGACTTCACTGCTTGGACACACAAAAGACCTTGTTCATAAAAAAAAAAGAAGCAGTGCTGGAGAGGCATGCTGAGGCATTCAGGAGGTAGAGGAAGCTGAGCAGATCTTGGCAGTGATCAGGCCTTATTCCCTCCACGTGGGGTAAAAAACCCTGAGGATCCTGATGTGGACTATGACTAAGACAGGGATAATTTATTTGCAAGTGTTTCTACTTTGGGTTCAATTCATGACCTTTGACAGCATCAAACTGGACAAAGACTACATTTGACATAATCAAGAAATGGACTCCGAATCAATTTTTCAAACTCCTGCAATGATAATAAAACTCATAGTCAGTTTATCCCTCTGGGGAAATTAGATTCACTTGCTGCCAACCACAGCGGGGTCAAAGGTCAGCCTCAGCGATCCAGGAGATTTGAAGAGATTCAACAACTTTCTCAAGGCAAGCAGGGCTTGAATACAAAAACATTGTAGCTTATGGATGAGTTTATTAGTTAGAGCTCCACCTTCTCTTCACAAAAGTAGATATTAGGAAAAAAAATATTTAAAAAATAAAATAAAAGTCTTCGTTGTTTCAAAAAGCCATTTAACAATATCGTCAAACACTTGGGAGGAAGGTGACAATTTATTCAACATCCCTTTTTATTTATTCAACACCTGTGTTTCGCCCAAATAAGCAGTCTCGATGAGGAATTCACTTCCTTTAGACAAAACAACATGTGGTCCAGAATTCCTCGGATGCCGGGAGTGACTGGTAAGTAAAGATTTTGTCTTGTGCAAGCCTGTGTCGACGTCCTTGACTGTGTTGGATGGCTGACAGCAAAGACTGTAGCTCGACAAAATATGAAGCAGGAATTTCAGCCTTACAATTGTTTAACAAGAGAGAAAACTGGAGAATCTAAAGGGAAAATAAAGCTTTTTGCCATGCCATCAGCAGTGTTTGGATGTTTGGTATCATTTATATGCAGAATAAGAGTCCAGTGTAAGTCAAAGGGTTTCTAAAAATAAGCAGATTCCTTTGCGATCATCCAACTTGCAGGCGAGGGAAAACAAGCCTTGAGATCTACAACATCATTAATGGCCCCATAGAGGCAGAACTTTCCAGTAATGAGGGAAAAATTTGCCAATTCTTGCTTTTAAAATCTCTTGGTGTTCATGAGGAGAGTGGGCGTTAATGCAGGACACACAGCAGACCACATATACATAGTGGGTTTAATGCATTCAGCTCAGATCCGGATTGTTATTTGGATCTGTCCCAAATTTCTCACACTCATAGACACAAACCCCCATAAATATGCCGGATTATTCCCTGAGAAATTAAAGGAAAAAAGCCTTATCTCGCAATTTTTAAGGAATATTAAAAATACCTCTTGGATCCGCTCCAATACTTAACGTCACATTAGCCTAGTGTGTCATATTTATGGGGCTTTTAGCATCCATTCTCTATATTCTGGGAAAAAAGTGTTAACTCTGAAAAACAATATTTCGAAGGACTAATAATCTGATTTGCTCCCATCCTATTGGACGATGGCAGGAGTAGACCTCCTCGTTGTCCTGCCTTGCTCTTGAACGTGTGCTGCTTAGCTGTTGTTGACACAGCTTCAAACTGACCTTGGCTCGGTGTGACTCATGCCAGCAGGCGCTATCGCCACTGGACTGCCCTCACCAACGGGAAATAAAAAAATAAACACCATGTCAAACTCCTGTGAGATACAAGGTTTGCTGGATTATGGGTGTGGTGTCGGCGTCAGCGTCAGACTGTGCAACACCAACATACTCAATTCAGCTGCGTTAGAGTGTGCGTGTGAAATTCACACCACTTAACATATGACTCATTAAAAGCCTATGGCGAGACGATCCTGTGCATTTCAGACGCCAGCGAGGTGTTGCGCAAGAAGCCTTTAGCAACTTTGTTTGAGCAACTCTGTACTCTGTCACATAGACCATATGATGAAACACCGCAAGACTTTTATTGATGCCCTAAGGAGAAAATGAGATAAGGGGCTGTGGGCTAGGCGGCCATGAGCTGAACATACCGTCAGTGTTGGATTATTAATAATTAAGTAATTCAAGCTGCTTCCAGATGTCTGAGCTTCACACCCTCTCCTCAGGACTGGGCTTGCAATATGCAAGCCAATGCATGTACTGTATGCATTTGGTATGAGCAGATCCCAGTTAAGCAACGTCGTTGTGGCGACATCACAACAGTACATGCCAATAATACAAAAAGTAAAGACATTTGTGTTAGATGCCTGCCGCAGCGATATCATCTTCGGTGAGGAGGAGGAGAAGATGCAGAGAGTGGCCTAGATCTGTGCCTGCAGCGAGAGAGGAGGCATCTCGTCTGCAGCCTTTCTGCTCGGGGGGGGGAATGCCAACGCTGTCGCACCGCATCAGCCCTCAGGAGAGCAGCCACTGAGAGCTTCTCTGTGTTTACACCTCACCCATGCACCAAGGAGACTCACGCATGCATGTGCTCATAGGGTAAGTGTGCATCTATGTAAGCTGCAGAAGTCCCGCTCTCGGCCGTCACCTCCGATTTTCAGCACCAACCCAATCGAGCCGGAATGAGCTGGAGCTGACATGATGTGCAGCGCTGTGCTCTCCTGCCTATGCTGTGGCATCGATTCTGTGCGATGCTTTGGTTATACAAGCAGCATCAACACCATTTAGACACCATTGATCGAGGCCCCACCTGGGGCCAGTCTAATAGAGCCTGTCTGGGATAATCAACCCAAGCTTTAAGCAGGCAGGGGAATCGTTCTCTGTGTTCCGCCGTGCTACAGATATGACTGTTATATCAGGCTGTAGAATAGCATTCGTCCTACTGAATAAAAATATCGTGGTTACTTTCGAAATTCTTCACACGGCTTGAGAAGGAAAATACTGAGTGGGAGTAAACCTTCAACTGATGATTATTCAGAACACATTTAAACACAGGTTACTTGGGCTTACGGCCTCAAACTCGTCTCAAGGTATGCTGGGAAACTTCACCCGCCTATCGCCAACACGTTACAGTATCTATTAACCCTTTGTGCGAAACCACAGTGGCTGTTTCAGCTGTCATTAAACATTTATTTTCATAGGGGCAAAAAAGGAGGGGACAGCTGCAGAACAATGAACAATATATGTGAATCTATTCTGGTGTGTGCTGTAAGAGCATTCCATGAAGATTTTAGAAGCCGGGACAGGAAATAGAGTAGAGTTTTACAAAAACAAAAGCACCATTTATCCAACTCTTCTCACATAACAAAAGGGCTGTTTCCCATGAAAAGTAGTGGAGTACAAGTAGAAAGTGGCAGTGGTAGTAAAGTAGATCTAATTTGTCAATAGTTATTTACTTAGTTACATTGTGGGATGTAACAAAGTACTAGTAAGTAAGAATAAAGCTAAAGTTCCCAGTACTTTTTTGTTTAAAAGTTTGTTTAAATGAACCAAACTCAAGTAAACTGAGTTTGACAGTTTTCTTGATGCCAAAGTAACTAAAATAAAATGATTTTTATTAACAAGCCAATAAAAACTGAGTTAGATCAACTCAGTATTTCTAATTAAATTCAATCTTATATTTTGCAGTGTGTCTGTAATGTAGGACCATGTCTGCTCTCTGACCTTCTGATTCTTAACAAGCCGTCTGTGCTTTTATGCATGTTTGATGATGTAAGCCATTCAGCTGTTTAACAGACTTTAACCAAACCACACGATCTGTTGTAATTATCATTCATGCAATAAGCCAGCACTGACACTAACTGTGTCTGTAATTCCTGCAGCCAACAGTGCATATCTGCTCCAGCTTACATCCAAGTTTTGGCTGGTGTGTGAGATTTGTGTCTTTGTTCAGAAAAGTGCTATAATAAGTTAGTTCCTGCTTCCCTGCTAACTGCGGATGCACATCTGCACTTATCTGTAAACACACAGCACAAGAAGGACGTGACTGGGGATTGTGAGGTCTGCCTTGGTGCATAAAAGCCTTTTAATGTGTGCACTTAATATGTGAGTGATGCCAGGTTCAGGATGGATAGGACAGTCAGATGAACACTTTATTTAATCCAGGTCTAAAAGGGCAATTTTCAAATAAACTGAACCGATGATCCTCCTTAAATCAAGTTACAAGTCGGGTGAAGTTTATAAGGTCTATAGACTTTTAAAAAAACACCAAAATGACTCCGTGCAGCTCATATGGTGTAATCTAAGTCTCCAGAAACACTGAGATGCAAAATCGATTTGCATTCTTTTAGCTGAAATCTTCGCTGTTGCCTCTAAACAGTGGTGCAAACCTCATCTGAAGAAGGTGTACAACCTCAAGTACTCGCACAAACGCCACTAGACAAGATCAATTTGGCACCGTTGTTTTGCTGAGAAGCTGCAGAGATATTTTGTGGACCAAGGAGAGTGGATAAAGACCATTTTTGTACATTTAAGCGAAAAAGACACGACGGAGTCTTTGTGATTCCGTAGTCGTGATTTGCTATGATGGAAATTCTTGCGTGACCACCAGTAATACATTCCTGAAACAACTTGTGCATGTATGAATATATTATGGTATGCCATTCTGTTATCAGAAAATCCCCTCCCCTCCTTTTCTTAGTTTAAGGTTCAGTCGCAGGAGTCCCCGAGCGCTTTGAAAGCTGTATTAAATTACACTCTGAAGTCACATATGAGCTCACAAACACATGGCCCCTGACCCTGGAAACATGGCTGCTCATTCCTCATATGCTTGTCATTGCCACATGTCGATAAAAAGGCACCAGTGGTGAGCATTTGTGTCGGATGGCCTATCATGCAGCGGCAGAGAAGGGGACAAGTGTTGCGTATTTATTTGCAGGGTGCAGCTATCTCCAGGTCTCCCTTCATATGTTTTTTTAACATTGGTCTGCTGACACTGACACCAGATGATCTAAAGAGATATAGTTTGGACAGGATGCCGGAATGATGACATAAACATGCCAGCTCAAACATGTTTTTCCCTTTTTAGTCTCCCCTAAAAACAGGCTGGGTCTTTATGAAATCTAACGTTCAGGCGTTAATGTGCGGACGACGCCACGAGCGATGGCAAATGTAGCTGCTGGGAGGGTAGTTGCCATGGAAATCCGCAGCAGGGCCTGTGTTTGTCTCTGCCAAGCAAAGAGATAGAAAGATAATTGACTCAGTACCTGCAAATAATGTATGACACGGATAAAAGGAGAGGACACATAGTGAATGGGCTACACTGGTGCACGGCTGTTCATTTCTCTCCTCTCCATCAACTGAACCTGTGATCTGAGTCTGCAGCCATGCCGGCGGCACTGAGGGGCTGCACATGCTCACAATAACAATGTTAAATGCAGATGTTTAGCAGGTATTCTGTTTACCATAAACATTTTATACGTAAGTGATGGTAGTAGCCTACATTGGCTTAGGTTAGGCTATTTCATTGTTATGATAAATTACATTTTTGTCCTGATCGGGGCACTAAAGAGAACATCTGAACCAGATTTATGGAAACCTGTTCAACATTTAACTACAGACCACTGCTCACAGCTTATGTACTTAAACTGGGAGCTAACCAGCTGTTCAAGGCCACGCCTTGAACAGGCTGTGCAAAAGGTGTTAGTCTCTTGCGCAGATATTTGCTCATGCAGATGCATCTCTTGCACCGATTCATGCCTCCTCAGGTGAATTTGCATCCAAGTTGCATCTTTCCACGGACCTTGCCGGCGATCGCACCAGGTCTAAAATCAATTTGGAGCTCGGTCTGAACACAAAGTCACTGTGGCATAACAAAAATGACAATAGATCTGAATCTGAATCATATTTTTTTTTGTGTGCAAATTTGTCCCTATTCATTGTGCCATCCAATAGATGTTGGAAGTATTTCTTAAAGTGAAAATTTTGACCTCCTGGCGCTACAGGAATAGCGAGGAGATCACCAGATTCATTAGGATTCAGTATGTGCTAGTATGGCTATAGACAGTGTTTGTGGCCACAGACTACCACAACTACTACACACAACTAGTCACCTCTAGTTCACCAGTTCTATTAAATGCAGGGACACCATAACCCCATAGGGCAACAGCCTTCTAATGGAGCTTCAATAAAGGCACATGTGTATTTGGTAACCATTAGTCAATCAATCAATCAATCCCTTTGTTAATCAGGCCACTTTCAAAGAGGGGCCTATAGTGGAGACCAGCGCCTGCAGGAGACAGATGGTCAAATATGTTTAAATATGTGCAGCATCCATCTCATATTATCCAAAACATGCCAACAGGACGGGGTTTAATGATGAGCTCTTGCCAGGGAGAGACTGTCTCCGTGAGGATAACAAATATGTGACCGCCCAACAACAGGAAGTGACTCAGCAGCAGCTGTTGCCATGGGTTACCAGGCAGGGAACCCGTCGGATCTCGTCGGGCTGGGCGCTGACACATCTGACTCTCCCTTCCCCCTCCCCGTTGGACAGTGACTCCACTCCATCTGCTGCTCCACCTTAAATCCTCACTTTCTCAGGGATGCAGGCCTTGCAGAGGCCAGGACACATGGGAGTGGTGCTAATCCCATCTGCTTCTCCTCGTCTCCCTGCGCTAGCCCACTAACCTCCACATCCACCCCTCCTCCTCAAACACAGCTTAATGCCTTATTAAGAGCAACTGACTTAATACCAATCCACTTACACTACCATGTACGATTTGCAGACTGTTACATGTCCTGAGATCAATCTCAATGAACCGAGTAACTTCAGCAATGCTTTTCTGCAAAATACACTCTGTAAATGTTTTTGTTTTTTTATCTATTCATATGAAACACACACAAGTTAAACGCTGCAACAAAGACGAGTTTGACTTTCTCCGAAATATGCCGCACATATTCGGAGGGATTTTCTCCATCACCGCCTTTCAATTAAACAAAAGCAAGTAGAATTACATAAAGGCACGATGCATGCCGATGGAGAAAATGTGTGCGATGTCATGCTAATGACATTAAGGCTTTGTGGGCGGTGGCTAATTTAGGATGAAGAGCTGAGTAAATCTCCTGGTGTGGCTACACCCTGTACTCTGGGTCAGGGAATGCTGTCACATAAGCCACTGCTCACCACTGCATCAAACCAGATAATAGGTGAGCAATGCTACGCATGCATATGTGCCTTCTTTTTTACTATAATCCTGTTAAAGAACAGCTATGGAATCCACGTACACATGCAGCCAGTAAATAATCTGCACTGCCTTCACCCTAGTAACGCCTGACATGATCCTCAGCAGGGGGAGTCTACTTCCTGGACTGCAGGCTTGAATTTCTGTGCAATAATCACAGGCTTTAAAGTGAGCTTTGCACTGACAAGTGATCATAACTTCTGCAACAGAAGAGCTTTGAGACAGGTGATTGATGAAGTTGAAATCCCTGCAAGGCTCGCTGTGGAGAGGTTTAAGCCTTTCAATAATGCACAGCCTCATGCTAAAGGATTGTTTGGCATATAAAGAGGTGAGAGTGCAAAAGATTTGAGCCACGAGAATAATGCGTAAATATATGAGGACAACTGTACTTTTAATCTGAGGATTGGGATACAATGTGCAGGAATGTTTGTTCAGTGGATTAAAGGCCCAGGATTTGTGTTGCAATGCCAGAAAAAAGCACTCCTAAGCAAATTTCTTTAGTAACAAGTTCTTTTTTATTACAACATTTTACGGTTTTCCATTTCTGGTGATGGTTTGTGGCAGAGAAACATGACTGCTGGAATTCCTAAGAACTCAAAGAATTTTGATCTACGGTTGAAAGCAAACACATGGAATCAATTACCAGTATTTTTTTTCTCCCTTTCCTCATTCATGGACAGACTGCATCACAAAAAAACCATCATTCTGATGGAGAGGTGTTACAATTTCACCGTAAAACCAGGTCCATTTGAGACGACTCCCAGATCTAGATGGATTCAATCACACTTTTTTTTTTTTCCAAACCTTGTGTACATACAGAAGAAAATAATATTGTGACAGACAACAGTATCAATTTTTGGGACATTTACATTTTGGCCAGCGTATAAACAAAGTTGTGCCTTTCCGAAAATTAGAACACAGAAAAACCATTAACCCCAAAGGAAAAAGCTTAACGCCTCAGCTTTGGCGCGAAAGCAACCACACAGGAAGTTGGGTGTCGGTGGTGAGACAGTGATGAGCTTCCTGGTGAAGAAGGCCACACCCTCGTCCCTTATGCATCTCTACTGCAAGTCGGTGTTGGTGGTTCAGGTGGTGTCGAAGGAGGAAGTGGTCCCCTCCTCCGCCTCAGGCAGATCCTCCTCATCTCCCGACTGAAAGATGAGCACGAAGGTGGTGTTTTGGGGAGGGGACGGAGCCCATCGCCCCGGTGAAGGCATCATCCGTCTGCATGCTGTGCAGCTCGGTTATTGTTGTCGTTTCATAATTTCGGTAACAAGGTTATACAGCTAAAAGAAGTGACTGAAAACAAGGCAATGTGGGAGGAGGGGGTGTTCAGTGCATGATGGGAGGGAGGGGCTTCATGATGACTTTTCCTGTTCGATGGCTGTGGATTGGAAGAGAGAGAAGGGAGTTAGATCCCAGTGAAAAAACTGGATGAGGAGCACACTGTACCATTTTCTACATCAGTACAGGAAGTGCCGGACTTTGAGCCTTACTTTCTTTTGTCGGAAGGGGATTCTTCTCCTCCGTCACTGTCTTTTTCAACTTGGTCTTGTCGAATGACTTCACCTCGTCGAGGTCAGGCTTGTCGCTCATGGTTGCAGATCTGCAGGCCAAATGTCAGAAAGGAATAAGAACATTTAAAATATGCTGATAATGAAGCCCAAATTTATTCTACAGGTTGTCGGACACGAACTTCTGCAATAATGATTTTCCTAGATAGGAATATATATTTAATGTTGTATATTTAAAAGGTCACACACCACCAGAACACGTGCTTTACTCTGACTTCAGTAAAAGGGCGTTGCCTAAGTCTCAGTGGCCCAAAAAAAAAAAATCAGTTCAACTACATGCGCAACCGCACACCAATTTCTCTCTAATGTGCGTGCGCCTTCTTTTGTTAACGTGCGCCTCTACCGTACCGAGTGATTTGACTGCCATCCATCGCCGTTATCCAACACACAGGGAACAGGATCCAGACAATGAAGCCAGTCCAAGGCGTTCAAACCCGACATTTACATAACAATAGGGGTTCCCATGCCGGGCAGAGCGAGAGAAAGTACGAAAAAGGGAGAAAGACCGCACGCCTGTGCGCAAATATTCTTTAAAAGTAGGATTAGAAGAGTAAATGTGGTCGTTATTCTCGAGGTAAAATGTGTATCCAAGCAGGGGGCTTTCCACATGGAGGCTGTGCGACATCCGCAAAATTCACTTGTCACGTACTTTTCTCCTTAAGGTGCAATCTGAAGGAACCACCGCCCAGATTGGCTTTGTGCGCATTCCGCCTTAGCCTTAAAATCCTCCATGATGGCAAAAAACAAACAAAAAAAAAACGCTCAATAAACGCGCACCAGGCACGTTCACGGCCCAGTAAAGCGCCGTCAAAGCATTACTTTAATTACAGCCAGGCGCGTGCAGCTCGCCTACAGCTGGCAACAAAGGAAACAAGCTGACACGCATGAATGTGAAAGATGCGGCTCACATGCCTCCCCTGCTGGCACATTGTAGCCTGTAAAGGGCCATTAAAATATGAAAACAGCACTTAAAACCTAAATGATCCGATCTTTTAATGATCTATTTGGCACATCCTCTTCTAAGCAAGCGCATGGATCAAATCCCTCCCATCACTCTTACTTAAGCTCTCTTCTACCTGCAGATAACAAAGAGCATAGAATCTGAATTATTTGTTAAAAGGGGCTTACCAAAATGTCGGCTGACGGCTGTAGGTCTCTGGTCAGTGCGGTGCGGCAGTAGTGGCGAGTCTTTGCGCAGGCATTAGATATAGTCAGAAATATGCTAATGACATCTGACATCACAAGTTCCCATCCTCCCTGTCCCCCTGCTGGAGAGACACAGACCCTCCATCTTCAGTGGTGAAACCGAACACAGAAAACCCTGAAAGGAGCCTCATATTATCATCTCCCACTGGGGAGAAATGGAAATAAATCCATTTACTGTCTTTCAGGGCTTTTCTGTTGCCCCCGTGAAGCTGGATGGTGCAGTCCACTCGTTATGTAATCAGTTTTTGTCAGAATGTATCCCCACACTTCTGTTTACAGCCATCACAGCTGTTTTAGTTCGAATATACGACTATTTCAGCTGCATTTGGTCTAACAACTTCAATGGAACATTTTTTACGCCTCATTACTTTTCTCTGTCTGCAGCTGCTCTACAGATTCATGTAGAAATGTCTCCCCCTGGTGGGCATTTTACGTCAACTCAGTCATGCCCGAGCAAATAAAAGTTTCTTCTGTCCAAAACAGATTAAATAGAAAGAATTGTCTAAATACTTTAGCGTTTGGCGAAGTTTTATCCAGAAGTTCTGATGTTGAAATTGTAAATTTGCAGTTATGGTGCGCCAAATGACTCGAGACAAGAGGCTAATCATGACCTTTGACTTCAGATGAGGAAATAAGAGGGAATCTAAATATCCAAATTAAGGAGAAATAATGAAGAAATAGTGCGATAAAAGTAAGGAGTAAAATGGATTGAATAAACAGTTCAATAAAAAGTGGAAATAGCTCAATAAAACAATAGTTCATAAATAAACTAGCTCAATATACATACTAGAAAATAAGCATAACAGCATATAAAATAGCTCTGTATACATAGTGTAAAGATGATCAATACTGAGCTGCTGGTTTAACTAGTCAAACATAATTAATGGAAGATATATTAAAGTTCTGATCATTTGAATTCTATGAGCCTCATTTAATTCCCAACCAGACACTCCTTTAACCTTTACGCATTCTTCTTTAGAAGCTTGTTGCATGGAAAAACTTGAAGTGGAACCAGTAACTCTGTCCTATATGATATTAAAAAAAAAGATGAAAAAAATTGAAGTAGCAGAAAAAGGAAGTTTCAAGTTCCTCATTGTTGGAGTTTCATTTTCACCACTTAAATTCATTAAGAAACTTCCATATGTTCATTAACTCATTAACTCTGTTCACCATCAAGCTTCGATTATGTCCCATCAAACAAAACGAGTTTAACTGCATCGTATCATTTATACTTCTGATAAGATTTGAACACTAATGTGAATTTACTCATCGCGGTGTTAAAACAGATGAGTCATGTCTTCTTTGGCTCTGGAGCAGCTCTCTTAAATCTGATGCAATAGTGATGTCACCGGGGTCACATGACAAAACCGGGAATGTGGAGTTTGAATGATGCATCGTGAAAAAAAAAAAAAAAAAAAAAACTCTTTTACAAGCACCTTAACTTTTATAAACCAAAACACTGAACAGCTGTAATTTAGTGAGGAAATAAAAGTGAAGACAAGCAGGTCTGTAAGCCATTGTCAAAGCTTTATTGTCCAAGAAACAGCTTGACGTGTTACATATATATATATAAAAAAAAAATTAATCACGCTTTTTTTTTTTTAATCCACCAACTTTACTCTGATCCGCCTGCAGGCAAACAATGAAACCTGCATCATTAGCATCTTAAGTGACCCAATACAGATGTGATGACAATTACAATTCATTTAAATGACAAATGCAATCTTTAAACACTATATTCAAACTTTGGGCTCAATTTTCGTTTCCATGACCCTTTGGAGCACAAAGACTACAACCACTTCATCAACTACAACCTGTCAGTCATTTTGGAGATTTGTCACTTAATCTGAAAAAAAAAAAAAAAAGAGGAAGATTATAACAGCAGCAATATTGTAGGGGAGAAATGACACAGCGGAGGTGAGAAGCTTCAGCACGTTCGTAAGGCTCAATACATAAACCCTGAAGAAGTGAAGGAATAAAATAAGACTCCTGTTTGTGTCTGTGGTCAAACACACGTTTCCACTCGTGGCTTTTAAACTTGCCGCCTGTGGCCTGATGAGGGCGCTAAACATAAACTATTAGTCGACACATCTAGTTGTGGGTTAGCCAGTATTATTTAAATACTTCATCAGCTCATAAAGCAAACTACTGAGTGGGAAAGGCGCACGGTTTCACATCTTAAACTATTTGTTTTTATTATTTAATGAAGCAGAAAGGGCCAAAATATTTCTAATCACATGGCAAAAGTGGAATGTTTTTTGTTTTTTTTTAAACCGAGTTGAATGAGGTACAAATAATACTTTTTTTCTTCTTTTTTTTTTTTTTTTAACATGACGGACCCTTTGGTTAAAGTGAAGGCCAGGCCTCGGGTGTTCAAGGTTGGCAAGAATGAAACTGAAACAAGAGATAAAAAGAAATAATAAAAAAAAAGAGAGATACTTATAAATACAAGCTTGGTCTTCGGAGAATGAAATGATATTTCGCTCTGCGTCCTAGTGGAAAATAAGAAAGGATATGTGTGTGGGCATGACCTTCAAACAGTCACATGGGGGTTGGCAAAACAATGTGTGTCAAAAAAAAAAGAGGAAGAAAAAAAAGCCAGGGGGGCGACGAGCGAGGATCCTCTGGTTCTTTACAAGGGGACGTGGCTGAAGAGGTAAGACACCGACTCGCCGTTGTGGGTTCTCCTGATTGCCTCCGCAAGGATCATGGAGATGTCGATGACCTGGAGGGAACCAGTCCAACATGAGTATTATTATTATTATTATTTCTGTCTATTCAGATGTTTCATCTGAAAAGCAGTCATCCAGCTGTTTTTTATATCATATCATGGGGATAATAATAAACATCGCAGGCCAACACAGTGAAAATATACTGAAATGTCACTATTACAGCCAAGAAAACTCAAATAGAATAACAATAGGTTTGTGTGTTCTGAGATACTGCTGGCTTTAGATCATAAGAAGCAGAGTAACACGGGCTGATGAGGCCAGGAAGTGACCGAAAACAAAACACACGTGGCACAGATTCAAACGTAGAAACTCGTCTAAAGTGTTGCAAACCTGTATTTTGGGGCACGCCTTCATCTTCTCCTCCTGTGGGATGGTGTTAGTCACCACCACAGCCTCGAACGGGGCGATGTTGATGCGCGAGATGGCCGGGCCGGAGAAAATGCCGTGCGTGAGGATGGCATAGACCTTTATCGCACCGGCATCGATCAGCCTGAAAGACGGGACAATACGCTTGTTGGCAGACTGCGATCGAGGACTCGTGCTCAACGTTCTTTCTTTTTCGTTTCGACGATCACGTCACAAGACAGAAATATGAGATTTTAAGACGCTCACTTGTCGGCAGCGTGGCAGATGGTGCCACAGGTGTCGGCCATGTCGTCCACCAGGATGGCCACGCGGTCCTTGACGTCGCCCACCAGCACCATGCGGTCCACCTCATTGGCCTTCTTCCTCTCTTTGTGGATGAGGGCGAATTCCACGTTCAGACGGTCCGCGATGGATGTCACACTGGACAGAGGGACAAAGACTACACCTTCAACTGGTCATCGAAATCAAGATCAAGAAGATAACTTGATCTGGGTTTGGGCCTTCAAGAACAGCGTCGTCTATAAAGAAACTTCTGAACATTTATAAGCGATCACAGAGTGTCTGTAATCTCACCGTTTGGCTCCACCGGCGTCTGGAGACACGATGATGCAGTTTTTCCACTCTGGGATATTTTCTTTGATCCACTGCAGAACAGCAGGCTCGGCGTAAAGGTTGTCTACCGCGATGTCGAAAAAGCCCTTGACAGGAAATACACAACAGCGTTAAATTCATTTGTTTTCCCCCATCTGTGGAGAACAACAGTGGCTAATGGACTTCAGTTCAGGTTTAAACAGACGTCAGCCTGACAAATACAAATGTAACTCAGCCCTGACTCATTTCATAACATTACGCCTCTTTTATAAAGACATCCATCTTCTTCCTCTTACCTGTGGTCACATTGTTTGGGTGCGAGTTGCCAAGTTTTGGAGATATCAGCTGTAGAGAGGTCTGCGTTCTCGCAGATAGAATAAAATTTTGTTTCTTAAGAAATCGGGACCCCGAGTTGCTCCGCAGACCCGAGTTGTGAGCCGTTTCATGCGGGGGGGGGGAACTACTTTCTTTCCGCATCACCGTGCAGAAGGGAAGCGCGCACGCCGTCAGCAAATGTAAACATCTTAACACGCTGCGAACAGGAAATACTGCCGCTTGTGTACAATCAGTACAGGAGTGGGGGACAGTGGACGCTTCTGTAAGAGGATTTAGAGTTTAAGTTTGACCACCTGCAACAAAAACTCCCGCAGGGAAGAGCTGGGAGCTAAAAGACTAACCTTGATAAACAAAACCTTTTAACAACCAACGGGTGTCAGGGGTTGCAACCGCAAATACTGCCGCATCATCAACAAACCAGAGGCATGTACTGTGAAGCAACTTCAACAGAAGCAGAATAGCTTTCCCTTATCTGGCTTCGCTGAACCTGACGACCGTAATCTCACTCAGCAGCGGTCACCCGCATGTACTTATCAACTCGATAATGTCAACCCAGGTTTCCCCCCAAATGTAGCCTTAAGAGTGCTCACATTAATAAGAAACATGAAAAGTCTACAAGCAGCAGAGGAGCATGCGTCGCAAGGAAAGGGCAAACTGTAATTAGAGACAAATACAAAAGGGCTTTAAACACATAGCCCAGTCAAATGTGCGTCCAATGATAGTGACATTTACCAGAGTGATTATTAGTCAGTGAGTGGTGCTTTTACACATTACTTAGCACAGTACAAAAAAGAGAACCAGGCCTCTGCTGGCTCTATATGCAAACTTATAAGGCTCAAGCACAACACTGTAGGGATGCTTGCAAACCAGGCGTTAAAAAAGATCTCCATGATAGCCAATGCAAAAGCAACGTCTGCTTGGGTTGGGTTTCTGAAGCACAATCAGCTGCAAACCCCCCCCCACCCCGAGTGCTAACCTGGATCTGTGAGGCGTGGAGGTCCATGGTGATGATATGATCGGCGCCGGCCACAGACAACATGTTTGCCACCAGCTTGGCTGATATGGGTGCTCGACTCTGTGAGAAGCATGAAGAAACAGTCATTTAAGTCACATGCATTCGCTGTATTTGGCACTTTTTTTTTCCTTCTTTTTTTTTTGCAAGGAGGATTATTTTGTCAGGATTTCTTGCTACAAAACTTTATCTGCGATCTTGTGATTAAAAAAACAAAACAGACTTGTTCACTCGAGAACGTAGACGTACACGTCAGACACAGGGAGTCGGGTAATGTTGACAAAACAGTGGCTTGAGAGGTGATGGCTGAGCCTTGTGAGCGCTCAAGAGGAAATGCAGAAGTTTGGATTGATAGTTTTATTCATTTGAAACATTCTATGCAGCTCATAACTCATTATTACATTAAACTGAAAGGGCCCGACTGCAGTTTTACGGTAATTTTCCAGATTAACATTTCACGTTTTTTAAAAATGTAAACAGAAAATCACTATCAAGCTTCACTTAGCAGCTTGGGAATACCCACATCGTCACAAAACCGGACTAAAGTTGGCAGTACGTTTCAAAATAAACAGCCCTGAAATCTGAATCCTGTCTGCAGAGCCTTGACCCTCAACATTACATCCCCTTGTGTGAATTAAATGCTCTAAAACAAAACGCACGACTGCCACTTCTGTGCAGGAAGTGCAGCCAAGAGAAGAGGAGCAAGCGATGGCGAAACTCTGCAGCTCTCTTGTTGCTTCACATGGGAGCGGGATTTGCTGTTGTCGCCATCGATAAAAACAAAAGATAATGATTTACAAGATAAGAGGGTTGCGTGAACTAGTTTCCCAGTCTGATGTGCACATTTCTGATTTATGCGGGAGCGGCAAATGGCTCAAGTGAGTTTACTGTGTGAATTCTCAATGATACATTACTAAACGGTTAATTAATCTGCAATATTTAGTTGTTTTTAAAATTTAGAGATATTTTCATAGCAGTAGCTCAGTACTAAGTTCAATAAAAGATGCTGTAATCATAATTGTGTTTTTTTTAGCCACAATTAAAGATCATGTTTGATGAATTGAATCAAGTCTTCTGTCGTATATTTGCTGCACCCTCGCGATAAAGCGGTATCAGGATATTTGAATGATTGAATGTACAGCAGGGACTGAAATATGCAGAGTGGTGTTGTGCGTTTGTCCACCTTGTCCTTCTTGTCCTGCCGGGCGTAGGGAAAGCAGGGGATGACGGCGGTGACGCGGGACGAGGAGGCAATCTTGCAGGCATTGATCATGATTAGCAGCTCCATTAGGTTGTCGTTGATTTCGCCGCAGCCGCTCTGCACAATGTACACATCCTCGCCGCGCACGCTTTCCCCGATCTCCACACTGTTTGGGCGACAAAAAGAAGAGAGACGGGGTCACGTTTGGGATCAGATTTAAGAGTGAGGGTTTCAGGTTTGTCTGATCACCATATTAAAAATCCCTTTGCCGCGCCAGTCGTTTTAAAACCTTGAACATTTCAGGACACCAGTATCGGTACTTTGCAACAGATTAAAAAAGGACATCCGAGTTCATTATTACACTCCTATTACACATTTTTGAGAAGTTAGTGTTCACCCACTCAGCATTGACCTAGACTAAACCTGTACAAAGTTATGTATGACACAACTGCCTGAACATTGAGAAACAAGTTTGGGCCGACTCCCTTTGCTCATCTGGCATTACTTGGAACGAAACTGGTGGTAACAACGGCCCTGCCATGCACACACACACACACACACACACACACACACACACACACACACACACACACACACACACACACACACACACACACACACACACACACACACACACACACACTGGGGCTGAGGCAGACAGCATGCATGTCTGAAACACTCCTCTGCAGGAAAAGAATAAGCTGCCTCGGCCTTTGTCATGTGATCAGTCGCCATGTACAGTTATAAAAAGTGAGAGTGGAGGTCTGTCTGCAGTCACAAGGCCTGGCGGTCTTAGAAACCAGCCAGAGTCCGTCTGTAAAAGCGGTGAACCACAGATTTTTGAAGCTAGTTTATAGCGTGCTTATACTCTCTGTACAAAAAGAATTTTTTTTTATGTCTGGGACAACTGAAAGTTTAAAATGTCTTTAAAGGGGACGTCTCCAAATCTCCTGCTTTGCCCACCCAAATGCCCAACATTTAAAATTATCTTTACTTTCATAGAAGCCCAAAGAAGCAGCAAATTCTCACAATCTGAATGAATGTTTACGTTTAAAACACAAGCAGACACTCAAAAAAATCTGCAGAAATTAAAGAGGCAAAATGGTCATATAGCGCAGGAATTCTGCTCAAAATACAAGTACACAAAGATACTAATCCGATCAGTCATCAATGCTAACTTTTTATGTATTTTAGACGCATTTTGGCCCATGTGGTTTATTACTCTACATGCAGGTCAAAAGAAATGCATTAACAGAGGGGGGGAGAGAAGCATTAAATGTGTCATCTGCAAGGCATTCAGGATGGATGGCTACCAACTTGAGCAAAAACATTTCCTCCCACAGTTGCACAAACTGAAAAGCAGTCAAGGTGGAAAAACACACAACAGAACACCATGACTGACTTCTGAAACAATGTCAGCTGATTTCTTTCTTGTATGTGCTGCATTTATCAGTTCCTACAAAAGGTTTTCAACACTCCTCTTTAGTCAAAGCCCTGCCAACTTTGAAGAAAGGTCTGGCCATATATTAAAAATTGCACTCGTGCAATTATGCACGAGGGCAGTGTTGATTATATCTTATTTGGACATTTCTGCAAACAAACACGTTTTCCCGTGAGTTGGTCCTTGACCTTTCATGTCAAGTGTTGGGAGCTGTGAGAAAAGCTGTTATTAGAGCCCTGTTCTTACCTCCCTGTTAGTGTGCGAGGATGAGAAAATAATCTTTGTTTTGCACTTTGTGCCGCCCAAACAGCTGCGTTCCCTAGAGAGAAACCTCCTCGTGGATAATCAAGAGTTTCCCTTGGATTTTAGGGATGTGGGTGGAATCATCACCAGCAGAGAGGTTCTTACTGGGGATAAAGGGGTCAAGACACCAACAGAAGCTCCAACTGTGTTTAATGGAGGAAACTGTAGTGTTGCGAGTGGTGAGTGCATAACAACAAAGTGAAGCATCAGTGAGTGACGCCTGCAGGAATGAAATCCACCTCTTACAACGTTAATGCTGTGCTCCCTGAGCCTTAGGATGACAAAACACATTACTGCTGTGCATCTTTTGTTAATCAAAGGGAATAAAATCCGCTTCGAGATGGTTGGAAAGCTCGATGATAATATCCTAAGCCCTAAACACATTCAAATATATGCTGAATTTAAAACTGCATCAGACAGAGTTGTGATGAGTTCAGGTAAAAAAAATAAATAAAAAAAAAGCCAAACAGGCCGGGATGAAACCAAAAGGTCATCCTGCAAAAGGGTTCAAACAAGCTACATGTGCCTAAACTCTTTAAATACAGGCTGCAAAAGCAATACGTAGGCTAGCTGCTAGCCTGCAGATTCAACTAATGATAGTCTTGTCTTTGGAAATTAAAAGGCATGTGATTTGAGCACTGCTAGCTCATTAACTTTTCTTCCACAGAGGCAGTAATGAGAGCCATAACAAAACCCATTATTCTTATTCAAATGTATGTGCTTCAAGTCTGTGTGGAGAAATAGTATTTAACATTTAATGCCTCTAAATAAAACTGTATGGCTGAAAATGTTTATTTTGATGCTTCCAAGCCTGCTGTAACTGCGGTGAACCACGTTATCGTCTGTAGCTAGCCCACTAAATTCAAATCCAAGTTATATGACAGTAAATTAGCCAGCTTCCATTTTCGGACACACACTCATCCCGCTTGCTAAGCATCTTTTCGGTTGAAATTGGACAGCAATGACTCCTAAATCACCTTATTAAGTCAGGTGAAGCAATGCTTATATAGAATTTATAATCAGATCCGCAGGTTTCAAGACTCCTGCTAGCTAATACTATCATGCTAGCAAAGGTGGAGGCGTTGCCAAATTTTCTGCACCCATAACATTCTGTTCCCACATCCTCTCTCAAGATTAACATTTAACGTGCTAATATATAGATCAGGAACAATGCATGAATACAATTTATAACATCATTCACAGGTTTCAGGGCTAATAGTATCCAGTTAGTTTGGAGGGGGGCGTTCAGGTGTCTTGCCACATTTTGTACACCCACAACATTGTGTCCCGTTTCAAAACTAGCAACTTTCTAGCTAAAGATGAAAATCTAAGCAGGCTAATAAATCAAGCAGCTACATCTTCCAATACATAGTTATTCCATGGGCTTAAGGAAACACCTCGCAACGAATGTACAAAGCAAATCACCCAAACACTTCATACGGGCAACAAGACATAACTCGAACGTAGTTACATTAGCATGATATATGCAGCGTTACGTAATTTCACAACTTATCTGGTTTTGCCAACTGGTTTAGCTTTAGCAGCTAATATAAGAAACCCATCCAGGTATACTTATTGAAAACACAACAGTCATAAGCTAGCAAAGCTGTCCGCTAAAGGTCACGATGAAGATTGATTGCTATGAACTAGCTAGCCTGGTGTGTTTACATGTGGCTAGCTAGTCACGTGCGGACGAGCGCTGCCCGCTGAATAGTAAACTATTGTTAGCTTCATGCTAACCTATCCACATGTGATGCCGTGGCTGAAGCAACGTGAGCAGCTGTTTGCTCTACTAAGAAAAGTACACGTACGCTTTAAATGTGTAGCTATCAGAGGCCAAAACAGTGATAAACGTCGTAACACGTAAAAAAAATATACTCGCCATGTCTCCTGGTTGCTGAATTTCTTCGTTATCACTTTCCCCAGATCCAGTCCCAGCCGATCAGCCACTTTCTGGGACAGGTCGTGGTGGGAGCTCCCGCTAAAAAGCACAATGTTAGGCATGTCCGACAAAACCTCTTCGACTGGCTCAAGAAAAGAAAAGTGAGAAGAGTTTAAAAAAAAAAAATACGACAGGTCTCCCCACTTAAGGGTAACGAAAATGGGAAAATTAGCTTGCTAATGTTGCAGCTCTGGCATTGCACTGGTGCAGCAGGAGGGACAGTAGGCAGAGAGGAAATATCAGCTCAGTATTTGCATCGAAAAAGGGAAGTGCCCTCCCCTCATTGGGCAGTCTGCATGTTAACACTTATTTCACTCCTTTTCTTTATTTAATATGCACATGAATACCGACGTCTAAGATGAACAAAGACTATTAACTACTTGAAATCTCTTTAAAAAAAAATTCTAAAAATGTGTTGCTTTTTACTTATTTTCCGTGATTATGCTCTATTTTGTTATTATTTTGTATCCTAATTTGTTCCAAAACTTGTAATATTTGTATTTTATTTCCTTGCATTTGCCATATGTGCTATAAAATGAAGTTTATTATTGTTTTGATACTATTCCACATGGGCGCTGACGTAAAGCTCGTCTTTGGGACAGGCCCATTAGAGATGCTGCTGAAAGGGAGCAACCCCTGGTAAAGGTAAAACTGTACAGAGGTTTTGTGGAGGATATTTATTTAAAAATAAATTATGGTCTTTGTCAAGATGATTTTATGGTGTAAAAGTCGTACCTTGCTTATGTAAGCAGGATCACCATCACAGTCTAATGGATCCTTGTGCCCTACCCTACCTCTCCAAAAAAATCCATCAAAATCTGTTCTTAAGTTTTTGAGTAATCCTGCAGACAGACGGACAAACGCTGGCAAAAGCATGACCTCATTGGCAGAGGTAACATTAACAAAACCCAACTCACATTATTGAACTATTGCTTATTTGTGTTCTTCTGCATTCCACAATAATAATACGTAGTAGTAGTTTTATAGCAAAGAGCATTTCAAGCAAACTATCATTTCATGGCTTGAGACAAATTGTAAAGATAAATATAAGTATATGATCTATACACAAATGAATCCCCAGCAGTTTGAGAGTACCTCTCATGTCCAACACCATGTCCAAAAAAACAAAAAACATAACAGATTCTGTTTATATCTTCTCACAACTCTTTTTTGTTTTTTGTTTTATGATAACATGCTGCTTATCTTTAGGTTTTGGACATTTGGTCAAACAAAACAAGCTGTTTGAATATTTCAACTTAGGCTTCTGGAAATAAAAATGGGAATTTCCCCCATTTTATTACATTTAGAGAGTAAAGATTTTTTTTATTTGATGATGAAGTCGCCTGATAGCTGCTGCTTTGGTAAATCTAAGAGGCACACTTGTGATATTGGCTCTTGTAATTAGATCTTCCACTCAGTGAGGAGTCAGCTGAGACTTTATGCCTGTTTTGCCCTGACTCTCCATTTCAGTGGTGACATACGTTATGAAGTCACTGCTGTCATGTGCCGGGTGGCTGATTTTCTGGCCTTCAGATCCAGAAATGGAAAGAATTGCGTTGGAGATGTCCTGTAAAAACAAGAGGGGTTGATTAGATGTCCCGTCTTTCTCAACACATTTCAGGAATTCAACAACAACCACCACTGACGGATTATTTACACTTGAATTGTGCTAACATGGACTTTGAGTGTTCATTTCACTGACGTGATAAAGGCACACACTCTAAATGAAAGAAAAGCTTCCTCAAGCCTTCTGCAGTCTGAGGATCTGACTTTACATCATCAGTAAGATAATCTGAAATTTTGCTAAGAATGTCTTCACAACAGACAAGAGAACCTCTGTTTATAGTGAGTATCTGGTGAATTGATTTTGTCCAGAAAGCTTGTTATGGATGTGAAATATTACTGAGGCGACAGTAGACATTCTCCAAGCCTGACCTCTTTTAAAACCTTGGGTTAAAATGTTTATTTTATATACAAAACCTGCAACAAAAAAACAAAAAACACAACCACAGGTTCTTGCATTTTTCAGAAATATATTTTATAGATGATGTCAGAGATGAAATGTCCAAAGCGTAGGTCCCAAAGAAAGATTTTTCATCAATAGAGACAAACAACAAACAAAAAATAACTTTTTTATCCATTTACATGTAAACCAAGAAATGCTCTTGAGCCACAGTGGTTTATATATATACACAGTTGGAGGCAAAATTATTCACCTCCCATTGTATATTAGGTTTTATTGGCAAAACATGCTATTTATCAGCTGTTTGCAATAATTAAATCAGACCCAGAAGTTTTGGGATGCTGTTCTGTGGAGCCATGAAACCAAACCGGAACTTTTGGGGCCTGAGGATCAGCGGTATGTCTGGAGGAGGAAGAATGAAGCTGATGCTGGACAGAACACCCTACAGTGAAGCATGGCGGTGACTCGGTGATGCTCTGAGGCTGCTTTGCTTCCTCGGACACTGGAAACCTGCAGCGTGTCCAGGGTAAGATGGATTCCATCAAGCATCAGGAAATCCTAGAAGAAAACGTCTCCATCTGTGAGGAAAATGAAAGGACAATGATCCCAAGCAGACCTCAAACTCCACCAGAGCTTGGTTTCAGAAGAAGTCCTGGATCATTCTACAGTCGCCTGACTTGAATCCCATAGAAAATCTCTGCTGGGATTTGAAGAAGGCGGTTGCAGCAGGTCAACTCAGGAATATTCCAGAACTGGAGGTCTTTGTCCATGAGGAATGGGCTAAGATTCTGCAGGAGCACTGCCAGAAGCTGGTGTCTGGATGTGCAGCATGTTAGCAGCAGGTCATAGCAGGTATATTAAGGAAAACACTTGTAATATCTGTTGTATTGAGCTATTTAGACTGTTCTAGTGTGATTTGGTTTTTGCAAACACCTGATAAATAGTATATTTTGCCAATAAATCCAATACACAACAGGGGTTTAATTATTTCACTCCCCACTATATACATATAAGAGTAGAACTGGCCGAGGTGGGTGTGACAATCAGAACAGATATCCGTCATTTCTCTTCCGTAATAGTGCTCGTTCAAAGATCTTTGAAAGAGGAACATTCTTTGGGAGAGTCTTGTTATGGTGTGAATATAGCAGGTTTGGCAGAGCATTTTTCTCTTTAGCACAGTCCATACATGTTGTTAAGTGCTGAGTCATGTTAAAATCACTTATTGGAAACGATACTCGATAAGAACAATATCAAATGTTTCTCAGTGGAATCATTTGGACAAAGTCTTTTGAATTGTTTGCACACCACAGAGGAAGAAAACCATCCTGCCTGGTGCACCTGGGAGTTGCCGTGGGAGGTTTTATCTTCTTTCTTTTTTTAAAAGTCCTCCAGTGTTCTTCTTCTATTGTGCAAATACATTTTTGATACATAGACAAGCAGGCATGCTGACTCACAAACCATGCAAAGAGATAAAGTTGGCGCGAGCGAACGCAAAAACGAAAGAGCGATATTTAAGTTTCTACAAAAAAATTTAAAAAAAAATAAAAAATTCATATTCACGAAAAGAAAAAGGAAGAAAAAAAAAGCCAAATTAAACAAGTGACAAGTGGAATGTTTGGCTAGGCATGAAAAATATAAACTTAAGCTCAAATTTGACAAGTTAATAAAATATCAACTTAAAATAAACGTGATAGTCGCTTTTAATCAGGTGTTTAACAAAGCAGTTGACAAATGAGGGTTAATCTAAATGTCATTTTATCTAGAAGTGTCCAATCAGTTGAGGTCAAGCAGGAGGAGTGAAGGAGGAGGCACTGATGTCATTTAAATATGATAGTGCAACACATGCTCAGAAAGAGATTTTTTTTAAATTATCGGCTGATGGTTTCAATCCAAAACTAGTTTAAACTTTTCGACATGTGTCCACTCCGTCTTTTCGCACCCAGTTTAATCCGCGAGCTACATTAAACGGCCTCCAAACCTCCTTTTGGATGTGTTGTCACAGTCGTAAGGTTAAGTGCATATCGCCCATGCACGAGAGGAAAGCGCATCAATTAGGCAACAGAGTGATTAAACGTTTTTCTCTGAAGGTGTTCAAAAAGTCAATTTCAGTGCCATGTAATGATTTCACTTGAGGGCAAAACAGTGCAGTCGATGACGAGTTAAATATGCTGCTTTTTCTTTTTCTTTTTTAAAAGCTCATGGAGTAATATCATACACCATACTGTTTGTCGCTCACAATATCATAGCTGTCATTAGTTAGAGTACATCTATAAATTTTCCATATACAAATCTCCTATAAACAGTCCATGTTATAAATACACAATTGATGAAAATGCAGAATGGCTGAGAGAGCCGTAGAAAGGAAGGAAGAAAGAAAGAAAGAAAGAAAGAAAGGAAAGGGTTGCTCCTTATTTTTGATAAATACAAGAAAAGAAGTTCTGAACAAGAAGTGACAATAGTACTAAGTATGTGAATGGCAGCCCTATAACTATCCAGAAAACGGATAAGAACACAAAACAAAATCTATGCATGACGAAAGTTAGAAAAATAATCTTATACGATAAAAAATAAAAAGTGGACACGCTGACCAAACACATTTTTCCGATACCGTAAATTGACAACTCGATGTGGAAATCATACATGTAGATACAAACAGGCAGCACTCGATGACTGCCTCTCAAAATATATCCAATTCAATATACATGACTAATGTTGAGCTCACACTAGCAAACCAAGGTAGCTGCCAACCGGCAAAGCGTGGGAGGCCGATCGGCACACGTACAGAAATGCTAATCTGTGAAGGATTAAATTAGTAAACATTGAACTGGGTATCGGGGGCCTTTCCAGAAAGGACCGATACAAGAAGTGTTTGTCGACGAGCCAGCTAAGGGGAGTGAAACTACTGCTGTATATGCAAACTCATGCTTTGGCTTTTCTTTCTTGGCTTTCTCTTGGATAACATTCAAAAATCTTGCAAAAAAAAACCCCCGTCTGGTCTCTCTGCTCAAATGCATGCTTTATGTGTTTACAAAGCACTGACTTCAGTTAAAGGGAAGCTACATCAACGGCTAAACCTTTTCGAGAGTTTTGAAATCTGATTTCATTGTTTGAAGGTCTCCATGTTTGCACCGTTTTTCTACCGAAGCTGGCAACTACCTTTAGAAAGCGTTTTCTTTTTACAGAAAAATAGATCCATCCAAAAGTAAAGTAACTCTTCAAGAGAGGCTGTGACAGACGTAAATGTTGTCTTCGTCACGTTCCAAGTAAACATGCTGAAAGATTGTTTGCTTTATTTTTGTCATTCTCATTCCCACCCCACCCCCCCAAAAAGGACTGGAAATTCTTCGTCTCCCTCCCTTCGCTCACGCCGATCCCTCAGCGAGAAAAATCTTTTGACTTAAGGCAATCTTTTCCTGAACAATCCTAAAAATCCAGCCTCACCAAGGCACTCCTCTCACTTGTCAACCTTTTCAACGACAAGGCTGCTCCAGCGAGGCGACAGTCTCGTCATCAAATCTTCGCAAAAGCCTACTCAAACTTCGGCCGACCAAAGTCCACAGTGAACGCATCTTGTAAAATAGTATCTCAGTTGCCGTGATGTTCTTGTTTTGTCCGGAAAAATAGTTGAGAAAAGAGAAAAGAGAGTCCCGCGCTGTGTTTGACAGCTGGGAACGTCTGCTGTCCCTGGTGTCCATACTACATGTGGTCAGAAGGCAGCTGTGTAAAGCACCGTATGTTTCTGCACCTCGCTATGACGAGACCTGATCTCGCCCCAAACTCCAAATACACTCGCCCGCTGCCTTGGTCACTTGGTTAGCCGCTGTGGGCTAACGTAGGGGTGCGAAGACTGACAGAAAAAAAATCAGTGTCTCTGAGCGAGCGCTGCCAAGCAACGCTGGTATGTTTAATTATTTTTTCCAATTCAGTCCTCCGTCTCCTGATTGGCTCCCTACTCTGAGGCTGAGCCCACCCCCTCTCCCTCGTTTATGGCCGAGGGGCCGCCAATCAAGGTGACTGACGTGGTGAGTGGGGTTAAGGGGACTAAATGAAGGGATCAGTCGAGACTCTTCGCAGCTCAAAGAGGCGTTCTCCGTAGAGGTCAATGGTAACACAGTCGTGTTTCCCTCCGTTACAGTGGTTCCTCCTCCTCCATGGGTTCCTCCTCTGGCCTGGTGGACAAAAAGACCCAGATCCAGACATTAAACTCATTCTGCCACTGTTTGTAGATCAAGTACATTAACCCCAAAATACTCCTCTTTTATTGACCTTTCACACATGTTTTGGGGATTTTGAGGAGAGCCTCTCTTAAGGTAAAGGTAGGTAAAAAACTTCAAATGACAGCAACAATGTTAGTGGAGAGTATATTAATACAGACTAAACTCAAAGACAAACATTCAGGCATTAATTCTTCCTCATTCCTCTGGCAACATTTTTTAAAGTTGAACTGTCCCCAGGAAATAAACTGATAAATATATCAATCTTTTAAAAATAACATGCAATGTTTTATTAAGCTGTCTTTCAACATTTTGAGACTTTTATTTTCACCGTGTCAACTTATAAAGCCAAATCACTGGGGCTAGATACACGTTTGAAGGAACATATTTGCTGTAAGGTGACCATTTAGTGATCTCACTTTCTCAATAGTATAATCTCCTTCATGGACTTAAACCACACCTACAAGATACAGAAAGCAGTGGAAGTAGAGCAAGGTGAGGAGGACCAGGCTCAGAGAACTTAAAGGTAAAAGCCTCATTAGATAGTGTAGATGTGACTTCAGCGGTGAGTTTGGATCTTTTACCTTTGTTCCATGGCGTTGGTGTTAGCCACGGAGAGAGAGGCCATGGCACTGACAGCCTCGGCCTCCTCCGAGTCTCCCCGCTTGGCCTCCAGCAGGGAAAGTCCCAGCCGTGGTGAGTAGCGATGCACCAAGCGCCAGTACTTACCTGGCGAGGAGGACAGAAGTAAGAAAGGCAACAGAGGGATATGCATTTGACTTTTGTGTAAAACCACGAGACACCAGCTGCAAAAAAGGGAGCAGTTACTGTCTTATATGCCTGTCTTGTGTGTATTAGTGTAAGTGAGGGTGAACTCACTGTGAGTCTCTAAAACTTTCTCCAGCGAGCGAACAGCGTTGGGGTTGGGCCTCTGCTCCAGGACGGCCTTCGGCAGCGGATCCAGCTGCAAACACACAGAGAGAAAACGTCAACGCGACGACGGAACCACTTCCGGCGCTCATTAGTGCGTCTTTGGCCTAAAAATATGAAATCATTTAGCTCTTTCTTTCATCTGCTTGTCATAAAGTTCCACGACTTTGTTCACACATGGCATCTGAACACACAAGATACATTTTCAGAATTTTCATTTGTCTACACCCTTTAGGGTTCCTGGGCAAAAAAAAATGACCGGTCATTAGAAATGAATGGGCAAAACTATAATTAGTCTATAACAGTGTATAATGGAGTATATATAATAACAATAATTAGTACATAATAGAGTTCAAGCACATTCCCACAGCACCTTTTCCACACCCCCACATGCAAATCTCTTTGAACAAACACACACAAGTCACGCTCCTTTTTGGCTTCCATAGCAACCACCATGGGAACCCATCCCCAATAGAAGCTTTACCCCATGGGAACCACACCTGTTGTCTATTGTAAAAAAACAACAACAACAACCCCACAACACTGTTTCAATGATATCTACATCTTTTCTCACAGCTCTGGTATATAAAGCTCTTTTGAGGCCTTGCTCACAGCTCATTCTGTGGCAGCACAAAGGCCAAGTGATATACTGTACCATACATGAGGCTTTGGATTACATCGTCCACAATGACACGGATGAGGGGGAGAGACGCCAGGAAGCTGGCAGTGAGGATGGTTTAGTGTTGTTATTGTTGTTCTGGAATGTGTTCAGACATTAAGTTTGTAATATGGTTAAGTTTGCAGGTGGAGACTTGGGGATTTAAATGAATGAAATGACATCACATCCAAAAGTTGGTATAAAATAAGCAAAAGAAGCAAAGAGAAGTTTTCTGCGTCGGACTCAAAACTAGGGATGTGATTTTCCTCTCTTTCCGTTTTCCTTCATAAGGGACATTAATTAGGATTCACATCCTGCATGTTGTCAAGTGAGCTCTTTACCTCCTGGCCGAGCAGTGCGGCCACGCAGGCCTCGGAGGCATCGCAGATGGCTGTGAGGTCGTGACCCCCTTCCAGAGCCAGGACCACCCGGCCTCCTGCGAGGGTCATCAGCTGCCTGGTGAGGTAGCCGAAACCTGAGGAAAGGGGTGGATTCATGAAAAACGAATCCGCAGTGTGTTACTGCAGTTGGATTTAAAGGGAAAATCTGCAGATTTTCATCCAGCTTTGTATCAAATATCAAATATTTTATACAATATATTATATAGAATCTTTTCAAAACATATTTTTAGTGCACTTTTTTTAGCTTTCTTTCGCGACAAAGCGGCGCAAAAGAAAATACCACAGCTGTGTACCTCTGTTTCCTATGGTAACATCCTTTGCATCTTTCTGCAGCATAGACTGTCTAGTTATATGAAACTACACGAGTGGTAAACTAATCTTTAATTGACGTTTTGTCAGTTTATCCCCGGGTCAACAACCGGAGCGTGAGATAAGAAACACACTTCTCATAATCTTGTACTCACACTTGGACGTCAGATTGTAGCCGCCCAGTGGTGGAGGGTGTCCCTCCACGGCATCGAAACCAGAGGAGACCAGCACCATGTCTGGAGCGAACTCGTTGGCTATGGGCATCACCACTGACCTGAGGGAGGGGTGGAGTTTAGAGATTATTCAGAATGACTGCAAGTATTTTAATGTGGACTTGAAAGATCCTCAAACAGCACAGAGATACTCATTTTATCAAACCTGAATCCCTTTCAGCCAATTCATTCATCAGCAGCTACTCTGATGATCTGTTAATTCTTTATTCATTTTTTAAAAAAAATAACATGAACAAACATAATTATCAAATATCAAATATAATTATCAGATAATAATTTAAATATTTTGAGTTTTGAAGGTTGATCGGACAAAATGAGACACTGGATGGCATCGCCTTGAGCTTTAGGGAATTGTGAGTGGCATCTTTCACTATTTTCTTATTAGTGAGTAGAGAAATAAAACAATAGAAGTAAAAAATACACATTAGATTTAGTGTTTAAGGAAATTCTCATAACTCTCAAGTGAAATTGAGAAAGCTGGGAAAAAAACTGTTTTATTGATTGATAATTCTCACAGGAAGGCAACGACTTTCTTGCCTTTTTGTCCAATTAAGGGACATTTAATGTCTTTAGCTGGTTTTCCAGATTTTCCACACATACATGATGTTGGGGTAAAGACACTGGAGGTATAATCAGGACTACAGCTGGCTTTACTTTCTCAGGTTCCACTTGCTCTTTTGTCGTCTGCAGTGACGCTGGATTGTCTTTGTGTGATTTGTATCTGGTACCTGAAGGCAGCCAAGTACTCTGCATCTCCCATGGGTGGATCGAGGCCTCCGGTGAGGGCAACATTGACGTTGAAGCCGACTCCGGGCCCACTGCCCACCTGCAGAGAGAAGCATGGGACTCACAGTCGTACAGAAGCAACAATCTTTTACTGAATCTTGGCTCTTTAGTTTGCCTTTGTTTTTTTAAAAATATCACTCCATATTGAATTTGTCTGGGAAGATTGTTTAACAGGCAAAATTACTTCTCAAAAGTGAGGATTTGCTGATTTTCTCTTTTTCCCATAGTCATAGATTTAATGCTGGATTTTGGACTGATGAAGTTTAATGTCTTCACCATTTTTCACTATTGATTGACTCAAAGATTAATTGATTATCTGAAAAAAATAAATCAGCCTTAGCTGCAGCTTTAAAACCACCATGAGGATAAAAGCTATTGGCAAATTATCGCCGTTTCATTACTGATATTGATTTTTAAATAGTTTGCTCAGGTGAAGAAATCCAACTTCGATCAACTATGACGACTGAATCCTGATGCAAAATGTTTCCCACAATGCACTGGGAATATTTTTGCTCTGGTTTGGTGACACACACTTACCTCATCAGGTGCTCCGCTTCCTGGGAAAAAGTTGCCGTCGTCATAGCGATGAATAGACAGGTACAGGACGTTGGGGTCATCGTAGAAAGCTTGTTGGGTCCCGTTGCCGTGGTGAACATCCTGCGGTTCGACAAACACGTTATAATCACAAAGTTCGGCTTTTAAAGCATATACCGCACATACGACTGATTCTGTGACATCACATGATCGAGATGTGGCTACTCAGGAGACTGACCCAGTCCACGATGAGGATCTTGTTGATGTTGAGTCGCTGCTGCAGGAGTTTGGCCGCGATGGCCACAGAGTTGAAGTAGCAGAAACCCCTGAAATAGCAGCAAAGAGAGGGAGGGCTGAGTATTCACTCCTCTTATGACATTCAGCTGTGCCGAAGCACTTTCCTGCTCCATATGCGTTTTTTTTATAGTGCATTTTAAACACGCTGTCTGGAGGATAGGAAAAATAATACAGCAGTTTTGAATCAGCTGGCAGAATAAATGCACTCAGTACTTGATGTGCAAATAAACGGAGTGACTTATGCCATTTCTGTTCCAGATGATCCAGTTCCAACACTGGGATTTGTATATGCATGGATTAAGTGTCTCAAAATGAGTGTGGTGACGGCTGTGGCCTTACATGGGAGTGCTTTCCTCTGCATGGTGTCCAGGAGGGCGGACCACAGCAAAACCATTCTGGAGAGGGAGGCAGGAATGACAGGATATTATTACCCACGGCAACACTCAGTGTTTACCTTCACTAAAACCTTTAATTTAGCCCAATAAACACTTGAAAAATAAAGAAGGGAGGCATAAAATCTGGGAAATATGATGTGTTGACTAAAAGACCAGCAGGACAAAACAGATTAGAGCTACTACACTTAACACTTAATCAATAAAACAAAACACCTCAGGAAGGGATTTTTTAATTATATTTTACACACAATGAATAAAAAAACATTCTGGTAGAATAACTTGAAAAGTCCTCCTTTTAAAACAAATCTACTTCACAGTTTTCCAACAGGACGTTGAAGCCAAGATTTAAAAACCAGCCAAATGTGATCGGAGTTACCTTCAGCTCTCGAGTTGCCACTTTGAAAACCAGCTCCACCACAGAGCCGACGGCGAGACGAGCCGCGCTGGAGGAGTGGACTTCGTTCCAAATGGTGTCACTGTCCACCTGCAAACACAAAACACCTTCATCAGGACGAAACCCACACTCTGAGATGAGATGTGAAGGAACTGAAGGGAATGAGAAACGACAGATTCATGACATCTTGACCTGCAACCTGCTAGCTTTAGCCTCAGTCTGACAGCATGTCTTAATTCACTCCATAAATGTGAGAGTCGCTTACCCCTACTCCTCCACATGGTAGCCGGACAAACATTGGAGTGATTGAACCTGGTGATTAGGAAATAAACATTACTATATGTCTATATTATCAGCTGATTAATTCTAACGCCGGTATGTGAGCTTACAATCGAGTTTCTGTCGGAGAGGGTTGGTTCCATACAGCAGGACGTGGGCTTCAGAGTGAACTGTCTGCAGCTCCTCCAGTGTGGCCTTCCTCCCACGGATACACTACACACACACACAGAGGGATACAACTCTCATATACAGTTGACACCTATGTGTCTGTCGCTCTGGAGTGTTGTCCTCCTGTAACGCACCTCACACTGGGCTCTGAGTCCGGTCTCTTGCAGCCGAGACCAAATGCTCTGGATCCGTCCGGCGTGCTCCGGGTGACTGTTGGTGTTTCCACACATGCACTGGTGCTTCTGCATTAGAGAGTCGTACACCAGGCCTGAGGACGCACACAGAAGCGTACACAGATTAACACTCGCGTTTCTTGATAAGGTGATACTTTTCTTTTGCTTTGTGTTTGCGTAAATTTCAACAAGTGCTTTGAAGACGACACATTGGGCGTTTGTCAGCTTATGATCTTATTATCTGTCTGTTTACTGACCAAAAAGTGGTTATTGTGATTTATTTCTTTTAATGATTAACATCACTTTTTAGGTTCCTCTTGAGACATAGCAGTTCTGCATAAAAGCTAATGTTTAAGTAATTACTGCCACCTAAATATTGATATATCCAGCAAAGATTGGGGCTTCTTCTGGGCTTCCTTTATCGTTTTCGTCTTTGTTCACAGATCAGATGTCTGAGAGGAGAGTTCAGTTCCTCTAACTCAATTATGACTATTATCAGATGGAGGCTGGAACCATTGCACCATTCTTTGCACATTTCACACGCTTTTGGGATGGAGGTGCATTAGGAAGGAAGTGAAATTCAAAGCTAGCGCCCTCTTTAATGAATCCTTGAGGCAGACCAGAGTCGGGCTACAAATGTGTAAATAATAGATAAATAGATCCAGAGCGACAAAGCTGCTGTGCAAACAAAACAAAATGAACAACTTTAAGGAAAAGTAGGTGAAAGGATAAAAGGTTCAGTGAGAGAGGAAGGCGGTGATGACCTGTGGTGAAGCGAGGTTTGGCGGGAGGATCGGTGGTGGGGACGCTGATTGGGAAGGAGGACGCCGAGGCCGGAGACGATTGGGCCCTGGAGAGGGGGCGGTGTCCCGGGAAGGAGATTGACAAGCCGGCCGCCTCCATGGAGGCTTGATAGTTTCTCAGCTGATGGATCCTCTGCTGCTCCAACAACAGGGCCTGCTACTCACAGGAACACAGAGGAAACACAAATGAAGAGGATGAATCTTACCGTTGTCATGGTGAGTCAATGTTCTAGTGCTTGCACATTTTCTATATTGCAAGTGCAACTTATGACCAAAAGATGGCAGCCAAAACAAATGATACAGCTTTGATTTTTTCCCTCAGAAATTAATTACAGCTATGCCAGAAGACAAAGAGCAACATTTCCACAGTCTAATATTATAAATCTGTGTCTGCTTTCGTTGTGTTTTCACCTCTCAAGGACTTCCCAGGAACACCTACTATATGTTAGTGCCAAGTGAAGCTGGATCAATTCCTATTGATTCTCTCAGCCTATGTTGTTCTACTGCTGGATGCTGCTTTTTTTTCTCTTTTCTGTATCTCTACCTGTCTAAAGAGCAGCTCTTGCTCCGCCTGCCTCTCCCGCTCCCTGTGCTGCTGCAGCGCCTCCTCCTGCAACTCCTGTGGGTCGAGGGGCTCCTGCTTGATGGTGACCCCCGGCGGCAAAGCCCCTCCGTCCTGGTGCTCCCGCAGCTCCTCCTCCGTCTCCTCTGGGTGGCTCTGGTGCTGGCGGCCCACGGGGGACTCGCTCGTCTTGGCCATCATCTGCAAAAACAAAAAAACCACAACATTCATTTCACAATAAAGCAGCAGGATGTGACAAATCCCATCCAACGTGTGAGGCTGCATGCAGGCAAACGTGCACGCTCTCCTCTGAATCAAATTCCTGGCAAATCACTCTTTTCTGTAAAGCGTTCTTCTTTTAACAAGCTTATTTTGGATTACTCAGCCAGAATGGTGTCTCGCTCCTTTCAAACCTTTCCGTTTTAATTGAATGTGAGTGGTCGCTCCGCTGACTGTACTCCGAGGCAAAATGTGTCTAGTCCAACAGAGACATTCCACGCTCCCCGTTGTGCTGCTTTTCATCGACTCATTGTGGGGCCTGCTGTTCACCGAGTAGTGACTCAGTTGTCTATTCATTCACTTTCACTAACATGAACCATTCAAAAGTGCCATTCAAGGCTGCAGAGTACTCGCCTCCACAGTGAAGAGTGTTTAAGAGGGAAGCAAGAGAGACGTTTGCTGGAAGTCTCAAGAGCGTCCTACAGCTACAGGTGTGTGTGTTTCCCAGAGCTGTAGGCTTCTGGGCCTCCTGGCACAGAGCTGACACAGAGCTGACACGGGATTGACGTCAGAGCATTCACCAGCTCACCCCCCCCCCCCCCAATCCACCTCCCCTACTGTTCTTGTCTTCTCTGCGTCTAAACAAACTTCTCTCCCGCTCCATTCTCTACCTCCTCCCTCGACCCCCGCCAAACCCCTCCTCTGTGCTCCACTTTCCCAGAAACTTCCCTCTTTATCTGGCGTAAATCAGAGGCGTGGAGAAAACACTCAGTAATGACAAACTCCTTTCTGCCCATGAGTCCAAAACGCAAAGGCATTCAGTTCAACGTGACGTGAAACAAAGAAAAACAGCTGAACGTCAATGTTTGGCATTTTCCCTTGGAAAAATGCAATTTTCAAAATAGTTGCTTTCAATAATTATCTCAATAAACGATGAAAGTAATCCGAGTGTGAGCGGAGACCTACACAGTTTCTGAACAGATCACATTTAGGGTCGCAAACAACCTTTTTTTTGGACGAGTAAATTCATCTTTTAGTCTATAAAGTTGCAAGAACTCATTTCATCACAACTCCAATAATTCTGAACCTCTCATCCCAAACCTGAGGACGTGGATAAAAGGGCGTGTTTAGAGTGTATTAGACAATGTAAGAATAAGCAGCCAAGAAAAGTGTCATCAAAATATGCATGAATGTCTTCACACAGTTAAGAAGTTTCATGGCTCCAGCCTGTTAGCATGAAATAAGTGCATCAAAAGTTCTTTATGCCACCAGGACTTCTTGTCTTTTTGCATTTGGCTTTTGCATGGGTTGAATAAACAAGATACCATGTTATTTAAGCCCCATTTACACAGAGATTGTGTAAAATGCTGCTGCATACCCTCCTCTATGTGTATCACAACAGCGTTCTCGTCCTCTGCTCGGGGGGCGAGGAGCTCCTCGGACCTTGTGTTGTCTCCCCAGTGTCAGGTTTTTCATTCTGTTGCTGTTTCTTCTTCTGCGTGTTAGCTGCTAACTGCCGCTAGCTGCTTTTTAAATCTCCACGCCGTCAAAACGTCACAGCCCCGTCCCATCCTGCACACCAACTTTAACAAAAAAGACGTCGATATGGTGCTTGTTACTGCTTCCACTGCCGGCTCAGAGGTGGAAAAATAATAACCCCTCCATTCCACCTGCATACTTTTCATACAGGAAGGAGGAGCGCAGCACAATAGCTGTTTCCCCCATTTCTAATATTTATGTTAAGCTAACCAGCTGCTAGCTGTGGCGTCATATTTATTGTGCAGACTTGCGAGTGGTGCCAGTCTTCTCATCTGACTCTCGGCAAGAAAGCAAACAAAGATATCCTAAAAAAAACAACGAACTATTCCTTTCAGAGTTTTTGTACTAACAGACTGAAACCAGAGAACGTTTTCCAGCAAATGTGTAAATAATTAATCAAGAGAATGTACACCACTTATCACGTTATAGCATTTTGAATACAAAGCAGCTCTTTGCGAACTTGGCTTCTCATTAATCCAACAAAATAAAGCAATGTTTGAAATGGAGATTTTTTTATTTCTGTCCTGACAACACTCCTTCGCCTGCCAGAGGCTGTTATAGAAATGTTTGTGTGAAAAGCCGCCGCTGGAGAGCTCTGAGACACACGGAGGGAGTGAGAGAGAGCAGCAGGAGGAGGTGGAGGAGGAGGAGGAGGAGAGGAAATCCCTTGTTTCATCCACCCACCTCTCCTCCAGCGAGTACTCTGCTCGAATAGGTAAAGCCATCCAGAGCAGCGGCTGCTCGCTTCCTCGGCGACCATATAAGGCAGAGGCTTCCACTCTGTTGCCATGGCTGCGCATAGTTACCTCGCAATCTGTGTAAACTGTCTCGCCACAGTCAGAGATGCAAACACTCGTGCACACACTCTGCTATACGTGCTCGCCCATACATGCCTCCGCCTACTCTCAAACAAAAATACAACAGAGAGAGAAAAAGGCAGAACAAAAAAAATCAAGGACTTCACACACATCCACAGCGAACACGTTATTGGCTGCATTACTGGCTGCCGCCTACACAAACAACTCCACTACAGCTCCTGTGCTGGCCCACGCAGGCTTCTAGTCTTAATCAATTATTAGTTTACTTGAATGCGAGGTCAGATCTGTGCATGCATTGGAGGGAAGTAAAAAAAAAAGAAAGAAAAGAAAAGCGTCACCACCCCTCACCTTGTTGAGGTGGAGCTGCTGCTGTTGGAACTGCTGCTTGTGCTTCTCCAGGAACTGCTGGTGCTGCTGCTGGACCACCAGCTGCTGCAGGGCCAGGGCCTGGGCGTGAGCCTGCGCGGCGCTGCCCTGGGGCAGGGGGGCAGACTGGGTCCGCCCCAGGGGCCGGTGCTGCCGCTGCAGCTTGGCCATGGACGCTGCCGATGACATGGACAGGCCGCTTACACCTTGGACACAAATAAGGAAGACTTTACTTACTAAGAGAGGTATAGAGCCGAAACGTTTGGGGTGAGGTAGATCTTGCAAAACCTGTGCTTGACACTCAGTCAGCAGCGGTGAGTGTTTTGACGTCATAGTGATGCACAAATCTGTGTCTGCAAAGATTAATTTGGTGGCGACCGGAACAGCCAGATGGTCAGTCAAGGAGAGGTTTATATTGTTCATGTTTGAATGAAGCAGGGGAGAAAAAAAAAAAAAAAAGATTTCACTATTACCGATGTTGGAGCTAAGATTAGTCAGCAGATGTATTTGTGAATCACATAAAAGCAGCCATCTGTGCTGCCATACTGTGATTCGTCTATTGTGATGATGCGAGGTGGGGAAAGTGAGCAGCTTAGTGCATTTACAGTGTTATCATCTGGGTGAGGAGAGTAAGACAAACACTAGATCGAGCCTGAGTTGCTTGATTACTGTGGGGGGAAAAAAAAGAAGTATTTTGTAATTTATTATAAGTATCATTAGAGGTATGTCACTGTATCCGGACTTTAACTCCCTCTCTGCTCTAATCCTTCGCTTCTGGCCTTGTGTGGGCGTGCACATGTCCTTGTCTGTATGTTTTCAGTGCATGGACATGCGTCGTTATGTGCGTCATGGCCCATTCACTGCTAGTGCCCTGTTTTAAATAGCAGAAAGGAAAAAAAAAAGGTCAATGAATGAGTTGATGGGAAAGGGCGCACAATGCGACCATGTCACACTCTCATAGCCTACGCTGACATATGAAAAGAGCTCATTAGTTTGAGCAAATGAATGGACGTCTGTCTGAGTGAGGAGGCACACAGTGTACCGCATGGTGATGGTTTTTTCTTTTTTCTGTGTCCAGAGGCTGAAAACTTAATAATACATTTAGTCAGAGTTGTAAGTGGTGATTTTCAGCTTTTCCTCTCTTTACCATCAATTTAACCGAAAGCTGCTACCACCAATAGAGCTGCCATTGCTTCTTTATTCACTATTTATCACGACTAGCTTTGGTAAATCCTCCATTAGTGCTTCTACCTGTCACCAGGGGGCTCTGTGCTGGACTCTGCTCCATAAGCACCATATGTTGGAGCAGTGGACTGTGAGCGCCGTGCCCGCCTGTTCCAGCTCCGGCTTCAGCCAGGTAGGGGGTCAAGTGGCCACCGGAGAGGAAGGGAGGGCTGAGGGAGAGGGCCGGCTGAAGGCTTCCCTCCTGCTGGGCCGACGTCACCTGGAAAAAGAGGAAGAACGGGGATAAAAGTGAGCAAACTCCAGAAAAACAAGCCCACAAATAAATAGACGTGAAGGAAGTCTGCTAGCAATTTGCTTGGCAGCAGTTTCCTCCTCACATTGGAAGCAGCAGTGGCCGTGGCCGTGGCGGGCAGCCCCAGGGTGATGTTGGGTAAGGATGGTGAAGTGTAGAGGGACAGCTGGTTAACGGAGCCCCGCTCAGCACCGCTGCACAGCCTCTGGGCCAGAGACGCCTGGGAAACACATTTAAATGATTTATATGTGTTTGGATCATAAAAACTCTGCACATGTCCACATATAGGGAAAAGAGCTGCATTTGAGCCCTAATGGCGATGTAAGATTGTCACAGCCACAAGCCTCCTCCACACTGCCTGAGTGCCCCTAATGGCTGCCACAAATAGCAACGTGCGAGCTCCTCGGTCATCTTCCTCCTCTGCAGATATCTCCTCCTCATCTGAACATCCCACACTCGGAGCCTTTGTACATGCTCTAGGCTGCTAATTTTAAAAAAGCTAGTAAGGAGCACCTGTAGCCCAGCACCCAGACAAACCAGCAGAGCTACATAATTTAGTTTTACGTACAGGATATGCAAGCCCTTCGATGTTTTTTGCTCAGCTATATTATTATGATTCATCTCACACAAAGACTTTTGAAATGAGATCTATAGCCCAAGCTTTGCATCATGAACTTTAAAGCTAAATTTGACAACTATTTTATTTTATCCTATAACTTTTCTCAACTGTAAAAGACAAAAAAAACATTTTTGTGAGCAACAAATACCAGGTTACAGGGGGATAGAACTAGGGAAACTCAGCGGTGCACTGATGTGACTACCTGCTTGCTGTGTGTTTGTGTGTTACCTCGATGTTGTTGGAGACTGACACAGTGATGCCGTTCTCATTGGGGATGTTGTTGGAGCTATTATTCGGGGAGCTTGGGCCTGAACCGGGGGCGCTGCTACATGCAGAGTCTGAAACACACACAAATCAAATACGAGAAATTACAGCGGCTTAAAATGAAAGTTTCGGAGCGCCCGGCAGCGTTGTGCCTGCGTGCCCCTCACCTGCCATGTCGAGCGAGCGCTTCTTGGCCGTGGTGATGGGGCTGTCTCGGCGGCGCAGGAGCGGACTGCTCCGCCGCTCGCTCACCTTCTGCTTCAGCCTGGAGCGGAGCTTCAGGTTGGGCTCTGAGGCTGAGGGGAGGACGGAGAGAGAGAGAGAGAGAGAGAGAGAGAGAGAGAGAGAGAGAGAGAGAGAGAGACGAGGAACACCATGATTCATTCATTCATTCATGCTCTGAAAAAACAACAAGCTGCAGCACAAGGAGAGATCCAAGAATCTCATCGTGATTTATTCCAAAAAAAACTTTCACCGCATCTTTTTGTTATTGATGCACCAACTTCTTCTCATTAGTAAAGTAAGTATAAGAATATTTAACACTTTACCATTAATGATCACTGTTTAGTGAACATCTCCATAATGACTGTGTCTGATGCTCTGTTGTTCTTATAACGAGGTGCGTCACTGGTTCTTGTTGCAGCTTGAGCAAAGGTGTGCTGTGTTGTTTGTTTGTGGATAAATTACTTAATTTAGGAGTTTGCCGTGTCACCTATTTAACTGCAGAACTGCCATCTGCGTCTATTAAAGCTCCGGTAACTCAAACGCCGACACCTTTGTGAAGCAGCTTTGGACAATCAACCAAAAGGGTTGGAGAATTACCTGAGCGACAATCTCACAGCATTTCATCTTAAACTTGGAGCTCTACACAGCGATCTACCACGGAACGACTTCCACAGAGCTGCTCTGTTATCAAACCTGTTTAGGAGACAAACTGAACGAATCCTCCCTCCTTTTTGAAAATGCATTGTAAACGTGCCAAATTCTGATCCGTTCTACCGACGACATTGCTGCTAAAAAGCAATTAGCTCCCATTTGGGAGCCATGTCTGATTGCTTAAAGGCCTTTCGGTCTTTTGTGTACACTGTCACAGACTTGTGAACACAGACAGGGAGAAGGGAACGGCATGCCACCTTGGCTCCTGCCACGGAGGCTAATGCTCTGTTTACGCTGCCCTGCCAATCAGCGACCTCGGATAATTTCACTGTTCATTATCCAATTTTTAATCATCTAAGAAGGGCTAAAGCAAATGTGGTACACCGCTAAGGCTGATTACGACATAAGCAGATTAATCTGTTACTTTAAACAGAGCACAGATCCGTTTGTATCCGAAAAATCCCTTGATGAGACATGCATCAAAAATTAACTTGTTCCCAGGTAAAAAATAAATGTGTGCGAAAGAGTGAAGTGTGAACTATGAAGTGTGAAACTACAGTTGCACAAAGTGGGAGGGAAAGCTCCGTCCAGATGGAGTCAAACCAATTAAATGTTGGTGCGACGAATCAGGACTTTTGAGGTCTGTCACTCAATTTGATTTTTAGATCTTTAGAAACAATGAGGATCAAGTTATTCTGCCCCACATAGCTTAAGCTAAACTAAATATTTTGTAAAAAATTTTAATTAACACACTAAATCTGACTTTGACATCTGCTCTATAATCATAATGTGTGATTTTCAATACAAACCTGCAGGTTAAATTTGCAGTACTTATACAAAACAGGTAAAAACAAATCACGCTGACTGCACTCCATAGCTAACCTTAGCTATAACTAATCCATCAACATTCTCTGACATGTTTCCTGTGATTGAAGACTTTTTTTTGAAGGTAAAGATCTTAGGAAGCCAGGCTCCTACCGACCCATTAGTCTTTTAAATGTGGACATTGAGGTTACGAGCCAAGATGCTAGGCACCCAACTGGAAAAAAAATGATCCCATCAATCTAATCTCCGTTGGCTCAATAATATTCTGTACTCTCCAGGCTCCGCCCCTCAGCATCTGGAGGTTCTTATTTCTCTGGATGCAGAGAAGATCTTTGTTGAAGTTGTGTGGGATATTAAGATTTGGTGTTCTTGGAAAGTTTGGCCTTGGTGACAACTTTATGGCTTGGGTCAAGCCGGGTCGCCCCTGGCTTCTGTGCAGACCAGCCCCTTTAGATCATCCTATTTCCCTTCACTAAAAAGGGACAACGCGGGGCTACCACTCTCCCCCTTTTATTTGTTCTTACCTTTGGCCATTGCCCTTCGTTCTCTCAAGAAACACTGGATGGATTCTGTTAGATTCATTTACTAATTCTGAGGAAAGTAAATGTGGATAAAAAAAGAAGCCCTATTTTGCAATGTTAAAGAAAGTTTTAAGGAATTCCTAGATCTGCCCCTTCATATCCTGAAAGACTTAATGCTTTGGGGAAGCATGAGCACATAGGATCACACATGATATCACTGCACAGATGGCACATTGTTGCCATTAAAATGGGCCTCATGATGGAGGTGAAAGGTTACACTCTGTATTCAGACAGCCACATGTTGTGCTTTGCATTCATGGGCAAGCTCTACTGTACAATGCTAGTCTGCCTATGTGCTATTGTATCCATACGAAGGATGGGCTGCCCTAGTTAGGCTACAAAACACACATTTGTGTCATGAGTGAAAAGACAGGAACAGCATGTCTTGGTCCGCCACTATGAGAGCAACTATATAAGCCACAGAATTTTTGGGATGCTGTTCTGTGGAGCGATAACTTTTCGGGGGTTTATGGATCAGCAGTTTGTCCGGAGGAGGAAGAATGAAGCATAATGCTGCCTACAGTGAAGCATGGCCGTGGCTCGGTGATGCTCTGAGCCTGCTTTGCTTCTACAGGCACTGGAAAACCTGCAGCGTGTCGAGGGGAAGATGGATTCCATCAAGCATCAGGGAATCCTAGAAGAGGAAGCTGCAGCGTAGGTGTCAAAGGTCACCAAGGTTTGGTTTCAGAGGAAGTCCTGGAACATTCTGAAGTCGCCTGACTTGAATCCTATAGAAAATCTCTGGTGGGGTTTTGAAGAAGACGCATGCAGCACATAAACCCAGGAATATTCCAGAACTGGAGGCCTTTGACCATGAGGAATGGGCTAAGATTCCTCAGGAGCGCTGTGTCTGGATATGCATCACATTTGCAGCAGGTCATAGCAGCTAAAAGGATCGCTACAAAGCACTAGAGACAATTGTCATTAAGGTGTTGAATCAATTAGAGACAGCAGAACTCCATTAAAGCAAATTTCTAAAATGTAAAAGGAGAGATGGGAGATGCACAAGAGAGTGCTGTTGTCTCCTTTGACCGTTGCTGGGAGCCCTGGGTGCCAGTCTTCTACTTTATGGCCAGGCGGTCATATAAAAGAGCCTCTAACCTCTCCCTTGCTGGCATTACCATAAGTAAACCCCGCAAAGCACGTCATCGCTGTGGGCAAATATCAGGGTGGCACATGTTCTCTCCTCTCTCTGCAGCTGAGTACAATCCTCAGCCTTATAGAAATCAAGAGACGAACTGACACTCCAGGGACGATCATTTATCTTCCCGCCTTTTCCCCCTTTTCTCCACGAAGCAAATTTTTGTGGTATCGTCACGCCACTTGCTGGATTCTGGCCTGCTTGTCAGTCCTCATCTTCTATTGCTCTGCTTTTAAAAAGAAACCAACACTCCCTCCATCCTTCACCTCAGATGTTTTTCTTGACAAGAAAAATGTGTCTTGAGGTCTTCTAAATGGTCAGTGAAGCCAACGAAAGCTTCCCCAGTCACATCTTCCTCATCCCTCTCTACTCCAGCTCTCTCCATCCCCCATTTTCACTCTTCTTTCTTCCTCCTCCTTTCTTCCTCTCTCTTCATCCTCTCCTCTCCGGGGGAGGAATGTGGCTGCGTGGACCAGTGTCAACTGTGGTCTATCTGCTGTCGTAGTCAGCAGCCCCAAGGCTCAGACCCAACAGGGCTGGGCTGCAGCCGCTGCACTAAGTGAATAATTGCACTGTAAGGCGACCGCTGCTTCACGGCTACACCACCGCACACACCACTCACACTTTGTACACACACAAAGCTATACATATACACACACCTGACAAAAACACATTGCAAACAGCTGGTTTTACTCTGTAGAGGCTTCTTTACTCAGACATTAGACTGTGGACTTTTTCCTGCGTTGCATTCTGCAGGGTTTTAACAGGGGTAGATATGTCACCCATTCAAAATAGAACATGCTGCCCTATGCAGTTGTAGAGTTACTATTCTAGTGCACTCCGTCTATAAACTTTTTATATATGAAATACAAGGTACACAACCGATAAGGACAATAGCAATAAAAGTGAAAGTAAAACTAATCAAGCACCAACTTAGAATAAATGCTTAAACCTACAGGTTGAAATGTGATGATGTAATTACCTTGCCGGCTGTCTTTAAAAAAAAAAAAAAAGTTTGGCTTGAATTTGGCTTGAATTCTCTTAAAACTGGAGAGCAAACGAAGATTTACGGACTCATACAGGACCATGAATGGTTCATAAGTCTTAGCTGTGCTTTTTACTATCTGGAAGAGATCAGTTTAAGAAGATACAGCAAATAATAAGTCAAATGGCTAGGCACAATAAGACGTAAATAAATGTTTTTGCAGACTAATCACCCAAGGTAGGCCCGCAGGTTTTATCAGCAATTAAAATAAAAAATTGGACATCTCCAAGACAGTTTCTGACTGTTTAAACATGGGAGATGTCTGATGGATCTACTGTGTGTGTGTGTGTTATCAGCATTAGATTGAAAAGAAACTGAATTGCTGCCGTTGTGAATGACTTGAGCCAGAGGTATCAGGCTGACTGAAAACAATAAAGGTCCAACAATAGAGCTCTGGGGAATACCAAAAGTAATTGTTACTCTGCTAAAGGAGACGCTCCCAACTCGCACAACACTCAAACAGGATCTGTCAGGGGCAATTACTTTTACTATGCAATTATGACACAAATTTAACGCAGCAGAAAGGCCCGGCAATATGTTGTTTAGCAACAATCATATGTTGCTAAACAACATATGATTCGAGTAACAGAAAATATTGAATACTAACAGAAAGGTCCTAAAGTGGTAAAAAACCACTTTCAGTCTATTCAACTCTTAAACCACAGACTCTTCTCTCTCTTATACACTCATGTGCAGGATGCTTGGACACCATGACAGCCTAATATGAATGTGATTGATGGTGTCAAAGCTCAGATGTCATCTAAATTATGATAGGCATGAGTCTGCATAGCAGCTATTGGGCATCCAAGCTGCGAGTGCGTGTGAGAGTGATGTGTAATCCTCTCTAAACGTGAGCTTGCCTCGTTTCTGCACTGCCAAAACTTAGTGTGCAGGCATGAGTGAGTTATGTACCAGTCTTTCGCAGCGGGAAGTCGTCCCGGGGGTTGTAGACACCCAGCACAGGTTGGTTGTAGGTGGACACACCAGTCTGCGGAGGCGAGCTCTGGTCCAGGGAGCTGTGCTGGGTTTTGCTATAAAACAAAAACACAATGTTAAAGGCGCCATTTAAGATCAAAATCATGCTTAATGAGGCCAAACAGTCATAACTCTGTGTACATAAAGGGACCAAATTATTTCGAGCAGTCACTAACTTGATGGCTGTCAAAGATCTGTACGATTAACCCATCATGCAAATCCCTTGGAAAGGCGTGCAGACATGTGCTGCCATCTGTTCACTGCTACAGAATAAGGGGGTGTTTGTAGGCAAAGTTAAGCCGAGCTGGCTTCAGACCAAATGTGTGTTCCTGACCAAAGCGGATGTACGTGCTCATCTCTTCCAAAACTGATGGGGGAGGCGGTGAGTTCATTGTGTGGAGAAAACTTGAAATTAGAAATGGAGGCACGGATCCAGAGGGTGAGTTTAATTGTGTAAATTTTATTTATTTCATTTTTATGCATTTGAAAATCAGCAGTGGTGGAAAATGACGATGTACATTTACTCAAGTACACTTGAGGTTTACATTACATTGATGTAAGCTTTACGAGCTAGTTTTTCTTAGGTGTTTATATAGTCTAGATCCCAAAAGTCTTATTTTCTCATTAAAAATGAACATAATTAGACCGCGTTGCAGGATTTTGTTCAACCTCTTGCTGGAGAATTTTCAAAAAAATGTTCGTAAAAATATTTTTTTTTCATAATTCTAATGGCTCAATTTTTCTTGTTTCACAAAGCAGACACTCATTACTTGAACATTCTTTGGAATAGTTGAAAAGTTGTGAAATTCACCTTCACCAGCTGACAAAAACTCCCATATTAATGTATTCGATAATACATACTATACCGGTCAGTGTTACTACATCTACTTGGGCACCTTAAGTACATTTTGCTGATAATACCACCTTGTAATTGAGTATTTTTACACAAGATCTGAATACTTCCTCTGTCGCTGTCAACCAGGAACACCAATGATCTCTCCTATTGGACAAGCAGCAATAATATCGGAAGAGTTTTTAATTCTGGTCATTTACAACTTTCATCTTTCATTTAAAAACTTCAATAGTAGTAAACAGCATTAATAACAGTGGGAATCTTTTATTTATTTTTTATTTTTTCTGTACAAATTTGACTGCCGTGCTTATTTGCATATTAAATTGCTTTGCATAACCACGTTTCCAGTCATGCAAAAACGTACACGGCTACTCCCAGACACAATGAAAACATGTGACGGGCGACTGTGAACAAAGGGTGAATGTACACACCTGCAAAGGGCTCTGGAGATGCTATAATAAATATTCAAGGCCGAGCCTTCACTGTAAGAGCCCCTATCATCAGGTTCCAATATCCTGGTGTCACGTGTACGTGTGTGAGTGTGCATGTGTTTTCTCATCTTTGTTGTATAACCCCGCTCCATCCGTCTCTCACTCAGGCTCATAGCGTGTGGCAGCTGAGGAAGCTCGGTGACAGTTTAAGACACGATCCAATGCATTATTCACCTGCTTGTCACAGAGGGAATTAGGATCCTAACTTATAACGATCTGCAATTAGCTTCAACGATAGTCGCCTGCACACATGGCAATAAATCGGAATTTAAAAACATTCAAATTGTTCCCCGGCCCTCAATCTGACTTGAGAAACGGTGACGAGTGTGAGGAAGGGGATGTGAAACGAGCTGTTCCTCACCGGTACCAGTATGGAGCATCATTGGGGGGGCCTCCTTGGTTGAGGCTCCGCTGGGCCAGGGCCTTCTTCTTGTTCAGGACAAACTCCTGGAGCCGCATCTTCACCTCGGTGCTGGCCACGGCACCTAAGGGGTGAAGATGTACAAGATGAAGAAGCTGAGCGACTGAAGGATGCCATGCAATAAAGGCCCAGGTCTGAGACAAATCATTATGTAAATCTGAACAGAATATTCTAAAATAAGAGACACTATGTTATATCAATCTGTCTCCCAGGCTTAATATATACGGCAGAATATCAATTAATGCCTGTATCTAGAGCTTAAATGATTAGTCAATTAATTAATTACAAGCACAAAATCAATCTGCTACTATTTGGATCAAATTGAGGTAATCATTTAAATAAAATACACCAAACTTTCTTTGTGTTTCAGCTCCTCCATTTTGAGAAATAGGTGCTTTGCTGGTTGGACAAAGGAGGGAATTTGAGGTCCTGTGTTTTATAAAACTCCCCCCCCCCCATTATTTTAATATTAACATTTAGAGACCAAAATAATAAATCAATCAAGGAAATCATCGGCAGATGTAATTATAGCAGCTCATTTCTGGACATTGCGTGGGAGCCTGAACGTCACAACCAGAGGAGGGGGGATTTCTGAAACAGGAATGCTGGAGGGGAAAAGAAATGAAAACAACGCAACGCGCTGAGAATATTGACCACAAGCCTCACCCGTACAGCACGCACTGAACAATCCCTCTCTCTCTCACACACACACGCATGCCGTCTCGATCTGTAACCACTTTCCATATAGAGTGTAAACTGCTCTCAAGGACTCCTGTCCACTTTCTTTCAATGAACTGTTGAGAGACATCCAGGAGGCAGCGGTAACAACTTGGCTTCGCCCCCACCAAGGCCACCGGCTAATACAGCTCGTTTACCACAGTAAATACACAGGTTCTCCAAGTAAAATGGAAACGCACAGACATACAAAACACACACAGATTCATGCACAGAAACGCACAGTGTGAAGACTGATCTCAACGGCCCTTTCAACCTTGGAGTGTAGAGATCTTGCGCAGTTCAGGAGCGACCAAATAGGCCGAGGGGAAACATTTATTGTGTTCGACTGTCCATCACTTTTAACATAAGAATAACAAGTTGATCTGACGAGCTTCAATGCATTGGATGAGGTGTGATTTACAAGTGACGGGATTTCTTTCTTTGGAGAAAATCATGATTTGCTGCAGCTAGACTGGTTACAACGTTAAAGAATAACTGGATGCTGTTTGATAATCTTACTTTTGAAGGGATATTTAGTGCAGAACGTCTGACAAAATGTGTGAAACAGCCGCTCTTCTCATGTATTTCATACTCCAATGTTTGGTGCTGCTCTTTATTTGTGAATGCATGTTACATGGAAGGTGAGAGAATACAAAAAGAATGAGTTGCATTTTCATATTCTGACTAGAAATGTGATTTTTGTTTTTTTCTACTTTGGTAAACATGTTGGAAATGTGCAAAGGAGCAGGTTTGACCCGTTCCTCAGCAGCGCCTCTCATCTCGTTCCGTCTCCGCGTCTGCGACTTACTCTCTTGTCCCCTCTCCTTGTTCTTCAGCAGCTGCAGTTTCTGCTCCCTCTGCTGTTTCTCCAGCTCCTGCTCCAGACGGTGGTTCTCCATCTTCCGCTGGTGCTCCAGAAGCTCCTGCTGATGCTTCAGCGCCAGAAGCTCTTGTTGCTGCTGCAGGAGGGAAACATCCAGGATCAAGTCAGCTGAACGGAAATCAAACATCGGATGATGCTCACTTCATATTTGAGAGTGTGTGTGGAAGACAATCGCTTGATAAATCCTTAGAATTACATGTTCCCTGCAGGGTTTATTAACACATGAAGTCTGTTAGCAATTAATTACTTTCTTTCTTTCTCGACGTCAATTTATATTCAACTCCTAGTCTGATTAAGATGACATCTGAATTAATTAGGTCTAAAATATGTTTGAGGCAACTTAAAATGAAACCTTTGCAAATGTATAAAAAACCTCAGGCCACAAGTTTAAGCCTTTAAATAAACACATTAACATGGGATGAGGCTTTCGCAAGATGCAATCTGCTCGCTTCCTCATCACTCCAAAAAAAAGTTTGTCCTGGAACCAAAAGGTCAAAACTAAAAGCCAAACTGCACTCACAAACACATCTTCATCCCTGCGAAGTGTCCTTGAACCAGACCAAGAACTCACAGTCAGTCACTGTGGATAAGAGCATCAATCAAATGCTACAAATACACACTGAAGACTGCTTTCGCCTTCCTTTCGCAGCCAGTCCTTAAACCTAAGGCACCGACTCAAGTGTCCCAATCACTCTTTAATGTCTGTGTAATACACGATAAAGAGCTGCCGTCTGTGCTTGCGCTCAGCCAGCTCTATAATCACCTCTCTGTGACGTGCCAAGGAATCAACACTCTGCCCTCCTCTTCCCCCTTATCATCACACCCAACAGCAATATTTGATCAGTTTACAGTAACTGCGTGTAAATCAACTTCTGATGGCTAAATAGACGCTCTGCAGTCGGGACATGCTCCTCTGTTTACCGTGAGGGCAAATCGAATGCTTGGGACGAGTCTGTGAATAAATTAGCAGCTGAAGGTGACACGAAGGTGAGGCCTGGCTTGTGAGAAAATAGCATCGGCTCTCTGGCCCTCTTCCAGCCCGGAGCCTCGATACGTTTTTTTTTTGTGCCTTTTAATCAACACCGGCGATAGGGGGATTGAGTGGGAAGGCTCAAAGTAACCTCCCCACCCACATGCACACACACCCCAAACCCTTGTGGCTCAACAGACCAGAGATGTGCACACACACTTTCCCTTTTTTTTTCCACCAACACCGTGAAGAGCTTCAGGATAGCTCTCACTTCATGAGTTCCCTGTCGTCAGCATGCAAGAGAGAGAGAGAGAGAGAGAGAGAGAGAAAGTGCTGCCGCCCCGAACGTGGACGCAAACTGGGCATGTGTGACTGTGTATTTACTGACATTTGAGAGGATGTGTATGTTTTAATGTCTGTATGCCTGTGTATGTGTGTGTACTCAGGGGCTGTGAATGGGGCTGATTGAGGCCAGGCCTCCCTGCTCAGGCTGTGCGTCACTAGCATCCACCTGAGTGGTCCTGCAGCCCCACCACAGGCCAGACGGCCCTTCAGACAGCATCAGTCACCCCCCCTCCACCCCGACATCACAAAACAAGTATAGAGGTAGACCAACAGCGCCACAACGAAGACGCTTCTCTCCGCTCCGAGATAGCCTTCTGCAAGCAAAAACAATCATTCACCTTCCTCGTCTTTCATGCTAGGAGGGTAAAGTGCTCATTTGTTCTCAATGTTAAAGATATGCATGGAGCCTTCTGTGCTTACTAATCATCTGTATTGTTGCACATTTTCTGAAAGCTTACAAATAAAGGACGAAACGGAGCAGTGCCACCAGAAATCATTGGGGGCACTGCAGCCATAGTTCAGGCAAGACACGGCAAATGTCTACGAACAAGACAAAGAAGAGATTTCTTCTGACAAAACTCTCCGTCCACATGTAGTGATGTGTTTAACGGCCTCACAGACCACCACCCAGTACATCGCCGCCTCCGCTTTTGGCACTTTTTATATACAACCTCTTCTACTTTTGACCCTTCACTGCCCTCATGTGGATGTACCAATGCCGACGCAAAGGATGCATGGAGGTATGTGGGTGCTGACAGAGACACCGCTTGAAAATTAATAGTTTGGTTTAGTTAGTAGGAGTATAACGTGCTCCCGGACCTGGTGAAGTAAGAAAGAAGACAGGGAAAAAGAAAAAGAAGGTAGAGGAAGTGAGGTGAGGAGGAAGACAGGGAAGAAGGAATGAAGAAAAATACAGGGAGAGAAAGAAAGGAGGACAAAGACAGTTTAGATGGAAGAGAGGAAATATGGAAGAGACAAGACAAGGAAAGAAAGGAAGGAGCAGAGGACATAAGGAAGGCAGGATGGGGGAAAAGAGAGGAGATAAGGAAAAAAGAAAGGGAAGACTGAGAAGAGATGGAAGAAAAAACAGGAAGAGTGTAACAACAGATAATAAGGAGAGAAACATGAGACCACAGGAAGTAGAAGTAAAAAACAGGCAGGACAGAAAGAGGAAAGAAAGACCGTGAGAACTTAAAATCATTCAAATGAATGTAATCCCGCATGTCGCAATCTAATCTCCTGCCCCCACCGTCCATTTTCAGACATTTATTCAAAGTCCTGAAGAAGAAGTTCATCTGTGTGTATTACATTTGAGTAAATTTCAGCGGCGATAGCCTAAAACAGAGCAAACACTGGAATAAACACTCGTTGCTCTCAGGGGCCCCTGATGTATTAAAGTTTCAGTGTGTAGGCGCGCTGATCTAGATTCACTTTACATTTCCAGGTCATTACGACACAATTAGATCTTTTATACATCATGCACAGCTCCACGTGCGAAGCCATGTTGTTTATTTACATTGAAGGAGTTCAGTCAAACCGGAGCTCTTCATATTAAAACATGTTCCTTCTGAACATACTGGTATTTTAAGGACTGGTGCGTTTTAGTTATGCAACACCCCACGAGCGCAAGCGAAGCCCATCTTTCACACATTTTCTCAATCTCAGCACATCGTTTTGCGGTTATCCATCCCTGAAGTTGAAGTTAATGAAGCCAAAGTGCCTCCTTGTTTTCTGCTCCTGCTTTACTCTGAGCAAAGAGATTTAAAGACAGAGACAGTTTATTGGTGAGTTTAGCACATTAATGAGGAATACTGTGGCAGACTAAATGAAGAGCTGCCTCCGCTTTGTTTTATAGTTATAATCAGGTTTCGTCTACAAGCCTGCCTGAATTGCTGCCTCTTGGAGGAATTAAATAAGAATTTACTCCGGTTCTTTGAAGCAGTTTTAATTGTATTTGTTGGTACATAGCTTTAATGATTGATGATGCGATTTTTGCTTCGCAATAAAGGCCACATTTAGCCAATACACTCCATATTCTAGGAGTCTCCTATGCTCTGGAACCACAGGCATATAATGCAAGTGAATTGACAAAGTAAGCTTTTACTCACGTTTAAAGAAAAATGGTTTAAAAATAGATTTTAAACCATTTTTAATGGGTTTTTTTTTTTAAAGTTGTTAAAAGCAGTCTTGACAAATAGGTCTCACTTTGTTTGGAGTGTTTGCAGAATGTAATGATTTGTACATGTAGAGCAAAGTGTTGTACAATGGTTCAACCAGTCTGGCAACTCAAAGAGCAGAAAGAGACAAAGATACCTCAGAGCAAGAATTGCATAAGACTGTAAGAAATCAGTGCTGGTGAAGGAAACAGGTTGGAATTAAAATGCCCAGATTTAAATATGAGCAGGTTCCTGGTATAGTATGTCAGTCTAAACACAGATTAAAATGCAGACGGCCCAAAGAGAAACCGGTTGCCAAAATACTTTGAAATTATTGAAGCGATATAAAATGGAATAACTCCAGTTAACCTTCAGAGGTGTAAATGATATACCTTAATGTGCTCCTGCAGCTGGGCCTCATGCTGGCGGGACAGCTGCTCATGCTGCCGCTGGAACTCGGCGATGAGGATCTGCCGCTGAATCTGCTGCTTCTGCTTCAGGGTCAGCAGCTCCTGCTGCAGCTGCTGCTCGCGCACCGAGGCCGCCACCACGCCACCCCCGCCGGACTGGCCCGTCCCGCCCAGAGACCCCGGGCCGGACGACTGCTGACCGGGCGGAGAGTGTGAGGACACCTGCTGCTGCTGTTGCTGCTGGTGCTGCTGGTGATGGTCCACGCGCAGGTCCATAGGGATCGCGGCTGGAGGCAGACGCAGGGGCAGCGCCGAGTTGATGTCCACTGCAAGGACGAACAGAGACAGACGTTAGGAAAAAAAGCTAAAACAATACAGAGCACTTTGTGGATGAACTCTGTTACTTTAAATGTAACTTGTTCCTGAGGCACCTTGGTGTTTGCACAGTAAGTACAACTACAAGGAGAATCACTGTTTAGCAGCATGGAATTAAATCAAAGCTCTTCAAAGTGTGATTGAATGTGTCTGCATGCTCAGGGATGCAGATTAAATAAAGACACCTGTTGGCACCAAACTGCAGAGCCACAGTACCTGGATGCAGCATCAATTCTCAAGCATCAAGCTGTATCTAAGGAGAA